>BSBN01000051.1:2411132-4822265 GCA_027924645.1 Cunninghamia lanceolata | reverse complement strand
CTGAATAAGGTGGAAGTTGTGAGGCATCCCAAAGGGTGTTCTTTCGGCCTATGGTCTAATATTTCTTTGAGAAACCTTGGTCATGAATCTAGGGGTTACTGTGGATTCCATTGTTAACACTAGGTAGCATGATGCTTGTTCTTGGGAAATGAGTCACTAGTTTAGTCTAATCTAAAGTATTTTGAGATCTCATACCTTTTCACATCTTAAATAATCTTGAAGTTCTGAGAAAGTCTTTGTGATCTTGGTTAAGTGAAAAATCCTAAGATCTCACCCTTTGCCGCCACTATGATTCCTAACCCAGCAAAGTTGAACTAATATACGTAGCCTATGTGATATTTATCATGTGCTATAAGGGTATGTGGTACTTTCTAGTACTCTTATCAAAGCTAAGTTAATTGAATCATCAAATAAGAATTTATTAAAAGGTGGTACTTCTTAGTACTCCCATAATCTCATTCAAATAGCTGGAGGATTCAAGCATCTCTATCAGCCCGGCTATGGACGCCTAGCCGGTAGTAGAGAAATATTTGAGTGGAATCATAGAGACAACCTCGTCGGGGCTATAGACACTTGACTGGCAACGAGGCAATGTCCCAGGTAGTTCATGAGGTAAGTATCATTCGTGTAGCTTAATGCAAGAGAACTTGGATGATCTTGGTCGCTAAGGGATGGGAATGAATGCATTTGCACACACTTGGATCCCTTGGAATACTGACGGTTGCACTAAGTTCTTGACTTCCAATTCCTTGACCTTGTTATCATGTTTATTATGTTTGATAAGTGAGAAACTCAGAGTTTTTGGGTTCGTAACTATTGTTAATCTTAGAAATGCTCTAGAACATTTCCTGAGTAGAGTCGCCATTTGTTGTTGCCCTGCACACACACCACCCCATTTTGTCAAATGGAGACCCCCTCTTTTGTTCTAATCTTGAGTCTTAGCTTGTCCTCCCTTGCTAATGGAAAAGTGAATTATTGAGACTACCAAAAATTTTGACTTAATACAAAGCATATTTATAGGTGTTGCTACAAATTGTGTTATTGTGTTGTGGAATTTTAGATTTCATGGTTCATTTCAAACTAGATTTAGATAAAGTACAATTGCAATGTTGGATGAATGATATTTGATGAATGCTCTAGTTCATACCATTTGTTCCTTGCTGATTGTAACTTTGCATGGTTAGTTTGAACCCTCTTAAATGAATTAAGTTTGATTGCATAATATTGATTAAGTTGCACCAGCAATTGGGTGTTTAATGAAGGCATGTAATTTGAAAATCTTTAATTGCCATTAGAGATTGCACTATTTCTGCAGCATTGTGGTTTAACCTGGTTAAGCAGAAATTGGTTTATTTAGGGCATCTGTCTATCTACAGCATTTAAACTTGCTATGATCTATCCTTAGGGGTTACCGTTTATCTATCTATCACCTAATCCTTTTGCATTTTCTTTATAAAAGCTTGTAGATTTAGGTTGAAGCAACATTCTATTGATCATCAAACTGATAAAACTTCAAACCCTTAGTAGTCTACTTCATTTTGGGGTTTCTAAGTATTTATTGTTGTCATATTTCATAAACCCTACAATGCATGAAGTCCCCTTAACAGGAACAGCAAATCATATCCAACTGAGTTATCCTGCAAGTCAAGACCTGACATTAGAAACCTTGGGGGTAGTCCTTATTCTGGATCTGCTAGGATAAGATTCCTTTCAAGAGAGGTGAAGTACCCTTATATTTCACCTATTGTTGTTGTGTGCAAAAACACCCATCAACACTTCTATCATTATATCATTCTATTCTTTCATTCTACCATTCTATTATTCCATCAGTCTATTACTATATCATTCTTTCATTTTATCTTGCTACTCTTCTCTCATTCTATAATTTTTGACTATGCTATCCTTCTATTATTTTATCATTCTATCATTCTATAATTCTATTATTGAATTAATCAAATCAAAAAATATCTGAGATATCAATTAGCAATCAAAGGAATCTATCTTGATTGGAATGAAGTCATATAAGAATCAAGCAAAAGGAAATATATCAAGTATATGTATTGTGTTATACAACAAGTGTTAACAACAAAGAAGGATATATTACAATCCTTGAACCAAACTTGAAATCCATCAAGAGGTACTTTTTAACCCAATGAGCCATCACATTTGGAATGAATGTGAAATGCATATTAGGGGACAAGCAATAGAACTACTCCCTTCATCAAGTAGTCCACCCCAAGTTGGATGGACAAGAGTCCCTGCCACTTATGGGCCAAGGGGTGGAATTATCCGGGATGGATGTACCGTGCCCTTAGGCTTGGTTGAGGACAAGCTCCCGACACCCTATATGCTTTCTCATAGAATTTCATTATGTGGTTGACCATTGGTAATAACCATGTATACTTCGTGTATGTGTGTATACTTTATGCTTGTTTAACATATGTATTGAACTAAAATATTAGGCAATGGTGGTTTGATCTCATCATTTATGTTATGAAGTATTGGTCTTATTATTAATTATGCTATGACTGATGAACTTAATATGAATGATAGATGGATTTAATATGAATGATGCTATGAATTGAATATTTTCTTAAATTTTATTGATCTTTAATATTTCTAATGTCCTTTTCTAGTGATTATTATTGTATGCAGATAAAGAAATCAGGAATATCCTAAAAGGAGACATTACAATATATCTTCCATGATTCATTTATATTTCTAACTAATGTGCAACTAATAACTAAAATAAATAAATAAATCCATTGATTAGTCGCTCATATCTTATCATATCTTCTTCATTGATTTATCCTTATCCTTATCTTGCCTTTTTTCCAAAATCTTATCATTAGATCTATCTTCATATCTTATCCTTATCCATCCATCCACAATAAAAAATCTAAAAAATTCACCTTCATCCTCTATCAAATCATCCATAATCGATAAAGAGCACATGTACATGCTGCTAGAATCTTGCATAATTGTGGTGAGTAACCATAATCTATTACATCATTGAGCAAATCTACTTTAACAAAGAGGGTTTGCATTGGTAAAATTTATCAAGTTTTGTTTTGTTTTAAGCTCTCTTTAGCTCAATTGGAGGTTATGATTTAGTGTACATTAAATAGATCATTTGTATTATTTCTATTTGTTCCTTGTATCCACACTTCATCATATACACCAAGGGTTTAGCTTGATAAATATCACCTAATTTCTTCTAAAGAGCTATAGTGGTGGCTTCTTCATGTACATTCAACAATATGGAGTCTAACAAACAAAGTCAAATGAAGCCCTTTGCTTTTCTATCTATTTTGTCCCAGTCTTCTTGCAACATAGTAGAAAGTTTGGATATGGATGCTATAATCCATAAATATCTATCCACGAGCATATCCTTCATCTTGAGCTTCCAAAGCTCAAAGTTTGTGCTTGATAATTCAATTTCTATCCCCTAACGTGCTTGCCATTTTTCTGCAACAAGATCTCCTTTTGTGCAAGCTTATACTCAATACAGATTATTACATCTCTCTCTCTCTCTCTCCATCTCTCTCTCTCTCCTCTCTCTCTCTCTCTCTCTCTCTCTCTCTCTCTCTCTCTCTCTCTCTCTCTCTCTCTCTCTCTCTCTCTCTCTCTCTCTCTCTCTCTCTCTCTCTCTCTCTCTCTCTCTCTCTCTCTCTCTCTCTCTCTCTCTCTCTCTCTCTCTCTCTCTCTCTCTCTCTCTCTCTCTCTCTCTCTCTCTCTCTCTCCTCTCTCTCTCTCTCTCTCTCTCTCTCTCTCTCTCTCCTCTCTCTCTCTCTCTCTCTCTCTCTCTCTCTCTCTCTCTCTCCTCTCTCTCTCTCTCTCTCTCTCTCTCTCTCTCTCTTCTCTCTCTCTCTCTCTCTCTCTCTCTCTCTCTCTCTCTCTCTCTCTCTTCTCTCTCTCTCTCTCTCTCTCTCTCTCTCTCTCTCTCTCTCCTCTCTCTCTCTCTCTCTCTCTCTCTCTCCTCTCTCTCTCTCTCTCTCTCTCTCTCTCTCTCTCTCTCTCTCTCTCTATATATATATATATATATATCTCCCGTCTATCTATATCTCTCCCTCTACATTTTTCTATCTCTCTCTTTATATATATATATATATATATATATATATATATATTAATATATATATATATATATATATATATATATATATCCCCTCTATCTCTATCTATCTATCTCTCCCTCTCTAAATATGGTTTTTTTTTTCTTTATTGAATATATAACACAATCATGTTATTGTTATTTAACATAATGTGATTGTGTATTGCCAAAATTAGTGATTTGACCACTTTTAATCCCCTAATTTAGTGTACTTGCTCTCATTCCATGTACAAAACCTTTTTGTGGTGGGATCCTTAGGATGAGAGAGGAGAATGTTTGCTATTCTTTCTAACATTTGGTCAAATGCTTCATATGGGAGTGGTGGCACTAAGAAGGTGCATGGTTCCATATTCTTCCAAATAGATGTAGTCCTTATCTACCATAAAACTACCTCATTCTCCAATTTGTGTGAAATATTATAGGTCAATCTTTCTCTTTCCTACATCCTTGTTTAGAATTTGGAGAATAATTCTTACCCGTATTCACAAATGGTTGTGTCTAGAAACTCATCTATATTTTCCTTTATTTAATTTGTGATGGAGGTGTATGACCTCCATGCACATTTGTTGATTTCAAGTAATTTTCTTGGAAAATATAAAGCTAAGTAAATAATTAGTGAGCCATACTTGAATTCATGATGGCTTTTCTTCATCTTTTCCAAGTTGTCTATGAGTTGTTCCCTTAGGATTTCATAGAGGTCATATTCCTTCCCTTTAGTAACCATTCCATATGTAGTGTGGATGCAAGTTGTCTAAGCAAAATCCTCTCTTCCAATGTGGAAAATCTTATATGCAATGTTGTTTTTCCATACCTTACTCTAGGATCTCTAATTTTACTGATGGTGAGCAACTACCAGTCGAATATTGCTCCTAAGAGTGCGGTGATGAATTTGTTGTCCACCTTCTTGGTCTTCACTCCTTTGTCACATAATCTTGTCACTCATTTGATTTCTTATTTAGTGATGATAGAATGCTTATCTAGGTATAAAAATTTTCCATGCATTCCACTCAGCACCAACCAAATCCACTTATGGTCATCGTTGAAATCTAGGAAATTTCCTAAAAATTGAGTTTAAGCTTTTCAACATTTGTATTTTGTAGCAAGAATTTTATTATCACTAGATTCATAAGAGTTTCACTTTCTTGTTTGAAATTGCTATGATCCATCGTCATAAGTTTGACATGAATGTACTTCCAAATGTCATCTACATAGACAATTTCAATGGTTTGAATATTTGAGAATTCCCCTTTCAAGTCATTATCCATGCCCTTCCATGGGAATCACTTGTACACCAATATTTTGATGTCTTTGGATTTGATTAGTTGGGGTGTGGACATGCTTTTAATGGTTTCAATCATTTCCTATATTTTTCATTCTTTCATCACTAACCTTGCTACTCATCTCTCACATAATGACTTATGCTCTTGCTTTTTTCTTTGTGCATTTTGCATTACCCTTAACCTCCTTTTATAATTTTCTATCCCTTCATGATGTTGTCATACCTTATGTCATTGTCATTTGACCCTTTGATTGCTTGTATTTTCTTTTTAAGTAGTGACTTATTCTACATGGTAAGTACAGGTTCTAAATGTACTATAATTTACATAATGTACAGTGTGTTTCCTTTTTAGTTAATATACTTAGTAGTAAGTTTTTAGTAGAGCTCCATTTACATGTACCTCTAATACAACTATGAACTTTCATTTGTCAAAGTATTTAGATTTACCATGTTGATTGATTGTATGTGATCTATGTGGTAAGGTCCTAACCATCGCACCTTCAATTTGCCTTAGTTTCTTAAACTTATTATTATATAGTAGTATTGTATCTTCTAGTTATAATTGCTTAGCTTTGATGTGAGGTCATACCATGCCTTTTGTTTTTGCTTCCCTTGTGTTTGGTTGTATGATGCAGATAACTGGTTCTCATTAATTCCTCAAGTTCTATTAACCTATCTTTAAGGGATTCCTTCTTTGTTCAACCTTGTAGTCACTATTATTTTTAAGTTAGACAAGGGGTTAGGTTAATTAATTGATTTAATTAATTAACTATGTCATTTAATTAATTAACCTAATCAATTTATCCCCCTAACCCCTTGTCACTATCATTTCAATGTTCTATTTTTATGTTAGACAAGGGGTTAGGTTAATTGATTAAATGGACATAATTTATTTAATTAACATTAGAAGAATGGTCAAATTAATTAATTGAATAAATCATATTTGTTTAATTAAAGTTAGAAGAATAATTAGATTAATTAAATAAATATGATTTTTTTTAAACTACAGGAATCGGCATAGCCCCTATAACCTGCAGTGCGCTAGGTAAGCTTTTTAATGTGATCGGTGGCACTGGCACGACACGCCCTCTAATACCATGTGGGTAGGGGTATTAGACCTCATGACCTTTTTCTTTCAACAAGATGCTTTAGCCAATTGAGCCAGGGCCCCTGCCCTAAATATGATTTATTTAATTAGTCTTAGAAGAAACAATTTAATTAAATAAATGTGATTTATTTAATTAATGTTGGAAAGAGGATATGTGATTGACTGATACAACGATAGAAGTATGAAAATGCTCAGTTAAAATACATGAGTGTATTTAGGTTTCTACATTTTGCCCCTCTTTGAGATGGTGTTGCAACTAAGAGAAATAACAACATTTCAAATAAAGTAGATATAGGCACTCGGTGGGATGATAGTGGTGATAACATGCCCCAAGTGTTGAGCTTTTGATTTTAGGTGAAATTATTTGGCTTAGGGATGCCCCCCTCGACAGGATAGGTGTGTAGTGCCCCTCCATTCTCACCTTGGATGAGCAGGTGGTCGGGTTATGAAGCATAAAGAAGGTAAAAAAAAAAATTTGGAATACTTAGGGTATGATAGACATGTTGATACTATTATGATGTAGTTAATGGACATTCATTGATGTGTTACTATGATGAAACTGTTGATACTTTATGATTAGTACATTATGCTTATGTTGTGATTAGTTATGGATTAAGTGATTATGTAGATTTGTTTTACTACGTGAATTATCCGACTATCTGACTATTTGTTATCTGGTTGTTTAGTTACTAATGAACTTGTTTAATGTGGATATTTGTGATGTGTTTTGTGAATGGATAGTGTAGTATTACTCATAATGAGTACCCTACTACGCACGACTCCCTGTCACAGTGTGCCTATTGGATGATTATATATATGTTGTATTCGACACTTTTGTTTGCTAGAGGATTGCAGGTACCAGCATCGACTCCACCTAAATTGGCAGGTCTGAGCGTGGCTTCATGCAATTGGATGTTGTGGAAGGGAGATAACATGAGGTTCCTTTAGTTTGTCATCATCCTCGATGAGGATGAGTTCTCAGTCTCAGGTCTCGTCAGTTGGTCAGTTGGAGCTTGATTGTAAGTCTCTGTCGTTCTATGGTATGTTATCATCGGTAAATGATTGGTATGTAGTCCCTGAATTGTTTTGTCGGTATATTATTTTCATCAAATAGATTATTAATCTATTTTGTAAATAAATAATATTAAGTTTAAAATATATTAAATATTTGTCTATGTTGTTAAATAAATAATGTTAATTTTTGAGGTATAGGAATTAAATTAATAATTTTTAATAGTTAATAATAATAATAATAATAACAAATAAATTATAAGTATTTAATATTATATTAGAGGAATAAATATTTATTTTGTATAATTTGAAAGATATTATTTTATATTATTTATTGATTTATTAGAATGTAGTGAGTTGTCGTGAGTGGTGTAAATAATAAATTACCAGATTGGCGAATCTTCCTGTAGTGGAGATTTATTGCAATTATTTTGGGGAGAAGGTGGATTTTCAGTAACGGAGATGTGGTGGAGTGGGAATTTATGAACATGACTATTTTTGTAATAGGGGAAATATTTGAGGAGGATGGAGGGGAATTGGAAAAAACACAAAAAAATTTGGGAGTTTTGTAGAGCAAGAATTGGAGGAAAGGAAGAAAAGGAGAACTGGAGGATACTAATTTGGAGTCTCAAGGTTTAAATCTGGGTATGTCTATATGTTATAGCCCTATGCATGATACTCTCTTTTGGTTTCTTTGTTGTTGCCTGGTTGTCTTTAGACCATATTTGTTTATGCCTTTATCATGTTCTGTCCTCCTGTCACCAGGAGGTTTCTTGTAATTTTCAATTTGAATCATTCTCTTGGGTATCTCAATCTTCATCTGGTACCATTTCGGTAATGGAAGATCAATCATCTCTAAAATCATTTCTGAAAGCATGATTAAACTCGAAACCAGGGCGTATACTTTAGCCAGTCTCACTTACAAATTTGAATGTATTATTTTACTTTCTAAGCCTTCTCTGCAATAACATTTATAACTATAATGCCTTCCTGGTAGACGTCTCTACAAGAGACAAATTCATTTGATTATCTTCTGAATTAAAAATTAAGAAGATGGCCCATATTTGGTGACCCGTACAGGAACCTTCTTTTACCTCATCATTATGAGAGCTGTTTAGATTTCATGAATCCTCTTTCATAATTACCTTTTTAGTCAAAATTGCTCTATCTGAAGTACGAGCCAGAAGGGAGAATGTAAGTATTTCTCCCTACAAAATAAAACCAATCTTTTCAAGTTCTTCTTCTATCAACGACCATGTCCATTTACTTGTATTTTGCAAACGTTTCTTCTGGTGAAGCAAGAAGAAAATGATTTCTGCAAACAAATTTATTTTAGCATGCTCAAAACCCTTCGACATCCTTCTTTCAAATTTGTAAATTGTTCTGTCTTATTCTTTGAAGCAAATTGTATAATTTCTGCCAGTAAACTTTACATTGTTCTTTCAATCCAAAGGAATCATATCAACCCTCTTATTTGAAAATGAAAATTGTGTAGTATAAATCTGTTATCCTCCTGGCATACTGACATCAAAGCCATGCTTGAGCTCATTCTACAACCTGTAGGTATCATTGTACAGTCTCTCATAGTTGCATTCTAAGGAATTTCCTCAATCCTCTGAAAAGCTTTCATAATGAATAAAAGTGAATAAATAAATAGCTTTCATAATGAATAGAAGGGGAATAAATAAATCTCTCTTTGCATAAATAAATTTTAACCTTGATAGAAAATAGGAATAGTAAGTTTTTAGTGAAATAGTAATTAGCTCTTAAAGGTTAGTTGAATAGGAAGTGAATAGATCATTTCCTTATTACCACTCATGTGTAACTAAATTTTAGATAGGGATATTAGAAAACATTTTTCTTTTAAATTTTTACAATTGTAAATAATATTGCTTTTTGTATTTAAATAATATTTATCCCTTAAGGAGTAATGTGATGGAATTTATCTTAGGAAGTTATTATCTCATAAAAGTAGCTCATGTATTACCAATAATTCATTTGGAAGCTATGTAATTATTTATTTATTATTATACTTATGATGGTTATTTCATTAGAATGTAGTAAAATCTAGATATTAGATTTAATCTAGTTCAAATAGAGTATAAATATGATACTTAATTGTTAATTAAAATTAGTAAATTTATTATTAGAGAAGTAGGATAATAGGTATTTAGTCATGTTACCTATTTATAAAGAAAATATTTATTCATTAATAATTTGCACTAGAATATTTATTAACTTAAATCTTAGTTAAATGTTGTTAATGATGATGTTCTGAAAAGATCATTAGTTTTGTTTAAAAATAGGATAAGGGATAAAATAGTTCCTTCAAATTATTGTTGTATTAATTTAATTTGTCATCATGTTAATCTAATGTTGTTTAACTATTATTCTTTCATGATTATGTCTTTAGTTTAGGGAATTCTACTTATTTAGTGTCTTTTCAAATTATGGGTATTGTAAATTCTATCACTAGTTCATATTGTCAAAAATTCAAGCCTATAGAAGTAAGTAGGAATGATTTAGAAATGAGTTGTAATGTTTGTATTAACCTTTACATTTTAGTTGTTTGCTCCAGAGGCTTAGGGTGCTTTTGATCCTTTACATTTTGTTTATACAATATCTTGAATAGAAATCACAAAGTTATCTAGAATTTTAATAAGATCCACATTAGTGTAGAAAGAGGTTTAGTCTAATAACGGGTAGTATCTTATTTGAGTGAATTTTCTGTTATAGAATAATTGGTAACCCTTTCAAGTTATTATCGTTCTGCATTATTGGGATAGAGTTACCTTATGTTGCTAGATGATTGATCATGCTTGGAGTAATGTTACATTCTTTAAGACCATTATTAGTGCATCAGAACATATGTTACATTTGAGGTTTTGTTATTGAATTATGGATCTTGGTTTATGATGTGATTTGGAAAGTGAATGTGATGTATGACCATTGCATTTTAATGGTGTCATGTGTTTGTGTTATTTGGGGAAAGTGGTTTCCAGAGGTCTAGGAGGGTATGATTATGTGGGGGTTGGCTATGTGTGCATCTTGTGAGTTGAATGAAATGCATTCTTGAATATGGTTTATTATTCATGTTGGAATGACACATGTGCAAGATGTAGAATGCCTTGCTCAGTGTACTTATTCATGTGATTATGATGAGCATGCAAGATGGAAATGCTTTGCTTGTGTAATGTGAAATGATGTATATTTTGAAGAATGTGATAGTTCATGCTTGGTTTATGGTATGGGTTGTGAGAATCTAGATGTAGTGAAGGGGAAGTGGCCTTCCAATGTGGGGCAGGTGCCCAAAGTGGCTAGCCAGGGTAACCCATTGGGAGTTTTGTAATCAAGTGATAACCTAATAAATCTAGGGGTTGGGTAGTTTTCACACTAATTAAGATAATTAGATTCCTCACCCATGCCTGTAGTGCTCATTCGAGCTAAGGATGGGATGGAGAAGGCCTGGCTGGCAAGATCAACTTCCTTGTCCTCATGAAAGGAATGTTGGTTCCGCATGTGTCACCTTATGGGGCTGGTGTCTAGTAAGAGACTGTCAGGGTAACCATAGATGGGGGTCGGTGCCTAGCGAAAGATTGTCAGGGTAACCCAAGGATGGGGGCCGATGTCTAGCTAGAGACTGTCAGGGTAAACCCATGTTAGGACCATGCGATGACACTCATCCCTACTGTAGTCTAGCATTCCCTAATTATTTTTCTCCATTCGTTATGTGATTGCCTATAGAAGTGTTGTTGAGTTACTTGTGTTAGTTACCTATGTTGTAATGGAGTCGTGTGTAGTTCTTGTTCCTTTTAGACTACTGTCTACCTGTCTATCTATTGTCATGGGACCTCATTGTTATCTCCTAGCACAAGAGGTGGACCTCAGGGTTCCACATGGTCGGGTGACTGTGCTTTATTTCATTGGTTCATTTGCGTCGAGGCTCATGTGTGAAGAGGATATGTCTCTCATGTTTCCAATTTTGCATCTGTATCTGAGGACAAACATTTGTACTACTTGCACCTGTATTTTTGTATCAATGGAGATCATTTTGTAAATTGATGTATTCAGGAAAGAGCTTATGTATCATTGAAATTATGTAACTCCTTTTGTAGAATGCCCTATTTCTACTTGTAATTATTATTAAAAGGATGATGTGTCTATCCGATGATGTAACAAAAGTGTTAGTTGACTCTTTGAATTATTTGAATAAGTTATGTATGTTGTTGAATATTGTGTTGTATCAATAATGCAGCTATGTAATCCTTAGAGATGTTAGTTTAACTTGATACAATTAGATTATGTTAGATTTTGTTATTGTTATTTCTTTATAAAAAAAAAATTGCCTTTTTATTGCTTTAGTTGAACTTTTCTCTAAGGTTGCATGGCGGGGCATTACATTTGGTATCAGAGCTAGGTTGCAAGACTGAGACCTTTGGATTGTTGTTGTTGCTCCTAGGTTAAGTGATTTGCTCTTTGTGGTGAGTGGTAATGGTACCTTCCCACCTGTGTGCATTAGTATGACATTAGAAGGTTGATAAGTTTACAGACTTGTTCTTTGACCCTAGAAGAAATAAATTCTTAATGCCTTGTTTTACTTATGTGCTTGCTATGTGTTCTTTCTCCTTCTTTTCTGGAAATGAGATGTTATATCTAACAATATGTCTTTCCTAAATGTTAGTGCTTTTTGTTTGTCAAGGCTTTGAGTTTCTCTTGTGGTCACTGGTGCGTTATAAGAAAGAAGCATGGTTACTATTAGTGCATGTAATTAAGTATTGGAATGATGTTGTCATGTGCGGGGTATCTTTACGTGGATGTTGATAACCTAACATTTATCACCAAGCTGCTCATGACCTCATATGGAAGAATTGTTGTGATTTAAGAAAGCAATCATTTTGTATGCCTATGTGAGAACCGTGTGCAGGAGATCAAATTAGAACTTGCGTTGGACCCATAAGATCATGAATGTGATACTATAAGTCAATTATAGTTATCAATTATTCTTGTGTGTGACATCATCCATGTTCTATGTAAATATTATCTGGCATAAGCAAGTAATTGCATATTTTCATAGCTTAGTAAAAGAAAATTGTACTGTATTTAAGATAGAAGTTGTTTGTATATAAGTAGCGACTGTGTTGCCTTAAATCCTTGTGTAAAAGTAGCTTAGATATGAGGATGTAGATAACTTAATTGTCTATGTGTATGGTGTACATTCTCTAACACATTCTAGACCTTGTGTCCTTGAGTGTTGTGTAGCGGATACTCCCTTTTTGTGGCTAAAATTAGTCACATCGTGATGTGAATTTGTTGTGTAATTTGTTGTTTTGAAATTTTTAATGGTTGTTTCATGTGTTGTTGGGGGTTAGCAGTGAATTGTCTTTCTTTGAACTTTTTGTTATTACAGGAGTGGTCACCAAAACTCTTTCCTTTATACTTGATTTATTGTTGGAAATTCTCGGCACTCTGTGACTTAAAGTTGGATTTGATTATTTTCCCACTTGGGTTTGCATTTATTTTTAAAATCTCTATGGTGGCTATTCTGAATGTTTGTTTCTGTTGGCCTTATTTTGTGTTAAGTGTTGTTTCTATCATGTTCATGTCGAACCTCTGATAGTATGTTTAAGGGAGGACTTCACAGAGAATTGTACTGTGTATGTTGGTAAATAGTCGAAAGCATAGTGGAAATAAGATATGAGATGTATTTTTCCTTGATTATATGTGAATGCAATTCTCTAAATCGTATGAAACTTTCAAAATATGTGTGATTAGATATAAGTAGATCACATGATACACCTTAAAGGTAAAGAATTGATGTTCTTCTTGTCTTTATTGAACAATTGTGCCTGTTGATGAGGAGCACACAGCGGGAATAGACAATTGATCAAATATTAAACTTTTGAACTCTTGAACCTTTTGGAACTGGTTCTAGTCTCGGTGAACAAATCTCTTCCTTTCATTTTAGGAAACACTTTGTCCATCGACCACTTTACAACTTATCTCTCTGAAGTCTTAGTCACTCCGATGTGAGGTTCAACACTCTTTTCCTATCGGCAAGAAAATCACCATCGGTCGTCTCTGAACTTGTCGCTTCGACATCGCAACTCTTCCCAATGGGTGACTCTACGCTTCTTGCCTATCAGAAAGACAATTACTATTAGCCACGTTAGAATTTGCTTCGCCGATACACCGATGGACCAACCACTCTTCGGCATGACTTCAACTTTCGGTGAACTTCCTTTTTGTGTCTTTGATATGTTAGTCACTCTGATCACTCATCGGCCAGACGAATGCTATCAGCCAAAATTTAAGATCTCTTGCTGCTAGCTGATTTCTCCCAATGGATCTCCGTTAGTATCACTTATCCCTCATCACCCTGATACACCTCGATCGGTAAGACCAATACTGTCGGTCCAACACCAAGTTATCTACCCGATGACCTTATCATCCCGATATGAATCTTTAGACCACAAATTCCATTCAACGGCTTGAACCTCTCTTCAACGAACTGTGGTGTTATTAAGCTGATACACCAAGTGTCTTCCTGCACTTGGCCAGACTATCCTTATCGCTCTGAGAGAGGAATATTTTGCTGATGGCCCCTATTTCACCGATGACTTCAAATCCTCTATTATTTCTACGACTCATTTACTCTCCAACCAAACCCTATCACATGGAGATGCTAGGCCATCTACTGTGTAAAACACTCAAATTTGGTCCTCTGCACCACCGAACAAGGAAACAAAAGAGAAAACAAAAACACATACTTGTACAACGAAGCCATTCCACTGATTTTGACAAAAATCATACCAGTGGAATGCTTCACGTCGATATACAGCAATGATGGAAAGCACGCAGGAAGAATAGAAATCTACAATTATGCAAATTGTAGTTACAAGGAATAGGAACCAAATTGACAAAACAGAACAGTTTTATTTCTCCTCAGAACAATGCACAATTACATTCACATTTCTTCTTCTCCTTCCTTTTTTGGTAGTTCCTTCCTTTGGTGTTTTTATCTACTCAACCTGCCAGTAGTTAGAAAACCAACCGATGAAAACAGTTGGGAGACCAACTGATCCAAACTACCTCAAACTGTCCTACTGCCCTGTTTTGGCACTATGTGATTACAATATGACAAAAGTGTGTTTTAAGTCACTTAGGACTTACAAAATGGGTTCTAGGTCCTGAAGGACCTAGAGACAACTAAAATGAAAATGCATTGGTCAAATAGACCTTATTACAAAAGAAAACAAGATTTTCTAGGTGCTCCTGCACCATACTCCCCACCTAGAAAAGAACTCATGCCACATGAGTTGATTCTTTGTCTCAGTCTTGCCTTCATCTTGGTCTTCAACTTTGTCTTTTGTCTTGTCATCTTCTCATCTACTCCCATCAGTGGAGTACTCTTCAGGCTGCAACCTCAAGTGCTTCTTCACTCAAGTATCCATCTTTCTCACTACCTTACCACACAACTCACCAACTCAGCAAACCATCCATCTTACCCAACAGTAGATCCTAGAAGATGCACCTACCACTCTCTCCTTGGTGGTGTCACTCTCTCTGCACCTTCTCTCCAGCTTAATCTCTGTTGGAGGATAGTAAACATAGTCTTTTCCTTGTCTGTAGCCAACACATTCTCTGGCAAATCTTTCTCTCTTGCAGCTTTAAGATGGATCAAGCACCTACAACTAATAACTTAGTAACAACTCAACCAACCAATCAGAATCTTGCTAGCTCTGATACCAATATGATGAGGAGCGCACAACAGGAATGGACAATTGATCAAATATTAAACTTTTGAACTCTTGAACCTTTTGGAACCGGTTCTAGTCTCAGCGAACAGATCTCTCCCTTTCGTTTTCAGCAACACTTTGTCCATCGGCCACTTTACAACTTATCTCTCTAAAGTCTTAGTCAATCCGATGTGAGGTTCAACACTCTTTGTGTTGTTATATGGAGCCTAATCAGACTCTGAGGTTACATTTTTCCCACTTTTATCAGTGCGGTTTCCCCCCAAATTCCTACGGGGTCAAGGGGTAGTGCCCCTTGTGGGGGTTTGGGGGCAGTGCCCCTTGCGGGGTCCAGGGGCAGTGCCCCTGGCGCATTCCCTGTCACAATACAGGGCAGGGTCGAGGGGCAGCGCCCTCGCGGGGGCTCGGGGGCAGCACCCCTGAAACCTCACATAATTTTTTATTATTTTATAAAGGCATCGGGAGTTATTTTTCATTGACCGACATAAGAAAACCTTGTTTTTGTAACCGACAAAAAGCTTGATAAAAGCGGCTAAGGTTTAGGGTTTTGATATATTGTATTGTAGCATTTGCAACGGTATTGAGTTGCAGAGATTGCTGGTTGTAATCGGTTTGATTTACTAGATAATAATATTAGACTCTCTGTTTGGTGGATGTAGCCCGAGTTTGGGTGAACCACATTAAAACTTGTCTCTCGCTATTATTAATTCTATGTATTTCCATTTCTCTATTTAATCTTTATTTGCATTTAATTGATATCTTTTGCCGGCTAACCCTAACACTTTGCTTATTGGCAAGAAAATCACCATCGATCGTCTCTGAACTTGTCACTCTAACATTGCAACTCTTCTTGATGGGTGACTCTACACTTCTTTCCTATCGGCAAGACAATTACTATCGACCACATTAGAATTTGCTTCACCGATACGCCGATGGACCAACCACTCTTCGACGTGACTTCAAATTTTAGCGAACTTCCTTTTTGTGTCTCTGATACATTAGTCACTCTGATCACTCATCGGCTAGATGAATGCTATCGGCCAAAACTTAAGATCTCTTGCCGCTAGCTAATTTCTCCTGATGGATCTCCGTCGGTATCACTTATCCCTCATCACCCCGATACGCCTCAATCGGTAAGACCAATACTATCGGTCCAATGCTAAGTTATCTACCCGATGACCTTATCATCCCGATATGAATCTTTAGACCGCGAATTCCATTCAACAGCTTGAACCTCTCTTCAGTGAACTGCGGTGTTATTAAGTCGATACACTAAGAGTCTTCCTGCACTCGGCCAAACTATCCTTATCACTCTGAGAGAGGAATATTTTGCGGATGGCCCCTGTTTCACCGACAATGACTTCAACTCCTCTGCTATTTCTATGACTCATTTACTCTCCAACCAAACCCTAGCACATGGAGATGCTAGGCCATCTATTGTGTAAAATGCTCCAATTTGGTCCTCTGCGCCGCCAAACAAGGAAACAAAACAGAAAACAAAAACACATACTTGTACAACGAAGCCATTCCATTGATTTCGACAGAAATCATACCAGTGGAATGCTTCACATCGACATACAGCAATGATGGAAAGCACGCAGGAAGAATAGAAATCTATAGTTATGCAAATTGTAGTTACAGGGAACGGGAACCAAATTGACAGAACAGAACAGTTTTATTTCTCCTCAGAACAATGCACAATTACATTCACATTTCTTCTTCTCCTTCCTTTTTTGGTAGTTCCTTCCTTTGGTGTTTTTATCAACTCAACCTGCTAGTAGTTGGAAAACCAACCAATACAAACAGTTGGGAGACCAACCAATCCAAACTACCTCAAACTGTCCTACTGCCCTATTTTGGCACTATACGATTACAATATGACAAAAGTGTGTTTTAAGTCACTTAGGACTTACAAAATGGGTTCTAGGTCCTGAAGGGCCTAGAGACAACTGAAATGAAAATGTATTGGTCAAATAGACCTTATTACAAAAGAAAACAGGATTTTCTAGGTGCTCCTGCACCACCTGTCTTATGAATAATTTCTTGATATGGATGCGTATGATTGGCAATAGAAAGTTGCAATACTAATATATTATGTTTCCACCCTAGTCTGTGACTTCTAGGAGGAAGTCAAGTTTTAGGGGGGGAGGATGTAGTGCCCCTCCATTCTCACCTTGGATGAACATGTGGTCGGGCTATGAAGCATGAAGAAGAAGGTTAAAAAAAACTTGGAATACTTAGGGTATGATAGACATGTTGATGGTAGGCTTACTATTATGATGTAGTTAATGACATTCATTGATGTTTACTATGATGACACTGTTGATACTTTATGACTAGTACATTATGCTTATGTTGTAATCAGTTAAGGATTAAGTGATTATGTAGATTTGTTTTACTACGTGAATTATGCGACTATTTGACTATGTGTTATCTGGTTATTTAGTTACTAATGAACTTATTTAATGTGGATATTTGTGATGTGTTTTGTGAAGGGACGATGTAGTATTACTCATGATGAGTACCCTACTATGATGCGACTCTTTGTCACAGTGTGCCTGTTGGATGATTATATATATGTTGTATTCGACACTTTTGTTTTCTGCAGGATTGCAGGTACAAGGCATCGACTCCACCTAAATTGGAAGATCTAAGCATGCCTTCATGCCAATGGATGTTGTGGAAGGGAGATAACGTGAGGTTCCTTAAGTTTGTCATCATCCTCAATGAGGATGAGTTCTCAGTCTCGGGTCTCATCAGTTGGTTGGTTGGAGCTTGATTGTAAGTCTCTGTCGTTTTATGGTATGTTATCATCGGTAAATGATTGGTATGTAGTCCCTGAGCTTTTTTGTCGGTCTATTATTTTCATCAAATAGATTATTAATCTATTTTGTAAATAAATAATATTAAGTTTAAAATATATTAAATATTTGTCTATGTTGGCAAATAAATAATGTTAATTTTTGAGGTATAGGAATTAAATTAATAATTTTTAATAGTTAATAATAATAATAATAACAAATAAATTATAAGTATTTAATATTATATTAGAGGAATAAATATTTATTTTCTATAATTTGAATGATATTATTTTATATTATTTATTAATTTATTAGAATGTAGTGAGTTGTCATGAATGGTGTAAATAATAAATTACCAAGTTGGAAAATCTTCCTGTAAGTGGAGATTTATTACAATTATTTTGGGGAGAAGGTGGATTTTTAGTAACAGAGATGTGGTGGAGTGGGAATTTATGAACATGACTATTTTTGTAATAGGGGAAATATTTGAGGAGGATGGAGGGGAATTGGAAAAAACACAGAAAATTTGGGTGTTTTGCTAAGCAAGAACTGGAGGATACTAATTTGGAGTCTCAAGGTTTAAATCTAAGTATGTCTATATTGTTATAGCCCTATTCATGATACTCTCTTTTGGTTTCTTTGTTGTTGCTTGGTTGTCTTTAGACCATATTTGTTTCTTCCTTTATCATGTTTTGTCCTCCTGTCGCCAGGAGGTTTCTTGTAATTTTCAATTTGCATCATTCTCTTGGGTATCTCAATCTTCATCTGGTACCATTTCGGTAATGGAAGATCAATCATCTCTGAAATCATTTCTGAAAGCATGATTAAACTCAAAACTAAGGCGTATACTTTAGCCAGTCTCGCTTACAAATTTAAATGTATTATTTTATACTCTAAGCCTTCTCTGCAATAACATTTATAACTGTAATGCCTTTCTAGTAGACATCTCTACAAGAGACAAATTCATTTGATTATCTTCTGAAATTAAAAATTAAGAAGATGGCCCATATGTGGCGACCCGTCAGGAACCTTCTTTTACCTCATCATTATGAGAACTATTTAGATTTCGTGAATCCTCTTTCATAATTACCTTTTTAGTCAAAATTGCTCTATCTAAAGTTCGAGCCTGAAGGGAGAATGTAACTATTTCTCTCTGCAAAATAAAACCAATCTTTTCAAGTGCTTCTTCTATCAATGAGCCTGTCCATTTACTTGTATTTTGCAATGTTTCTTTAGGTGCAGCAAGAAGAAAATGTTTTCTAAAAACAAATTAATTTTAGCATGCTCAAACCCTTCGAAATCCTTCTTTCAAAATTTGCAAATTGTTCTGTCTTATTCTCATAAGAAAATTGGTATAATTTCTACCAGTAAACTTTACATTGTTCTTTCAATCCAAAGGAATCATATCAACCCTCTTATCTGAAAATAAAAATTGTGTAGTATAAATATGTTATCCTCTTGGCATACTAACATCGAAGCCATGCTTGAGCTCATTCTACAACCTGTAGGTATCATTGTACAGTCTCTCATATCTGCATTCTAATCAATTTCCTCAATCCTATGAAAAGCTTTCATAATGAATAGAAGTGAATAAATGAATAGCTTTCATAATGAATAGAAGGGAATAAATGAATCTCTCTTTGCATAAATAAATTTTAACCTTGATAAAAAATAGGAATAGTAAGTTTTTAGTGAAATTGTAATTAGCTCTTAAAGGTTAGTTGAGTAGGAAGTGGAATAGATCGTTTCCTTATTACACTCATGTGTAACTAAATTTTAGATAGGGATATTAGAAAACATTTTTCTTTTAAATTTTTACAATTGTAAATAATATTGCTTTTTGTATTTAAATAATATTTATCCCTTAAGGAGTAATGTGATGGCATTTATCTTAGGAAGTTATTATCTCATAAAAGTAGCTCATGTATTACCAATAATTCATTTGGAAGCTATGTAATTATTTATTTATTATTATAACAGAATGGAATTTCTTACAATGGAGCCTTGCTTTTTTTTTTCATTATTATTTTTATTATTATGTTGTAGGAAGAGATGTTTTATTATTGTCAAGTTTCATTTTAAAGAGTGTAATCTTTTTTTCTTTTTTGATTTTCTATTTATTAATAAACTTAAGTTTGTCATTCTTTTTAGGAAACACACTTCCTTTATTTTAGGAAGAGTAAGTTATATTTTTGGAAGGGGAATCTTAGATATTTTTAGGTAAAATATATATATCTTCTTATATATGTTTTGAATCTTTACTTATTATTAAAATATATTTTTATTAATAGGGAATAGATATCTAAATTGTAAGATATTTAATTGTTGGTTGATTAGAGGTTTTTAACCAAAATATTTAGTTAAGCTCATTTTCCATTATTATTATTCAATTCTATTTTAATTTAGTGTAAATGGTTATATCATTATTATTGAAATAGTCATAAATGGTCAATATAATATTAAGAAAGTATTATTTAATTGAAATTTTTGTAGTTAAAAATGATTTTTATATTTCTATGTTCTGTGAAGACTATGTATTTAATATCCTTTGAATTTGATTGTAAATATAATACTTATGATGGCTATTTCATTAGAATGTAGTAAAATCTAGATATTAGTATTTAATCTAGTTCAAATAGAGTATAAATATGATACTTAATTGTTAATTAAAATTAGTAAATTTATTATTAGAGAAGTAGGATAATAGGTATTTAGTCATGTTACCTATTTATAAAGAAAATATTTATTCATTAATAATTTGCACTAGAATATTTATTAACTTAAATCTTAGTTAAATGTTGTAATGATGATGTTCTGAAAAGATCATTAGTTTTGTTTAAAAATAGGATAAGGGATAAAATAGTTCCTTCAAATTGTTGTTGTATTAATGTAATTTGTCATCATGTTAATCTAATGTTGTTTAACTATTATTCTTTCATGATTATGTCTTTAGTTTAGGAATTCCGCTCATTTAGTGTCTTTTCAAATTATGGGTATTGTAAATTCTATTAGTAGTTCATATTGTCGAAAATACAAGCCTATAGAAGTAAGTAGGAATGATTTAGAAATGAGTTGTAATGTTTGTATTAACCTTTACATTTTAGTGGTTTGCTCCAGAGGCTTAGGGTACTTTTGATCCTTTATGTTTTGTTTATACAATTGTCTTGAATAGAAATTGCAAAGTTATCTAGAATTTTAATAAGATCCACATCAGTGTAGAAAGAGGTTTAGTCTAATAACAGGTGGTATTTTGTTTGACTAAATTTTTTGTTATAGAATAATTGGTAACCCTTTCAAGTTATTATTGTTCTGCATTATTGAGATACAGTTACCTTATGTTGTTAGATGATTGATCATGCTTGGAATACTGTTACATTCTTTAAGACCATTATTAGTGCATCAGATCATATGTTACATTTGTGGTTTTGTTATTGAATTATGGATCTTGGTTTATGATGTGCTTTGGAAAGTGAATGTGATGTATGACCATTGCGTTTTAATGGTGTCATGTGTTTGTGTTATTTGGGGAAAGTGGTTTCCAGAGGTCTAGGAGGGTGTGATTATGTGGGGGTTGGCTATGTGTGCATCTTGTGAGTTGAATGAAATGCATTCTTGAAATATGGTTTATTATTCATTTTTTAAATGACACATGTGCAAGATGGAGAATGTCTTGCTCAGTGTACTTATTCATGTGATTATGATGAGCATGCAAGATGGAAATGCCTTTCTTGTGTAATGTGAAATGATGTATATTTTGAAGAATGTGATAGTTCATGCTTGGTTTATGGTATGGGTTGTGAGAATCTAGATGTAGTGAAGGGGGAGTGGCTTCCAATGTGGCGCCAGTGCCCAAAGTGGCTAGCCAGGGTAACCCATTGGGAGTTTTGTAATAAAGTGATAACCTAATAAATCTAGGGGTTGGGTAGTTTTCACACTAATTAAGATAATTGGATTCCTCACCCATGCGTGTAGTGCTCGTTCAGGCTAAGGATGGGATGAGAAGGCCTGGTTGGCAAGATCAACTTCCTTGTCCTCACGAAAGGAATGTTGGTTCCACATGTGTCACCCTATAGGGCCCGTGTCTAGTAAGAGACTGTCAGGGTAACCATTGATGGGGACTGGCATCTAGCTAGAGACTGTCAGGGTAACCCATATTAGGACCATACGATGACACTCATCCCTACTGCAGTCTAGCATTCCCTAATTGTTTTTCTTCATTCGCTATGTGATTTCCTCTAGAAGTTTTGTTGAGTTACTTGTCTTAGTTACCTATGTTGTAATGGAGTCATGTGTAGTTCTTGTTCCTTTTAGACTACTGTCTACATGTCTGTCTATTGGCATGGGACCTCATTGTTATCTCCTAGCATGGGGGGTGGACCTTAGGGTTCCACATGGTCGGGTGGTTGTACTTTATTTCATTGGTTCATTGGCGTCAAGGCTCGTGTGTGAAGAGGATGTGTCTCTAATGTTTCCAGTTTTGCATCTGTATCTGAGGACAAACATTTGTACTACTTGCACCTAGATTTTTGTATCAATGGAGATCATTTTGTAAATTGATGTATTCAGGAAAGAGCTTATGTATCGTTGAAATGATGTAACTACTTTTGTAGAATGCCCTATTTGTCCTTGTAATTATTATTAAAAGGATGATGTACCTATCTGATGATGTAGCAAAAGTTGTTAGTTGACTCTTTGACTTATTTGAATAAGTTATGTATGTTGTTGAATATTATGTTGTATCAATAATGCAACTATGTAATCCCTAGAGATGTTAGTTTAACTTGATCAATTAGATTATGTTAGATTTTGTTATTGTTATTTCTTTATTAAAAAAAAATCTGCCTTTTTATTGCTTTAGTTGAACTTTTCTCTAGGGTCACATGGCAGGGCATTACAAGGTGGGTTTGAAGAACATGAGTGTGCTCTTGAAATGTATGAAAAAGATGTTAGTAAAGGTGCTTAGGGGTGAATGGAAAAGAAATATGTAAGTAGATTTGGATGTGAATGATGGATAAAGGGATTAGGGATAATAGATAGAAGTGGGAAAATGATGGATTTTAGGATGAAAGGAGGAATAGGTGAACAGGTGGGGGGGGGATAAGTACATGCTAGTAGGTTGAGAAACATAGTATTTGTTGTAGCATAGGATATATGGTATGAGAAACCATGATGGTGATGTGCCATATGTGTGAAGGATTGACCCAGAAGAAAAAGGTCACAAGCAAGCATATGTCATATGACACCATGATATGAAAGACCATGATGTTGTTGTTTCAATATGCTTGCAAGGATCATTACAAATGTAAAACAAAATGATAAAACACACAATAAAGAAAGCACAAACAATAAAAAGATAAATAAGATTGTGCCCTTGATTAAGCTAAAAAATGAAGATTAATTGATGATGATAGCATTGTTGATGTGGGAGTGATATATCCTAAGAATGTAAAGATTGGGAATGATATATCTCGATATGGTAGTTTATTTAGAGTTTATTAAGGCTTGGAGCAAGACTGGGAATAAAACTTATGGATCTTTTTAGATGTGTGCTAGACTGCTTAGCTAGATTTGTGTGGATTGCGTTGTTGAGATTGCACTGGATAGCCTTTTGCTTGTAACCAATGATAAGGGAAAACCAATTCTAGAGACAATGATGAAGAGAGGATTGGATGGAATGATTGAGGGATTGTGGATAGTGGATGGGATGGATGTGGGGTTCAAGATATATGCTTGAAGGATTTGAGATGGGATGGATTGAGGAGGGATTCACAATGTGATCACTAAGGACTACATCACATAGGAATAACATGCCCCCACTCTAGATATGCCACTCATGACATTGTACTACAATGCTTGTGATAATATGTTATAGTATTTGGTGTAAAATACTTGGTATATCAAGAGGTGTCCAAATCATGTTTCAACATCATGCCCATGTCCTTATCAAGATCAAAAGTGGGAAGGGTGGATGGATTGGGTACGATGAGATAGATATGTGAATATGATGGATAGCTATGATAGGATGGGAGAAGCTTGCCCCCAAGTGTAGGGTGCACATAGATAGTTGACTTACACATGACACTTGAGAATGGGTTTTCATCATGGTACTTTTCTAAGGTACCATAAGAATGATTTTCACCAAAGGATGATTTTTCTCAACTTTTTAATTTTTTTTTTCTTTTTTTAAATTTTATTGGGATTTTTAGATTTGACTTAGGATTGGGATGTTTGGATTTGGAGTTAGGATTTTTGGATGCAAGCGTTTATTTCCATGATGAGTTAATAGTATCACATTCTGAATAACTACTTCACATGGACCATGTTATTAGTGTTGCATGCTATGGATGTTGTTGGGAGCCTTGTTGATTTCTAATTTGGATTCTCTCAAATGTAAACATGGTACTATCATAGCCCCTATGTTAGAGGATGCTTCTAAGGAAAATAGAATGGGAGGCAAGTTGGATGAAGGATGTAGGGTAATTATGTGAAAGATTGGATTAAACAAAATGTAATTTTGGACATATGTTTGATAGTGGATTCAGTTATGTATAAGGGTTGGATGGAAGTATGTGATTATGGAGGCATGAGTAAATGTCATGGGACCAAGAGGAATCAGGACCAATAATTTCACACACCATGCTACATTCTACTATTGGATTTTCTTTGGATTTGGATTTTGGATTTTGGGTGTACGGGATTTAGGACTTGTAGGGATGCTTGGATTTTTTTGGATTTTAGATTTTGGGATTTAGGGACCCAAATGAAGTTGGACTTAGGATTGGGATGTTTGGATTTGGATTTAGGAATTCTAGATTGGATTTTGGATGGGGGATGCAGATTTTTGGATTTGAAGATGGAATTAGAGTTTGGAGATGCAGATTTGGATGCTCCAATTGGATTTATTGCTTCTCTCTTCTTTAGTATCCACATAGATTCTTTTCTTCCTTTTTTAATTGGTGGACCCACATTTCCCTTTAGAGTGATTTTAATTTTTGGCTTGATTTTGATTTGATGTTGCATGTCCATGTTTTATGACATTGTGATCCATGGATTCTTGTGTGCTCTTTACTTCATATGTTGGTGCATCCAAATCACTTTCAAACTCTATGTTATGGTACCACAAAGAAATATTACCTTGGAATTCCATTAATTTTGTGATAGCATCACCAATTTAGAATAAGAAAAATAATGTGTGATTTCATTGGTCTTGATTAGTGAGTTTAGGTGATGGATGGTCAAGGTTGGTGATAGGGATAGTGGTGTTGATGAAAGAGTTGGTGGTATCAAACTCTTTATAGGAGTGACATGAAGAACTTGTTTTGATGTAGGAAGAATTTTCCTTAAGATTTGCAGAGTTGTTACCAACATCTTTAGTTTGTTCATTAGGAGACTTGTAGCTAATGCCTTGACATCCTTGATTTATATTAACATGTATGGGCTCTAAGATTTCTTGTCCATGAAGGACTAATCCTTTGCCTTGATATTTCATGGATTGACACATTATATTTTCAATAGGATACTTGTCACTTTGGAAACAAGACATGAATCCATCAGTTGTAGTTTTAATTTGCTCTTATGCTAGAAGACCAAATTGGACAAAGGTGGTTAGACCAAACTAATAGGACGGTATTCATGTGGATGATTTAGCCTTGAGAGTGTATCAAATCATGAAAGGGACTAGCCTGGTTGTTTGGATCTTGATTTGGTCGAGGATGAGTTTGGGCATGCCTTGGAATAAGCTCTTAACATATCCTTATTTCCTTTGTTGATGAGATGGATGAGTGTATTTGATTTGAAATATCTGTTAGCAATGAATGCATGGATATATTCCCTACATACAACAATTACCCCCTCCCCGTGCTTTTAAACAATTAAAAAATGAAAAATAATAATATGTATCAAAAATACATATATGATGTTTTATTATTAGTTCCTCTTAGAGGAAAGTATACTAATGCATCCATTAGGTTTTATTACTTGCTAACAAATGAAATGATGAAATAGTAGAATTAAAATATTTTGACTACATTATGTAATTTATGTTTTTTTCTTAAAATTGTCTCAAAAAATAAAAATCACTTTATCTATCATTCTATTAGATAATAGATATGAATAGTCTTATTGTTTTATGTAAGCTATTGTGTGTATGAAACAACTTTTATTTATGTCAACCTTCCAATGAATCCGCACCTTACACATTTGCTAAAAATTCTCACCCCTCTAAAAAAATGCCATTTCAATAACATCAAGATTATGAAAAAGTTGACATTCGAGGACTCAACATTCATTGCACAAATTTAAACTCTAGTTAAACAAAAGCAATGAAACAATTATTTCATTTTATTGGTCATTACAAAAAATAATGCTTTGTACTAGAGATTCCTACATAAGTTATTGTCTTATTTAAACATCTTTTTCCCATTTTATTGCATGCTTGTGATGAATGCAAACATTATTTTGTACTAGAGATTCTAATTTTACACTTTAATAATGTATGTGTCACAAAATATTATAAATAATAGAATTGTTATGATCTGTTAATTTTAACTATAAAACATTTAATAATGGGGTTCCCAACTCATCATGATCTATACTAGTGAGTCTAGAACACATCTTCTTCCATAACCATATAGCTTAAACTTTTGGAATAAATGATTGTTATAGTTCAACCTAGCCTAGTTAGGTGTAAATACAAACTTTCCAAAAAATCTCATTCATTAAGAAGAATCTATGAGAAGATTTGCCTTAATGTTTGTGTCTCATTTTTTTATTTGAGCAAGAGCTACATCGTAAGCATATTGCAAACTTATGTCTCATAAAAATTGCAATGCATATCATACAAAATGGAACTCCAATAGGGCATAACACAATTGATGGTTTCTAAATGTAGCTACCATTCAACCTATATGCATTGATCAGTGGTGAGATTGGTGTTCTCAGTCTCAACCTCTAATGGTTGGGGCAATCCAACTAGTGTAATTGGAACTGATTATGGATATGGTTCTTGCTTAGATTGTGTGTTGCTTATTTTAAGTGTTAGGTGTTTTATAATTTACAAGCATCCAATGTTTTTTGTATGTTATCCTTTGATAGAGGCTTTGCACACTAGTAGTAGATGTCATGATAGAAACAACCATAATAATAGCAAAAGCTAAAAGATCCCCAAGATCAACCATACTTAGGCCAATCTTATTTCCAATTTTCTTTACAACTAGAGCATAATCAATTGGGTGGTGTATAAGAGATTTTAGCTTAGGAAACTTTATCTTGTAACGATCCTAAATGAAGTTGTGAATGATAACAATTTCATTCTTAATATCAAATGACAAAGCATTACCATCAATAGTTTTTGATAAAGTAAGCGGCAAAAAAGAGTGCTAATCCCAATACACAACAGCCAAAAAGGAACACCAAAGAACCATCAAAGTTCCATTAAAGAGAAACAGACCCAACCAAAAAGAAACAGCCAAAAAACCCCAAACAAGGACACAGAGGACCAACAGCAGACCAACAACTGAAAGCACAGAAAAAGCCCCCAACAACTAATTAAACAACTGATCCCAATCTTCAGCCAGGAATTGGTAGAGATCTTGGTACTCCTTGAGATCTTTATCTTTCATACCCTAGCTGGTAAGCTCGACATCCTGGATGATCGAAAGAGTGGTGGCTAATCGGTGCATGACTTTCGCAGAGAACTTGGCCAGAAACTTGAACTTCCTCTCTAGCTCAATGAGTCTAACAGAGAGGGCTTCTATCTCCTTGTCTTTGATGATTTTCTTACCACCCCTTTTCTTCTTGCCATCTTCCTTCACCACTTTCTCTGAGCTCATAGAGTCAGACCCCTAAAAATTGAGCTCAGGAAAATTATTGGGGCCGTCATTGGCTTCGACCTCCACCGCCTCATTTTTGTTCTCCTTGTTGACAGAAATTTCCCCACCCATTTGTTCAACCTCAACCACCATCGTATCCACTTTGTTGTTTTTGTCATTAGAAATACCAACACCCTCCAGGTCCACAACATCCTCCTCCATCTTAGTAACCATCTTCTTTTGGGGAACAGGACTAGGCTTAGCAGCAAGCCTCGACGACCTTCTGGTTGACGAAACCTGGGGTTTACTATCAAGCATGGAAAACTCCTCATCATTAGTGTTGTCACTCCCTCTGTCACCTTCCTCAGAGCTAACCTCCTCCACCACCATGGAAACATTTTTGGCCTTATTCCCACTATCCATACCACTTCCCCCCTCCAAACTCACCCTATTCTTCTTCTGCGGGGTCTCATGGGAGGAATCATCGGATAAAGTCTTTCTTTTGATAGAAGTCTTTGCAAAGATCTTAGGGGTCTGGTCACTAGTCTTGGGCTTAGGTCTTTTACCAGTGGTAATTTTTATCTTTCCAAACTTGAGGGATTTGGCATACTTCTCCAGGGTGATTTCAGTAATTATCACTAGGCTAATCTTGTTAGGGTTGGAGCAGGGTGGCAAAGGAGGGTCAACCCTAGTATCCTTGAGGGCTTTAGGGGGGCAGAGGGCTAAATGGAATTTATAAAGTTGGAAGATGAGCCCCTGATGGAGTGGGATGAGGGGCTTGTTAGGGTCGATGGCATGTTGTTCAATTGCAGACACAATCGAGGCTTCTAGAGACGACAACAAGTAAAAAGGAAAACCAATCAACTTCTTACGACAAAAATGATTTAACAGAGAAAAATGATAGTGGAAAAAGCATCTGAATCTACCTTCGAGAGTGAAGTAATTTATAATCATGTGGCACACCTCATCCCATGGTTTCAGTAGAATTTGCTGATCAAATCCTCCCTGCAAACTGTGTAAGACCTCACCTTTCTTCAGAAATAAAGCCATACCATCCGGGTCAGAGACTTTGCTCATTTTCTTGTGTTTGATACCATCAGTAGACATACCTGTCACCATCCCGATCACTTCCTCTAAGATTTTAAACCCCACACCACCCACCTTGACCCGGCTACCCTCCAACAAACACAGGAACTGCATTAAGAGGTTTTCATTGTGACCTTATAGGCATTCCAGATAGGAGGCCACCCCTCCCTCCTAAAAAATGTGCCAAAGGGTCTCATTGCATTTGAATTCTTCATAGGATTCATGCTTAGTACGAGACCTATCTCCCCCCATTCTTAGTTTGCACCAATATCTCACAGACAAACTAGAAATGAAATAAACAGCAGTTAACTTAGAAACTTTCAATCTGCAGAAAATATCCCGCATACCAATATTCACTCTCAAGTTAATGAGTATAGTGTCTCTTCAGCCTCCATGGGTGACGTACTTTCTTAAATTCACAATATGTGAATGAGCATTCCCTTTCTTTTCATGATTAATATTCATTAGTTAGTCATAATTAGAGGATCTGTGGAGAGTCGTCAAGTTGATATCCTGATTGCTCATGTGCCTGGACATCTGAAATCCCTCCTTAGGCCTCCACATCTGACTAATGTGAGGGAAATCCTTCATACGGTGGCATACCCAATCTCTAACAAGTTTGATCTGGCTTGCAGTCATCACACCACCCAAATCACTAGTCCTCAAATCCAGATGGAAATCCACACGAGATCCATATGGTGCCTAAAGTACTCCCTAGGCTAGGAGATAGAGGGGTTTATAAATTCAAACATGAGAGACCTAGAGCAGGACTTTGCTCCTTTCCAAGAAGGTTTTGAATCTGAACAGGTAAATTATTCTTTCTTTTCCATCATCTCCATGTGTCCAAGCTCTACCCAAGGTTAGCCAACCCATCTGCCACTTTATTACCTTCACGGTACACATGCCCAATTTCTATCTGCTTGAACCCAAATAGTAAGCAGACGATGTCATCCATAATATCCTTGAGCTTCTAGCCACTGTTGGACCTTCCAAGAGCTGCCTCAATAATAATTTTTGAATCTCCTTCCACTTGTAACTTGTCCACTCCCATAGAGTGAGCAATTTTGAGCCCCCAAAGCAAGGCCAATCCTTCCGCCACATTATTAGACTAGATACCGATGTACCCCGCATAAGCAGCAATGAACACACCCTGACTATCTCTAAAAATCCCTCCACCACTGGCTAGCCCAGTGTTCTTTTTTTCCACTCCGTCGAAATTAAGTTTGGTCCAATCCATGGGAGGGGGTCTCTAGAGGGTGTTCTATCTGGCCATATTTCTAGAATTGTCAATCTTGGTCATGTCCACTATCAGTCCCCAATTCTTGGCTATCAGCACTTCCACTAGAGTAGGGGGTTTCTCAACCACATGAAGAGTGCTGGAGGATGTGTTCTTAGAGACCAACTTGATAAAGGAGTAAAAGACCTCATTAGTAGTTCTATCTTTTTCTCTAAATATTCTATTGTTCCTTTCCTTCCACACACTCCACCCCAGGTGTGGGGGAATTTATCTCTAGAGCTCTCTAATCCTGGGGTGAGAGAAAGAAGTAAACCAACTTTGGGTGAAATCCATTAAGTTTTCAGGAAATACCCACTCCAAGTTAAGTTTCTCTATAGTTTTTCCCCATATCTCTTTAGCAAAATCACAATGGAAAAGAAGGTGTTGAATGGACTCTTCTTCTTTTAGGCAGAGAACACATCTATTGACCAACTGGAAACCCCTTTTATTGAGGTTATCGGTAGTAAGGATTTTATTATGCGCTATAGACCACCAGAAGAAGTTTATTTTAGGGATCAGCTTGTTGTTCCAAACACTCTTCCAAAACCAACTCCCCTATCCGTTGTTGGTTAGTAGGTTGTAAGCTAATTTAACCGAGAAGATCCCCTTTTGATCCTGCCCCCAGAGCATTTCATCTTCCCTAGGAAATATCAAAATTCTGTACTTGTTCAGCTCCACTTACAGAGCCTGACACTTTCGATTCTTAGGTTGATTATTGTTCTAACATTCAAAGAGGTTCTTCCACCGCCTTTGGCTATGGAATTGGCTAGTAATGAAATTTATGACCAAGCTCCCAAAATGGTTAAAAACTCTTTCCTTAGTGGTGTTGTTCTTCATGTTAGACAAGGTCCCTCTCCAAGCCAATTGTCCTCCTAGAACCTAATTTTGTCTCCCTTACCCAGCTTCCATTTGATGCCTTGAGATAGAGTGCTTCTAGTTTTGATCATTTTGTTCCAGATAATAGAACCTTTGGGAAGGATCTCTCTATCAATAACCCCTAATTTATTCCCATTTTGCAGGTATTTGGCTTTCATAATCTGCACCCAGTCTTTCTCCTCCTTAACGAAGGTCCACCCAATCTTGGCAAGTAAGGCTTTATTCATCACCTAGATTTTTCTAATTCCTAATCCCCCTTGCCATTTGGGCAAGCAGACTTTATCCCACCCAACTAGTGAGATCCTCTTCTTTTCCCCAACTCCAGTCCAGAGGAAGGTTCTCTGGATCTCCAATTTCTCCGCCATGTATCTAGGCATTTTAAAGAGGGATAGAAAATAAGTGGGGATGCCCTCCAACGAGGCCTTCAAGAGTTGATGTTTGCCTACTTGTCTAAGGAGTTTACCTTTCCATCCATCCATCTTCTTTTGGATTCTTTCTAGAATAGTGTTCCAGAAAGTCGGGGTCACTTCCTTGACCGTGAGGAGCAGACACAGGTAGGTAGCCGGGAGATTAGCCTTGTTGCATTCCAAGATGTTTCTCACCTTATCTTGCAGCTCCAAGTCAATGTTGAAGAACACATTACTCTTTTAATAATTAATGCACTGACCAGATACTTCCACATAGGTGTTCAGCAGATTTTTCCATCTTCTGGCCTCAACCACCGAAGCCACACCAAAGAGCATAGTATCATCAACAAATTGTTGGATAGCCGACGGTCCCAAGATGGACACAGCTTTGAAACCCCTAAGGGTATGATAATCTAGGTGGGAAAGGATGTTTCTACCCAGGACCTCTGCCATAATTATAAACAGGTAGGGAGAAAGGGGATCTCCCTGTCTGATACCCCTACCAGCATCAAAGAACCCCTGAGGAGTGCCAATCACCAGGACCGAGTACTTGAAAGTGGTGACACATTCCTTTATCAAAGTAAGCATTCTATCTTGGAACTTGAACTTCCTAAGGACCTTGAACAGGAAATCCTAGGAGATTCTGCCATAGGCTTTAGATATATCTAGTATGAGAGCCATGATCGGATTGTTACTTCTATCCATCAAATGAATGATCTCATGGATGGATATTGTAGCATCCAAAATCTGTCTACCAGGAACAAAGCCTTTCTGGCAATTAGATATAAGACTGTCTAGTAGCAGTTGAATTCTGAAGACCAGAGTCTTCGTGATAATCTTATAAATGGTGTTACATAGGCTAATAGGATGGAATTCATCCATGGATTCCATGAAGCTCTTCTCGGGGATAAGCGCAATGAAAGTGGCATTGATCTGCTTAAGGATTTTTCCAGTCCTAAAAAAGTCCTTGACCACAGTCGTGACATCATAACCTACAATCTCCTAGAAGTCTTGGAAAAAGGCTGGGGGAAACCTATCTAGGCTCGGAGCTTTGAAGGCCCCCATAGAGAACACAACCGCTCTAACTTCCTCCTCAGTAATAGGCTTCAGAAGCCTATCGTTATCTTCCTTCAAGAGGATAGAGGGAATGTTGTCCAATAAATTTTCTTCCTGACCTTTGTCAAGAGTATTTATGTGCTCCGCCAGGAAGTTTCTAAAGTAGTTGGAGGCTAGGCTTCCCAGTTCCTTGTCTTCTAGAATTTCCTTGTTGTTTTCATCAAGCAGCTTGGTGATTCTGTTTCTCTTCCTATGCTTCATGGCTGACTGGTGGAAGAAAGAAGAGTTCCTATCTCCCTCCTTTAGCCATTAAACTCTAGACTTCTATTTCCAGAAGATCTCTTCTTTACTGATGATTTCCTTAAGGTTTTTGAGCAAAGCCTCTTCCATGTTAAAAGTATCCTCACTCATATCCCCCTTGACCATGTTGTCTTGAACTTCCACTAAGCTTCCAGTAATGTGTTTTTTTTGGTTCATCACATTCCCAAAGTAGAATTTGTTCCATCCTTTAACTTTGTGCTTGACATGGGTAAGTTTTTGGGTGAGTCTAAACATAGTAGATCCATGCACGGGGATACTCCACCAGTCAGCAATGAAGTCCCTGAAATCTAGGTGGGAGGACCACATAATTTTGTACCTGAACAAGAATCTCCCCTTGGGGGCACCATCAGTCCAGAAAAGGAGGAGGGCATTGTGGTCAAAGATGGTGTGAGGAAGGGTAGTAAGGATAGAATTTTGCACCATATTCCAATTAGAAGAGACAAGCATTCTATCCAGCTTCACCTGAATCATCTGGTCTCCCCTTCTTCTGTTGGTCCAAGAGTAGAGTTGATTATTCACCTCTATATCCATAAGTCCAATCTGACTGAGGAAGTCCGCCAGGTCCACCATGATGTCCGAGTAGTCCATGCTGCCCCCATATTTTTCTAAGGGGAAAAGCGGGGTGTTGAAATCTCCCCCCAGTATCCATAAAGTCCTTCTCTCAACATTTATTTTAGGGATTAAGCCATCCAATAGTTCCTTTCTGGTGTTCCTAGTGTTGGGGACATATATATTGATCAGCTTCCAGGTTTTCTTATTCATAGTGCATTTAATTTCCAAGTTGTTTTTGCTATGTGAGCAGTTGTAGACACCCTAAAATAACCATGTCTTTGAATCACTTGCATTTCGTCTAATCTGGAGCATCACCTGCATTTCAACATTAATTGAATAATCTAATTATTTAATTAATTTTATCAAATTCTTTCAAAATTTCAAAATTCAACATTAATTAAATAAATTCTCTTTATTTAATTAATTAAATTAAATTCCTCTATATTCTTCCACAATTAAATAATTTTGATTATTTAATTAAATCATTATCCTCTTTCGAATTTCAAGTCCACATTAATTAAATAAATTAATTATTTAATTAATTCATCACAAATTCTCTTTTATCTACAATTAAATAATTCTACATTATTTAATTAAATCAATTGTTCTTCTAAATTTAAATAAACCATGCAAATTTATTTAAATTATCTCAATCCTCTAAAAAATAAATAAAATCAAATATTTTATCTATAATCTTTTGTTCCTCAATCATGCACAATTAAATAAATAAATTTATTTATTTAATTTCAGTTATCTTCCAATTCCTCTTAAAATATCTTGTTAACTCATGTGCACAATTAGTCTTATTTTTAGAACTCTAAAAAAGGCAAAATTACAAGTTGAGTTATCTATTCAATCAATCTTGTTTTCATCATATTTTAATAAAAATATCCTTATGGATTGACATATGGCATGTGTACATTCATCATGGTTATTTGATTTATCCTCTCCATTGATTCTTTTGAATTATCTGGACTGTTGATCGATCTCTGTTCAAACCTATATAAACCCCCATCATCTCCTTCACAAATCCTCTTCGATCACTTATTCTCAGGCATCCTTTAACAGTGCTTTGAGCATACTTCGCATCGATTGAGCAACTTTACGATCTTTTGACATTGATCTTTGAGCGCTTTGAGCACTTTTCTTGCTTGTTGCAAACATGGTTTCGCAGCACTATTGAGCAATCCACATTCATCCAAAGGGAACAATACAAATCTCGGTAAAAGCTTTAATATTTCATTGATTTATTGTAATGGCTTTTATTTAGATTGGTTCTTTTTATGTTATGGGCTTTTGATTTGTTTTGTTTTGATTTATCATTTAAGCATTTAGTCGATTTTCCTCATACACATTCTAGTACGCCCGGTGGGACCCACTAATCCCTCTTTTTCTTTGAGAAATTAATTTTTTTTAAGTACAGTACGGAACAACGCATCTCAACATAGAAAAGTGTCTTTGGTAGAGCAGTACAGCACTTTCGAGCCATCCTACAACGCCTTTGGTGGCACAAAACCATGCTTTTGGCATTACAGTAAAGCGCACATGAGAAAATAGTAAAGCACCTTTGGTATAACAGTAAAGCGCACTTGGTATAACAGAAAAGCGCTATTGGTATACAGCAAAGCGCTTTTGGTTGGGATAACAGGCTTGCAAACTTCAAAACCCCATAACTTTCTCAAAACTTAATGAAATTCGATGCTTTTTTTTTTTAAATTGCATACAAAATCATAAGGAATCCATTGGTGATATTTAATATCTTGTATCTCATCATATTTGTTACCAATTTTATGGATTCCACTTTAGTTTTCTAGGGTTTCTCACTTATTGTTAGGGTTTTGACTTGATTTATAACATCTTGTTGTTTTCTTTGGAACTAATATTACTTGTTGGAGCGTCTTATCACTTATCAACATCCTAGATCATCACTCAATCATTCAATCATCCTTCAATCTAGCTTTTTTGATGAAATATTATTTTTTTTGCAGGCCTGTTATTACACTGTGCATTTGGTAGTATAGTACCGTGCGTTTGGCAGTATAGTAGCTTGCTTTTGGTATAACGGTACCACGCGTTTGGTAGTATAGTAGCTCGCTTTTGGTAGAAAAGTAGATCACTTTTGGTAGCACAGTACCACAGGTCTGGTAGCACAGTGCATCACCTCTGGTCTATAACACTACACTTCTGGCAACACAGTTCAGTGCTTTCGGTATCACAGTAGGTCACCTTCTGCACCACAGTGCAGCACTTTTGGTCAAATCTCATTTATTTTGCTAACTTTTGAGTTTTTGGTGGAACTAATTGACCTGTTGCAGCTTCTTATCACTCACACAGAGCAAATAGGTTTTTCTAACATGTTCATGCAGGACGAGCATTGAAGAAATCTTGATTTATTGCACTAAGTCTTAGAAACATATTGCCTTCTTAAGGGACAATTGAACAAATCATTTTTGGCAAGCTAAGTCTTAGGAACATATTGCTTTTCTTAAGGGACAATGGACATGTATGTGAAAACACCTCAATTTTCTAAGGGACAATGGACATGAATGTCAAACACTTTAATTTCATAAGAGACAATTGACAACTACAATTGTGTGTGTGCCTAATTTAGTTGCACCTTATTTGTTCTTATAACAGGACAATTGAACCTTTGTTTGACATGCTTGCTCTTACATTTCAATAATTCCTTTAGAAGGGCCTATTTTTGGATTGCGCTTCATTCAAAAGGGACGACCCTAAGCGGAGTTTTCCTTTGAACCGCTATATAAGAGGGATAAGGCGAAATCCAAGTCCTAACCGACATCAGCCTTACCTTGTGGTGCCAAACTGAAAAGAGGTGTACTAGCTCTTTGTGGAAATGATTTTCACATTGAGTGAAGTGTTTGATACTCGTAGTAGGATTGGTTAAAGCTTTTAGTAGCTTGTCGCATTGCTCGTAAGGTGTTGGTCCCTCAAAGTTACTAAGAACCATTCTAGATAGTGACTACCTGATCTACCTTCGAACATTGCGGTAATCATCAGTGCAAGGGGAATCAATTTAAGCCCTTAAGATACTCACCATTGGCTCCCTTGAGAAGAGATAGTATTCCCTTGGCCATAAAGTTCTTGTGACCTATTTGAGCTTTCCAATGGGAGGGTGAGATATCCCTACCTATCATCTCTCGCAAAGATACTAAATGTCTGACACCTTTATGGAATGACATTTTTATCGATGGAGTATTAAGCTGTGAGCTGATCTACTACAATGAAACCTTGTCTCTAGGGATAAAAGTGTTTGATATTTGTTTGTAATTGTCTCATACCTGTGGAAACATTGGGCTTTTTTTTGTGAGCCTCGAACATACACTATCTGTTGTGTCAGTCCTTTTTTGCCAACTTTGTTTGTTGTGTTTTCTCTTGCCAAAGCAAAACCACTCAGAACTAAAACCAAATCTATCAAAATTTGCCTTTTCAAGCATCAGACACTACTTCAGCGCCTCTGGTATTACAGCAGCTCGCCCTTGGTGGTACAGTAGCTCACTTTTTGGTCACCATAGCTCACCTTTGGTATAGCAGTACCTCGCCCTTGGTAGCTCAGTCCATCACCTTTGGTATTACAGTAGCACGCTTTTGGTTGTACAGTCTTGTGCCTCTGGTTAAATAGTATAGTGCCTTTTGGTCCAATAAATTGTGCATTAGAGTTTATCTTTTTCAAAACACCAAGCAGAATCCCAGCATTACTTTTTGTCCTAGTGTATTCCATGGTAACCACTAGGCTCCAGTAAACTATGAAGTCCAAGCAAGTTGTCCCTAGGAAGCGCAAATCACCTCCTCATACACCGCAATTAGGTCATCTCAACATTACTCCCAAGGTTACTCCTAGGACACCCGCGGAAAGATCTACCAACTCTCCCAACATGTCACACCTTGATCAACCAAACAATCCTCTAGAAGGTAGGGTCCCTTTGGTAAGTACACCTCACTATACCACCGGCATGCCTCCGGATTTTGTTTCGCAATGTTATACTATCGATCAAGTCCCATCTCAAGAAGAGTGACACTTTGAAATAGGTTAATCCTCTCAAGAAGATAGACAAGATCTTGATGAATTCATACAAGATCCTAGAGCCATAGTCACCTTTGACAAAATCCTTAGTGAGAACCAAGATCATTTCTTTCGCTTGCTAGCAGAGCAAGGAGCCAAATTACCCCAAGGTTTTGATCTATCCAATCTTAGCAAGCCTAACATCCAAGACACTATAACAGTGGTCCAAACCATGTCAACAGTGACCACACCCTTACCCGAACAAAGCTCACAAGGGAAAACAATCGCACAATATGAGAATCTCCTTTATCAAAACCCAACGGGAAAGAGGGCCGTATCACTGCTTCTGACTCCTATGGAAATCTACAAACACCAACAGGAGACTCTTCAACATCAAGAAGAGCTAGCTAAACAAGCCACCATAGCTTGATCAAATATACAACAAACTCCTAAAGTGTCCACACCAATCGCAAGTGGGATTTTGGTTACCCCATCATGACAAGGTTTCCCACCAAATTACAATCCAGGGAACAACTATGTAGCCATGCAACAAGGGTCTCAACAAACGCCACCCCCAACCTCATCAAATCTTCATATCCCTCAACCAACCAAGGTCATGCAACCCCAACCACAACATTCTTCTATGCTCATCCTCAATCAACCTCAACCATCACACAACACATCTACCTATGTCCCCCCACCACAACATTCTTCTACGCTCATCCTCAATCAACCTCAACCATAGCATAATACTTCTATCTATTTTCCTCCACCACAACGATCATCAGCGCTAAACTTTTTCAACACATTGCCTATCATTGTTCTTCTAAATTTAAATAAATCATGCAAATTTATTTAAATTATCTCAATACTCTAAAAATAAATAAAATCAAGTATTTTATTTATAATCTTCTATTCCTCTATCATGCACAATTAAATAAATAAATTTATTTATTTAATTTCTGTTATCTCCCAATTCCTCTTAAAATATCTTGTTAACTCATGTGCACAATCAGTCTTATTTTTAGAACTCTAAAAAAGGCAAAACTACAAGTTGAGTTATCTATTCAATCAATCTTGTTTTCATCATATTTTAATAAAAATATCCTTATGGATTGACACATGTCGTGTGCACATTCATCATGGTTATTTGATCAAGCAATTGTTAATACCAGCCGTCGATGTTCCCGTTATTGAAATCATCTGCGAACTTGTTGGTCCCAATTCCCCATGGTACGAAGATATCTATGAATACCTTAAGAATAGTACCTTCCCCTCTGACCTTTCATCCAACCAATGCAAAACCTTTATCCGTCGATCCTCCCGTTACACCATTCTGGGTGATACACTATATCATTGAAGTCTCGATGGTATCCTCTTACGATGTCTTAACGCGGAAGAAGCCGAAGCTACCTTACGAGACATACACGAAGGTGTCTGTGCCCCACATTCTACCAGTCCTAATCTTGCTAAGAAGATACTCAGAACAAGTTACTACTGGCCTACAATAGAGCATGATGCTTTACAGTTCGCTAAGAAGTGTCTACAATACCAGCAACATGGAGATTTGATTCACGCACCAGCTCATGAATTACAGCCTGTGACTACTCCATGGCCTTTTTCTCAATGGGGTCTTGACCTTGTAGGACAAATCCACCCATCCTCATCCAATGGCCATAAGTTCATCATTACTGCCACTGAGTATTTCACGAAGTGGGTTGAAGCCATTCCCATGACCTATATCACCGGTAAGCAAATAGCCAAGTTTATCCTTAACTACCTCATATGCCGGTATGGTATTCCCCAAGCCATTGTCACTGATAATGGGAGACCATTCAAGAATCAAGATGTCTGTGCCTTGTGCACACAATACAATATCCAACATTGCTTTTCAACTCTCTACTATCCACAGAGTAACGGCCAAGCTAAGGCTTCCAATAAAACCATTCTCAAAATCCTCAAGAAAATGGTCAATGAAGCTAGTCGTGGTTGGCACTTGCAACTCAATCCTGCCCTATGGGCCTACCGCACTAGTATCATAACACCAAATGGTGCCACACCTTATGCCTTGGTCTATGGCTCTAAATCCATCCTACCTATAGAGGTCAAGATCCCATCCCTCAGAGTATCCATGCATAACCTGATCGGTGGAGAGGAGTATCGCACGTCCAGATTAGCTAAGCTAGAACTACTAGATGAAAAGCGCCTTGCCGCGTTGAATCATCTCCATGTCTATCAAAAATGCCTCCAGCATAATTACAACAAAAAGATCAAAGAAAGACAGTTTCAAGTTGGTGATCTTGTACTCAAAGAAAATTAGAGAAATCAAGCAGACCGAGAAAAGAAGGGCAAGTTTGAGCCTAACTAGTTAGGTCCCTTTATTGTCACAGCAGCATATGGATCAGGAGCTTATACTTTAGCTACACCTGACGGCATTCCTCTAGATGAGCCACTTAACAGTGTCCATCTCAAGAAGTTTTATGCCTGATCCTCAGAGTATTCCAAAAACAAAAACAAAAAAAATCCGTCCTCTGGTGAAAACCTGGCAAACAGGCGCCTTAGATAAGTACCATAGTGAAAACCTAGCAAACAAGCGCTATGTGTAGAGTTAGCACCCATTGTCTATCAAGTCTTGTTCATTACTTGTCATCACAATGCACTTCATCCATCCATAATAAAACCATTGACTTTGTTTGCATTTCCATCTCCCTATCTAGTATAGCTTGGAAATTTGTCAATGTCCATCATCGTCATCCCACGTCTTGATCTGTGTCAGCAGTCATCACTGTCTTGTCCTAGGTCACAACTTTCTATGTCTTCTCCATCGGTCACCCATGTAAATTCCTCTACCATAATGGGGGCACCCCTTTCCTTAACCTAGGTCTAGGATCGGTTCCTTATTCGTGGTTCGCAACATGCTCTTCAATCTTTCTCCTTTTTGTGGATAACACCCTTTAACGGACACATCGCTCCTACGATAAGGCTGTTATCTTCCCAATGCATTTCCTACATCATCACATCAACTAGAACTACATATTATCTCATTTCAGTCTTAAGGTACCTTGATCCCATGGATATGGGTATGTAGGCAGTCTGGAATATGAAGGAAGTATCCAGTACTCAGGTACATAAGATCTCATCATTTCCCCTACCCTAGCTCAAACACCTTGACCCATTCATCTAGAACTACATATTATCACTTTCATCTTTCCTCATAATGTGCCTTGATCCCATGGATATGGGTATGTAGGTAGTCTGAAATACAAAGGATGTATCCAGTACTCAGGCACATACGATTCATCATTCTCCACACGTTCCAATCCATTAACACTGTCATCTTTCTAGTCTTCCGTGTATCAAAATCCATTCACCTCGACTTGACTAACTCAAGCTAACATGTTAGTGCATCCTTTCAAAGCAAAAGTTCTTAGCAAACCTGAAGCAAAGCAGCTTTCTTTCAGAGTCAACTACTGTCCTACTGTTTTGATTGCCAACATCAGCTAAATCCAGCTTAACCAAAGCACTAGATCCACAAGCTTGTCTTCTGCAAAGTGTTCCATTGTCGAGACCAACACACGCGTCTCCTGCGACATGTAGCATTTTCTGCAGCAAGACATTGTCTTTTTAAGTAGATGGCCCCCTTTAACGGACACAAAGTTCCTACGATAAGGCTGTTATCTTTCCTATCCAATCTATCCTGAGCAACCTCTTTGGCAAGAGAATATGTTGGTTGTATGTTTACTTTGTAAGTCAATCAATTTACTTTATGGTTTATCTTTTGTTCCTTTTCCATTACCTATTCAAGACTACCTTAATTTATCTATAATCTTGGTATGTTGCGATGCTGTACGGATTGGGGGCATAGTCATTGCTTTCTATGTGTCGTGTTTGAGGAATGACCTTTCGTATCTTTCTTAGCATCATACTTATCTTGTGTGTGTTACAACCTAGCATCTTACATATTAATAATTCTTCTTGCATTTACATGTATTGAAGTTTATTTTATGTTCAAGACTAGGGCTCATTGACATATTCCAACAAGGTTATATCATGTCTAAGGGATCTAAGTTCAAACCGCTTGCTTGCAGAGTCAACGTCCATGCACTCGGATATTACAACACCTTGGTCATTTATACCTTAGTGGCAAACTATCCACGTGCTATATCAAAAATAAGGATTGCTCTTTATATACAATTGTGAAACCAATGCAACAAGCTCATCATTCATCCATTCACAACAACCCTTATATCATTTTCATTGCAAAGATTGATCAACAGTCTATGTCTTCCATCTCCTCTTTTCTTCTCTCCGGTGCATATCTGCAAAACCCACATGTTAGATATCACTAGTCATAGCATCTACATCAGGTCTTAGCATCTATATCATCATGCATCTATAAGCATCATATAAGCAATATACATCATCACATAAATCCATAATCATACATACATATCATCACATCCATGTCATCAAGAAGTGCATACACAAAAGCATGAACATCAATACGCATAATATGTCATCATATATATCATGTGAAGGTCATCCAAAATACAAAATGTATGTGTCTACATCAATATTCCATATGTATACATCCAAATATACATCAATATAGTACATCAAGGCTATCAAGAGCCCGCAAAATATACATCAGGATGTACGCAGGCATCAGTCCAAAATGATACAAAATGATACAATATACAAGTGTACATGCTCTAGTGGGTAGAGCTGCCCTCCTGCTGTGGCCCCTGTCCTCTGCCTGTGCTCAGTGTAGGTCCCCCTGATGGTACTCCCCCTCCTGCTGGTCCTCCTCCCCCTGGTGGCACGATGGGTCCTCTAACGGAGGATAATGACTGCCCTGTCCTGTGAGACCCAGATGCTCCGGATCTTCTCCTCTCTTTGTAGCTAGGTGCTTGCTGAGCTGCTGGTACCGTGCCAACATAAAGACCCCTGTAGTGCTCAGCCTCTCTGCCTGCTGACACTAGCTCTCCCTATACCCAGATGAGCTCATTATACAATGTCCTCTGGTCGGCACCTAGTGCACAGCGTGCCTCATCTCTCTCCCACCCCACTCTCTGTAGTGTGGCCTCTGCTGTCAGTTGTAACTGTGCCTCTACATCTCTCTCTCTCTAATCACCTGGGCTAACTGCCTGTCATCCCCTGCGGGTGTGGCCTGTACCTGTGCCTGTGCCTAGATCTGTAACTGTGCATGTGCATGTGTCAGGGCTGTCTGTGTTGCCGCTGCTACCTGTGTCTGCACCTGTGCCAGGGCCTCAGCCTGTCTCACCTCTACCCTCGCTGCATCCCTGTCTCTCCGTAGCCTCACCAGCCAAAGCTCCAACCGTGTCCTCCGGGCTATCTCCTCCTGTAGTAGCCGCTCACCCTATTGTAAATCGGTATCTACGATCAGATCCCCCTCCTCAGCCATCTCCACATCTTCCTACTAGCCTCTGGCCTCCCCAACTTCTTGTTGTCTCGCCTCTCTAGCCTATCGCCTCATCCTAGCCTCTGCACCTGGAACTAGTACCTCCCCCACTGCCCCTGCCACACTTGGTGTAGTCAACAGCACTGGCCTGTGTGTCTGCCAGTACCTATCATACTCTAGCAGTGTCCCTAGATCTGCCAGTCCTGTATCCCAATCCCATCTCACTGGGACAAGTCCCCACAACTCGACCAATGTTGTAGCCACTGGAATCTCTACATCCCAGTCCCCTGCCTCTTGCCGAGTCCTCGCATGTGTCGCCTCTCCAACTGGCAACCCCTGTGGCAGTCCAAACTATCTGAGTACCCGCTCTGGCAGGTATCTCTCAATGGTGTTGGTCTGTCTCCCAAATAAGTACCGAGCCTATCTGTAGTACATCAGCTACTCATGCTCATCCTCCCACTCCTCGAATAGTAACCACAGCCTCCATACGAACCGGTCCATCTCATCAATTTTCCGCCCCTAATGGCTAACAGATCCAAGCCTCTCATGTGTAATGACTCCCTCATATAGAAATGCATATGGCTCCCCCCTCTCCTGGTGGCACTGTGTAAGGGGTCTGATAACTAGGATGTGCTCCCACGCCCACACCTGTAGAAGAGTAACCCCTGCTGAGAGACTGCGGCTTCTCCTGTAAACACAATCATGCATATCGTGATACAACTGTCTAAGCACACAAGGCCCCCATGCATACTATGTCCCATGTGTAAACATCCCCGATAGCACCGTGCCCCATCCAACAGATAGTCCTCTGAACTACCTGTCTGGGCACAAGAAGCCGCCAATCAATGAAGCAACTATCCATCTGATCCTATTGCAGAGTCTCGGGACATCTGCCCACCGAATCTCATCGTCGTCTATTCGTAGGTCATCTGTGCAGAATACCTCTACCAAGCCTACCTCGCCCCGCGTTAGGTCAAAGTCCACTCTTTCGCCATCAATCTGAATCCTGAGGATGCGATACACATCCTCCAGCGTCACTGTCGCCTCCCCTATCAGGAAGTGAAACGAGCCTGTCTCACTGTGAAATCTCTCTATGACTGCTGTCACTAGGGCAAGATTCACCCTAATGTGTGTCAGGTGTGCCACGTGCCACAATCCCACATGCTCTAGGAACACATCCTCCTCCCACGTCAGTTGTACTACCTCATGTGCTATAGGGTGGTGTCGCTCTCTCGACATCAACGGTGGCATAATCCTCTACATCCAAGCAACCACTTGTCATTTCTTTTATACCATATCCCCCAAATCCTACCTACATCTATCCTGTGCCGCCAACCCTAGGACCAATTCTCCCCTTGCTCTAACCTAAGTGGTCACCTCCACGGTCAACCCTAACTAGACTCCTCTTCTCAAATAACCAAAAGCGCTTTGTTTCACACAAAAGCGCTGCCCTGTTTTACCAAACGCGCATTACTGCTTATGCAGAAGCGCTGAACTACCTGACCCAACCGTGACTTGTTTTGTACAAATGTGCTGCCCTATGCCTACAACCACGCCACTCTGTGCTACCAAAGGTGACTCGATTCTTTTTCTCCCCTTCCAACCGCGCTAACCTACCCTGCCAAAAGTGCTACACTGCATAACTAGATGGGCTACGGGACCCTACCAATTGCACTGCGGCACGGCTCCCAAATGCCAATAGTGTTGTGTTTTTACTAATAGCGCTATGCTTCCCTACCAACCGCACTGTGGTGCACCAAAAGCACCTAAGACGACTGCCAGACATGCTAAGCTACCCTGCAGCGCTTTTTGGCTGACTAAGAGACCTACCTAAACCTAGCCCTAATTTTTCCCTAGAACATCAAATTACAAAGAAGTTTTCAGACACTTACCACTGCTGGAGCTCCTGCAGGCCTCCCGTACATCCACACCAGCTCCGCCCGATGCCTGTGCGCGAGAATCAGCATCTCTCCTCACTGTCAGCTCCTTCCACTCCACTCTCACACCCTAAAGCTAGGAGGCTCTGCACTCTAAGTTTAGCAAGTTCTTAGTGTGCAAATGAGGAGGGTGTCCCCATGGGACCTATTTATAGTATCCTGCCCTCATTTTCTCTTCCCACCCCATTCCTTTTTCTGCTATCTCGTCACACACTCTTCTAGTCGAGTGTCAACCCAATTCTCCTATCACTTCCCCATCTTTCCGCTCGAGGGGGCATACGCTGGGGCAACTACCTACACTGGGGCATCAAAAATTGTATCATGTCTTCAACAATCATTTTCTTTGACGCAACGCTATAAACTGCATTGCATCAAAGAGGGGCAAAATGTAGATACCCTAAATGACCATGTCTTCGAATCACTTGCATTTCATCTAATCTGGAGTATCACATGCATTTCAACATTAATTGAATAATCTAATTATTTAATTAATTTCATCAAATTCTTTCAAAATTTCAAAATTCAACATTAATTAAATAAATTCTCTTTATTTAATTAATTAAATTAAATTCCTCTATATTCTTCCACAATTAAATAATTTTGATTATTTAATTAAATCATTATCCTCTTTCGAATTTCAAGTCCACATTAATTAAATAAATTAATTATTTAATTAATTCATCACAAATTCCCTTTTATCTACAATTAAATAATTCTACATTATTTAATTAAATCAATTGTTCTTAAATAAATCCTACAAATTTATTTAAATTATCTCAATCCTCTAAAAAAATAAATAAAATCAAATATTTTATTTATAATCTTCTGTTCCTCAATCATGCACAATTAAATAAATAAATTTATTTATTTAATTTTAGTTATGTTCCAATTCCTCTTAAAATATCTTGTTAACTCATGTGCACAATTAGTCCTATTTTTAGAACTCTAAAAAAGGCAAAATTACAAGTTGAGTTGTCTATTCAATCAATCTTGTTTTCATCATATTTTAATAAAAATATCCTTATGGATTGACACATGTCGTGTGTACATTCATCATGGTTATTTGATTTATCTTCTCCATTGATTCTTTTGAATTATCTGGACCGTTGATCGATCTCTGTTGAAACCTATATAAACCCCCCTCATCTCCTTCACAAATCCTCTTCGATCACTTATTCTCAGGCATCCTTTAACAGTGCTTTGAGCATACCTTGCATCGATTAAACAACTTTACAATCTTTTGACATTGATCTTTAAGCACTTTGAGCACTTTACTTGCTTGTTGCAAACATGGTTTCGCAGCACTATTGAGCAATCCACATTCATCCAAAGGGAACAATACAAATCTCGGTAAAAGCTTTCATATTTCATTGATTTATTGGTAATGGCTTTTATTTAGATTGGTTCTCTTTATGTTATGGGCTTTTGATTTGTTTTGTTTTGATTTATCATTTAAGCATTTAGTCGATTTTCCTCATACACAGCAGTAACAACCTGAAATGTTATATTTGTTCCACATAAAAACCAGGCCCCCTAATGCCCTAGTAGAAGGGCATATAATGTAGTCAGCCATGGGCCAAATATTATTAGCTATCTTTTTAAAGTTATCTTCAGACATCTTAACCTTTTGGAGAAGGATGATATCCACCTTATTGTCAAAAATGTAACTCCTAACCATGAGCTGTTTCTGAGGACTATTTAGTCCCCTCACATTCCATGAGATGACCTTCATTTACGTGGTCTTCTAGAGATAGCCTCCAGTGTGCTTTGTCTCCCAATGGCTATTTCCTTGGTTGCTTCTCTATTTCTGGTTTCTCTCTAGGACAGTCTACTTGCCTTTCCTTTTGTCCCCACATCCACTGACTTCTTATGGTGGCCTTTCCCCTTCTTTTTGGGGGTAATCCACCCCTCCTGGTTACTAGAACCAGCCCCAGGAGATAGAACCCTTGTGGGTGATAGAATAAATTTATATGTGCTTGCATGTACTGTTGTCTGTGCTCCTTCAGACACCTTAGAACTTGAACCTGCTGACTGTCCTCCTTCAGACGCCTTAGTACCTGAACCAGCATTCCAAGGCTTGGGAGTCTTTTCAATGGTGGTTAGGATTTCCCCATCTTTTATCTCAACCGAGCCCAAGGAAGTTCCCTTCTGCTGAGTCGGTTGTTCAGCTTCAGAATCCCTTTGAATCTGAGGCAAAGGTAGAGGTGAGGCCTCAATGGTTGATATTGGAAGTTCATCTTTAGGGTCTCCATGTGCCTGGGCCTTTTCTAGTTGCTTAGTCATGAGAGGGGACTTGATAATATCAAGAAAGTCCTTTTTGAATGGGTATTCCTCTATAATATTCTCCTCCTCGGAGACCTCTTTATCTTTTTGTGTCCTTATTTTTTTACATTCATTGATAAGGTGCCCTTTTTTGGAGCAATTTTGGCAAAAAGTGGTAGCATTCTCATACACTACCATATTTAGACTTTAAGTTAATGGTATTAGGTAGAGATTTATGAATATCTACACTAACACAGAATCTAGCAAACACTAACCTGGTTTTATGCTTAGTAGTGTTGTCCAGAGCGATGAAACGCCCAAAAGAGTTCCCTGTCCATGTGAATATCTCCTCATCCCAGAACTCTAGCAGAAGTTTAGGAAGCCTAACCCAGACCGAGGCAGACCTACTGAGTTCCATAGCCACATCAAACCCTGGTTTCCAACGTCCTAAGCAGAGGTTGTGTTTGCCATACAGCCAAGGGTCGCCCACCAAAGTCACTACCAAGTCCTCTCTGACAGTGAACTTAAAAAGGAAGAGGCCACCTATCATGGTGCTTGTAACCATGCTTCCTTTGAGGTGCCATCGCGAGGCCACTCAACGTCGAACCATGTCTATGTTGGGCCTTAAGGCTTGGAACTTACCTACCAAAGATAATTCCAAGGCTGAGGTTATTTTATCCATCATCAGATCTGGGATCTAGAAGTCCGTTCCATTCACAGGCTCTGACTGCACTGGGGTAGCAGAACCTTTGACAGGCCTACTAGTCTCCCCTAGCAATGCTTATTTCCAAGCCTTGGGATCCAACCCCGAGACTGGAGATTTGTGCTCGTGAGTACTGACTGAGGTAGTACCAACATGATGTAGCCAAAAACATACACTCAATAAAATTATGCCATTAATCATATGAGAGCCAAAGATTTGGAACACTGGAAAAAAACTTCTCTTCACCAACTCTACTGCTACAATGAGAGAAAACTCTCTTATATCCAAGAAAACAAAAAAATCAAAAAATTACCTTTTTTGGCAGATTTCGACAATTGTCAAATTTTGCCATTTTAGGTAATTTTACATTCATATCTTGAGAATCCATTTTTTTCTCAAAAACTTCCTAAAACTAAGGTAGGACGAAAAGCTAACTAACATCCTAAATTCGAAGCATGAGTCTCAAGTTATTAAAAAAGCAACTTTTAAAAAACTAGGAAAAAACACTAAATTGCCATTTTGAGGGCCAAGATTAAAGTTTCAAGCCCTGAAAAAGTGCCAAGATGAGGTCCAACCAACAAGGGTAGGTTGGGAAACCATATGCCAACTCATAACGCATCCACTTGTAAAATTTCGTAGAAAACCCACATCTGAGTCAAAAGTTATGACCTCCGCAAGTCCCTGCATCATTCTCTGGTTGAAAAGAACACAACTCCTGCAAGTGAGTGTCTTCGATCTGCTGCCACTTGACTGGATCTAACCTCTGCACTTCCCACTCTGTAATCCACATGCTATCTATTGGTGGCAATCCTTCCCACTGTACTAAATACTTGTTGTAATGCCCTTGCCGAGTGTGGATAGTTGTCTTATCAAGAACCTATTCAATCTTTTCCTTCTTCTTATGGGGAATGTGGTGGTGCCATGCCACTTCTAGTTGACTATCTTCAGCATCATCCTCACCATGGAATGCATATAAATCAGAAATATTAAACACAAGAGAAATATCAAGATCATCTGGTAAACTGACCTCATATGCATTATCATTTATCTTCTTTGTAATTTTGCAAGGACCAATTTTTCTGTACTTTAACTTGTGGTATGTTCCAGTAGGAAACCGCTCTTTTCTCAAATATACCATCACTAAGTCACCTTCTTTGAATGTTTGATGTCACCTACTAGCATCCACTGTATTCTTGTACCTCTCATTACTGTCCTGTAACTTCTGTCTCACATCTTTCTGCAACTGTTGAAGCTGTTCTGCAAATGCTTCCCCATCATCACTGACCCTATCTTTCATTGGTAGCTGTACCAAATCTAGAACACCCTGAGGATTCCTGCCATACACAATCTAGAAAGGGGACTTTCCCATTGATCTGTTAACAGAACTATTATAGGCAAATTCAGCCTAGGGTAATGCCACCTCCCATTGTTTTGGCTTTTCTCCAACAATACACCTCATCAAATTTCCCAGACTCTGATTGACTACCTCTGTTTGCCCATCCGTTTGAGGATGATATGCACTACTAAACTATAACTTGGTCCCCATCTTCTTCCATAAATTCCTCCAAAAATGACTGAGGAATTTGGTATCCCTATCAGAGGTAATAGTCTTTTGAACACCATGTAGTCGAACAACTTCTGAAAAAAATAACTCTGCTACCCTCGTTGCATCATTAGTTTTCTTATAGGTAATAAAATGAACCATCTTGGAGAACCTATCAACAACTACAAAAATGGAGTCATTACCTCATTGACTATGTGGAAGTCCCAACACAAAGTCCATGCTCAAATCTGTCCATGGTGCAGTTGGTACTGGTAATGGCATATACAACCCTGTATTTTGTGAATGTCCCTTAGCCACTTGGTAGATCCTACACCTTGTTACATACTTAGTTATATCCCTTTTCATCTTTGGCCAGTAATATTTATCTTCTATCAGGGCTATTGTCTTGTCCTTGCCAAAATGTCTAGCCAACCCACTACTATGAAATTCTCTGGTAATGTTTTCCCTCATAGAGCCAGCTGGTATGCATAGTTTTTTTCCTTTAAATAGATACCCATCTTGCATAAAATATTCACCCCTAAAGTGATCCAAGTTACCAAATACTGGTACCTTCAATTGTTCCATAATCTCCCAAAAATCATCATCAGACTCATACAAATTTTTGATGGCATCAAAACCAATCACCTCAATTTCCATTGTGGTTAAAAGTGCAACATGCCTACTTAACGCATCTACAACCTAATTTTATTTTCCAGACTTATGCTTCAACACAAAATTATAACCCTGCAAGAAAGAGACCCACTTGGCATGCCTACTATTCAACTTTTTGTGTGTTCAAGTATCTCAGTGCAATATGATCTGTAAACAATACAAACTCCTAGGGAACTAGATAATGTCTCCAATGCCTCAATGCTTGAACAATTGCATAAAATTTCAAATCATACGTAGAATAATTCTTTCTCACTTCATTCAGCTTTTCACTAAAGAAAGCTATAGGTTTTCCAGCTTGGCTAAGCACAACACCTATTCCCACATGGGAGGCATCACATTCTACTTCAAATACCTTATCAAAATTTGGCAATGCAAGTATAGGTGCTTTTGTTACCTTTTGCTTCAAGTACTTAAAGCTCTCCTTAGCATCCTTGGTCCATACAAACTCCCTTCCTTTGGTACAATCTGTTATAGGAGCTACAATACTACTGAAATTTGAATGAACTTTCGATAGAAAGTGGCCAAGCCGTGAAAACTTTTTACCTCTGTGATGCTGCTTGGACTAGGCCATTCTAGAATTGCTCTGACCTTTTCTGGATCCATTCTCACACCATCTTTAGAAATGACAAAGCCTAAAAAAACCAAATTGTCCTGCATGAACCTACACTTCTTCAAATTGGCATAGAGCTTCTCCTTCCTTAACACACCAAAGATGATCCTCAAGTGTTGTAGGTGTTCTTCTTTGATGTTACTAAATACCAAAATATCATCAAAATAAACGACCACAAACTTACCAATGTAAGGTCATAGTATAGTGTTCATCAATCTCATAAATGTGCTAGGTGCATTTGATAACCTGAATGGCATAACCATCCACTCATATAATCCATCTCCTGTCTAAAGGTTGTCTTCCACTCATCCCCTTCTCGGATCCAGATTTGGTGGTAGCCACTTCTTAGGTCAATCTTGCTGAAATATTTGGCTCCTGCAAGGACACCCATCATGTCCTCCATACGAGGTATAGGAAACTGATACTTGATGGTAATCTTATTAATTGCTCTGCTATCAGTGCACATCCTCCATGTTCCATCTTTTTTTGGGGTCAACAATGTAGGTACAGCACATGGGCTTATGCTCTCTCTCACCACACCTTTCCTTATGAGTTTTGTTACTTGCTTATTCAACTCTGCATATTGTGTTGGATTCATCCTATAAGCTGCTTGGTTGGGCAAAGTTGCTCCTGGAATCAAATTAATATGATGCTGAATATCTCTCTTTGGTGGTAGACCATCAGGCAATTCATCAGGCAAAACATCAACAAATTCTTTCAATAACTCTGCTACTTCTGGGGGACCTGAAATATCTTCCTCTTCACCTTTTTTCACTACTAATGCATAGCAACACCCTATCACCTTCATTTCTTTAACAAGATCTCTTTCAGACAACATGGTCTCACCTTTTCCTTCATCCTTGAGAGGCAATAAAATCACCTTAGAGCCATCTGTCCAAAAGGTGTGTGTTTTTATCTCCATCATGCATAACTTTTCTATCATACTGCCATGGCCTTCCCAATAACACTTGACAAGCATCCATTGGGACAACATCACACCATATCTCATCCTGGTAGATCTTCCCTATGCTAAACTTAATTAGGCATCTTTTATCAATAGTTACTTCATTTCCCTTTTTAAACCATGCAATGTGGTACAGATGAGGATGTTTTTCACAGTGTAAATTCAATTTTTCTACCATTTCTTTAGAAACCATATTTTCACAACTACCTCCATCAACAATAACTTGACATACCTTGCCACCCGAAGTGCATCTGGTTTTGAAGATATTGGTTTGAAGCCATGAACCATCAGAGCTTTTGGCTTGTGTTTTCTCCTTCTCTAGAATCACCATTGCTCTTCACATCATAAGACTTTCTCCCACATCTGGTGGAACCTCTAGTTCCATCCCTTCCACTTCATGTTGCATTTGAATCAGGTTCACCCTAGGTTGTCCTCCTTGATTTCTTTCTTGCGTGTTATAATTTGAGCATTCAAATGCCCTATGACCATCTTCTCCACATCTGAAACAAGTGAAACGCCTTCTCTGGTTTTCCCATCCTCTACCGCCACCATAACCTCTACCTCTTTGAAATCCCTTTCCTCATTCTTGATTTGAAGAATCTTGTCAAGTGTCTACTTGTTTTTTCCAATCCATGGGACGACTCTCCCCTGCCATAATTTGAACCTCCTTGGAATGGGGTTGATGTACCCCTTCTTCCTCCTCTATTCCTCTGATGGTACTATCTATTTTTTTTTTCTTTAACCTTTAAAGCCAATTGGTAAGCCTCTTCCATACTGATGAGTCGATGCATGCTCAATTCATCTTGAATAGAGAATTTCAGGCCATTCACATATCTAGCAGCCATCTATTCATCATTTTCTTGATGCTCTATACATATAGATAGCGTATAAAATTCATTTGTATAATCTTGCACAGAAGAGAGGTTCTGCTTTAAATTTTGAAACCTACGAAAAAGGGTTTGCGCATAATCTATGGGCAAATTTTTTTCTCTCAACTTCTTCTCCATCTTATTCCATGTCCTAATCTTATCCTTGTCTTTCCTTGTTCATTCTTTTGAAGATGATCCCACCAAAGCACTACATGACCCTTTAATTTGGTGCATACGAATTTCACCTTCTTTTCCTCTGTCATGGATTTCCATTCAAAAAAATTTCTCATGTCATTCAACTAATCTATCAACTCCTCTAGTTTAAGACTACCTGCATAATCTAAAACATCTACCTTGACCCCTTCATTTTTCCCTTCTAAGGCCCTAAGCATCCTCTCTTCAAAACTCATGCCTTCTAATTCTTCTTCTTCATGTTATGTATCTTGATCTGCACCTCCTCGACCTATCTCTTCATCAGATTCGTCTCCTCCTCTACCCATATATCAGATTCTTCATGTTATGTATCTTGATCTGCACCTCCTCGACCTATATCTTAAATTAGTTTTATTAATTTTATTCTTTTTTTAATAATTATAAATTTATACATGAATCATATGTATAATCATTTATGTATTATTTTTCCATATATATCTAACCATATATGTGTGTGTATCAATAAATAATAAAATTTTATAGAATATAACATATAATATATTATATGTATATATAATTATTAATATATATTTTTTGTTATTAAAAATGCATATAATATATTAATTGTATGTGTGTATAATATTTTTTTTTTGGTCGATAAAGTGCCAGAGGCACGATTGTATTGATTTATCACATGAATTTTACAAAAAGTTACAATCTGGCTGAGAGCTAAATCTCATAGAAGCCATGAGCACATAGCCCAATCTACAAAAGAGTTCTTCAAAAAACCAAACGATTTGCTGATAGATATCGAAACAAGACAACAAAAAGAAATCCCCATGAGCACAAATTAACCATCATGATAAAAGTCATCAGCCGCTACCATGGCCGCAAAACCTTCCAACCAATCCTGAGACTCTACCACCACCATGCCGATAGCATGTTGAATGAAGTCACGCCCGCACAGCGCCTAGATTTGATGATACCAAAGCTTTTGCCCAGCCAAGTCGGGGAGGAATGGGAGACGCACCACATTCACCTCAGGGTCCAGAAGCTTAGGAAGATCACCAACCCACAGGATACCAGTAGCCAAATCTGCAAACACTACAATCTCAACATCCCCTTCTAAGATTGAGTCTTGAAATGTCTATCTGAGGTAGACCAAGGCATCAAGTTTTGGAGTGCCCAGATCAAAGAGAGACACAAGAAAATGGGAGGAAATGTCAATATTCACTTGATACCTATCCACCAAAACCAAAAAATCTTTGCCCAAGATCATCTTCATAGCCTCCAAAAAGAACTTATGCTTGATTTTGCAAATGGTTATCAGGCGAAGATCTGAAATGTTGCCAAGAAAGGCTTCTTGTCTGCAAGAGCACTTGAGGCAAATTGGAGTATCCATTGCCACTGAACTTCTCAAAACTATGAAAAAACACCACTCGCTCCATCAATTAAATAGACCCCTGTGAAAAAGCACTAAATGCTGAAGGCAAGTGAAATAAATGGAAGACTGCAGCTTCGTCCTTCACTCCCTTTCACACAAGTGTGAGACATCCTTCATACCCCCGCAAGGACATAAACATTAATCAAATGAATGAAGAAATCTACCAATGTAGGATGGCAAAAGTACCAACCATCTACCACCCAAATTCACACAAGGGGGCAATAAAACCACCTACACTTCACTTAACCCACCTCATGGCAAGCCGACGGCCTGCCATCTGTTAGAAGATGTGGCCAAAGGTTATGAGGGGGACGTGAGACTTCTGTTTGGTCGAGAGAATTATACTTGACACTATCAACATCCCAAATGGCCAAGACATTTATGTCTAGGTTGGCCTCCCTATAAACATGGTTCAACGTGACCTCATCAAATAATTTTAAAAGTTCCAATGCCCGCTCCAGCAAATCTCTCAACTTCCAATTAACAATTTGAATTGAACTTAAAGCATTGATAACCAGGGAAGAATCTCCTTCAACTACCAGCTTACTAACAGCCAAATCCTTACAGAATAACAAACCATGAGTTAGAGCCTAAAATTCTGCAATATTGTTTGTATCCTCCTCTAAGGGTATAGCCAATTTACTGACAAACTCCCCAGTCCAGCTTCTAATCACACATCCTGCTCCCGAAGGACCCGGATTGCCTCTAGAGGCTCCATCAAAATTAAGTTTGAACCAACCCCTATCTGGAGCAGCCCACTTAGCTGCACTTCTAGCAACCACTAAAGCTTTCACCCCAGACCCAACATGAATAGGAATCTTTAGGCCATGCCACCTAAACCTCATTTGACCATCCCATTCTGAGAAGAAGCCAGACTGCCCCAAACCCTTACCTGACCAGCAGTTAACCACTTCAACTATAGCTGCTTCAACTTTATTTTTATAGGAAACTAGTGGCATTTCCTTGTCATCAAAGATCTGACAATTACATTCTTTCCAGATTTCCCACATTAACAATGAGGGACTTGTGATCCAGAGGCTACTTAGCAGACCATCCTTTGGCCTAGATGGCTAGGAGAGAAAAAGGCTCAAAATGTCATTAGGCAAATCAGAGATCCATCCCAACTTGGCACAAAGCCAACGCCAACACTCCTGCAAAAAAGGACACCCTAGAAAAAGATGATCAACTGATTCTTCTGCACCCCTACATAATACACACTGAGAAGGGCCCTCAAAACCCATTCTTTGGAATTTTTCATCTGTCAAAATTCTTTTTTGAAGAGCTGCCCAGACAAAGATGCCAGCTCTCTGGACACACTGCTTATTCCAACATAATGTAATGGGCAAGTTAGAAGAAGCCATATCATCAATGCTAGCTGCCACTCTATACCCATCCTTGGCAGAGAAAGAACCACTTGCCGAGCCTTTCCAAATAATTCTATCAACCCCTCTTCTGAAGATGAAATTCCTTTGGGCCAGCTTTCTTTTTCAAAGGTTGGCTTCGTCAACCGGAATAGCCAGTAGAGAGAAATATTTCCATTACCACCCAATAGCCAGGTCATCCTGTAAGAATATCACATAATCCTTAACCCTGTCCCCCCAAAGGCTTTTGAGGTGAGCTTTGACATGAGCCACATCTATCACATTATCTAAACTGGGGAAGCCCCCCCAAGAGTCTTCCTAGAACAGAGCAGAGCTACCATCTTGGACATCCCAAGTTACCAAATCTAAAATAATCTCTTCGCATTTTAGGATAAAGTTCTAAACTCTAGAGCCTTTGGGGGGGTGTTTAATCTTAACAATTTCAAGAGCACCATTGCTATTTAGGTACTTGGCTTGCAAAATTTTCACCCATTTCAGCTCAGGGTTCTGAACCATCTTCCAAACCAACTTAGCCCCTAGGGCCTTATTTTGATGAATCAAGTTTCTAAGACCGAAGCCACCTTTGTATTTGGGTCTACAAACTTTGTCCCAGGAAATCAAAGTTAATTTGTCTTTCTCTGTTGTCCCTTGCCAGAAAAAATGTCTCATTTTGCCAATCAAGTCATTGTTAGCCCCCATAGTGATAGCCAAGTACGACAAAAGGTAAATGGGGATAGAAGAAAGAATTGATTTCAACAAAAGTAATCTACCTACCCATGAAAGCCACCTTCCTTTCCAGAGTTTATTCTTTTCCCCCAGCTTATCCTTGAGAGGATCCTAGAGATTGGAATTTCAAATACCCTTATCTAATGGCAATCCTAAATAAGCACAAGGCAAAGAACCCCTAAATTTTAAGATCTACAATATAGCTACTTCCTTCCTTGGAGGAGTTGACAAGAAAAAAACTTCTAACTTGAAATGATTGACTTCTTGCCCTGACGGTAAAGCATACGAATCCAAGGTTTAAAGAAAGGCACGTGCCTCCATCTTCTTAGCTATACCAAACAACATGGTATCATCTACAAACTGTTGATGAGAGACACAGATATTCCTAGCCACTGTAATGCCTGAAACCTGATTCAACCTTTGTAAGTTGCTAATTGACCTCCCCAAAGCTTCAGCCATAATGATAAACAGAAATGGTGAGATAGGGTCGCCCTGCCTAAGACCTCTGGAAGCCTCAAAAAAACCTTCAGGTGAACCATTGATAAGAACTGAAAACCTAGGACCAGTAATGCATTCAAAGATCCAATTAACCCATTGCCTATTGAAACCAAAAGCCTCCAAGACCTTACACAAAAATTGCCAATCCAATTTGTCATAGGCTTTCCTAATATCTAGTTTGATAAGCATGCTAGGCGCTTTAGTATTCTGAAGCATATGGATCACCTCCTGCACAATAATTACCCCATCCAAAATAGATCTACCCGGGACAAAACTTGTTTGCTCTTCTGAGATGATGCTAGGAAGCAAAAGTTTTAACCGGTTGGCAATAACTTTTGTCATTATTTTATACAAGGTATTGTATAAGGAAATGGGTCTATAATCATCTAACTTAGACACTTTTTCTTTTTTGGGCACAAGAATAATGAAAGTATTGTTGATTTCCTTTAAAAGATAACCCGAGATTCTGGCTGCTTCTAGAGCCTCTATAAGCTCTTGGCCAACAATTTTCTAACAAACTTAGAAAAAGCCAGCTGGAAACCCATTTGGGTCTGGGACTTTATCTGGATGAAACTGCTTAAGAGCCCTTTCAACCTCTTCTAGGGAAAACTTAACATTAAGAGCCTTGTTGTTATGATGGTTTAAGATTTTTGGGATATGTTGCAACAAATCTTTCTAAGCTGCTAGACTAGAACTCTCACCGGGATTCAATAAAGAGCTGAAGTAATCCACAATATAAGTTCTAATTTCTTGATCACCTTCAATAACAAAGCTATCTTCCTTTTCCAACCTATGAATCCTATTGAATCCCCTACGCTATTTGGTTATATTGTGGAAGAATTTTGTATTCTTATCTCCCGCATCTAACCACATTTCTCTAGATTTTTGCTTCTAGAAAATTTCTTCCCTAGCCAAAATATCCTCATAATCATCCAATAACTCCTTTTCTCTAAGAAAGCTGGTCTACATCATCCCAACATTAATAACCTCTTCATTCAATTTGGAAATATTACCTTCTACCAATTCTTTAAACTAAAAAATATTCTTGAAATGTTGCCTATTCCATTCGAGGAGGCGTTGCTTAACATGTTTTAATTTGGATAAAAAGCAAAACAATTTAGAACCCTCGAAGTCAGCCTTATCCCACCATAGCTGTACCAAGGGAAGAAAGTTTTCATCCTTTGTCCACATGTTCTCAAATTTAAAGGGAGACTTCATAGGCTTCCTATCCTCTGCAAGGTTTAGCATTATGGGGAAATGATCTGAACCTGAACAAGGGAGGATGGATGCTTTGAGAACATGAGGAAAGGAGGATAAGTCAACCCCAAAGAAAAGGCGATGCAACTTCTCTGTAATGTTACAAAAACTAGTTTGCCTATTATTCCAAGTAAAAGCTCCTTGCCCTAAGTCAATTTCTAGCAAATTGTTTCTGTGAACTCAATCACTAAAGTCCTTTTGAGATTGACTAGCCCGACATATGCCACCCTTTTTGTCCCAACTATGTAAAGTAGAATTAAAGTCACCCCCAAAGATTGTATAAGGAAAAGGGGTACCACCCACAAAGTTGTCTAGGGCTGACCATAACTCTCTCTTATTAATACAAGAAGAAGGCCCATACACATTGATTAGCAAACAGTTTGAGGTAGAGGATAAAATACTGAGCCTACCTCCCAACCAATGTTTACCAGAACCAAGTAACTCAAAGGACACTTCTGTCAGATTCCATAAAATAGCCAAACCCCTAGAAGCCTCGTTCACTTGCACTGAGGCTTGATTCCAGTTTCTCAAACTTGTAACAAACAACTCCAAATCTTTGGTGTTCAATTTAGTCTCTTGGAGTAGAATAATTTCTAACTTAGATAAGTGAATCCTCCGCTTAACCAAGCGCTTCTTGTTAGGGACATTTAGACCCCTAATGTTCCATGATATTGTCCTCATAACCCTTTGGGAAGGGGTGTTCCCTTCCCTGAGTCCATCAGCGTTGTTATTTTCATCTGCCCCTCCGCATCACCATCTAAGCTCCTCAGCTCAATTAGGGACTTCCTACCAACTTTTTTGTTAGTACAGCTCCCAAAGTCTAGTTTTGATTTATCAGAAGCAATCTGCTGGAGACCCAACTTGGTTGAGTTTTTTTGCTCATCTCCCAAAACAAATAAGGCTTCATTTTTTTTGCTCTCAAGTTCACCTTCCTCCAGCAACTCCTTAGAAAGAATTTGTCTATTGATTTCTAGTCCTAAATTGAAAGCTGAGCCCTGCATCTCAGAGCCAATAGTATTACCGAAGAGTTCCAAAATCTCACTCACAATACCCACATTGGATATCTCCTCCCCCTCCAAAGAAGTTGTAGTCTCCTTGACTATCATTTTATCTTCAGCTACCTGAAGCTAACCCTCATTAGAGAGGGCCAACTCAACAGGACCCTCCTTAAAGACTATTGAAGTCTGAGGCCCTAAACCTCCAATTCTATATTGATATCTTGGTGGAGAGTCTCTGTTTCTTGTAGAAGCTATCTGAGGTCATCTGTAATTTGTGCAAGAAATGCATGCTCCTATTCATAGAAATGATTAAAAATATATGTATTGCATACCAGCTCTAAGTCCACTTCAGAAGCCTGATCAACACCCATAACTTCTTGATCCTGGTCTACAAGGCCTTTCTCAGATAGCCCTGAGGTAGCCGCATCCAACCTGATATCCTTGCTCTGTTCTAGTGGTTGAGATAAAACATTGACTTTCTCCAAATCACTTAACCCTAAACCTCCAACGCCTAACACTTTACAAAAAAGACATTTCTGGACCTTTTTCCCTAACCCTCTTGAAACCATCTGCTTCCATCTACCCAAAGAAGAAAGAATCTCTAGATCCCCATAAGTCCAAGCAAATGAGTATATCTCAATCAATACGTTTGGATCTGACCCAACCCTTCCATTCACAAAGTCCTTATCAATCCCCAGACAAGGGCCCAAAGCATCCCCTATTTTGAACAGAGCCTCAACACTCCAGTCAGCCCATCTAATGTCAGCCATGTGGGTATCTTCTTGATTTCATATTTCCAAGGGTCAAAGTTTGGTTTCTAGTTTAAGCAATGAAAACTAGATCCATTAAAAAAAATGGGGTTTCCATACAATATTTCATGTTTCAAACCCTGGTCTATGCATTCTATCAGAAGAAAGGAGTTAGGAAGTGGTCTTGCACTAACCTTATTCTTAAAAGTATTATGCCACCAGTCTATCTCCTCTTGCAGAGAACCTTCCACCCCACACCATTTAGCAAAAAGGGCTCTTTCCTGTAGCTAAATCATCCTAGGAGTAAAGGTCTCAACGGGGAGCGAGAAAATCTTACTACCTTGGATCTTTTGGTTGACAAGCGTACGAGCAGGTCCTTGATCCAGATCTATGTGCCCTTGTCTTACTAGCTGCCAAACTTTCACTTTACCTTTGTTCACCTATTGTAAACATCTGAAATCTGGACCCGCAGCTTTTCTTCGAAACCCCAACAGAATAGCATTGGCTCCTGTCAACAATAAGGGGAATCGACACTCTGCAAAAAGAGGATGGACCTGCAGATTCGACCCAGTTCCTGCAAAACCCCTCTAACGCCATGGACATGACATTCTCCTAATTCTCCTTAATTAAAATATATATGTGTATAATATATTATATACACCATTATATATTATAAAATACAAAGTAAACTTTAAAAAATAAAAAATAAAGGGGGGCAATCCCCCCAATAGTCATAGCAATGGTTGCAACCATGGAAGGGGGGCATGGCCTTCATGGGGTTGTGACCCCCATAAAAGGGGCAAAGGGGGGCATGGACTTCATGGGGTTGTGACCCCCATAAAAGGGGCATGAACCCCTCAATGGGGTGCAACCTACATACAACAGTCTCCCACCTCCCCCCATGCCCCCGCTCTCCTTTGTGCTTTAAACAACAAAAATAAATAAATATGAATATGAATAAAAATTATATATATATATATGATGTTGTATTAGTAGTTCCTACTGGAGGCATGTATACTAATGCATCTATTAGGTTTTATTACTTGCTAACAAATAAATCAATGAGATAGCATAATTAAAATATTTTGACTACATTTTGTAATGTATGCTTTTTCTCAAATTTTTCTCAAAAATAAAATTCACTTTATCTATCATTATATTGGTTAATATATATGAATAGTCATATTGTTTTATGTAAGCCATTTTGTGTATGAAACAAACTTTATTTATGTCAACCTTCCAATGAATCTACACCTTACACATTTACTAAAAAATCTCACCCCTCTAAAAACATGTCATTTCAATGACATCAAGATTATGAAAAAAATTAATATTTGAGAACTTACCATTCATTGCACAAATTTAAACTCTAGTGAAATATAAGTAACGAAATAATTATTGCATTTCATTGGTCATATTCAAATGTCTTTTTCCTAATTTATTGCATTCTTGTAATGAATGCAAACATTATTTTGTACTAGAGATTCTACTTTTACACTTTAATAATGTATGTGTCACAAAATCTTATAAATAATAGATTTGTTATGTTATGTTCATTTTTATTATAAAACATTTAACAGTGGGGATCCCAATTCATCATGATCTATGACTAGTGAGTCTACAAACACACCTTCCACAACCATATAGCTCAACCTTATGGAATAAATGACTATTATAGCTCAGCCTAGCCTAGTTAGGTGTAAAGCCAAATTTGCCAAAAAATCTCATTCAATGTGAAGAATTTATGAGAAGATTTGCCTCAATGTTTGTGTTTGTCAATTTTTTAATTTAAGAAAGAGTTCATCATAAGCATATTGTAGACATATCACTCATAAAAAATAAATCCATATCATATAAAATGGGACTCCGTTTGGGTAGAGAAGTTGATGCTTTTTGAATGTAGCTACTTTATAACCTATATGTGTTGATCAGTGGTGAGATCGACATTCTTAGTCTTCGTCTCATTCTCTAATGGGTGGGACGATCCAACTATTGGAACTGGAATTGATTGTGGATTTAGTTGTTTCTTAGATTGTGTGCTACTTGTTTGAAGTCTTAGGTGTTTTATAATTTATAAGCATCTAATGTTCCTGTAGGTTATCCTCTAACAAAGGCTTCACACTAGTAGTAGATGTCATGACAAAAACAACAATAATAATAGCAGAAGATAAAAAACCCTCAAGATCAACCAGACTTAAGTCAATCTCATTTTCAATCTTCTTTACAACTCACTCATAATCAAGCAGGTGGCGTACAAGAGATTCTTGCTCATGAAACTTCATCTTGTAAAGGTCCTGAATGAAGTTGTGAATGATAACAATTTCATTCTCAATATCAACTAACAAAGCATTACAATCAATGATTAGCTCATAGTCTTGTTCATCTTCTAAAACTATCCCACTATTTGAAATCTCATATCCCTTTTTCAAAGCTTAAAAATAATAAAACAAAATTGGAGGACAAACCCCCCAATAGTCATAGTAATGGTTGCATCCATGGAATGGGGGCACGATCCGCATGGGGTTTTCAACCCACATAAAAGGGGCATGAACCCCTCAATAGGGTGTGGCACTAATGTGTGTGTGAGAGAGAATGAATATATCTTAAATTAATTTTGATTATTTTATTCTTTTTTTAAATAATTATAAATACATATATATATAAATATTTATTTAGTACTATTCTTCAATTGTTTATTTATTTTTCTATATATTTAATCATATGTATATAAATATGTGTGTGTATCAATAAATAAAATTTTATAGAATATAACATATAATATTATATGTATATATAATTTTAATACATATTTTTTATTATTAAAAATACATATAATATATTAATAGTATGTGTCTATGGATATAATATAATATATACACCATTATATATAATTAAATATTATAGAATAAAAATTAAATTTAAAAAAAATAATAAAAAATTAGAGGGGGTTGAACCCCCCAACAACTGCAGTAACGGTTGTAGCCATGGAAGGGGGGCATGGCCCTCATGGGGGTTGCGACCCTCATAAAAGGGGCGTGAACCCCTCAATGGGGTGTGGCTTACATACAATAGTCTTCCGCCTCCCCACATGCCCCCACTCTCCTTGTGCTTTTAAACAACCAAAAAAAAAATATGAATATAAATTAAAATAAAATATATCAAAAATATATATATGATGTTGTATTATTAGTTCCTATTGGAGGCAGGTATACTAATGCATCTGTTAGGATTTATTGCTTGCTAACAAATAAAACAATGAGATAGTAAAATTAAAATATTTTAACTACATTCTGTAATGTATGTTTTTTCTCAAATTTCTCTCAAAAAATAAAAATCATTTTAGATCTGTCATTCTATTAGATAATAGATATGAATAGTTGTATTATTTCACGTAAGCTATTGTGTGTACGAAACAACTTTTATTTATGTAAACCTTCTAATAAATCTGCACCTTACACATTTGCTAAAAATTCTCACCCCTCTAAAAAATGTTATTTCAATGATGTCAAGATTATGAAAAAAGTTAACATTTGAGGACTCAATATTCATTGCACAAATTTAAACTCTAGTGAAACAAAAGCAATGAAATAATTATTGCATTTCATTGGTCATTGCAAGAAAATAATGCTTTGTACTAGATTCCTACATAATCTATTGTCTTATTAAAATCTCTTTTTCCTATTTTATTGCACACTTGTAATGAATGTAAACATTATTTTATACTAGAGATTTTACTTTTACACTTTAATAATGTATGTGTCATAAAATCTTATAAATAATAGATTTATTATGATATGTTCATTTTGACTATAAAACATTTAATAGTGGGGCTCCCAACTCATCATGATCTATGACTAGTGAGTCTATGAACACACCTTCCATAACCATATAGCTCAACCTTATAGAATAAATGAATGTTACAACTCAACCTAGCCTAGTTAGGTGTAAAGCTAAATTTGCCAAAAAATCTTATTCGATATGAAGAATCTATGAGAAGATTTACCTCAACCAAACTTAGGTCAATCTTGATTCCAATTTTATTGACAACTCGAGCATAATCAATCAAATGGTGTACAATAGATTCTAGCTCAAGAAAAAACTTTAGCTTATAATGGTCCTAAATGAAGTTGTGAATGATAACAATTTCATTCTCAATATCAACTGACAAAGCATTACAATCAACGACCAGATGATACTCTAGTTCATCTTCTAAAACTATCCCACTATTTAAAATCTCATATCCCTTTTCCAAATCTTAAAAATAATTTAAAAAATTAGAGGGGGATGAACTCCCCAACAGTCGCAGTAATGGTTGTATCGATGGAAGTGGGGCATGACCCCCATGGGGTTGCGACCCACATAAACGCGTATGAACCACTCATTAGAGTACAGCTTCAATGTGTGTGGGAGAGAGAATGAATATATCTTAAATTAGTTTTATTAATTTTATTCTTTTTTTAATAATTATAAATTTATACATGAATCATATGTATAATCATTTATGTATTATTTTTCCATATATATCTAACCATATATGTGCGCGTATCAATAAATAATAAAATTTTATAGAATATAACATATAATATATTATATGTATATATAATTGTTAATATATATTTTTTATTATTAAAAATATGCATATAATATATTAATTTTATGTGTGTATATAATATAATATACACACTATAATATATAATTAAATATTAAAAAATAAAAAGTAAATTTAAAAAATTTAAAAATAGTCAGGGATGAACCCCCAATAGTTGTGGCAATGATTGTAGCCATGGAAGGGGGCATGGCCCTCATGGGGGTTGCGACCCCCATAAAGGGGCGTGAACACCTTGGAGTGTAGCCTACATACAACAACCTCTCTCCTCCCACTACACCCTCGCTCTTCTTTGTGCTTTTAAACAACAAAAATAAATAAATATGAATATAAATGAAAATAATAATATCTATCAAAAAAATATATATGATATATGATTAGTTCATGTTGGAGGCAAGTATACGGATGCATCTGTTAGCTTTTATTTCTTGCTAACAAATAAATCAATGAGATAGTAGAATTAAAATATTTTGAGTACATTATGTAATGTATGTTTTTCTTAAATTTCTCTCAAAAATTAAAAATCACTTTGTTTGTAATTCTATTGTATAATAGATATTAATAATCTTATTATTTTACATAATTTATTGTGTGTACAAAATAACTTTTATTTATGTCAACCTTCCAATGAATTTGCACCTTACACATTGCTTAAAATTCTCACCCCTAAAAAATAACATTTCAATGACATCAAGATTATGAAAAAAGTTAACATTTGAGGACTCAACATTCATTGCACAAATATAAGCTCTAGTGAAACAAACGCAATGGAATAATTATTGCATTTCATCGGTCATTACAAAAAATAATGCTTCGTACTAGAGATTCCTACATAAGCTATTGTCTTATTGAAATGCCTTTTTCCTATTTTATTTCACACTTTTAATGAATGCAAATGTTATTTTGTACTAGAGATTCTACTTTTACACTTTAATAATGTATGTGTCACAAAATCTTATAAGTAGATGTTTATATGTTCATTTTGACTATAAAACATTTAATAGTGGGGCTCCCAAGTCATCATGATCTACGACTAGTGAGTCTATGAATGCATCTTCTTACATAACCATATTACTCAACCTTATGTAATAAATGATTGTTATGGCTCGACCTAGCCTAGTTAGGTGTAAGGCCAAATTTGCCAAAAAAATCTCATTCAATATGAAGAATCCATGAGAAGATTTTCCTCAATGTTTGTGTCTATCATACAAAATGGTACTCTAGTAGGGAAGAGTGATTGATGCCTTTTGAATGTGGCTATTGTATAACCTATATGTGTTGATCAGTGGTGCGACCAAAGTTCTCAGTCTCAATCTTAGTCTCTAATGGGTAACAATCCAACTATTGTAACTAGTATTGATTGTGGATTTGGTTCTTGCTTAGATTTATGATACTTGTTTGAAGTATTAGGTGTTTTTTAATTTACAAAAATTAAATGTTTTTGTAGGTTATCCTCTAACAGAGGCTACATACTAGTAGTAGATGTCATGACAGGAACAACCATAATAATAGCATAAGGTAAATGACCCTTAACATCAACTAGAATTAATTCAATCTTATTTCTAATTTTCTTTGCAACTCGAGCATAATCAACTGGGTGGTGTACAAGAGATTCTAGCTCAGGAAACTTCATCTTGTAACTGTCATAAATGAAGCTGTGAATGATAACAATTTCATTCTCAATATCAGCTAACAAAGCATTACAATCAATGATCAACTGATACTCTGGTTCATCTTCTAAAACTATGCCACTATTCAAAATCTCATATCTCTTTTGTAAAGATTAACTAAAAATAAAAATAATTGGAGGATGAACCCCCAATAGCCACAACAATGGTTGTAGCCATTAAAGGGGGGACGAGTCCCATTGGGGTTGTGACCCACATAGAAGGGGCACGAGCCCCTCAATAGGGTGCAACCTCAATATGTGTGTGAGAGAGAATGAATATATCTTATTAATTTTAATTATTTTATTCTTTTTTTGAAAATAATTATAAATTTATACATGAATCATACATATATATATATATATATATATATATATATATATATATATCATTTAGTATTATTCGTCATTTGTTTAATTATTTTTCATATATATCTAACCATATATGTGTGTATATATATATCAATAAATAATATTTTTTATAGAGTATAACATATAATATATTATATATATAATTTAATATATATTTTTTATTATTAAAAATATATAATATATTAATTGTATGTGTGTTTATATAATATAAAATATACACCATTATATATTATTAAATATTATAAAATAAAAAGTAAATTTAAAAAATAATTAAAAAAATTAAAGGGGGACGAAGCCCCCAACAGCCACAGTAATGGTTACGAACATGGAAGGGGGCATGGCCCCCATGGGGGTTGTGACCCCCATAAAAGGGGTGCAAAATCCTTAATGCGGTGCGGCCTACATATAATAGTCTCTTCCCTCCCTCGGTGGCCCCGCTCTCCTTTGTGCTTTAAAATAACAAAAATACATAAATATGAATATAAATAATAATAATAATAATAATATATGATGTTGAATTATTAGTTCCTGCTAGAGGCAACTATACTAATGTATCTAATAGGTTATATTACTTGCTAACAAATGAACTAATGAGATGGCAGAATTAAAATATTTGACTACATTCTCTAATGTATATTTTTTCTCAAATTTGTCTCAAAAGATCAAAATTACTTTATCTATCATTCTATTGGATAATAGGTATGAATAGTCTTATTGTTTTACATAAGCTATTGTGTATGCAAAATATTTTTTATCTATGTCAACATTCCAATGAATCTGCACCTTACACATTTGCTAAAAATTCTCACCCCTCTAGAAAAATGTCATTTCAATGACAACAAGATTATAAAAAAAGTTGACATTTGAGGACTCAACATTCATTGCACAAATTTAAACTCTAGTGAAACAAAAGTAATGAAATAATTATTGCATTTCATTGGTCATTACAAGAAAATAATGCTTTGTACTAGAGATTCATATGTAAGCTATTGTCTTATTGAAATGTCTTTTTCTTATTTTATTGCACACTTGTAATGAATGCAAACATTATTTTGTATCGGAGATTCCACTTTTACACTTTAATAAAGTATGTATCACAAAATCTTATAAATAATAGATTTGTTATGATCTGTTCATTTTGACTATAAAATATTTAATAGTGGGGCTCCCAAGTCATCATGATCTATGACTAGTGAGTCTACAAATACACTTTCTTCCATAACCATACAACTCAACCTTATGGAATAAATGACTGTTACAACTCAAGCTAGCGTAGTTAGGTGTAAAGCCAAATTTGCCAAAGTATCTCATTTGACATAAAAAAATCTATGAGAAGATTTTCCTTAATGTTTGTGTCTGTCAATTTTTTTATTTGAGCAAGAGTTGCATTGTAAGCTTATTGCACACTTATCACTCATAAAAATTCGAACGCATATCATACAAAATGGGACTCCAGTAGGGTAAAGTAATTAATGGTTTTTGAATGCGGCTACCATATAACCTGTATGCATTGATCAGTGGTGAGACTGGTGTTCTCAGTCTCTGTATCTAATGGGCATGGCGATCCAACTATTCTAACTAGAATTGATTATGGATTTGGTTCTTTCTTAGATTATGTGTTGCTTGTTTGAAGTGTTAGTGTTTTTTAATTTACAAGCATCCAATGTTTTCTATAGGTTATCCTCTGACAGAGGCTTCACATTAGTAGTATATATCATGACAGAAACAACCATAACAATAGAAGAAGGTAAAAGACCATTAAGATAAACCAAACATAGGTCGATCTCATTTCCAATTTTCTTTACAACTTGAGCATAATCAATTGGGTGGTGTACAAGAGATTATAGCTTAGGAAACTTTACCTTGTAATGATACTAAATGGAGTTGTTAATGATAAAAATTGTATTCTCGATATCAACTGACAAAGCATTACAATCAATGATCAGTTGATACTTTGGTTCATCTTTTAAAACTGTCCCACTATTTGAAATCTCATATCCCTTTTGTAAAGCTTAAAAATAGTAATAAAAAATTAGAGGGGGACACACCCCCAATAATCACAACAATGGTTGCATCCATGGAAGGGGGCATGGACCCCATGGGGGTTGTGACCCACATAAAAGGGGTGTGAACCCCTCAATAGGGTGTGGCCTCATTGTGTGTGTGAGAGAATGAATATATCTTATTAATTTTAATTATTTTATTCCTTTTTAAAAAATAATTATAAATATATACACGAATCATATATATCATTTAGTAATATTCTTCATTTATTTATTTATTTTCCATTTATATCTAACCATATATGTGTGTATATATCTATAAATAATAAAAAAATATAGAATATAACATATAATATATTATTTGTATATATAATTGTTAATATATTATTTTATGATAAAAATGCATATAATATATTAATTGAATGTGTGTGTATATAATATAATATATACACCATTACATATTATTAAATATTATAAAATAAAAAGTAAATTTATAAAAAAATTAAATTAAATTAGACGGGGTGAACCCCCCAACAACTACAGCAATGGTTGAGCCATGGAATGGGGTCATAGCCCTAATGGGCCTGATTGCAACCCACATAAAAGGGATTTAAACCCCTCAATAGGGTACGAAATACATACAACAACCTCTTCCCTCTGCTCACACCCCCAGTCCCACTCTCTTTTGTGCTTTTAAGAAACAAAAATAAAAAAATGAAAATAATATGAAATATATCAAATAGGCCTCTTTGAAGGGGCAATCTCCTAGAGAAAATCTCAATACAATATAATAAAAGGATGCATAAACAATAACCTATGACCTATATTGAAAAATAAGAAAAATCATGGGAGCAGGCAGAGGAGCGAGAATAGCAGGAGAAGATTGGGCAGCAGAGGTGGAAAGAACCCTCCCAATGGAACAAATTAGGATTCGAGCGGCAAGCAAGGAATGGTGAGATGGGAAATGGAAAGAACAGGATGGAATACAAACATGCAGAAGGATTGGAATTAGAGGACAAGGTATGAGAGAAATCAAGGGTTTTACCCTAGAATTTGCAGCTATCCAGATCACTTTATGCGGAAGGGAAACGAGCTTCGAACAAATAACAAATGGAAAATAGACAGAAGCATAGCACAATTAAGAGCAATACCTTTATCTGTGACATGAGAAAACATTGTCCCAATAGGCAGAGATTGAAGTGTTGGAAACTTTGCTCCAAAAGGAAGGGTAGACATGCAAAGCAGACGACAAGAAGAGAATTGGAAAGTAATCGAACGGAGGGAAGAAATGGACCATTCAAAGGATCACACACCAAATAAATGGTGATTGGAGACAAAATAATGCGCCCAATTACACAAAATCTGGAAAGGTATGGACTTTTGATTAAATGGTTCGAAAGAAATTTGAATTGGAAGTTCCTAATAAATTGGTGGACAAATTGTTGGGGGGAAGGGTTGCAATTTAATTCACTGGCAAATGGGTTCTTTTCTGTAATATGCCCTACATAAAAAATCAAACAAGAAATTCAAAATGGCATCTAGATAATGGATGATTTCAGATTTTATATAATAAATTGGGAAGCAAATTTTGATCCACTCAAGCATAGCATAGATAAAATCTAGGATTGACTAAAACTTCCAAATCTCCCGATTGAATTCCGTGAGCTAGAAGTAATAAAGGAAATTGGAAATCAATTGGGAACCTTCATTTGCACAGAAGAAAGAGAAAACCCTAATGGAGGTGAGACCTATGTGAGGATATGCATGGAAAACAAACCAAATAGCACTCACTGGAAAGAGCTTGAGGTAATAACGGAACAAGGCATTTGGAATCAAAGCCTGGTATATGATCCAAACCTGAAAGGACAGAAAATAAGGGTTTTGGGCTACAAAGGTCAGATAAAAAAGAAAGAAGTGGATAGGCCAGAGGTGGAAAGGCTTACTGTTGAAAAGGCAAACCCAGATAGAGCAGAGGCAGCTGAAGGAAAAGAGATCCTAACTCAGTCGGACATAGATCCACAAGAGAACAAAGCTGAGGAAAAAAAGAGTGATGAAGAGGTAGAAAAACAAAGAGAAGAAGAGACAGTTCATAAGGAAGATCTAGAGGAAAAATTAGCGGAGGTCATCACTCTGTTAAGTAACACTTTCAAGGAAGAAGATATTAATTCCATAATAAAAGTAGGTAGTGAACTTGTGCAGATGGCAAGGGAAGCTAAGGAAGGGTTGGAGGCAGAAAACTTCGAAACAGAAATCTTGGATGAGGAATGGGTTGTAGAGCAAGGGCAGGGGCAAGAAGAAAATGAATGGGAGCTAGGAGAATGCTTTCTTTCCATTAAATATATGTAGAATGTGGCATCGTGCCAGGAGGAGGGGTAAATTTTAGGCATATCAAAAAGTGAGGCACTCAGGAAATCCCCAGACTGTGGAGACAACAAAAAAAGAGGAAGGATCCCTAATCAAGAGAAAAAGAAATTGGATGGAGAAGCAATAGGGCAAAAGAAGATCAATGAAATGCTAAAACCATGGAAGGGGGAACCCCTTTCGAGGGACAATGAGAATAATCTCTTGGAATGTTAGGGGCTTAAACACCCCTAACAAAAGGCGCCTAGTTAGACATCAACTGGAGGTATCACAGGCAGACATTTTTCTAATCTAGGAATCCAAATTACAAGAGGAAGAAGTGGAGCAACTTCTATCAAAGCTAAGGATGTGGAAAATGGAGGTGGTCAATGCAGAAGGAGCTTCAAGAGGACTACTGACAATCTGGAAACAACAGAATGGTGTTGGAAAAAGTAGATTCAAGCAAACATTGGATGGCTTGTAAGGTGAGAAGTATTTCATCTAATTTGAGTTTTTTTCTTTTTAATATTTATGGTCCTTCTTCATGCATACAAAAAAGAGAATTGTGCAGGGAATTAGAATCAAAGTGCACTAATTTGGCACTAGATTTTTGCATATTGGGGGGTTTCAATGCAATCTTGAGAAAAATAAACAAAAGAGGAGGGATAATTAGGAAACTTCAATCACAAGTAGACTTTGAAGCATTCATAGAAAGAAATTCCCTCATGGAGAAACACATGGGAAATGACCTTTACACCTGGACAAATAGAAGAACTGGTTTTTGCAAGATAGCAAAGAAATTGGATAGATTTCTTTTCAGAGGAGATCTAGGATCCTTTCCATTCACCTTTGAAAGTAATATTCTACCAATATTAGGCCCAGATCACTTCCCAATCCAATTAGAAATCAAGGGAGAAAGAACGCCAATCCGATGCCCCTTCAAATCGAAAAAATGTGGTTCAGAGATGAGAGTTTAATGTCCCTAATTCAGAAGTGGTGGGGTGAAGTGCAAATAGATGGATCAAAGATGTTTATCATAACAACAAAACTAAAAATAGTAAAGCAACAATTGAAAATTTGGAACAAGAATATCTTCGAGGAAAAAAGAAATATTGAACAACAAATGGAGAAACTAAACGAGGAAGTGTTAATGGAAGGGATGGATGACAAAAAATATAAGATGGAAAAAGAGTTGTTAAACAGACAAGAGGATATTTTAGCAAAGGAGGAAATATACCAGAGACAGAAGTCTCGAGAGTTATGGATTAGAGAAGGAGACCAAAACATGAAATATTTCCATAATGCAACAAAATCCAGGAGGGAAGCCAACAGAATCTCACATATAAAGACAGCGGATGGTAGAAATTTACAGAAAATGGAGGAAATTATTACTGAAATAGTAAACTTTTTTTAGAATATGCTAAACAACTGGGACGGATCAAGGAGATTGGAGCAGCAACAAACATTGATAAATTTTCCAAAATTAGTGTCAGAGGATCAGAATAAGATGCTTCTGGAGAGGTTCATAGATGATGAAATCAAAGAAGCTCTATTCCATCTTGACCTAGATAAGGCCCCTAGACCGGATGGATTCTAGGTTGTATTCTTCCAAAAATGTTGGGAATTTATAGGAGGTGAAGTAACGGAAGCAATAGAGGATTCAAGAAGGAAGGGCAAAGTATTAAAGGAAATAAACAACACATTCATAACCCTTATACCAAAAAAAGAAAAACCAGGTTCCTTGGATGAATTTAGACCAATAGCCCTATGTAATACACTATACAAAATTATGGCCAAAGCTACAACAAACAGAATAAAAAAGATTCTCCCAGATATAATCTCAGAAGAACAAATGGGGTTTGTTCCAGGAAGGTTAATTCTAGACAGAGTAATAATAGCACAAGAGGCCATACATTCCACTCAATCGCTGAGAAAATAGAACATGTTTATAAAACTGGACATTAAAAAAGCATATGACAGGGTAGACTAGAGATTCTTGTTCAAAGTGATGGAGGCATTTGGATACAACAAGAGTTGGCTGGATTGGATCTTCAATTGTGTGGCCAGCCCAAGATTCTCCGTTCTAATAAATGACTCTCTGGAAGGTTTCTTTGGGGCTTCAAGAGGCTTAAGGCAAAGAGACCCACTGTCTCCTTTCTTATTTATCATAATGGCAGAAGCCATGGGAAGATCAATTAGCAAGGCATTAATGGAAGGGAAGGTAAAAGGAATTCAAGTGCCTAGGGAATTGCCTCTTATAACATATCAGCAATTTGTTTTGAGAGTGTTAAACTTCAAAAAAAGGAAAGCTACCATGCAAATACTTGGGCCTTCCCCTAGCGGCTAGACTACAATCAAGTAAACTTTTGGATTCCTTTACTTCAAGAGTGGATAACAAATTAGCTACATGGAAAGGCAAATGGCTCTCATGGGCTGGTAGGATAACAATGTTAAAAGCAGTGATCTCTACATTACCCATATACATGATTTCTTGTCTTCCAATGCCAGTTGAGGTAAGTAATAAGATAAATCAAAAATGAGAAGGTTTTTTGGCAAGGGAGCAGTGAGTAGAATAAATACCCTCTCATCAAATGGGACAATATATGCAAGGAAAAGAAGGTGGATGGAGTGGGATTGAAAAACTTGCTTCTTCAGAATAAGGCACTCGGAGCAAAGTTGATTTGGAAGATTGATGTAAATCAAGAATCAAAATGGGTAAAGATAATGAAATCAAAATACTTAGATCCAAGGGATCTAAGTATTTTCAAATCAAGAACTCCCCTTGCAGGGTCAAGGATATGGAATTTTATGAGAAATTGTAGAGATCTAGTTTCCAATCTCCTAACTTGGGACATTAAGGATGGAAGAACTACCCTCTTTTGGGAAGACTCATGGGGGGGTTTCCCAAGATTGGATAGAAGAAGAGAATTGGAACTAATCAGGGAAGTAACAAAGCAAAGTTGGGGATCTCATGTAAGAGACTACCTAGTTGAGAATTATATTGATGGGATCACACAATGGAAATGGAAATGGAATGGAGCAAAAAATGGTGAGTATAATGTGAAGGATGGATACAGAGTTTTGATAAAAATAGTGGAATCTAGTTGTCAAATACCAGGGAACTTATGCTAGAACAAAAATTATTTACCCAAGGCAGGAACATTTGCTTGGGCAGCCATCCAGAAAAGGATTTTGACAGTAGATAGGTTCAGAAAGATGGGATTTGTTGGTCCTTCTAGATGCATTTTGTGTATAAAAGCAGAGGAATCAAGAAACCATCTGCTTCTAAACTGCCCCTTTACTCAAGAATGTTGGCAATGGTTTTATGCCAATCTAGCATGGAAAAATGCTCTGCCAGAAGATATTCTCAGCCTATTTCAAGCTTGGCCAGTGTTAAATAGTTCAACATTGTTCTCTAGTCTATGGGTAGTAAGTCCATCCTTACTAATCTGGGAGGTATGGAAAGAAATGAACAGAAGGATTTTTCAAGACAAAGAAGTGGTGAACAGTAGGACAATTGGTCGAAACCAGAAAAATGCTAATTTCACATAATGGGATGCTATAATAAGGAAAGCATGGCATGGATTAAAAGTCCCTCCCTTCTTAGGTGAAGGAGGGAATAAAGCGAAGGATGATAGGAAGAATGTGGAATGGAAATTGCTAGAGGCTGGGTGGTTCAAATTAAATTTCGATGGTGCTGCCAGGGGTAACTGTAGAGTAAAATACTCTACATTGTTGTTTTTGAGTTTCAGCAGTGTGGGTCCAGTTTTGTTTCTGAGCATTTCAGTTTTGCAGCGATGTTTTTTGACACACAGCGCGGGCGCGAGGGTTTTCTTTTTTGAAAATTTTGCTAAGTCCCAGAGTTTAGCGGAAGTTGCCATGTGTCAGTACCCGAGATACATTTTAAAGTTTCCTGAGGGTTCCGCGGAAGCTGCCACGCGTTCCTTTTGAGTCCTGCGGAAGTCGCCAAGTGTCGGCATCCGAGGATCTGTTTATAAGTTGCAAAGCCCTTTTAAAGAAAGTCTGGTGGGCCCCTTTTTTTTAAGTTTCTCTCGGTGCGGCGGAAACCACCACGTGTCAGCAGCCGTGTTTCTTTTTAAAGTTTCCTGTAACTTCGGCGGAGAGTGCCACGTTTTTTTTTTGCAGTGAGGCAGAAGCCGCCAGGTGTCAACACCCGTTTAAGTTTCAATAAAGTTTCAAACATTCATGTTGAATGTTTCTCTTAATGAAGCGGGCCCCTTATAGAGTTTTGGTGAGCGCGGAAGGCGCCAAGTGGCAGAAGCGGAGAGTGTTCATAAAGTTTCCTGAAGTTTCACGGAAGGTGCCGCGTGTCCCGTAAGGTTGCGGTGGAAGGCTCCAAGTGTCATCTTCCGCAGGTTCCTTCTGTTTTCAGTGCCAAGTGAAAAACTGTATGGTGGACCCCGCTAGTTTCTTGTAGTTTCAGCGGAGTGTGACATCTGTCACCATCCACGTGATCCTTATAAAGCTGTAATGTTTCTATAAAGTTTCTTGGAGTTGCACGGAGAGCGCCAAGTGGCAACGTCCGCGGAGGTTTTGTAAAGTTTCTGAAGTTTCTTAGATAGCAGCGGAAGCCGCCACGTCCACAGTCTCTTGTATAAGCGGAAGTTGCCATCTGTCCCTTTTCTTTTTGAAGCTGCTCAAGCGCAGGCTGTATGGTGGGTCCCATTTTTTAATGTCTCTTAAGCCTCAAAGTTCACCGGACCGCGACAGATGGCGAAGCCCGAGCACTCTTGATATAAGCCACAGTAAAGACTCTAAATAAAGCAGAAAGCGCCATGTGTTTTTGGAAGGGCCGCGGACGCTGCCAAGTGTCAGAATCTGGTATTTCCTCAGGAAGTTGTAGTTTCTTAAGTAAGCCACGTGGAGGATGCCAGGTGTTTATTTCTAATTGATCTGGAAAGATGAAGGAGTTTCAGGAAAGAGGCACGCATGAGTGCCAGCTGTTTCAAGGGTTTATAGTCGCAAAAGACTATCAGATGCTGCCACGCGTCCCTCTCCGATTCAAATATGTGGGGTTACATGTATCTGTTGCAGCCAATGATTTTGCAAAGTGGCTAACCATTTCTGATTCGCGGGAGATCCTCTGTCAGACACTTTCAGTTAACTGCTAGTTCGGTTAGGCCGTTGGGATTTGATCATGTGGGCAATCTTTGGGCCAGTGGCATGCTATAAGTATGGGTTCAGATCACCGCACCAAAGGGGGACATCATTGAAGAGATAGAGATTTTCTGCATCATAGATTGTTAGAGAAATTTGAGGATCTTTTGTAGTGGCCAGTAATATCATTTGCCTTTGTTCTGTTTTCTTGATTCAGAAAGTTTGTATAACTGTGCATGATTCTGTGCCTTTTATGTAACTTGAACATTAATAAAGACAGAGTTCTGTGCCTTTGCTGATATTTTCTGTGTTATTACAGAGCATTCTGATTTGTGAGTCTTTGATTCTGTTCATTTTAATCTGTTACATTGATCATGCATTTTGCTCTTTAATGTGACTGAATCTTAAAATAGTTTCACTGTACTTAAGTGTTGAGATACAAAATTACATTCAGGCGCATCACCATAATTTTAGTTTCCTTCTTAGTTACATTTGTGATTCTGTTCATTCTTCCCCTTTTTCCCAAACACATTTTTGAGATAAAGAAGAGCCAGCTTCTTTAAAATCTAGAGGTCACTCTGAAAAGCATTCCCACATTTCAGAGTTTCCCATGTTGGTGTTGGAAACAGCGCAATTCTAAGCATCAACAGTTTTTGGCACGCCCGGTGGGACAATTTCTTGAAGTTTCTTTCAAGACTGCATGAGCCAGAGAGTCGCGAGGAGTCAGAGCTGTGGACCTGTGACAAGAGCTCAATCAGCTATGAACTCAGGTATTCTTTTATCACCATTGATAAACAATTCAAGAAGAAGGGCGAATCAGTTTACAGCAACCTCAAGTGCAAACATGGGAGCACCTATAGCCCCAAGGAATTATGCAAACTGGAATACTGGCAGTGCCCTGATTCTTCCAGTACCTCCAGCCACTTGGGATCCTATTCCAGCAAATGCCCTGAAAGCTCTACCTAAATTCAGTGGGGAGGACTTTAAAACACCTGAAGAACATCTACAAGATGTGTCTGATGTCTGTGCGATACATGTGATCACATAGCAAAATGTGGCTATAAGACTTTTGGCAGCTTCTTTTAAGGGGAAGGCTCTGGACTGGTACAGATCATTGACCCCAAATTCAATTTCTACATGGGATCAACTGGGAGACGCTTTCTTTGCAAGATTCAAGGAAAAGGGTGATAAATCTTCTTTGTTACAACAACTGATCACCATCAAAAGGGCACCGCAAGAGGCAATGACTGATTTCAATTCCAGATTTCAGAAGACTTGGGAAAGGATTCCTGCTACAGCAAGACCATTACTAGGTATGGCCATAGTGTTTTATCTTAAAGCCCTCAATTCAAATATAGCAGTAATGATTCAGTCACTTGGAGGTCAGACCCTGCCAGAAGCCTATGACTATGCAGTCAGAGCTTAAAATAATTTGATAGATGCTGGAAAATTGCCCCCAAGGCCTCCTATGCCTATGTTTCCAGAGATTACCCTACCATTGCCTCAAGAAGCTCCTAATCCCATAACCCCACCTATGTCCATGTATACGTTTCCCCAACAACCTGCTAAAGCTGCTACCCCTACCCAGTCTTCAGAGATGGATGATGTCAAGAACATCCTGAGAACATTTTCAAATGAAATAATTAACCTAAAGAGACAACAGAATCCTTATCCGAGACCCCAATATCAAGGTTATCAAGGGAATAGACCTCCTCCACAGCCAAACCAATATCAGGGCTCCCAAAGACAAAATAACCCTCAATCGTCAAACCAACTAGTTGCAGTCCCTACACCCCTGCAGACTGTTCCTCCCAATGCAAACAGAGAGATTGTCCTGGGGCAAAATAATTATGCAGATAGCAACAATGCCTGGTGTTTTCCTTGTAATAATGCACACATGCCCAGAGATTGTCCTAGAGGTAATCTAAAGCAAAAGCTAGCAGAGCAAAGAAAAGTAGATGGACAATTTCCAAATACTTCTGACACTCAGCCCTATCAATCCCCTGGCATGCAAAGTTCAGTTCTAGTGGCTCAGATGCAAGGAATGTCCTTACAGCAAGAAGAAGAAATAGCCCCTGAGCATGCTCTTTTCTCTTGGATTGAAGATGAAGAGTCAGTGTTCTTAAATGAAGCTTCAACTTCTAAGAAGCCATTGGTGCAATCAGATTACTATACTAGAGCCAAGAGGAGGATGATGGAATAGCCTGGAGTTACAAATAATGAAATTATGGGAGTTCCACCTTTTCAAGGTCATCAAAATACAGTTACTAGGCAAGAAATACCCCATCCAGTGCAGAATCAAGTAGTTTCTGGACAAGTTCAAGAAAAAGCAAGGTACCCTTATTATCCCAGAGCACAAGCAATAGGACCTGTGAATGTGGTGGATCAGTTGAAGAGAACTCCAGCACATGTGTCAATATGGGACATGTTAGCTATTCCTGAACAAAAGACACTGTTGCAAGAAGCTTTACAGGGCAAAGCTATGCCTAAACAGACTATTGCCAAAGGAGGACCTACTGATAAAGAGAAGCTCAAAGACACTGTTTCTCTACAAACAACAGCACTTCTAAACAATGCACCAGAGGTAAGTAAATCCAAGCCAGATCCCTTTTATCTGACTTTGATAGTTGGGAAGAAGTTATTACACAATGCAATGATAGACTCTGGGGCTAGTACCACAGTGATGCCAAAGCAAATAGCAGATGCTTTGAAGATAAAATATGAACCACTTGCAAAAGGAGTTATGCAGTTAGATGGGAAGTCTGTACAAACAATAGGGAAAATTAAACAACTTCCATTACAACTGTATACTTGTCCCAATATAATTGTTAATCAAGATGTTGTAGTCATAGATATTCCTCCTGTTTTTGGCTTATGCCTATCCAGAGATTTCACAGCTAAGATAGGAGGTTATATGTCACTTGATTGGTCTCATCTCATCATAAGGACCAAATATGGGACTAAGATGAAGGTACTGTCAGAACCATTGTCAAAGGACCATATCACTAATGAACCAACCCCAAAATTAGAAGCAGCCCATGCCATGTTAAATAAAGAGGAAAGGGTTTTTGTTGAAGAAATAGGGGATTGGACTAAATATGATCAGCAAGTGGAGGATAATCAGTTGTTAACCATGATGCAGAGTGATCCTTTTGGGAACTATGACTCAACAGGGTTGGGCACTTATGTTATATTTGAGGAAGACCAAGAGATCCCTAATGTCTTAAGGGAAGAGTCCTCCCAGACTCAAGAATCTATAAATGACTCAGGAATCTAGACCTTAAACTTTGATGGGGCCAGAAGCAAAAATGGAGCTGGAGTAGGGATTTGTCTTACTGCCCCTAATGGTGAAAAGATTTTGAGAGCCATTCGCTTACATTTTGCCTGTACCAATAATGATGTTGAGTATGAATCTTTAGTGCATGGACTTATATTGGCAAAAAAGAAAGGAGTTAAGAAACTGATAGTCAAGGGAGATTCAGAACTAGTGGTGAAACAAGTAAGAGAGAAAGCAATAGCCAAGAATGTAAGGATGAGATCTTATAGACACAGAATTTGGGATTTGATAGAAAATTTTGAAGCCTTCAATATAGAGGTAGTCCCTAGAGCCCAAAATTCTGAGGCAGATAGAATGGCACAGATTGGTTCACAGTTTGATCCAACAACTGATCTAATGGTCAATAATGAGTCAGTCAAAGTTATTGTGAGATCAACCATCCCAGACAATGATGAAAATTGGCAGGTTTTTGAGAATGATTTTCAAGTACTCTCATTTTTGCAACAGTCAGGGGAATTTGCTGATCAGTTACAACCAAAAATTGAAGAAGCATATGATGATCAGATCATTCAACTGAAATCAAACAAGCTTCCTAAGGGACTGATTACACTGGAAAACTTGTTTGATCCTGAGGATGCTAGCCTAGAAAAGAAGAGATTCCAAGCAAACAAAGAGGACTACTCCGAAATTCAGGTTAGTGAGGGAAGAAGACTGAAAGTTGGAAATTCAGCCACTCAACAAGAAAGGAAGAGATTAATTGATTTATGTGAGAAATATGATAGGGTCATAGCCTGGACCTATGAAGATCTCCATGGTTATGATAGAAGTATCATTCAACACACCATAGAGCTAACGGAAGGGTCTAAACCAGTTAGACAAAAGCAGAGGCCAGTAAACCCTAGGATCGAACCTCTGATGGTCGATGAGTTACAGAAGCTATTAGAATCAAAGATCATTTTCCCAATTAAACACTCAACTTGGGTGTCTAACCTGGTACCAGTCAGGAAAAAGAATGGAGACATAAGGCTCTGTGTGGATTTTAGGGATCTAAATAGGGCTTCCTTGAAGGATCATTACCCCTTGCCCTCTATGGAACAAATTTTACAGACTGTGGCTGGATCAGAGAGATTTTCTCTACTAGATGGTTTCTCTGGGTACAACCAGATTTGGTTGGCTGATGAAGATCAGCATAAGACTGCTTTCACCACAAAATGGTGAACATTCGCCTATGCAAAGATGCCTTTTGGTCTTTCAAATGCACATTTCAGAGAGCAATGGATTTAGCATTTGGAGAAATTATTAATAAAATCATTCTAATCTATCTAGATGACCTCACTGTTTTCTCTAAAAATGTTGCAGATCATTTTGACCATTTAGAAGCAGTTTTTAAGAAATGCCAAGAGTTTGGAATATCTCTGAATCCCAAGAAATACATTTTTGTAGTACCTCAAGGTAAATTATTAGGGCATATAGTTTCTAAAGAAGGGGTCTCTATAGATCTGGAAAGAGTCACTACTATAATGAACCTGTCTCTGCCTGTCAATAAGAAAGCAGTTCAGTCCTTCTTGGGAAAGATTAACTTTGTCAGTAGATTCATATCAGACTTTGCAGGCCTAATAAGACCAATTACACTGCTACTGAAGAAAGACCTAGTTTTCAAATGGACTGCAGAAGGGAGACAAGCTTTTGAAGAGGTCAAGAAAGCGATTTCAACAGCCCCAGTATTGAGGAACCCTGACTTCTCTAAGTCTTTTATAATGTATGTTTATGGAGGATAATTCAGTGTTGCTGCTGTCCTGACACAGAAAGATGATAAACAGGAGGGGGAGCATCTAATAGCCTTTTTCTCAAGAACTCTTAGGGAGTATGAAGCCAGATATAACTTTGTAGAGAAACAGGCATATGCTATGGTAAAAGCCCTCAAGAAATTCAGACACATGGTCACAGGTAATAAGATTCTGATACTAGTGGCGCACCCAAGTGTCAGAGAATATATTATGGAAGGAGAAATCACTGAAAAAAGAGCAAACTGGATTACAAAGATTCTTGAATATGATGTGGAGGTCAGACCAACTAAACTTGTCAGAGGCAGGGGTCTGTGTCAGTATATGGTTCAAGATATGGAACAAATGATAATTGAAGAAACAGAAGAAGAAAATGTGTTGAGGATACAAGAAGTTGATTAGAATTCTTGGGTAACAAATAGGATCCAGTTTATGAAACATGGAATATTCCCAAAGGAGCTCTCTCATGATAAAAGGAGGTATTATAGGCAATAGGGAATTCATTTTGTTCTAATTAACCAAGTTCTTTTTAGAAAAAACACTGATGGCATACTTTTAAGATGCATAGAAAAGGATGATGCCCAAAGAATACTACATGAAATGCACCATGGAGTGTCAGGTGGACATTTTTCTGCAAAAACCACAGCTATAAAGATAAGTCAGGCAGGTTACTTCTGGCTCACTTTATTTGCAGACTGTTATCAATTGGTTAAAGAATGTCAATCTTGCCAGTACTATGTAGGGAAGAGAAGGAATGCAGCGATGCCCCTTAGTCCTATAATTGTTGATGAACCATTTGCCCAATGGGGTCTAGACTTCATTGGAATGATCAATCCAGTATCAAGTATGGGGCACAAATGGATCCTAACTGCCACAGATTATTTTACCAGATGGAGTGAGGCAGTTCCACTGAAAGAAGCAACAGAAAAAGTGATTCTAGATTTTTTGGAGGGTATCATTACTCGCTTTGGGCCTCCTCGCACTATAATTTCAGATAATGCTAAGGCATTTTTGGGGGCAAAGATATCTGATTTTGCACTAAAGTACGGAATCTACTTGAAGACCTCTTCAAATTATTATCCTCAGGGTAATGGTTTGGCAGAATCAACTAATAAGAATCTGATTAGACTTATTAAAAGAATTGGCGTTGATCATCACAAAGAATGGCATAAAGTGCTTAATATAGCATTGTGGGCAGACAGAATTACACCAAAGCAAGTGACAAAAATGTCTCCCTATGAGTTGGTTTATGGTAAACCTGTCGTGATGCCCCTGAGTTTGGAGATTCCGGCTCTCCAGTTATTGAAACAAATTGAGATCGAGGAAAATGGCCCCATGCAGGTCAGGCTTGCTGAGCTCCTAGAGGTTCAGGAAAAAAGGGATTCAGCCCATGAATCATTATTGAAACATCAAAAAATAATAAAGGACTGTTTTGATAGGAAAACTTCAAACCCTCATTTCGAGGTTGGATCAGTTGTTCTGAAATGGGATGAGAGAGCTGCCAAGCCAGGTCGACACAGTAAATTTGAATCATTATGGACTGGCCCCTATAGGATTCGTTCCTGTAAATAGCAGAATTCTTTTGAGCTTGAAAGTATGGAGGGTGAGCCTGAGGAGATTCCTGTCAATGGGATCTATTTGAAGCATTTCAATTAGGCATCGCCTTTCCTGTGTATTATAGTTAGATAGTTTCTTTTTGTCGTTGCTTTGTTTTCCTGCTTTGTTTTTCCCGCTCTTTTTGTTTTGAATAAGTGTTTTGTAAACACGTGACCACTGCTTAAAGTCTCTTAAAAGTCTCGAAACTTCCGCAGTTATTGAGCCTCTCAAATCCCCAAAATTCCTAAAAGGTACCTAGTGCAGCCACTTTTTGTGACATGTCTGACACTCTGTCCCACTCAGATCGCTTGAGATTTTATAACTGTTTCCATTTTAAATGCCATTTATGACACTTAATGCATCATTAAGATATCCCAACAGCACGACTTAAAGCTTAAATCGAGATTCATTTGCTGCTATTTCTGCTAAGTGTTTCCCTGTTGTCGCTTTCCATTGCAAAAAAAAAAAAAAATCGCTTCCTAAGTGTGTCTTCCCTGTTGCAAAGATTTTGTCCTTGTTACAAGCTTCCATACTCATTCACAGCAAAGTCCAACAGCTCTTGAAAGTTATACAGTTTCCAGCAAGCACAGAGATGGTGGAAGCACAGTCTTCTCAACAGGGGCTTGGGATTTACGAGTCTGTTGATAGTCTCCTTGCCAGTAAATCATATGCTTCGGCACCTTCGCAACCATTAAGGACCTATCCAAGGACTAGGGTTCCTGAGGTCGGTTATGCAGTGGACTCCACAAAGGTTCTAGATTTTGCAGATGGTATCATGGAACCGGCCCTACAAAAGCCTTGCAAAGCTCTGCGAGAAGGAGCACACCAAAGATGCCTCTTGAAGGCCAAAGCTAAACAATTCGAAACAGTCAGCATGCGAATTTGGACTTCTCAATTGGCGAAATTCATTGTCCCGAGCGTGCATTTATGCCCAGACCTGATTGAGGTATGCGCTGAATTGTTTCATGCACCTTCGAGCACCATTCAGAAGGGACCCTTCATGGTGCAAATAACACCAAAGGCCATCAGGGACATGTTGGCCTTGCACTATGACGGCACTGCCACGTTTCCCACAGTTGCTAAAATGCAGAAGACGTGGGCAAACGTCAAGTTTCAACTGAGGTTTCTCAATGCAGAGATGCAGTTGGGAGACGACAATACCCAACTACCAACGCTGCCCACGGGAAGGGCACAGTTTACACAAGCCAGCCAAGAAGCGCTATCTATGATAGCATTTATCTTCGGGTTGAAGGAGGACATAACCGTTTATGATTGGCAGCTGGCCATTCTGTTCAGAATGAAGACTGTTGATAGGTCCCAAGAGTTTCGGCTGGATTTCTCTGAGCAGATTACCTATTCCATTGCCAAACAACTCACTAATTTCAAATCAACAGGGGTTTTCAGGTATTCCTCCTATCTGTTCCACCTTATGCTATATCAAAATTATGCCCTCTTTTCCCAATATATGCATTTAGACATGTATGACCCAGGTTTTGATCCAAACAGAACCATCCCTGTGTCTGCATGGACTCATGTTTTGTTCAAAACATCTGACCCTTATGAGTTTTGGGAACTTCTTGTCGCCCCTGCTTTTACTCACCTAAGCCCAAAGCCGGTTGAGAATATATTGACTTTGAGTGTCAGAGGCCTTATGGCGAATTCCCCCATTCCCTGCGATTATTTCTTTGCGGCTCACCATACTATTATCAGGGTCCATGGTTTCAATGGGGAACCAATGTTACTACCTAAGGTTTTGACTCCTAGGTTAGCCTTTTTAGAGGTCACCCGGCAAGTGTCTGTGGTTGATAATGAATATGGGGCTGGGAAGAAGAAGAAAAAGATGTATGATCTCCCCTGGGTGAAAAAGAACATGACCCTATTAGTCAGGGATGCAGAATATTTATTGCTGAGGAAGTTAGCTGCCTTGGGTTTTCTGTTGGTTGAAGACAAATGGAGATATGACCCTATCAGTTTCGTTGCCTCATGGGTCAGGAACAATAAGATTGGTGCCAACGTTGTGCATAAGGGTCGTCCTTTCTGGGAAGACAGAAGAAACCCTAAGGAGGACACCCCTGATCTATATACAGAACTGTCAGACTTGCCTTTTCAGGGGCCCAGACCTTGGGAGGTGTTTTACAAAAAGGAGAAAGCCTATGACCCTAAACTCAAAATGGGCGCTGGTTTAAGGAAGAATTTATTGAGAGATAGGGAATGGAAGGCTGAAAAGGTAGAAGCCTATTGGAAATATAGGCAGGAAATTTATGAAATAACCCATTCTTTCAACAAAATAGATACAGATGAGAAGTGGGAATCTATTTGGGACGAATGGCATCCTTCCCCTGTCTCGAGCCCTGATACATGCAAAATCAAAGAAAGGGGCGAGGAAGCTGAAGAGGAGCCTGAATCCACCCACCCAGTGCAGGTCCCAGGACAAACATCATCTGCAATTGCAGCAGCTGCTTGGCCCCAATCCCTCAGCACTTTAGAGAAACAAAAGAGTGTGGTGTCTTCACCACCTAGAGGGACTCCATCAGTTTCAGTAAGTGGAGCTTCTGCTTTTGTGCAAACACCACTGGTAACAGTGGTAAATGTAGAAGAGAAAGAAACAGAGCAAGCAGAAGAAAGGCCAAGGAAACATAAGAGGCTGAAACTTCAGCCTGATTCAGATGAGGAGGTAGAACCTTCGTCGCAGCCACCACCAAGTGTCTCAGTGGCCCCTCAGGTATGTGCTTCTTCTCCCTCTTCTTCTCCATCTGTTTCTTCTTCAATAGGGGTGGCAATCCCAGTTGGCCAAATATTATCCCCTGCCACCTCTGCTGTGCCAATTTCTCAATTCACCCCACCTGTCACTACACAGGCCATGCCATTGTAGGCCACTTCATTACCGCCTTTTTCCCCCACTTTTCCCAAGAGGGCACCTCCTTAGATTCCTCCTAGCCAACATTTGGCTATTCCTTATGGCCTGCCACAAGGTCATCCTTTTGCGGGCGGGTACATTGCCTCTCCCCCTACCTTCCAAGCTCAAGCAGACACTGCTAAGAAGGCTAGGGAAGCCCGGATGGACAAGAAGAAAAAGAAAGATAATAAAGCTCAGGCTGTCCCACATATGAGGTCACTATTTGACCCAATTCAACAGTAGCTAACTGTGACCCATTTGTCACCAAATGTAGCCAAACCAAATGAGCAGATGCAGCCTCAAGATTTCACAATGAGTGCAGTGGCAATGGATATGTCACTCTTCAGACCACAAGATAGGGTCGAGCTACTAAATGAAACCACTTCTGCTATAGCCACTAATTACCTAAAGTTATCTAGGAAGTTGCAGAAGTTGGAGGCTAGTCTAGCTCAGGAAAAGACACATAGTGAGGCTCTGGCTACTGAGCTCAAATCAAAGAATGATGAGATTGAGGATCTAAATAAACAGTTGCAAAATACCATTTCATGTCAGATCCATCAGGCTACATAGAGCCAAAACGCTTCATTAAAGCAGGAGCTGACCCAGGTGAAGTCTATTCTGGCTACCCTGAAGCAGGAAAAGGCCACATTGCAAAAGAAGCATCAGGATTCCTCCCAACAGGCCACACAGTTGCAACAGCAACTGTTAAAGGAACAAAATAATGTTGCTGCAATTCAGGCTCAACTACAGGCCGAGCAACAAACAGCCAAGCAATTGACCCTTGAATTGGCTAATAGGCCACAAAATGCAGGAGTGTTAAATTTGGTCAAAGAGTTATATGCATCTGTATGGGCAAGAATCTCTGAGGAGATGATCCAACTCAGACCCTCTTTAACCTTCCTGCTACATGCTCAGCAACTATGTGAAAAGGTGGAGACCTCAGTACAGGCCACTCTGTCCATTGTGTCCATGAGAGTTTCTAATTCTCAATTGCTGCTGGGAAAACTTTATGACACATCTGATGAGACTTTGTCGGCAGCAGGGATCAATGACAGAATGATTGCTACCAAAAGGGTGAACGAGGTTCTGAGTTGTAATTCCGCTGCAATTACATGCCAGGAGCTCCTGGATGTAGTAAAGGAGGGAGTAAAGGACATGAAGAAACATATAGAAGACTTGGTGCAGTTGGGCCTTCCTTCTCCTTTTCCTAATAGCAACATAGTCCTAATGGTTGATGAAATCAAGCCTCTGTTGCTGGCCAGACAGAATGATCAATCAGTTTTCCAGGGCCTAACAGATGCCTCATCCGTATCAGAAGTGGAAGATGTTTTGATTCCTATGGCCCAGCTTGATTTCCAGTTGAAGGCAGCGATTCATGTTTTACAAAGCTTTTCACATAAAGACATGATCAACCTGGATTTGGCCTTCTAGGACTTGCAGAATAAACAGGGTTTATCTGACGCTGAGTGGTCTGTGTATCAGACGGCCTTGCAGAAATTATAAATTTACTGTGTAGATACTTTTTTTGGGATTATTTTTGAGCAGGCCCAAAAGTCCTCGGGGTCGCCATGAACTGTAGAGTAAAATACTCTACATTGTTGTTTTTGAGTTTCAGCAGTGCGGGTCCAGTTTTGTTTCTGAGCGTTTCAGTTTTGCAGCGACATTTTTTAACACACAGCGCGGGCGCGAGGGTTTTCTTTTTTGAAAATTTTGCTAAGTCCCAGAGTTCAGCGGAAGTTGCCATGTGTCAGTACCCGAGATACATTTTAAAGTTTCCTGAGGGTTTCGCGGAAGCTGCCACACGTTCCTTTTGAGTCCTACAGAGGTCGCCAAGTGTCGGCATCCGAGGATCTGTTTATAAGTTGCAAAGCCCTTTTAAAGAAAGTATGGTGGGCCCCTTTTTTTAAGTTTCTCTCGGTGTGGCGGAAACCACCATGTGTCAGCAGCCGTGTTTCTTTTTAAAGTTTCCTGTAACTTCGGCGGAGAGTGCCACGTTTTTTTTTGTAGTGAGGCGGAAGCCGCCAGGTGTCGACACCCGTTTAAGTTTCGATAAAGTTTCAAACATTCATGTTGAATGTTTCTCTTAATGAAGCGGGCCCCTTATAGAGTTTTGGTGAGCGCGGAAGGCGCCAAGTGGCAGAAGCGGAGAGTGTTCATAAAGTTTCCTGAAGTTTCACGGAAGGTACCGCGTGTCTCGTAAGGTTGCGGCGGAAGGCTCCAAGTGTCGTCTTCCGCAGGTTCCTTCTGTTTTCAGTGCTAAGTGAAAAACTGTATGGTGGACCCCGCTAGTTTCTTGTAGTTTCAGCGGAGTGTGACATCTGTCACCATCCGCGTGATCCTTATAAAGCTGTAATGTTTCTATAAAGTTTCTTGGAGTTGCGCGGAGAGCGCCAAGTGGCAATGTCCGCAGAGGTTTTGTAAAGTTTCTGAAGTTTCTTAGATAGCAGCGGAAGCCGCCACGTCCACAGTCTCTTGTATAAGCGGAAGTTGCCATTTGTCCCTTTTCTTTTTGAAGCTGCTCAAGCGCAGGCTGTATGGTGGGTCCCATTTTTTAATGTCTCTTAAGCCTCAAAGTTTACCGAACCACGACAGATGGCGAAGCCCGAGCACTCTTGATATAAGCCATAGTAAAGACTCTGAATAAAGCGGAAAGCGCCATGTGTTTTTGGAAGGGCCGCGGACGCTGCCAAGTGTCAAAATCTGGTATTTCCTGAAGAAGTTGTGGTTTCTTAAGTAAGCCACGTAGAGGATGCCAGGTGTTTATTTCTAATTGATCTGGAAAGATGAAGGAGTTTCAGGAAAGAGGCGCGCATGAGTGCCAGCTGTTTCAAGGGTTTATAGTCGCAAAAGACTATCAGATGCTGCCACGCGTCCCTCTCTGATTCAAATATGTGGGGTTACATGTATCTGTTGCAGCCAATGATTTTTCAGAGTGGCTAACCATTTCTGATTCGCGGGAGATCCTCTGTCCGACACTTTCAGTTAACTGCTAGTTCAGTTAGGCCGTTGGGATTTGATCATGCGGGCAATCTTTGGGCCAGTGGCATGCTATAAGTATGGGTTCAGATCACCGCACCAAAGGGGGACATCATCAAAGAGATAGAGATTTTCTGCATCATAGATTGTTAGAGAAATTTGAGGATCTTTTGTAGTGGCCAGTAATATCATTTGCCTTTGTTCTGTTTTCTTGATTCAGAAAGTTTGTATAACTATGCATGATTCTGTGCCTTTTATGTAACTTGAACATTAATAAAGACAGAGTTCTGTGCCTTTGCTGATATTTTCTGTGTTATTACAAAGCATTCTGATTTGTGAGTCTTTGATTCTGTTCATTTTAATCTATTACATTGATCATGCATTTTGCTCTTTAATGTGACTGAATCTTAAAATAGTTTCACTGTACTTAAGTGTTGAGATACAAAATTACATTCAGGCGCATCGCCATAATTTTAGTTTCCTTCTTAGTTACATTTGTGATTCTGTTCATTCTTCCCCTTTTTCCCAAACACATTTTTGAGATAAAGAAGAGCCAGCTTCTTTAAAATCTGGAGGTCACTCTGAAAAGCATTCCCATGATTCAGAGTTTCCCATGTTGGTGTTGGAAACAGCGCAATTCTGAGCAACAACAGTAACCCGGGTCCATCTAGATTTGGTTGTATTATAAGGGATTGGAATGGGAAAGTGATAGGAAAATTAGCCAAGACCCTTCCTATAGGGACCAACAATGCAGTGGAACTCTAGGCATTGTTACAAGGAATCTATTTTTGTCAAGAGTTGAATTTGGATCAAGTAATAATAGAAGGAGATTCCACACTTGTAATAAATGCAATCAGAGATGGTCAAATACAGAATTGGAGGCTAAAGAGCATTGGAGGTGATCACTAAACATTTGGAGGGATTCATAAATTTTATGGTCAATCATACATATTGAGAAGGAAATAGGGAAGAAGATGCATTGGCGAACTTGGGAGCAGATGGAGCAAATCTGAAAGAGTATGGGTCTTCCAAGTCAAATAAAGTAGATGAATAAAGGAACTTCATAGGGGGCACGAGAAAATGCTATGCTTCGGAGTAGAAAACAAAGCATATCTTTAAATATATATAAATAGATATATATAGATATATATATATATATATATAGATATATATATATATAGATATATATATATAATCATCTATTATAGAGTTCCAATGGCACGCGTAGATATAGTTTTCCACATAGAAGTTGTGGAAAACTAATGGAAAATAGAGATATGATTAATTCTTTTTTGAGATAATTTTAGCAGGGAGAGTGGCTTCTAGCGTGGTAGTAATTGGGAAAATATTGCAAGCTTACAGCCAAGAAACACTGAAGAACGAGTGAAAACATTCCTTTTAATGATTAACATCACCGTCGAGCGAGGTGGGAGTAGTTGATAAGCCTTTGGCAATCATTTCTCAACTATGCAAATAAGGTGATATGACATACCATGGCGAAATAATAATTAAGTGTCAAATCGTTAGAGAAAGGAAAAGATATGAAATAGGCTAAGGGATGGATTTGGCTATCTCCACACGTAGCATACTAATTAGAAGTGGATGTCATCCGCTCAATAAGTACTCATAAAAGACTGGAATAGAGCATTCTGAGATTATAAATTTGTTACATCTGACCAAAATGATAGAAACTTCAAAGTTCATGCTATATTCATATGTTGAGAGTGTAGTCTGCAGAGGAATGGACACCCCGATATGCTTAATTAGCAAGATTAGGCAGATGGCCTTCTTGGGGAAGGTAACCAAGTAGTGCTTAAATAGGGTTATGTTGGAAAATGATTCCTTAATGATAGAAGCCACTAAGTTGATCCTGGGTAGAGCTTTTTTGGAAGAGGGGGTTCATTACAAAGTCGACACAGATATTGCCTCAAGGTTTGTGGCAACTTTGTTAGACCTAAACTTACCAAAAACATAAGTGAATTCCATTGTTCAAAGAATGATTAAAGAGAATCTACTGGGTAGTCTTGATGAAATTATGGTGGGCTACACTGGGAGCAGGAATGCCTCGTCCTTGTGACATGGAGCGTTTGAACATGCCAAGTGAAATTGTGAAGTATTACCCTTTCATTTTAGATCTCAGGGGCGCGTATTTACTGTTTCACTGGGATAAAGCTATGGTAGGCATCAATTTCCTCAAGAAAATGATGTAGTTGGTTCTAGTGGAATACTTCACATGGGTTACAAAGTTCAACCTCTACCTCCAGGAACATGCTGATGCTTGAATTAAGTAGGTGTTACTGAATTATGTTTGCAACCTAATTTAGCAAGCCTAGATTGCAGTTGTTGCAAAGGGGATAAAAAGATTTATTTTTTAAAATGCATGATCACTCAGTCAAATGCTTGTTGTCTTGACAAGAGATAAATGGAGGATCACTTATCAGGATAATATGACAGCTCAAACTGAGATGTGAAACCATCCTAATAAGTGAAAGTAGTCTGATGACAAGAAAATAGGCATTCAGGGAATGACAGGTATCTAACTGATTTCATCTTTCAATTACAATGTTATTAAATATTCAGTGCCATAGTACAGTGCAAAAAGGAAAGGTATTTATAAAGTGTCATTTCATCATCATGTTTTAAACATGTGTTTTAAAGAAGATTCAGTTGTTTTATGCTATGTATTTGATTTAGAAAGCAAAATATACATAAATCATTGCATAAAGTAAAATAACTGATTATATTCAAGAGAGTGTTTAAATATGTCCCACACAAGCCGTGGGAATGATTGAACTGAGCCAATGCAATAAAGCATGCAAGATATACATTTGAAGATAACTTGTAAAGAAAAAGAACATATGAGAAGAGTGATATCCATCATTGCCTTGAAGTGTTGGTGTTGATCCTCCTATCTGCAGCTTGATCTTCATGTTTTTAGCTTCCTACTCCTGTTCAGAATGATGAACCTACAATGTTTGAAAGGTTTGGTTAGAGATCTGGATATACAAACTCATCATATGCCTAATCAACAGATATATAAACTTACAATTATGATGCATCAATACAATTGGATCATTATCAGTATATGCAAGAAGATCAGATCATCAGATGAAGGCCAAATCATCATGAGAAAGAGCATTAAACTTTCAAAGGTATGTTTTTATGCTAACTTGTTTGTTCACTGTGCAGGTATAAGAGAAATCATGTTGTTGATTCATCTTTTATGAAATAAGCATGTGGAGAAAATGGGCTCCCATAAGGGTTGAGCCCAGCATGCTCAAAGTAATGACATTATGCATAGATATTCAATTGAACAAACAAACAGTAGTATTACATAGTATACCTTGTTTTCCATAGCCACAACATACAAGTAAATCTGTCAGTCAAGGTCCAAAAGAAGGTGGGACAGTGAATTAAGGAAACCATAGCATGATCACAAAGTACAGGTATGAGGTGCAGTCAGTTACATCACAGAGTAACTGAATGAATAAAGTGCAGCCATAGCATTTAAGAAACAGGTACTTTTCCATCTTTTGTCATGAATGAAATGTAAAATTGCTATTTAGACATATGAAGAACCCTACAACTATACCATAAAGAATATGTGGGACAGTCAAGTCAAATGGCCATATGGGATAGTCAAAGAAACAAAAGACATAGTTCTACAAAGAAGCCATAGTATAACCAAGTGATCTAAGTACAGTTACAAAAGAAAGTGATGGAACAACATAAAGAAGATATACAGTTAGGTGGAACAGCATATACAAGGTACAACTGGTACTTCATTTTTCCTTTTCTCTTGCCTTCATCAATGAACAAATGCATATAAGATACAATATAGGGTCAATAGCTGATATACAAATGGGGGAGCAGTGATTACATCATAACTATCACCAGATATCACTAAGTATGTAGGCACTGTAGGAGGATGCCCATGCCTTCTATATATTTCAAATACATTGTCACAACCATAAAGGTAAAAGAATGCATCATCAAAGTTCAGTAAAGGCATGAGTGCAGTCAGCATGATCACATACAGAAAGTATGCAAGTGGAGCAGCAGATGTACCTTATCTTTTGTGATAGAACAAGAAAGAAAGAAGCCAACTGAATATACAAGATCAAAAGATACATACAGGCACATAATGCCTAAATAGAGCAGGAGGGAAAGAAATACTATAATCTTTTAAAAATTAAGTTGTCATCAAAAATCACCAAATATGCAAGATAGGAGGAGGGTCTTGAAGAGTAGGGTTTGATACACAGTCATATCATGAAGCCAAGGACCAAAGCTTTTAAAGGTAATGAAAATGCTACAGTTAACTATGCCATTACCAGTGTCATCATGTTAATAAGCCGATATACCTTTTGTTAGTGACAAAAAGGGGAGATGGAGAGTTTTACTTACAAACCCTAAGAGGGTTTCACATAGTTAACAAAAAGTCTTCTTTCCATTCTTTAAAAAATAGATGTATGTGCTCTTATGTCAAGCAGCCGTGAGGGATTTTGAAAGAAACAAAGCATTTTACCAGCTATATTCCATTTTATAAACTTATCAAACCCTCACAATGTCTTTTATACATGGAGGCAGAACCACAGAAAAGAGAAAGAGTTCACAGGTGCAGAGAGTATAATGAGAAACCCAGTTCATTACTGCTACCAGAGAGAAGATTTCTTCAAACCCTTATCATTACAAATGGAGAGAACCCAGATACATAGCCGCGGCCTTTAAAAGGGAGAGAATACTCATAAAATACAAACCAGAGTATGAGAAAGTCTTCATTTTATAGGTGTTGTATTATTCTATCATGGGTCAAGCTCTTTTCACAGAGAGCCAAGACAAAATGCAGATGATACCATATATATGGGTAGCTATGGCCACGGCCTAAGAGTAGGTTTTTTTTCTTTAAAATATTAAAACCCACATGCATTAATTAAGCATTTCTAGCTATACAGATTTGGAAAACACTTAGAAGTAAGGAGAGCAAGATATATGGCCACAGTTTACAATACAAGAAGAATATAGAGCCCATTTGGTGTAGAGAGCTTACCATCTTTTGAAATAGAAGACTACATTCAAAGAAATGGCCTCTCTAGCTTCTGAATCAAGCTTTCATGGTGGCTCAACACAAGAAAAATAACAGCCACAGTGAAGACAAAAATGATGCATCAGACACAACCATAAGGCCGCGGCCAAAAAGGCCAAAAACCAATGAATAAATCAAAAGCCAGCTCAGTTTTGACACAGAAAATACTCACCTTGCTGCTTCCTGTCAAGATCCTCAAAGGAATCCATTGAAATCCCATAGAAATTGTAGAGAATCATGAAGATCTCTTCAAACTCTAACAGGCATGGCGGCAGGTCGAATGGAGCAGCAGACAAAAAAGACAAGTGCAAATGATGAATTGTTTAGGGTTTCACCTCCTTTTTGGTCGAATGTCCTAGCCGCAATGGTATTCTTTCTTTTTTTTGGCTTTCCTTTTGTTATCATTGTTATCCACAAATCATTCTGAGGTCAACACTTATGTGTTCGATCCTAATGATGCCAAGGAGCCCGTGAGGGCCTTGTTTTCAAAGAATCAAAAGATGTTTGTGTTGAAAGGTCTTTTTGAGCTTAGAGATGTGCAATTCAAGAAAACACATAATATGCATGGAGATGGAAGTCAACAAAGGAAAAATAATTCAAAGGTGAGGAATTAAAGTATGCAATGCATAATATATAATGATGTGATATATCTACATGGAGTAATAAGGTGCTTTATGTGATAAATAATGCATGAGGCAATTTATTTGCATGGAGTTATAAGGTGTGTTTTGAATATGTAAGGCATGTATGTATGCATGGGAGACATAAGGGATAATAAACTTTGAAATGTATTAAGTTTTGACACATAAATGCCAAGTAGGGAGTCATAAGGTTGAGATAACACATGTAATTTATGCAAATGCATGATGTGTTTTGCATGAGGAGATTATCATAATGCATGAGAGACATAAGGGAGTAAAATAGTGATATTTTCTAACTCTTGCATGCATGGGGTTTTTTTTTGGCAGCATCATTGGATGCATTGATGTAAATTGTGCAAATCCAAAAGGAGATATAAGGAGTTTATTATACTTTTGCATGAGTTAGAGACAAATAAACAAATGTAAAATAAATAATAAAGTAATGAGTTATAAATTACTTTATTATTTATCATAGAGATGCAAAAATAATAAAATGGACAAGTCTATAATAAATAATAAAGTAAATCATCTTGAAATCTTTATTATTTATTTTTACTTTGTTTACACATCCCAAAATCATGCAATTTTGGAGGATGGAGTTAGTTGAGCTTCTTTGGAGTTCTTTGCATGGTTTTTGGGTCAAAATTGGAGACTTTGGTCCACCTCTTGGTCAAACTAATAGAGAGGAGCAGTTTGGAGCTATTTTAGCTCAATTTGGGTCAGTTATAGCCCTTATTTTTAGGGATTTTCATGCTTGCTCGTGGATCAGTTTTTGAGAGATTATTTTTAGAGGTAGTTGACTGCAGTTGACCTTTCTAGGTCTTTTTGAGAGAGCATATTATATATTGTAAGAAAAACTTAGGTTTTTCTAGTTCTTGTCTTTTCTTGCTCTTACACATTGCTGAGAGAAGAAGGTTTTGTAACTCATATTTTACAGATTTATAGAGAATACAGCAGGTTACAGGTTCTAATCTTTGTCTTTTTATGCAAGTGTTCCTTTATTTTTTAGCTGAATCAAGTGTCTACCTTTTCATTAGTGCTACTTTTGTGAATGATTTGATGAGATTTTATCGTGTTTAATACCAAAACCTTTAAAATCATTGTCTCATTTGTACTTGCATGTATTGAATAGCATTGAAATCACAGGTCTTTGGTTGTGCAATTGGAATAAATTTTCTTTCATGTTGTGAGAACCCTATTTTCCTTCAAAAAGAAAGTTATTTCCAGCCTCCCTTAGAATCATTTTTATGATCATATTGCCAAAAGTGGATTGTGTGGATAGATTTTTTGAGATTCATTGTGAACTAGAGTTACAGTTTTCCCATCAAATTAGGTGCATCACCACACTTTTAAAGTTTCAATTTAGTGCTTTTAGTAGTTCCTTTCAACCCTTTTCCTGCCAATACATTAACCCATTGAAAATTTACAAGGAAACCAACCCATAGTCTAGAGGTTCAAGCTCAACATAGGTCACCCATAGCCTGAGTTTGATCCCATGTTACACAGGATTGTTGAGCTTCATAGCTTTGCATAACAGGTGTAATCTTGGGTGTTAATAGTAGGAATATGTGATGTTCAATTTTTTGTTCTGGTCTAGGAAGCAGGAATAAGTGTCATAGGGTTAGGGCTTTCAATTTTCAAGTCGAAATCCATATTAGTATTTTCCAGAAAAGTTGTCTCGGCCCTACGTGGCATTTTTGACGATAGTAGCATAGCTTATAGATATTCCAGGAGCAGTGAAATAGGATGATCAAAGAAGCTTGCCAGTTATAAGTTTGGGTTTATCTTTGCCTTTCAAGCAAAAGACAAAAATGTAAAGCTTTTTTGAATTATCATTATAATACAATCTCTCTTACGAAGAAAAAAAATAATATATATCAAAAATAGATATGATGTATTATTAGTTCCTACTGGAGCTAGGTATACTAATGCATCCGTTAGGTTTTATTACTTGCTAACAAATGAACCAATGAGATAGCAAAATTAAAATATTTTGACTACATTTTCTCATGTATGTTTTTTCTCAAATTTGTCTCAAAAAGTAAGAATCACTTTATCTATCATTCCATTGGATAATAGATATGAACAATCTTATTGTTTTATGTAAGCTATTGTGTGTATGAAACAACTTTTATTTATGTTTTCAATGAATCTTCACTTTACATGTTTGCTAAAAATTCTCACCCCTCTAAAAAAAATGTCATTTAAATGACACCAAGATTATGAAAAAGGTTGACATTTGAGAGCTTAGTATTCATTGCACAAATTTAAATTCTAGTGAAACAAAAACAAAGAAATACTCATTGCATTTCATTGGTCATTACAAGAAAATAATACTTTGTGACTTTATAGATTCCTATGTAAGCTATGGTCTTATTCAAATAACTTTGTCCTATTTTATTGCACTCTTGTAATGAATGCAAACATTATTTTGTACTAGAGATTCTACTTTTACACTTTAATAATGCATGTTTCATAAAATATTATAAATAGTACATTTGTTATGATCTATTCATTTTGACTATAAAACATTTAATAGTGGGGCTCCCAAGTCATCTGATCTATGACTAGTGAGTCTATGAACACACCTTCTTCCATAACCATATAGCTCAACCTTACAAAAATTAATGAATGTTATAGCTCAACCTAGCGTAGTTAGGTGTAAATCCAAAATTTCCAAAAAACTCTCATTCAATATGAAAAATCTATGAGAAGATTTGCCTCAATGTTTTTGTCTATAAATTTTTAATTTGAGAAAGAGTTGCATCATAAGCATATTGTAGATTTATCATTTTTAAAAATTAATGCAGTCACGATAGGAGGATTCACAGAATGAACTATCCGGACCGTGCAGCAAGAGTAAACACAATGGAAACAACTCAAGGAAATGCAAAAAAATGTAGATTCAGTCATTCAGTATATCATAGAATTCAAATACAATCTAACCGGCAACATGCAGGCTTACAATCTGGGCTCACAGGCCTGATTACATACATGCGCAAGATAAAGCTTTGAAGCTCCTTCGCACAAATCTAAACTATGAACTATGAATCAATTTCCAACTATTGAACTACTTTCCTAAGGATCTATTACATCTTTATATATCATCTTCGAAACAATAGATTCCTTCGTGTCAGCCAAGGAAGGTCACAAACTCCAATGAAGAGTTGTAATGTGTTCACAGATAGGTCAGACCTAAATGCATAGAACACTTCCTCAAATGAATGGAACAACATGCGAACCCTTGGGGAAGGTCGGCCACGAACCAAAGGACATTTAATGATGTGTCATTGAGATCTACAAGTCAAGGAATGATCCACAAGCCTTCTCCTTCATCTTATTAACAGGAACTATTAGGATGCTTTGTTCTGAGAAAATAGTTGATCTTCTGATAGCGATATCTTTCCAGTAACTAGTCCAAATGCTCTAAATTCTTGATATGATGTAGATGAATGAATGTAGATGCTAAGTCCAGATCCGCAAGATGTGAAATGCCAAAACCGGACCACAAGCTGAAAACTACTACTGACTGAACTGCATGAACTGAACTGGAAAATGAAAGAACTAAAATGCAAACAAACTGAAATGCAAATGTTTTTGGTTGATGCAAGATTACTCTTGAACCAGGGATGCTCCTGCATCAGACATCCAGAGTTATTGAAAAAGTGAGTCCCTCACTTTGCTGGGCTAGGGGAGAACCAAGATGGTCCACCTCATCCTGAGAAATCCATGATGAATCTTCTTCTGGTCTGCCTTTCCACTTCACAAGATATTCTTTGTATTGTCTTCCTCTAGTGCTGCATCCAACTCTACTATCCAAAATATCTTCAATCTGTTCCGGTGCTTGTTGTGGTAACTGCTTCTTCAAGTCTTCTTCCATGCTGTCACTAAACTCTGTTTCATGATACTAATAAAGGTCTACAATGTTGAAAATAGGTGAACTACCCAATGTCTCTGGTAATTCCACTTCATATGCATTTCCTGAATCAAATTTCATGAGTATTCTACAAGGTCCAAACTTCTTCATCTTCAACTTGTTATATGTCCCAAATGGAAAATCTTTCTTTTCTCAAGTACACCATCACTTCATCTCCAACTTCAAATTCCTTATGTCTTCTCTTCTTGTCAGCCTTCTCTTTGTACTTACTATTCATATCCTCCAAATGCTTCTTCACTTGATTATGCATTGTCTTCATGTGATCTGCAAATTCTTTTGCTTCTGCACTCCTCTTTTCTTCTATACAGATGTCTCTCAATTCTGCAGCTCCTCTAGGATTCACTCCGGTTACAATCTCAAAAGGTGTTCTTCTGGTACTCCTATTTACTGAATTATTGTATGCAAACTCTTCTTTTGAAAGAATCAAATCCCAACTTCCGGCTTTGTCTCCAACCAAACATCTCAACAAGTTTCCCAAACTCCTATTCACTACCTCTATCTGTCCATCTGTCTGTGGATGAAAAGTTGAACTAAATGTAAAATCTGTCTTCATCTTCTTCAAAAGTGTCTTCCAAAAGTATCCAACAAACTTTATATCTCTGTCTGAAACTATACTCTTAGGTAATCCATACAATCTCACAATCTCTTTGAAAAATAGGTCAACTACATGCACTGCATCAGTTATCTTCTGACAAGGTATGAAATGATCCATTTTTGAAAATTTGTCAACCACTACAAATATTGAATCATGTCCTCTCGGTGTCTTAGGCAATCCCATTACAAAATCCATGCTTATGTCTTCTCATGGTCTCTCCGGTACTGTCAAAGGTTTATACAATTCAGTGTTCTGACTACTCCCTTTTACAACTTGACAAACTCTACAACTCTGCACAAATCTCTAAACATCCTTATTTATTGAGGCCAAAAGTAATTTTCACTTACCAAAGCCATTGTCTTGTCAATGCAAAAGTGTCCTAACAATCCACCACTATGCTTCTTCTTGATCAAATTATCTCTCATTGAACTTCTAGGTATGCACAACTAACTTCCTTTGAATAACATATCTTCTTGAATGAAATAGTCCAGCCACTTACTCCTATCTGTCACAACAAGTTCCTTACATGCTCTCCAAGGTTCTACAAAATCAGTGTCTCCCTCATACATATTCTTCAATTCATCAAAACCCAACACTTCAACTCTCATCTCTGTCAACAAGTTTATTCTTCTACTCAAGGCATCAGCAACTTTGATTGATTTACCACTCCTATGCTTCAACACAAAAGTATAACTCTGCATGAACTCTACCCATCTCATATGTCTTTGATTCAACTTACCTTGATTATTCATATATTACAAAGCTTGATGATCTGTATACAACACAAACTCCTTAGGCAACAAGTAATGTCTCCACTTCTTCAAGGCTTGAATTATGGCATAGAACTCTTGATCATAAACTGAATATCTTTTCCTTGCATCATTCAACTTCTCACTGAAATAAGCTACAGGTCTACCTTCTTGACTTAACACTGCTCCTATTGCATTTCTACTTGCATCACAATCAACTTGAAATACCTTATTGAAATCCGGTAACGCCAAAACAGGTTGCTCTGTCACTTTCTGCTTCAACAACTCAAAACTTTTGTCTGCTTCAGATATCCACTTGAAATTTTTTCTGTCACCTCTCATTCTCTCTGTCATAGGGTTACAAACTGAACTAAAATTTTTTATGAATTTCCGGTAGAAACTAGCCAATCCATGAAATGATCTAACTTCTCCAATGCTTTTCGGTGTAGGCCATTCAACAATTGCTCTCACTTTCTCAAGGTCCATCTTCAATCCTTCCACAGAAATCACAAATCCCAAATATACCAACTCTTCCTTCATGAAACTACACTTCTTGATGTTTATTAGTAATTTCTCCTCTCTCAGTCTCTGCAAAACTTGTCTCATATGCCACAAATGTTCTTCTTTTGTCTTACTGAAAATCAGAATATCATCCAGGTACACAATAACAAACTTACACAAGAATTTCTTCAAAACTTCATTCATCAACCTCATGAAAGTACTCGGTACATTTGTCAGTCCAAAAGGCATCACTAACCACTCATACAATCCTTCATTTGTCTTAAAAGCAGTCTTCCATTCATCTCCTTCTCTGATTCTAATCTGATGGTATCCACTCTTCAAATCTATCTTTGTGAAATATCTCGCTCCACTCAAACAATCCATAATATCATCCATTCTAGGTAAAGGGAATCTATGCTTAACTGTGATATTATTTATTGCTCTAAATTCAGTACACATTCTCCATTCTCCATCCTTCTTAGGTGCTAGCACTGCAAGTACTACACAAGGAATCAAACTTTCTCTGATCAATCCTTTTCTCAACAACTCTTGTATCTCTCTATTCAATTCTTCATTCTCTGCTGGTGTCATCCGGTGTGCTGCTTTGTTAGGCAAACTTGCTCCTGGTATAAGATCCATGTGATGACTGATACTCCTTATAGGTGGAAATCCATCAAGTACATTATCTGATATGATGTCTTCATACTCTGTCAGCATTTCTCTTATTTTCTTTGGTTCAGTCTCTTTCTTTAATGCTTCAGGCTTTTTAGGAATCAAGGCATAGCACATACTCTCCTATTTCAAACCATCCAAAAATTTCCTTCCATCTACCAAACAGATTCTAGCATTCCCACATACCACATCTTTAGGATCATCTTCTAAAGGAATCAAAGTAATTCTTTTCCCATTTGTTGTTATAGTGTAAGTATTACTTCTCCCATCATGTATATCTTTTCTATCATACTTCCAAGGTCTACCCAACAAGATATGACAAACATCCATAGGCATAATATCACACAAGACTTCATCATGATAAGATCCAATATGAAATTTCACCAAACATTGTTCACTCACCAGTACCTTATGATCATCCTGAATCCATGCTATCTGATAGGGCTTAGGGTGTTTCAATTTTTCTAACTTCAACTTAGTCACCATCTCCTCTAAAACTAGGTTATCTGAACTACCACTATCAATTACAACTTTACAACACTTGCCTCCAGATTCGCATCTAGTTCTTAACAGACTTTTCCTCTGCGGTGGTTCTTCATTTGTCTCTGCTTGAAATAGTGCTCTCCTCATCACAAGTGATTCTCCTTTCTGTAGTTTACCAACAGAACAGGGGTCATCTAATTCAACAAGTTCTTCTTCAACATAGGCTGCTCTTCCACTATTTTTTGTCCTCTTATTTGTACTACCCTTATTACACTCAAATGCTCTATGTCCTTCACCTCCACACTTGAAACAAGTACCTATGAATGTCCTCTTATCAAATCCTCTTCCTTCTCTTCTATATCCTTCATTCCGGTATGCACTAGGGTTTCCTCTCTGGTAAAAATTTCTGTCATCTCTCCAGTAAGCATTGTTATCTCTGTCATCCTTCTTAAATAGGCTGTCAAACTTGTTCTACTCTGAAAATGATCTATCTCCTCTGGAAAATGTCCTACCTCTTTGAAATTTACCTCCTCTGCCTTTCTGTCTCTGATCATGTCGCTTATTCAACTTCTCTTCAACTTTTAGAGCAAATTGACATGCTTCTTCCAAAGATGTCATCCTTACCAAACTTAGTTCTTCTTGAATATTCAATCTCAGTCCATTGATGTATCTAGCCACTTTCTCTTTACTTTCTTCACTATGTCATGTCCTTATGATCATCTTATGAAATTCTTCAGTGTACTCCTTCACAGATTTCTCTTTTTGTCTCAGGTTTTGCAATCTTTTCAACAATTCCAACTCATAGTTAGTAGGTATGAACTGATTCTTTAACTTAGTCACCATCCGGTCCCACTTTGTAATCTTTTCTTTTCCTCTTCTATTTCTTTCCCACTGAACTTCTTTCCACCATATAGTAGCATGTCCTTTCAACTTTGTCTTTGCAAATTTCACCTTCTTCGGATCTTCAATTTCCTCATATTCAAAGTATTATTCCATGTCATTTATCCAGTCAATCAATTCTTCCGGGTTCAAATTACTAGTATAATTTGGGACATCAACTCTAGGTCTCTTTCCAATCTTTGAAATAGCTCACAACATCTTTACCTGGTCTGATTCTTCTTCTTCATGACCTTCTAGGGTTTCACCAGTTTGTTCAGCAGATTGAAATTTTGCTTCATCATCATTTTCATCATTAGGTCTCGATGTCAATCCTCTTCACCTATCTTCTTCAACAGCATCCAAATGAATTTACATTGTTCTCATCAATTCCATCATCTCATCCATTCTATTATCCATTCTACCAATAGGAGGAACTCTTCGCGGCGGCATCTTCCTAGGACCAAGTGCAAACTACCTCAAATTCGGTGATCAGGCTACAAGCGACAACTACCTCTCAATCGGCAATCGGTTACGCACAAGTAACCTGCCTTGGATTGGTGATCTACTTACAACAAGATCTTATGGAATCCTCTTCGCCAGTTCACTCCAAAGAATTAAACTTTCGCTCTCCAAGATTCAAACTTTCTCTTTGATACCACTTAATGCAGTCACGGTAGGAGGGTTCACATAATGAACTATCCAGACCATGCAGCAAGAGTAAACACAATGGAAACAACTCAAGGAAATGGAACAAAATGTAGAATCACTCATTCAATATATCATAGAATTTAAATACAATCTGAATGGCAACATGCGGGCTTACAATCTGGGCTCACAGGGCTAATTACATACATGTGCAAGATAAAGCTTTAAAGCTCCTTCACACAAATCTAAACTAAGAACTATGAATCAATTTCCAACTATTGAACTACTTTCCTAAGGATCTATTACATCTTTATATATCATCTCCGGACCAATAGATTCCTCCGCGTCGACCAAGGAAAGTCACAAACTCCAATGAAGAGTTGTAACGTGTTCACAGATAGGTCAGACCTAAATGCATAGAACACTTCCTCAAATGAATGGAACAATGTGCGGACCCTTGGGAAAGGTCGGCCATGAACCAAAGGACATTGAATGATGTGTCATTGAGGTCCGCAAGTCAAGGAATGATCCGCAAGCCTTCTCCTTCATCTGATTAACATGAACTATTAGGATGCTCTGCTCTGAGAAAACAGTTGATCCTCTGATAGCGATATCTTTCTGGTAACTAATCCAAATGCTCTAAATTCTTGATATGATGTAGATGAATGAATGTATATGCTAAGTCCAGATCTGCAAGATGTGAAATGCCAAAACCAAATCACAAGCTGAAAACTACTACTGACTGAACTGCCTGAACTAAACTGGAAAATGAAAGAACTAAAATGCAAACAAACTGAAATGTAAATGTTTTTGGTTGATGCAAGATTAATCTTGAACCAGGGATGCTCCTGCATCAAAAATTTGAATGCATATCATATAAAATAGGACTCTAATAGGACAGAGCGATTGATGTTTTTTGAATGTGGCTACTATATATAACCTATATGCATTGATCATTGGTGAGACCAGTGTTCTCAGTCTCAGCTCTAATGGGCAGGATGATCCAACTATTATAACTAGAATTGATTGTGGATTATGTTCTTTCTTAGATTGTGTGTTGTTACTTGTTTGAAGTATTAGGTGTTTTATAACTTGTAAGCATCCAATGCTTTCTGTAGTTTATCCTTTAATAGAGGCTTTGCACTAGTACTAGATGTCGTGACAAAAATAACCATAATAAGAGTAGAAGGTAAAAGATCCTCAAAATCAACCAGACCAACCAAACTCGGGTCAATCTCATTTCAAATTTCTTTACAACTCAAGCATAATCAATCAGGTGGTGTAAAAGAGATTCTAGCTCAAGAAACATCAACTTGTAATGGTCTTGAATAAAGTTGTGAATGATAATAATTTTATTCTTAATATCAATTGACAAAGCATTGCAATCAAAAATCAGATGATACTCTAGTTCATCTTCAAAAACTATCCCATATTCAAAATCTCATATCCCTTTTGTAAACCTTAATAATAATAATAAATTAGATGGTGAAGAATCCCCAACAACTGCAGTAATGGTTGCAGCCATGGAAGGGGGCCACGTCCCCTGGGGGTGGCAACCCACATAATGGGGCGTGAACCCCTCAATAGGTTGTGGCCTCAATGTGTATGTGAGTGAGAATGAATATATCTTATTAATTTTAATTAATTTAATCTTTTTTTTAAATAGTTATAAATCTATACACAAATCATATATATATATATGGTTAGATATATGATTTAGTATTATTCTTCATTTGTTTATTTATTTTTCCATATATCTAACCATATATATGTATACATACATGCATACACACATACATATATATACGTGTGTGTGTGTGTGTATATATATATATATGTATATGTATATATACATATACATATACATATGTATATATATATATACATATGTATATGTGTATATATATATGTATATGTATATGTGTATATATATATATATATACATACATTCATATACATATATATATACAAACACACACACACACACATATATATGTGTGTCTGTGTCTGTATATATACATATACATATACATATACAGACACACACACACACACACACATATGTGTGTGTGTGTGTGTCTGTATATATATATATTAATAAATAATAAAATTTTATAGAATATAACATATAATATATTATGGAGTCTGAGTTTGTGGAAGAGACGGTGGAAGAAGACGGGGAGGAAACCCCTGCAGAATATATGCATGAGGTCGAGGGCACTAGTTACTTTGCCTCGATGAATGAAAGCAGCTCTAAAGGCCAGGAGGACTTTGCTAAGGCTGTTGTTGGTAAGGACATTAGGGGGGAGGCCATTGATCAAGTTAGTAAGGGGAATTATGCTATGTGTGTCAAACATGCTGGAGATATCCAAAACCTCCAGAAAATAATGGATTCTATGCAAAAGAAATGGAAGGTTATGGCAGAATTTACGGCCAAAGCTTTGCACCGGGCTGCTTCCATCTTCGTTGCGGTGAAGGATCTTGATGACAAGGTCAAACAAGCCAGCATCGATAGTTTGGGCGACTACAAGATGGTGGAGTTCCTGGCCAAGTTTGGGGCGGCTGATAGCCCATAGTTTCTTGTTTCTTATGTTTTTTGTTGTTTCCATCGTCTTGTTGGTTTTTTATTAGTTGTTTTGGTCTGTTGTTTCTGTGTTGTCAATCTCTTGTTTCTAGCATGTTAAAGGCCTAATGCCCTAGGGGTTGTTTTGTTAAAGGGATCTGGACCCTCGTTTCCAGCTGAACTAATCAAAAACATATAATATATTATATTTACATATAATATATTATATTTATATATAATTGTTAATATATTTTTTATTATTAAAATGCATATAATATATTAATTGTATGTGTATAATATAATATATACACCATTAAATATTATAAAATAAAAAGTAAATATAAAAAATAGTGGGGGACGAACCCCTAATAGCCACAACAATGGTTGCGGCCATGGAAGGGGGGGCATGGCCCCCAAGGGGGTCGTGACCCCCATAAAAAGGGCACAAACCCCTCAATGGGGTGCATCCTACATACAATAGTCTCCCATCTCCCCCCACACTCTCACTCTCCTCTATGCTTTTAAACAACAAAAATAAATAACTATGAATATAAATGAAAATAATAATATATATCAAAAAATATATGATGTTGTATTATTAGTTCTTGTTGGAGGTAGAAATACTAATGTGTCTATTAGGTTTTATTACTTGCTAATAAATGAATCAATGAGATAGAAAAATTAAAATATTTTGACTACATTTGATAATGTATGTTTTCTCAAATTCTATAATAGTCTTATTGTTTTACATAAGCTACTGTGTGTATAAAATAACTTTTATTTATGTCAACCTTCCAATGAACATGTACCTTACACATTTGCTAAAAATTCTCACCCCTCTAGAAAATGTCATTTCAATAACATCAAGATTATGAAAAATTTTGAAATTTGAGGACTTAACATTCATTTCACAAATTTAAACTCTAGTAAAACAAAAGTAATGAAATAATTATTGCATTTCATTGGTCATTACAAGAAAATAATGTTTTGTACTAAAGATTCCTACATAAGCTATTGTCTTATTGAAATGCTTTTTTTTTCTATTTTATTGTACACTTGTAATGACTGCAAACATTATTTTGTGCTAGAGATTCTACTTTTACACTTTAATAATGTATGTGTCATAATTCTTATAAATAATAGATTTGTAATGATCTATTCACTTTGACTATAAAGCATTTAATAGTGGGGTTCCCAAGTCATCATGATCTATGACTAGTGAGTCTACAAACACACCTTCTTGTATAACGGCATAGCTCAACCTTATGAAATAAATGATTGTTACATCTCAGCCTAGGCTAATTAGGTGTAAAGCCAAAATTTCCAAAAAATCTCATTTGATATGAAGAATCTATGAGAAGATTTGCCTTAATGTTTATGCCTGTTAATTTTTTATTTGAGAAAGAGCTAGATTGTAAGTGTATTGTAGACTTATCACTCATAAAATTTGAATGCATATCATACAAAATAGGACTATGATACAGGGTAGAGTGATTGATACTTTCTGAATGTAGCTACCATATATCCTATATACGTTGATCAGTGGTGAGATCGATGTTCTCAGTCTCAAGCTCAATCTCGAATGGGTGGTTGATCCAACTATTGTAACTGAAATTGATTGTGGATTTGGTTCTTGCTTAGATTGTGTGCTACTTGTTTAAATGTTAGGTGTTTTATAATTTACAAGCATCCAATGTTTTCTATAGGTTATCCTCTGACAGAGACTTCACACTAGTAATATATGTCATGATAGAAACAACCATAATAATAACAGAAGATAAAAGCCCTTGAAGATCAAATAGACTTAGGTCAATCTCATTTCCAATTTTTTTACAACTCGAGCATAATCAATCAAGTGGTGTACAAGAGATTCTAGCTCATGAAACTTTAGCTTGAAATAGTCTTGAATGAAGTCGTGAAGGATAACAATTTCGTTCTCATTATCAACTAACAAAGCATTATAGTCAATGATCAACCGATACTCTATTTCATCTTTTAAAACTATCCCACTATTCAAAATCTCATATCCCTTTTGTAAAGCTTCTTCATTTTTTTGAAAATAGATACACATCAACCAAAGTTAGTTCTACATGAACAGATATCCACATACCAAAGGTTTAAATAATTGATTTCCACAAATTTGTAATTAGAGACTATTGTATATGCCTTCTATAGAATTTCATAATTTGTAATTAGCTTACTTGAAACTAAAATGCATGTTAATTTTTATCTTTGGGCATTATTGTGAATATATTACAGGAAAATAAAAAAAGTTTTCTGCATATTGACATAGATATAGAATATAATTATCTTTGCCTTTGATTCAGTCACTTTCTCTTATATTTGCTTGTTAAGTTTCTTTTCATGGGTTTGTCATATTGACATACATTCCTTTGGCCAAAATAAATTAGATAAAACTCCTAACCATCTAGGGGTAGATAATAGTTGATACCTAGTTGAATGGTTAAAAATAAGAATTTTATTTCTTATTTGTGTGTAAGGGAACAATTTGTGAGAATCTTATTCTTCCTTACACACTTAAATTCTTTTATGTTAGGTTTGGATTCTACAAAATTACTCAACTAAAGAGCAAATATTTTCATTGACATTCATTTATTCTCTAGTTTTACATAAGGAATAGTCATTAGTCTTTGATCATTATAAACATGCATTAGATGGGAGCAAATCCAAGAGTACATTTTTATTAATGAGTTGTAAATACATTTATTTATATCTAGATAGTAGAAGATTTAATCTTATACAAATAACTTTAGTAGGTAAAGCACTTGGTGAAAAGCTAGTTGATTTGTAAAAGCAACCATCAAGAGCACTACATTAGTGGAGAAAGAGTAAGCTTTTGTGGTGTATACAAAATGCTTTCTGTTAGTTTCCCATATTTATTTCTTTTCACTTTCTATTTCTCTTGTGAATATAGTTTCTTGTAGAATAGAATAGAAGTACTATTTATGCTCAAAGTGGTCTATGTTGCAGTATGGGAGTAGTGCAAAATCACTTGTTTGCAAATATGCATACAATATTCCTTTGTGTTATTTCTTGGAACTATAAACTAGTATTTACTTTTTTGCCTATATTTTCATCCACAATGTTGAAATGATAACCACTATTTAAAAATTAATAGTGTAGATAGATGTATAAGAAAGAATCCATGCGCTTCAATCATTTTAATTTTTGATAGATCTATAACAACTTACGATTCATTAAAAAGTGTAATAAACAATTAAAATGATAGCATGCACAACAGTCATTTTAATAATAATTTAAATGATAATATTTATAATTTAAATGATAATATTTGTAATTTATTAATAGTTATAAAATGGGTTTTAGTGGGTGTGTTGGATTACTAATATTATGGTATGCCCTTTGGATTCAAACTCTAAAACTTCTCGATTACATTTCTTTTGCTTGCAAGCATGGCTTTTACTTTGATCATTCCACTGCCCCACAAAATTTCTAGTCCCTCCACCATAATTTCGCCTTTTAGGACAACTATAATATTCTATGTATTTTGTTGTCTATTGGAGCTTGTAAACTGCTCAAATGAAGAGGAAAGAATAGAAGTGGCACACATGCTTTCTCCAACTTGAAAGAATGGACACTCTAAATGCAGTTTTCCTCTATGAATGGTTTCTAAAATCACCTTTTTCACACAAGGCATTTAATTTGATTTCTTTATCAATCATTTCACTCTTCGATTTTAGATCCAACTCCATTGGTAGGCTCCTCTATTACTATGCCTACTATGGACAAATAGGTACTTTACCTTTTCTAATTAGCAATTGTTGCACTTTGTGAAAACCAAACAATTGTCATGCCAAATAACTCATTTGAAATTTTTCTTTGATCAATGGTTTAATGCATCTCCTTTTATTTGAAGGGCTTCAACAAATTGGGAGGTTATCAAAATGCTCACTAATAGGTATGTCCATCTATTACTTGATTCTATAAAATTTGTGACATGTTCCTTTAGATATTTCTCTGGGCACTTTCCAAAATTTTATTGTCTCAAACTTAATCAATAGCATGTATTGGCTCTTTAGATCAATGGAGTCTATTAATTGGTAGACTACAAGGGTGCTTAATAGTTTAAAGCAATAAATTGTGATTAATTGACTCATGACATGTAGCCATAAAAGACTCCTTTAACCATATTACCCTAGCTTATGTAAAACTATAAGATCTTTGATAAGTTTATCAAAATATACAAAGGAATAAGGTCAAATGGAAAAATCAGCCCTAGTATATTTTACCATTTCATTCCATGTGGTGTCTTCTCATTCAATTCTTACAAAAGCAAACTACTACCTAGAGGTTCCATGTGATCACTTTTGCACCAATAAGACATAGTTATGCTAGATGCTCCTTTTGCATTGCTTTGACCCTAAAACTAAAACACTTTAAAATATTGGTGATGGCCTATGGCCATGGTGCATTTGCACTTATAATTGATAGCCTTGGTATATTTGGAGGCCACAAAAGTGCTTGATTATTTAATCTTCTAATCAAATTCTATTGACAAGATATAGCCACATTTCTACATAGAAAATATTTGATCATCTTCTCAATGTACTCCAAATTCTCTTGATCAATGGTTTAGATCAACTCCCTTGTAAATCAACAATGCAAATAAATTACTTCCACTACTCAAAAAATATGAACTTCTTCAAAGAATTTGACTGACCTTATGAGCCAATTGCAACATACCACATTCCTTATATTTTTAATTTTCAAATAGCTCATTTAAATTAATTTATAAAAACACAATATTAATTCATTTTAATTGATCTTCTTGGTAATGTAAGCTTGGGATTTTTCTTTATTCCCATGAAAACATTTTTGATAACTTCTTCTATTGTTTCTAGATATTGCCCTCCAAATATTTTTCTTCCATAGCTTCTAGAAACCTTTAATATTGGTTTGATTATTCATGGAACCCATAGCCAATACCTACAAATTATTCTCTTTCCTTCTATTTTGGCATTCTTGGTGATACATTTCCTTGAATCCTCTATTCACAAAATCAAAAGTTCATAATTGTTCTACACCTTGTATACCTTGGATAGCACAAACTTCAATCTATTTATGTTGCTATGTTAATGTTGAAATAAACCAAATAAGCACTTGACTAAGGTGGGCTTCCAAGCAACCATAACCAATTTTCTTATCTTGCCTATAGCTCTTGACCCTGTTATATTTATACAAGAACATTAGATCAAAAGTATATAAGTATTGTGAAAACCAATAGAGGAAGGTGAATAGATTATGCAAATTTAAATTCGTAGATTTCAAAGGTCTCTATCATAAAAGGCATTTTGCTACTATAGTTTCCTATTTCTATTCTAGAGATAATTTTTCTAGTTTTCATGCATTTATCCTATTTTGTATTATGTCTCTATTGCATTGCATAGTGTTAGGAAAGGTGTCTCAACCTTGAAACTACAAAAGGTTACTATTCTTCCCAATTTTGGTCTTTTTGAATACCCTTTATCTTGAATACTATTTTATAACTTTCAAAGTTTCAAAAGGGACTAAAAATGGCAAGGATTACAATTTTTAGTAACTCTACATTTGAGCTCGAATGGACCCAAAATTTTCCCAAAAGGTACAGAACTGTCAAGTAAACATCTCAGGTGAGTTTTGAATCAGTATCATACCTGGATTGCAAGTTATTAAAGTTTCTATTTTTTGAAACTCCTGAAAAAAGTTTTGAACTCAGATTTGAGCCAATTAGAGGTCCCTAAATGCCCAATATTTGTCATAACTAGAAAAATAGGTTATAGCTTGATAGATCTCTTCACGATCTTTTTGATGCATCAAACAGTTCGTCAATCAGACACCCAAATCAAAAGTTATGACCTCTGGAAGTTGAACCTCCTATTTTGGGAAATGTGAAAACGTGTTGGACACTTAAAAGAGTTGTAAAGGGGAGAGTTACACATGTTGGTGTGTGATTTGGCACATCACAAGGCATCTTTGATTGGAGATAATTTGGGCACCAATTTTGGGTGGTTTTTTGGCTCATGGTTTTGTAATTACTGTCAACGGTTTACTGTATTGTATCTCCTATAAATTAGGAGCTTGAGATAGAGGTTGTGTGTAAGAGTCTTATAGATGTTGAGTTACCTCCAAATCTATAGTTAGTTATACTCCTATGAAATCTTGTTCTGCAAGTATATTTAAATCTTCTTGATTCCTGAATAATATATTGGGCAGCTTTGGAGTGTGGGTTTTTTACCCGAAAGGGTTTTCCCCACATATATCTTGTGTTGTGAGCATTGTACTTGTTTTTGATGCATTGTTACCTTTCTATTAATGTGTATCTCATAATCTGTAATTGTAAAAGATAAAAAATTTCATAAATCTTTCCTCAATAGATCAGTGTAGGAAATGTTTCTGCATACCTTGCTTCCTTTCAGTTGGTATCAGAGCCTAATCACCTTTGGTTCTAGTTGTTGGGTAAAGGGTTTTTTGAGTTGATCTTATTTTGAATGGGAGCTTGTGCAGAGGATTTTGAAATATTTGTCGTAGGAAAGAGATGGCGATCACATCTGGGAGGTTTGATATAGAGAATTTTAATGGAGGAAACTTTGAGTTGTGGAAACTCAAGATGGAGGACTTATGGGTGGATAGAGATCTATGGCTCGCAATATCCAGAACCATGCCATCAAGCATGAAACAAGAAGATTGGGATCTAATGGATCAGAAGGCTAAGGGTCTGATAAGACTCTTTTTGGCTGATTCAGTGCTCCTAAATATCCATGAAGAGAAGACTACAAAAGATCTTTGGAAGAAGCTTGGAGATGTTTATCAAGCTAATTCCCTGGTGAACAAGTTATTCCTGTGAAAGAAATTATATTCTCTGAGGATGGAAGATGGAGAATCTGTCGCTAATCAGCCCCTAAGAATTGAAGTTGGCAGAAGAGCAGAAACCCCCTAAATAGAGCATGATAGGAGCATAAATGCATCACCGACCCACAGAGCAAACTATGACGCTACAATGGGATAGTAGGAAGAGCATAATTGAGGACTCACATAATTTGAGAGCACCCCCAGCAATTCTGAATACATTCAATCTGCTTGTTACCTAATTGGCCTCTGTTGGTGTGAAGATGGAGGAGGAGGATCGATGTATGACATTACTGTGTTCCTTACCAGATTTATGGGATCACCTTGTTATGGACATTGGGAGTACCACTACCACCTTCAATATGGATGAAGTGGTTTCTTTGTTGTTTTACGAAGAGATGCAGAGAAAGTCTTCCAAATCAGCTAAGGAGGCTCTTGCAGTTCATGGTAGATCTAAAGAGAAGGGAAAGAAAAAGGATGAGAAGAAGGAAGAAAAAGGAAGATCCAAATCCCGTGGGAGATCTAAGTCTCCTGGAAAGTCCAAGGCTCTATGTTGGAACTACGGCAAACTTGGTCACTTTTGCAAGGATTGCAAGGAGGAGAAGAAGAAAAACAAGAAGAACTATGATTCAGATTCTGACAAGTCCTCTCAGGATTATGGAGAAGCATTTGTCGTTGCCTTGGCAACGCATGCATCGGAAGATGTGTGGCTTATTGACTTTGGTGCATCTTTTCATATGATCTCTCATCGGGGTTGGTTTTTGAAGTATGAAGAAATGATAGTGGGAAGGTGTACTTAGGTGATGACTCTCACCTAAAGATTGTTGGTTGTGGAAGAGTCTTGATTTGATTCCCTGATGGACGAGTGAAGGGGATCAATGGTGTTCTGCATATCTCTAGTTTGGCACGAAACCTACTATCTGTAAGTAAGTTGAATGATGTGGGTGTGCAGGTTGTTTTCTCGAATGGAGAATGCAAGATGACTAGAGGAGCTATGGTGCTAGCTAAGGGTGTTTGGATTAGCACTCTGTTTCATCTTGATGCATGCATGGTTTAGTGCAATAGTGCCTCTTTTTCGAAGAAGAGAACTTCAGAGTCGTCATACTCACCATTGGAACTAGTAGCGAAGAGGACTGTTGCATCTACTTTTGATGGTCATGCTTTTGGGTACCTAATGGTGCTCATTCTATGGAGATGAAACTTCCAGCTGAGAAGACAATGTTATGGCACTAAAGACTTGGTCACATTGGTGAAAAGGGTTTGAGGACCCTGAAAAATAAAAATCTTTTTGAGGGTATGAATGATTGTAACCTTAAGTTCAATTTTTACGAACATTGCATTTATGGAAAACAAAACTGTGTTCAATTTTATTCTAGTTCTCACAAATCTTCTGAGATGTTGGACTTGATTCATTATGATGTATTTGGTCTTGTTAATGTTCCTTCAATTTCAAAATCTATTTACTTTGTTTCATTCATTGATGATTACAGTACAAGGACATGGGTGTATTTCCTTAGAAGCAAATATGAAGTCTTTAGTAGATTCAAAGAGTTCAAAGCTCTTGTAGAGAATCAGAAGGATACAAAGATTAAGTGTTTGAAGACTGACAATGGTGGTGAGTTTTGTTCAGTAGATTTTGACAAGTTCTGTAAAGAACATGGTATTGACAGGCACAAGACAACTCCGTATACCCCTCAGCAGAATGGAGTTGTAGAGAGGATGAATAGAACATTGATGGAGAGGGCTAGGAGTATGCTAAGTGGAGCTAGCCTTGAAAAAAACTTCTAGGTTGAAGCTATTGCTACCGCTTGTTACCTAGTTAACATGTCTCCTACATTAGCGCTCATTGATAAGACACCTATGGAGGTGTGGTCTAGTAAAAAGCCTTCATTGAGACACATTTAAGTATTTGGTTGTGAGGCATATGCATATGTGCCTAAGGAGAAGAGGTCTAAATTTGAGAACAAGGTTGTGAAGTGTATCTTCATCGGTTATGGCATTGGTGTGAAAGGGTACAATCTTTGGGATCTAGTGGCTGAGAGAGTTTTGTATAGCAAAAGTGTGATCTTCAGAGAGCTATAGCCAGAGAAAGAAGAGAAGAAAAAGGATGTGGTTCAGCTTCCTTCCACCCCTGAGAAAGTTGAACCAAAGACATCTGTTGGACCTGATGATGAGGAGAGCTCTAGTAGCTTTGAAAGTTCAAAAGAAGAACCTCAACCTTAACTTTTGAGGAGGTCCATGTGGATAAGGTGACAACTTGATAGCTTTGGTTATTCATTGCATGATTCCAATTGTATTTATGCTTTGATTTCTAACACTGATGAGCCTAGGATCATAAGGGAGGCTATGGGTATGAGTGATGCAAATTCTTGGAAAGAGGCCATGGAAGAAGAGATGGCTTCCTTGAAGAAAAATAATACTTGGGATCTGGTGCCCTTGCCTGATGGACGTAAACCTGTTGGATGCAAATGGGTGTTCAAGAAGAAGTTTGGTTTAGATGGCAGTGTTGAGAAATTTAAGGCAAGGTTGGTTGCGAAGGGTTATTCCCAAGTTGAGGGAATAGATTATGGTGAGATTTTCTCTCCCATTGCAAAGCTGACATCTATTAAATTCTTGTTATCACTTGCTGCAATGTACAATTTAGAAGTTGAACAGATGGATATGAAGACAACTTTCTTTCATGGTGACTTGGAGGAAGAAATATATATGTCACAACCAGAGCACTACGTGGTAAAAGGTATAGAAAATTTGGTTTGCAAGTTGAAAAAGTCTTTGTATGGTTTGAATCAATCTCCTAGGATGTGGTACCAGAAATTTGATGCCTTTGTGTTGAGTTTGGGATTTCTGAGATCAAAATTAGATCATTGTGTTTATTATAAAATGGATAATGATCGCATTCTCATTATTGCATTATATATTTATGATATGTTGTTCATTGGGAATGGTAAAAGTTTGATTTCTAATTTGAAGTCTTAGTTGTCAGCATAGTTTGAGATGAAAGATCTAGAGGAAGCTAGGTACATTCTTGGAATGGAAATCATAAGAGATAGAGCTAACAAAAAACTTTAGTTAGGCCAGAGTAAGTATGTGAACACCGTGTTGGATAGATTCAACATGGCAGCTTGTAGACCGTTGACATTTCCTGTTATGATGGGGACAAAGTTATCTGTTGCATATTTTCTGAAGTCCCCTTTAGAGATGGAGGATATGAGCAGAGTTCCTTATGCTAGTGTAGTTAGTAGCTTGATGTATGCTATGGTTTGTAAAAGACCAGACATTGCCCAATCATTGGGAGTCCTTAGTTAATTTATGGCTAATCATAGACGAGTACATTGGGATGCGGTGAAGAGAGTGTTCAAATATTTGTAGGGTATTTTTGAGTATTCCTTATGTTATCATGGTTATGCTACAGAACATCAGCATTCACTTTGTATTCGAGGATTTGTGGATTCATATTGGGTAGGTGACATTGATAGTAGGATATCCACCAGTACTTATGTGTTCACTATGTTTGGTGGTTCTATTAGTTGGATGAGTAAGCGACAACCTGTGGTCGCTTTGTCCACTACTGAAGCTAAGTACATGGCAGCAACTCATGCTTGTAAAGAAGCCATTTGGCTTAAAAGATTGTGTTCTGATGTTGGGTTTGATGCAAGGAAGATTACTATTTGTTGCAATAGTCAAAGTGCCATATGTTTGGCAAAGAATCCTACTTTCCATGTGAGGACTAAGAATATTGATGTCTAGTACCATTTTGTTCATGACATGGTAGAGGATGGGAAGGTAAACTTGGAGAAAGTTGACACATTGATGAATGTTGTAGATTCCTTGGCAAAACCCATGAGCACAGAGAAGTTCAAATGGTGTTCGGATTCTATGGGCCTCTTAGCCCCTAGCAATTAAATCATGGTGTTGATACTCCCTTTACTCTTGCAAGGTCTTTGACAAGTGGGAGAATGCTAGGAAAGGTGTCTCAACCTTGCAACTACAAAAGGTTACTATTCTTCCCAATTTTGGTTTTTTCAAATACCCTTTATCTTGAAGAATGGTTTATAAATTTCAAAGTTTCAAAAGGGGCTAAAAATGGTAGGGCTTACTATTTTTAGTAACTCTACATTTGAGCTCAGATGGACCCAAAATTTTCCCAAAAGGTGCGGAACTATAAAGTAAACATCTCGGGTGATTTTTGACTCAAGATCATACCTAGATTGTAAAATATTAAAGTTTCCATTTTTTTAAACTCCTGAAAAAAGTTTAAACTCAGATTTGAGGCACTTAGAGGTCCTAAACACCCTGAAAGTTGTTGTAACCAAAGAAGCTAGTTATAGCTTGATAGATATCTTCACGAGATTTCTGACGCATCAAACAGTTCGTCAACCAAACACCTGGATCAAAAGTTATGACCTCTTATTTTGGGAAATGTGAAAACGTGTTGGACACTTAAAAGAGTTGTAAAGGGGATAGTTACATGTGTTGGTGTGTGATTTGGCACATCACAAGGCATATTTTATTAGAGATAATTTGGTTGCACTTTTGGGTGGTTTTTTGGCTCATGGTTTTGTAATTACCGTTGACAGTTTACTATATTGTATCTCCTATATATTAGGAGCTTGAGATAGAGGTTGTCTGCAAGAGTCTTATAGATGTTGAGTTACCTCCAGATCTCTAGTTGGTTATACTCTTGTGAAAGCTTGCTTTGCAAGTATATTGTATTCTTCTTGATTCCTGAATAATATATTGGGCGGCTTTGGAGTGTGGGGTTTTTACCCAAAAGGGTTTTCCCCACATATATCTTGTGTTGTGAGCATTGTACTTATTTTTGATGCGTTGTTACCTTTCTGTTAATGTGTATCTCATAATCTGTAATTGTAAAAGATAAAAATTTGCATAAATATTTCCTCAGTAGATCAGTGTAGGAAGTGTTTCCGCATACCTTGCTTCCTTTCATATAGGACATCATCATACTATACCAAACCAGCATCAAAATTAAAATGATAGCATGCACAACTTATGGTTCATTATTTAGAGTACAATCAAGGAGAGATCATAAGTATGTTTTTACTTATTCTACTTGTAGAGTTCAACATATATTTTCTAATTTTGTATTAACAGTATAATAATTACTGAAGTCTACTTCTATTTTGCTTAAAATATTCTTTCCATTTGTTATGCATGCTTTAATTGTATATATGTGAGCTTGTTCTAAATGTTGTTCGATTTGGCTTGTCTTGAGTGGATATGTAAAATACAATTGGTTTAGGTGATAATCTCAATTTGAAGATCATTAATCACTACAATGCTTGACAATTACTCTTTTATGGTAGGCTAATTATTTTTGGCATGCATGCTGAAATTGGTCATTTTTTGTAACATTTCTTTTGCAGGAGGACAAAAAAACAAATGAGAAAATTATGCAAGACAAGCGATAAAATAGTTTACCCTATTGATGATGACATGATGGTAATGGGGTTCACTATTCTAATAACTATACCCCCTTCATTCAACCCATTTGTGTTAATCTAGCCTAAGGCACTAAACTGTCGACCTAATATGATGTGTGGCTACGCACTGGCACTAAACCACCTAACCTACCCCTTTCAAGCCCCAAAAATGCCCCAAAACCTAAGAAATGACAAAGCAAGGTTAGTTGACATACCTGTGCGCCAGCTGCAAGCAATCTCTAGTACTCTCGGACTCACTCGAATCAGTGCTCCTCACGTGCAAAGGATGGTTGCGACATTGCTCTCACTCTTCTCTATCCAACTCAACAAGCTTAGGTGTGCAAATGTGGCATGTTGGGCCCACTTTGACCTATCTATAGCTGCCACATAAGCCCTAATTCACCATTTCTTCTCCTCAGGCAACAAATCTTACCTGTTTTCACCTATTTTTTCTTCTATCAACCCTATTTCTCATCCTAAACCTTTTTTTCACCACCATTCCCTCCTTTCAAGAATTCTCCTGAAAAAATTAGTTTTTCCCCAATCTCTCGAGGGAGCATCCCTCATCCATTTCCATTCCTCCCATCAACTGGGGCAAAATTATTTGACCTGACGCCATCCCCACTTGGTCATGACGCCACATCAAAGAGGGGAAAAATGTAGGCACCTGAAAATGTCTTGACCCCGCAAGCCACTTTCCCGCATCCTTGCACTACTAATTATCCCTTCCACCAATTATTAAATAAAATCAAATTATTTAATTAATTTATCATTAGTCATCAATCCCTAGCCATTCATTCTGAATGATTCACTTGTAATAAATTATTTTAATTAATTTATTACTATACCTTAGGCATCATCCATAATTAATTAAATAAATACTCTATTTTTTTATTAATTTCCTTCATTCCCTAACCTAGATTAATTAAATAAAACATACTTATTTGATTAATCTTCCCTAGCCTATGACCTAAACCTAGTGTAATTAAATAAATAGCAATTGTTTAATTAGCTATTATACCCTACCTAGCCCATAGACCCAAATTAATTAAGTAAACCCTTAATTAATTATAACCTCCAAATAATCCCCTCTCTAATTTCCAATAGCCACATTAATTAAGTTAAACACTTAATTAATAAGGCCTAAACCTTGATTAACCCATCTCCCCACACCCTTTGAATAAAAACAATTTTTTATTCAAAGGAGTCACATGACTCTTCCAACTCATCTTTCCTCTTCCATGTAAGATCTCTTTTTAATAAAAATAGCTCACACGTGTCTTTGCCAAATAAGTGCATGTGTCACATGTCATCCCATTCACCAATAAACCCCAATTTTTTATTCCATCTTCTCCCACAAAAAACATTTTTTTATTCACTCACAAGTCTTAATCCTCATTAATGCAAAGCCTTCCCAAGGTGAATTTAAAATTCAAAAATAATGATAACCCTCCATTTTTGTTGATCAAATCTTAACCCTCCATCTCATCTCTTCATCTCCACCATTGGATTTCAACTTTTAATCTCCATCATTGATCTTAAATCCTCTCCAAAATGCCTATAAATACAAGCTCAATCCAAGCCATTTTCATCTCATCTCATTTGCATCCACATTATGCTAAAATTTCCATCCATTTGCTAGCCAAAATCCTTGCTAAATCCATGTTGAGTTGATTTACTAAGAGAAATCCACATATTATTCATATTTGGGTATAGCTAGGAGTAGACTTGGGTTCGTCAATCTCCTCCACCTTATCAAGGAGAAAGGAGAATGTGAAGATTTGAGGTATAATCTAGTTATTTTGGGCTTTCTTCATGTTATTAGTCTTTGCATATTTCCTTCATAGTCAAATCTTCCTTAGCCAACCCTAGGTCTTCCCCTATATCAATTATAGACAAATAATCCAATCCTTGATTAGCTTTCCTTGGCTTTACCATGATTTTAAATTGAAACTCTTGGAATAGGAGTAACCATCTGCAAAATTTGCCTTGGATAACTAGTGTGTTCATTAAGTACTTTATTGGCTCAAGGTTTGTAAAGAATGTGAATGGGTGGCCAAGAGGTAGTGTTTGAACTTTTATAGCACATATACCATAGCTAGTGTGTCTCTTTTTGTTGTGGTATAGTTTCTTTCTGCTTGAGATAGTTTGCAATTAGCAAATGCAATTGGGCAGTCCTTGTTTCCTCTTGGTTGGGCTAATACCACTCCAATTGTAGTACCAAAAGTGTCCACATGCACATGAAAAGGGATGTTCCAATCCATGAATACTAGGAGTAATGCTTCTATTATTTTCTTCTTGAGTGTATTGAATGCTTCTTGGCATTGGTCTATCCATTGAATGGTCTTATTTGTTTTATTTTTCATAAGTTCTTCTATTGGCCCAAAAATCACCACATATCCTTTGATGAATTTTCTATGGTACCTAGTATAACCCAAAAATATTTTCACTTTAGTAATTGTCTTTGGGGTTGGAAGATTTAGGATTATTTCCACTTAATGGACCTACCATTAAGCCTTCCTTTCATATGATATGGCCTAGTAATGTACTAAAAGGTACCAGAAAGAGATATTTCTTCAAGTTTAATGAAATTTGTAAGCTTTTGCATCATTCCAAAATCAGACGAAGTAATTGGACATATTACTTGATCAACCCATAAATAGTCCAATCATCAAGGTATACTTTTAGGAAGTTGTGAATAAAGTCCTTAAATGTGTTGGTCATTATTCTGCTAAATATCGCTAGTGCATTCCTTAGGTCAAATGGCATCACAATGTACATGAAAGACCCCATTTGGTTGCAACTATAGTTTTAGGCTAATCTTCTTCCTAAATTTTCACTTGATGATATCCTAAGAAACCATCCATGAAAGAGTAAACTTCCCTTCCTGTTACTGATTCAAGCACTTATTCTGTAAATGGAGTGGAGAAGGGATCATGTACACAAGCCTTATTAACCTCTCTAAAGTTGAAACACACCCTTGTTTCACCTATTTTCTTATGTTGTACAACCATAGGGCTTATCCAATCAGTGTCTTCTACCAGTTTGATTATACCACTAGCCAACATTTTGTCTAATTCATTCTTAACTCTGGTTTTTATTTTAGAAATTAAGTCTATATGGTCTTTTCTTCTATAGTTTTACACCTTCCTTCAACTCAATCTTCATCACTCCAACTTCTTCCTTAATGCCCTTAAGATTAATAAAAGTGCGAGGAAATAGATATTTATATTTTCTTAGTACCTCTGCAACAACTTGCATAACCTGCTTCTCATCCCAATAGTCTCCAATTTGAGCAAGTTTAGGGCTCCCTTTTGTTGCTATATTTTCTTCTATTATTCTTTTAAAAAGAAGAGGGGTAAAAATTTATTAATCAAGAAATATTAGTACAAATCACCAAAAGCCAATAGGCTAAACAACAAGAAAGAAATAACAACCACTCAAGTCCCTCTTGGAACCCCTAAATAATCTCTCATGTCCACTGAAATCATCTCCTCTAAAATCCTAGAATATTCTGTGGACAAGTGTCCCCAATCCCTGACATTCCACATCCCCATCTGCTTAGAAGCCCACTTTGCCAAACAATTAGTAACCCTGTTCCATTCCCTAGGAATATGACAGAATGTAAAAAATTCCAAAGATCTGCAAAGCCTCATAATCTAGTTGATCACCATGGCCAATTTCCAATTCATTCCCTCCATCTACCACTTATTCAGCATATTGATCACTACCTGTGAATTAGATTCACAAATAATCTTTCTCCAACCAAGGACACAACTTCTCTCCAAATCATAAAGGATAGAAAGAGCCTCCATATAATTATTAGTATGTTGTCCTTTATACGAAGAAAAGAAAAATTGGATAACCCCTGAATTATCTCTACCAACTCCCCCAATTCCAGCATGCCCAAGATTACCTTTGGAAGAACCGTCTATATTAATCTTCAACACATCATGAGGAGGAGGTGTCTAAAAACCATCCCGTTGAACTTACTCTTGACCTGTCAACCCGCTCTGGAAGAGGGGACCCTCCTATCACAACCAACCAAACCCTACCTCTAAAAGATAGCCAAATCACCCGGATCTACAGAGGCAGACAAGTCACATTTTGTTGATAAAGTCTCCTAAAGAGCACTAATATTTCACATCCATAATTGATGACTTAATATTTTTTATCCTAAAAAATCCTTCAGTTTCGTTCCAGCTAGATTTGCCACAGAATAAAAGAAGGGCCTATGTTCCAAGCAACGTGCAGAGAAGCAATCTTAACTAGGGTACACCCTAAAAGATCCCAAAACTTAGCCAAGGAGGAAGCATGGAAACAAGCCATATTCCAAACCCCCCACCAACAATGCCAAAGTTCCCTAGAGAAAGGACACATGAAGAAAATATGGGAAGAACATTCCTCACTGTTATTGCACAAAACACACATAGAAGGACCTTGAAATCCTCTCTTTTTCAAATTCTCTCAAGTGAGGCATCTATTCTAAACAACTAGCCACATACAAAAGTTGCATTTAGGCCAAGAAAACTTACTCCACACCTATTTCCACCAAGGAACCCCATCTCTCCCAAACAACTGCCTGTCCAGCACCTAATAACCCGAAGCAACTGAGAATTTTCCTTTTGGATCAGGGCCCCAAACAAGGATATCTCCCCCTCTAAGGAACTGCAAGGGACCTACTAGTCAAAAGCATCTAAAGCTCCTGGCGGTCCTCCTTAGATCCCCCAGGAGGCCACTCACTAGGTTCTTTCCATCTAAACACTTCAACTTGACCCAGAACCTAAGAAGTTTTATAGTCTTCCACCTTACTCCATCCTGCCTCCAGAAAAATGTTACACAAAGATTGCAAATGCAAATACATTGAAATAAGAGGAGGGGCCCCATCCCAGGAATTAGACCAGAATAAAGCCTCTGAACCTCTATTGCAAATCCAAAATAACCCTTGCTTGATCAAATTAGCACCTCTTTTAAGAGTACTCCAAATCATAGAGCCTTTTCCCACTAGGGTGCATCGAGGAACATCTTTACTCTCCACTCCTCCCAGATACTTCGAGGTAAGGATTCTAGCCTAATCTTGATCCTAAAGACTGCACCATCTTCAATAGAGCTTAGCTACCAAAACCTGTCCAATAAGACTTGTTTGATGAAGACCAAGGCCTCCTTCCTGTTTCATCCTACACATGGAGTCCCACTTAACCAGACTCCATTTCTTCAAGCTCAAATTACCAGCACATAAGAATTGTTGGGAGATGGCATCAAATTCATGAATGAATCTTAAAAGAGTCACCTAAACAAAACATCTATAAATAGGGAGAGCCTAAATAACTGACTTTAAAAGAGTCATTCTCCCAGCAGAAGAAAGCCACCTGTAGGTCCAATGAGAAACTCTTCTTCTGAGCTTATCAAGGACATCCTGCCAAAACCTACTAGGTAGCTTGCCCAAAGAAATGGGGATACCAAGGTACACAAAAGGAAGAGTACCAATCTGGAATCTAAGGATCTAAGCAATCCTGGCCTGTATAGTCATAGGAGTATTGAAGAAAAAATGGAGGACTTGTCCTCGTTAATCCTTTGCCCGAAAGGTGCCAAGTATATATCCAAAGCTCTTCTAAGATTGACTTCCTCATTAACTCTTGCTAAGCCCATGAATGAGGTATCATCCACAAACTGTAAATTAGAATGAGGAGGAATTTTGTTACCCCAATTCCACCCTTGAATCATCCCTTGCCTCACCCCAGACTTGATAATTATCCCCAAACCTTCGACCAATAGAATAAAGAGATAAAGTGAAAGAGGATCCCCTTGGTGGAGGTCCCGAGAAGCTATAAAAAGCCCAGAAGGTGCACTATTAATGGGAATAGAAAAAGAGGAGGAAGAGACACAACTCATGAACCACTTGATCCACTCACTATCAAACTCAAAAGCCTCCAAAATCTTCTGCAAAAAAGTCCATTTAACTCAGTCATAGGCTTTGGTTATGTCAAGCTTGATAAACATAGCCTTTTCTTTGGAGGTAGCCATGGAATTAATAACCTCCGTGGAAACAACAACCCCATCCAAAATTTGTCAGTCAGAAACAAAATCCCCTTGCTCCTCTGATATTAAAGTACCAAGCCATGGCTTGAGCCTTTCTGCGATCAACTTAGTAATAATTGTGTAGACCACATTGCACAGAGCTATAGGTCTAAAGAGTCAGCTCCTTCCCTTTTTAGAATAAGAAAAAGGAATGTAGCATCATGGCCTTTAGCATCTATTTACTCCTTTGAGATTCTAGGACCACCTCTAGAAGGTCATACTTGAGAATATCCCAAAACTCTTGGTAAAATTCTATAGGGAATCCATCAGGACTCGATGCTTTCCCTTTCTTCATATGAAACACAATCCCCTCTAAATCCTCCAAAGTGATAGGTTTGTTTAACATAGCATTCATCTCATTAGTGACCAATGATGGAATGCACTACAAAATAAGGTCCTCCTCCTCCCTTGCCAGGGGGTATCCTCTGAAAACAAAGTGGAGTAGTAATGAGTGATCTCCCTCGAAATCATCCTAAAAGAGTAGAGTTGATTCCCTTCAGAGGACTTGAGATAAGTAATAAGATTCCCTTGCCTCCTATCCTTAACAGAGTTATGAAAAAAGGCAGTATTTCTATCTCCTTTCAGTAACCAGTCAATACAAGACTTCTGCTTCCAGAAGATTTCTTTACGCAGCTCCCATTCCTCCAAATCTTTCACAGTTGTCACTTCTAAACTAAAGGTTTCCTCTGTTAAACTGTGATCCCTAATCTGACAAGTAATGTCATCCAAGTAATATTGGGCAACCACTTTAGCCATAAACACATTTCTCTAACACTGCCTATTCCATCTTTTCAGCATGTACTTAACATATTGTGTAAGAAAGCTAAGGTAGCGGAACAACTTCCTACACTAATCTTGAGAGGAGGATAATGCAAAACTTTACAGATCTTTAATAGTTACAAAAACTTAAATAGAAATAAATATAGATATCATGCATACCACAACACAATGATTTGTGTGGGGAAAACCCTTTCAGGAGAAAAACCCCACACTCCAAAAGCCACCCAATATATTATTTAGAAATCACGAAGATTACAATATACTTGCAGAGAAAGCTTCTCACAGGAGTATCACCACTAGAGATCCAGAGACAAAATGACCTCTATCAGACTCTCAGAATACATCATGATACCACAATCATAATACAACACCCTCATAAAATAGGGTTACCTTCTAGGGTAAGACAAGCCAACAAAATATCTACCATCAGATCTAAAACCTAATAACGAATAGTCCAGATTTACAATATATCATTAATTTAATGTATGTCAGCCATTTAACAATTTTTGTTAACAAATAAATTTTAACATGCATCCCACTCCACCCCATGCTCCCATTGTATATTACATCTATTGGTGTAACTAGGATATATATATATATATATATATATATATATATATATATATATATATATATATATATATATATATATATATATATATATATATATCCTATCAACAATAAACCTTATATAATTGCAAGGTTGAGACACATTTTCCCAACAAATCTCCCACTTGTCGAATACCTTGCAAGAGTAAAGGGAGGGAGCAAACATCATCTCTTAATTGCTAGGGGCCAAAAGGCCCATAGTCTCTAAACACCATCTAAACTTTTTTGTGCTCACGGGCTTAGTTAAAGAATCAGTAACATTCATCAAAGTCTCTACCTTAACCAACTTCACCCTGCCATCTTTGACCATATCTCTAACAAAATGATATTGTACATCAATGTGCTTGGTCCTGGCATGAAATGTCAGGTTCTTAGCTAGACAGATCACACTCTGACTGTCGCAATAAATTGTCACTGCACCTTTCTTTATTCCAATATATGAACACAATCTCTTAATCCAAATGGATTCTTTGCAAGCATGAGTAGCTGCCATATACTCAGCTTCAGTAGTGGACAAAGCAGCCACAGCCTATCGCTTACTCATCCAACTAATTGCACCACCAAATAAAGTAAACACATAAGCACTAGTGGATCGTCTACTATCAATATCACCTACCCAGTCTGAATCCATATAACCATGAATATCAAGGGAAATGTCATCTTTAGTCAAATTACCATGATAACACAAGGAATACTTTGAGGTACCATGCAAATATCTGAAGACTCTTTTAACTACATCCCAATGAACTCTACTAGGATTAGACATATATCTGGAAAGAACTCCCACTGCTTGGGCAATGTCTGGTCTAGTACAAACCATAAAATACATCAAGCTTCCAACTGCACTCTGGTAAGGCACTTTGCTCATCTCTTCCATCTCTGATGGAGATGTTGGACAATCTAAAATAGATAACTTTGTTCCAACTGAAAAGGGAACACACAATGGTCTACAGTCTCGGTAAACCTCTATAAAATTGAATTGACATACTTACTTTATCCAAGGCATAGCTTTCTATTCACTCTATCTCTTATAATTTCCATCCCAAGAATGTGTCTAGTTGCCCCAAGGTCTTTTATTTCAAATTTAGCAACAAGTTGAGATTTTAGTTCTGAAATCATACCTTTCCCTTTACCAATAAATAACATATCATCAACATATAATGCAATAAGGAAACGATCACCATCAGTTTTATAATAAACATAATGATCTAATTTAGTGTAAACCTCAAAATTTCAACACAAAAGTAAATGAAGTAAATAATCCGCTTAAATACAACATCACAATATCTAAAGTAAAAAGATGTAATTAATCCACTTAATTACAATATAAAGGATAAAAAGGGTGTAATTAATCTGCTTAATTATAATATCACAAGTAAAATGAACAATCTCATAAATATGAATCAAAATGTCATTAAATCTTACAAAATCATGTGCTCAATCCAGGTAAAAGCACTATAAATAATATACAAAATCCATGGGTATTCATGCCATATTACATCCAATTTCAAGTTACAATAATCATGTGCAAAAAGAATAAATAAATCAATATGCTCATCAGTCACACGAACCATGTGGTCCACCATCTGCGAGCTGAGAGACGGGAACATGGCCCAGGAAGTAATTACACTTCCCTGGATCCCTTCATGAAACGAAGGAAACCCAGCCCTGCACAAAACGTCTAGCTACCTAGAAACAACTGGCAGGAGGGAACACTCGATACAACCCTGATGTTTAAATGTGCAATTCTAAATAATGAAAAGTAGATTGTCTCACAATAGGATGTGGCAGAGATATATATAAATAAGTTTGCTAGACAAAATAAACATATTTTTCAATGTCAGCTTGATTAGATCTAATCCTTTAAAATAGTAACCTAGTTCAATTCCCGAAAAGAGGAAAAGCCATCTCTAAAAATCCACATTCGACATCCTAGCCCAGAAAGTAACCCAATAACATTCCTAGATAAAAATCTACTTCTTTCCCCAAGAAGCAAGTAAAATAAATAAAATAAAAAAATCAATATTCTCATATAATTCCTTCCAAAATCCCTTTCTCAAAACAACATTTTTACAAACACACTTTCCACAAGCAAGAGGGAAAAACTTCAATTATTCAGATATATTATCTATAATCTAGTTTAATCCCCTAATATTGTTTTATTGTTCAACTAATTTGTTGAAAACTGAGTTTCACTACTTCCTATCTATTGTTGTTTAATTCAAGCAATTAATTTAAATAAAAACATAATATGAGTTTAAGGATGGCTTTCTCATCAAATAATCCTATGTAATATTCAGAAAATCATACACTCTCTGTTTTAAAATTGTCATAACTGTTACAGAGTTTTAACAAAAGTAATTATTTGAGTTATGGGAGTGTAAAGTAGCTATAAATAACCTCACATAAGTCTGCTATAGTAATTAGAATGAGGGCGACAGTGAAAGAAAAGAACTACAGGAACCTATAATTCAGATTTACAAGTGCAGAGTATTTCTGCTACAAAAACACAGTAATAAAATAGATAAACAGAACAGCTCTAGGAACTTCAATTTATAAGCGATAGGAATAATAGAAAACTACAGGAATTATTATTCGGCTACAAGAGCATGAAAACTACAGCAGGTTTAAATTAAATAGAGACTGGGAGATTGGTAAATCCCACACAAGCATGGACAATTTCTTATCAACGACTAGGTAGATATTTAAAGATCACCAAATCTATTCTTACATAAGGCCGCTCAAACGCAGGCCACTTGGAAACAAGGCATTTGCTAAGTTAAAGAACAAACTAAAGATATTGGCTGATGTTAACAGCAAGGCCGACTCCAAATCCAATGCAGGTGATGGCGATAGGGATTTAAAATAAGGCAGGTCATGCCTGATTTAAGAGGAAGAAAATGCAGTTAGAAAGGGTCGATCCATAGGTGAAGGTCAAAGGAAGAAGAAACAGGCCAATGACATAGAAAAAGGGGTCGATCCAAATAAAAATACAGAAAAAAGAGTGCAAGTTGATTGGGAAAGTTTAAGAGTTGGCTAACACCTTCTGATCAAGACTAAAATGCTACTTTTAACAGTCAAACAATCATATGTTTATGTGCAACTAAATCAGAAAAATACCTGGTTTGTTTGCTGAAGAAAAGATTGATTTTTGCTCTTCCTGTCACTGCCTAATCTGCTTCCTGTCACTACCTTTTTCTCTGCTTCCTGTTGTTGGTTTCTTCTACTACAAATCATGGTTCCAAGCTCTATTTTCTACCTTGCCTTGCTCAGAATAAATGTGGGGTAATTTTTACTTCTGTCATCCCCTATTTTATTCCAAACTTCTGCTAAGAATGGCATTGGGAATTAGGTTTGCATGATAATTTGGTTTCCCAAAAGCCTTTGAAATTAAATAATTAAACTTAATTTGCTCTTGTCGCTTGCATGACGACATACCATTCACTTACTTCCTCTATTTACCAATCTAAATATAATAATGATATTAATATGATTTATTTATTTTTGAAATAAAATAGTCACTTAATTTAAACAAGAAGTATTAACAATAATATTAAAATAATATTATTGTGCATATCTATTGTATTTAAAATACAATTAATTTTAGATATTGCTATTCAACAATAATATTTATAAGAATAGAAAAACACTTATATATTTTTATTATTTAAATAATTTAAACACACTATTTATTTAAATATCATAAAATAAACCATTTCAAATACAATCGAAAGAACCTTTAATATTTATAATTAAATCATGCACTCGAAAAGGACTTATTGTCACAATTAAAACCAAATATTTATCTAAGTATCTAACCATCCATCATATTTATCATCCACACAATAATGCATAAAATAAGCCATTTAAAATGCAACATGAAGCTACGCGAGTGTGTGATTGCATCAGAGTTAACCATCCCATCAGTTCTTGCCAAGTGGGTAAAACACCTCTACCTCAACCATGTTCTCGTCTTTGACGAGTACCTGCATACATTTGTACTCAACTCGATGTCAATAGGTTAGTGTCTCCATAAACATAGCCGAAGCAAACCATTATAATCACATCGATAATATTTAACATTTAAATCAATTTTCCAATTTACTCAAATATAACTTCACGATAATTACCTTCACACATGTGGAACTTTACTCAAATTAAAACAATCATGGTAAATGTTCATTAATCTAGAATAATAATATAGTCCATAAAAATGAGACATGACATCCTTCCCCACTTGGAAGAGACATTGTCCCAATGTCTTATTACACATCAAAACAATAAGGTTTCAATCAACCACCAATAAAGTATCAAAGTATCATAAAACAATAACATTAACTCAAAGTACAAAAATAACTTAAAGTATCAAAAACAATAACCAGACTCAAAGTATCATAATCCATGCATGAATAAGAAATCTATGCTATATCCTCAAATGAGGAAAAGATCTATCAATCTCCTTCGCATCCTCCCATGTGGCACTGTCCTCTGAAAATGATCCCATTGGACCTTATATTGCACCACATCTCTGCTACGCAACTTAATGTTGCACTTCTCCAAAATTTGAGTGGGCTCCACCAGCACCACTCCTGGATCCTGAACCTGTAATGCACGCCAATCAAGAATATGTGACACATCAGGATGGTAAAGATTAAGTAAGGACACATGAAAAATATTATGGATTCTGGCAAGTGCAAGCAGTAGAGCAAGTCTATAAGCTACAAGATTAATCACTTCTAGAACTTCGAATGGTCCTACAAAATGAGGAGCGAGTTTGGATGCTTTTCCAAATGAAACTGAACTCTTCTGAGGTTTGACCCTCATGAAGAATTTGTCACCCACTGAGAACTATCTAGGTGTTCTATTCCTATCTGCATAACTCTTTTGACGATCTGAAGCTTGCTTCAACTTCTCCTTGATCAACTTCATCTGATCATCCATTTCTCTTAACATTTTAGGACCAATCACTATTTTGTCCTCCATCTTACCCTGACTAATAGGTGTTTGACACCTACGCCCATAAAGAACTTTGAATGGTGCCATTCCCAAAGATGCATGGTATGACTTATTGTTTACAAACTCTACCAATGGAAGATACTCCTCCCATTTATATTGTTGATCCATAAAATACATTCTGAGAAGGTCTTCTGCAACTTGATTGACTCTTTCTATCTGACCATCCGTTTGAGGATGATAGGACAAACTGAAATTCAACGTTGTGCCCAAAGCTACATTTAAGAGTTGTCCAAAATCTGGATGTCATGCGGGTGTCTTGATCTAAAATGATCGTCTTAGGCACTCCATGTAATCAAAAAATCTCCTGAACAAAATTCTTAGCTAACACCATAGAATCATCTGAAAGATTCCCCAGAATGAAATGTGCTACATTTGTCAACTTGTCCACAACTACTAAGATGACATCATGCCTATTCTTAGACATGGGTAACCCTTGAATAAAATCCATACTTATCACTTGCCACTTATGCTCAGGTACACTATGCGGGTACAAAAATCATGTTGGATGCACATGCTCAGCCTTGACTCATTGGCATTCCAAACATCGAGCCAGAAATTTCATCACATCCTTCTTAAGTCTAGGCCAAAAGTATAAAGGTTTCAAACCTTGGACCATCTTGATCACTCAAGGGTGCCTTGAATATGGTGCATTGTGGATCTCCTCAAGCACTAACTTCCTCAACTCTCCTGAGTTAGGAATATACATCCTTCCCTGAAATCACAAAAGTCCATCTGATTCAATCCCATAACCATCAAACCTGTGATCTAAGGGGTCTACTTCTAAAGCTTTCTTTACCCTTTCATAATACTCATCCCCTTGAAGATTTTGAATTACCTTCTACTTCAAATTAGATCTCATTGTAACCATGGCAGCCAAATGTCTTCTTCTACTAAGAGCATCTGCTACCCTATTCTCCTTTCCTTTTATATACTCAATTCCAAAGTCATACTCACTAAGGAATTCTAACCACCTTCTCTATCGTGCATTAAGGTTAGGTTGAGTAAATATATACTTAAGCCCTAAATGATATGTCTTTAACTCAAAGGGCTTACCTAGAAGATAATGTCTCCACATCTTAAGTGCATGAACTATGGCGACTAACTCAAGATCATGCGACTCATAGTTGAACTCATGTTGCTTTAACTTTCTTGACTCATAAGCAACCACTTTCTCATTCTATGTCAACACTCCTATTCCTTCTCCCAAAGCATCTGTTATAACTGTAAAGTGACCATTACGATCTAGTATGGTCAATATAGCAGCAGTCGTGAGCTTTTCCTTTAGCACTTGGAAAGATTGCTCACACCTTTATGTCCATTCAAACTTCTTACCCTTCTTTTGTATTGAGGTAATCGGTGCTACTACAGTTGTGAAACCTTCCACAAACTTTCTATAGTAACCTACAAGTCCCATAAAACTTCTAACTTCTATCACACTCTGCGGTGTAGGCCATTCCATTATCACTTTTATCTTCTCAGGATCAACTCCAACCCCTTCTGTCAAGATCACATGACCAAGGAAGTGCACTTTATCTTGAAAGAATGTACACTTAGATAATTTACCATAAAGCTTTCGCTTTCTCAAGCATTGCAAGACTATCCTTAAATGCCTTTCGTGTTCTTCCACTGATTTAGAGTATATCAATATGTCATCAAGGAAGATCAACACAAAATCATCTAAACAATCTTTGAAAATGATATTCATCAAATTCATGAAAGTTGTTGGTGTAACATGCCACTTGTTCTACCAACTAAGATTTACCAATTTTAACTTGAAAGTAAATAAGTCGTGAATTCATAATAGGAATAATAAATTTTTTTCCTCTGAACATTTGATATAATGCACATTTGAAACATATTTCAAACTTCTATTGCATAACCAAATTACATTTCTCAATAAAAGAATTGAATATTCAACTTTTACAACTTTTTCATAAATTACATAGAATCTTCAAGAGCTTAACTGATAAATAGAATCACATGTTTGTATACTTGTCTATCTTCAATACTCCTGGCCACCAACTGCATGAGGGGAAGCATCACTCAGGTGATTTACCTCCAACCACGGACTAACTACAGTCCCCCGCACATTTACCAAACAAGTAAATGGCCCTACCCTTCAATGAAGGGATTGGTATAGCAACCTTAAAGTTAAGCCTAATTTGAGCAGGTGTTGTGTCCTACATTAACTAGTACTATCATACTATGGTGACAACCATCAAAATATGACATCTCTACTTAGTAATTCAAACCTGGAACACAGTGAAGCTAGACATTGTAAACGTTGGCTATTTACACCACTTTGGCCAAAGTTTTCTTCGTCTCATTTTCACCCACCCATCTATCTCATCTGGGAAAGACGACAATCTCTATACTAGGTTATCTACCTCTTCCATGGATCACATATCCCAAGGTTAACCTATTACATGCTTTACTAGGATACATATATCGAAGTAATACCACTTGAATCCTATTTTCACTATATTTCCCCTTGTACAATTTTCCTATACAAATACCAATCAATGATTGGTTCACAATTCCATCTAGGTAAAATCCAAACCATAGACACTATCTCACATTCACAATACAAATTTGCTAACTAGATATATATATATAATTAGACATTCACATCGAAAATTCAACATTGCAATCACTTAAAAACAATACATCACATTATGTTTTGAAAATAGGAAAAACATAGAGAGAAAAAAATAAATCCCATGCCTGAGAATATAGCTCCAAATGGATCAGATACTCTTCTACTAATGACCTTACAATACTCTAGATCGCTCTTCCAAATAAAACAACTTATAAAAAAAATGACAAATTTTTGACACTAATGCAAAACTCAAATTTGAAAAGAGAAGGCTCTTGATTAGAAAATGGTGCCAATAAAAATGAGGGAGAATACCCCCTTTTATACTGCAACCAATTCAAAAATGGTGATATAATGTCGACATGCTTAACCAACTCAAAAAAATGTTGACACTATGAGGACATGCTTACAAATTCTAAAATTAGTTCATAAAACAAAACAACCTTCTAAAAAAAAGTGTTTGTTAAAAATTAAAAAATAAAATAAAATAAAATAACCGATATCCTAAGCACATATATTAAGCGTTGTTTGAAAGGTTTAAAAAAAATGAAATAGAAGAGGGAGAGGAGTATCGACCACCCTGAGTCTAAGCGCTTTATGTGCTGCACCATATCTTAAGGCCCACATGCCTTTTAAGGTTTATTAAACTTTTCAAAAGACACTTAAAAGGCTGAAGGGGGGGCGCGTGCCTAAAAAGAAGACATGCCCACATTCAAATAAAAGAAACGTAACCCTTTAAAAAAAACACTTAAACCTTAATTTTTATATTATACTTCTTTTATTAAGAATTTAAACATCTTTAATTCTTATTATTTATTTTATTATATTTATTATTATTTTATTTTTTTATAAAACTATTCTTTTATTTTTATTTTTTATTAAATCTATTATATATATAATCTTATTGTTTTAATTACCATAAAACAATATTTACGAAAACCAAATTCCGCAAAAAGATAAAATCATATTTCCATTTTTAAGAGAAAATAATAATAACATTTATATTAAATACATATATAGAGAGAGACTATAAATATATAATTATCATCGTAAAATCAAATATATCTCATAACCAAAATGTAATTGACGTCGTAAAAACTTCATAGACTTATCGTCGAAGAACACAAGAGAGATGATAATTCTTGCATAAGCCAAATCGACATCTCCATATCTATGAGAAATATGATCATGAGTATATGTAGGTACGTCTACCTACATATGTGCATGCTCATATTGACTCACGTATAAGAACGTATTGTGGACTTGCAGGAGCTTTAATTTTCTCAAGCCAACCAAAGACTTAACAACATGCAGGTTTGAACATCCAATCAAGACTCAAGATTTGTAACTTAGATCACTTACCACTACCCACACTGACTCGACTCAACCTAGGTCAAATTAGGATGTGTGTGTATGTTGCTCAATTTAGGCTTCTCTTTTACGTTTACCAGACCAAGTTCTTCTCATGAGTGATACCTCCCCTCTTTTCTGGAGGGACAACTTGTTCCTGCAACCACTTAGATCATTGCCACAGTAGTTAGCTGATCAAATTATCATCATTAATCAGCAATAACCACATTTAATACAAGACATTGCATTATTATTTTTCTCATCATATTGCATTCAAAATAGATAACACACATAGATGCAAAGATTCATAATTACTCCAATTTTCACAAAATATCCAATCTATAGTAAATGGATGAAAACACATAAATAGATGCAGAAATCCATATTCACTCACTTTCTAAACAATTAACCAAACTAGGTAAATAGTAAGTAGATAGAAACACATGGGGTGTAACAGTTGGAGCATTAGTCAACCCAAATGGTACCACTGTGAACTTGTAGTGACCATATCGAGTCCTAAAAGTTGTTTTAGAGATGTCCTCATCCTTAATCTGCAATTGGTGATAGCCAGATCTACGCTCCTTTCATCTGATCAAAGAGCTCATCTATTCTTGGGAGTGGGTACTTATTCTTTATAGTAGCTTTGTTAAGCATCCTATAATCAATGCATAATCTCAAAGTACCATCCTTCTTCTTTACAAAGATGATCGGTGCGCCCCATGGTGAAACACTAGGTCTAATGAACCCTTGATTTAGCAACTCCTGCAATTGTGCTTTAAGCTCATACAATTCTTTAGTAGTCATCTTGTAGGGTGCCTTAGATTGACGCTCAGTCCCTGGTAGCAAATCAATTGAGAAGTCAAATTCTCTCTTCAGTAGTAACTCTATCAACTCTACAGGGAATACATCTCTAAAATCTCTAAGGATTGGGTAGTCATTGAACACTGGCTCTTCTTTGTCAAGGTCCTTTACTTGGACGACATAAATGGCACACCCTTTCCTCTTGGATTTCTTCAATTGCATAGCCGAGATTTGTCAAAGTTCTAAAGTTCTCTTAGATCCATTAATTTCCACTTGATTTCCTAGGTCATCCAAACATCTAACAACTTTATCTTCACAATTTACTAGAGACTTATGTTCAACTAACCAGTTGATACCTAGAATTACATCATAAGAGCCTAAAGGTGCTACATACAGATTAACTTGCGTCTAAAAACTAGGAAGCTCTAACTCACTACATGCTAGACATGAGTCTACTCTCTTTTCTACTCTATTGCCATATTGTACCATCCAAGAGTTTTCCATATGTCTAGGTCTAATAGATAACTTAGATACTACTCTAGGATCTACAAAACATTATGTGGCACCAGTATCAATTAAAATAGAAACGAGTAGTCCATAGAGCTTACCTTGAAACTGAATAGGTGCTGCTTGAAAATCTGCTTGCCAATTGTCCACTACAACATGAATCTGATGTTGAGGTGCTCCTTGTTGATTCCTATTTCCCCTTTTATGTGGACATGCATTTGCATAATGTTCTCCTCCACAATTATAGCATCCACCCTTAGGTGCTCTCGGTCCTTCATCTCTTTCCCTCTGATTGTTGTTTCTGTTGTTATAGCCACCTCTTTTGTTTCCTCCATGCTGGTTTCCACCATTTCTATCCTAAGAATTATTACCTCTCTTCAGATTCCTGATCTACCTATTATTGCCTTGATTTTTATTCTGTTGATAGTTCTACTGATTATTCTGAGGTTTCTTATTGGCAAACTTCGCATCTCTTTGCTTACGGTAACTGGCTGCTTGTTGCAACTTCTACTCTTGTTTAATTGCCTTCTCAAAAATTGCATCCATAGTGAGTGGATTATGAATGTCTACTTTCGCTCCAATCTAGGGTCTCAATCCAAAAATAAACTTCCTAATCCGAAATCTCTCATATGTCTGATACTATGGAACATATTTAAGTAGATGCAAGAACCTCTCCCAATAACTGGTTACGGACATACCTCCTTGAACCAAATTCTAAAACTTTGTCATCTTCTTGTCAAAGAATAGCTATGGTAACCATCTTTTCCTAAACAGTTGCAGGAAAATCTCCCAAGTTATTTCACCAGGTAACAGCTTCTTATCTGCCTTTTCATTATCCCATCATATTATTGATTCACCAGTCAATTGGTAAGATCCCCACATTGTTTTCGTGTGATCTGAAAGGTTTCGGAGCCCAAAGTATTTCTCTATTTCTATTACCTAGGCTTTAGCTCCATCTCTAATTGTCTTTCCATCAAATTTTGGTGGTGATACTTTCTTGAGGACTTTCCCCAATTCTTTTGCAATCTTTGCTTAATTATTAACTCCAACTTAAAGAACTTGAACTTCTATCCTCAGATTCTCATTTTGTACCTTAACCCTTAGGTTTTCATTACCATTCTGCCCTATAGGATTTCCTCTGATCTCCTACTCAAGAGCATTCATCGTTGTGTCTTGTTGGGTCAAGAGAGCAAGAATATGGTTCAATCTTCCATCTTGATCATTACTAGCATCTCTATGATCCCCTGCATTTCGACCACCACGAGCACCTCCACATGCACCTCCACGGTTTCCTCTATTTTGACCAATTCCTGATCCTACACCTCGATCAGTGTTTCTAGCATTCATGATGGATAATCTGTATCAAATTCGCAACTTAGCACAATAGTCCCAAAAGAAAACAGAGACCCTAGTGTTCAACCTAGAGCTCTGATACCAAAATGTAAAGCCCAAAATTTCAACACAAAAGTAAATGAAGTAAATAATCCGCTTCAATACAACATCACAATAAGAAAAAAGATGTAATTAATCTGCTTAATTATAATATAAAAGATTAAAAGGGTGTAATTAATCCACTTAATTACAATATCACAAGTAAAATGAACAATCTCATAAATATAAATCAAAATGTCATTAAATCTTACAAAATCGTGTGCTCAATCCAGGTAAAAGCAATATAAATAATATACAAAATCCATGGGCATTCATGCCATATTACATCCAATTTTAAGTTATAATAATCATGTGCAACAAGAATAAATAAATCAATACGCTCATCATTCGCACGAACCAAGTGGTCCACCACCTACAAGCCGAGAGACGAGAACATGGCCCAGGTGCTTTTCCACCCAACCATGAAGTAATTACACTTCCCTAGATCTAGTCATGAAACAAAGGAAACCCATCCATGCACGAAATGTCTAGCTACCTAGAAACAACTGGCAGGAGGGATCACCCAATGCAACCCTGATGTCTAAATGTACAATTCTAAATAATGAAAAGCAGATTGTATCACAACAAGATGTGGCAGAGATATATATAAATAAGTTTGCTAGACAAAATAAACATATTTTTCAATGTCAGCTCGATTAGATCTAATCCTTTAAAATAGTAACCTGATTCAATTCCTGAAAAGAGGAAAAGCCATCTCTAAAAATCCACATTTAGCATCCTAGCCCAGAAAGTAACCCAATAACATTCCTAGATAAAAATCTACTTCTTTCCCCAAGAAGCAAGTAAAATAAATAAAATAAAACAATCAATATTCTCATATAATTGCTTCCAAAATCCCTTTCTCAAAACAACATTTGTAGAAACACAATTTCCACAAGCAAGAGGGAAAAACTTCATTTATTTAGATATATTATCTATAATCTGGTTTAATCCCCTAATCTTGTTTTATTGTTCAACTAATTTGTAGAAAACTGAGTTTCACTACTTCCTATCTATTGTTGTTTAATTCAAGCAATTAATTTAAATAAAAACATAATATGAGTTTAAGGATGGCTTTCTCATCAAATAATCCTATGTAATATTCAGAAAATCATACACTCTCTATTTTAAAATTGTCATAACTGTTATAGAGTTTTAACATAAGTAATTATTTGAGTTACGGGAGTGTAAACTAGCTATAAATAACCTCACATAAGTCTGCTACAGGAATTAGAATGAGGGCGACGGTGAAAGAAAAGAACTATAGGACCTATAATTCAGATTTACAGGTGCAGAGTATTTCTACTACAAAAACACAGTAATAAAATATATACATAGAACAACTGTAGGAACTTCGATTTATAAGCGACAGGAATAATAGAAAACTACAGGAATTATTATTTGGCTACAGGAGCATGAAAACTGCAACAGGTTTAAATTAAATAGAGACCGGGAGATTGGTAAATCCCACACAGGCATGGGCGGTTTCTTATCAACGACTAGGAAGATATTTAAAGATCACCAAAACCGTTCTTACATAAGGCCGCTCAAATGCAGGTCACTTGGAAACAGGTCGTTTACAAAGTCAAAGAACAAACCAAAGATATTGGTCGACATTAACAGCAAGGCTGACTCCAAATCCAATGTAGGTGCTGGCGATAGGGATTTAGAATAAGGCAGGTCACGCCTAATTTAAGAGGAAGAAAATGTAGTTAGAAAGGGTTGATCCATAGGTGAAGGTCAAAGGACGAAGAAACAAGTCGACGACATAGAAAAAGGGGTCGATCCAAATAAAAATATAGAAAAAAGAGTGCAAGTCGATTGGGAAAGTTTAAGAGTTGGCTAACGCCTTCTGATCAAGACTAAAATGCTACTTTTAACAGTCAAATAATCGTATGTTTATTTGCAATTAAATTATAAAAATACCCAGTTTGTTTGCTGAAGAAAAGATTGATATTTGCTCTTCCTGTTGCTACCTGAGCTACTTCCTGTCACTCCTTTTTTCTCTGCTTCTTGTCATTGGTTTCTTCTACTGCAAATCGTGGTTCCAAGCTTTGTTTTTCTACCTTGCCTTGCTCAGAATAAATGTGGGGTGATTTTTACTTCTGTCATCCCCTATTTTATTCCAAACTTCTACTAATAATGGCATTGGGAATTAGGTTTTCTTTTTCTTTTTGATCACTCAAGTTGTTTTCAGTTTGCATGATAATTTGGTTTCCCAAAAGCCTTCGAAATTAAATAATTAAACTTAATTTGCTCTTGTCGCTTGCATGACAACATACCATTCACTTACTTCCTCTATTTACCAATCTAAATATAATAATGATATTAATACGATTTATTTATTTTTGAAATAAAATAGTCACTTAATTTAAACAAGAAGCATTAACAATAATATTAAAATAATATAAATGTGCATATCTATTGTATTTAAAATACAATTAATTTTAGATATTGCTATTCAACAATAATATTTATAAGAATAGAAAAACACTTATATATTTTTATTATTTAAATAATTTAAACACACTATTTATTTAAATATCATAAAATAAACTATTAAAAATAAACCATTTCAAATACAATCGAAAGAACCTTTAATATTTATAATTAAATCATGCACTCGAAAAGGACTTACTGTCGCAATTAAAACCAAATATTTATCTAAGTATCTAACCATCCATCATATTTATCATCCACACAATGATGCATAAAATAAGCCATTCAAAACGCAACATGAAGCTACGTGAGTGTGTGATTGCATCAGAGTTAACCATCCCATCAGTTCTTGCCAAGTGGCTAGAACACCTCTACCTCAACCATGTTCTCGTCTTTGACGAGTACCTGCATTCATTCACACTCAACTCGACGTCAATAGGTTAGTGTCTCTGTAAACATAGCCGAAGCAAATCATTATAATCACATCGATAATATTTAACATTTAAATCAATTTTGTAATTTACTCATATAATTTTATGATAATTACCTTCACACATGTGGAACTTTACTCAAAGTAAAACAATCATGGTAAATGTTCATTAATCTAGAATAATAATATAGTCCATAAAAATGAGATGTGACATTTAGAACGTTCAAATCCCAAACTCAACACATATGTATCAAATTTCCAATACCACATCCTAGGACTTTGTTTTTGAAAGGAAGCTAGGTGTGCGAAAATCACTTCCTACACTAATCTAATGAGGAGAGAAGAGTGCAAATTCTTTTCAATCTTTACAATTACAGTGTTATTAACCCAATAACAAAGATATTGCAGCAAACACATACACAAGAATGTAAGACAGAAGAAGAGAGAGACAAGATATACGTGGGGAAAACCCTTATGTTTGAAAAACTGCACACTCCAAAACATAGCTCAAATGTATTATCTAAACAATGAGGTTTACAATACAGTTACAGAGCCAATGCTCTTGCAGAAGTCTTCAACACTCGTATCTGGAGATAATCTGGTAGCATTACAGTACCTGTCAATCACATAATACATCTCCTCTCCAAAGCACCTGTTTATATAGAAGATACAAGGCAAAAATGGCTCTATCTTGAGATGGGCGTCCAACATGGCCTCATGGCCCAAAATCCACGCCTATGGACTCTTGTCCAACATTGTAGGATGTTCATGACACTTGTCAAGTCACCCCATCCCAAAGAGGTCGCCTATTTCCAAGTTTGGGCAATGACAGATACTCTTACTAAAGGAAGCTAGGTGTGCAGAAATTGCTTCCTACACTAATCTATTGAGGAGAGGGCTATGCAAATTCAATTTTATCCTAACTATTACAGCAATGTTAAACCATTAACATGAGATATTTCAGCAAAACACAAGAACCAGAAAGTAGACAGAAGAAGAGAGACAAAGATTTACGGTGGGGAAAACCCTTATCGAGTGAAAAACCCCACACTCAAAAACCTGCACAATGTATTAACAAATCTGAAAGTTGTTTACAATACACTTGCAATGCAAGTTTCAATGGTCTTCGACACTCATGTCTGGAGTCAATCCGGTAGCATAACAGTACCTGTGATACAAACTCCATCTCCAAGCACCGGTATAAATAGGAAATACAAGGCAATATTGGACCTTTCTTCGAATGGGCATCCAACATGGCTTCATGGACCAAAACCCACACCCAAGGACACTTGGTCAACATTGTAGAATGTGCCTGACACTTGTCCACAACTCCCATCCCAAAGGGGTCTCCTATTTCCAAAATGGGCTATGACAGGTGTTGTTACAACACTTACGACTGTCATAGAATCTATCATAGCCGTTACAACTTACAGTTGTAAGAGAATCTGTCATACACATGCAATAAATAGCATATTCTCTTACAACATGTCATATTCCACCTTGGGGCACCCAAATATGCCTTATTCTAAGATGCTTCATGACACATGTCATCACCTGTCTTACAACCTTCTATTTCTGACTCTTACATGTCATAGATTCGTCATAGGAATCCATCATAACCATTTCGGTCAAACATTCCTTACACAACATGGAAGATGCCAACACATGGCAGAATATCCCTACCACTAAGTGGGATGTCTATATCCTCATGTGAGGACAAAAAATACAAGTTGTCATAATCCATGTAGGATTGACACATCACCGTGCCACATCCCACAATATGACAATATGGATTTTACAAATATTTACAACATAGGAAATTAAATAATAAATACAAACATTACAAATGCAGAGTATTACCAAGGTTGAGACACCTTAATTCCCAACATTCTCCCACTTGTTGAACACCTTGTAAGAGCCAATAGAAAAATAGGATTTAACTGCTATAGGCTGAGAGGCCCATAGACTCTGAACACCATCTGAACTTCTCTGTGCCCACTGGTTTTGTCAATGCATCTGCAACATTCTTCAAAGTATCTACCTTCTCCAAATTTACCTATCCATCCTCAACTATGTCTCGCACGAAGTGAAACTGAACATCAATGTGCTTTGTTCTAGCATGGAAAGTTGGATTCTTCGCAAGGCAAATTGCACTCTGACTGTCACAACTGATCGTGATGTGACCTGCATCAACACCAATATCTGAACACAATATCTTAAGCCTAATGGCTTCCTTATAAGCATGAGTTGCTGCCATATACTCATCTTCTAAAGTGGGCAAAGCAACAACAGGTTGTTGCTTACTCATCCAACTAATAGCACCACCAAAAAGTGTAAAAACATAAGCACTGGTGGATCTCCTGCTGTCAATGTCACCTGCCCAATCTGAATCCACAAATCCATGAATATCAACAGAATGCAGAGGTCCTAAAACATTACCATGATAGCAAATGGAATACTCAAAAGTACCCCTCAAATATCTAAACACTCACTTAACTACATCCCAATGAACCCGTTCAGGATTAGCCATAAATTGACTAAGGACTCCCACTGCTTAGGCAATGTCTGGTCTTGTGCAGACCATAGCATACATCAAACTGCCAACAACACTAGCATAAGGTACTATGCTCATGTCCTCCACCTCACTAGGAGATTTTGGACAATCCTCAACAGACAACTTTGTCCCCAATCTGAATCTGCCATGTTGAATCTGTCCAACATAGTCTTCACATACTTACTCTGGCTTAACCAAAGTTTTATGTTGGTTCTGTCTCTTCTGATTTCCATTCCTAAAATGTACCTGGCTGCCCCTAAATATTTCATTTCAAACTGAGCTGACAACTGAGATTTAAAATTAGAAATCATATTCTTACCCTTCCCAATGAGCAACATATCATCAACATACAGTGCAACAATGAGAATACGATCATCATCAAATTTATAATACACACAGTGATCCAATTTCAATCTCACAAATCCAATTGACAACACAAAGGCATCAAACTTCAAGTACCATCTCCTAGGGGATTGCTTCAAACCATACAAAGACTTTTTAAGTTTGCAAACCAAATTTTCTTTACCTTTCGCCATGTAATACTCTGGCTATGACATGTAGATTTCTTCCTCCAAGTAACCATGAAGGAAAGTTGTCTTCACATCCATCTATTCTACCTCTAAGTCATAAGCTACTGTGAGAGACAACAGGAATCGAATGGATGTCAGCTTTGCAATGGGAGAGAAGATCTCACCATAATCTATACCCTCCACTTGTGAATACCCCTTCGTAACCAATCTGGCCTTATACTTCTCAACACTACCATCTGCACCATTTTCTTCTTGAACACCCATTTGCATCCAACAGGTTTCCGTCCAGGAGGCAAAGGCACCAAGTCCCAAGTTTGATTCTTTTGCAAAGAAGCCATTTCTTCCTCCATGGCCTCCTTCCAGGAACCTGCATCCTTCATATCTAAAGCCTCTGATACAGTTCTAGGTTCATCACTATTAGTAAGCAAAGCATAAGCACAACTAGAATCAAGCAATGTAAAACCAAACCTTTTAGGTTGCTTTCTTATCCATGTAGACCTCCTCAAGAGCTGAGGTTGAGGTTTAGCTTCTTCATCTGAGCTTTCAGAGCTGCTAGAGCTCTCCTCATCATCAGGTCCAACATTGTCTTTCTGTTCAGTCTTCTCAAGGGTGAGAGGAAACTGAACAACATCCTCTTTCTTTTCTCTTTCTTCTAGCTACAAAATAGTGGAAGAAGGTGTAAGCTCTCTGAAGATGACACTTCTGCTATACAATACTTTTTTAGCCATGGGGTTCCAAAGCTTGTATCCTTTCACACCAACACCATAGCCGATGAAGATACACTTAACAACTTTGTTCTCCAACTTTGACTGCTTCTCCCTAGGCACATGTGCATATGCCTCACAACCAAAAACACGAAGATACCTTATTGAAGGCTTTCTACCAGACTACACCTCCATGGGTGTCTTTCCAACAAGTGTTGATGTAGGATATCTATTTACCAAATAGCAAGCAGTGGCAACAGCTTCAGCCCAAAACTTTTGTTCTAGGCCAGCTCCACTAAGCATACTCCTAACCTTCTCCATCAGTGTACTGTTCATCCTCTCTGCAACTCCATTTTGCTGTGGGGTGTATGAAGTTGTCTTGTGCCTTTCAATCCCAAGTTCCTTGCAATACTTATCAAATTTTGTAGAACAGAACTCACCACCATTGTCAGTTCTCAAACATTTAATCTTTTTACCAGTCTGATTTTCAGCAAAGGCTTTAAACTCCTTAAACTTGCTATAGACTTCAGATTTGCTTCTGAGAAAATAAATCCATGTCCTTCTACTGTAATCATCTATAAAAGATACAAAGTATATAGATTTTGATAATGAAGGAACATTAACAGGACCAAACACATCAAATGAATGAGGTCCAACACACCAGAAGACTTATGAGAACTCAAGTAAAGCTGAACACGGTTTTGTTTTCCATAATTGCAATGTTTGCAAAAGTTGAACTCAAGATTACAATCATCTAACCCCTCAATGAGGTTCTTATTTTTTAGGGTACGCAGACCCTTCTCACCAATGTGGCCAAATCTCCTATGCCATAACATTGTCTTTTCTGTAGGAAGTTTAACTTCTAATGCATGATTACAACCATCAAGACTAGAAACAACAGATTTCTTCACTGCTCATTTAGATGGTGGGGATGAAGTGACTGTTGCCCTCTTCCTTGAGTTAGAAGAACTATTGCATTGTGAAATGCATGCCTCCAGCTGAAACAAAGTACCTCTCCTAGTACCCTTACCAAGCACCATAGCTCCTCTAGTCATCTTGCATCCTTCTTTCGAAAAGACAACCTGTACACCTACATCATTCAACATACTTACAGAAAGCAGGTTCCGTGCTAAGCCTGGGATGTGTAGAACCCCAGAGATCCCCTTTACTCGACCATCAGGGAATCAGATAGAGACTCTTCCATGACCAATGATCTTCAGATGAGAGTCATCACCCAAATACACCTTTCCACCATCGAACTCCTCATACTTAGTGAACCAGTCTCGATGCGAGGTCATGTGGAATGATGCACCAGAGTCGATTAGCCACACATCATCAAATGCATGGGTTGCCAGGACTGCGATGAAAGCATCACCGTCATCTTGTGATTTGTCAGAATCTGAATCAGGAGCTTTCTTCTTTTTCTTCTTCTCCTCTTTGCATTCCTTTCGAAAATGCCTGATCTTGCCACAGTTCCAACAAAGAGCCTTGGACTTTCCAAGAGATTTGGATCTCCCACAGGATTTGGATCTGCCCTTCTCAGCTTTCTTGTCCTTCTTCTTCCCTTTCTCCTTGGGTCTTCCACAGACTGCAAGGGCCTCTTTAGCTGCCTCATAAGACTTTCTTTGCATATCTTTAGACAACAGTGAAGAAACTACTTCTTCCATTTTGAATGTGGATGTGGTGCTTCCAATTGCCATGACAAGATGATCCCATGAGTCCGGCAGAGAACAAAGCAGGGTCATACACCGATCCTCCTCCTCCATCTTTACACCAATAGATGTCAATTGTGCAACCAGCATGTTAAAGGCATTTATATGCTCAGCAACAGATCCTCTGTCCTCTATTTGAAGAGAATACAACTTCTTTCTTAGAAAAAGTTTATTAACTAGGGATTTGGCTTGATACACATCCCCCAACTTCTTCCAAAGGAGTTTTGCAGTAGTCTCCTCATGGACATTTAACAACATAGAATCAGCAAGACTAAGTCTTATGAGACCCTTAGCCTTCCAATCCTTGAGATCCCAATCAACTTGTGACATTACAGCTGGTTTAGTTCCATTCATACTATCCCAAAGGTCTCGATCAACTAACATGTCTTCCATTTTGAGCTTCCACAGCTCAAAATTACTGCCATTGAACTTCTCTACTTCTAACCTTCCTGATGTGCCTACCATCTCCTTGTTGTAATAAGATACAGAATGCTCTACACAGACTCCCACTCAACCTAAGATTAGCTCAAAAAACTCCTACCCAACAACTAGGACCAAAGGTGATCAAGCTCTAATACCAACTGAAAGGAAGCTAGGTGTGCAGAAATTACTTCCTACACTAATCTATTGAGGAGAGGGCTATGCAAATTCAACTTTATCCTAACTATTACAGCAATGTTAAACCATTAACATGAGCTATTGCAGCAAAACACAAGAACCAGAAAGTAGACAAAAGAAGAGAGACAAAGATTTACGGTGGGGAAAACCCTTATCAGGTGAAAAACCCCACACTCAGAAACCTATACAATGTATTAACAAATCTGAAAGTTGTTTACAATACACTTGCAATGCAAGCTTCAATGGTCTTCGACACTCATTTCTGGAGTCAACCTGGCAGCATAACAGTACCTGTAAACCTGTGATACAAACTCCATTTCCAAGCACCGATATAAATAGGAAATACAAGGCAATATTAGACCTTTCTTCAAATGGGCATCACACATGGCTTCATGGACCAAAACCCATGCCCAAGGACACTTGGTCAACATTGTAGAATGTGCCTGACACTTGTCCACAGCTCCCATCCCAAAGGGGTCACCTATTTCCAAAATGGGCTATGACAGATGCTCTTACAACACTTACGACCGTCATAGAATCTGTCATAGCGGTTAAAACTTACAGCTGTAAGACAATCTATCATACACATGCTATAAATAGCATATCTCTTACAATATGTCATATTCCACCTTGGGGTGCCCAAATATGCCTTATTCTAAGATGCTTCATGACACATGTCATCACCTGTCTTACAACCTTCTATTTCTGACTCTTACATGTCATAGATTCGTCATAGGAATCCGTCAAAACCGTTTCGGTCAAACATTCTTTACACAACATGGAAGATGCCAACACATGGCAAAATATTCCTACCACTAAGTGGGATGCCTATCTCCTCATGTGAGGACAAAAAATACAAGTTGTCATAATCCATGTAGGATTGACACATCACCGTGCCACATCCCACAATATGACAATATGGATTTTCCAAATATTTACAACATAGGCAATTAAATAATAAATACAAACATTACAAATGTAGAGTATTACCAAGGTTGAGACACCTTAATTCCCAACACTTACCACAATTACGACTATCATAAAATCCGTCATAGCTGTCATATCTTACAGTTGTAAGAGAATATGTCATACACAGGCTAAAAATAGAATATTCTCTTACATGTCATAACCCTCCTTGGGGCCCCCAAAGATGCTTTCTTCCAAGATGCCCTGTGACACATGTCTTCACCTGTCATAGAATCTTCCATTTATGACTCTTACGTGTCATAGAATTGTCATAGGAATCTGTCATGACCATTTCAGTCAATATTCCCTTACACACTATCCAAGATGCTGACACATGGCAAAATATTCCTACCACTAAGTGGGACACCTATCTCCTTGTGTGAGGACAAATTTACATTTTGTCACCTTCCACGTAGGATGACACATCATCATGCCAACTCCCACAAGATGACAAAACAAGATTTGCATCCTAATTACATAATAGGCAATAAATAAATAAATACAATGAAATAATACAAGGAATTACCAAGGTTGAGACACCTTAATTCCCAACATTCTCCCACTTGTCAAATACCTTTTAAGAGCCAATGGAAATAACAAGATTTAACTGCTATAGGCCGAGAGGCCCATAGACTCTGAACATCATCTGAACTTCTTTGTGCCCACTGGTTTCGTCAATGCATCCGCAACATTCTTCAAAGTGTCTTCCTTCTCCAAATTCACCTTCCCATCCTCTACCATCTCTCACACGAAGTGAAACTGTACATCAATATGCTTTGTTCTAGCATGGAAAGTTGGATTCTTTGCTAGGCAAATCACACTCTGACTGTCACAACAAATCATAATCTATCATACATCAACACCAATATCTGAGCACAATCTCTTAAGCCAAATGGCTTCCTTACAAGAATCAGTTGCTGCCATATACTCAGCTTCTGTCGTGGACAAAGCAACTACAGATTGTCACTTACTCATCCAACTAATTGCACCACCGAACATAGTGAACACATAGGCACTAGTGGATCTCCTATTGTCAATGTCACCTGCCCAATCAGAATCCACGAGTCCACAAATACAAACAGAATGTGGAGGTCCTGTAACATTACCATGATAGCATATGGAATATTCTGAAGTACCCCTCAAATATCTGAACACTCGCTTAACTGCATCCCAATGTACCTGTTGAGGATTAGCCATAAATTGACTAAGGACTCCCACTGCTTGCGCAATGTCTAGTCTTGTGCAGACCATAGCATACATCAAACTGCCAACAGCACTAGCATGAGGTACTCTGCTCATGTCCTCCACCTCACTAGGAGATTTTGGACAATCATTAACAGACAACTTTGTCCCCAATGAAAAAGGAACACACAGTGGTCTACAATCTGTCATGCTGAACCTATCCAAAACGGTCTTCACATACTTACTCTGGCTTAACCAAAGTTTTTTGTTAGCTCTGTCTCTTTTGATTTCCATTCCTAGAATGTACCTGGCTGCCTTTAGATTTGTCATCTCAAACTATGCTGACAACTGAGAATTCAAATCAGAAATCATGTTCTTACCATTCCCAATTAATAGCATATCATTAACATACAATGCAATAATGAGAATGCGATCATTGTCAAACTTATAATACACACAATGATCTGATTTCGATCTTAGAAATCCAACTGACAACACAAAGGCATCAAACTTGAAGTACCACATCCTAGGAGACTGCTTCAAACCATACAAAGACTTTTTCAACTTGCAAACCAAATTTTCTTTACCTTTCTCTATGTAATGCTCTGGCTGTGACATGTAAATCTCTTCCTCCAAATCACCATGAAGGAATGTTGTCTTCACATCCATCTGCTCCACCTCTAAATCATAAGTTGTTGCAAGAGATAACAGGAACCGAATAGATGTCTGCTTTGCAATGGGAGAGAAAATTTCACCATGATCAATTCCCTCCACTTGTGAATACCCCTTCGCAACCAGTCTGGCCTTGTACTTTTCAACACTGCCATTTGCACCGAATTTCTTCTTGAACACCCATTTGCATCCAACAAGTTTCCATCCTTCAGGCAAAGGCACCAAGTCCCATGTTTTATTCTTTTCCAAAGAAGCCATCTCATCTTCCATGGCCTCCTTCCAGGAACCTGCATCTTTCATGCACATAGCATCTGTCACAGTTCTAGGCTCATCAGTGTTAGTAAGCAAGGCAAAAGCACAACTAGAATCAAGTAATGAATAACCAAACCTATCAAGTTGCTTCCTTGTTCGTGTAGACCTCCTCAATGGCTGAGGTTGAGGTTCTGCTTCTTCTTTTGAGCTTTTAGAGCTGCTAGAGCTCTCCTCATCATCAGGTCTCACAGGGTCTGTCAATTCAGTCTTCTCAGGGGTAGAAGGATACTGAACCACATCTTCTTTCTTTTCTATCTATTTTGGTTGTAGAACAACAAAAGAAGGCGTTAGCTCTCTGAAGATAACACTTCTTCTATACAACACTTTTTCAGCCATAGGATCCCAAAGCTTGTATCCTTTCCCACCGACTCCATAGCCAATGAAAATGCACTTAATAGCCTTGTTCTCCAATTTAGACCATTTCTCCCTAGGCACATATGCATATGCCTCACAACCAAAAATACGAAGATGTCTAACTAAAGGCTTCTTACCAGACCACACCTCCATAGGTGTCTTACCAACAAGAGCTAATGTAGGAGACCTATTTACCAGGTAGCAAGCAGTGGCTACAGCTTCAGTCCAAAACTTTTGTTCGAGGCTTGCTCCACTAAGCATACTCCTAGCCTTCTCCATTAGTGTCATGTTCATCCTCTTTGCAACTCCATTTTGTTCAGGGGTGTATGGAGTTGTCTTATGTCTTTCAATCCCTTGCTCTTTACAGAACTTATCAAACTCTGCCAAACAAAACTCACCACCGTTATCAGTTCTCAAACACTTAATTTTTTTACTAGTCTGATTCTCAACAAAAGCTTTAAACTCTTTGAACTGACTAAAGACTTCAGTCTTGCTTTTGATAAAATAAACCCATGTCCTTCTACTGTAATCATCTATGAAAGATACAAAATATACAGATTTGGAAATCGAAGGAACATTAACAAGACCAAACACATCAGAATGAATAAGATCCCATACACCAGAAGACTTGTGAGAACTAGAGTAAAACTGAACATGATTTTGCTTTCCATATACACAATGTTCGCAAAAGTCAAACTTGAGATTACAATCATTTAACCCCTTAACGAGGTTTTTATTTTTTAGGGTTCTAAGACCCTTCTCATCATTGTGGCCATATCTCAAATGCCATAACATAGTCTTTTCAGTAGGGAGCTTAACTTCCAAAGCATGAGCACCCTTGGGTACACAAGATGCACTACCATCAGAATTTGTTACAATAGATTTCTTCACTGCTTGTTCAGATGGTGGGGATGAAGTGACTGCTACTCTTTTCTTTGATTCAAAAGAACTATTGCACTTTGAAGTGCATGCCTCCAACTGAAACAAAATACCTCTCCAAGTACCCTTCAAAAGCACCATAGATCCTCTAGTCATCTTGCATCCATCCTTCGAAAAGATAACTTGCATATCTGCATCATTTAACATACTTACAGAAAGTAGGTTTCATGCCAAGCCTGGGATGTGCATAACCCCAGTGATCCCCTTCACTCATCCATCAAGGAATCAGATTGAGACTCTTCTACGACCAACAATCTTCAGATGAGAATTGTCACCCAGGTACACTCTTACACCATCGAATTCTTCATACTTCGTGAACCAGCTTTGATGTGAGGTCATGTGGAATGATGCACCAGAATCTATCAACCACACATCATCAGATGCATGGGTGGCCAAGGCTGCGATGAAGGCATCACCATCATCTTCAGACTTGTCAGAATCTAAATCTAGGACATTCTTCTTCTTCTTTTTCTTTTCTTCCTTGCATTCCTTTCAGAAATGCCCAATTTTTCCACAGTTCCAACAGAGAGCCTTGGACTATCCACGAGATTTGGATCTCTCATGGGATTTGGATCTGCCCTTCTCAGCTTTCTTGTCCTTTTTCCATTTCTCCTTAGGTCTTCCACAAACCGCAAGAGCCTCTTTGGCTACCTCAAAAGACTTTCTCTGCATCTCTTCAGATACCAATGAAGATACCACTTCATCATAGCCATAACAAGATGATCCCATGAGTCTGGCAAAGAACAAAGCAAGGTCATACAACGATCCTCCTCCTCCATCTTCACACCAACAGATGTCAATTGTGCAATTAACATGTTGAAGGCATTCAGGTGATCTGCAACAGATCCTCCATCCTCAAAGAATACAACTTCTTTCTCATAAAAAGTTTGTTCACCAGGGATTTGGCCTGATAAACATCTCCCAACTTCTTCCAAAGATCTTTCATGGTCTTCTCCTCATGGACATTTAACAGGACAGAATCATCTAGACTGGGTCTTATGAGACCCTTAGCCTTCCGATCTTTGAGATCCCAATCATCTTGTACCATTGCATCTGGTTTTACACTGGATATGGTTTCCCATAGGTCACGATCAACATGCATGTCTTCGATCTTAAGTTTTCATAGCTCAAAATTAGTGCCATTAAATTTCTCCACCTCTAACCTTCCGGATGTGCCTACCATCTCTTTTCTTGCAACAAGATTATAGAATACTCTACACAAAGCTCCCACTCAACCTAAGATTAGCTCAAAAAACCCCTACCCAACAACTAGGACCAAAGGTGATCAAGCTCTGATACCAACTGAAAGGAAGCTAAGTGTGCAGAAATCGCTTCCTACACTAATCTAATGAGGAGAGAAGAGTACAAATTATTTTCAATCTTTACAATTACAATGCTATTAACCCAATAACAGAGATATTGCAGTAAACAAATACACAAGAATATAAGATAGAAGAAGAGAGAGACAAGATATACGTGGGGAAAACCCTTATGGGTGAAAAACCCCACACTCCAAAACACAGCTCAAATGTATTATCTAAATAATGAGGTTTACAATACAGTTATAGAACCAATGCTCTTGCAGGAGTCTTCGACACTCATATCTGGAGATAATCTGGCAGCATAACAGTACCTGTCAATCACATAATACATCTCTCCAAAGCACCTGTTTATATAGAAGATACAAGGTAAAAATGGCTCTATCTTGAGATGGGCGTCCAACATGGCCTCATGGCCCAAAACCCATGCCTATGGACACTTGTCCAACACTGTAGAATGTTCATGACACTTTTCAAGTCACCCCATCTGAAAGAGGTCACCTATTCCCAAGTTTGGGCAATGACAGATACTCTTACGACACTTACGACTGTCATAGAATCCGTCATAGATGTCATATCTTACAGTTGTAAGAGAATCTGCCATACATAGGCTAAAAATAGCATATTCTCTTACAATATGTCATAACCCTCCTTGGGGCGCCCAAAGATGCTTTCTTCCAAGATGCCCTGTGACACATGTCTTCACCTGCCATAGAATCTTCCATTTACAACTCTTACGCATCATAGAACTATCATAGGAATCTGTCATGACCGTTTCGGTCAATATTCCCTTACACACTATCCAAGATGCCGACACATGGCAAAATATTCCTACCACTAAGTGGGATGCCTATCTCCTCATGTGAGCACAAATTTACATGTTGTCACCTTCCACGTAGAATGACACATCATCGTGCCAACTCCCACCTAATTACATAATAGGCAATAAATAAATAAATATAATGAAATAATACAAGGAATTACCAAGGTTGAGACACCTTAATTCCCAACAGTTTTAGGCCATACAAAGATTTGTTCAATTTGCAAACCAAATTACCTTTACTTTTCACCACGTAGTGCTCTGGTTGTGTCACATAAATATCCTCCTCCAAGTCACCATGAAGGAAAGCAGTTTTCACATCTATTTGCTCAACCTCTAAATCATAAGTAGCAACAATAGAAAGAAAAAATATAATGGATGTCATTTTTGCAACAGAAGAAAATATCTCACCATAATCAACACCCTCAACTTGAGAGTAACCTTTCTCAACCAACCTTGCTTTGTACTTATCAATACCTCCATCTGAACCAATCTTTTTCTTGAGCACCCATTTGCAACCAATAGGTTTTCATCCTTCAAGCAATGGTACAAGATCCCATGTATCATTCTTTTTCAAATATGTCATTTCTTCATCCATAGCAATCTTCTAGGATTCTGCATCATTCATACCTAATGCCTCTTCTACGAATATGGGTTCATCCATGTTAGTATTCAAAGCAAAAATACACCTCCAATCATCAGATGAATAGCCTTTTAGGTGGTTGTCTATGCCTTGTAGACCTATGAACAAGCTGAGTTGGAGGTTCTTCCTCCTCTTCTGAAGATTCAGAGCTAGATGAGATCTCCTCAACTTCTCGTTTATCCATGGGTCTCGATTCAACTTTCTCAGGTGCATGTTGGTCATTTAACAGTTTTTGTTAACAAAAAAATGTTAACACGCATCCCACTCCACCCCATGCTCCCATTGTATATTACACCTATCAATGTAACTAGGAAATATATATATATATATCCTATCAACAATAAACGTTATATAATTGCAAGGTTGAGACACATTTTCCCCACATATTGAAGCCTCTTAGAAAAGGTATACATGGTTGTACCATACACAGGCTTTCCTTTGCACCGCCATTCTAAAACAAACTCTTGTAGGGGAAGAGTCTCAAAGCCACATAAGTTGGAACCTGAATGAGGGATTTTTAGAATCTGTGAAAAAATAAACTAAAATTTTAATCGGCTAATGATTTGAGCCTTTCCAATCAATAATTTTAGAGTTGGTGGTCCAAATATCACCCACCCAAAAGCTAGACACAAGGAATCTATCTAACCTCTTAGAGATAGCATCAGCACCCCACCTCCTATTATTCCAAGTAAACATACCATTAGAAGGCTTTATGTCCACCAGGTTCAATAGATTAATAGTATTCCTCAAGAGCCTGGAAGAATCCTCTAACCTACCAACACCTCCCCTCTTCTCCTCCAAACAAGAAACAACATTAAAATCCCCAATAAAGATCCAAGGAAGATAGGGAGCAAGATACCTAACCAACTTGATGTGAGACCAAAGCAATGATTTTCCTGAGAGATCATTCGTAGCATAAATATTGGAAAAAAGAATAACTTCACCTGATTCTAAACTTGATGCAACCACAGACATAGAAGATATACTAGAAATCCACCACATTGGAACAACTTTGTGAGGGTCCCAGAGAAAAGCTACACCTTTAGAGTTTCCTTGTGCCTTAATACATTGACACTGACCTCTCACCCAAAGCCTAGAAGCCAAACTCAACATACCTTCCATAAACATCTTAGTCTATTGGATGAAGATGATATCTGGAGAGTGAAACCAAATCAAATCACGAATAGCCTTTTGTCTAGGGATGCTATTCATACCCCTAACATTCCATGAGATAAAAATCATTTTTGAGAAGGAGAGAAATGAGAATCAATGGTTTTCACCGAACTAGCCTCAACCAACGTCTCTCCAGTTAGTCTCACTTTTTCCTGATCTTTCTTTCTACCCACCTTGGGGATCTTCTTCGGAGCACCCTTTTTGAGAACCTTCTGTTGTATCCCTAATGCATGCAAGGTTCTCTTACTCTTACCCCCACCCTGGACCACCTTTTCTAAGGAAGTCACTGAAATGGCCAAACCTGAGCAATCTGTCACTTATTTGCATCCACTAGTCTCCATCTCTCTAAAAATTAAGGGAATATATGTGTCCATTAGAGCACCTGGGCCTCCATCATGTGCACCAACATGAATACTTCCATCCTTCACCACAACCAATTGGTCCATCCCCATAGGATCCTGCCCAAGTTGCATCCCTACAGGGATCTCTTCAGATAGATCCAAGTCTTCCAATGCATCAAATATGTTAAACACCTCATCTATCTACCTATCCTTTAATGTTCTCTTCTGCCCTCTTCCCTTGTTCTAAGCCTTGACCGGAATAAACCCCTCCTTATCTTCCATCATAGGTGATTTTCCTTTATCCTTATTGGGAGTAGGACGAGGTGGCCCATTGCTTGCAGAACCCACAGGATTAGATTTAGGAGACATCCCCTGCAGATGGCCATATTCATGACATAGCTAGCAATGAAATGGAAGAGTTTCATAATCAATCGGTTGGATCCAAGAAGAAGATCCCATTCGAATTTCCATAGAATCATGTAAGGGTTTGCTTAGATCAATTTCAATACAAACACGAGCATAAGTGATTACCTTTTTGTCTATAGTTTGTTGTGACAGGCCCACTAGCTTGCCCAATAGCATCGCAACTAAGTGGAAGATGTCATTTCTCCAAAATTCTAGTAGGAACCACAGAAGTTGCACCCAAATAGTAACCCTAGAAGGAAGCTCCTCCATAGGGTTGAACCCTACATGCCATGGTTTAATGAACAATCCAACTTGATTATAGAAATAAGGCCTACCTTCAAAAACCTTGTTCCTATCTGAAATGTATGAGAAAACAACTCGAAAATAGCTATTGGCCACCAACATCACATTTGTTTCGCCCTCTAGGTTCCAAGTGCGTCGAGCCCACGATTCCAAAAAGGGGAGGGAGACCTGAACTTGCAAATCAAAGCATGGTTGGTCAAATAATTGACATATTCCTCCACCGAATCAGGTTGAATCGCAAGCACATGCCTGTGTTCACTCCTTGCAAGACATCCATTCACCTTCAAAGGCCTAAAGCCTCCAGGCTATGAAGAGCTTTCTCTGTTAACATTGATGTTCAAACCAATGGCAGAATGATCATGCATGAGAGGAGAGGAGACTCCCCCATCCACTGCCTCTTTAAAGGAAGAATTATTCATCGCAAAAGACCCTCCAAGAAGGGCCATGCAAAGCCCCACCGAGGAAAAAGCAACCTAGGGAAGCCAAGGCACAAACCTAGAACAATAACTATTTGCCAAATCCTGAGCAAAGACTGGATCTCCACCACTGCAGAAAAACCCCACGAAACCACCTCAAACCCCAACTGAATACTACCAGAGCCCCTTCTCGATAGAAACAGACCTTCCCTGCACAATAGACACCTTCAGACCCCCGCCCAACACCCTGCATACTAGAAAAAACCCTAAATCAAAAGTTCCTTCTTCTGTTGTTCTTAAAGGTTAGTTAAAGTATCTATTTTTTGGCACATTGATAGTAGATATCTCTCTTTCTCCCTCATTAACTTTTACTTCTAAATTTTGAGGATCTTCTTCCTTGTCATTATCTTCTTTTGTCTTTCTTGTGGTATAGCACAATTTTCTTGTAGTGGAGTATCCATCTTGTCCATCCGCTCTATAAGTTTCCAAATTCCCTTTTCCTTTGGTACTATGGTATGATATTTCTTATCTCCACATGTATTTCTAACTTGTTATGTAGGTGATAAAATTATTCCCTTTATTTTTTGTAGCACATTGAATTTATAAAAATTTTGGTGTTGTAGAATGAAAAAGTTTTACAAAATTCATCTTGTGCTTTATTCCATTCTCAGGTCTCTCCACTCTTCTCTTGGTTGACATACCAAGTTTTTGCAATAGGTGGTCTAGTAAAATAGTTGAATATAAAGTCTCATCATATTCTCTTTTGTTAGTCCACTCCCAAATGTAATCGTCTAAGTGTGTCTTAGGTTTAATCTCACCGTAATATTTAGTGGATAAGCTTCAATCCCCTTCTTTTGGTAGGTACTTGGTTTTTAATAGAAGTGTGAATGTTTTCCAAGTTGGGATGTTCGACTTGTGGGTATACCACCATCTTGTCACATTGCATACTAGAGTATCTTGTAGTGCTTCTAGTCTCAAATCTTCCCTTTCAAATATCTTTTCCATGCTTTCTATGTAGGTTATCAAGTCTCCTACTCTAGAATAGTGTGGAAACTTAACGTATGAGATATCACATCAAATGTGGTTCAAGTGATATGAAAATTTGGTATTTTGTTCTTTTGTATTATTATTTTAGTTTTCCACATTTGGCAGTGGGTTTCCATTATTTGTGATGATGATATTATGAGTTTTGTCAGTATTTCTTAAACTATTAACCTTTCTTGCTCTTGATATCTTCCTTGACCTTCTTTCCAATTCATCCCAAATCCAAGTTTCTATTGCATCCTCACTACCTATGTTATAACTATTGCTATCAAGGATGATCTCTCCCTCTAAGTTAGGCTTGTCTATGGTTTATTTTGCAAGGATTTATCCTTTGGAGTATAGCACCTTCTTATCATCTTCCTCACTTTCTTCCTGCCCATCTCTTCTATATAAGCACTACTCATATATGTGTATAAGGGCATATGTATCATCTTATCTTTGTCAAATAATGACAATTCTTCCTTACATGAGTTGATTGTAAAATTATAGTTAACAAACCATTCCAAATTCAGTGAGATGTTGAACATGTCAAATGGTTTCTTCATTTCAATCACTTCAAAGTCAATTTTTTTTTAATCCCAAGCAGATTAACTTCTATATATCTCCATGTTCCAATTGTGCTAATTGTAGTGTCATCGACTAGAGCAATGTTGTAAGGTGTGTCATATAGTGTTGGTCTTCCAAACTCCTCCTATACTCTCTTGGGTATAATGCTAATATCAACTCCTAGATTAATCAATACATTCTTAAAATTTCTATTGTTTACCTAAAGTTCTACCATGATTGGATTATTTTTCCATCTCCTTGGAGTTTTTGCTGCACTTATGATTTGTGGCCTTAAACTGGTGTGTTTGCTTTTATTCTAGTATCTTTAGAATTGTTTGAGTTTTTCTATAAAATTTTCTTCTTCTACAAGGTTAGCCAATTCCTTTGATAGTTAGGCCTCTTATTCTAAAAAGCATGCCTTGCAGTAATCCTCCTTCTTTTCCTCTATGATAAACTCCCTAGTATCTTCAGTTATCAATTTTTCCTTTGATTTCATGGGAAAACAATCCTCCTCTTCCTCCTCCTCCTCTTCTTTTGACTCATTACCCAGTGTCTTTCCTTTTGTAGTGTCAGTCCCATCTATAGTTATTATCATAATTTTATTTTTCTTTACATATTTATTAATGGTTTTTCTTACTAATTCTTCCTTTCTCTCCAAATAATCTTTCTCTAACCATTCTAAGAGCAACAACTTGCTTCCTCCTCATTTGGTTCTACCCTCATGCATCTAGCTCCTTAATAAATTTTTTTATGCACCCTCATCATGAATTTAGCCCCTCTTATTACATTAGGTCCTAATAATTCATTGCTTTTTGTTTGTGGTGGAGCATTCCTAAAGTATTGTTAAGCTCTTGAGCAAGAGAATAGATCATATCATGATTAGAATCATTGAAAATCCATAATTTTATTCTATTCTTGCCATTCATTAGCATAGTGGCCCATCTATAGCAAGTAGCATCCTCCCTTCTTCTTTGACCACAACCTCTTCCTCTATTGTGTCCTTTATTGTTATTATAGTAGCCTCTATTATCATTTTGAGGGTAATTCGTAAGAGATTGGTTATTCATGATTTGTGGTGGTGTATTCTATGTCGTGTGTATATTATGTTGATCTTTCCATGTTGGATGTTTATAGCCATGATCATAGAATGCTCTTATAGACAATCCTTTATCCTTGGCCATTCCTTTGAGTATAGGGTCGTTGTATTTGCATTAGTGTTTACACCATGGTTCATGTTCATTATCTTAGTTCAATCTAAATAGGAGAGATGAGCAATCACCAATTTCATGTTCATCTCATTCTTTTCATATCCCATAATACACACTTTTTAACTTCCTAGGGGTTGGTTGTAAGTGTATTCTAATTGTCACATCCCTCTTCTCTCCTTTAATCACAAGGCATTCATTTCTCAAGTGACCTTCATTGGAGAAAAAGGTGCACCATAGCTTTTTCTCTCAAAATGGGTGATGTCACCAAGTTGTTCTCACCTTTTGCTAATATATCCTAATTTATTTTTAGTTGCTCCAATTTTAATTTCAAATTTTCTGTTTCTTTGTTTTTTCTCCTCCATGGTTGGGCTTCTCCCCTACATGCCAGTTCCACCACACTTGAATAGGTTTTGAATGTTCTACCATCAAAGCCAGTTCCAATCTCTAGTAGTAATCCAGACACAAACCATTCAATTCTTTGCTTTTTAGTAAGGTGTTCCTCCACCTTTCTTACTAGTTCCTTGAATTCATAGTCATATTATTTAATGGTTTCTCCTTCTTCTTGTATCATTAATCTCATTTTGCTAACACTTTTGGATGGGATCTTAGGAGATCTAAATTTAGACAGGAATTCATCCTCTATGTCGTACCATTCTTTGTCAGGTTACGGACACTTCTTCATGTACCATTTAAGAGTGGCATTCCTCAGTGTCACTACAAAATCATAGAGTTTAGCTTGATTACCTTGAGTCCCATTTCTTCTCCAATCAGATTCCAGCATAAAGATGTGTTTAGATGCTTCAGTAGTATCCTTTCCACACACTAGTAACTTTATAGGGTGATCCATGTTAATAGTTGGTTCTTCTAAATTGCCGGTGTCAGGTGTGAATAATAATTGGTTCTCTATTTTTGAATTTATGTGGTTCTTGTCCCTTAATGATCTAATGTTCTTGTTGCAATCTATTTACCTTACTAATTTATTGTTTCTTCCTTTATCCCTTGCTAATTCAACTTCAAAAAAATCACTCCTCAATATCTCTACGCAATTACTTACAAATTTGTTTTGTTGTTCTTCTCTTATTCAAGTTCAATCACTATATATACCTTCCAAAAGAACTCTTCTTGTCTTAACTTGCATAGGAGATGACTCTTGGTATAGGGGGTTCACCTCTTCATGCAATCATTTCAATTTAGGAGATAACTTTTCATTGGTTAATGACATTTCATCACTTAATATAGGGTTTTCCCAACCTTATTTAATCATTTTGATTGTGTCCATGGCAAGGTCTTCGAACATGTTTTCAACTTCTTCTTCAGTACTCTTCTTATTTTCTTGTTAATTTAAATTTCTCATAATTTTCTCTTTTTTTAATCCCACACTTTTACTCAGCACATTTTCTAAATATTCCACACTAAAATCTAGAGGTTTCAATTTTGTTAGAGGAGTTAATAAACCCTCAAATCCATTATTGTCTATAATTTTTAGGTTAGGCAAATCAGGTTCCAACTGCAATATGGGAGTCAAATATTTGAATGGGAAAGAAATTTCTTCCACACCCTCTTTCTAATGACTTTAAATAACACATATTCTTCAATCTATTTTGCCAGTTCTAGTAGGAGTTCTGTTATTTTTTTAATATGGATATTTAGTTGCTCAGGTGTTCCTTTGTTATTTTGAAGTGCAATCATCAATTGATCCTCTATTTGTGCAATCTTAATGTTTTTTGGAATTCTCATGATCAACTGCAACCCCTATGGCACACTCATTTATAATCATGTTCTCTAGTGGTGGGTTTTCATTCTTCTCCTTATCCTTATTATTTTTAGCAATAGCCCCTATGGTGTGCCCTACATCCTTCTCATTTTTCACATCATTATCAGTAGTAGCCCTCTTGGCACACCTTGACTTGGCTTCCCTAGTATTTTCTATCCTTCTACGATATATTTCCCATCTCTCTTGAATTTGTTTTAGTCTCTTCTCTTCCATGTTCATTTCCATTACTAACTCAATCTCTTCGCTAATCTCTCTTTGCTTCTTGTTATCTTCTTTCGCCATGGGTGTTTATTGATTTGGTATTTCATTAATCCTTTTATCCATCCCTAATGGCTTATTCCCATCCTTCTTCTAGTGGTCACATCTCTTCAGAGATCCCGTCATGATCCCCCTTTTCTAGTTTCCATCCCCCATGTGCCTAACCCCCTCTCTTGAGGCTAGAACCTAGAGAATCTTGTCATAAACCATAAAATCTTATTTCTCCTTATTAGTATCCCTTCCTTGTTGACTCTTTTACTGTTGTAAATGATAAGTTTGTTTATTTAATCCTTTTCTTTACCACTTTACTAGGGTCCCAACAATGGAACCAAGATGTTAGCAAGATAGGGGTGAAAACCGAGAATCTAAACCTAAGTTACTCGAGTGTTGTATTTATACCCCAGTGTTAGAAATAAGAGGAAGCCTAGAGCTTATGTGATGAGTTGCAAAAGGTTGTAGTAGGAAAGAACAATAAAAATTAACAATATGCATAAATTCACATACACATTATATATCCATCAGATCATCATGTAGTATATTATATTCATCATATATACAAAGTTCATCTATACATTACTTCCTTGGGTGGGATTTTAGACTTTCTCATATTGTCATGCCTTCCTTTCATTCCCCACATCCTCGCCTCCTGCTTCCTCCTCTCCTTTGGGCCTTCAAACTTCAACCTCCTTGTTTACTTAGCACCTTGACTCCTCAACCTTTGCTTCTCCACCCACACATTCCTCTCCAGGTATTCAAGGATTTTGATGATATTTTACCTTTAAGAAAGTGTCATTGAGGTATCTCAAACCTCAAATCCCTAGAGCCTCGTCATATTGATCCTATCGGCATATAAATTTCTGAACCCCTATCGTCTTACATCCTAACACCCCAAAATACCTTCCCCTGAACCCTTGACATTGTTGGCAAGAGACACTATGTGGCTTCATGAGTGTTGTCATTGATGGCAACAAAGTCCATCCCACTCATCCGCAGCACATAGTATGTCTATACCGGAAGTCAAATTGAAGAGTGTTTTGGTCCGGTGAACAAGAACAGAGCATACAGCAAGGTCTGACAATTAGGTCCAGATCTCTCAAAGGAAGTATCTTAGAAAAGTGCGGACTTGGGGAAGTCAAGAGGAGTACTATGAATACTACATTCTAGAGATTGAGCCTTCGGTGATGAAAGAGTGAAAAGATATGAGCACCTAAGTGTTGGGCAGAGTAGACTAAGGAAGAACTGATCGGCAGAGCATCAGACCTTAATCCGAATGAGGAATTGATGGAGATCAAGCTTCTTATGGGATCATTCATGGTTGGCCAAAATGATTGATGACTTCTAATACTATATTTTTGATACGCATCTCTTAGTAAGCATGGATTCAACCGACATACTAGAGTTTGGGAAAATCTTGAGTATTCCAGATGCCAACTAGAAAGATGTTGAAATCCTTTGTGCGGATATATATACCAGATGGATTTTGATGTAAGGAAGAATATGGTATGGGATAGTGTGCGAAGAAAAGTAGAGATAGGTGTGAAAGCAATAATACAAGTCCGGTATGTGACAGGACAGCAGCACTAAAGGAGTGGAAGAATGAAGTGCAGTAGATCAGTTTATTGAGCCTAACTAGAACTGAACCTCAGCATATGTGGATGCCTCTGATCAGTTCAAACACTTGGTGACCTTCTTTATACCTTGTAGACAGTGAGTCTCTTGTAGGCAGTGAGCCTCTTGTGAGCAGTGTGCTCGAGCAGTGAGCCCTAATTGGCAAGTGCCATTTTGTACTTCTATTCTTTTAACAGAGAATACAATCTTGGGTTAGTCACCCCGTGGTTTTTCCCTTAACAGGGTTTTCCACGTAAAAATCCTTGTGTTATGTGTGTTGACTTCTTTCTACTCTCATGTTCATGTATGCTTATATGTTTTGATACTGCACTAATTATTAAAGAAGAAAAAGTCAAATAATTAAGATAACTGATTCACCCCCCCCCCTCTCAGTTATCAACAGACATTGGACCTTAGGAGAATTCTCTACTTGTCCTTTAGGCATACATTTCCCTAGACCCTTGTGCTTGGGCATGCACTTTCACAAACCCCCATCATTTGAACTAAGGACTTCACCCATCGCCATGGCTGACTAGGAATGCCATTAATGGGCTCAAATTTGAATGTGATAAAATGGTAGGAAAATTTGGGTCCATGCAAGGCCTTAAACCTCTATATAATACAAACAACTTCATCAATTTGGATCATCTTTGGACATCATATCAATAAACTCCAAATTGTAGAGGCAAGCACTTGTGTTCATTTGTTGTATCTAAGGACAAAAACCCTTAGGTTTTAGAGATAAGTGGATGAAATCCCATTAGTTTCTTAGAGTTCAAATAATGAAACCCCTTTGGATTCTTGAGGATAGATTCATATAGAGGTTGCATTTGTGCCTCAACTCAGAGGACTACAACAACATTTGGATATTTTAGTAGTTTGGTTGTTTTTAGAATATCTCTATAATATTGATTATCAATAAATATTTATAGCATTAAATCTATGTAATCATTTGAATGAGATGTGTGGTGAAATACTCTATTCTAGCCAGTTTATATGTGCAAATCTATTTATTTTTATGTGGGCATTTCAGATCTAAGTAATCTATATGAATGTTTTGGTTGATTTTCATTACATTATTCTAAATCTGAGTATTTTCTATGAATATTTTAGCTAAGGGTCATTACAAGTAGGGCCAAAAGGGGTGACCCAAGCCATGTCTTAGCAAACCTCAAATGCCTCTAAAAAGTGGAAAAACACACAAAAATAGAAAAAATGAGAACATAGAAACACTTCCCACCTAAGCAACAACCTAATGGAATAGGCAAATCAAAACTCGATGAACAATTTCAAGCAAAATGAGAAAAAGTTAAAACTAGGGTAAAAAAGGGGGGTTTTCTTAATTTTACACTTAATGGTCCTTTGGGGGCCAACTAGTTTCCATAGTCTCGATCCTCTCATCGCTACCTCTCTATTAGCTATAAGTTTGCTTAATTTTTCACCATTCATCTAAAGCTACTCTCTTCTCTCCCTTGCCATGAAAAAATGAAGTGTAAAACAAACCAATTTTGCATATATGGGCTTCTTTTTCACTTTTTTGGTAGATCATTCACATGATTTAAAGCAGACACAAGTATGCTTTACACCCCACTGTCATGGTATGTCCTCTCATTTCTATCAATTATGTAATTTGAGCTTACACTTTGATTGTATGCACTTGAGTTAGCCTGTGTTTTCTACCTTGCAAGTTTTAGACAGGTGTTAGGAGCACAAAACAAAGGTAGTATCCCTCAAACCCTGTGTCGACAATAAGTATTCTTGTCATTTTTCATTTGTCATCTTCAAGATTATCATATTACACATGATCACACATTTTATTTTCTAGGTCTATATGTGGGACAACAATAATAGATAAGTATAGGTGAGTGTAGGTCCCACATGCCTATTTTGGGAAACAACACGTACCTTCCATGTAGACTATTGTACTTGAGGGGGCAAATATATAAGTGGCCAAAATTATACAGGTCTACATGGAAGTTTAATGATGATCTTGTAGATCAACTCATGACCCACATGGAGTGAGTAATATCTCCTCAAACTTCTTTGTGCCTTGGTGGAAGTTCCCTCATTTCTTTAGGACCCTTCCTAATTTGTTCACCATCTTTGCAAACTACATGCTCATCCTGCACATCCCCACCACCCTTTAAATTTGAGTTTTTGAACCTCAAGCTACACGGGCGCCTAGGTGACCTAGGTCAAATTATAGGATCACCTAGGTTATCTACCCTAGTAAAACAAGTGACCCACCTTGTTGAAAGAGGTGACCCTGTCATCTTTGGCTAGCATGTGAAACCTTTAGTTATAACTATTTCTCTTCTAGTTTGGCCTGTGATTGAGAGTTCTCTCGAGTCTTTATGACATGAACCACTCCCCTTAACTACCTTTCTTCTCCATATGACTCATTGTCATCTCCCTCTGATTGAGAATCTCCTTTCCTGTATAAACACCCTCATGCCTCATGAATCCATGTGGTCTTGTTTGCATTTGGTTGCCTCTGAATAGATTTTCTTACAGAAGATTTGCATCTTCTTCCTTTATCATTACTCTACTATTGAGTATGACTATAAGCTCACCTTCTCATATCTACAAGCATCTCTAAGCCAAGTCCCAAGATTCACCATAACATCTATGCTCCATACAAGCCTCTAAGCTTTTTCCCTTACTACATTTGAAGCTTCAAAGCTTCCTTACCAAATCTTCTAAGTAATCCCCAATCTTCCTATAGAGTTTAGTTTCTCTTGCTTCTCTACTTCCATCAAGAGGATTACCCTAAAGCTGGAGAGGAGAAGACACAGAAGAAGCTAGACCCTCTAAGGACAAAATCCATAGAAGCTCTACATAAGTTTTTCAAACAATCACAGGTTCGTTTGTTTCATTTGTTTTGTAGAAGTTCTTTTCAAAAGGGTCGTTTAGAAATTGTAATTAAATCTTCACTTTTCCCAAGATCTATAATACTTCATTATAGTTTCTAGGTTTTAGATTAGATTTTAATTAGATTTAGTTACTTCTTTAGATTAGATTAGAATTAGCTACAATTTATTTTTTTGAAGCATTCTTCCATATCAAGATAGATGCAAAATGAGATATACCGAATCATCAGTGAGATCCATCTCATTCCAATAAGCAAACAAAAACAAGAGTAACAAAGCTCTTTGATCAATAGGAACAAGAAAATCACAAAACAAAACCATAGATCTTGCATTCAAGCAATTGAATTCATTTAGCTATATATTTTTAAAACATTAAAAAATACAAAAAAAGTTATTAATTAGCTCATTGGAAACATTATTTTGAGAAAAAGAACTAAAAAAGAAAGGTAGTGAATTTGTTTATTTGCTTGCATTTAGATAGCACATATTAGTATTGCATTCATCCAAAATTGAAAATAAAAAACATAGTGTTAGGTCCATTCATAAATAGGCTTCAAGGCCTCTCAAACATAGAGAATCAGACCAACATCTTCCCAAGGAACCAAGATTGGAAAACAAACAAATCAAACAATTAAAACAACATCAACCAAATGTTCAAAGAAAATTAAACTGAACTTAGCAAAGTCACTCTCCTAAAACTTTCTCTTCTCCATTTCACTTGGCATTGTACACCTATGTTTCCTAGAGTTTATGGAAGATTGGATAGAGGTTGTTCTAAGTGATATAAAGGCAACTTAGCTAGTGCAAGAAGCACCAAATAAGGAACAAATCCAAGAGCAAGTGACTATCCTATGGAAAATCTAGGAGTAAAATGATAGGAGGTGCGCAAGAGAAGAAGCCTGCATAAGAGAACTTGCCCTCTTAGAAGATTTGATTAAATTAGAGGAGTGTTGCCTGAATACCTTTCATGTGTTTGCTCAACTAGAGTTGAATTTGATTCAAGCTAACGACCCACTTGGCCATAGGAGAATCATTACAACTACACCTCTCCATAGGTTTGCCAAGTAGCACCCTCACATCAACACCACACCACCACCCACCAACATTGTCAACCAAAACCAAGTGAGCACAATAAACAATCAACAAACAAACATCACTACAGCTATCAGGATGATCATTTCTCATGAAGAGGGCAGTCCTATAGACGCTTGCCTATTCCACTAGCTCTTGCCACATGAGCATGAATGATTTACCACCATGATAGACACACAATGGCAACACATGCGATTTGTCATCTCTAACGCAAAAAAATATACATTTACAATGTCTCATTGACATAACTATGAACATTTGTCTATATCGACCATTTGATAGCACCTTTCGGTGCTATTACTAATTTATAAGATGAACAAAAATATGAGGAAACTGTTCCCATTTCCCACTCCACTCTTAAATGGTGTTATAGGACACACAACTTAAAATTAATAGAACTCCTTAAAGTAGTGCAAATTTCCAAATGTGAATGGTGCAAATTCAATTCAAAGAGCTTGGAGAGCTCTGAGTGCATGTACATCATCTTGTACAATATTTTTGACAAGAAAATTTGTGTAACTTTAAACCTTTTGATTAATTAATCCATGTTCAAATTCAACACATTAATTATAAGCCGCCTTATTTACACATGCAAGTGGTAAAATTAAATGTATCCTATTCTATAGTTGAAAACATATTTGAAAAGAAGACATGCACACACACAAGTAATTTATAAATAGATTTAGAAAAAGTCTATTAGGTAGTGGTGTATTAATAAGTCTATTTTACTCAATTTTCAATAACAAATTAATAAATTCCTAACCATCGGATATGCTCTTCTATTACAGAGCATTATTTCAAGTGGCATGTATATGGTTATCAACATGTTGATTTTGTAGCCATCCCACAAAACTTTCACAACGAAGAAGTAGTCTAAGAAGATATGACAAAACATGCCCATTCCTCATTGGATTGGATGAAGACTAATAATATGAGTCTTTCCAATTTGACTGTAATGTATAAGGACTATATATTTTCATTATTTTTTTCAAGTTGCTTTATTCATAGTTTCAATGCTAATATCATTTTTGTGTTTTGTTATAAGTATAATGCAAAATGGTGGCATTGACATAGAATAAAGCTTGGTCTTTGATGCATGTGCAATTATTGTGCTAAAGTAGTCATTATGGGGAATCTTACACATTAGCTATATTGTGTTCCTGTTATTGTTTTAGACCTAATGATTGATTCTATTTTGAGCTTGTTGTAAAGCTCGAAATGAGATTTTGGTTTCATATTAGACTTCTATTTTTAACCCAATTATCATCAAGTTTTGAACAAATGTACTATTTAGCTTATATTTTGTTTTTGACAATCAATTAATTCCATGTCCTACTTTTGTCTTAAATTTCCTTGTTCCCTTATGTTTGTTTCTATGAACTTTTCAATTTGTGCTACTATTTTATTTGACACCTTTGTTTGCTTTGTTTTTTATTATATTGGTAAAACAATTTTTGAAGTGGCAAAACCCTTTACAAAAAAAAATTGAGAACAGAAAGCCAACCAAATGGCAACAGAAAGCTACCAAACTATAAAAAGCATAGAAAACCAAAGCACAAAAGAGAACAGCTAAGACTATATCATCTTCTTTAAATTTTCTGCTGCTTCCAGCTCTTGCTCATAGAATTTTTCATGCAGTTTAGCAAAATTCACTATCTCTTTCTTCTCCTCTTCAAATTGTTTCTTTTTGCTGCCTCTTGTACGAGTTGAAGGGCCAACTGTATCCTCCAGCATCACCTGTTTCCCTTTGTCTTTGTTACCATCACCTTTATCCTGGTCAACAATTTCATCCACCTTCAGAATGTCCTCAACACCATAGTCTTTAACCTGATCTTTTCTTAGTTCCTTGAGCTTCTCAATGAGCAGCTTCATACCCTTTAAGCTATTCTATATAGTTAGCTTACTAATCTGCATCATTTTCTCTAGATTGTCATTGACGCCCATCAATTTCTCTTCCAAGTATTAGATCCTAGTTCTAAACTCTTCTCTCATTCTCTGCATCTCACGCTTCATCTCTTCCATCTTAGGGATAGCTTCCCAGTTCTAGAAGATCAACTTATCCTACTCCACCATGGTATCACCACCTCTTTCCACACTTTCTTGCATCAATTTCAACTGATATTAATTCTATTGATCTCCACGAAAAAACATTTGATCATTTTGTGTTGAGAATTGACCGCAACTTTGACCAACCCAATCGCTTCCTCCAAGTCATCTCTATTTCCAACCTTAGCCACCAAAATTTCAAAATCATCTAGGAGATTCTAAGAAGGGTCTAAAATCTCTGAGAAGCGAGAGCCAATGTTAGGCTCTTCAACATGCAAACTAGCTCCACCATGGTTGTCCTGAATTTTCACACCCATTTCGACACCCTGATTAGTAGCACCACCTTGAATACCATGTTTTTAAACACTCTTATCCAAACCTTGTTCAGTGACCATATTTGAAGCCTCCTTCCTAGGAACCGGCTTGCCTTTCTTCCCAATCAAGGGGCTTTTCCTTTTGACAAACATATTCTTTTTACCTTTACACCCCTTGTAAGAATTGTCGGATTCATCACCCATCTGTGATCCCTCCAACCATTAGATATTGACATCTCTTCTTTTAGTCCTTCTCCTCTTCTTACTAGTCCCTTCCTCACTAACCTCCCGGTCTTCATCCATCTCCCACTCCTCCTCCTCATATTGGGTCTCAGAGTCACTGGAAACCATGCAAACCTTCTTCTTGGCAGAGTGTTTACCCTTCAACCCACCCTTAGGAGTATTATTTTTCATATAATCCATTAATAGAAGGATAAGACCTTCATGGAGGATAGGCAACTTAGGGTTTCTAGAATTTTCCTTCAGACCACATTACATAGAAGAAAGCAAATAGAACATGAAGGAAACATGCATTCCATGGCAAAAATGATTTAACAAATTAAAGTGATAACCATACACAGCCATGTACCTATAATCCAAGGTAATATACCGCATAATGACCTCCACCACCTCAGCCCAAATCGGCTTGATGGATAGGTGATTATAACCACCTGACTACAACTTCACCAACTTACTACGCTCATTGCCCTTGAAGAAGTGTTTCAAGGCGTCCTCACTGGTTTTCCTTTCCCTAAAGAATTTCTTCCCATTGACCGACAACCCCATAATCAAAGCAATGATATCTTCTATGATAGTTAGCTTCCAACCAAAAGCCATAACCTTCCTATTCTGCCAGTTCTTGGTGAACATCACCGTGACATTAGGGTCGGCCCCATGTAATCTTTCCATAAAAGGGGTTAAACCCCCTGCTTCCAAAATCTTCCAAACCTTCTGATTGTGGTGAAACCCTTCACAGGAAGAGGGATCCACTCTATTCCTGTCACCACCCATATTTAGCTTTAGACTACAGTATCCCTCGTAGACAAACCAGAACCACAACAGGATAATATGAAACCTTCTGGGAATGGTCAAGCCCTTAACCATACCCAGAATCTATGTTTTGGCTTAATAATTGAGATGCCTTTCAAACTTTTAGAGTTCATAATGACCTCATTAGTAATCCTTGAGCCTCGTTCCATGTCCACAATCATTTAAAATCAATGTTTTAGCCTTGCTAGGAATTAAGTCCACGCCATCTCAGATGATTTTAAACTAGTTAGTGACCCCTAGGTTAGCAAAAACATCCACAACTCTATTCCCTTCGCAGAATATGTGAGATATAACAATTTGATCAAAGGACTCCATTAGCTTGATAGCATCTTTAATAATGGCAGCTATAGTCCAACTAGGACTTTGAGAACTCTTTAAGCAATTGACAATATTATTGGAGTCCCCTTCTACCCACACCTTTTTATACCCCTTAGTATGAGCTAGATCAATAGCATGATAGGTTGCCACAGCTTTGACATAGTGGTTTGTCTGAGTACCCAGAGGGAGTGCCACCGCTGCCAAGAACCTACCAAAGTCATCTCTCATCACTCTCCAACTACCAACAGCTCTAGGATTCCCTTTAGCTACCCCATCAAAGTTAATTTTGATCCAACCCTTAGGAGGCAGTTTCCAAACCACCTCACTGCGAGGATGCTTCATATTTTTAAAAGGGATGGAAATATCACCAGGGAGGTTCTAGTTCTTAGAGATAGCTATCTCTGAAGGAGACGCCACAATCTTGGTCCCATGGGAAAGTTGTTCTTTGAGCCTAATAGAGAAGTTCTCCTTGATGCATCTAATTACCTTGAAGAACATGCTTTCAGAATCCATACTAGCCTCCCTAAAAAACCTTGTTATTCTGCTCCTTCCAAAGGTTCCAAGCAATATGAGGGATCAACATAGACCAAAGAAACTTGAGGGAAGGGTTGGAGACAGGGCAAATCCATTGAGAAACCAAATCTTTGAAGGAGTCAGGAAATATCCAATTTAGGTCCCACAAAGAAAGAACTTTACCCCAAACCCCCAAAGATAAGGGGCAAGTAAGAAGTAGGTGGAAGGAGTCTTCAGCATCCTTAAGGCATAAAGGACATCTATTAGGCAGCAAGAAACCTCTTTTACAAAGATTATCAGTAGTCAGCACTTTATTCTGAACAAGCAACCAAACGAAGATGTTAATCTTTGGGATGAGCTTAGCATCCCAAAGATTGGCCCAAAAGGGAGGATCATCCTGCAGAGGAATTAGTCCTTTGAAGGTTGACGCAACAGAAAACTACCCAGAAGAAGTAGCTTGCCAAATGAGTTGATCTTCTTTAGGACCAAAGGGGAAATGAAACAAATTCAACCTAGCTTGAAAATCCCCCAAAGGCCTATCCACCACAAGGAAATTCTTCCACCTACCATCAACAACATGATCCGCGACCTTCTTTCCCAAAGTTGTAGAGCATAAGTCCACAAATGGGCTAGCCCAATCCTGCTGCCTAAGCGGGGAAACACCATACTACAAATCATCCCAAAAGTTGACCTGCCTTCCATCTCCAATCTTCCATTTAGAGCCTTTCTTAATAATTTCTCTCGCCTGAGTTATATTTCTCCCAAATTTTCAAGCCTTTCGATAAACCATTGTTGTCCAGGGCATCCCTGAAGTTATTGAACCTAGCCAAGTATTTGTTCTTAACAATCTCCATCCATTCTTTCTTTTCATTCATTAGGCACCAGGCATTCCTAGCTAGGAGAGTAGAATTGAACTCTTTCAGCTTTCTCAAACCTAAACCACCTATCCTCTTAGGTTTGCATACCAGATCCCAAGCTAACAAAGGAATTCTCTTTTTTTCCTCATTTCCTGACCAAAGGAACCTTTTTTGAATTTGTTCAATTCACTCTCTAAACTTCGCAGGAATTTTAAACAAGGACATGGAATAGACAAGCAAGTTCTAAAGGGTATCTTTAATCAATTGGATTTTACCATCCTGGCTGAGAACCGCACCTTTCCATCTAGCAAGTTTGGATTGGAATTTATCCAACATACCCATCCAAAAGGATTCAGAAATTATTTTCTCATAAAGAGGCATTCCCAGATAAATAGCTGGCAAAGAATCAAGTTTACATTGAAGGATACGAGCAATCTTCTGCTGCCTCACCTCAGGAGTGTTGAAGAAAAAGATCAAGCTTTTATAAAGGCTTATTTTTTGTCCGGAGGCCAACTCATAATTCTGCAAAATAAGCTTCAACATTCTAGCTTCCTTAACAGAGGATTCACCCAAAGTGATGGTATCATCCATGAATTGTTGATGAGAACAAGAAGGGCCTAAGGAAGAAGGGTGTAACCCCTTAAGCTACCCATTACTCAAATCTTTATGAATATTCCTTCCAAGAACCTCCACCATCACCACAAAGAGGAAGGGTGATATAGGATCCCCTTGTCGTAAACCTCTAGAACTCTTAAAGAATCCCGAGGGTAAGCCATTAATCAAGATCGAGAATTTAGGGGAAAAGACAAGCTGCCTGAAGAGCACAAGGGCTTTCTCATTGAATCCAAACCTTTCCATCACTTTCATAAGAAAGTTCCAATCCACCCTATTCAAGCTTAAGAAGAAATTCCTCCTTATTCACACCCAAAGAGTGGATGTTGTCCTGCACTAAGATAATGGAGTCAAGGATCTGTCTGTCAGGCACAAAACTACTCTGTTGCATAGAAACAATGCTAGGAAGGAGAATCTGAAGCCTTAAAGCCAGCACCTTCAAGATGATCTTATAATGGGAGTTACACAAGCTGATAGGCCTAAAATCAACAAAAGAATTAGCCCCATTATTTTTAGGAATCGGGACAAGAAACCTGAGGGAAGGGTTGGAGACAAGGCAAATCCATTGAGAAACCAAATCTTTGAAGGAGTTAGGGAATATCCAACCTAGGTCCCACAAAGAAAGAACTTTACCCCAATCCTCCAAAGAGAAGGGGCAAGTAAGAAGTGGGTGGAAGGAGTCTTCAATATCCTTAAGGCATAAAGGACATCTATTAGGCAGCAAGAAACCTCTTTTACGAAGATTATCAGTAGTTAGCACTTTGTTCTGAACAAGCAACCAAAAGAAGATGTTAATCTTTCAGATGAGCTTAGCATCCTAGAGATTGGCCCAAAAGGGAGGATCATCCTATAGAGGAATCAGTCCTTTGAAGGCCGATGCAATAGAAAACTGCCTAGAAGAAGTTGCTTGCCAAATGAGTTTATCTTCTTTAGGACCAGAGGGGAAATGAAACAAATTCAACCTAGCTTGAAAATCCCCCAAACGCCTATCCACCACAAGGATAATATGAAGCCTTCTGGGAATGGTCAGGCCCTTAACCATACCCAAAATCTGTGTGTTCCGGCTCTAAATAATTGAGATGCCTTTCAAACCTTTAGAGTTCATAATGACCTCATTAGTAATCCTCGAGCCTCATTCCATGTCTGCAATCATTTAAAATCAACATTTTAGCCTTGCTAGGAATTAAGTCCACATCATCCCAGATGATTTTAGACTATTTAGTGACCCCTAAGTTAGCAAAAACATCTGCAACTCTATTCCCTTCGCAGAATATGTGAGATATAACAATTTGATCAAAGGACTCCATTAGCTTGATAGCATCTTCAATAATGGCAGTTATAGTCCAACTAGGACTTTGGGAACTCTTTAAGCTTGATCTTTTATGAAACCACAATAGGATGATATGAAACCTTCTAGGAATGGTCAGGCCCTTAACCATACCCAGAATCCATGTGTTCTGGCTCTTAATAATTGAGATGCCTTTCAAACCTTTAGAGTTCATAATGACCTCATTAGTAATCCTCGAGCCTCATTCCATGTCTGCAATCATTTAAAATTAATATTTTATCTTTGGTAGGAATTAAGTCCACATCATCCCATATGATTTTAGACTGGTTAGTGACCCCTAGGTTAGTAAAAACATCCACAACTCTATTCCCTTCGCAAAATATGTGAGATATAATAATTTGATCAAAAGACTCCATTAGCTTGATAGCATCTTCAATAATGGTAGCTATAGTCCAATTAGGAAATTGGGAACTCTTTAAGCAATTGACAATATTATTGGAGTCCCCTTCTACCCACACCTTTTTATACCCCTTAGTATGAGCTAGATCAAATATAGCATGATAGGCCGCCACAACTTCGGCATAGCGATTTGTCTAAGTACCCAAAGGGAGTGTCACCGCTACCAAGAACCTACCAGAGTCATCTCTCATCACTCCCCCACTACCAGCAGCTCCAAGATTCCCTTTACTTGCCCCATCAAAGTTAATTTTGATCCAGACCTTAGGAGGTAGTTTCCAAACCACCTCACCGCAAGGATGCTTCATATTTTTAAAAGGGATGGAGATATCACCAGGGAGGTTCTAGTTCTTATAGATAGCCAACTATGAAGGAGACACCACAGTCTTGGTCCCATGGGAAAGTTTCTCTTCGATCCTAACAAAGAAGTTCTCCTTGATGCATCTAGTTACCTTAAAGAACAGGCTTTAAGAATCCATACTAGCCTCCCTAAAAACCCTATTATTCCGCTCCTTCCAAAGGTTCCAAGCAATTTGAGAGATCAAAATAGACCAAAGAAACCTAAGGGAAGGGTTGGAGACAGGGCAAATCCATTGAGAAACCAAATCTTTGAAGGAGTTAGGGAATATCCAACTTAGGTCCCACAAAGAAAGAATTTTACCCCAAACCTCCAAAGAGAAGGGGCAAGTAAGAAGCAGGTGGAAGGATTCTTTAGCACCCTTAAGGCATAAAGGACATCTATTAGGCATAAAGGACATCTATTAGGTTCCATGTTTGCTTTGTTAGTTCATGTTTATTCTCGTAATTAATATTACCATTTTAAAGTTTAAACAAAAATGAGTTCTACATGCTTTATTTTGAGCTTGCCATGTCCTATTATATTTGTTAAGTAAATTTGGAAGAATCCTTTCACAATGGAATCATATGTGTAGTTTTATATTATCTTAAAGACATCTTAATTAAAAATTGACATTCTTGAATGTGCTACCTTAGTCAAATACCGAATTATGCTCTATTTGGAGATAGGACCATTGTAGCATTGTTTACAACTCTATTGTTACTATGGTTGCACATTTGAGATTTTAATAATAATGATTTGGTAGTGTATTTAACATTTATGTAGGATGGATTTTGGCTTAGGTTATGTAATGTATTTTGTTGCACATTATTTGTCAGATTTATCAATTTTTGTGTGTATCAATTTTGGAAACATTGAAATTGAATGTACCTATGTAATAAAGAAATTTATTGTGGAAACCTTACTTTGACATAGGATTTTCTTAAGAAGTTCTAACATAATTAATATACTAATAATTCTTGTTAAAATAGACTAATAACTTAAACCACTTCCTTATTTTTGTTTTGGGCTTCTTTGAAAATAGAGAAAGAAGAAAAAGGAAATACATTTCCTCATGAGAAAGTATGCAATCAAGGTCTAGAGATTAGGACCACTTAGGTCTAGACATCATTTCTCAATGAGTCCTTTTGCAGATTTGTCCCACTTGAATTGTGGAATTCCTAATTTCATGTTCATGGGTTTTTTTTTTGCATACAAAGGGAAGCCATAATGTTTTTGCAACAATATTTAGATGCTCTTAATTTGTAGCATGAACAATGTGTGGTATGCTTTTGAAGACTAGTCACTACAACCTTGAGTTTATTTTGGTAATACATATGTAAAAATAATCACTTAGGTAAAATATTTTTGAGTTTTTAGAACACTCATTTTCCCTACCTATGGTAATATTGAAACATGTCTACCATTTGTACATTCTTCTTACATATAATTTCTATATTATTTTCTAAAAAATAAGTGTAAATTTACTTAACATATATATTTTCCTTTTCTTAAGCTATAAAACCATAAGGTGATGAAAATTTAATTAACTTCAAAACCATTCTTTAATTAGAATGTGGTCTACTCATGCAACTTGCTATAATAGCAAATTGAAATGGGAGCCAAGAGCGACGAGCGAGAAAACACGGGTTCTAGATTGCAGGGAGCACCAGGGTTTCTAAACAAGACATCAGTAAGTACTCTTTTTGGGTCTACCTCCTTATTTTATGTACTTTGTTTTTAGAAAGGACAGCCAAGTGGGTCCTCTTCAACTTCGAAACTAGACACTGCCTACTAGAAGGGTAGACATTTTTCTTCTATAGACTCGTCTGCCTAGAAAGATCTCTTCAACAGTCACCGAGAAAAGAATCGCTATGATGGGGTGGATGGCATCAATTTTGATGATGGGGTTTGCCTCAAAATCAAAGACCAAAAGGTGGACAAGGCCATTGCAAATATGGAGAAAGTTCTTATGGGAAAATTATTTGGAAGATGCCCTAACATTGAGATGGTTCACAAATGGGTCTTTGCTAAATGGGTGATTAAAGGCAATATGGATGTTTGTGCATTACCTAAAGGTCTCTTCTCCTTTTCCTTCTCACTAGTAGAATAATGTCTCAATATCCTCATTCAAGTTCCCTAGTTCATAGGAAAGCAAAGTCTCACCCTCTGTAAATGGCAGCTAGGTTTTAATCCTTCAGATGCTCTCTCTGTTTCAACTCCTACTTGGGTCAGTCTTTTGGGGCTCCCCCTGGAGTTTTGGGATGAGGAAATTATATCAGGAATAGCCAATTCTTTTGGGCATTTCCTCTCTTTGGATAATGTTACCAAGAATCAAAGTAGATTTGTCTTTGCTCAATTCTGTGTGAATGTTGAGACTCATAAAATCCTTCCTACCTCCATCTCCTTGGAATCCAAGTTTGATAAATGGAATCAGGAAATTGTCTATGAAAACTCTGCTCTATTTTGCTAAAACTATTCTTGCATGGGTCACTTAATCAATACTTGTCTGAAAGCAGCTTCTCTTAAGAAGAACGTAGGAACGACAAAGAAGGATAAATCCCTATTGGAGGTTCCTTGTTGTTTGGATAAACTCCACACCTCCCATCCTATTCCTCTTGAGGAAGGAGAAATTCCTAACCCTCTGGAAGGTCTAGGCAATTAGGAAATCCTTGTGATTGATCCCTTGCCTATTGTGAACATGTCAGAGCCCACTTTGGATGGTGTTTCTTCAAATTCTACTCACGCTAAGGGTGAGTTGACTCCCCCAAATAGTCCTAAGGCTCAGGACCCACTTTCAGAGTCTCCTATAATTTTTTGTGAGGTTAATCTCCCTCTTGGCCCTAGTTATCAAGTCAACTCCAGTTTCCTCTCTCCAACTGCTATCACCAAAGTAGAGGGTGCAATGTCAAAAAGAAGTGGATATCCTATTATTCCCGTGACTAAGTTGAAAGGTACCCCATCTCCCCTCAATTGAAAGGGAAGGGTATTAGGAAAACCACAGATATTAGAAAGAATTTCAAACCAGGTAAAAAATCCCTAAGGGAAGCCAGATAGAAGGAAACTACAAAAGAAGTGGTCAATGGAAAGCAAAAACCTTAGAGTAAATTGGTTCCAAAAGGAGTAAGAAATGATTGTCATATCATGGAATATAAGGGGCCTAAATAGTCCCCACAAACAAAATGTCCTAAAGAATCTCATTAAGGACATTAGACCAAACATTTTGTTGATCCAAGAAATAGAGATGAGTTCTAAAGCTTTTGGGAGAGTTGGTAAGAATATCTAGCCCTTGCCCATTTTTAGCAGTGAATGTTAAAGGTGTGTCGAGAGGATTAGCTGCCATGTGGAGTCCTTATGCTCTGGAAGGTATGCTTCTTAGTGAAAACAAATATTTTTTGAATATCTTGTTGAAAAATAAAAACACTCAACTTGAATGGATTGTGTACAACATCTATGCCCCTAATAATAGTGTGCAACGACGAAAGACTTGGGACATCCTCCTAGGCTATAGACAATCCTTCATCAACTACAACTAGCTTCTTGTAGGATATTTCAACTCTCCTCTATACCCTTCTAAGAAGATGGGAGGTTCTATCGATTACACTGAAAGCATGATGGATTTAGACAATCTTCTCCACAATGGGGGCCTCGTGGACATTAATCTTGAAGGAACCCAATTTACCTGGTCTAAAAAAAGAGTTGGGGAGAGTCTCATTCAGGTCAAGCTGGATAGGGTTCTCATTAGTGCCAATTGGAAAATTCTTGATAAGTGCAAGCTTACCTCCCTTCTTAGAATTGGCTTTGACCACGCCCCCCTTTTGATCAATTGGGAATCTTCAGGCAAGAAAAGTTTCTTCTCTTTCATATTTGAAGTGATGTGGACTCTTCAACCGGATTTGAAATCACTTATTGAATATTGGTGGGATGTTGACATTGAAGGCTTGACCATGTTTAAAATTTTCAAGAAACTAAGGAGAATCAAACTTAATCTCAAGAACTAGAATAGGAACTCCTTTGGCAATATCTTTGAGTAGAAACAAGAGGCTAGAGATCAACTACAAATGATTCAAGAAGAGTTGGATTCTATTGGGGCTTCTTACCTAGATTTGTGCAAAAGAGAGGATTATTCTAAGTAACCTACATAATCTCATTGAGAAAGAAGAGTTATTTTACAAACAAAAGTTGAGGATTCATTGGCTTAAGGAAGGAGATTGGAATACTAATTTTTTTCATCAGGTGACCCTTAAGCATAGAAAAAGGAAAAAAATATCTGAGCTAGTTCTAGACAATGGTAACATTATTAATAAAGAAGAAGATATCTTAGAAGAAGGCATTTGGTTCTACAAAGATCTGTTAAATCCTAAATCCCTTTCTATAGATGCTAGAGATATGATTGAAAATCAAATGCTACAGGTCAATCCTAATCTCATTTCGACTCATGATCAAGAAGAAATCGATAAGGACATATTTGAAGAAGAGGTTAAAGGGGTGGTCTTCTCCTTGGACCCTTACAAAGCCCTAGGCCTTGACGGCTTCCCTCTAGCTTTTTTCCAAATCTATTGGGATATTGTTAGCAAAGATGTTACGTAGGCAACCAAAGAATTGTTAATCTCTAGAGAAATTTTGAAGGAACTAAAGAACACATTTATAGTGTTGATCCCTAAAAGAGTTGGAGCCAATAAATGACATAATTTAGACCTATAAGTTTATGTAACACCTTATACAAAATCTTCTCAAAAAGTTGCTAGTTTTGAGAATCCAACCGTTTCTAGACAAAATCATCCATCCTAACCAAAATGGTTTTGTTCCTGGAAGGCAAATAACAGATGCTATCATCATGGTTCACAAAACTCTGCACTATGTGGAGAAGAGTAATAAAGAAAGTATGGTGTTAAAATTAAAGACATCTCTAAAGATTATGATAAGGTCTCCTAGGGATTTCTCTACTAAGTCATGAGTAAATTTGGCTTCAAGCATAATCTGTTGAAGATTATGGAAAACAATTATTCTACTCCTATTTTCTCTGTCCTAATAAATGGTAGTCCCCAAGGCCACTTCAAATTTGCTGGAGGTTTGAGACAAGGAGACCCACTATCTCCTTACTTATTCATTATCTTAGTAGAGGTGTTAGGCAGAAATATAGAGGAAAGTACCAACATAGGCAAAATTAAAGGTTTCAGACCTGCATCTCTCCTCAACCCTAGTTCCCATCAACAGTTTGTTGATGACATGATTCTTCTAAGAGAAGCCACTATGGCAAAAGCCATTGAATGGAAAAGAATCTTGAATAATTATGCCTATGTTTCTGGGTAGCAAATCAATCTGGACAAGAGCGATATATTATTTTTTAATACTCCTAATAGGCTCCAAAATAGAATTTTTAGGACCCTTAATTGTAAAATCTAATAGCTTCCAACTATCTATCTGGGTATGCTCCTCACTCATGGAAAAATTCACAACTCTGCCTGGAACAATCTCATTGAAAGATATCAAAGGAAACTTGTTTCCTAGAAAGGAGTTATCTCGAGCCATGCTGGAAAGCTTCAACTTCTAAAATCATCCTTGCAAAGCACTTCGGTGTACCTTATTTCCTTGTTCAAAATGCCTAGAATCATGGCGGAGAAAGTGGAACCAATTCAGAGACGTTTCCTCTGGTTAGGGACTGAACAAAAGCATAGAATATCCCTTGTTGCTTGGGATAAAGTCTGCTCCCCAAAATTGAAAGGTGGTCTTGGCATTAGAAGAATCAATATTATGAATAAGGCCCTTTTGGCTAAGATTGGATGGATACTTATTAAGTCTGATAGCGAGTGGACCAACACCATGAAAGCTAAATATTTAAATGGGAGGGAAGAGATCCTTCTCCTTCAAACCCAGTATCTTCCCTCTGGTTCTAATAGATGGGATAATATTGTTAAAACCAAGTCCACCCTCTTCAAGGGTCTTAAACGGCAAGTGAGAAAAGGAGACTAAGTTAGATTCTAGGAAGATCCCTGGATGTCTACGATCCCCCTTAAAAACCACCATAGTTGTTATACTATCAAAGAAGACTTGAAAAAAAGATTAGGTTGTTGGGTGAAAGACTATTGGCCTATGGAAGGAAATCAAGTCAAATGGAATATCTTCTTGGACTGGTATGAACAACCTAATATAAATGTCACCTTTGAATTGGTTAAAGTTATAAGTAACCACAGATTCCATAGTAGATTGCATCAGGACAACTTAATATGGGTGGCTAATCTGTCGGGCTTGACTATTCAATCAAGTCAGGATTCAATATGCTTGATGAATCTCAGACTAATTCTTTCAAATGGAAGAACATATGGGTGAACAAATCTATTTTTTTCTGGTGGACCATGTGCCATAGAAAAATCTTGACCATTGATAATTTACAAAGGAGAGGTTTTCAACTGACCAATAGATGCACGCTATGTAAATAAGATGAAGAAAGTATTAATCATATTCAGATCAACTGCCTGTATGCTTGGAATGTTAGATAAAATGTTCTGGATAATTTTAACATCTCTTGGGTTTGACAAGCTGATTTTAGACTCATCACTAACATCTGAAACTCCCCTTTTAATCATCCTATGATTAAATAATTATGGTGGCAGTCTCTTCTTCATGTTGGATGTGGTTTGTGGAAAGAGCAAAATAATAGGATCTTCAGAAACCAATTTAAACCTTGGGAGGTGCTTGCTGATAATATAAAGAACAACATTGTTGAGAATGTGCATGTGGCCAACCTCCAAAAATCTAAGTTTAACCCCTTAGATATAGAAGAACAAAAAGCTAAAAGATGGGGAATTCAAGATGGTTTGGCTAAAGTGGACCTTTCCAAGTTAATCATGCAAAGAAGTAATATTTGGACCCTCTTGATATTGGATGACACAAGCTCAATTTTGATGGTTTGGCAAAGGGAAACCTAAGTCAGGTGGGAGGGGGTGGTTTAATAAGAGATGATAGGGGTCAGGTGATAGGGGCATTTGTTAAAAACTTGGGATTTCAATCCAATAACTTTGCAAAAGTGATAGCGACTCTTCAGGGTATCATTTTGGCTAAGAACAAAGGTATCAAGAAGTTGTTTATTGAAGAGGATTCAAAAAACATTATAGACATGATAATTTCTAAAGCTACCCCCAGTTGGTCTTATAAAGACATTGTGGAAGAAATCAAAATTTATATTAGAAACTTTGAAGAGACAAAAGTTAAACATATCTTTAGGGAAGACAACTCTTCAACAGACTCGTTGTCCAACCTTGGCACTCAAATTGAGGGGCTAAAAACATGGAATGATTTCTAGTCTCTTCCGTTTCAAATTGGTTCCAAAGTTAAAGAAGATGTATCAAATAATAATTAATATCTTGCAAGCGGCTATCCTTCAGAGCAAGGCCGACACGAGGGAAGGAACTCTTGTGAACATGAGTAATAATGGTAAGGAGATATACAAAAACCATTCTCCTCTCTAAATGATACTGTAAAGTACACATTCCATCACAAAAGTTACCAAATTAAATAATCCAGTTAATTACAACAACTCAATTAAAAGATAGATCTCATATACATTATTAATTAAAGTCATTACATCTTACAAATTCATGTGCCATAACCAGGTGTCAGCACTATAAAAGAATATACAATATCCATCTTGGCTCTCATGCCATAAATCATCTCAAATAATAACAAAGTACAATACAAAAATGTACATAATAAATCAATCACTAACTCCAGTCGCCACTAATCGACATGGTCATCCGAAAGCTGAGAGACGGGAACATGGTTCAGGTGCTTTTTCTGCCCAACCATGAAGCAATTACACTTCCCTGGATCCCTTCATAACATGAAGGAAACCCCGCCCTGCACAAAATTCCTAGCAACCTAGAAACAACTGGCAGGAGGGAACACCCGATGCAACAAGATGTCTAAATGCAAATCTAAATGATTATGTGCAAATATCTCACAATAGGATGTGGTAGAGAAATATATAAATAATGATTTGCTAGATAATCTTTCATCTATTTCAAAGAATACATGGCTTGGCCCAAGCACTTAAAATAGTTATGGTTAAATCCTGAAAAAGAGGAAAAGCCTTCTCTATTTGCCCACATTCGACATCCTAGCCAAAAAGTAACCCAAACACACACAAAAGATATACTATTTTCTTTTCAAAGCAATTTGATAACACATACTTTTTTCCTAGATATATATACTACTTCTTCCTTTTGCACACTCAACAGAAATACACCCTCAAGTAAATATTTGCAATAAAGAGCTTCATTTATTCATTCAAGTTACGCATGGAAACTATAAAACTAGGTATATTATTTATCCCATATATCATTCATAAATATCCCATATGATTCTAAACGAAGATTTTCTATCTGCAACAAGTTTATAATTCCACTCAAATAAGGTTGCAATAGGGATTAAAATGAAATACAATTGTTTAACATCATTAAGTTTGCCATTTAAAACTCCATTTACAGCGAAGCATAGGAAGAAAAGTTCATTAAATATCGTAAAATCTAGAACAAGAATTCATGTTGTCTACTATAGGAAACATATTAAATCTGCTATAGAAACGCAGTCTGGTTTGCTACAGGAACACAGAGTCTGTTACAATAGGATAAAATAGCTGTTGTGACAGGAGTAAATAAAACAGTGACAAGAATAAATAAAATGGTGACAAGAATAAATAAAACGGCGATAGGAATTAAAGTAACAGCTGCATGATTTAAAATAGTCTGCGACAGAGGTTTACAAACTATGATAGGAATACCCACAATGAAGGGTCTAACAAAGCAGACCGATAAGGAGAATACTCAGGCTAAAAGAGTAAGAGAAAGACCAATACCATTAGGGAATCAAGTCATCAAGAACCATAAACAACCCAATCTAAAATGCAAGTTGAAAGTTAAAAGCAATCAACACTATGTAGGCCATTAGGATTTCAAAATAGGTTGATAGCATCCAGAACAGGCTGCCAGTATACATGAAATTCATTAAATCCATGGAGGAACAGACAAGAAAGCATAATAGGCTGATCTGGAACTATCAATTTTTGATAAAAGAATAATAAGGAGGTAAAAACAAGGTCTTTAGGCCATTTTAATAGTAATTATAGAGGTAGACAAAATGAATAAACAGACTGAAATAGATCAGTTTGGACGTAGTTTAAAGGCTAGAAAATTGTCCATCAGATAGAGAGGAAGAAAACATAGGGCGAACATAAGCAGGTCGACCACTTAACAAGCAGTTAAAACCTTCGAGGAGGCTGTTTTAAGCTGTTTGGGAAACAGTTCAGGCCGGCAACATATAGAAGGGGTCAATTTAAAACCAGTATGGCCAATAACAGATTTAAAAAGCATACTACAAAGTCTTTCATAAACAACACAACAATACTTGCAGATTCAAGAAAGCTTTTTAGAAAAGAATACCTCGTTGGTTCACGCTTTCCTTGGCGAATTTCATTTTTGCCTCTTCATGCTAATTTTCTCTCCTTTCTCCTTTATGTTGTTGATTTATGATAATGATCCCTGACTCCCAATCCTCTGCTGTGTGTTTCTTTTAAAAATTCCCCCTTATAATAATATCATTGTATTTTTAGGTCAAGCTTTTGATCTTAACTTTAGTCCTCTTTCATTTTGCATGCCTTTGGAGTTTAAAATACCACCAATATATCCTTTGAAATTTTCTTTAAACTCCCTCAACTCCACTCCATATTGCATGGAAAAGGATTTGTTTTATATTTAGATTACTATTTATAATATATATTCTTAATTTTATATATATATATATGCATATTCATTTAAGTCTAACAAAGAATATTCATATATTTATTAATCAAATTATTTAAATAAAGAAAAACACATCAAATAATTATTAATAAATCAAAGTAAACAACTTATGCAATTGTAATGTATCTAAGTCTAAAGAATGTAATAATACATACATGGCCAACTTATATAATTCAAAGAACATTCTGTAGCAATGAAATCACATCCATTAACCATCTAAAAATGCTCAAACAAGACTAGTAACCATATTACAATGCATAATAGAGCCATTCAAAGATGCAATATGACATGAAACTACGTGAGTGTTGTTGAACGCCTGAGATACTGAGGGGGGGTGAATCAATATCCTATTAAATCTTTTACTTGTTAATCTAACAATACATTTACTACATGCAATAATTAAATAGATTAAGCACAGAAGAGACAACCGCAATCCATAACACATGAACACAAGGATTTTTACGTGGAAAACCCAAAACTAGGGAAAACCACGGTGAGTGTTAGCTCACAATATATCATGTAAGAACAATACCGAATTACAATAGAGGCTCACTGCCCAAAAAGAAGTGCTCACTGCAAGAAGGCTCATTGCCTAGAGAAAGAAAGAAGGAAGGAGATGGCTCACTAACAAAATGAACTGCTTAGATTGTATCTACATATGCATGAATGCAGCTTCAATGTATGCTCAAAATACTATCTCAAAACTTTTCATCTTGACTGCTCTATTTCACTGCTTTGCCTTCACATTAAACAAGATCTCTCTTCTTTTACTTTTTGTCACCTACTCTACTATTCACATTCACACACCTATGTTCAAACACCGAATTCAATCCCATATATATCCGCAACAAACAAAAGCTTCATATTAGGTCAGCCTAATAAAGTGTATCGTGTAGTCATGCATTATGTGCTTTGTCAGCCAAATTCATTCTCCAAAATCTATGGCGGACCCAAATAATATTTAAAACACCTTTACACATGTTAGCCTCAATTGTTTCACAACTTAGGATTAAGTTCCAAACAATAAAACTTACCGTACATACATCATACTGTTATGTCGGCTAATACCACTAGTTTACTTCCTCTATCAGACAACTTTTACTGCGGACCACAAGATGCTTCCAAAATCATATCAAACACTCTTTACATACCAAATATCATACCTTTAGAATAGTAGGACAAAATATTCTTATGCAGCAAAATGCGGATCTTAGAATTATTGTCTCTGTCACTGTGAAATAATGTCAACCTAAATGTGGATAGACACTTGTAGACGATCATCTGGTAAAGCTCAGACTCCCCAAATCTAGAATTGGATAATCCTAACATGTGTTTACAACACCTCCAAACTGCAAATTGAAACAACCAATAGCGAAGAAATGCGGACTAAGATACTCAGGTATTCTGTACTGTTCATGACTGAACTTTGTTAACCCGGACTTAAGCAATTCAAAGTGTAGCTTCCGGAGATTGTTAGGACTTGAAACTTGGAATATAGCATCATCATACAACTATGTGAAACATACCAAAACCTCATACTATAATCTACATCTGTGGAGGAATACCAACAAGTTCTTTGTCACTAACTAAGTAAGCTGCCAACACTTAGTCAATTTGACTAAGTCATTCTTCCCAGACCAAAAAGACTATACAAAACTTGTCTCAAGATCTGTTCCCAATCATATCTAACTATTTCCATCAATGAAAGCACCATATCACAATCATATCAGCAGTGTCTCTTGACCATGTTGCTAAAAAGTGTGTGCATGCATCGGGTTTATCATTCATGCCAACTCTTTCCTAGCGGCTAGAACATTTCTACGTCAACCATGTTCATGTCTTCGACATTTTTCCTACACTCAGTCACACTTAGATTTCAATTAATAGGTTAGTCCTTATAATCATATCTGAAGAAAAATAAGATGTACATCCATAATCATGCTAATAATAATTGATCATTCATCGACTTTCAAAATTATGCATTTATAATATTAATGACAATTACTTTCACACACATGGAATCACTCATAGTAAATGTCTGATCTAAATTAATAATAAAGTCAAAAAAACAAGATGTGACATCCTTCCCCACTAGGAAGAATCATCATCCCGATGTCTTATTACACAAAATTAAAAATAATAATGTATCTATCTACCACTATCAATGTATCCAAAGTATCATCAACTCTGCATGCAATAAAGAAACTATGCTAAATCCTCAAATGAGGAAAAGATCTGTCAATCTCCTCCACATCCTCCCATGTGGCACTTTCCAGAGAATATTGGTCCTATTGGACCTTGTACTGCACAATATCCCTGTTACGCAACTTAACAATGTGTCTATCCAAAATTTGAGTGGGCTCCACCATCACCACTCCTGGATCCTATACTTGTAAAGCATGCCAGTCAAGAATGTGCAAAGCATCAGGATAATAAGGCTTAAGGACACGTGAAAAACATTATGGATTCTAGCAAAAGCAGGCGGTAGAGCAAGTCTATAAGTGACAGGATTGATCACTTCTAGGACATCAAATGATACTACAAATCTAGGAGCAAGTTTTGACGCTTTGCCAAACGTAACTGAACTCTTCTGAGGCTTAACCCTCAGGAAGACTTTGTCACCAACTAAGAACTATTTGGGCATCCTATTTATGTCTGCATAACTCTTATGACGATCTAAATCTTGCTTCAGTTTCTCTTTGATCAACCTCATCTGATCATCCATCTCCCTAAGCATGTCAGGACCAATTACTATTATGTCTTCCACCTTGTCCCAACTAATAGGTGTTCAACACCTACATCCATAAAGAGATTTGAATGGTGTCATTCCCAATGATGCATGGTATGAATTGTTGTAAGCAAATTCCACCAATGGAAGATACTCCTCCCATTTATACTGTTGATCCATACAATACATCCTGAGAAGGTCTTCTACTACCTGATTAACCCTTTTTATCTGACCATTCATTTTAGGATGATATGTCTAACTAAAATTCAACTTAGTTCCTAATGTAACATTCAAAGTCGTCCAAAATCTAGAAGTCATGTGAGTGTCTCAATCTGAAATGATCATCTCCGGCAGTCCATGCAATCAAAAGATTTCCTGAACAAACTTCTTAGCTAAAACCAACAAACCATCTAAAAGATTCCCAAGGATAAAATGTGCTACTTTCATCAACTTGTCCACAACTACCAAGATGGCATCATGTCAATTCTTAGACATTGGCAACCCCTGAATAAAATCCATACTTATTACTTGCCACTTATGTTCTAGAACACTATGTGGGTACAACAATCCTACTAGATGCACATGCTCGGCCTTGACTCACTGGCACTCCGAGCATCGAGCCACAAATTTTGTCACATCTTTCTTAAGTCTAGGCTAAAAGTATAAAGTCCTCAAACCTTGAACCATCTTTGTCACTCCAAGGTGCCCCGAATTTGGTGCATTGTGTATCTCCTCAAGAACTAACTTTCTCAACTCCTCCAAGTCAGGAATATACATCCTTCCTTGATATCGCAAAAGTTTGTCTGACTCAATCACATAACCATCAAACCGATGATCTAAGGGGTGTGCTTCTAAAGCTTGATTTACTCTATCATAATGTCCATCCCCTTGCAGATTCTAAATTACTCTCTGTCTCAAATTGGATCTTGTGGTAACCATGGTAGCCAGATGTCTTCTTCTGCTACGAGCATCTACTACTTTATTCTCTTTCCCCTTTATGTACTCAATCCCAAAGTCATACTCACTAAGGAATTCTAACCACCTTCTCTGTCATGCATTAAGATTAGGTTGTGTAAAAATGTACTTGAGCCCTAAATGATCTATCTTTAACTCAAAGGGCTTCCCTAGAAGATAATGCCTCCACATCTGAAGTGCATGAACTATGGCGGCTAACTCAAGGTCATGAGGTGCATAATTTAACTCATATTGCTTCAACCTCCTTGACTCATAAGCAACCACTTGCTCATTCTGCATCAACACTCCTCCTACTTCTCTTAAAGTGTCTGTTATAACTGTGAAATGACCATTAGGATCTGGTATGGTCAAGATAGGAGCAGTTGTGAGCTTTTCCTTTAACACATGGAAAGCTTGCTCACACCTTTCTATCCATTCAAACTTTTTACCTTTCTTCTGTAGTGAGGTAATCAGTGCTGCTATTGTTGATAATCCTTCCACAATCTTTTTGTAATATCCTACAAGTCCCATAAAACTTTTGACTTCTATCACATTCTGAGGTGCAAGCCATTCCATTATCACCTTAATTTTCTTAGGGTCTACTGCAATCCCTTCAGCTGAGATCACATGACCAAGATAGTGCACCTTGTCCTGATAGAATGTACACTTAGATAGCTTACCATAAAGTTTCCTCTCTCTTAGGTGCTATAAGACTATCCTCAAATGCCTTTCGTGCTCTTCAACTAATTTAGAGTATATCAATATATCATCAAGAAAGATCAATACAAAATCATCTAAGAAATCACAGAATATGTTATTCATCACATTCATGAAGGGTATTGGAGCATTAGTCAACTTAAATGGTACCACTGTGAACTCATAGTGACCATAGCGAGTTCTGAAAGTTGTCTTTGAGATGTCCTCGTCCTTAATCTAGAGTTGGTGATAGCTGGATCTCAGGTCTATCTTTGAGAACACCGAAGCTCCCTTCATTTGATCAAAGAGCTCATCTATTCTTGGGAGTGGGTACTTGTTCTTTATAGTAGCTTTGTTAAGCATTCTATAATCAACGTATAAATGCAAAGTCCCATCCTTTTTCTTTACAAAGATGACTAGTGCGCCCCATGACAACACACTTGGTCTTATGAACCCTTGGTTCAACAACTCTTGCAATTGTGCTTTAAGCTCATACAATTCTATAGTAGTCATCCTATAAGGTGCCTTAGATTGAGGCTTAGTCCCTGGTAGCAAATCAATTGAGAAGTCAAATTCTCTCTTCGATGGTAACTTTGTTAAGTCCATAGGAAATACATCTTGGAATTCCCTTAGGATAGGGTAGTCATTAAATGTTGGTTCCTCATTGTCAAGGTCCTTTCCTTGGACAACATAAATAGAACACCTTTTCCTCTTGGCTTTCTTTAACTGCATAGCCAAGATTTGTCTAACTTCCAGGGGTCTCTTAGATCCATTAATCTCCACCTAATTTCCTAGGTCATCCAAACATCTAACAACCTTGTCTTCACAGTTTACTATTGACTTATGTTCAACTAACCAGTTGATTCCCAGTATCTCATCATAAGACCCTAAAGGTGCTACATAAAGATTGACTTGTGTTTGAAAACTCATAAGCTCTAACTCATTGCATGAAAGAAATGAGTCTACTCTCTTCTCTGCCCTATTGTCATAATGTACCATCCATGAGTTTGCCATATGTCTAGGTCTAATAGATAACTTTGAAACTACTCTAGGATCTACAAAACATTCCGTGGCTCTAGTATCAATCAAAATAGAAACAGGTAGTCCATAGAGCTTACCTTGAAACTGAATAGGTGTTGCATGAAAGTCAGCTTGTTGATTGTCCACAGCTGCATGAATCTGGTGCTGAGGTGCTCCTTGCTGGTTCTTGTTTCTTCGCCCTACTAATCTTTGAGGACAAGTGTTGGCATAATGTTCACCTCTGCACACATAGCATCCGCACCAAGATGCCCTAGGTCCCTCTGACCTATCCCTTTGGTTATTGTTGTGGTTTTTGTTATTGTTGTAGCCACCTCTTTTGTTTCCTCTGTTCCAGTCCCCACCATTCCTATCCAGTTGTTACCTCTCTTCAAGTTTCTGATCTATTGGTTATTATTGCCCTAATTGTTATTCTGATTATTATTTTGATTGTTATTCTGGGATCTCCTATTTGCAAACTTCGCATATCAGAACTTACGATATATGGCTACTTGCTGCATCTTCTGCTCCTACTTAATGGCTTTCTCAAAAACTGCATCCATAGTCAATGGATTATGAATGTCTACATCCACTCCAATCTGTGGCCTTAAGCCCATGATAAACTTCCTAATTTTGATTCTCTCATCCATCTGGTATTGTGGAACATACTTAAGTAAGTGAGAGAATCTTTCCCAATATTGGATTACTGACATTCCTCCTTGAGTCAAATTTTGAAACTTCATCATCTTCTTATCAAAGAAGAGTTGTAGTAACCAGCTTTTCCTGAAGAGTTGCAGGAAAAGTTCCCAAGTGATTTTGCCAGGAAACAATGTTTTATCTACCTTTTCATTATCCCACCACGTCGCTGCTTCTCCAGTAAGCTGATATGATCCCCACATTGCCTTTGTGTGATCAGAAAGATTTCAGAGCTCAAAGTATTTTTCCATTTCTATGATCCATGGTTCAGCTCCATCACCGATGGTCCTACCATCAAACTTGGGTGGTGAGACCTTCTTGAAGCCTTTGCCCAATTCCTTTGCAATCCTTCCTTGATCGTTCGCATTCACTTCAATCTTTGGAATCCATGCCTCTACCCTTGGGTTCTCATTTCGTGCCTCCACCCTTGGGTTCTCATTGCCTTTATTTAGATTTGCATCTCCCTAATTTTGGTTTTGGTTTTGCCCTCCATGGTTCACCCTAATCTCCTACTTAAAATTATCCATTCTCGTACCCTGTTGGGTTAGGAGAGCACGGATTTGATTCCTCTAGTACGATCAGTGTTTCTAGTATTCATGATGATTGCTCTGCATCAAAGTCACCTCTTAGCGTAATAGTCCAAAAAGGCCCTAGTGTCAAACCTGGCTCTGATACCAAAATGTAAAGTATGCATTCCATCATAGAAGTTATCGAAGTAAATAATCCACTTAATTACAACAACTCAAGTAAAAGATAGATCTCATATACATTATTCATTAAATTCATTACATCTTACAATTTCACGTGCCATAACCAAGTGTTACCACTATAAAAGAATATACAATGTCCATCTTGGCTCTCATGCCATAAATCATCTCAAATAATAACAAAGTACAATACAACAATGGTCATCTGCAAGTCGAGAGACGGGAACATGTATTGGGCTCTTTTTCCACCCAACCATGAAGTAATTACACTTCCTCAGATCCCTTCATAACATGAAGGAAACCCAACCCTATACGAAATGCCTAGCAACCTAGAAACAACTGGCACGAGGGAACACCCAATGCAACCTGATGTCTAAATGTAAATCTAAATGATGATGTACAAATATCTCATAATAGGATGTGGCAAAGAAATATATAAATAAAGTTTTGCTAGACAATCTTTCATCTATTTCAATGAATACATGGCTTGGCCCAAGAACTTAAAATAGTTATGGTCAAATCCTTAAAAAGAGGAAAAGCCTTCTCTAGTTGCCCACATTCGGCATCCTAGCCCAAAAGTAACCCAAACCCACACAAAAGATATACTATTTTCTTTTCAAAGCAATTTGATAACACACACTTTTGCCTAGATACATATACTGCTTCTTCCTTTTGCACACTCAATGGAAATACACTCTCAAGCAAATATTCACAATAAAGAGCTTCATTTATTCATTCAAGTTATGCATGGAAACTATAAAACTAGGTATATTCTTTATCCCGTATATCATTCATAAATATCCCATATGAATCTAAACTAAGATTTTCTCTCTGTAGCAAGTTTATAATTCCACTCAAATAAGGTTGCAATAGGGATTAAAATGAAATACAATTGTTTAACATCATTAAGTTTGCCATTTAAAACTTCATTTACAGTGAAGCATAGTGTTATATAGTAAAAGAGAGGATGGAATGCATGTGAGTACACTAGATCAAATCCTCCTTTCACTACAACATTCAAGGACAAAATCAAGCTAAGTCACTACAAGATGAAAGAGGACTCAACTTCTGATTTTGTTCTCTTGTTTGCAGAGGAAAGATGTGATTCAACCAAGCCTATTATCAAACCCTGGGCTCATCAAAGCTCTAAACCCTAGATCTATGATAACCAGCTTATAATAGTAAAACAAAAACAACAAATCAAGGTCTGAGAGTGCCAAGATGAGTAGTGAGATATCCAAACCTATCCCTCATAAGCTGAAACATCGGAGGACACGGGGGCCAGCCTGAGTCTGGAAAGTTCAAATCTTTGATAACTCAAAACTGCAAAAATCTCACATAAGATGCTCTAATGTTGAATTTCAGGTTTATTTGGTCTACTGGACACTGGTGCTAGTGCCCTGGTCTGCTATAGTGGATTTTCTAAACTTCATTTTTGGATCTGGAATCTTTATCTCTCAAATAGCTTCCCTATACCTTCACTTCCACAACTCCCGCACCTGTAATCTGCACACACGAAGAAAGGGGTTTGGGGGTTGTGGTGTTTAGGGATTTGCCTCATTCAAATCTCAGGTTAGCATTCAATCTTTCCCAACACCATTGTTAATGAGAGAGCGTGCCCTAGCAGAGCAGAGGCCAAAGATAATCCAAATGATAATGAAATGATTCAAACACAATGATGATTTCACCTTGGCGGTGAAGCCCTTAGGAGGATGAAAGCTCTTCAACTCATAAGGAGATGGATGATGATGCCAAATCTGCAACAAACACACAAATACAAAGACAAATCTATGACAATAATACAATGAATGCCTTGAATGCTCTTTGCTCCAATATCACAAGTTCGCATTATCCATCTAGGTTTAAAATGAAGTCATACACTTAGTTATATATGCTTATCCCTTAAACTTTCACAAATTAATTGAAAGATCCGACAAGGGAGGACCCATTTAAAAGTCCTATGCTGACAACATTTAATTTTACCCTAACCAATCAAGGTGGACTTGGGCACGAGCACCCAAGTCTAGGGGGCCTTTTTGGTCAGGACTTAGACATAAAATGGGCCCCTAGTCCCTATTTGTCATGGGTTTTGGGGGATTTCTTATCTGGATGGATAATTTGCTTATAGAGTGTAAACACAGGGACCTAAGAGCTAAACTAGGAAGTAAAAAGGCATGTGTCCACTTTTTGCTCCATAACATTTAGCCCCCACTTTAATGTGTGTGTGATCCTACGATACAACACATGCATTAAAGTACGGTCGAAGCATATTAAACACATCAAACACTAGAATGAAGGTACACCCTAAGTTTGAAGGACTATTTCTAGCCCCCAGACTTAGGCAAACATAGGAAAACACTTGACAGTCACATAAGACAGTGAATACAGTAAGGAAGCACGCAATACATGGAGAAGATAGTGAAAGTACGCAACACATGGAGAAGACATGAACGCGGTCATGCAAGACACACAAAAGACATGAAGAGAATACACGATGAAACAATTACATACTATATATAATGCTAACTAAAGTAAACAAAACACACATGTAAAAACACACAAAACACATACAGCGTGGGGAGGGACTCATCGTCGCACAACTTTAGACCATGCCAAAAACACACAAGACACACAAAGAAGACACATAAAACACATGGAAGACACACGAAATACACGAGCATCGCATAGTATGCCATCGACACACTATATGTCTTATACACCTTGTAATGAGGACTTTGTATAAAAGGATGTGCACTAGCTCAAGAGATACACCATCCCACGTCACGATGAGGGCTTTGTATAAAAGGATATGCACTAGCTCAAGAGATACGTCATCTCACCTCATGATGAGGGCTTTCTTTTTCTTTAAAAGGATGTGCACTAGCTCAAGAGATACACCATCCCACCTCATGATGAGGGCTTTCAAACACGCTTTGTCAGTGTCAAAAGTAATCAAGCAGATACCATTATATATGCGCCCACCTTAAGGTGGTCGATCCCGCTTACCGGTATCAAGCACGTTAAGGTAGAGTGAAAACACGTAAGGGGACAAGAGCTTTCACAAAGTCCAAGCCCCAAAAGTGACATGTGCCATGATCGCCGAATGTTCCCACAAACACATCGAGATTTGTTGATAAGATAATGAAGAAAATATCAACTTTGGTTAGAAAATCTTACTCTAAGATAACAACCAAATCAATTCATAGAAGCTATGCATAAATCATATAGTAGATCATCAAAGACCAAGGCTACACTTGCGGGTTCAGACCCGAGTATAGTTGTTGGGCTATACTGTAGGTATCTCAGAACTGAGTGTAGAAATAAGGTGAGATATAAAACAATCCAAAGTGCATTGTAGCAAATTGAGAGTATTATAAAAGGTTTGTTACAAGAGATATCACAACACGAATCACAACACAGAGTGATTCTACTAGTCAAGCGTCGGATATATATATATCAACCCCATCTTCATATATGGACTAGGCCCAATTTTGCTTTCTTGCTGAAGGGACACTCGGTCCTTATCAGTATATGTTTGTTTTCATCATCTGCCAACTAGGTAGAGTCACTGAAGAATGTAAACAATAAAAATGAGAGAGGAGACAAAAGTGACTTGGGTTTACAACAAGGCAAGATGCCCCCAAGACATCCTCCATAATGTTATGCCCCCAAGGCACAACACACAACAGTAAAAAAGAGGAGAGGAAAGTAGAAGAATATAGAGACAAATAGAAGAAAGGTCACAACAAGGGCACTCTCCTTGTATCCTTGACCTTACAAGAGTATCAAGGGTAAAAGAGACCTAAACAATATTTAACACAACACGAGTGAACACAACATGATACATACATACATATACATATACATATACATATACATATATATATACACATATATATATACCATCTTCATATATGGACTGGGTCCATTTTTTCTTTCTTGTTGAAGGGACGCTCGATCCTTATCAGTATTTGTTTGTTTTCCTCATCCACCAACTAGGTAGAGTCACTAAAGAATGTAAACAATAAAAATGAGAGAGGAGACAAAAGTGACTTGGGTTTACAACAAGGGAAGATGCCCCCAAGACATCCTCCATAATGTTATGCCCCTAAGGCACAACACACAACAATAAAAAAGAGGAGAGGAAAGTAGAAGAATATAGAGACAAATAGAAGAAAGGTCACAACAAGGGCAGTCTCCTTGTATCCTTGACCTTACAAGAATATCAAGGGTCATCCAAAGAGACCTAAACAACATTTAACACAACATGGGTGAACACAACACGATATATATATATGAGGAAGACAAAATTGCAAGCATCTTAGAGAGGTTCTCCATCAAGTGTGGTAAATTGTGTGAGAATTTCATACCTGATTGATTCTTGTTTCTAGGATGGCCATACGGTGCTTGCTTTTTAAAATCTTTAATGTTTGAAATCTTTTGATGCTTATGAGGAGGGGAATTATTGCTAGTTCCCACCGATGGCAGTCACCTTGTTCTTTTCCTTTCTTTTGCCTTCTTAGTTTGATTAATGAGCCTTTCATGATGAAATGGAATGCTTTTCATCGACACCACTTTCTCTTGCTTCAAGTGATTACATATAGGTTGTTCTGGTTGTATATCTTGTGCCTATTGGTTATCTCCCGATCCATAAAGGGATAATGGAGGAGGAACCTTAACATAGATACCTTTTCTGCATGGGTGAGGTAAATCTTCATTTTTCATCTTATCTACTATGCCATCATAGTCAAGATAGTCATCTTCAATCTCCATAGTATTATGTTCCACTATATTATTGTCATTATGCTTAGGAAAGGGATCAGTGAAGATTTGTAGAATTTGATTAAGAGGTGCTACCGACTTATTTCCATTGTCATTCACATCGGTAACTTGTATCATATTAGAATCAATGAGGTCTTGAATTTCATGCTTAAGATGCATACATCTTTCAGTATCATGTCCTGGAGAGCGGTGATAGTGATAATAAGCATTAGCATCGAATGAAGGTCCTTGTGGCCTAGTACTGTCGAAAGGACGAGCAAGAGGAAGCTTCAAAAGATTGTTGTTTACTGCTTGAGTCATTACCAAATTGAAAGAGTTTGATAATGGAGTAAATTGTCGTTGTTCCTGTTTGAATTGAAAAGGTGGCCTTGAAGGCTTTGTAATAGAAAAAACTTGTGAGTGAAAATTATTCGAATGTTGTCCATTGATCTTGATGACATTCCTGTTGTTCTTCTTGAATGAATTCTGAGATTATCTAGCTACGAATTGACCAACAAGAGTTGATGAGATGTGATTCTCATACTGACTAGCTAAAAATTGGTAATCTTGGAGACCTGTGCATAAGTGTTGAAAATAACTATAATTCATCAACAATATCTTGCCGCGTATATTCAGTTGTAGATTTGTAATGAATACCTTCTGAAGATCCTCATCTTTAATCAGATATTGTATTTGCAAGATGAGACCTTGATATCGATTGATGAACTCTATTAATTTCTCTTTCTAGCCTTGTTTACAATGAACCAAATCAATCAAGCAGACAGTAGGTCCAATATTTTCTTGGAAGTGTTGCAAGAATTGATCGACTAGCTGTGAGAAAGAGTTTATTGAATTAGGAGGTAGAGAGAAAAACCACTCCAAAGTAGTATATTTAAGAGATCAAAGGAAGAGCTTGGCTAACAATTCCTCATTAAAGAAGAAATTACTACACATTGTTGTGAATGCTGCCACATGAGTATTAGGATCACCTTTACCACCATACTTTTCAAAGTGAGGAGTCTCAAATTTGTCAGGCATTGGAGTTCTTAGGATTGCATAGGATAAAGGACTACGAGCCTGATATGTTGGTAAAGTGGGTTAAGAAGAAGAGTTGGTCAAGTTTGTCACTTTTTGTTGTAAAGAAAACATACTCTACAAAAGCTAGTTTAGGAGAGTATCATTAGATGAAGAGGTGGCTTGTGGATTTGAGAGAGGTGGGTTATAGGGTGGTTGATAATGAGTAGAGGTGATAGGTGGTTGAGAATACGTATGCATCGGTATAAAGACATGAGGTGCAGAGTTTTTATAATTAAATGCAACAGCCTTGTAATTATTTCTAGTAGAGGTTCCCATAGTAGTGGTAGCATTACTACAAGCATGTGAATTGGTGGTGAGAATTGATGATGTAAAAGTAGACATTCCAGTAGTCGGTATGGATGTCAAAATTGGTGAAGTTATAAATGCCAATGTTGACACATTTTCAATGACATTCGCATGACTAGCTACTGGTCTAATGTTATGTCCCACTATATGAGCTAATCCATGGTGCATATCAACACCTTCTCGGCCTTCTTGCAATATCCCTCTTATTCCTTCAACAATAGGTATCATTTCTTGCGCTAGATGTGCCTTTTCTACAACTTGTTGGAATTCAACTAGTTGTGTGTCCAAATTCTTAATATTTTCATCAGGCACATGTGAAACTACATCAATGACATCCTCAACATCATGGAATGTTTGTTATTCCATTGTATTAGTGTTTGTGATATCTTGTAGAGATGTTGATTCACCCTTTTTAAAGTGATTATATAATGGGTTTTTTGATGTTTGCATATCGTCGCTATTGAAATCACTAGAGCCCATTAATCTACGACTTATCCTTACAAAGATGTTTCTATTAGGGCAGCAGGTTATACAACTCATGCAAAGTCCTACAACACTCAATGCACATACTAATAGAACAACTAAAAGGAGTAAGGTAGTTATCTTTGTTGAAATACACAATGTGTAATTACAAATTTTAAAATTTCATTGCAAGAATGCACAATGAAGCAACACTACAACTCAAAATCAGATTTGAATGAGTGTTTAAAGGAATAACAAAATATGAAATAAGATTTTGACTACCAACCCTAGCTTTTGCACAAACTAGGTTGAAAAAATGCAAAATTTTAATAAAACCCTAGCAAATGAGATATGCAAATGCAAGGTGTGAGAGCATGAAATGACTAAGTGTTGTAATTAAGTTTAGATCTAATGTATAAATCATATTTTCAAACGTTTCCAATGATATGCAATAAGAATAATGCAAAACTATGCCTTTATGCAAGCCTAGAATGCTTATTTTTCAATTTTTTTCAAATGTATGCTAGATTTTTCAATGAAGAATGACAAGTATGATATGATGTAATACAAAATCTAATTTCAACACTCAACAAGATGCAAGTTCATTAAAAACATGGGTTCACAAAAATGTTATATAGTAAAAAAGAGAGATGGATGGAATGTGTGTGAGTACACTAGATCAAACCCTCCTTTCATTACAGCATTCAAGGACAAAATTGAGCTAAGTCACTACAAGATGAAAGAGGACTTAGCTTCTTATTTTGTTCTCTTGTTTGCAAATAAAATATGTGATTCAACCAAGCCTATTATCAAACCCTAGGCTCATCAATGCTCTAAACCCTAGATCTATGATAATCAACTTATAACAGTAAAACAAAAACAACAAATCAAGATCTGAGAGTGCCAAGATGATCAGTGAGATATCCAAACCTGTCCCTCAAAAGTTGAAATGTCGAAGGACACGGGGGATACAGCCCAAGTCCGGAAAGTTCAAATCTTTGATAACTCAAAACTATAAAATGTCACAGAAGATGCTCTGATGTTGAATTTCAGGTTTATTTGGCCTGATGCTCTAATGTTACATCAGATTTTTTGAACTCTATTTTTGGATCTGGAATCTTTATCTTTCAAATTTCTTCCCTATACCTTCACTCCCACAACTCTCGCACCTGTAATCTACACAAACAAAGAAAGGGGTTTTGGGGTTGTGGTGTTGAGGGATTTTCCTCAGTCAAATCTCAGGTTAGCATTCAAGATTTTCCAACACCGTTGTTAATGAGAGAGCATGCCCTAGCAGAGCAAAGGCTGAAGATAATCCAAATGATAATGAAATGATTCAAACATAATGATGATGTCACCTTGGTGGTGAAACCCTTAGTACGATGAAATGTCTTCAACTCATAAGGAGATTGATGATGATGCCAAATCTGTAACAAACACACAAATACAAACACAAATCTGCAACAATAACACAATGAATGCCTTGAATGCTCTTTGCTCCAATATCACAAGTTTGTGTTATCCATCTAGGTTTAAAATGAAGTCATACACTCACTTATATATGCTTATTCATTAAACTTTCGCAAATTAATTGAAAGAGCCAACAAGGGAGGACCCATTTAAAAGTCCTATGCTGACAACATTTAATTTTACCCCAACCAATCAAAGTGGACTTGGGGCGTGAGCACCCAAGTCTAGGGGGACTTTTTGGTTAGGACTTAGACATAAAATGGGCCCCTAGTCCCAATTTGTCATGGGTTTCAGGGGATTTCTCATTGAGATGAATAATTTGCTTATAGAGTGTAAACATGGGGACCTAGGAGCTAAACTAGGAGGTAAAAAGGCACATGTCCACTTTTTATTTCATAACACATAGGAAGAAAAGTTGATTAAATATTCTAAAATCTAGAACAAGAATTCATGTTGTCTGCTACAAGAAACATGTTAAATCTGCTACAAAAACGTAGTCTGGTTTCCTACAGGAACACAGAGTCTACTGTAACAGGATAAAATAGTTGTTGTGACAAGAGTAAATAAAATGACAATAGGATTAATAAAACTATGACATGAATAAATAAAATGGCGATAGGAATAAATAAAATGGCGACAGGAATAAATAAAATGGTGACAACAGGATTTAAAATAGTCTACGACAGAGGTTTACAAACTACGACAAGAATACCCACAACAAAGGGTCTAACAAAGCATACCGATAAGGAGAATACTCAAGCTGAGAGAGTAATAGAAAGACCAGTACCATTAGGGAATCAAGTCATCAAGAACCATAAACAACCCAATCTGAAATGCAGGTTGAAAGTTTAAAGCAGTCAACACTATGTAGGTCGTTAGGATTTCAAAACAGGTTGATAGCATCAAGAACAGGCCGCCAGTATACATGGAATTCGTTAAATCCATGGAGGAACAAACAAGAAAGCATAATAGGTCAATTTGGAACTATCAATTTTTGATAAAAGAATAATGAGGTAAAAACAAGGTCTTCAGGTCATTTTAATAGTAATTACAGAGGTAGCCAAAATGGATAAACAGACCAAAATAGATCAATTTGGACGTAGTTTAAAGGCTAGAAAATTGTTCATCAGACAGAGAGGAAGAAAACATAGGGTGAACATAAGCAGGTCAACCACTTAACAGGTGGTTAAAACCTTCGAGGAGGTTGTTTTAGGCTATTTAGGAAACAGTTTAGGCTAGCAACATAAAGAAGGGGTCGATTTAAAACCAATAGAGCCAATGACATATTTAAAAAGCATACTAGGAAGTCTTTCATGAACAACTAATTGAATAATTTTATACACAACAATACTTGCAGATTCAAGAAAGCTTTTTAGAAAAGAATACCCAGTTGGTTCACGCTTTCCTTGCCAAATTTAATCTCTGCCTCTTCATGCTGATTTTCTCTCCTTTCTCCTTTCTATCGCTGATTTCTGATAATGATCCCTGACTCCCAATCCTTTGTTGTGTGTTTCTTTTACAAATTCCCTCTTCTAATAATATCATTGTATTTTTAGGTCAAGCTTTTGATCTTTACTTCAGTCCTCTTTTGTTTTGCATGCCTTTGATGTTTAAAATACCACCAATATCTCCTTTGAAATTTTCTTTAAACTCCCTCAACTCCGCTCCATATTGCATGGAAAAATATTTATTTTATATTTAGATTACTATTTATAATATATATTCTTATATATATATATATATATATATATATCTTTAAAATAATGCATATTCATTTAATTCTAACAAAGAATATCCATATATTTTGTATACGTGAAAAGTGATAAAAGGAAAATAGAAGATAAATGCAAATACACAAACCCTTCTCCTTCAATCAAATCCGTACACTTCGATTAGAACGAAGTAGAGTTGCACCCAAGCCCTACTAGCTTTGTTCTGAGAGATTGATAGAATGATTGAGATGTTGATATGTTGGTTTGATTCCTATAGCATAACTTTACTTTGTTGTTTCATCATAATGGCTTGGTTGAGGGTAGATTTATAGATTTTTGATGTGGAGGGAAGAGGATTTGGTAAGATTTGATTTTAGAGATAGAGATTTGATTTTTGCTTTATTTCACAAAAGAGGAAATAAAACAAGTGAAAGATAAGATTTGAAAGAAGATAAGGGATTTGATGTTCTGTTTTAAAGGAAATAAAACAAGTAGAAGATAAGATTTGAAAGAGGAAAAGGATTTGATTTTTATTTGATTTAAAAGGAAATAAATCAAAAGAAGATGAGAGGATAATTGAGAGGATTATCTAATTAAATAAATTAATTAGATACACATGAGTTAAAAAAGGAAAGGAATCGAGAAGAAGATGTGATATTAATTAAATAAATATTTGATTTATTTAATCAATATTGGATTGTGAATTGAATTAATTAAATAAATATTTGATTTATTTAATTAATGTAGGATCATGATTTAATTAATTAAACAATTATAAATTATTTAATTAATATTAGAAGAAAGTATGGATTAATTAAATAATTGTAAGTTATTTAATTAATGCTATGAAGTGGGAAAACAATTAAATAATCAATAATTATTTAATTAATGTGGCCGAATAAGGTATAGTGAGTGATGGTGAAATTGGAGTCAATTTTAGGTGTCTACATTTTGCCCCTCTTTGAGATGGTGTTGTGAAGCAACATCGTTTCAAAGAAAGATAAAATATAGTGTTTGGTTGGATAGAAGAAGATGGTAGGATTAGGGATGATGATGCCCCAGTCACTTGAAAGTGACAAGGAAAGATGATGTAGGGATGGTATGCCCCCTTGAGAGGATAGGCGGGTTAGAAGAACACATGTATGCTCTCGAAATAGATGAAATAGATTGATTAAGGAGGTGGAGGAAAGATAAGGGATGGATCAAATGGATGAATGATATGTTGTTACATTGAGGTGAGCAACCATATAGTTTGATATAACACGAGACATTATGCACCAAGGTATAAAGACCAAGGTGACAATGTGTCTTGTGCACCCAGTGTAATACAACCTTGTCTAGACGTATAAGGAAACTTAGAGCATAGTCCAAGTGCACAAAAGGTATAATGAGACCTTAGATTCAAAGGTATGCAAAAACATATTCCACCATACACAAGATATGAATATTAGCTAGAATGATAAGGACTTGCAAGATAAAATGATAACGCACACAAGCAAGCATGCACAAATGATTCAAAAAAAACAAGGTATTGCCCCTGTCAAGCTGTGAACCGATGATTGATTGATCAATGATTGATTTGATTGACTAAGGATAATGTTGTCATTGTGGGGAATGATATATCCCTAGAACAACACAATGATGTGGAATGATTTATCTCATGATTGGATAAATGATCGATTGATAGGTTTGATAACAATGTTGGAAACAAAACCAAAGTATGCTTTTGGATGATTGGCTAGATTACTTGATTGGATTGGTATGGATTAAGGATGACTTGCATTTGGATTTATTGCTTGGTTTTCAGAATGTTGTGATTTTTTTGGATGTTTTGATTTTTTTGGAGTTTTGAATATTTTGATGTTTTTGGATTTTGAATTGTTTTGATGTTTTTGGATTTGGAATTGTTTTGATGTTTTTGGATTTTGAATGTTATGATGTTTTTTTGGATTTTGAAGTTTTTTTGATGTTGACATTGGATAACAATTTGGATAGCCTAAATGCTAGATACCAATGACAAGAGAAAACCATGTCTAGATGCTAAGGATGGAGATGGAATTGGAAGAATGGAAAGTATGGGAGATAGTAAAGGGGATGGAAGACTTATGATAGATGGATGGATAAAACGATAGGAAATAGTGGATGGAATGGATGAGGTGTTTAGGATGTGATCTCCAAAGGCTGTTGCATAGGAATAACATGCCCCATTCTAGGTATAATGCTTAGGATTTTACATGACAAAGCTTATGATGATAGGATTGATTGGATTGATTGGCAAGGATGAGGTATATCAAGGGATGTCCAAAGCATGCTTGAACATTTTGCCCCAACCTTTATCAAGATCAAAAAGGAGGAAAGGAGGATGGATTCGATCAAGGGGATAATTATGTGGATTTAATGGATAAGGAAGATATGATAGGAAGGATAGGTAGAAGGAATGATAGGATGAGTAGATGAGACAACATGCCCCCAAGTGTCATGTACATAGATAATCCACCTACACATGATGCTTGTTTGCTAGGTTTTCATCATGGTACTTATCCAAGGCGCTTGTTTTCCAAGTTATCACCATTGGATGAATGATTTTTCTTTTTTTCTTTTTTTTTTCTTTTGCTATTTGGATGGAATAGGTGGATATGGACAAGAAAGACTCAAGCATCTAGTTCCTTAAAAGGTGATAGTCCCATTTAAAGATGGATTACGCACATGGACCATGTCAAATGTCATTATGCTCAAAGATGTTCATAGGGGATTGCATGAGAGGGAGGTGGAGTAGGTGGATAATGGATTATAATGTGGATTATGTATGGAAGGTGTTATCACCTGAAATTACACCCTTTTATTGAAGCTTTGACAGTCTCAACAATTTCAGAGTAACATGGGATTGGTCTCAAGGTGTGGGACCTTGCAATTGAGACCAAACCTCCAAAGAAGGCCGGTTCCTCTTTCTAAGCTTAAGGCTCAGAGAATTAAACTAAATCTAATGCTACACTCACAGGAAAAGGGGAAGAAGAAGTACTGGAATGAAAAGGAGGCGATGCACTAGATTTATAATGTGTTTAACTGTGTCTGCATTAACACAACAATGACCTCAAAACTGCAATGAACTCACACGGACTCAAGTGAACTATCACAAAGGTTTGGGTAGAAAACTAAAACTACTATAGGGACCATTTTATCCACAATATTAGCCTACAATATTCAAATAAACACAGTGCAAAGCTACAGAGAGGCAAAATGAGAGTTTATATTGATCATGAAGGCTAGAAAGCCATTACAAAATAGAAGAATAAACTGCAGAGGAAATAGACACAAAATAATAGTTTACATTCATTGGTAAGCAACGACTGGAGACATCAAAGGCTCAATTGCAAGCACAATGTATCAAATCTAGTCAGCTCTTGTAAAGCATTACAAGGTCTACAATTACAACAATTCTCTAGCCAACATAATAGCCCAGAACAACAACTAACCAACAACCTTTTTTACATCTTTGCTTCATGTATATATAGCATTTGAATCCATCTACAACATTGGGCATTGAAAACTAGTCAACTAAACCTGCACATGCCCATGCTGCATTCAATTTTGGTCCAAAAGTGTTGTCAGAAGATCTATAGAATAGGACAACAACCATGCCCTATCAGGCCTACAAAATGGCAAAAGAAGATCTCTTGCATGCATGGGATGTTAGACAAATTAAAAAGGGAAGGTCTGAAATCCTTCCATGTACCAGTAAAGTCCATTTTAACCCTTCTTGTACAATCACATTGAAGGATTTAACTATTTCAACTACCTCGTTCTGACTTTTTTGCAATATTTGTACTTCAGGTATTAAATCCCTTCTGCAATAGTAGAAAATTGTGTCCTTCAAGCTTTTACAACACTTTAAAATATTTAAATTTCTTTAAATATTCTAAAGCATTCTGTCATATTCCATTGATTTCATCATTCTAGCCTTTTATTCTGCCTTATCGGCAAAATCTCAATTTCACGAACCAAGCTTGCCTCTATCTCTTCTTTTGCCATATCAACAAAATCCCACTTTTGTGAACTATCTCTCTTTGGCTCTTTACCTTCCATTTTGCCTTATCCACAAATCTCCCCGTTCACGAACTATTCCTTTTTCTCTTTATCTTTCATTTTGCCTTATCAGCAAATTCTCTATTTGGCAAGTTTATATAACTCTTTGTCAGTGAAATTTTCATTTCATGAACCTGGCCTGTATTCTTCATTTTCTTCTTTGCCTTGTCGATAAAGTTTCCTTTTTGCAAACCACCCCTTAGCCGATTTTCTCTTCTTTTTCCCTTGACTCATTTGTCGCTGATTTTCCACTCTTGTGAACTTGGCCTCTTAGTCAGCAAATTGCCTTATCAATGAATTTGAGAAATTGCGAACTTGTTGGCGGGTTTGTCTTTTTTCTGATTAGCCAATGGTGGCCCCTTTCCTTAGTCTTTTTCTCCTTAGTCGGTGAAATTCACATTTCGCAAACTATTTCCCATGTGGCTTCATCTTCACTTTGTTACTTTTCGCCTTGTCAACGAAATTCCTCTTTTGCGAACCAAATTTACCGCCAATGGTTCACCTTTTCTCTTTCTTTTCTTTGGTAGGTGCAATTTTTTTGCCACGAACCATCCATGCCTCTACCTTTCACTTTACTCTTCCTCTTTTCCTTTTTCAGCAAAGTTGTCGATCGACGAACTTAAGGTTTGCCATACCTTAACTTTGTCGACAAAGGCAAACTCTTTGCTTTAGTTTTGCCATTATCTGTCTTAACTGCTTCTGCCTGCCTTGCCTTGCTTAGTCGGCGAACCTAAGGTTCACAGAACCAAACTTTTGCCGATAAGGAAAAAATTCTCTCCTTAGTTAAATCTTTTGCCTGCCTACTTTGCCTTAGCCAATTTCTGCCTTAGTACTCCTTAGTCGACAAACTGACAAATCTGTGAACCAAAGGTTCGCCAAACATAAAATTTGCCGACTAAGGTAAAAAAAGGGGTAAAACACTTAGAATTTTTGGGGATTTTTTTCTGGGATTTTCTAAGGGAAACATCCTTCCATTTAGGCTTTCTTAGATTGGAATTCTCTGATGGAAGGAGGGATTTTGGATTATTTTGGCCTGGGCAAAATATGACAACATTTTGGTGACTATGCAGGGGTGTTTGCCTACTAAACACGAGGATCCAGTTGCCTTATACAATCCATTGGGCACAGAGTCAAAAGAAATTACAACAACATGACCAAACAGAACTAAAACCACCTCCAGAAAACACAAAAACACACAAGGCAAACAATTTCCTAATGAGAAAGTTGCCTGTGCAAAAGCACTTAGAGGAAGGGAAACCTAAAACATAAATGAACCTACTCTAAATATTTACAAGGATCCTAAAACCAAACTCAGAAGTATGGTTTGAGATGAATCCCATTTACTAGGATTGGGAGTGATTCACCAGTCAGCTTGGAGAGTTGAAAGGCATTGGCTTGCTTGTAATTGGTGATGATGTAAGGGCCGCTCCATAAGTCATCAAATTTGGAATGCCACCCAGCCTTAGCTCTGTCTTCACCTCATTTTAGCACTAAGTCTCCCTCTTAGAAGACTCTGTCAACTGATTTTCTATCAAAGGTCCTCTTGACTTGATCTTGGTGGGCTTCGAGGGTCTTTATGGCTACATCCATTTTTTCTCCAAGCTCCATCAACTCAGCACGCCTGACTGTCATGGCATCATTTTCTAGCAATTCCATTTGCTGGGCCAACTCAAAGGAAGGAAATTCAAGTGATAATGGAAGTCTTGGTTCCTTTTCGTATACCAACATGAAAGGGGAATTACCAATGGCCCTCTTAGGGGTAATCCGATCAACCCAGAGAGTATTCCTCAACCTGGAATGCCAAGCTCTTTGATTATCATCCACTGTTCTTTTGATAATCCTAATCAGGTTCTTGTTGGTAGACTCAGCCATACCATTCCCTTGAGGGTAGTAATCAGACGATTTCTTTAAGTAAATCCCATAATTAAGTGCCCATTCACTAATTTTTGTGCCTACAAAGGCCTTGGCATTGTCAAAGATAATGGTGAATGGAACACCAAACCTAGTAACTATCCCCTCAAGGAAGTCTAAAATGGAGGTCTCTGTAGCATCCTTCAATGCAACTGCCTCTGTCCACCTAGTGAAATAATCAGTGGCTGCTAAAATCCACTTGTGGTCGGCACTGGAAGGTGGATTAATCATCCCAATGAAGTCTAAACCCCATTGGGAAAATGGTTGATCAGTCTAAATTGGGTGCAAGGGAAGAGTAGCCAACCTTTGTTTTCCTACAAATAATGCACATTATTTGCAGCTTCTTACCCATCTATGGGTGTCTCTGAATAAATTGAGCCAATAATAACCAACCCTCATGATCTTGACAAAAATTGTTCTTAGAGAATAATGGCCACCAACAGGGCCATTATGAAATTCTTCTAGCACCCTAGAGGTATGATCTTGTGCAATGCATCTAAGAAGAACCCCATTGATGTCTTTCCTAAACAAGACACCATCAACAAGAACATAAGGAATAGATTGGAGCCTAAAATACCTTCTTTTTTCTTGATCCAATCCATTTAGACATCTACCTGACTACAGAAATGTGACCATATCATGGTGCCAGTCAGTTGGAGCGTGGGAACCAGCTGGTTGTGTCTGCCCAAGGACACATACAACGTCATCTCTGTCTTCAAGGCTTGCAACCATCTGCTCACACAAGCCTTTGCCTCACACTAGCTTGGTGATGTTGATGTTTACATCATATTCTATTACTTTTGTAATCCACGGGCAGCCCTTTTTTCATTGATATCTCTTATCAAAAGGAATTCTTTAACTCCAGGGTGGTTCACCATCAACTGTATCTTGTTGTTTGAAAGCATATGCCTAAACTTTTTGAGTGCTTTCACCACATCCAACACTTGTTTTTCAACAAAATCATACTTCAGTTCATATTCTTTGAGTGGTTGGATGAAGAAAGCAATTGGCTGCTCTAATTTCTCTTCATTCTGCTATGTTAAAACTACTAATATACCTTCATTGCCTCCAAAGGTATAAAGGATAAAATCCTTTCCATAGTTAGGGTTTATTAGCATGGGAGCTTGTGTAATAGCCTGCTTGACAACTTCAAAACTATCTCTACCTTCCTTTGACCATGTGAAGGCATCGTTCTTCTTAAGCATGGCGGTGAGGGGTTTTTCTATTGAAGCAAAATTGGGTATGAACCTCCTCGTGAAATTAATCTTTCCCAGAAAACTTTACAGGCCCTTCTTGTGACTAGGAAGGGGGAGAGCCAAAATGGCACTGGTTCTTTCTGGATCAATAGCCAACCCTTCTTTTGAAACCACATGTCCCAAAAATTTGCCTTCTGGGACAACAAACACACATTTCTTTGGATTCAATGATATACCATATTCCCTCCATCTTTCAAAGACTTTTCTCAAATGACCCAGGTGGTCAGCTACATGCTTGGAATACATAGTCAAATCATCAAGATACAGTAAAATAATATAATTGATTAGGCCTTTAAAATCCAAATCCATTGCCCTTTGGAAGGTTGCCCCAACATTAGTTAACCCAAATGGCATTTTTTGATAAGCCAAAGTACCCCACTTGGTGGTAAAGGTTGTGTTGTACTGATCTGATTCTTTTACAAGAATTTGGTTATAGCCTCAGTAGCCGTCTAGGAGTGAAAATCTTTCAACTCCTACCACTGTTTGGAGAATCTGCTCCATGGAAGGGAGTGGATAGTGGTTTTTAAGGGAGGCCTTATTTAGGTCTCTAAAGTCCACACACAATCTGATTTCCCCATTTTTCTTCCTGACTGGAACTAGGTTAGCCACCCAAAAGGAATGTTTAATTGGATAAATGATTTTGTCCTCTATGAGTTTGGATAGCTCTTTTCTCATTAATGGATCAATTTTGGAGTTGATTGGCCTTTGTTTTTGGCAGATAGGTTTTGCATTGGGATCTAAATCAATGGTATGAAACCAGGGTCAAAGCATTTTAGATTCCTATAATCCCAAGAAATTAAATCATCAAATTCATTACAAAGTTCAACAAAACCTTGCCTTTCAGCTTGATCACATACCTTTCCATGCTTTAGAAATCTGCCATGTGCAATCTCCACCTATTCAAAGTCTTCTTCCTTGACTATCATGTTCATCTTCTCCCTTTTAGGTTGATCATCAGCACCAAAAATGTTCTCTAAAGTGACCAATCCCCTGGGCAACTTATTGGTCTTTAGCTGGATCACTTGGTCACCATATTGCTCTTGCAATATTGACTGATTCTTGGCAGCAAACTCTACCTCATCTTGCAATAAATTTACAATCTGCTGGTCATTCTCAAATACTTTCTAGTTAGATATGTTATTAGGCACAACAGGCCTCACAACAATCTTCACATACTGATCTGAGTTTTATTTGACATTCTGGGGAATGTCAAACTGGGCACCAACTATAGTCAGCCTATCAACATCCTTGTTTCTTTGTCTGGGCACTGCCTGTATATTGAAGGCATCAAAGTCTTCAATCAGATCCTAGACTCTATGTTTATATGACTTGAGCAAGTCATTCTTTGAAGCACTTTGTGATCTGATTTGGTTGACAACAAGTTCACTGTCACCAAATGCTTGTGAAATTTTTATTCCTCTCTTTTGTGCCAGTTGCATACCCTGAATTAAGGCCTCATATTCAGCCACATTATTAGTACAACTGAACTGTAGTTTGAAAGTAGAGAAATAACTTTCTTTATGGGGTGAAATTAGTACAACCCCAACAACTGCTCCATTTTTGCTTCTGGAGCCATCAAAATACATCTACCATACCCCACTCGGATCTGACGTTGCCTTCTCAAGATTAGAGATGATGGCATCCTCCTCATGGATACAATAAGTACCCAGCCCTGTGTCTTCTATATGATCAGGAGTGTCAAACTAAAAATAGTTTGCCCACTCATCAAATAGCATATCAGGGATTTCTTCCACTGGTGTTGCGACCACATGCATATTGTTGTCATCCTCCTCCAACTCATGGATTATACAGTTCATGTTTAAAGGGATGGGTGTATAAGGCTCTACATGATCATTAGCAATAGGCTCAGCCTTAATGGTCACCTCATTGCCATATCTTGTTCTAAATAATATGTGGGACCAATCAGAAGATAGGTACCCACCTATTTTAGCAGTGAAATCCCTAGATAGACATGTGCCAAAGTATGCAAGGAGGTCAATAACTGAGATGTCTTGTGAAATAGAGCAGCCAGGGCATGCATGCAGGGTGAGTTTTAAATCCTTAATCACACCTACTATCTTAACAACAGAGCCATCTAATTACACAACCCCCTTATTCATAGGCTCATATTCAATGTCTAACTTATCAGCTATATTTTTAGGCATAACATAAGTACCTGCCCCAGAATATATCATGCAATTATGTAACAATTTATCACCAACAATTAGGGAAATATAGAATGGAGGAGGCTTACTAGTTTTTCTTGTGCTTGTTCCCTCTTTTTCTGGTTAGCATAGGCTTGCTGGGACGATGACCTTTTCTTTTGTTGCCTCTACGGCAGGCTGATTGAAGCTTGTCAAAGCTTCCTACAACAAATGCCCCTGTGATGGGATCAATAGAGCATCACACATACTGACGTTGCTCAGTTGGTTTTCTTCATTTGATCGACTATGCTGAAGGGAATTTGACTGACCTTTTGAGAAGTTTTGGCAATAGCAGAGTCAACATTGGATCATTGACCAGCCTGGGGCTGCTATTGTGGTGCTAAATTCACCCACCCAGCAGAATGATCTACCTGGGCTAAAGGTGTCCTTGGCATTTTTTCCTTCGTTGCATTTGCTGAGGGTGAGTGGGATGTAGATGATTGAGAAGTGGAGGCATAAGCAACTGTAGGGATCACTGCATCCTCAGTCTCCCTCCTTTTAGCCCTTGTGTTGAAAGATATTGGGCCTGTGCCCTAATTGACACCATAGAAATCATCCTATGTCCAATTCATCAAGGTAGAGTTATTTTGCATTTGTTCCTGCTCTCCCACCATCTCCTAATTAGAACTAGCTTGCTTCTCTGAAGGGACTAATTGGTTTTGCACTGTCAAAGCTTGACTGAATTGTCCACTTTGGCATAAATTCTGATCATGTGATTGATTGCATGGATAAGACCAATCGTTATCTTGAGCCAAATTGATCTGTATGGGTACCTATTATGTTAGAAATTGTCCTCCTATATGGAATGGCACAATTTCGCATAGCTTAGCTCCTAACCTTTGGTGTCCTCTTACCCTTTTTGTTTCTGGCCATCCTAAACCCTAATTGATTTATATCTCACTAAACAAATGTCATATTCTGAAGCAATTGTTGACTACCCCTGAAAAATAGAATTTGGAGTCTAGACATTCTAGACCCCCTAAAGGCAGACCTTGAGTGAAATATAGTGTCTGGACTAGGGCACCCGTGCCCTAGTCCTACCTTATTTTTTTGGGTCCTAAATTTCGGGGTGGTGTCGGCTTGTTCCGTGCACCTCGGGATTCTGATTTCAAATTTTGGTTTTCGCACAATGTCAGCACATTATTTCAAATATTTGAATTTCTAAGGTTTGGTATTTAAAGGGAATTGAAAATCATTTTATCACACACAATCTATATGCAAGCTTACTATGCCAAAATTCTACCACTGTTGTTATTGAAGATCAACATCTTGTTGAAGCTCTTTGAAGATATTGATATTTGCTATCATGGAGATATTCGGTGGAGATTAGGAATCAAGATCTTGAGTCTATCTTGCTCTTCCTAGGGTTTTGTCAAGCCCTTTGTATGATCGGGAGAAGGGTTGAAGCCTCCAACTTGAGCTTGGGAATCCTTTGCAGATACGGTTGCCTCGCCTTCTTGTTCTACAAGTCTTCATTTCTATCATCTCCTTGAGGTGAAGTTGTTGTTTCCTCGAGTGAAACATTGTGTTGATTTTTCTTTGATGCTTGAGTCATTTAGGGTTTTATATTTTTGCATACACATGATCTATGAGCACACACATCTGTAGATCTTTATCATTGGCTATTGTTGATGTAGAAATACCAAAGACGGGGTTTGACTGATGCACACTCCTATATAGCCACAACCATCTTTCTCCTCCTTTTGTATGTGCAGGTTGTATTTAGAAAGATCCAGCAAAAAGGAGTGGCAGGTGAACAGGTATTACGGATACAGTCATCACACAACTATGAGTTTCAACATCACGAAATAATCAGGACACTAGGGCGAGCACCCTAGTCTAATTGGGCTTTATATCCTGGATCTGGAACCCTCTAGAAACACTCTGACACTAGGTATAGAAGATTTTAGCAATTGAAAACTTTCAGGACATTGGGGCAGGCGCCCTTGTCTGGCAGGTCCTCAATTTCTAGGTACACAGTCTCTGTAACCTCTACTCTGCATTTCTATAGTCTGTTTGTTTGTTTCTGTGTTAGAAATCAGTGGGTTATCATATATCTTACAATTAAGGTTTCATGCCATTTGGTTGCTTGAACCTTGTAAAAACCTAATTGAGGCATCTATTCAGTTACAACAAGCCTAAAAGGACCTAGGAATCAGTAGCTTGATCCTTCATAGTGAGCGAGCTTGGTTCCTATTTCCTAATGTTGTGTAAGTGAAAGAGAGGCTTCATTTGGTTTATACAAACTATATTTCCCTACTTTTTCGCCCATAACATTTTGGTGAACTAGTGTTTAAAAGAATTTGCATCTTTTTTACATCAGATCTGAAATAGTTTGTTGTCCTAAATCACATTATATTGCAAACCCTCTTTTATGAAAAGTGTATGCATTGAATCTTGTGTGACATCCTTAGATTTTTATTAAAAGAGTTTAAAATTACAACTTTGTGACTTGCATAGTGATATCTTGTTTCATTTTTGCAAAGTTTATGATATCTTGTTTTACATTTAAGTCTTGGGTTAATTAGACCATGTTATAATGTCAGATTACTTTTTACAAGACTTTAATGCATATAATGAGCCGTTTAGTTGTGATGACTTCAATATGTTAGATGAAGCCCTTGAGGACTTTATCTTGATTGAATATTCCACTACGACTCCTAAACTGTCCTTGTTTCAAAGAATGGTAAATGCAATTTATGTTCCTAAACCTCAAGAACCTGTGAAGCCGAAAATATTGGTCAACTTGTGTTTAGATGTGGTTCAACCATAATCTAAATCGGTGCTCACTATTAGAGGTCTTCCGCCTTCTTCTTGACCTCCTGATTACATCTATAACTATGCTAAACAAATAACGCATCGAAGTCAACAAGAAAGATCACAACAACCTAGTCATACTGTGGTTGCTCATACATATTACACATGGAGTAACAAACAAAGTAAACAACAATCAAGCATTCTGATATCTTTGCTAGCTTCTCAACCTATGCTTCCTTAAGCACCTTGTTTAACACAATGTTGGTAAAGATTATGATCTTGTTGAGCAACTTCGTGCTACTCCTGCAAAGATTTATCTTTGGGAACTTATACAAACTTCATCTATATACCATGGAATGCTCCAAGAAGCTTTACAAAAGGTGATTGTACCACCTGTTGTCAAGCCGAATGATGTAGTAGCTCTTTTAGACTATATGCATGCGACAAAAATAGACATTTTATTTCAGCAACATGAGTTGTCTTCTATTAAAGTTCAAAATCAATATGATCCTTTAATTATCTTCATCACTATAAACAATAAATTGATCAAACGAGTTATGATTGATAATGGATCGGCTCTTAATGTTTGTGGTATTAATTTGTTACATAAGATTAAGATTGATACCTCTTTAGTTAAACTGGATAGAATTAGTATTCTTGGCTTTGATAATGTTGGAAGACAATCTTTAGGCATTATAACTTTATCTGTACAAGTTGGGCCTATGGCTTTGTCTACTTTGATTCATGTCATGCCTGGCTCTTTATCATACAACATGATTGTTGGTAGACCTTGGATTCATGCATTGGGGGCATTTCCATCTACCCTTCATCATTCAATCAAGTTTATTTATGCAAATAAACTTCATACTATTGAAGCTAATCCTGAACCAGATAGTTGTTTACATATTAAAATGCAAAAACAAGTTGTTCATCATAAGATTCTAAATAACTTGAAGGTCGATAAATCAATTCCTCTTACCACAGGCAATGTTGTGCAAGAGTCTCAACAATCAAATGCATTCCTTGGTGATGATTGGGGTTCATTAGACTTTACTCTTGCCTCTATGGGAGAATACAAGCTTAACAACCCTAATCCTGAAACTTCAAATGTTGCATTGATTTCATCTAAGAACTCTATTCAGCAACCTAAAGTTTCTTTAGTAACAAACACAAATAATACTCTTACTTACACTATAGACTATGAGACTACGAGGCTTCACCTTCTTCTAAAGAGATGGCCTCTCTTTATGGTCGAGGATTTTAGATTCTTTATAAGAATTGTGACTATGTAGGTAATGGTTGCGGTATTAATCAACAAGGAATTCAAGTACCTTTAGAAGTTGCTTCGCGACACTACTTGAGTGGCATTGGATATAATCCTTTCAAGGAAACCAAAGCCTGAAGACGTCCTAATCTTAATGTGAACACAATATCAACACTTAATTTGATATTTTCTGAGATGATAGACACGAATAATCCTCCAGGAGATATTCCTTTGGATATCTTTTCAACAAATGAAGCAATAATGGAATTCTTGAGAGCTTATGACAATGTTCCTCATTATCATCACAAGTGTGGATTGCCTTGTCATTTAAATGTTGATGCATACTTTGGAAAATCCACTAACTTGGTAAACATTACTAATGAAGAGTCTGAAGAATCATCACATCACCCAATCTCATAGACCACAGTACTTTACTTAATGGAAAGACTGTCAAAGTTTTAATGGAAAAAGATAATACTGAAAAGGTGATTCCTATACATGATTGTTTAAGCACTGAAGAAAAAGAGGATATGACCAAAATTTTACATGAATTTAAAGAATTGTTTGCTTGGAATTATTCAGATATGCCTGATATTGATCCCAAGATTGTAACACATAATATTGTATTACAACCTGATGCTAAGTTGTTTAAATAGAAGATTCGTAAGATGAATCCTAAGGTTGCATTGTTAGTCAAAGCTGAGATAGAAAATCTTTTACAAGCTAGTTTTATCTGCTCTATTGATTACTCACCTTGGATTTCAAACATTGTGGTTGTTGCTAAACCTGATAATCATATTCAGATGTGCATTGACTTTCGAGACTTAAATCTTGCTTCTTTGAAAGATGATTTCCCTCTTCCAAACATTGATATGGTTGTTGATTCAATAGTTGGCCATGAATTACTTTCCTTCATGGATGGTTTTTCGGGATATAATTAGATTTTCATCAACCCTCAAGATCAATATAAGACAACTTTTATAACCCCATGGGGAACATTTTGTTGGGTCATCATGCCATTTGGATTAAAGAATGCTCGAGCAACTTATCAATGCACTATGACCCTTATTTTTCATGATTGCATGCATCACATCTTAGAGGATTATGTTGATGACATTCTTGCAAAGTCTATTCATCGCCAGGATCATGTCACAATCCTTTGTCAAATCTTTGAGCGAATAAAGAAATACATGTGCTTGAATCCTCGTAAATGCATCTTTGGCGTAGACAGTGGAAAGTTGTTGGGATTTATAGTCTCACATCATGGTATTGAAGTAGACACAAAGAAAATTGACACAATTGTTAATATGCCAGGACCTAAGGACATATCTCAACTTTGTAGTTTACAAGGGAAGATATAGGCCATTCACTGATTTGTTTCACACATTGCGGATAGGACTCACCCTTTTACTCAACTATTGAAGAAGGATTCAAAATTTCAATGGAATTCTGATTGTCAGAAAGCTTTTGAAGACTTAAAAAGTTATCTAGCTAATCCTCCTATTCTACAGCCTACTACTGCTGATGACCTTTTCTTCTTTACACCTCAGCATCTAATAATGCTCTCACAACTTTATTAGCACAACATGATATTGAAAGGCAAAGAACGCATTGTACATTCCATTAGTCAAACTTTGCTCGATTATGAAGTGCGATACACCATTATCAAGAAGCAATACCTAGCTCTTGTCTTTGCAACACATAGGCTTAGGCATTATCTCTTAAATGCTAAAGTTCATGTCATGGTAAAATGTGATCCTTTAAAACATCTTTTCACTAAAACAGATCTTTCAGGTCGCCTTGCTAAATGGGTTATGTTATTAATAGAATTCGATCTCAAATTAATTTCTCAAAAAGTGATTGAAGGACAAGCGCTAACTGACCATTTAGCTGAGGCACCTTCACCTTTTTCTATACAAAATCAAGAAGAATTTCTTGATGATTAAATTCTTAATATAAATATAGATGATAAATATAAATTGTATTTCGATGGTTCACAATGTCGAACTAGCTCCGGTGTTGGTATCAAACTAGTATCCCCTTCTGGTAAGTCGATTCCTCTATCTTACCGTTTGAATTTCTCATGCACAAACAACATTGTTGAGTATGAATCTCTCATTGCAGGACTTCATACCGCTTTGGCTCTCAACATCAAACATATCACTATATACGGTGATTCACAACTAATCGTGCGACAAATAATAGGAACATATCAAGCTAAACAAGATAAGTTATCTTAATATCATAATTGTATACGCCTAAAAATGACACAAATCAATTAAATAAATATTCTAAATATTTATTCCATTCTTCTATCAATTAAATAAATATTCTAAATTTATTTAATCGGTTCACTATTCCATAATTAAATAAAATCAATTTATTTAATTAAAATTCCCTAAATTCTTCTAAATGCCTCACATAATTAAATAATCCTAAATTATTTAATTGTTCATAAATCCCTCTATCCTAAGTTCTAATTTCAAAAATCCACCTCACCTTGTCCACCTCACCCTGTTGCACATGTAATTAAATATATTTAATATTTAATTACCTTATTTTCCCTCACCCACATGTCCTATTTCTTCTCTAATCAAAGTTAGTTAACTAATCAATCAAAAGTGTTAACTAACTGGTCAATTGAGTTAATTCCTCAATCAATTCAGTCAATTCCATAATCCATTCTTCTAACTGACTAATCAAGTTTGTTAACTGATCAGTTAATGGAGTTAACTCTCCAATCAATGTTGTCAAATCCCCTCTTTCATGATGGAGGTGAGACATTTGTCATATTTCTACTGGTTGCACATTCCTCAACCATTCTCAGCCATTGATGATCACACTTCTTCTCAACCGTTGATTCTCATTCCTCTGAGTCTATAAAAGAAGTTTCATCCCTCCATTCTAATCATCCAGGTTATTTGTATTGTTACTCTGCAGAATTCTATCCGCGTGCCTTTGGCACCCCCAATACAATCTACTTGAGATCACCATTTGCTTTGAAGCTCTACTTCATAGCATTATCTATCAACACAACCATTTACTACCAACATCCTACAACACAGCTAAAAGAGTGCACTCACTGAGGGCCTACTTCATCAGCAAAGGACGGTTGTAATAGGCGAACAACAGAAGCTTTGGAACAGGGAAGGTTTGCACTGTATTGTTCATTGCCACATTTTATTCAATCTTTCTTGTTTTCATTATTCTGTTGATGTTTGGGTTTAGTATTGTTCATTTGATTAAACTGCATTTTACCCTAACATTTTTGGCGCCCACCGCGGGGCCCTTGCCCCTTTATCTCATCAAAATCTGAGCTTTTTTGAAGGCAGGTTCCGTACAGGTCACGCACAGTCACACACAGGCTACTTCGGTGCATTTGAACATTTCTGCGGTGCATATACCCACTGTTACGGTGCTTCCATTATTCTTGTGCATCTGTGCTTTCTTGTTGCGCTTTTGCTCACTGTTACGGTGCTTTTGTTATTCTTGCGCATACGTTCATTCGTGTTGTGCATGTGTCCACTGTTACGACGCATTCATAACTCCTACACATCTGTTTATTTCTGCAGCGCATTTGAGTACTGTTACTGCGCATTTGTCTATTCTACGCTTCTGTGTATTCTTGCTGCGCTTTTATGCACTGTTACGACACATTTGTTATTGCTGCGCTTCTGTTGACTATCTCTGCGCATTTAGTCACTGAAGCTGTGCATTTGTAATAAGTAATGGTTTAAGGGCTTTTCTAGGAAAGTTTGCTAACGCTAACCTTTTCGCAGGTGTTCTCTGGAGCTATTTTGTAGGATAGGCTCGGGTTTAGTTCCATGTAGTTGCATCTAAATAGTTCACACTTCACTTTATAAGGGATAGTAAAACTGATGTTCATTCAAATCCTCACCTAGCTCTAATTAGGAAAGAAGTAACTAGATCATTTGTTTCTTGCATTGCAACACTTTCCAAGTTATTGCTATCTGGGATTAAAACTAAACTCACCATTGATTTTGGGGTTAAAATTGAACTATTGCTATCTCGTTGGACCAAAACTTCAAAGTTAACTATTTCATGCTACGAGGATTAAAATTGAACTCATCACTGATTTCTGGGTTAAAATTGAATTACTGCTATCTCGTTGGACCAAAAACTTCAAAGTTAACTATTTCGTGCTACGAGGATTAAAACTAAACTCACCATTGATTTTTGGGGTTAAAACTGAACCAATGCTATCTTGCTAAAATCACTTCAAAGTTCTGTGCTTGCCCAAGTAGATTAGCCCATTTAGTTTTTTCTACTTTTAAATAGGTTGGATTAATCAATGTCTTCTATGCTTGACGAATGACAATAGGCTTATGCTCTCCCCTTTACTGGGTGATCAGAGTGCCAGACTTGTTATTCCATTTGTTTAACCTTTAAGAGGGGCCTGCCCTTGGATGCACGCTTGTCCAAGTGGGAACGACCCTGAGTGGTAACAAGCTAAAGCCAAGCCCTACCAAGCCACTTAAAATAAATTGTGCTTGAGGTGAAAACTTCCTGCAACAAGTGCTGCTATGTTACACCGACGGCCAACCTCCCCAAAAACCGTCTAAGGCGTAACCCTTTGAGGCTGGGAGACTCCACAATAGAGTAGTGTCGTCGCGTGTGGAACCACTTGAATGGTTGCCCGCATTAAATACCTCTTGTTCTAGTGGCCAAAATCCCTTATAATCCATTTCTAGCCTAGGATATTTGTGCTTGCTTTTGTTCAGTTTAGTCCAAAATAGAGTCAGAAAAACCACAAAAACAATGAAAAACTATAAAATATTCTTTGTGCTTGCTGTGTTTTCTTGCTGTTAATTCATAAAATCAGATCAAGAAGGCCTTTTTCCAGCCAAAAATACCAAAAAACAACAGAAAAATCCAAAATTTTTACCCAAAAATAGAGTTGCGCATATACCAATTTCTACTACGCATTTGTGTCAACTTGCTGCGCATACGTGTAGACTTGCTGCACTTTTACATGCTATTACTGCGCATTTATAATTCACCAGTGCTGCGCATGTACTGCGACTTACTGCGCATATATTCATTTCTACGGCGCATTTGTTTCTGCGCATCCACAACAGTGAGCACTTGCACTATTTTTGAGGAAATATTTTTACCTGTTTGGAGCACCCATTTCAGCCTAGCTTCACATTCTGAGATCAGATTCAGCCTTGCAGTCAGTTTTCATCCGTTTCACCCAAAGTGTCTCTCTCCGTCAATCACCCTTTCACCTCCTGTCAAAGTGTAAGTCAATCTATTCCATATTAGTTCCACATAGGTCCTTTTTTTTCGTATCCATAGTGAATTCACGTAAGCCTAGTAGGTCACAGTACCTTTGCTAGTAGTCTTGTTGAGTGACTAGGCCCTACACAGTAAGACTGGTATCGACTACCCTTACTAGTGGCTAACGTCTTGTGTCAACCGTCTTACTTGAAGTCATTGAGCGAGAGAATCCTTTGTCCGAACCTTGTTTTAGGTATCCTATTCACAACAGTCTTAGTCGGCACCTTGCCAAAATTTCTAATCCTAGTCCACTCCATCCCACGTCACCTTGCATGGTTCTTACTCGATCCCAGTACAAAAAGTGAATAGAAATGGCCGGCTCATCCAATCGTATCATCAAACCACATGATAGTGATGAAGAAATTTCTCATGAAGAATATGAAGCACACATCCAAGATAGAAAATTCCAACACCTAATAGAGAAGGTGCTCCTTGAAGAACCTCATAAGTATTTCTATCATCTTTCTAGTCTTGGAATCAAACTCCCCATGGATTTTGATATAAGCTCAATCTTGGAAAACATAGAAAATAATCACGAAAGAGAAAGGAAAGAAACCCATGGATCAAAATGCTCCCATGGAAGAAATGAGGAAGCAACTTGAGAGCCTCACACAACAAATATCCGACCTTAAGACTAGTACAAATACCAAGAACTACTCCTTGGAGGATATAGCACCGTACCCCTTTGACAAAAGTCTGGACATGAGACCATTCCCCTACAGGTTCGAGGTGCCCAAGTTTGACAAATACAAAGGGAAGGGGGACCCTAGAGATCATATCAGGGAATTCAATGCAACATGTTTAGAAGTAGCTCACAACGAGACCTACTTGATGAGACTATTCCCAAGATCTTTAGGTGGTCAAGCTATGGAGTGGTTCTCGCGTCTCCCACTAGGAATCAGAAATTTTGATGAACTTGTCAATAAATTCATAACGCACTTCTCTTACGACATTGAACACGAGGTATCTATGCTAGACCTATGCAACACCAAACAAAAGAGTGGTGAATCATTCGCCACCTTCTTACAACAATGGAGACAACTAGCTAGTAAGTGTTCTTATGATATGCCTGAGAAGCAGCTATTGGAGATTTTTGTCCACAACCTAAATCTTGATCTTAGCTATCAAATACAGATACAATGCCCTACATCATTCTCAAAAGTCATTGAAATGGGCTTATTCATCGAAAAGGCTATGATCACTAAAGGAGCTATCAAGCTATATAAGGACACACCCACATCCAATTACACAATGGATAAATCAAAGTTTTGGACCAAGAACAAGAATGTGGTCAACGATGGGGTAGTGGATGCCAAGGCGGCAGCTCCCAAGCAACAACCCATATTCACTCTCAAGGGAGAAACAAACAATGGTACACTCAACAAACCACCCTCTCAGGAGCCCAGACCTTGGTTCAGTTCAATTCCACAGAGAAAATTCACACCATTGGGTGAGTCTTAAGAGTCTGCACTAAGGAAGTTGTTGGCTAACAACGAAATTTCTCTACCGCCAACAAGTGATTACGAGCCTATAGTCAAACCTCCCTACTGGAAGGACACAGACTATTGTGAATATCATCAAGGAAGGGGGCATACAACTAACAACTGCATCCACCTCAAAAATGTCATACAAGATGTACTAGATTAGAACCAGGGAGGGACACAACAACATACCTCCAATGAATCTCATGTGGCCTACAGGGATCCACTTCTGAATCACAACAGGCCTTATAACAACAACAACAACAACGGCCACAACAACCACAACAACAACAACAGCTACAACAACAACAACAACAACCATAATCACAACCGGCCAAATTAGAACAGCGGGACTAGTAAGGCCAACTATGCAAGTGTGCCATTCGACTACACCATAAACTGCATTTCCGAGCACATCCCACAGGTCAATGTCATCTCACCCAACCAACAACCAGGACCTAACAGAACTGGTTGTAGTATAATTACTTGCAGTGGTAAAGTCACGCTCAATACTGCCCCTCCAAGGTCGTCACCATCTCCATCCAACTCCCGTCAGTACAATGTCATCGACCAGTTACAGAAAACTCTGGCTCACATTTCTATATTGGAGCTATTGCGTCTATCTCCTTCTCATAAGGAGATTCTTGAGAAAGCCTTAGTGGAAACCACTATCCCCACTAATTTGGCCCAAGAAAAGTTTCAGACCATGGTAGGCAATCTGACATCCTCTAACTCCATATCGTTTACTAAGCAAGATGACCTCTCTGTATCCCAACCTCATAACACCCCTCTGCATATTGTCGCATTCATACACAAGCACCGCATCAAGAGGGTTCTCATTGATGGGGGTGCCGGTTTAAATATTTGTACATTAAAGCTAGTCCTTGCACTGGGGTTCTCTGAACAGGCGGTTGATCCAAGGAGGAAAATTACCATCAAAGCATATGACGAGGAAGAAAGAACCACAAAGGGAACAGTTGTCCTACCCATTCAAGTGGGACCAGTAATAAAAGATGTGGTGTGTCAAGTCCTTGATTGGGAGCTCGCTTATAACATCCTACTCAGGAGACCATGGATTCACGCCATGAAAGCTGTCCCCTCAACCTATCATCAATGCATTAAGTTCCCGCACAATGGTAATCAAGTCACCATTCAAGGCAACCCTGACCCCTACCAACACCACAATTCTTTCCGTGCAAAACCTGAATGTGTCATACCCAACAACAGAGCATACATTTCCCCTACCCCACAACAGGACCATACCGCTGAAGCTTCCTCCTCAAGACCCAAAGCGTAGAAAGTTACCATAAAAGAAACTAGAGTGGGAGAGTACTCAATTGAGCACAGTCTCAATCTTGCCAAATTTCCCTTATCCCCTAGATCTTTTAGCCAACCAAAACATTTTCCAAAGCCATCTGCTCCTCCTATAGCTCCCGCAACTCCCTTTGTAAAATGGGGGACCTTATCTAATGAAACAGAGGAGAGAGATCTCCTACAATGGCTTTATGCTGAAGAAGAAAACACACCCCAAGATCCGCCTAGACTCCCAACAGAACTCTACGGGCAAGGTGAGACTATTCTGCACAGGATGGGGTACGAAGGACAAGGCCCCATCGGCCTCAGAAAAGAAGGAATCATTGAACCTATTCAACCTTCTTCATCCTCATCGGCTAGAAACACAAGTGGCCTAGGATACAAAGGCAAGGGCAAGGCCAAAGAAAATGCTTGTCTTGTGGAAATGATCCAAACACTCTAGGAGGACAGTGATACAGATTCAAATGAGTATGAGTGGGATGAGCTAACAGAACATTCCTATGATGACAAGGAGGTTGACACCATTCAAACTTTTAGCCCCTATCGTGAGGGACAAACGCAACATAACAGACCACTAGAGTCTGATTTGCCCATCCCTGAGATTATGGCTTTCGAGGAAAGTTTACATTCCATTGCAATAAACAACTTGGAAGAAAGTACCATCTCGACCACAATCCCCACTAATGCTCCCAACATTTCCATTCATACCATCAATGAATCAGGTCTATCATCCGACTCCCTCCCCCTCTTGCACCCTAAGCTTATTGACTGGGATCTACAAGGAACTCCCCAACTCGATATGTTCCAAAACGACGATGCTTACATTGATTATATGGAACTTAGGGACCACTTACCCAAGGGAGATCATAAAGCTGGTTTTGCTATTGAACTGAATACCGTGGCTTACTTCAGGGAGGGTGCCAAGCCTTCCAGTCGCAAAAATATCAAGATCAAAAATAGATCTGACAGTGAAAACTGCCTTGCGGCAGTGTCAGATCACAAAATAGTAAAAAGAAAGGACGCATCTGAAGGTGAAAACCCAATTGTGGCACCTGACGATGGAATGCTTGACACTCTCCCTAGTGATATGTAACAGGAAAGGTCACAGATTGTTGTGGAACCAACAGAGCCCGTGAATATTGGAACAGAGGAACAGCCCAAGATTATCCACTTTGCCAAATCTCTCACACCACCAGAGAAAACCAGGTTTGTACCATTCTTTAAGAAGAAGAGAGGTAGCTTTGCTTGGTCATATGCAGACATGCCGGGTTTAGACCCAAACTTAATTCTACATCATCTACCATTGGATCCAGGAGTAAAACCAGTAAAGCAGAAGCTAAGAAAAATGCATCCTCACATAGCACTTTTGGTCAAAGAAGAACTCAAGAAATTGCTGGATGTAGGGTTCATCAGAGCCATAGATTACCCATAATGGATATCCAACATTATGCCAGTGTCCAAACCAGATGGCCGAGTTTGACTATGCAATGACTTTCAAGACTTAAACAAAGCATGCCGCAAGGATGATTTTCCATTGCCAAACATTGATATCATAGTCGACCTAACTGCAGGACATACAATGCTATCACTCATGGACGGATTCTCAGGGTATAATCAAATCAAAATAGCACCAGAGGACCAACACAAGACAGCTTTTACTTGCCCATGGGGTACCTTTTGCTGGAATGTCATGCCATTTGGGCTGAAAAACACAGGTGCTACATATCAAAGAGCTATGACTACTATATTTTTATGACATGATGCATGTAACTATGGAGGACTATGTTGATGATATCTTAGCAAAATCTCTCACAAGGGACTCACATCTGGATGTCCTAGAAAAAGTTTTTCAAAGATTGGACCAGTTCCAAGTCAAACTAAACCCAAAGAAATGTGTGTTTGGGGTAACTTCGGGCAAGCTACTAGGCTTCATTGTGTCGGCAAACGGAATAGAGGTAGACCCTGCCAAGGTCAAAGCTATAATGGACATGCCACCGCCCAAGACTCTAACTCAGTTGAGATCTCTACAGAACAAGTTGCAGGCCATCCGCAGATTCATATCATAGCTGGCAGACAAGTGCCAACCTTTCAGCCATCTCCTGCATAAGAACATTCCATTTAGGTGGGATGAGTGGTGTGAAGAGGCATTCAACAAGCTAAAGGAGTACCTTACGAATCCACCCATTCTCATGCCTCCGATCCAAGGAAAACCTCTAATTCTCTACATATTTGCTACACCTACTGCTCTTGGAGCTCTTCTAGCACAGCAAGATTACGAGAACAAGGAAAGAGTTGTATACTACATCAGTCGAACCTTAGTGGGCTACGAGTTGCAATACTCACAAGTAGAAAGATCATGTCTCGCGGTAGTTTTTGCTTCACAAAAACTCTGACATTACATGCTTACACATCCAGTTAAACTCATTGCAAAAATAGACCCACTGAAGTATCTCCTCAACAAAGCAGCTCTCACCGGTCGTCTAGCAAAGTGGGTAATGCTTCTCAGTGAGTATGACATCGAATATGTGGACAAAAAATCCATCAAGGGACAAATCATAGCTGACCAACTAGCAGATGCACCGTTACAAGACAGCAAGCCCATGCAGTTTGAATTTCCAGACGAATCCTTATTCAATGTGTCAACATCTTTTTGGAAATTCTACTTCGATGGGTCTTACACAAACCATGGATTAGGGTCAGGTATCCTGTTTATAACTCCTCAGGGCGACACAATTCTAAAGTCTTACCGTTTGTTATTTCCATGCACCAACAACATAGCGGAATATGAAGCCTTGGTAATTGGTCTCAAGATGGCGATTGAGTGGCAAATCCAAGAACTGCATGTCTATGGTGATTCTCAGCTTATAATCAATCAGGTCAACGATGAGTATCAAACCAAAGATGAAAAGCTCATCCCGTACAAACGAATGGTTGACGACTTCAAAGAACACTTCGGGACCATCTCCTTCAAGCAAATACTGAGGATCGAGAACAAAGTAGCAGATGCAATGGAAACCATTGCCTCTCTTCTAGAAATACCTGAAAATGAGTCACAGTATGAGTTCTTAGTGGAAACTATCCGGCAACCAGCTTATGATCTTCTTGAGACCCATTCCATCTGCCTTCTAGTTAGATCTGATTCACCTTGGTACGGTAAGACTTACACTTACCTCAAGGACAACATCCTCCCACCTGATCTCTCTTCCAACCAAAAGCAAACTTTCATACGACAAACCTCCCGCTACACTATCATAGCCGATACCCTATATCGACGTGGTCTCGATGGTACTTTGCTCCGTTGTTTAGAACAAGAAGAATCCATAACTGCCTTGCGAGATGTACACGAAGGGATCTGCAGAACACACTCCAGCGGTCCTTCCTTAGCCAAGAAACTCATGCGTTTGGGTTATTACTGGCCAAACATGGAAATGGATTCATATCAGTTCGTCAAAAAGTGTAAACAGTGCCAAATACATGGGAACCTGATCCATGCACCTGCTCAAGAGTTGAGACCTTTAACAACACCTTGGCCCTTTTGCCAATGGGGACTTGACCTTGTGGGAAAGATCCATCCACCCTCATCCAATAGCCACAAATTCATCATAACTGCCACTGAGTATTTCACAAAGTGGATTGAAGCCGTTCCCCTCACCACCGTCATAGGTAAGCAAATTTCCTCATTCATCCTAAATTACATTATCTGCAGATATGGCATTCCTTCATCCATTATCATGGATAACGGAAGACCATTCAAAAACCAGGATGTCCAAGAACTCTATGAACGTTTCAAAATCCAACACCGTTTCTCCACTCCATACTACCCCCAAGGTAACGGTCAAGTTGAAGCATCTAACAAGACCATCTTGAAAATTCTCAAGAAGACAGTCAACGATGCTGGCCGTGATTGGCATGTCCAACTCAATCCCACTCTGTGGGCCTACAGAACCAGTATACGCACTCCCACAGGTGCTACACCATACACCCTTGTCTATGGTTCAGAAGCCATCCTTCCCATTGAAGTCGAATTACCATCTCTCAGGGTGTCGTTGAAAGGTCTCATATCAGACGAAGAATACAGAGTCTCTAGGTTACAAGAACTAGAGCTACTAGAAGAAAGGCGACAGAAAGCCTTTGATCATCTCAAAGCATATCAACAGATGATGTCAAGAAGCTATAACCACAAGGTTCACCCAAGATGCTTTAAGGTTGGGGACCTCGTTCTCAAAGAGAATCCTCGCAATCAACAATATAGAGAAAAGAAAGGCAAGTTCGAACCTAACTGGCTTGGGCCCTATGTGATTGTAGCTGCTTACGGATCAGGGGCATATCAGTTGGCAACATCAGAGGGTGAGTTGTTCGATGATCCAATCAACAGCATGCACCTTCGCCGGTTCTATACCTAGGAGAACCCCAATGCAAGGGGGCACAAAAATACAAAAAAAAATCAAAAATGGAAAAACAACAAAAAAATCAGAAAAAATAGAAAGCATGCAAAAAAATCATCCTTTGGTGAGAACCTAGCAAACAGGTGCCTTGGATAGGTAGCATGATGAAAACCTGGCAAACAGACGTCATATTTACTTTCTAGCTTCTCGTGCAAATAAAAGCAAGTGATGAAAACCTGGCAAACAGGTGTTACTTGTGATAAACCGCCTTCTCCATCTTTGAGAATCCAACCACCTTGAGTCCATTCTTCCTTTGCTCATTTTCCATTCGACCCATATCTATCCCACAGTAAACACCTGGCAGTTACATATCATGGCTTGATAATTTACTCTCCTTATGGCCTTGTCAACCAAGGTTTTATCCCATACTATCTCCTCAGTGCGAGCCTAGCATAGTATCCCTCGTCAGTGTCCATGGTCCAAGTCTGTGAACTACGTTGCCTCTGCACCGTCATGTAGGCAAGGCCATTATTCCAATGCGCCCCTAAGTCTTCCGTTTGTCCCATCTGTCCCATATCTAGTCCCTCTATCACTCTGAGTCTGAGTCTGTCTCCACTTTCTCTCACCTAGGTCTTAGGTCCATTAGGGTTTAGCCCGAACTACGTTGCCTCTATGTCGTCACATAGGCAAGGCCATTTAGCAATGCGCCCCCGAGGCACTAGGTCAGTCCCTTTGGGTCCGTCTCACCAATGAAGGATTGTGGAATCTTCTCACCAAGCAAGCAAGCGCAAGCAAAGCCCGCTTTCAAGCAGAAATCCTGACACAAGACATTAACCTATCCAAAGCAAAGCAAACAAATTCCTAAGGCCTTCTAAATGATTTTACTCAAAATTATGGCAAGAGACAAACACATCTAAATGCAAAAATGTTTTATGAATTGGAAACATGGTTAAAAACATTGAGTCTTGATTTATGCTATCATGCCTTTCTATGCTACTCAAGGATGCCAAAAGCTAGAGACGCTATGATGGGGGCATGATTATTTTCTTTGTTTGTTGTTTGTGGATTAATCTTTAGTAATGTGAAGCCTTGTCTAAATACATGATCGGCAAAAGATCATCAAGGACATCAAAGGTCTAATATGAACGGGGGCAATCCTTGTTTGTTGATACGCAAGAAGTACTCAGGTCATCTTGATTCAATTATACCTCGATGCTTGTATTAACTTGCTAAATCAAATTCCATGTAAGCAGTACTCAGTTCATCTCGGTTCAATTATACCTAGATGCTTGTATTAACTTACAACATTTCAGAAAAAGTAACAAAAAAATAAATCGCCCAATGATGAAATAAAGCACTCCAATAGCAAAGCATCCATCCTATATCCATTTATACATCCATACCATACCCCATGCAATAAAGATCCAACAATGCAGAGTATCAATACAAATAAAAGCTTGTGAGTCCTTCTATCGAGTCTTTCTTTTATCTATCATCATATCTTTCATCCTTGTCCAGTCAGTCTGAGCAATGATCCAAATGCAAGGTCCATCCTTAATCCATACCAATCAAGTCAAGTCAATCTTGCACAAATGATCCAATCACAATCAAGGGTCTTGATCTTTGTCTGGTCGTAAACCAACTCGATCAGTTAATCAATCAATTGTCTTATATAGGATGTTGCATTGTCGAAATTAGACCAACACATGTGTCTTACACGACATGCTCCATTTCTTGAAACCAGACACTATCCTTCATGTTGCTCTAGGGATCTATCATTCCCCGCCATGACAACATGCCTACCGTGTTGGTCTAGGGATATATCATTCCCCACCATGACAACACTATCGTATATCATTATCAGTATATCATTGGTTTACTGCTAGACAGGGGCAATACCTTGTTTGTTCTTGTGTCATTTGTGCATACTTGCTTGCTTGCTTGTGTGTGTTATCATTCTATCTTGCATCATGTATCATTCGGCTCTTTCTCCATCCTTCTTCATCGCGAGATTGTCCGTCTCATGCCTTCTGCCTTCTTCTCATCCAATCCCCTGAGGGGGCATCCTATCATCATAACCTATACTAGGGGCAATCTGGGGCATGTATCATTATTCAACAATCGATTCTTTGAAGCAACGCTGTAAACTACATTGCATCAAAGAGGGGCAAAATGTATACGCCTAAAAATGGCATGAATCAATTAAATAAATATTCTAAATATTTATTCCATTCTTCTATCAATTAAATAAATATTCTAAATTTATTTAATCGGTTCACTGTTCCATAATTAAATAAAATCAATTTATTTAATTAAAATTCCCTAAATTCTTCTAAATGTCTCACATAATTAAATAACCTAAATTATTTAATTGTTCATAAATCCCTCTATCCTAAGTTCTAATTTCAAAAATCCACCTCACCTTTCCACCTCACCTTGTCCAACTCACCCTGTTGCACATGTAATTAAATATATTAAATATTTAATTACCTTATTTTCCCTCACCCACATGTCCTATTTCTTCTCTAATCAAAGTTAGTTAACTAATCAATCAAAAGTGTTAACTAACTGGTCAATTGAGTTAATTCCTCAATCAATTCAGTCAATTCCATAATCCATTCTTCTAACTGACTAATCAAGTTTGTTAACTGATCAGTCAATGGAGTTAACTCTCCAATCAATGTTGTCAAATCCCCTCTTTCATGATGGAGGTGAGACACTTGTCATATTTCTACTGGTTGCACATTCCTCAACCATTCTCAGCCATTGATCATCACACTTCTTCTCAGCCGTTGATTCTCATTCCTCTGAGTCTATAAAAGAAGCTTCATCCCTCCATTCTAATCATCCAGGTTATTTGTATTGTTACTCTGCAGAATTCTACCCGCGTGCCTTTAGCACCCCCAATACAATCTACTTGAGATCACCATTTGCTTTGAAGCTCTACTTCACAACATTATCTATCAACACAGCCATTTACTACCGACATCCTATAACATAGCTAAAAGAGTGCACTCACTGAGGGCCTACTTCATCAGCAAAGGACGGTTGTAATAGGCGAACAACAGAAGCTTTGGAACAGGGAAGGTTTGCACTGTATTGTTCATTGCCACATTTCATTCAATCTTTCTTGTTTTCATTATTCTGTTGATGTTTGGGTTTAGTATTGTTCATTTGATTAAACCACATTTTACCCTAACAATAATCTTGCCTTATCTTTATTAAAACAATTCACATATTTTCAATTGATACTATTCCAAGGAAAGACAATCGAAATGCGAATGCAATGACAAGCGCAGCTTCCCTTATATCCCTCATTGATTCACCTGATGAATATCACTTTATCATTCATAATCTTAAAACATCAGCAATATATGAGGTTGCACCCGTAGATGCTAACTTTTGTTGTAACACAAATTCTGATGAATGGTTCTCGCATATATTCTATTATTTGCGTGATGGCACCATTCCTAATCCAACATCTAAAAACACCTGAGCTCGCTTACGCAAACTCACGACGCGTTATATCATTCTATCTAATGTCTTATATAGACGAAGTTATAATGGTGTCCTTCTCGGATGTCTTTGTAATTCAGAGATCCTGATAGCTTTAGAAGAAGCTCACTCTGGTGCTTATGGAGGGCACTTTGGAGGACAATCATTGGTACAAAATCTATTATGTATGGGGTATTATTGGGGTATTATTGGCAATGCATGAAACAAGATTCCTTTGCATATGTCAGGAAATGCCCGCAATGTCAACAACACAAACATTTAATCTGAGCGCTTGCCTAGGAAATTCGAGCCCAAGTTTCACCTTGGCCATTTTCTGTTTGGGGCTTGGATCTAATTGGTAAAATTTCTCCACCTTCTTCTTAAGGACATACTTTTATCATCACCGCTACTAATTACTTTACGAAGTGGGTCAAAGTTGTTCCACTCTGATCCACGACTGCTGAAGTAATTTGTCATTTTATACAAGATAACATCATCTCCCGATTTGGTATACCTTCCACCTTAGTTTCTGATAATGGTACACCATTTAAGAACAAGGATGTGAAGAAATTCCTTGAAAAATATCATATACAACATCGCTTCTCTATGCCTTATTATCCTCAATCAAATGGCCAAGCAAAATCTTCAAATAAGATTATTAGACAAATTCTACGAAAAAATGGTAATAAACATCAGAAAGATTGGCATACTCAACTCTCATATGTATTATGGGCTTATAGAACAAGTGTTTGTACAGCTATTGGAACTACACTTTATAATCTTGTCTATGGCACAAACACGATAATACCTTTAGAGTTAAAAATTCTTCATTATGAGTTTCCCTAAAGGACATTCTTAACGATGATACAAAATGAGAGAAGAGATTACAAGAACTTGAGATGCTTGATGAACAACGTATTAACTCTCTCGAACATCTTAAAGCCCATCAGAAGAGTATCCAACAATCGTACAATGAGCATGTCATACATCGTTCATTCGACATTGGAGATTTGGTACTATATGAAAATCAACGTAACGTGAATGTACCTCCTAAAGAAAAAAGAAAGTTCAACCCTAATTGGCTTGGACCATATGTTATTACTGAAGCCTTTGGATCAAGAGCATATAAATTAGCTGATGAACAAGTTACACCGCTTAAAGAACCTATTAATGTTGCACATCTCAGAAAATTCTATGTTTAGGTTTATATGTTAGATGTTATTTCACAAAGCAAATTTGTAAGTCAAGTTTAGCTTCAATTTTGACAAGATAGATTATTTTGTCTTAATTCATTTAACATAAAATCTTTTTCAGTTAGTCATTGTCACATCTTGCTTTATTGAGATCACCTTTGCATTAACTGAATATAGCATAGTATTTTGCTTGTGTGAAGGTCATTAATCATTGTGCATTTTACTATACATTCTGCAAATAGTTGTGTAGTTTATATCACATTGACATTAATTACATTTTCACATAAACATTAACATTTATCAGTAGTTGCATTTTCATAAAATCACATGTGATACATCAATAACATTATAGCATTAATAGAAAACATCATATATATATACATCAAAGTCGACTATCCCAAACATCAAAATGGGATGTCGTAGCACATAAGATACATCACATAGCTGAACCTCGGTCATCAGTCCCCTCAAGACCTAGTGGTGTGCGGGTGATGAAGGGCTACCCATGTGTGGCTACGGACCGCAAATGACTCCTAGAGACACTTCGCGACCACATCCCCTTGAGCTCACCTCTAAGCCCCATCACCTCGCCCTATGATTCCATGTACATCTAGTGATACTGATCTCTCTCCAACTGCATTCTCTCTATGTCTGATAGTGCTCTATCTCTCTCTGACTGAGCCTTGTCCCTATTAGCTCTCGCCTGATCCAACTCAGAGCGTAGGATCTGAGTCACGATAAGACCCATCTTAGATGAAGGTAGTGTCGCAACCTGCTCTTCCTGTGCCCAGAGCTCAGCCTCTGCGCGCTCAACTCTCTAGAGTGCATGATCCCTCTCTTCTGTAGAATGATCTAAAGTGGCCTCCATAACCACTCTATATCTCATAAAAGGCATAAATATCTCTACATGTCATCTCGCTGAGCGCTGTGGCGAATACCCTGTCCGCACTCGTTGCTTAGTCACATCAATAGGAACCATCTCTGCTATAACGTGTGTAACATCCACATTCTAATAACATAGTAAAATCAGAAAATTTACCATAAAGTAATTTAACAAGGTAAAAATGAGATAGAGAAAATTTTTCTTTTATTCATCATATAATCAAGTAACTACAATTACAAGATTTCTCATTTCAAAATACAATAAACCATATTATCTTTCTCAAGTACAATGTTTACAAAAGTAAATCAATTACAAATATCTGCATTAGATAATGTTTTACATAGTCTCAATAAACACAAGTCTTAGAGATATACTGCATCTGGAAATCTGACATCTTTATCACAAGCCTCGGCATGTCTTCTACTAGAGAGAGAGAGTATCTTTCCAGTGATTTACCTCCATCCATAGACCAACAGTCTCCCACACATCTTCCACATAGGAAGTGGCCCTACCCTTCACGAGGAACATAGACCAAAGGTGACTAGTGGTAATTTGCCTTTTCGAGTACATAGTGTTGTATCCTACACAACTCTATCAACCATTCAACCCTAGATACCCTCTAGCTAAGTATGATTTTTGATAGGTTGTGCAATCCAGATATAGTGAACTGACAATGCATGCAAAGACATGCATTACTATGGCCATAGTTTTCAATATAAATTGACGTTCGCAATGAACGTTGTCGTAATGTTCACCCACCCCAACTCAACTTGGATACTATCATATTCCTACAGTTCGACTTGGTCAACTATGTTTAACTTATGAAGTTCTGATAATTTTAATATTTAGTCTTCCTAACCTAGACAAGTTTAGATTCACTGTCTATATTCCATAGACCTTATCAACGACCTTTCTTTACGAGGATTCTCATTGCATCATTACAATATCTGAGATCTAAGACTTATCAATTTCTAAGAATTTTAAATCGATTTATAATGACTAAGATGGTTACCTTACCCAGGTTAAGCATCATAGTCTAGGAAATTATTTCCTTTCTTACAAGTAAGAATAAATAAACATAGTTAGGGTACTTGTCCCTTCAATTACGATCTATGTAATTATCACAATGATTTAATATAAATAAATACCTTATTTGGTCAAGTTAAGGTTTACTAAAGAGTTTTATCTAACTCAAACTAGTCTTTTTGACTTAGGTGAATTCACAAGACATTGTCATTGTTCCATAGACCTTATGGAATGACTATTCTTGGGTATCTCTTTGCATCTTTGCAATCATTTGAGATTCATCACTTATCGATAAGTAAAAGTTAAGAGAAGTTGTGACCAAAAGGTATAATGAATTTATTGTTTGACTAACCATTTATTGGTACCTCTTGCAAGCTTGCAAAACTTGAGGCTTATGACTTATATCTCAAGTGGACTTGTAACCGATCAAATAGGTTTCTCTACCTAAGGTTAAACATTATTGACTAATAACAAATCTCTTTTCAATAAGATATAAATGAACATTTATTATTTAGGGTTCTTAACCCTTTAGTGTCTACCATCATAAAATAACTAAAACGGGTTATAACCATAAAGGTGTTATCAAATAATCTTTGACCCTTCTAGGTTAAACGAGGGTTTTATTTAACCCTTGAGTAACCTATTATATCAAAATAACCCTATCTCATAACTTCAAGACTGAGGTTTATAAACGACCTTTGGTTTAACTCATCCAAGGTTAAGAATACTATGGTTTTGTAAAGATAATAACTCCTATTCTAAGGAACATGAATATTATATAATTCACTTCTAAGTGATGCCATTACCATCACTTCTTATATACTCATAGGTGAATTGTATATAAAGTTATAGACATAGTCTTCTCGACATAAAATGATGTACTATAAAACTATACTCACCAAGATTACTTGTATAGACAATATAGAAGGTCTTTTGACACTTATTCATTTTTCCAAACTATCTTTAGTTAATCTATAACTCAATAGGTTTACCATAGTTGTCATAGATCACTTAGACTCTGAATTCTATGAGTAACGCAAAAGTTCTTGACCAATGTATTTAACCAAGAATGGTTTCAAAAGATATTATTTTGTATTTGATATTCAAGACCACACTACTCACAGTTTGGTAAGTTTTCCCTTAACAATTAGCCTCTTCTAATTATTTAGAATTATTTTTCCAGACTAACTTACATCTACACAATCAGTTGTCCTCAAAAGGAGACTCAATCAAGTATGAGACTGGTTCACTAGTTTTCGTGATAACTACGTTATCCTTCATGAAATAAATAATAATAGAATCATTTGGTTCCTAAACTCATATTATGACAAATATCATAGTTTCGAACTAAGGCACAAGTCGGCCTAAATAAATCATGAGATGAGTTTCATTATCAATCCTACGAATCAGCCTTACCAGGCTATAACGACTCTTAAGTTTAAAACTGAAATAAATTACTAGTCATACAATGACTCTCTAGACCTTCTTTAATCAATCGACTCAAATAATCTGGCTATATCATTATTAAGAAGAGACAATCTGCTTATCCTCATCGAAATAGATACAGTATAACTTAGAATTTCTCAAAAATGATAATGGACGAATGTCCAAGACAAGGCAGTATTTAATCTTTCATTGCCTTTAATAATCACAATATGTAGAGGTGTTTACCTGAGGTGGCAGTTTACACAGCAGAGATAGCTACAGAATAGACTGTATTCTTTAAAGGAAGCCTTCCTAGCCCACGCGCAATCCTCTCTATCGATTTTTATATCAATTCTCCACTTCCTCCGCAGTCCAGACTTCCACGTTAACTTAAAGAGTTTTCAACTAAGATATCTTCCTTCACTACTCAATGATTTTCCTTCTCTCAACTCCCTTGACACTATGCTAAGTTATCCTTCTTCGTACCTCTATAATGATCAAAAGAGAATAATCTCTTCCTTTCCTCTCTACCTGACTCTAATAAGACGTTTTCCCACCGCCATATCCCCCTAAACTCTAAGGTTATTGCTTTATATCCAATGTTTGGCTCAACTATGAGTCATTTTCTTTGCCACGACTAACTATGCTCTTAAATATGGGTACTCCGAAGTAATTCCTTGACTTCTGATCATTGAGCCACCACTAAAAGTTTGTTAAACCTTTCCATAACTGTCATAATGGCCCACTACAAAGTTGGAGACAGTTCTCTTTAAAACCGTGAACATCAATACTTGGCAGACTTAAGACGTTTGAGCCAACAAACATGAGAGGTTACATGGTATAAAACACCACTATCTCTCTCATAAAGGCTGCCGCCTAATGGATCGTGATTCAAGATATTGTTTAGTTATCACATAATTATTTAAAACCTCTACCCAAAGTTGTTAAAAACTCATCTATTTGTCCCATCTTGATCACTATCTAAAAGTTTAAAAGTCTATGTCTTCATCATGGACTTCTCCTAAAGGATAGACATGAATGGTTAAAATGACAATGAGGTAGTAATTGCCTCATAAGGGTATAAAAGATTCCCTCTTCAATACATCCCTAGAGAAGAATAAATAGACATGATAATAACAATAATAGTCCTTGTCCATATTTAATCTTTGATCAGAATATGATAATAATAATAATAAGTCAAAAAGCTTACTAGTAATGTGATAGGGTCGAGCTTGTCTCCCCTTCATAGATTCTTGTTAAATCAGGTCGACTTGACTTGATAAGATTGTCATCTGACGTTAAATGTCGACAATAAAACACTAAATGACTTAATAATATTATCACAACCATTTTACATCAATGACGTAATATTTACATTAAACATAAATGGTCACAGTTTTATTCAGACGATGTTGTTTACTTCACAAATGACTATGTCGACTCACAATCGACTTGACTAGAAAAGAATTGAAAGATATCGACTACCTGTCGATTAGATTCAAAAGCAAACTGATAAGACATGACTTACCTCAAACAATATTAGTTCACGTTTTTGTTAAACACTCATACTCATTTTGGCAAATAAACCACTCGTAACCCGAGGTCTCTCTCTCTCTCTCTCTCTCTCTCTCTCTCTCTCTGAGAGTCATCTGAAAACTTGTAATCCTGTATCAAACTTGTTACCAAACAAATTATGATCAGTGCATCATTATTCAAATAATAAACCAAATCTCATATGCAATTATTAAATTGATAAAAACATAATCATTTCCATAATTTCATAAATGAGTATCAGTATAATTCCATGTCTTTCCTTGTCATTAATCTAATCATCATAATAGATTTACTTATGTCCAGTAAAAGTGAAAAGTATCATTAGACAAAAATTAGGGATGTAACAACGCGACTCACAAAATTGCGCCATGAATCAGTACCAACTCCAAAAAGAAAGATAAAAACATCATCAACATCTCATCATGCATATCTCATATCATAGATAATCATCAAAGTAATACATCAACATAATAATGTCTCACGTGGGTCACCATCCTGCCAGGATGGGTCTCGAACTGCTGCTGGAATAATGAACTCTGCAGTCAACTTTGTAGCTGGGGGCACACGACTACTCATCTCTCCTCACTTGAGACCGCTTGATCTCCTAACACCAATAGGGGTTGGACCACGATCTCTCGACTGTGGCCTCACCTTGATCTCCTCATTGACGTCTACCTCCTACTGATCCCGCCATGGTCTCACTCTAAATACGTACTGCGTCAGGATCTCCTCATCATCATCGTCATCATCGTCATCCTTATCAAGATCGTAAAACCCAACAAAATCATTGACATCATCCTCTACCCTTGTGTCACTCCTGTGACTTGCCCATGGTTGTGGATCACTTGTGGGGTGACAGGTAGGGAAGATAGGTGCAGTCCGTGATGTCTCCCACCAAGTCTAATACGCTTGGGTAACACTGACGTCGTCTACGTATGATAATAGGTCTGCATCCTCTACACTGTCATCATCACTATCCACCACCTTAGCTATCGTCAGCTGTGGGGTGGAATTCATCCTGACTGTGCTATGTGTTGAGCATGCGTAGCTCGGATGCATCCTAGGAACATCCTGCCTGCATCTGAATTGTCATGCTACTTTATCGAAATAAAAGTAGACAACTATATGATCAAGGCAACAAACCATCAGCCGATCCCTTTGCATCTGCGCTACTCCATCCATGGTCTCTGACAGTGATATGGTCTCCAGATGATGTCATTGTGCCGTAGTCTATCAAACACCACTCTCCAATATAACAAGTCACCATGTCTCCAACATCTGACGAGTGGATATGCATGCGCACGTGGATATGTCCATGTCATCTCTATGGGGAAACCTATATGTCGTGTGCACCTGATATGCTCAAACATCCATACCTGTAATAGGGTGCACACCACCAAGCTTTGTGCCTCATAATGGATGTATCATCCCAATTCGCGATAGAGGTGCGCAAGAATACTGCGCCCCACATGTACATGGTCATGTGATGCTCCATCGACCTAATAGTGTGAACAAGGCCCCGTGAAGGTGAGTGCCCCATCCATCCTGTGAGACCGCTAGGGCGATGGTAGTGATCATGATCTGCCATACTAAGGGAATGTCAATGCATCCCTGCTCTAACCATCGAAGTGTAATGTGTCTTGTCCTAACTAAGTAATGGCGTGACCCAAATAATGTAGATGACTCTCTTGGGTGTACTCCTCTAAGTGATGCTCTATGATCCTCACTGTCTCTCCTCAGACTGATAGTCACAAGTTGTGGTACACATCCTCTAGAGTAACAGTCATCTCGCCTGTGAGCAGATGCAATGTAGATGTATCTGCATCCCACCTCTCCATAAGTGTCATCGGCATGCTACAGTGGAATCTCATCATGGGCATCATAAACACCCACCATAAGTCCACTATTTGCAGGAAACCTCGCTCCTCGTCAGAGATAATACTGGCGTGGTCCCAAAGTAGTGTCATCAAGTGACCACCGGTGTGCTCTCGAGTCTTGGGGACATATTGTAGATCAAACATTCAAATTTGAATCACTTCACATCATCAAATCATCAAACACTATCTAACATATCATTTTGTGCCCTATCCCTGAGGCCCTTGTCCTTCATAGACTTGGGCGCCCTAGGAAGACATTGGCGCCCCATGAGGACTTAGGTGCCCAGAGAGGACTTGGGCGCCCAGGTTGGGTACCCTTGTCTAAAACAATCTACACGACACGCTAAACGATAAAAAACTACAAAAACAGAAAGAAGTTTGATAGAAGCAAAGTTCAAGATCCTACCTCTAGCTCAATACGTCTATCTGCAACTCAAGATCAAAGCACCTCTAATCTCAAAATCTAGTATGGAAATCACTTCAGCATGGTTGGACTCTTTCTCCTTCTCCTTATCTCCTCTACACAATTGAAACAAGACTGAATAGTGAAAAAGTGAAAACTCCCTTTACTTATAGTAAATGGATGAGAATTCCTATCACTATCTAGGTGCAAAATTATACAGCTTCATTCACAAACCTCTGTCTCAGGCTGTCAGACTAAGATTTTCATGTTGTCTGTTGCGTTGGAATCATGGTTCCACCCTCCATCTAATCTAGTGCTTTTTGCTTTAGTGTTGTTTGCAGAAATGACCCTCGAAATGCATTCTTCATCACCTTTCCCTGAAATCTGTGTGTAGATTACCACTTTGTTTCTCCTTTTCGGACTAAGCAAGCAGAAACAAGGGGGGCATATATCTCCCTCAATTTCCTCCCTCATCATGTATCATCAATCAACCCCTTTAGTGTTTATGACTTACCTATTTGTGTTGGTTGTAGGATTATTTGATTTCGATTATCTGACAAGTGTTCCTTTGTAGGACGCAGTTCCTAACTTTGTGGTCTTGCAGGATTACAAACTGGGGGCTTCTTTCTCTCGCGTAACACTTCAACTTCCTCTACAGTATTATTTTGGGTATCCTTTTCATGATTGATGTATTTACTTTCCTTTAGTTGCATATGCACGTAGTGTCATATGGCCACTAAAGTGGGGGCTAAATGTTATGTCAGAAATTGTCCTTCTGCATGGAATGACACAATTTTGTATAGTTTAGCTTCTCTCCTTTAATGTCCTCTTACCCTTTTTGTTTTTGGCCTTCCTAAACCCTGATTGACCTATATCTCACTAAAGAAATGTTGTATTCTAAAGCAACTGTTGACTAAACCTGAAAACAAAGTTTGGAGTCTAGACATTCTAGACCCCTTAAAGGAAAACCTTGAGTGAAATCTAGGGTCTGGACTAGGGTGCTCGCACCCTAGTCCTGCCCTATTTTTCTGGGTCCTGAATTTCAGGGTGGTGTCGGCTTGTTCCGTACACCTCAGGATTCTGATTTCAAATTTTGGTTTTCGCGCGATGTTGGCACATTATTTCGAATAGTTGAATTTCTAAGGTTTGGTATTTAAAGGGAATTGAAAATCATTTTATCACACACAATCTATATGCAAGGTTACTATGTCAAAATTCTGCCACTGTTGCTATTGAAGATCAACATCTTGTTGAAGCTCTTTGAAGATATTGATGTTTGCTATCATGGAGATATTTAGTGGAGATTAGGAATCAAGATCTTGAGTCTATCTTACTCTTCCTAGGGTTTTGTCAAGCCCTTTGTATGATCGAGAGAAGGGTTGAAGCCTCCAACTTGAGCTTGGAAATCCTCTGTGAATATGACTGCCTTGCTTTCTTGTTCTATAAGTCTTCATTACTATCATCTCCTTAAGGTGAAGTTGTTGTTGTTTCCTCGAGTGAAACATTGTGTTGATCTACCTTTGATTCTTGAGTCATCTAGGGTTTTATATTTCTGCATACACATATGATCTATGAGTACACACATTTACAGATCTTTATCATTGGCTATTGTTGAGGTAGAAATACCAAAGATGGGGTTTGACTGAGGTAAACTCCTATATAGCCACAACCATCTTTCTCCTCATTTTGTATGTGCAGGTCGTATTTGGAAAGATTCAGTGAAAAGGAGCAGAAGATGAACATGTATTATGGATACAGTCATCACATAACTTTGAGTTTCAACATCACGAAATAATTAGGACACTGGGGCAAGTGCCCTAGTCTAACTGGGCTTTATATCCTGGATCTGGAACCCTCTAGAGACAATCTGACACCAGGTACAGAAGATTTCAGCAGTCAAAAACTTTTAGGACACTGGGGTGGGCGCCCTTGTCTAACAGGTCCTCAATTTTTTAGTATGCAGTCTTTGTAACCTCTGCTTTGCATTTCTATAGTATGTTTGCCTATTTCTATGTTAGAAATCAGTCGATTATCATATATCTTACAATTAGGGCTTCATGCTATTTGGTTGCGTGAAGCTTGTAAAAACCTAATTGAGGCATCTAGTCAGTTACAACAAGCCTAGAAGGACCTAGGAATCAGTAGCTTGATCCTTCATAGTGAGTGAGCTCGGTTCCTATTTCCTAATGTTGTGTAAGTGAAAGAGAGGCTTGATTTGGTTTATACAAACTATCTTTCCTTACTTTTTCACCCATAATGGTACCAAAGGTCCAGATGTGCTTGCAGCACTGGGATGGACAGCATTTAGCGGTCTGATATAGCTAGGCTGATTTTGCCTCTGCACATTACCCTGATATGACAGTTTGTTCTATTGATAAGTTCGATTGAGTGGTTGATATGGTATGTTAGGTTGTGCTTAATTTCTTTTTAGTGCCACCAACTCATTTCCAAAGCTTTGAAGCAGAGTCTCAACCTCATGCAATTCATTTAAGGATGTCATCGAAGAGGTTGTAGGGGTGACCTTTGTAGGAATTGGAGCTACAACAAGATGAAGAACGGGGGCCTTTGGAAATAAAGGCATTGGTGGCCTTGGAGCAATCTTCTCAGCCTGAATTAGACAATTTTTTGCCCTTATAGCTATGTCATATGCATCTCGTAACACAGTCCCTCCCATAGATTGAATCATGACAACAATGTCAGAATTCAGAGATCTCAAATAATATATGAACGCAGTATTTGGGAAGGGTTTTACCAATAAGGGGATCATGTCCCATGTCTTCTGAAACCTGTAGTTGAAGTCCACCATATATTCATAGGGGGCTCTTTTGATTGTAGCTAGCTGCTTCATCAGAGATGAATGATCACTCCTGTCTTCAAAGTGTTGGCATAATCTAATTCCAAAATCATCCCAATTGTGGATGGAATTAGCTGGGAGGCCTTTATACAGCTGAAGGGATTTCCCTTTGAAGGAAGAAGCCAGAAGCCTCACAACCACATTATCTGCAGTGACATTATGGGCATAACAAACACTAGCAATGTCCTGGATATGCTCAACAGGGGTGGTGGAATTTTCACCAGTGAAGAATGGGATTGCTTTTACAGATGAGGTGGGGATATCATCATATTGGTCTAGGTCAAGAGGGATACCCCCATTGAAGACAACAAAGGGAAGGTTACTTGCCATGTTGTGAATATTTAAATTAATTCTAGGTATATGCAAGCTCCTTCTTGAATATTGAAACCTAACTCGAGGGGGCGTAGATTGGGCTCTTGAAGGAGATGGAACAACACTCCTATTTTCCCTCACTAGGGACCTAGATAGTCTACTTCTTCTTCTTGAATCAGTAAATGATAGCTCAATGAATTGAAATTTACGTGGAGAAGAAGCTTTGATCTACACTCCAGGCATTAAATGTTGAATTGATCTGAATATTGGACCAACAAAGTCACCAGATGCTTTGTTGAATGCTTCCACAATATCAAATAAACTGAGAACAACACCGAAATTCTCAGCTCAGCTCTTACTCAGAGTGGAGTGTCCCACCGGGCGTGCCAGAAACGGTTATCACCTGAAATTGCACCCTTTTGTTGAAGCTTTGACAGTCTCAACAATTTCAAAGTAACATGGGATTGGTCTTAAGGTGCGGGACCTTGCAGTTGAGACCAAACCTCCAAAGAAGGCTGGTTCCTCTTTCTGAGCTTAAGGCTCACAGAATTAAACTAAATATAATGCTACACTCATAGGAAAAGGGGAAGAAGAAGTATTGGAATGAAAAGGATGTGATGCACTAGATTTATAATGTGTTTAACTGTGTCTGCATTAACACAATAATGACCTCAAAACTACAATGAACTCACACAAACTCAAGTGAACTATCACAGAGGTTTGGGTAGAAAATTGAAACAACTAAAGGGACCGTTTTATCCACAATATGAGCCTACAATCTTCAAATAAACACAGTGCAAAGCGACGGAGAGGTAAAATGACAGTTTATATTGATCATGAAGGCTAGAAAGCCATTACAAAACAAAAGAATAAACTATAGAGGAAATATACACAAAATAATAGTTTACATTCATTGGTGAGCAATGACTAGAGACATCAAAGGCTAAGTTGCAAGCACAATGTATCAAATCCAGTCAGCTCTTGTAAAGCATTACAAGGTCTGTAATTACAATAATTCTCCATCCAATGTAATAGCCCAAAACAACAGCTAACCAACAACTTTTTTACATCTTTGCTTCATGTATATATAGCATTTGAATCCATTTGCAACATTGGGCGTTAAAAATTAGTCAACTGACCCTGCACATGCCCACACTGCATTCAATTTTGGTCCAGAAGTGTTGTCAGAAGATCTGTAGAATGGGACAACAACCATTCCCTGTCAGGCCTGCAAAATGGCAGAAGATCTCTTGCACGCATGGAATGTCAAACACATTAAAAAGGGAAGGTCTGAAATCCTTTCATGTACCAACAAAGTCCATTTTGTCCCTTCTTGTACAATCACATTGAAGGATTTAACTTTTTCAACTACCTGATTTTGACTTTTCTGTAATATTTGTACTTCAGGTATTAAATCCCTTCTGCAACAACATAAAATTGTGTCCTTCAAGCTTTTACAACACTTTAAAATATTTAAATTTCTTTAAATATTTTAAAGCATTATATCATATTCCATTAATTTCATCATTTTGGCCTTTTATTTTGCCTTATCGACAAAATCTCATTTTCATGAACCAAGCTTATCTCTATCTCTTCTTTTGCCTTATCGGCAAAATCCCACTTTTGTGAACTATCTCTCTTTGGCTCTTTATCTTCCATTTTGCCTTATTGACAAATCTCCCTGTTCACGAACTATTTCTGTTTCTCTTTATCTTTAATTTTGCCTTATCGACAAATTCTCTATTTGGCAAACTTGGCAAGTTTGTCTCTTTGTTGGTGAAATTTCATTTCACGAACTTGGCCTATCTTCTTCCTTTTCTTCTTTGCCTTGTCAGTAAAGTTTCCTTTTTGTGAACCACCCCTTAGCTGATTTTCTCTTCTTTTTCCCTTGACTCATTTGTCAGGGATTTTCCTCTTTTGTGAACTTGGCCTCTTGGTCAGCAAATTGCCTTATTGACAAATTTGAGAAATCACAAACTTGTTGGTGGGTTTGTCTTTTTGCCGATTCGTCGATGGCGGCCCCTTTCCTTAGTCTTTTTCTCCTTAGTCGACAAAATTCCCATTTCGTAAACTATTTCCCATGTGGCTTCATCTTTATTTTGTTACTTTTCACCTTATTGGCGAATTTCCTCTTTTGCGAACCGACTTTGCCATCGATGGTTTGTCTTTTCTCTTTATTTTCTTTGGTCGATAGAATCTCTTCACCACGAACCATCCATGCCTTCGCCTTTCACTTTACTCTTCCTCTTTTCCTTTGTCGACAAAATTGTCGATCGACAAACTTAAGGTTTGCCAAACCTTAAGTCTACTGACAAAGGCAAATGCTTTACTTTCCTTTTGCCATTATCTGTCTTAACCGCTTCCGCCTGCCTTGCCTTGCTTAGTCAATGAATTTATCGATCGACGAACTTGCCGATCAGCGATCCTAAGGTTCACAGAACCAAACTTTTGTCGATAAGGCAAAACTTCTCTCCTTAGTTAAATATTTTGCCTGCCTACTTTGCCTTAGCCATTTTCTGCCTTAGTACTCCTTAGTTGGCAAATTGGTGAATTGGCGAACCAAAGGTTTGCCAAACTTAAATTTTACCAACTAAGATAAAAGAAAGGGGCAAAACACTTAGAATTTTTTAGGATTTTTTATGGGATTTTCTAAGGGAAACATCCTTCCATTTAGGCTTTCTCATATCAGATTTCTTTGATGGAAGGAGGGATTTTGGATTATTTTGGCTTGGGAAAAATATGACAACAAAAGCATTATGTAAGGATGTATGGGAGATAGTGGATTATGATGTGGATTATAGATGGAAGGATAGTAGATTATGATGTGGATTTTGGATGGAAGGATAGTGGATTATGATGTGGATTATGCAAAAGCATGGACCATAGGGATATGATGGGTGGGATATTGATGCAGAGCATATGGGTAATAGTTGATGAAGTTCAATCAATGAACCTAGATCTCAATGCTTCCTTCTAGAGGTTTAAAAGGTGATGTGTTTACAAGCCTACATAAGGCTGTTGAAGGAACTGGCCTAGCCTAAGACCACACCCTAGGTCCAATCACACAGGCTATTCAACCTTCTTTTGGGGAGTCACTACCCTACCCAACTCATAGGCACAATACACCTTCAAGGGCTTACAACCTACTACCAAATGCTCCACCAACAGGGACTTCAAACATTAATTAACATATACTGGTCTAGGACATGAATGAGACAAGGTCTCCGACCCAAAATCTAAATCTTATATCAAGGAGAACAGTGAACAGCAAACTGTCTCTTGACTGTCCTAAAAAAAAGTGTTTAAAGATGGATCATTCCTTGTAGTCCTAGAGAGTGACTAACACAAGGATAACTATTGAAATCCACTAAAGACTAACTAAACTCATTTCATATCCAAAGACCCAATATGATCATGTGATCTTACATCCACATGCAGGTTCGTACTGTTCCAGGGGCGTACAAAGGCAACAGACTATCTTTTTCTTGACAGAGGCCTAATTTGAAGGCAATGTGAAGGAAAGTGCATCAACTCTGCATGCACATGATCCACCAAGCTCCTACACTAGTCAGTTTCCACCTTCCAACACAAACTCCACCATGTATTTGTCAAAACAATTGACTGTTTTTACCTTCATGCTGCTGTCCACCATTGATTTCTCAACTAGTCACTGTGAAGACTAGCTAAATACATGCCAAACACTTTGGAGAGGAGCATTCAACCTGAAAGACAATAAAAAATATAGAACCTAGCCTGCCTTCCTCCATCCCACCTAAAAAATGGATGATCAAATTCAGAGGATAGAGGAAGAATGATTCATTTTGTCCAAAACCCTAGCTATGGAGGGTTAAAAACTAGTTCACACAAAATGGACTCAAACAAAGCAACAAAAACATTTCAAAGACTCTAAATAGATGCAAATGGAAGGTATTTCAAAGACCTAACATATTTCTCAAAACTCAGCTCCTGAACTGTTCGTACCTGGCCGTACAGTACGACTGTTTCCAAAAAAAAGTAGAAAAACACAGTTTTTACCTTCTAAAACTCCTCTCCTTTATTCATGTCGGCATGTTCATACAATATATTGTTTATAGAAAGTTTTGGTAACCTTTCCACTTCCCTTCTACCCGTACAACTGCCCATGAAAGGCAGTGAAATGTTGGAAAATGCTTTTTCTTCAAAAAAATACTAAGTTTCAAAAGAGAATACCTAGAAAATAGGCCTAAACTAACTCCAAAATGGACTAGTCAATTAAAATGAACTAAGTCCTTATTACATAGCATGAGAATGGCTTTCTAAGCCTTAGAGGAAATAAAAAATAACAAGACCACAAAGCATGACATAGTAAAAAATGACTAAAACTGGAAGCTCCTGCACCAGATATGATGGATAATGGATCAAAGATGGGGAGATGGAGGTATGTGGAAATGTTGTGGAATGGAAAGGAACCAAGAATAACGGTTGCACACACCATGATAAACATTGAAGCTTTTTATTAGAAGGATGTGTAGGAAGTAATGGACCTGTTTTCTTAGGGGATGGTCGATGTAGGAATTTAGGTACCCACACAAACTTAAGATTTTTATGATTTTTGCATTGGGATTTATGGGATGAAGGAATTTGAGATTTTTGGGATTTTTGGGATGTGGATGCTTCATTTGACTTGATTTATTTTTGCTTAGGGACCCAAACCATTTTCTTTTTGGACTTTTCTTGTGAAAGTATGGGCTTGGGTAGCCTTTTGGATAGATGTTGCTTGGACTCTTTGCATTGATGCCCTAAGGCATAAGCATCCTTAGGATTTTTTGTTTTATGGGTATAGGCATCCAAAATTTTATTTGGGAATCCCATGGACTTGGTAGAAGCTTCATGTTTGGTTGATGTGTGCATTTGTTGATCATGATTAGGAATATGAGGGGATTTATGGATGGAGGTCTTAAAAGTGGATTTGTGGGTAAATTAATGAAGGGATTTAAGGATGGGGATATTAGGCGTTAGGAGAAGTGGAGGTAGAGTGGATTAGAGGATAGGGATGTTAGGAGTTGGAAGTAGTGGAGATAAAGTGGATGGAGGAAGGTGTATGGTCACATGCTTTTGGGGTTTGTAGGACAATGGAGGAGGGATGGCAACATATGTTTTTGGAGTATGATGTGATTTGTAATGGAAAGGGGTGGATTTAGAAGGCATGGAGGAAGTACCAACATCTTGAGATTGTACTCATTGGGGTATATATCCAAGGCCATATAAGAGTGGAGGGACTTTAGTGGAGGGACTTTGACATGGAGGGGCTCCAAAATACCTTGTTCATGAAGGCCTAAGACTTTACCTTGATAGATCATTTTTTGGAGTATGTGGTGGACAATGGGATTATGGGTGTTTTGGACGCTAGACACAAGCTCATTATTTGATGGGGAAGGTGAGGTGGTAGATAATGGTTGTTGCTCTCCAAAGGAGGAACATTCATGGATGAAGGTGGTAAGACCAAGTGAATATGATAGTGGATTTGAAATATGGTCAATAGTGGGTGATGAAGGATTAATAGGATCTTGATTATCACTGTGCTCATTAAGATCCAAGATATTTGTTTGATCATCTATATTTACTTGGGATCCAAGTGTCTCATTAATGGAAATGGATGTTGTTGGATCATGGATAGGATTAGGTGGAGGGTGAATAGGAGAAGTCTGGATATCTTGCTCATGGATGGTTATGGGATTATGGATAGGATCAATTTGCTCATGGATAGGCTCATGATCATAGAGAGGATTAACATGGATAATGTGATAGTGAGCTTGGATAGGGTGAACTTGGATTACTTGCTCATGGCTAGTAACTTGATCATAGATAATATCTTGATCATAAAGAGGATTATGGAGAGGATGAGTGAAAGTGCTTTGATCTTGATTTGGATTAGGGGTTAATGTTTCCACATGCTTTAGATTATACTCTTGACATAACTCTTGATTTTCTCAAATGGAAGGGGAGGTAGAAGACTCTTGGATAAGCTTGATAGGATCTAGATCGTCAACAACATGAGGGTAGAATGAATCTTGACTTGGACTCATGGTCCTGAGATTCTTCAATAGGCTTGATGGGTTGTGGATTACATGATGGGGTTGAAGGAATGGACATGAGGTTTGAAGGCTCTGGGATAGGCTCTTGGATAGGTGTTTGATGACATGGAGATGGTTGATTCCTTGCTAATAGCCATTGAATCACATCCTTCACAAGTGTATGGGTGGATGGGCTATATAACGGATGAATAATAATGGTGGACGGTGTTGTAGGCTTAGGCTTAGGATTAGGTGGAGTGATAATAGGAGTGGAAGGTGTTGTAGGCTTAGGATTAGGATTAGGTGGAGGGATAATAGGAGTGGAAGGTGTTGTAGGCTTATGAATAGGATTAGGTGGAGGGATAACGGTATTGAACATATTAGGATTTGGGCTAGCTAGAGGGATAATGTGATTGGATGGATTAGGATTATATGGTTTTATCAAGAGTAGCTCAAGCAATTGTGCTTGGACCAATTGTTATAGGGTTATCTCCTAGGGGTCCTTTGGTGGAAGATTAGAGGAACATGGGGATGAGGGTAATGAAGGGCTTGATGGATTAGAAGGTTGATGGACCAATGGACTATGATAGGGACTACATGGAGGTGTTGGGATAGGTCTAGTAGGCTCTTGGACTGGCATCTGATTGGATGATGATATAGGGTACCCATAAGATGCATAAGCTAGAGTGGTGTTCCCCTTGTAAAAGGTACCATAAGGACTTAAGGACACCTGATTTTGGTGTAAAGGGTAACTTAGACTTGTGTGTGCTTGTTGTGAAGGAACTTGATAGCCTTGTCAATGGATTTGGTGGTGAGGTGAAATGTTAAGATAAGGAGTTGGATGTTCTTGAGGTATGTATTGATATAGATATTGGTTAACATTGGAATAAGGGGGATAAGTTGATGTAGGAGTAACTTGAGACGTGGTTGGATTAGGTTGGTATGAATTTGAGGGAGATAACACATAAGATTGAGGTAGAATTTGTTGAAGTTGTGGTTCTGTTTGGACTTGTTGTTTTTGTATTTGGATTTGTGGTTGAAATTATTGTTGTTGTATTTGGAATTGTTGTTGTTGTATTTGGAATTGTTGTTGTTGTGGTTGGCATTGTTGTTGTTGTATTTGGAATTGTTGTTGTTGTATTTGGAATTGTTGTTGTTGTGGTTGGCATTGTTGTTGTTATATTTGGAATTGTTGTTGTTGTGGTTAGCATTGTTGTTGTTGTATTTGGAATTGTTGTTGTTGTGGTTGGCATTGTTGTTGTTGAGGTGGAATTTGTTGAGGCTGTGGTTGTGTTTGGACTTATTCTTTTTGTATTTGGATTTGTGGTTGAAATTGTTGTTGTTGTGGTTGAAATTGTTGTTGTTGTGGTTGGCATTGTTGTTGTTGTATTTGGAATTGTTGTTGTTGTGGTTGGAATTGTTGTTGTTGTATTTGGAATTGTTATTGTTGTGGTTGGAATTGTTGTTGTTGTGGTTGGAATTGTTGTTGTGGTTGGCATTATTGTTGTTGTTGGGGTAAGGCAAAAGAAAATAAAATAATAAAGAGGAGAAATAAAAGAAGAGCTTGAAGCCCAACCACACAGAACCAGTCGCCCAGCCCCTATCGGCGACAAGGTGAAGACAGGGGTGGCGACTAAGGCGGCTGAGGGTTTTGATGGGGGCAGAGGCTAGTGTGGGGGGTTTTGGGAGTTAGTGGAGGCGGTGACAAACAAAAGGGAGGTGGCAATGGTGCACGAGGGTTTGGAGGTGGGAGGTTGATGAAGTGTCGACGGGAGTGGAGGAAAGGGGGAAGCGAGAGGGATAAGGTGAGTTAACAGAGTGGTGGGTTGCGACCGAGTAGGGGGTGGCGAAGTGTGAGAGAAGGGGGAGCAGTGCAGCGGGGATGGGTGAGCGGAGGGGGTCAGGGGAATAGGGGGAGTGTGAGCAGGGAATGGGTGGTGGCGGGACGGGAAATGGGGGATGGGTAGGGTGTGTGGGGTTTTGTTTCTTTTTTTTTTGTATTTATTAATCAAATTATTTAAATAAAGAAAAACACATCAAATAATTATTAATAAATCAAAGTAAACAACTTATGCAATTCTAATGTATCTAAGTCGAAAGAATGTAATAATACGTACATGGCCACCTTATATAATTCAAAGAACATTTTGTAGAATTGAAATCACATCCATTAACCATCTTAAAATTCTCAAACAAGACTAGTAACCATATTACAATGCATAATAGAGCCATTCAAAGATGCAATATGACATGAAACTACGTGAGTGTGTGCATGCATTGGGTTTATCCATCATGCCAACTCTTTCCTGGTGGCTAGAACATTTCTACCTCAACTATGTTCCTGTCTTCAACATTTTTTTGCACTCAGTCACACTTAGATTTCCATTAATAGGTTAGTCCTTATAATCATAGCCGAAGAAAAATAAGATGTACATCCATAATCATGCTACTAATAATTGATCATTAATTGACTTTCAAAATTATGCATTTATAATATTAACGGCAATTACTTTCACACACGTGGAATCACTCATGGTAAACAATCAAAGTAAATGTCCAATAATCTAAATTAATAATAAAGTAAAAAATGATATGTGACAGATACCTGCTTCGGGATTAAGGAAGATGCATCTAAAAGACATTGGTTGCTCTGCTATTGCTTGTTTATCCCTCGTTCTCAACATGGGAGGTGACCTCATCAAAACCAAACCCATGAACTGTGAGAAGGTTAAAAGTGATCAGGAGGTTTGGGACATTCTACAGAAGGGAAACCTCACTTCCTACTTTGAAGTTGTGAATGGTTTCAATACTATCCTCTCCAGAGAGTTCGCCATTTTCTTGGAAAGTGGGGACTGTTTATGTGAGAGGGATTTCTTTTCATGTTACTGAGGAGCTTATCGTGGTTGTCATGGGGCTTCACATGGATGGGGAGTGCCTCCCTAAGAAAGTTAATGGTAATTACCAAGAGGCCATGAAATAATTTATGAAGAGAGAAGAAAGAATTGAAAGATCGCAGAATGACTTCAATAGAGAAGACCTCCCTAGTGTCTGGCAGAGGGTGGCGGAAGCATTGATGCACTACATCACCTTGGATGGTAGTTACAAGAGGTTCCATTCTTACATTTTTCCTATGCTCGATCACCTTAGGCATGGTATTAGATTGAATTTCGCTTATTGGATATACTCTTCTCTTGAGGATTTGGTCCTGAAGTGCTTGTTGGTGAAAATGACTTTCCCCTTCACCAGGCTCTCCTTTACTACTTATACCGATTTCATTTGGCCTGCACCTCGACCCCTCCTTTTTGTCCGTGGATTTATAACACCTCTTTGGTCCAACACCACTCTATTGAAGGCCCTATTGCTAAGAAGCCAAAAATTGACAACCCCTTCTTCAAGAATAAAATTCATAATCCTCTAGATGCTTCCAAGCCCACCCCTATTGAGGACCTCCCTCCTACCGACAAGTGCAATAGGAACAAAAAGGTTACTTTTTCAAATACCCTCTGTTGATGTTCATGAGTCTAATTCTCCTAGCTTTGAAAGTAGCTTTAACCCTTTGGTGAGGGCCCCTAGTGACCCCGGTGCCCCCAAGTCTCACATTTTGTACTCCAACATACACCCTCATTACAAAGGCAAGGTTCATAAGAATGCCAGTCCTTCAGGCCCTCCCCAAGCCGACACTCCTCATTTTGGGAAAACCTGTTAATGTTGTCTCCCTTGCCTCCCCCAATTTGGATTATGGTAAGTCTCCCCTTTTTGTTGGGCCCAACTTTGCTCCCCAGTTGGACTCACTAATAAGACCCGTGCTAAGAGTCATGAAGCTAAAGGCAAAGCCACTATGGTGGTCAACAATCCTAAGGAGGTTACCTTTGAAGACAAGATTGAGTTTCTCAATCACGAGTGGCAAACCATTAGTGGCTTGAAGCAACTCACGGATATGTAACTATTTTTGGTTTGGTTTTTAGTTGTGTCTGCACTAGTCTTGTAATCTTTTGCTGGTTGTTCAGTTGCTTAGTCCTTTTTTGGCTTTTGACTCGGTGTGCTAGTCTCACTCCTTGTGAGACTTGTTTCGTTAGCCTCTATGGAAGACTTTTGTAATGGGTTCGGGCCCTTGTGTTTTATCTTAATCAAAACTTGCTGTATTGGCAAAAGTCTGTCTTTTCATTGAGCTTGCTAATGAGGTATAAATAACCTCATTTCTTTAATAGATCAAATAGCCTTTTTGCACTATCCAATTCCCTAGCCTTGCCAATTTATTTATTTTTATAAGTGATATTCATCTATTTTTAATAAAATATTGTACAAATCTTGATTTCCTAAATTGATTGAAACTAGCTTTTAAATGTTGATTTAATGGCATGAAAAGTTGGGTAACTGTGCAGGTTAATGCATTGCCTAAGAAGTGGACATTATGCAGTTGTGGACGAGTGCGCCAGAAGTTGGGGGCGCCAGAAATTTTAGGCTTGCATTTAATGAAGACTTTATTTTTATTTTGCTATTTTTATGGTTACCTAAAAGACATTATGACTCCACTTGGAGTCCTTTTTATGTTTAATAGACAACAGTAGTTAAGATCTTATTTTTCAGTTATAAGACCTCTTCAATTGGCATTTTCCTGCCATCTGAAGTTTAGGAGTTTTTGAAGTAGTTCAGTTTTTGCTGTTGCTCGAAATATGGATATAAATAGACACTATGGATGAATGAAAATCAATCCTTTAGTTTTTTAAAATCATCAGATCTGAGTACTTGCAATTTTTATGAATGGAAATGATATTATGAGTTTTAGTTTCTTTAAAAAATATGAAGATTTGAATGGAGTTCTCATGTGCTGTTGAAGCGATTGAATGTGATTTGAATTAAGACAAGCTTCTCCCACGAGCTGGCCACTCGCAGGACTGTAGGATAGATAAGTATTTTCATTTTTGTGGATGTTTTTATTCAGTTGAAGATAATTTATGTTTAGCTTCTGTCGGTAACCTGTAAGGTGTGTTGTTTAAAAGTTAAACTGTTGTGTACTGTTGTTCGAAGCTTTCTGTGTTCATTAGAAGTTTTCCGGCGCATCTGCCTTAGTTAGAATTACTGTTTTCTGATGGTTAGAATTTGGAGTGCTTGCAGCTTAGCAAATTGTATTTGTGAATTGTTAGCATAGATTTTATCTACTTTCTAGTGTAGAATTTATCTGCTTTCTAAGTGTAGAATTTATATGCTTTCTAGTCTAGAGTTTTCATGCTTCTTATTATAGAATTTGAATGCTTTCTGTAGAAGGATAAAATTACTGTTTCATTTCATATACTGTTTCAACTTTTTAACAGATCTAGAAAACTGTTTCTCAATGAAATATCCAAACTCCCTATTGCAGACAGCCTCGGACACTACCCCGGTCGATAAACTGATACTTTTCATCTAAAGTGTTAAGACCTTACGACAGCCTGTCACTTGCCAGAGTTAAAAGAAATATTACAATACAAGCAAGACACAAAAAGTAATTTGAACGTCAGTCGTAACTAAAGTAGTACTTAATGGGCAATGGTTCTTGTTAAATTCAATGTCTATGTAGTACACAAAGGACTACTTTTGAAAAGATAAAGATGTTGGGGATGTGTGATTGGCTATATACCATAGATTGTGGGTTAAATTAGATGGCCATATTTATGCAATTTTTCTATAAAATACAATTAAAATTTTAAGAAGATTGTTTCACACGAAAAGGGAGATTTTAGGCATACTATTGAAATTTTTGTCCTTTGACTGAATGACAAAGTCATGTTAATAACCATTTGAGATGATTTTACTATAGCTTTATGTATTGTTTTGTCAACCTCCATATTTTGGGTTCATGGGTTTTGTTCTAAGGCAAAGTAGTTGCTATCTCTTTGTTGTCATAAAGTTACAACATTCTACAAAAATGAAAGTAGGCCACCTCATCTATCTCTCTTTGTTCCTGTAAATGAGACACATAAGAGTCACAACTAATTCTAGTTGTTCCTATTACTCGTGGTGGCTGACAACAAATCCCACTAAAAATGACCTAGGCACTAACAATCCATAAAACATAGGGTCTAACAATCACTAGAGCAACAATTGACATTGGAAACACATATTGATAGGTTTTACCTTCACAATAGTGTAATGTGTTTGGAGTTTGTTAGATCTACAAATATTACCTACATTCTCATGCAAAACAATATGCATGTAATCCTATAAAAGCAAGAGGAAGTTTGTCCAAAAAAAATCCAACAAATTCATAAAAATCCTTTGGTTCTTCTCAATATATTATACAAAGAAAATTTAACATATATTCATATCAATATAGTGTAAAAACAAATTTAATCATATCAAATGACACAAAACAACCTTAATATAATATTTTTTTTGAATAAATAAAATAACTTGTAAATTAATAAATAATAAAATATACATTTCTAAATTTTGAGTGCAATTACTAATTAATACAAAAACTAAAATTACTTTGTAAGATGAACAAAAGGACTTGGAAACCATTCCCATTTCCCCACCCCACTTTTAAATGGCGTGAGTTGTAAGACAGAAACCTTAAAATAAAAGGACTCCTTAAAGTTACGCAAATTTCCAAACGTGAAAGGAACAGATTCAATCCAAAGAACTTGGAGTGCGTTCCATAGAGCTCGGAGTGCATGTGAACCGTCCCGTACCGGTACAATATTTCTGACATGGAAATTTCCACAAATTTAAACTCTCCATTAAGTAATCACCATTAAGTAATCAGTGGTCGAAGTCAACACACATTAATTATTGGCCGCCTTAAACTACGCATGCAAGTGGTATTCAAAAGAGATTAGAAAACAAGCCAAATGCAATATATATATATTATTTTATTTAGTTAAAAATAGATTTAGAAAGTCCATTAGGTGGTTGTGTGCATGGCTTAAATTTGACAGTTTTATAGCTGTATTTAGCCATTTTTGTTGTAAAATACAATCAAAATTTTAAAAAGACTGTATCATATGAAAGGAAAGATTTTGGACAAACTGTCAAAATTTACATAGGATTATGCTAATATATATATTTAGTTTTTATATAATCTACTTATACTAAGATATGTCATAGTATTTTAAAGGCAAAATTAAATAGATAACTGTCATAAAAAAATTGCTTGATAGGGAAGGTCGACTGTCAAATTTAAGCCCTGGTTGTGTGTTAGTAATTGGCTTTAAAACATACACAGTGGAATCCATATTAAAATTTAAATTATATATATAATTTTAAAAAATTAAACGTAGATTCAAAAAGTTTATTGTGAATAGGTTTTTGGTCCATGGTGAACACGGCTTAAATTTGACGGTGACCTTGCCTATCAAGCAATTTTTTTATGACAGTTATCCATTCAAAGGTGTCCTTAAAATACTCTGACATACCTTAGTATAAGTAAAATTATATATAAACCAAATATACATATCATCATAATCTTATATAAATTTTGATAATCTCTTCAAAATGTCTCCTTTCATGTGATACAATCTCTTTAAAAATTTAATTGTATTTTATGGTAAAAATGCCTAAATATGGCTATCAAATTTAAGTCATGATGGTGAATGCCTAAATACAACTATACAACTGTCAAATTTAAGCCCTGCCCTTAATCTTTTATTCTCTTAACCTAAGATGTTTCAACCTAAAAATCTCGTTAAAGTATAATTATATGAGTTTGATATAAAACCCTAAAAATTAAAAATAAAACTTATTAAATGGTGGTGTGATAAAACTCCCCCTCTTATTAGAGTATAATTATGGGAGTTTGATATAAAACCCTAAAAAACTAAAAATAAAATTTATTAAATAGTGCTATGTTAGGTAAAGTGATATTTTAATATGTTTAGAAATTTGTAACATATATTTTCACTTGCATAATGCACTGAAATAGCACCCAGTAATAATATACCTAGGTTGCTCCACGTTATCCACAACCAATAGATGGAAGAAATAATAATAAAAAGGCAAGAATATGACTTTAAAAATAAATTAAAAAAGCCAATAAAAATTAAAAAAGCAAGAATAAAATTAAAAAAATAAATAAATAAAAGGGCAGAATAATTTTTTTTAATGGAGACCTAATTTAAGCGGGTTTTAAAGTTGTCGGTTTTGCCGGCCTGTCGGAAGGAGCGAATTTCCTTTTTCATCTTTCACAAAAGGTTAAAAGATTCTTCTTCGAGATTAGCCCTGGCCAATCTCAACCGTCCGATATAAAATTGGACGGTCGACACAAGGACAAAATCTCAACCGTTGAATGAGATATCGGACGGTGAGGAAAAGTAACCTAATTTGTAAGTGGAAGGGTTTGAGGCAAAAAGCAATATATCTTGCTTTGAAGCGCTTAGAAGGTCCTCTTTAAGCGAGCAATTTTTCTTCGTTCGCCTCTGTCGACTCTACCAGCGAATTCTTCTTCGATCTGCAAGCGCTTCTGCATCAAGGTGTTGTTTCGTATTCCTTCGCTTGTTTGCTGTTGTTCTTTTATTTGGTTTTGGTGTCTTTTCGGTGACAAAAATGGCTGTTTTAGGTAGTTTTCTATGAAAAAAATGGCTGTTTTAGGTGTTTTCTGTGATGTTCTGTAAGTTCAGGGGTTTGTTTAGTTTGTGTTCGCTGATGGGCTTTTGTGGGTAGGGGATCTTATTTTAGCTTCTGTGTGGCAGGGTTTTAAGGTGGTTAGGGTCTGATTGAGGGTTTTGTCTTTGATGTATTGTTCTTTTGATGAGGGTTTGTAATGCGGGTTTGGTGGATTGATCTGTAAGTTAATGGGGGTGTATTCTGATTTTATGCTCGATCTGGTTGCATTTTTAATATTTTTGTTGTGTTTGTCTAGGGTTTAGGGTTTTTCTTTTTGGTTTGGTTTGTCGGTGAAGATCTATATGATAAGGTTAAATAGATAAATTTGTTGCTGTTCTTTACCTTTATTCTATTTGAATCTGTTTTGAAACGTTGCGGCTCTTGCATCTGATTAGTTTCAGATTTGGGTTTGGTAGGCGTCGTTGTCACAGTCCTTTTTATTGTTTTGAGTAATCGGTGGTTTCGTTGATTTATTGCCTTCTTGGTATGATGTTTTGTTCGAATGATTGCGATACTGTTTATTTTTTGGGGGTTTCAGGTTACTGATGCATTGCTTCCTTTGCGTTTATTCTGTTTTACTGCCTTATTGAATAGGGCCTCTAAAAGAGGATGGTTTTAGCTGTATGATGATATCTAAGCTGTTTTATTATGTGGTATGGTATACTATAGGCCTTCTCATCCAGTAATTAAAAAGATTGCTATGGGCTAAAATTGTTGTATTCCTTTCTGTTACTTTATTATTTAATAAATCTATGTCGGTGTTGTATCCTCCAACATTTATAAGTTCGCTATGTTTCATGTATTATCCGGGGTAACTGGTTTTAGGTTTATCCATTCTTCCGATTAAACCATTGTCTTCTGTTTATCATCTAATAGGGGTTCTTCGATTATATTTTGATTTCAGCAAGTTATAGTTTGATATTTAGAGTTTTGTCTTTCCCCATTTCGCCTTAAATAGGATTTCTCTGTATTCTTATTTTATCTCTTTGTATTACTTGATTATATTATTCGACTAAATCTAATACTCAATATTGCTCTTTTTAGAAAAATATTTAATGCACAGATCTTTGCCAAATCCTTTTAGTGATATATGCTTGGGTTAATTGTCAGATCAACCCAATTCTTTGGTATTTGACGAGTAGCATATTTTTATCTTGTTCGAATGTGGAGCTGGCTGGTTTGTAGACTAGGTTTACTCGTTTCACATGAGGCAGAAGCCTTTCATTTTCCTGGGGCCTTGTTGCCTAACTTAAAATATTGGAGCTTGATATTTCTTCAAGGATAGCCTGAGTTGTTTCTGTTCCACTTATATTACAGATGAGGAACATATTTGTTTTCTTTGGCATTAATATTTGACGTACACTAGGTGTCCTTTCGAATCCTCATTGATTATATCTTCTGTTTTCTAGTAAGATTATCTCTTGGTTGTTAGTAATTACTATTATGCTCCGATTTTTTGTAAATAATAGTTTTTATTTTAAATCTGGTCCAGTTTCTTGCCTTTTCGAGTCTACTCTGATTTATATCAGGCATTATTTTAGATGTATTGGATCATTTGTTACCGCTGCTTCCGATGTTAAGATCGGTTATATTCGTTCTGTGACATTGTTGTTAGAGAAACTCTTGTCACGTTGTGTTTCATTATTTTCGGTTTATGTTAATTTTTTGGTATGGGTGATTTATCTTGTCTCTAGTTGGTAGGATGCCTTGAGCCATAAACGAATAGTCTATTCTGATAGCAGCTTTTGGGATTTATGTTACAAGTATTTTTTTTTGTGTTTATATCATGGTAGATTTTTGAATTTATGTCAAGATTGTTTAACTGCAAGGTTATGAGGGCACAAGCAAACCCTCAAAAAGGGGATTGACAAATGCTTATGTTTTACTACTGATATTTAGAGGTTATTTATCAATTATCTCCTGTTATGCTCTAGATGTTACTGAACCTCAATATTTTTGCTTTACTGTTGCAGTTTTTGACTACAAGAAGCTATGGGAAAAGAAAAGACTCACATCAACATTGTCGTCATTGGACATGTCGACTCTGGAAAGTCAACCACCACTGGACATCTGATTTATAAGTTGGGTGGTATTGACAAGCGTGTTATTGAACGTTTTGAGAAGGAAGCTGCTGAGATGAACAAAAGGTCATTCAAGTATGCTTGGGTGCTTGATAAACTCAAGGCTGAGCGTGAACGTGGTATCACCATTGATATTGCATTATGGAAGTTTGAGACCACTAGATACTACTGCACTGTGATTGATGCTCCTGGCCATCGTGATTTCATTAAGAACATGATTACCGGGACTTCTCAGGTAAGTTGTCATCTTTGATCACATCTAGTATTTGTATATGTAATGATTGTGCATTTTGTTGTATCATGCAATTAGTTTATCTCTCATGCTGATAATTATAAAACTGTGGTTGGTAACTTTTTCTTGAAATGGGTGCAATGGTTTTGGTAGGCTGATTGTGCAGTGCTGATTATTGATTCAACAACTGGAGGTTTTGAGGCTGGTATTTCTAAGGATGGACAGACCCGAGAACATGCTTTGCTGGCATTCACCCTGGGAGTGAAGCAAATGATTTGCTGCTGTAACAAGGTAAGTTTCCTGCTAAGTCTGATATTTATTTGATGTTGTATATATCTGTTCTATTTCTAATCTGTTTTGGATGATATGCAATTCTTATATTGATGACAATGCATATTTTTACTTCCTCAGATGGACGCTACCACTCCCAAGTACTCTAAGGCTCGTTATGAGGAAATTGTCAAGGAAGTATCCTCTTACCTGAAAAAGGTGGGATACAACCCTGATAAAATTCCATTTGTTCCAATCTCTGGATTTGAGGGTGATAACATGATTGAGAGGTCAACCAACCTTGATTGGTACAAGGGTCCAACATTGTTGGATGCCCTTGACCAGGTTTCAGAGCCTAAACGTCCTTCAGACAAGCCTCTTAGGTTGCCACTTCAGGATGTTTACAAGATTGGTGGCATTGGAACTGTGCCTGTGGGACGTGTTGAGACTGGAGTGATTAAGCCAGGTACAATTGTCACATTTGGCCCAACTGGGCTGACCACTGAAGTTAAGTCTGTTGAAATGCATCATGAAGCTCTGCAGGAGGCATTACCTGGTGACAATGTGGGGTTCAATGTAAAGAATGTTGCTGTGAAGGATCTCAAGAGAGGATATGTGGCCTCTGACTCCAAGAATGACCCAGCAAAGGAGGCTGCTAACTTTACATCGCAGGTCATTATCATGAATCATCCAGGCCAAATTGGCAATGGGTATGCACCTGTGCTGGATTGCCACACCTGCCACATTGCTGTGAAGTTTGCTGAGATCTTGACCAAGGTTGACAGACGATCAGGCAAGGAGCTTGAGAAAGAACCCAAGTTCATTAAGAATGGTGATGCTGGATTCGTTAAGATGATTCCAACCAAGCCTATGGTTGTGGAAACTTTCTCTGAGTACCCTCCATTGGGTCGTTTTGCTGTGAGGGACATGCGTCAGACTGTTGCTGTTGGGGTTATCAAAGCTGTTGAGAAGAAGGATCCAACTGGTGCCAAGGTAACCAAGGCTGCTGCTAAGAAGAAGTGAAAGTCTATTCAAACGGTGCAAGAATTTACGCATGCGAGAACTATTCTGTTAGTTGGCATGTTGGATTTCTGCACATATGGTATGGTATTAGGTATCTTATTAGCTTGTCATATGCAAAACTGGGTTCTTGATAGACGGTGGCATAGTTCATTTATTTGCTGCTTTACATTTTAGTGTTTGGAGATATACTTTTGATTTCTCAGTTGCGGGGAAATTTTTGATTTGTCTGCACTGCTAGGAAATCTATGCAGTCTGAGCAGAGGGAGGGGATTTAAATAATTTTAATTGACTTTTATAGTGATTTAGTATTTTTGATATTTCAGATTTATTTGAATGCATGTAAGATTTTTGGAAAATATCAGTGTATTGAATCTTCATTGATATGTTGGCTATCATTGGGTTTAATTTTGTATTGTAGTTTGTTGAGTATGCATCATCTTTAAAGTGATTTAGCATTTGATTGGTCGGATATATCATGTGATTGTTCAGATTGATTTGAATTCATTTAGTATTTAGCATGTTGATTTTTGACAACGTTATTCTATTGTAGTTTGTTAATTATCTATGCAGTGTAGATTTTAAACTTTTATACTGACTTGGTGTTTGTTTGATTGCAAGCAAGATTTTTGTAGAAAAAAATCAGTGCTGTATTTTTGCCTTTAAATATCTGGGCAACCGATTGGAATGATTGTTTAGTAGAGAGCCGTTACTGAGCAAATTGATAGTTCTGCTGAGAGTAAATTCTAAATTTTGCTTAGCTTTTGCATTTGCTTCAAAGATAATTTTTAATTTTTTTACAGCTAGGCATAAATTTCATTGTCTTTGAACAGAATTTTGAGTTTGGCACCGTTTCTTTTGTATGTCTGTGTTACATACGGAAGAACCTAATGGTAGTGAGTGTATTGGGAGGCAAAGGACCATTACGTCTGACTTCTTACCTATTGCTTTGAAGTTACCCTTTATTTATCTACATGTGTCGAGAGGAAGGTGCTTCCTACAAGTCACATCAAAATACAACCATTATGTAGTGGCCTGTATACAAAATATGAGACTTCAGATTTACCTGTTTAAGGTTGACTTTTATTTTTGGTATTTTGGAATGTTTGATTGTTATTGTCCATTAATTATTTTATTCCATATTTATGTGGGTGTTTTATTTTCTTTACATAAAATGGTTAACTTAATAGATCTTAACGCCTTTTGGGTTTTTTAATTTTTTTCTTTATTGTTAAATATGATATTTTTACTTGCTTCTTTTGTTTTGGATTTGATTAGGGTCTTGATCTACCCACCCTCATTTGTGCTTCGTTGCTCTAAATTGATTAGGGTTTGGGTTTCTATTGTTTGCCATCTCTTTGATCTATACTTACCATCATATATTTGGTTGGTGCGTAAATAGACCTTTCATTATGGATGTGCTGTGCTTTGCCCATCTTTCTAGTTGCAATTGTTTTATATCTGAAAATAATTGAACTACATAATAAATATAGTTTAATTAAAAAAATCAATCGATAAAGCACAAATTAACCTAGATTAAATAAGATTTGGGTAGATAATTGTAATAAACACTAGATGTGTCAAGGTGGTGTTGTTGGGGATTGATTAACACCCCCCTTCCCCCCTTGGTGGATTGATTAACACCCCCCTTACCCCCTTGGTGGATTGATTAACAATGAGGAATTCACTACCATGTAGATGGCCTATATGTAGATGATATTGATACGATTCTTTGTTCCTTCAAATTTCAAGCTTAAGCGTTCATTTCAAAGTATATGGACATTCCTAGGCAACAAAATAAACAAGAAGAAGCTATATAATGAGTAGTGTCTACCACATGATCAAAATAAGCAGCACAAACTACAAGTTACATAAAACTCTACCTAAATAAATGAAAAGTAGATAGAAGGAATAGGAATTTCCACATGCATGGAAAATGACGTGTAATATATTGCGTGATCCATGTGATAAAGTCTCACAAAATGTAGCATGTGACAAAGATTCACACGATGTGAAATCAAACAAGACATAAGCATGTAGGGATTCAAGGAAAGATGACCGTAAAGCAGACTGAAGAGTACAAAGTATAAGATATAATCAAACAAGACATAAGCATGTAGGGATTTAAGGAAAGGTGACCGTAAAGCAGACTGAAGGGATAAGCATGTAAGCACGGATAGTGCATTTAAAATATAAAGCATGAAGGCACATGTAAAGCATGATTGCCACTAATATCGGCAAGCCAATAATATAAAGATGGCCCTAAGGAAATATAAGCAGCATAGGCATACAGATGAGATATAATATAAGGTCATGACATGGGTTTTTTATTGTGTAATCATAAGATGAAACATGATAAGAGACCACAAGGCATAACAACATAATCATGAAAGCATGAGATGAGTTAATGATAAGTATAAAGTTATAAACATTAAATGTTTAAGGAAGTATGCATGATAAGCATAAGATAAGTAAACATAGGTCATGATTACAATAAGCATAGGGAGTACAATGAGCATGAAACATCATGTGTAGTATTTAATGAGCATGAAACATCATGTGTAGTATTGAACATGTAACCAACGAATAAGTGAACAACCAAAAGTGGTAAGGTATTAAGAAAGACACAAGCAATTATGAAGGTGATACATAAAGAAAACATATGTGCTAAACATAAGAATGTTATACAAAAGATTTCCTGGAGTGGGGAAAATAATGCATAAATCGTGATATAGAAGGGGAAATTTGAATAGGAAAGACACAAGAATCATAATATGGATATAGGAGTGCTCAATATCTCATGGTACATAGTTGGCAATATCCACCTCTAAGAGGTCTTCTTCCTAAAAGGTTTCATCATATTCTTTCTCTTTTGCTACATGACTTCTTCTATAATCATATTTCTTCGTGATATGAATTTGTGCTCTTTTCAAACACTACCATTAAGTGGAACATTTAGTATTTCTTTCTTTTCCCACTTTTGTTGTATCTTGGGAGGCAACTGTTTAGAAAGATTTGGCATTTGTTGCATCACAACACTTGTCTTTAGGATCTATGTAATATTCTTCTAAGCATGAAGTACTAGTTTTTGCACCAGTGGTTCTTTATCTTTCTTTGGTGGAATAAATGGTGGTGTAGACACTTAAAATCAACCACATCATAATGAAACAATTGATGACACATCTAACATCACAATACTAATACCCGTGACTCAAGCACAACGCGAGTGAGTCAACCTGGATCACACACGAACCCTCTCCTCGCTATGAGCGACCTCCAAGTCACTTTTGCTCTCATGGCAAAAGCCAGTCGAGTGGAGGCGAGATCTGGGGTGGTTCTATTCACGTGGAAGCAGAATGTCATAGAGAGTGGTTAGTCAGTCTGTGGGCCTAGTGTGGATTGCTATTTGACGAGCTCTTTCTAGGATTGTTGTGGTTGAGATAGTATGACTCAAATGGTCACTAGTCCTATGTCTCCTATTAGGATTTTTTAGATTCCAATGCCTAGTGGGTAGATTGTTTTGCTTGTTGATGAGTCTAGAGTGTTGTAACCTATCCTCAATAACTTGAATGTGTCGTTGTATGTGATCTCTTTATTGTATAATCCTAAGAGCGTGTTCTTGCTCTTGTATTTTTTGTTGTGCTTGTGGTGGTCTTGGGTGGATTTCTTCTATCTCCTTGAGAATAGCCTCAATCGAACCTCTAATCCCTGGGCACATCAAATGCTTGGGAGAGAGTGAATTCTTGTGTTTGACTAAGTGTTGACATAGGTTTGATTTTTGTTCACTTTGATTTAAATCAAAGGTTTGTTTTGTCCTTGTTTGAATGTTGAATTTGATTTGTACCTCATGATGTGATTGAGGGTTTTGCTCGAAGTTTTGTATTTTTGTATGAATGCAAGTCAATTTTTGGTTCTGTTTCCAAGACCGAATAATAAAATGAACTAATTAACTAAGAATTGAAATATGAATGCACTTTTAATATGAATTTTCCAAATGCAATTTAAACTATGTTTTTGGTGTTTTGAGATGATTTTGAATCTAATCTATGAATTGAAAGTACTTGAATGAAATCTAATTTATGAATTGCAATGAAACTAATCTAATCAAAGCTAATCTAATGAACTTGAAATAAATCATATCAAGGAAATTGCAATACAAAGATTACTTTCTCCAAGAGCAAATTATGATTTAATTAACTACTCAAAGATTACTCTCTTTGGCGCATGAGCTTGGAGTATCCTTAGAAATCCTTGTGTAGCAAACTCCTTTCCTCAATAGCAGCGGGGAATTCCTCTTGGCAACAGGGATGGGGTAGCAATTGATTGGAAATGGGAATGGGCTTTGAAAGCAATGATTGAATGAACTATGGAAGCTATGAAGCACTTGTGCTTGGCTTTTTGAAAGCAATTTTCAAGTGTAACGATGCTAGATGAAGCTTTTGAAATCTTTGCAACTATACTAAGAAAGCAAAAGTGGTGCAGTAATGGTTAGGAGGGTCCATAGAGTGAATAGTCTAGACCGTGCAGCAAGAGTAAATACAACGGAAGAGACTCAATTATATAATGCAAATGCAGTTTAGATGTTCAATATATCATAGATTCAAAATGCAAACATGTCGGCAACATACGGGCTTACAATTAGGGCTCACAGGCCTGATTCTCCAGTTACAATGTATGCGCAGGATATAGCTTTGAAGCCCCTTACAAAAGAAAATCTAACTTATCAGCTGTTTATCATTAACTAACTATCACTAATTGACTTCCTAGGCATCTATTACATGAATATATATCATCTCCGGATCACAAGAATCCTTTGCGTCAGCCAAACAAATTACAAACTCCAATGAAAGAGATGTAACGTGTGTACACGGATAGGTTGGCCCTAAACAACTTGTATTCCTTCGCAGGTGAATGAAACAATGTGCGGATCTCAGGGAAGGTCGGCCAAGTTCCTAAATACCTTGAATGATGTGCCATTTAGCTCTGCAAGTCTTCTCCTTTAGCTGTCTGTCTGAGATTGTCTAAATGCTCTCTTCTGAGAAAATAGTTGATCTTTTGATAGCGATATCTTTCTGAAAACTGATCGAAATGGTTTCAATTTTGGATATGATGTAAATGAAGATGTTTAGATGCTAAGTCCAGCTCCACAAGGTCTGAAATGAAACTGCGGCAGAATACAGACTAAAATACATAAATTGCTACTGACTGAACTGGGAAAATGAAAGAAAACAAAATGAATGCAAATATTTTTGGTTGATGCAAGATTGCTCTACAACCTGGGATGCTCCTGCATCAGATACCCGGGGTTGTTGAAAAAGTGAGTCCCTCACTTTGCTGGGGCTAGAGGAAAACCAAGACGGTCCACCTCAGCCTGAGAAATCTAAGATGAGTCTTCTTTCGGTCTACCTTTCCACTTCACAAGATATTCTTTGTATTGCTTTCCTCTAGTGTTGCGTCCAACTCTACTATCCAAGATGTCTTCAATCTGGTCCAGTACTTGGTGTGGTAATTGCTTCTTCAGGTCTTCTTCAATGGTGTCACTGAACTCTCTTTCATGATACTGATATAGGTCTGCAATGTTGAAAATAGGTGATATGCCGAATGTCTCCGATAGCTTCACTTCATATGCATTTCCTGAATCAAATTTTTTGAGTATCCTACATGGTCCAAACTTCTTCATCTTCAACTTGTTATATGTCCCCACTGGAAATCTTTCTTTTCTCAGATAACCATTACTTCATCTCCCAATAAAAATTCTTTGTCTTCTCTTCTCATCTGCTTGCTCATTATACTTACTGTTCATCTCCTCCAAATGTTTCTTAACCTGATTATGCACTGTCTCCATGTGTCCTGCAAATTCTTTTGCTTCTGCACTCCTCTTGTTCTCCATGCTGATGTCTCTCAACTCTGCTACTCCTCTAGGGTTAGTTCCTATCACAATCTCAAATGGTGTCATTCCTATACTCCTATTCACTAAATGGTGTATGCAAACTCTGCTTGTGATAGAATCAAATCCCAATTTCTCGCCTTCTCTCCAACCAAGCATCTTAACAAGTTTCCCAAACTCTTATTCACTACTTCTGTCTGTCCATCAGTCTATGGATGAAATGCTGAACTAAACTTCAAGTCTGTCTTCTGTAATATCCCACCCAGGTGGAATATACCCAAACAAAATTTCTGCCTTATATCTGTTCTACTTTTTCTGATTGTTTTTTCTGAGCTTTATGTTTTTGCATTTACTAGCACACATGCATGGATATATTTTGCCAATAATAGAAAATACAAAATATGCATAAACTGCTGAAATTTTCAGATTTTAATATCTTCTAAAATATTTAATGGTTTGATAAAATAACAAAGACCCAGTTGAGAAAATATACTCTAATATTTAAATCACGAATACCCAGAAAATCGTATTGGCAAAATATGAAGATTTTTTACACTGTTATGAAAAGTACAGGCCTGATATGAATGCAACAGCAACAATAAAAGCTTGAAATCTGATATAAATGGCTGTTAAGAATGAAGCTACAAGTCTGCAATTAATTATTTTTCATTAATCTTCAAACCCTTAATGATATCTTTCACCTTTAAGCACAAATAGAACTCCGGAATGAAGCTCTCCTCGGGCAATGATTTAGCTAATCTTTCACAGCCTCAAGATTGCACAAACAATGAAGAGTTTTCATTCTCCAATGCTGATATGAAGACAATCTGCTAAAACCCTTGGTCTCATGCACAGACTTCAAGAAATCCTCCAAAGCAAAAGTCAAATGATCATTCAATAATAATGAGTTTGATTTGCTTTTTGAGTCCTTTTATAACCTCAATCTCCTTAATAGCTTTTAAATCCACTTTCAAATCCACTTTAGGTTTTTAATTAAAACTTTATTATAAGTCTCATAAATGGGTGCTCCAATCCATGAAATTTTAAATGTATTTTAAGTGATTTTAATGATGGGTCATGGCCCCATTAAATATACAGTGACTTCAAAAACTTTATAATATAACTTCACTAGAGCACTTTAATCCATGACTTCAATATCATTATATGACCCCCCCTTATAATAATAATTAATTATTATTAAAGATTACCTTTAATAATAATTAAAAATCACTTATCTCCATAATTAGACATCATTTCTCAGTCCTGTCTGAACTTGGGGTTTCACCAAGACACCCTCTATGCATCCAACCAACTTACCAAAAATAGCAGGGGTCCATCTCTATCAACCTCAGTCGGCTAAAAATAGCAAGAGCCTCTAATACAGGACCAGAGACCTCTAAACAACCTTATCACCAGCTGAAATTGGGGAACAACACTGCAATCACCACATGACCAAATACCCTGCTATAAATAGAAACTCAGGAAAGATGACTTACTATAAATAGTAAGTGTGTAGAACTGAGTCCAACGAAGGCCAAACCTAAACCCACACTGAGCTCTGATGGAGAAAACACACTGATCTCTGCCAAAAGGGACCCTCTAACCATCTGAGTTAGCCTACGAGGCCCAGTGATAGGCTGAACCATCATAAAACAGGATCACGCTAAAAAGGGGACATTACATCTTCATCTTCTTTCAAAATGTCCTCCAAAAGTATCCAAGGAATCTTGTGTCTTTGTCTGAAATTATGCTCTTAGGTAATCCATGCAATCTTACAATCTCTTTGAAAAATAGGTCAGCCACATGAACTGCATCACTTGTTTTCTTACAAGGTATGAAATGTGCCATCTTTGAGAATCTGTCCACCACTACAAATATAGAATCATGTCCTCTGTGTGTCTTTGGCAATCCTAATATGAAATCCATGCTTATGTCTTCCCAAGGTCTCTTCGGTACTGTCAAAAATTTGTACAACCCAATATTCTAACTATTTCCTTTTGCAACTTGACATACTCTGCAACTTTGCACAAACTTCCTAACATCCTTACATATCTGAGGCCAAAAGTAATTCTCACTTACCAAAGCCACTGCCTTATCAATGCCATAATGTCCTGCCAATCCACCACTGTGCTTCTCTTTGATCAAATTGTCTCTCATTGAACTCTTAGTATACACAACTGATTTTCTTTGAATAACATATCCTCCTGAATGAAATAATCCAACCACTTGCTTCTATCTGTCACAACAGGGTCCTTACATGCTTTCCAAGGTTCTGCAAAATCAAGGTATCATTCATACATGTTCTTCAACTCTTCAAAACCTAACTTCAATTCTCATCTCTGTCAACAAGTTCCTTTTACTCAATGCATCTGCAACTTTGTTTGATTTTCCACTTCTATGCTTCAGTACAAAGGTGTAACTCTGCAAGAAATCTACCCATCTCATATGTCTTTGATTCAACTTCCCTTGACTGTTCAAATATTGCAAAGCTTGATGATCCGTATACAACACAAATTCTTTAGGCAACAAATAATGTCTCCACTTTTTTAAAGCTTGAATTATGGCATAGAATTCTTGATCATAAACTGAATATCTCCTTACATCATTCAACTTCTCATTGAAATATGCTACAGGTCTACCTTCTTGACTTAACACTGCTCTTATTGTATTTCCACTTGCATCACAATCTACTTGAAATACTTTATTACAATTCGGTAATGCCAACACTGGTTGCTCTGTCACTTTCTACTTCAACAATTCAAAACTTTTATTTGTTCTTGATGTCCACTTAAAGTCCTTTCTATCACCTCTCATTATCTCTATCATAGGGTTACATACTGAACTGAAATTTCTGATAAACTTTCGGTAGAAACTAGCTAATTCATGAAATGATCTGACTTCTCCAATACTCTTAGGTGTAGGCCATTCAAAAATTGCTCTAACTTTCTCAAGGTTTATCTTCAATCCTTCCGTAGAAATCACAAATCCCAAGTATACCAATTCTTCCTTCATGAAACTACACTTCTTAATGTTTATCAACAATTTCTCTTCTCTCAGTCTCTGTAATACTTGTCTCAGGTGCCACAAATGTTCTTCTTTTGTCTTACTGAAAATCATAATATCATCCAAATATACAATAACAAACTTACCCAAGAATTTCTTCAAAACTTCATTCATCAATCTCATGAAAGTACTCGGTACATTAGTCAATCCAAAAGGCATCACTAACCATTCATACAATCCTTCATTTGTCTTAAACGCAGTCTTCCATTCATCTCCTTCTTTGATTATGATATGATGGTATCCACTCTTCAAGTCTATCTTTGTAAAATATTTTGCTCCACTCAAACAATCCATAATGTCATCCATCTTAGGCAATGGAAATCTATACTTCATTGTGATCTTGTTGATTGCTCTAGAGTCTATACACATTCTCTATTCTCCATCCTTATTCGGTGCTAACACTGCAGGTATTGCACAAGGGATCAAACTTTCTTTGATCAAACCTTTCCTCAACAACTCATGTATCTGTCTATTCAATTCTTCATTCTCTGCCGGTGTCATTCTGTGTGCTGCTTTATTAGGCAAACTAGCTCCAAGTATAAGATCCATATGATGACTGATACTCCTGATTGGTGGCAATCCTTCAGGTGCATTATTTGATATGATGTCTTCATACTCTGTTAGCAATTCAGTTATCTCCTCCGATTGTGATTCTTTAGTTTCTGTCTTTAGGGTTTCAGGCTTCTTAGGAATCAGAGCACAACACATATTCTCATGTCTCAAACCATTTAGAAATTTCCTTCCATCAACCAAATAGATTTTAGCATTCCCACATAATTCACTCTTAGGCTCATCTTCCACAAGAATCAGGGTAATTTTATTTCCATTTGATGGTATAGTATAGGTATTCTTTTTCCCATCATGTATAGCTTTTGTATCATACTGCCATGGTCTACCCAACAATATATGACATACATCCATAGGCATTATATCACACAATACATCATCATGAGAAGATCCAATATGAAATTTTACCAAACATTGTTCACTCACTAGTACCTTATGATCATCCTGAATCCATGCTATCTGATAGGGCTTAGGGTGTTTCAATCTCTCCAACTTCAGCTTAGTCACCATCTCCTCTGAAACCAAATTATCAGAACTACCACTATCAATTACAACTTTACAACATTTACTTCCTAATTTGTATATGGTCCGGAACAAACTTTTCCTCTGCGGTGGTTCCTCATTTGTCTTTGCTTGAAATAGTGCTCTCCTCATGACAAGTGATTCTCTTTTCTTAGGTTTACCAACTGAACATGGATCACCTAATTCAACAGGTTCTTCTTCCACATAAGCTGTTCTTCTACTATTCTATGTCTTCTTGCTTGTACTTCCTTGATGACATTCAAATGCTTAGTGTCCTTCACCTCCACACTTAAAATAGATTCCTCTGAATGTTTTCTTATCAAGTCCTCTTTCATCTCTTTTGTATCCTTCACTCCGATATGAATTAGGGTTTTCTTTGCGGTAGAAAGTTTTATCATCTCTCTGGTATGAATTGCTATCTCTGTCTTCCTTCTTGAATGTGCTATCTTGTTTGTTTTGCTCAACAAATGATCTTTCCCCTCCGGAAAATGTTCTACCTCTCTGAAATTTACCTCCTCTACCTCTCTAAAATTTACCTCCTCTACCTCTCTGTCTCTGCTCATGCTTTTTGTTCAACTTTTCTTCAACTTTCAGGGCAAACTAATATGCTTCTTCCAATGTGGTCATCCTCACCAAACTCAGTTCTTCTTGAATGTTCAATCTTAGTCCATTAATGTATCTTGCCACTTTCTCCTTGCTTGCTTCACTATGTCTTGTCCTTATGATCCTTATGAAATTCTCTAGTATACTCCTTCATAGATTTCTCCATTTGTCTCAAGTTTTGCAATCTCTTCAACAGTTACAACTCATAGTCAACAGGTATAAACTGATTCTTCAACTTTGTCATCATTCTATCCCACTTTGTAATCATTCCTTTTCCTCTCCTGTTTCTATCCAACTGTACTTCTTTCCACCAAATAGCAGCATGTCCTTTCAACTTAGTCTTTGCAATTTTTACTTTCTCTGGATCTTCAATTTCTTCATACTCAAAGTATTCTTCTAGGTCATTTATTTAGTCAATCAGCTCCTCTGGATTCAAATTGCTAGTGTAGTTTGCTACATCCACTCTAGGTCTTTTTCCAATCTTTGAAATAGCTCTCAACATCTTCATTTGATCCGATTCTTCTTCTTCTCCTAGGGTTTCTTCATTTTGATTAGCGGATTGAAATTCTTCATCATCACTTTCAACATTAGGTTGAGGTGTTAGTCCTCTTCTTCGATCTTCTTCAATAGCATCCAATTGAACTGACATTGTCTTCATCATCTCCATCATATCATCCATTCTTCTAGCCATAGTACCAACAACAGGTATTCTCCTCGGTGAAATCTCTTCTTAGGATCAAGTGTAATTGCCTCAAATTCGGCGATCAGGCTACAAGGTGATAGCTGCCTCACAATCGACGATTGGTTGACAACACAGGTAGTCTGCCTTAGATTCAATGATCTGTTCACAACAAGATCTTACAGAATGCCTTCGCCAACTTCGCTTACTTCGCTTCCAAAGGATTCAAACTTCACTTTGATACCACTTGGTGCAGTCATGGTTAGGAGGGTCCATGGAGTGAACAGTCCAGACCGTGCAGCAAGAGTAAACACAACGGAAGCGACTCAATTATATAATACAAATGCAGATTCATATGTTCAGTATATCATAGATTCAAAATGCAAACATGCCGGCAACATGCGGGCTTACAATTAGGGCTCATAGGCCCGATTCTCCAGTTACAATGTATGCACAGGATATAGCTTCGAAGTACCTTACAAAAGAAAATCTAACTTATTAGCTGTCTGTCATCAACTATCACCAACTTCCTAGGCATCTATTACATGAATATATATCATCTTTAGATCACAATAATCCTCCGCGTCGGCCAAACAGATTACAAAATCCAATGAAAGAGATGTAACGTGTGTACACGGATAGGTTGGCCCTAAACAACTTGTATTCCTCCACAGGTGAATGAAACAATATGCAGATCTCAGGAAAGGTCGGCTAGGTTCCTAGGTTCCTTGAATGATTTGCCATTTAGCTCCGCAAGTCATGGAAGTGCTCCACAAGTCTTTTCCTTTAGCTGTCTGTCTAAGACTGTCTGAATGCTCTATTTTGAGAAAATAATTGATCTTCTGATAGTGATATCTTTTCAGAATCTAATCCAAATGATCTAAATTTTGGATATGATGTAAATGAAGATGTCTAGATGCTAAGTCCAGCTCCGCAAGGTCTGAAATAAAACTACGGCAGAATGTAGACCAAAAACCAGAAACTGCTACTGACTGTATTGAACTGAGAAAATGAAAGAAAACAAAATGAATGCAAATATTTTTGTTTAATGCAAGGTTGCTCTACCACCTAGGATGCTCCTGCATAGAAAAGGCTCACACATCTTGCAAAGAGCATAAGCATGCTATGGAGAACAAAAGGTAAAGTTGGCCAAGAGTCTACAACAATGAATTTGATTCTTAAGGGAAAGCTTTGAAGATTTGCAAAAATGAAAACTAAAGAAATAAACTAAGAGGCTCAAAGCCTTGTGAAGAAGCTTGAAAAATCTTGTGAAGGTGAGAAGAGCATTCTCCAACTTAAAAACTAATGAAGAGGTGAGAGGTATTTATAGATTGGAAGGGCTCAAAAAAAGGTGGAGGTGATTTGAGAGTTAACTCATTTGATTGAAGAGTTAACATGCTTGATTGGAAAGTAAACTGGGCTTGATTAGGAGTGAACAGGCTTTGATAACCTATCACAAAAGAATAAATGGAGTTAGCATGAGATTAGAGAGAAGAGTAGAATTGATTTGTGAGTTAAAACGGAGTAATTGAGTGTCTTGAAGTAGTCAAAATAAATTGATTATGAGTTAGGGAAGGTGACACACAATCAGGGCTCAATTTAGAGCAAATTTGGGCCAGAACTGGAAGAAATTTGCGTGTTAAACACGACTGGGTTGTCCCTTTTAGCAGGGAAAGTCACCCCATGGGGAGAACCAAGCTCACCCCATGGGAAGTTTCAAGGTCACCCAGGGTGTTTTTCCCTAGTAAAAGGGGCAACCCAGAAACAATGGTTTGAATAGGTCATATGGAACTTCCAGGAGCTTGTTCGGGCACATATAAACTCATTTTTGGGTGTCTTTTTTTTGAAATTGCATAATTTTTGAGCACTATGCCATGGTGCTATTAGTTTTTATTGAAAACACATGGAAATTGGGTCACCCCTTTCAACAAAGAAAATCCCCTCTTGAGATCTAGGATTTCCCTAAGAGATCCAAAATTTAATGGGGCGACCCAGAATTAAGGAAATGGGTATTGAAATTGATGGTTGGAGATGGTATGGGAGGTTAATTGGAAGCCTTTGGAGGGTTGAAATGGTTGAAAGGAGATTAGGAAAAATGTATTCCCATCTTGCGACACTAGAAAGTGAAATCGACAAAGTTAGAAATCGACAAAAATGAATTTTTGACAAGGGGCGAAGGGTGAAGAAACATGACCTAGAAGGGTTAGCTAGGGAACATGGGAAACACACAGAAGATGAAAAAGCTTGATCCATGTGTCACCAAGAGGAAAACTACTGAGAGACATAATTACATGCTTACATGTACGTGTTTAGGACTACAACTCATCACCAGATTACCATGTAGGCCCATGCACATTTTTAGTGCCTACATATTTGCCCCCTCAAGGATGGTAGTCCACATGAAAGGTAGGTACTATTCCTAAACTAGGTCTCACCTATTATCATTATCCTACAAATGTACTTGAAATAACTTGTATTAGTTTGATTTTAATGATATTCAATAAGTACTAAAAATAGAAATGAGGAAACATATCGTTGATTCATGAGTCGTAAGTATACCTGAGTTGCCTCGCTTTGCCATGGGGACCTGCACGAATGAAAGAACACAGACGAGGGTGAAAGAGCACTACATAAATAAAACACATGCTAAGCTAGAGAGGAGAAGAATAAATTCTCTTTTTATTGTAAATTTTGAACAACATATTCAATTTTTAGGGATTTTTGCGGTTTTACATTTTTTTAGGTTTTTAACTTTCTACTTTTTATGGTTTTATAAATATTTTACAAAGGTTTGACTTGACGTTCCTTGAGGTTTTTGAGAGGCCTATGTTTATTGAAGAGATTTCTACCCTTGCCCCTTGCATGGGGAGACTTGCATGCTTGAGTGCACAATTTTGCTTTTTGACTTGTTGGAGGAGTGACTTGTACTTAGACATTGTTTTGCACCTATTACTGTTGTGAGACCTAATTTCATGAGATCTATATGTAGCTCCAGTTGACATGTACTTCACTTTCCCTCTTGTGCACATGGTTAGATAGAGCTTTTATTTTTCTTATGAGAATACATACCTATGATGATCACACATGGATGATGCAATTTATTTTTGTCTTTTTATGATATGAATGAGATGTAATGTGTGGATGTGATCCACAAATATGAAATGCAAAGTACTATGTTCTAAGTGTTATGAATGCCATGATGTTATGACATGTTTTATTGCTTTGAATGTTTGAAATGTATGCAAGTGGAACGAACAATATGAATGCTCTTTATAAACTAGGGGATTGCAAGTTGACTTGATATAGGTCCAGACCTATTGAACCTTGGGGTAGGTTTAGAGACTCAAATGGGAGTTGGGAGGAGATGGAAGTGCCTAATTTTGGGCTTCACAGAAGGCTAGACACTGATCCTTATCTAGACAAAACACTTTGGCAAGCTTTCAACTTAGACAAGCAACAAATTTTATTAGTACCTTCTAGACTTAGATAAAAAATGACGAACAAGATAGACTTGGGGTAAAGAAAAGGCTTCAAAGTGGAAGATGGTCCTAAAGATAATTAGACTCTTGGCTTTGCTTAGCTAGTGCGTATGTGTGCTTTGTATTTTTATTTTTTAAATTTTCTCTGATAGATGTCACTCTCATAGCTTCAATATTAGATTTATCTCCACTTGAGAGTACGAACATCAACAATCTTCTCTTTCTCACTCTTTTTTTTGTTTTTTTATTTTTTTTTCCTTTTTTGTATTTTGCAATGCCTCACTTGAATTTCTCGCTTTTGCTTGATATTTTTGATGATTTTTGATTTTGGGTACTTTGATACTTTGTTTCTCTAATGTTTCTCTCTTTCTTTTTCACACTCTTATTTTTTGATCTCTCATTTTTATTCACTCGTATTTTTTTGATTGCTTCCTACAGAGTCATGATTCCCTTGACATTTTTGGCTGGGAAAGATAAGGGGCTGAGCACCACCAATGTTTTCACCGTCTAGTCAGACTTCCCTTCTACTAAGGAGGAATGGGGAAGGTCTGCTTGCAAGATTCTATTGAGTACTGTAGGTTTGAAGACCGACTTTTCTTAGACTTAACATTATGCTTTTTAAGACTGCGATCAGTGTGAAACTAATAGCTAGGCTTTGATTAGAATTATTGGGAAATGTAATAGGGGAAGAGGTGATAAGTAGTGAACATGATCATAAATGATCTCAAAGGATCAAGGGGTCAACCTATACCTAAGAAACCTTAGACTCTTTATTAGGACAAAAATCAAACAAGAGCATGACACCCACAAAATGGATGATGGAACAAAATGAAGAATGCAAAATTTTTGGTTTTTTATGTTTTTATACTTTTTATGGATTTTTGGGATTATTTGACTTTTTTTTTGGATTTTTCTATTTTTATGATTTTTGATTTTTCAGACAAAGTATTTCTTGAGGTGGAAGGCGTTAACCATCTCACCAAACTCTCCACCTTTCATAGTGCACAGAAGATACACTCCATTTCCAACATATTTTTTGACCATATAGGGGCCTTTCCAATATTCTTGAAATTTCCTTTTCTTTCTATGTTTCTTGTTCTTTGTACTATCTTTTCTCAAGATAATTTCTCTTATTCTATAAGGTTCTAAAGGATTGCTTTGTTTTTGTTGAATTGGCTTTGTGAATTCTTGAGGCAATGTGATATGAGACAAGGATTCAAAGGCTTGCTGATGAGAGGGAGTCCAATACAAAATTTCATCACAATTCAAGAGCTCAATGAGTAAATCAAACTCATCCCGCAGATAGATTTTGACTTCCTCACGCTCCTGGATGCTTTGTAGAAATTGAAACTGTTGGAGCAGCAATAAGCCAAGATCAACTTGCAAAGTCAAGAACACTTCCACAAAGTTGAATTGCACAACAAAAACCAAATAAATATCAATAAGTATCCAAAGTGTGGAGCACACAAAAGTACAATAGAGACCTTGCATATAAAGGCAAGGTAGAGGAGGTGAGATGGTAGGACCGAAGGTCTGGCTACCCCTCCAAAGATGTGACACATGTGGAATCATATGAGACAAGTGCCAGGACACATGTGTGCAAATGAGGTGAGACAAAAGTTTAAATAACCTCTAAGTGAGCTTAAGCATAGTGTGAATAGGACCTAGTCAAGCTAGATAGGTAAAAACTATTTTCACACTAACACCCCCCTTAAGTGATACTTAGGGAGAAAGCTAAACACTAAAAAAATCAAAGATGCATGGATGGGTCCCGAAAACTAGGCCTAATTAGGTACCCATGTACAATAAAGTCTTTCACAAATGGAGAAAAGGAGAAAACCTAGTGGAAAATAAAACTCCTATCCAAAAGAGAGAATGAGAAGAAAATAAGTCTCCTCAAAGATGTCCTTGAAGGATAGGAACATGAAGAACTCCTAAAGCATGTCGAAGTTGTAAACTCTGTCGAAGAAGCATTGATGTCTGTTAGAATCAATGAACCCTCCAAGAATGTAGATCAAGATGAGAGAGACACAAAACTCTACACGAGTGCCCTCAATAACACTGCTCAACTATATAGCACAGATGGCAACAAAGGAAAAACAATTTGTGAAGCTAAAAGTACAAATGGTACAATGATCAAAGAGCCACAAAAAATACTGCACGAGTGACCTCAAATGACACTACTCAATGTGCAAGTGGTACTCTACAAAGGTACCAAAGTCTCACAACACTGATCAATTGAAAAGTAGAAGGATGATGTGTCCAATACTTCATTGAAAAGAAGCATTAACAAAACCATGTGATACCCCCATAATGCTGATAGGAAGATGTATTGGAAAACTAATTGAAATGTGTAAGTAGATGAAGATGCAACATTAGGTCCAATATGAAGTACAAGCAACTGGAAAAGGGTGCGCAAAACAAGGCACACATGCATGAGGCTAGAATTTTGTCGTGGAGGTACACTCACCAGACAAGATTGTGATGGCAAATAAAAAGGCACAAACACAACCTCCCATGACACTTTATAAATTAGTGCATGTACAAAAGAGGCACACTATGATGTGCAAAAATCCCCCCAAAAAGACATAAAATCAATTTTGGCACTTTCTTTTAGTGCATTTACAAAGCAAAGAGTGCTTACAAACAAATATAGTATTTGGAGTTCTTACAAATGTCCAAAAAAGGACCACGTGCTGAAAATACAATTCTATGATATAAGATGAAGAAAGTGATGACACCATGGAGTACATGAAAAAACATGCACTTTCAAAAAAAATGAGACCCAAAAAGGCGTCCATACGCCCAAGATATGGCCCATCAAAGTTCTTGAAATGAGAATTGCACAACAAAAACATTGAGGAAATCTGGAAAAACTAGAATCCCAAATAAAAAACTATCTACACCATTGCGAAAGTCACGAAATTCTACCATGTTTCTGTTTAGTGGAAAATTAGATTCGTTAATGTTTTAGTGCTTTGATGTTTAAATCCTCCGTTCCACGTTACATTCAAGGATCTAGGGTCAAGTGGTGAGCACTATCATACCCTAGATCACTTGTGAGATGTAGGGAAACTTAGATTAGGGAATTTAATTATCAATTTTCCTTCTCCTATGCTCAATTGACCAATTAAAACCCTAATTATGCAAATACGACAACAAATTGATGAATAACAAAAAAAGCTCTTGCAGACAGGAGTAAAATACCAAATCACAGAGTACCTGTTTTCGAGGTTTCGAAGCGGAACAGTTGGGGACACTGGAGTGGGAGTCCAAGTCCAAGGTACCAGTTTCTTCACGGGATCCAGACCTGCTTCTGACACTGATCAACCCTGTAACTTCTGTTTCTAGAAATTTATCTACGGAGGACACTAGAGCGAGCGCCCAAGTCCTAGAAATGCTCCTGTGTCCTGCTTTTCTTCAGATCCTGAATCCTTGATGCCTGCCACTCCTTCCTACAACTTCACTTTTCTCAAATGCGACACCTGTAACCTGCAATCACAAGACTTGGTTTGGGGGTTGTGGTGTTTAGAAGCTTGCCTCAGTCAAGCCCCAGAGGACACTTAAGTCTCCAAACACTATTGTCAGATAGCAAGTGTGTGCCCTTGTGAGGCAGAGGCAAAAACCAAAGGAATCAATGATGAAAACACAATATTTTGTCACCTTGTCGTGAAGCTCTCATGGGAGGAAGATGCTCTTCATTCCATGAGGAAATTGATGCTCAAATCTGCAAACAAACACATAAACCACACAAGTCTACTCTTGCAACACAATGAAAGCCTTGAATCACCTTAAGAACACAATAGCTTGCTAGTAATCATCTAATTAAAATCTAGTTTACAAATGAATGCCTAAACATGCTTTTATATGCAACTACAAGCACTCTCACCAAGATTTCAAAATTCAAAACTTATTGTGTCGGCAAAAGGATGAAATAACGGTCATAAACCAACACTTAAATTTTGGGCCTGACCCAAAATAGGGCAGGAATAGGGTGTGGGCACCCAAGTCCTCCCCCCTATTTTGGGCAGAGCTAAGGTCAAGGGGTCCTCCTAGGTCCACTTTGCCATGAAACCTAGGCCTCATTCCATTGGGATGCCAAAATATGAACTAAGATGTCCTAAATGCACGCTAAAGACCCGGGAGCTAAACCTTATGATGGAAAAGCCACAAAGAGGACATTTTCTGACGTTACATTTAGCCCCCACTTTAATGTATGTATAAATGCGAGGCCAATACATTCATTAAAGTGAGGTCACAAACACAGAAAAAATGCCAAGCATGGAGAAGACACACCAATCACATAGAAGATAGTAACAAGCACACAAAACATGGAGAAGACAATTACAGTCACGTAGAACATGGAGAAGACACTCAATGCATAAAAGACACATTAATGCATGGAAGACATGCATGATATTTTTTCTTTTCTTTTTCTCATATATATGAAATGTAGATGCAGGTACTAGAAAGTAAACAAACCTCCCATAATACATAATGCACTACCTTAGGGCGCAAGTCTCTGTATATATGGGGCAACACACACACAAGACACGTAAAACCTCCCAAAATGCAGGAAGCACTACCTGAGGGCGCTGGTCTCTGCATATGGAGCAACAAACATGCCACACAAAACAAGCACGCCAAAACACACACACTTGAAGACACGGAGAAAACACGATAGACACGTGATGGTGTGTTCCCTATTTCTAGGCTCATCACCATCTCAGGCACATTATAGGCACACACCGATGATTGGGCTTTGCCATAACAATCACTGAAAATATGCTTAAGGGTTGAGTTAGTCATAGAACCGCTCCCCGCCTTCGCAGAGGACTTTTAAAAATGACAGGATGTGCAATCTGCTCCGAGAAATACACCATCCCTACCTCCACAGATGGCTTAAGATAAAAATGATATATGCAATATCTCACCTCTGCAGAGGGCTTACATAATTGATTGATTGATTGCAAACAAACTCAGGATGCATGATTGTCATGCCCACATTTCCCATGCGGTCACAACACGTATTCACGCGTGTCATGTCCACATGCGTCATGTGGTCATGATACGAACTATCAAAAATTTTCCCTTACTACTTTGAAAACCCCCTCGCACTCGTAGGTGTGCTCGGCGGCGTATGCTTAAGGCGAAAACAATACAGTTGTCGGCGGGGTACCAAGTACATGTGTGCACACCCGACGCAAGAAAACACGTGGTTTCCTGACTTAGGTCAATCTCATGAATTACATTTGAACAACAGTCGTTTTAGGTGATAGATCATTTTTCAACAAAGCACGGTCATCTGTTCTTCTTTCCATTTTCTGGAATTTAATATTAATTTGTCCTCCTTCAGACTTAGCATTTTCAACCAAGCCCATTCATTTGCCCTCTCTTCCTTTTCTTAGAATTTAATTTTGATTGTATTTCTATCACGTTTATTTTACCGTTTCTCTGAAATTTAATTTTGATTGTATTTCTATCTCATTCTCCTTCCCGTTGTGCAAGATCTTCTTATGTTATTTTTTTTTTCCTTCACGTTCTTTATCGAACAATATTAACACTATATTATTCCTAATTTCTTGATAAACCAGATCACTTAAACAGGGTTGGCTAACTTCACTTGACTCAGTCCCCCTAGGGTTTCGCTCTAGGTTTTAGTTCAACGTTTGAATTAATTTTAATAATCAACTTGTTCCTAAACAGGTTTAACGATAGGTTAAACTTATTTAGTTCTCTTAGCCCTATTCGGAAATGCCGCGCATTTTCTCCTCTTTGTTTTCCAAGGTTATCTATTCTTTCTTTCTTTTTTTTTAAATTGGACGTTTATTTTCTAAATCTACAATTGAGTTTTAAGAATGGCCACTCATGGAATGCATGTGATGGCTTGTTTGCGTTTATTTTCAGTGTCCTTTGTAAATGAAATGATCATATTTTCTTCTTTATTTTCCTGTCATTTAATTTGGGATAATTGTTGAATCTTCCGAGAAACTCTTCCTTAAAATTAAAATATATTTACCTATGCTCTTTTTAAATTATAATTGTAGAAACAATGTATTTCTGAATTGCAACTCTGAGTTTAAACATCTATTCAATTCGTATTATACATTATGCATAAATAAATCCCACTTTCCTCGAATAAAATTTCTATTTCAAGTCAAATGTTTTAATCTACATATAGTAAGCATTTAATTACTTGTGGTAATTTAAAAAAAAAAATAATAATGTAATCCCAAATTTCATTTCTTTCATGGTAGCAAAATTACGACTTGGCTTATAACAAAATTTAAAATTAATATTTCCACTAAGCTTACACAGAAATAATACTTTTACAAATTTAATTAAAACATCAACTAACTCTCTCAACTTTGCAATTAGAGAAGAAGGAACTAGACAATTTTAATATCCTTTTAAAAACAAATTTTCTTTTCCTCTTCTCATTTCTAAATGGTAAAACTTAATGAACAAGAAAATTACAACTATCAACCCAAAAACAGAGGATTTCCTCACAACTCTAAAAATAACAATTTATACAACAATAGGGAGATAATTTTCTCCTTTTGGTAAATCGACAAGGAATGAGCTATTAAAAGATCAGGCTCTTCTTAAGACTTAAGGAAAATAAAATATTTTCTAAGATCCAATAATCTTCTCCAAGCTTCACAATAAGCTCTCAGAAAACCTGCATATCACACAAGGGAAGAAACACCACACAAGCTGCTCTCCTCCCTACCGTAGACTCGTAATAGGGTCACCCCCGAGCTAGGGAGATCATCCACACACTTAGGGTATTCCAAAATTTCACTTCACAACAAGGTAGAAACAACACACCAAAACACACATACACCCATGGATATTACACAACACAAAAACTCAACCACAGTGAGTTTAACAAGGGGTAGGAGAGTGGACACACTCAACTCTAGAGTGTCACCCTTCAATTAAATTTTAACACAGTTTCCTTCGCATGGCCTCAAGCCAATTTGCCAACAAAGATTCCAAGGAGTTCATATTTTGACTCTCAAGCCAAATAACACAATTTTTCAAAGTCACACAAATGCCCTCAAGGCTTTCAACATCCCAAAAGAAACAAGGCATGCACTCGAGGAAGATCACTCCTCCCCTACCCCACACTTGATGAGCATTTCTCTCAAGTGGAAGAAGCTCTGTCAACACCCCAACAAAAATTCTCACAAAAATAAAAGAAATACAACACAAACAAAAATGCATTCCACACATCCACCATGTAACAAATAGAAAATGCAAAGGAAAGGCCTTGAAATCCAACCTTAAAAATCCCTGTAATGGAAAAAGTTGAAGTAGAGTTCCTCTCTAGTCTCCTCTCCAAATCTCCACCACCAAACTCCCTCTTTTCTCCTCCCCTCTAATGGCTTAGAGAAGGGTTTCATTTATAGATTTTTGTAAAGATGATGGAGGGTGAGGATCAAAAGATGAAATCAAGGGCTCTTATTATTTGTGAATTTTAAATTCACATGTGAGGACAAAAATGAATTAAAGATTCATTTTTTTGGGAAGAGTAGATTATGACAAGTTGAATTTTTAATTCAACTAGTGGAGGACAAAAATGAATTAAAGATTCATTTTTGGATAGTGGATATGACAAATTGAATTTTTAATTCAACTAGTGGAGGACAAAAATGAATTAAAGATTCATTTTTGGATAGTGGATATGACAAATTGAATTTTTAATTCAACTAGTGGAGGACAAAAATGAATTAAAGATTGTAATATTTATGAATTTTTTTAAGATTGTAATATTTAAATAACCCCACTCCTTTTTCCACTATCCCAAGTGGGATTTAAAAAAATAACCCCACTCCTTTTTCCACTATCCCAAGTGGGATTAAAAAAATAACCCCACTATCCCAAGTGGAATTAAAAAAATAATCCCACTCATGAGGTCCTCCACCATAGTCCTTTTCCAACACATGGAGGAAAGAATAAATAAAATAAAATAAGTAAAATAAAATTAAAGAGGGAGTGGATGACACACCACACCTCTTCATGGGGGACTCTCACCTAAAGTGAGGAAACAAAAAGACAAACCCCTCCATTATTGGTGGATCATAGAGTCATTCCATGACTTGGAAATGGGCTTGAGTGTTGATTCCACTCATCCTATCCTTCCCATACCTCCAAATTCGTCACTTAACTTCACTGTGAAGTTAAGGTGACCATATGGAGGTTAACCAAAGGTTATTCTAGTCAAAAGGGACTCTAGACCTATGAGGTATAACCCAGGGTCAATTTTAACTTAGTTAGGACACTCAGGGTCAAGTTAAAACACAAGAAAAGGGTCTCAAAATTTAAAATTCAAAAATAAGATAAAAATTCAAAAAAAAAATTCTTACAACACATATCATAATTCAAATTTATAAGAGGGTAGAACTAACCCATTCAACCTCATGCAAGACAACATTACACCATTAAATCAAACACAGAGTTGATCTTGGTTCCTCGTGGAACTAGATCGGCTTCACAAGGGATTACAACATAAGGTGTGGAATAATCTCCTGTATCTGTGGTTTGGTTAGAAATACCTGCACACTCAATTTCAAAGTTAATTCCACATATAAATATCATAGCCGAAGAAAATTTAATACATGCATTCTTAATACATACCACAGTATAACATAATGAAATCACATTATAATTTTCTTTCTAATATCACCCAATTAGTTTTCCCAGTATTGTAAACATTAATCAGACATCACCCAATTAGTTTTCCTATAAAATAAACATCTATCTAACATCACACAATTAATTTTCCTTTAACATAATAAGGTTAAATAGTTTGATAAATCTGGGATCAATAGTCCCACAAATATAAAAGTATCAACAGTAAGGTAAATAGTCACATGAATAGTAATGAAAGATGTAGGCCTCACAATGATGCACTATCCTAAGGTGCAGGTCTTTGCATCTAAGGTCAAACACATTGCTAACATTTATAACATACAACTTACCTTATATATGCCCCCACCTTAAGGTGGTTGATATCAGTTATCGATATCAAGCACGTTAAGGTAGGAAGAAAATACACAAGGGAACACCGACTTTCACAAAGCCCATGCCCTCCGGAGGTGACATGTATTTTACGATCGCCAAATGTTCCCACAAACACATCCCTGCAAGAAACATGTTAGTGTCTACGAAATCATGATAAACAAAAACATCAATGCATATGATTAACCACACAAAGAGCCAAGGTTATACAACAAATTATGAGTTCAAGGATAACTGTGGGGCTATATCACGAAGCTCTCCCAATCGAGTACTGCCGAGGCCAGATTCAAAGACAAACAAAGGTGCATGTGCAGCAGTATTGTTAAGGTTTGTAAATGCGATAGAAACATCATTAAATTCACTACGCGAAAAACACGAGTGCTTCCACTAGCCAAGCGTCATATAAAATATACAACCCCATCGTCATATTAGGAACTAAGTCTATTTTTTGATTACTCTCGAAAGTGACACTAGGTCCGCATCGGTATAAATATTTGTCGTCATCCGCCCACTAGGTGGAAACACTAGAGGAAGGGAAACAATTAATAAGAGAGGAGAAACAAGTGTCTTAGGGACAATCACGTAGGAGGGTGCCCCCAAGTCACCAACCGCAACGCTATGTCTGTAAGACACAACACACAACAATGAAATTAGAGAGGGGCAATTTAGAAGAATGATGATACAAATAGAAGGTCACAACAGAGACAGTCTTCTGGTATCCCGGACCTTACAGGAGAATCAGGGGTCATCCCAGGAGGCCTAAACAACATATAACACATCATGGGGGAAGCACATCATGAGAGAAATGAAGGGTTAGAGATACTTACCTGTAGGGTCTTCGTATTAGATCTTGGAACTTGCGAACCTCTTGGAGAGGTACTCAATCATATTTAATGCAAAATTTGAGTGGTCCTTATGAAGTTTTATTTGTTACCATATGATACTTGTTCCTTAAATCCTTGTTTAAATGAGGCCTTTTGTTGCTTATGAGGGGGAGAACCACTATTATTTCTGACTATTGATTGTCATCTTGCTCTTTTTTGATTTTTAGCAAGTTTTCGTTGTTGAATCTTTCTAGAAAGGTAACGGGAATCATCCTGTACCATCTTACTCATATGTATCAGTTGTTGTTCTTGCTTTTTTGATGCATTTTGATTATCTCCCGATCCATATAAGGATAACGGAGGAGGAACCTCAACATAAATTCTGTTTCTTCATGGACGAGGTGAATTGTCCACTTGTTTCTTATCTATTTCAATCATTCTGATGATAGTATCATAGTCCAAGTAATCATCCTCGTTTGCTTCCACTAAACCCTGTTCCACCATATTATTTTCAGTATGTTTAGGGAAAGGATTAGTGAAGATTTGTAAGTTTTGATTCGGCGGAGCAGCTGACTTATTTCCATTGTCATTCACACCCAATACCTGGATGACATTTGAATCAATAAAGTCCTGTATTTCATGTTTAAGACGCATACATTGTTCAGTGTCATGTCCTTGCATCCGATGATAATGACAAAAGGCATTAGCATTGAAGTAATGTCTTTGTTTATTAGGATCAACATACTTGATCGGGGGAAGCTTTAGAATGTTATTATTCATAGCTTGATTCATGATAGAATGATAAGACTCAGATATCAGAGTAAACTTTCTTGGTTGGTATGATGCTTTCTTTGGATTTGATATAGCTGAAACATTCGAAAAGTTGTTCGTATTTGGTCCATTAATCTTAATGAAACTCCTATTATTGTTTCTCTTAAAATTGTTTTGTGATGATCCACCCATGGATTGACCAACTTGAGTCGATGAGTTTTGGTTTTCATATTGACTAGATGAAAGTTGATAATCACGAAGAGCGGTGCATAAATGTTGAAAGGAGTTGTATTTCATCAAGAGAATCTTATCATGAATATTAGGTTGTAGATTTGTAATGAATATCTTTTGAACATCCTCATCTTTCATCTCATATTGAATTTGTGCATAAAATCCTTGATACCGACTAATGAATTTAGTCAACTTTTCTTTCGGACCTTGTTTGCATTTAACCAAGTCAATAAGGGTGACTTGGGGTCTGATATTTGCTTGAAAATATTGTAAAAATTGATCAATCAACTGCAAAAAGGAGTGTATTGAATTCAGAGGCAATGAGCAAAACCATTCTAAAGCAGTATCTTTGAGAGATCACGGGAAAAGTTTTGTTAACAAATCCTCTTCAAAATAAAATTCACTACACATAGCTGTAAATGCTGCCACATGAATATTAGGATCACCTTTTCCACCATATTTTCCAAAGCGAGGAGTATCAAACCTCTTAGGCATAGGAGTTCTCAAGATTGCATATGAAAGGGGATTACGAGCATGATATGTTGGTAGACTAGGCCGCAAAGAAATTGTCAAGTTTGTTACCTTTTGTTGTAAACCACTCATGCCCTGTAAAAGTTGGTTTAGGATGGCATCATTAGGAGATGCAGTTTGTTGTGAGGAATTAGAACCAAAGTGAGGAGGTGAATGAGCTTGAGATATGATAGGCAGAGGCTGAGAATATGTTAACGGTGGTTGGACGTAGTGATAGGTAGAAGATGGTTGTGAGTAGGTGATAGGTGGTTGGAAATGAATGGAATAGATAGGTGGTTGAGAATAATTATGCATAGAGGAGGTCCTTTTAGGAACCAAATTTTGATAATCAAATCCTACAGCTTTGTAATTAATGCCATTAGATACTCCAATACCAGTGGTAGCATTACTACAGGCATTTACATCAGTTGTTAAGATCGTTGGTGTAAAAGTCAATATTCCTGTAGTCGGTATAGGTATGGATACTTGAGTATGAGATGGTGATAAAGTGTTATTTATCACTTGTGCACATTCAATCACCGACATGATATTGGTTTGTACAATGTGTGCTAGACCACGAATTGCATTTACACAATCTTGTCCCTCTTTTATCAATTCTCTTATATTATGAATTGTAGGGACAACTTCTTCAGCTATTCTCTCATTTTCCATACATGATTGAAATTCAGCTAGCTCTTTATCCAATTTTTCTATTTGCTCATCAGATACATATCCTGTTGCCTCAATAGTATTATCAACATCATGAAAAGTTTGTTCTTCCATTGTGGTTGGAGGATGTATAATATCTTGCACAATTTGAGTTTCTCCCTTTGTAAAGGTGTCCAAAGTACCAACTTCTTCAAGAGCACTAGATCCCATTAATCTTTTACTTTTTCTCAAAGGGATATTGTTTTTAGGACAACATGTCATAAAGCTTATAAAAACATACAACACAAAACACACAACACACAAACTAAGAGAACAAATCCTAGGAGAAGGATATGATTGATGGCCAAGATACTTGGTTTCTTGTACTCTTTTAATGCAAATGAATAAACCAAAGGGTAGTGTAAGGATTTAAGTCAAGGGAAGCAAGTTATATGTCTAATATCAGTCCAAAACAACAAAATTATCCTTCTCAACACACTCTTGATGTGATTTTAAGTTAATGCCAAGTCAAAATATAGTGAAAATATGTCAAAATAGACACTTTTTTCACCAAAACTCAATGCAAGAGAGCACAACAAAGGGTGTTGTGGGGAAATGATGATGGAAAATAAATAATATCAGTAATAAAATCCACTTGATGCAAAAATACCCAACACAACACTCTTTTAGTGCCACTTAAGGTATAGCACTAGTGAAAATATAATAAAAATAAACTATTTTTCATGGTTTTTCAATTCCAAGACCTAGTAAAAGAGGTGTTGTAATGAATATCAGGAGGTACAACAAATAATATCAATGATATCAGTCACTTCACTCCATAAAATTGATCACAACACACTTGGAGTGCAAACTAGGTCAAATCTTAGGGCAAAAATAGCTAAAATGTGTAGTTTTTTTGCAAAATTTTCACTACAAGAGCCTGATAAAAGGGTGTTGTGAAGATTTTTATGAGGGGTAGAAAATGATTACCCTGATAACAATAAATTAGTGCAAAAATATCCTTCACGACACGCCTATGGTGCAAGTTTATAGAGTTGATAAGGTCAAATTTAGTGAAAATCGTTGTTTTTGAAGCCCTAGGTTTGAGATCTTGGGACAAAATACTATGTGAATATTTTAAAGTCTGATTTATGATAAGAATTAAATACTCTCAGATCTAAAAATTATTTTCAAGCTTGAACATGCAAAATGCCCATGCAAATTTAATGAAAATGCATCAAAATTGCTAGTTTTTATTGAAATTTTCTATGCAAAAATGCAAATATTTTAAATCTAAATGCAAATTTACACAAAAATTTAATAATACAGCCAAATTTTAATTTTAATGACCCTCTAAAATCAGTAGAAAAATTTAAGAAAATTTTTTGCCTACTAACTCTAGATTTTGGAATTACTAGGTTATATCAAAATTGTCAAAATTTCTACAAAAATCTAGCAAATTAATAATGAAAATGCAATGCAAATTTCTGAATTTTTAGATTTTTCTATAGTTTATATCAGATCTGATGCAAAAATCATGAAGTAGGAAAATTTAGAAAGAATTGATGCAATTTAGTAAGCCAAACAATGCAATTTTTTTGAATTTTTCAGTTTTTTTAATTTTTTTGAATTTTTCTCAATGTAATAAAATGAATGACTATATGAATGAATTGAATCAATCCATACCTAAAGACACACACTCAACAAGTTGCAATTAAAGTCTAAAAAGACGGGTTCACCAAAATGTTTAGTGGAAAATTGGATTCGTTAATGTTTTAGTGCTTTGATGTTTAAATCCTCCTTTTCACGTTACATTCAAGGATCTAGGGTCGAGTGGCGAGCACTATCATACCCTAGATCACTTTTGAGATGTAGGGAAACTTGGATTAGGGAATTTAATTATCAATTTTTCTTCTCCTATTCTCAATTGACCAATTAAAACCCTAATTATGTAAATACGACAACAAATTGACGAATAACAAAAAAACTCTTGCAGATAGGAGTAAAATACCAAATCACAGAGTACCTATTTTTGGGGTTTCGAAACAGAACAGTCAGGGACACTGGAGCAGGCACCCAAGTCCAAGGTACCAGTTTCTTCGCGGGATCCAGACCTCCTTCCGACACTGATCAGACCTGTAACTTCTATTTTTAGAAATTTGTCTATGGAGGACACTAGAGCGAGCGCTCAAGTCCTGGAAATGCTCCTATGTCCTACTTTTCTTCAGATCCTGAATCCTTGATGCCTGCCACTCCTTTCTGTAACTTCACTTTTATCGAATGTGACACCTGTAACCTACAATCACAAGACTTGGTTTGGGGGTTGTGGTGTTTAGAGGCTTGCCTCAGTCAAGCCCTGGAGGACACTTAAGTTTCTGAACACCGTTGTCAGATAGAGAGTGCGTGCCCTTGTGAGGCAGAGGTAAAAACCAAAGGAATCAATGATGAAAACACAATATTATGTCACCTTGTAGTGAAGCTCTCACGGGAGGAAGATGCTCTTCATTCCATGAGGAAATTGATACTCAAATTTGCAAACAAACACATAAACCACATAAGTCTACTCTTGCAACACAATGAAAGCTTTGAATCACCTTGAGAACACAATAGCTTGCTAGTAATCATCTAATTGAAATCTAGTTTACAAATGAATGCCTAAGCATGCTTTTATGTGCAACTACAAGCACTCCTGCCAAGATTTCAAAATTCAAAACTTACCGTGTCGGTAAAAGGACCAAATAATGGTCATAAACCGATAATTAAATTTTGGGCCTGACCCAAAATAGGGCAGGACTAGGGCGTGGGCGGCTAAGTCCTCCCCCCTATTTTGGGAAGAGCCAAGGTCAAGGGGTCCTCCTAGGTCCACTTTGCCATGAAACCTAGGTCTCATTCCATCGGGATGCCAAAATATGAACTAAGATGTCCTAAATGCACACTAAAGACCCGGGAGCTAAACCTTATGAGGGAAAAGCCCCCCAAGGGGATATTTTCTGACGTTACAGTTTCAAAAAAATTGCATTGAAAAATATGTTTGTATGGCCAAGATATCACCATTTGAAAATCAGGTGCAAAAGTGAAACTACCAATGGTGAAGGGTAGATTTGGCAAAAAATCAACCTCCGCCAAGTTTAGAGAAACTCCGTCAGATTTGGAGAAACCACCAAATGTAGAGATCTACCAGATAAAATTAGCTCTCTACCAAACTATAGGAGCCTCCAGATAAATTAGAGTGACTGCTAACTTTAATAAACTACCAAATATGGAGGCAGATTGGACAAACTGTCAGGCACAAAGGCCGAGGCAAAGAAAAAATACAGTGGGCATATGTTTTTTTATATAAAAAAATTTATTGAACAAATATTTTTTTTTAAATAAAAAAATATTTATAAAAAATGAAAAAAAATTGTTTTAAAAAAATATATATTAGAATGAATGTTAATGTTAGCATTCATTCACGATTTGCAAAAATTAGACACTATTGAGGAATTTTTGTACAAATTTGTGATATGTAATCAGAAATTACCTTGACCCCTAAACAAATGTAACATTTAAATTAAATGTCTTCTTAATGGCGAGTGCAACATAAAATGTTGCAATTACATAAAGTATGCTTAATACTTATGGAAATATGACAAAAAAGACAATAAGTTAGGTTACAAGTGAAGTGACTTAGTCACAAAGCCATAAACCCTAGTAAATGCTATGTGATTGTATCATACGATATCATGGACTGGTCAAAATTGTAATAAACAAGGAGTTGCAAGACAGTTTGTACAAGGATGATGGAAAACATAAATGAAATACTATAACCGTTGGAGTGGAATTGGTCATAGGCCAAGCCAGGCAAATAGGTGAGTTTCTCAACTGAAGTTGTCTTCACTGCTGGTGACAACTGCTTTCAACAGGAATCCAAATAAAACATGAAACCACGACCTATGTGTTGAAGCTATGATTTGCAGAGAGCCTTCAAACAACATCGACCAGACCACTTGGAGAGGATGCTAGCATATGTGGCCAAATGTGGGTATTACAACCTCAACTAGGAAACTGCGACCCAAACTGTGGAAAATGGTGCCCAAAGATCAAACAGGGACAAGAAAAAGCCTACAGAATAGAACCCTCGACCATAATGGAGACCATGATGAGGAATCTCCAATGGCAACCTTGACCTTCAAATGGTAGCCAATACAAAAATGGCAATGGATCTGTAGAAAATGGTGAGCCTGCAATGTGGGAACCTCAACCGTGGGTAGAGATCACAAATGCTTCAACCAAAAATCATCAAACAAAAGGCTATTCTTCATTTCTCGAGCCTTTTGGACTCAACGATGAGGTCCATTTGGCTCCACGACGCTCTGATGATAGGTTTGAGTGCTTGATTCACCAAAAAAGGGTGGGAAGGGACTTGCGATTCAACGCTCTAATACCATGTTGGAGCAGCAGTAAGCCAAGATAAACTTGCAAAATCAAGAACACTTCCACAAAGTTGAATTGCAGAACAAAAGCCAAATAACTATCAATAAGCATCCAAAGTGTGGAGGATGCAAAAGTACAATAGAGACCTTGCATATAAAGGCAAGGTAGAGGAGGTGAGATGGTAGGACTGAAAGTCTGACTACCCCTCCAAAGATGTGACACGTGGACTCACATGAGACAAGTGTGAGGACACATGTTGTGTGCAAATGAGGTGAGACAAAAGTCTAAATAACCTCTAAGTAAGCTTAAGCGTAGTGTGAATAGGACCTAGTCAAGCTAGATAGGTAAAAGCTATTTTCACACTAACAGAAACAACTCAAAGGGAGTTTGTGGCTCCCTTTTCTCATGTGGGGGAAAAAATCTTATGCTTGTCTTTCCATTTAGTTTTGGTCGTAAATCCATGGAGTATCCTATATACTTCTTGAGTAACTTAAGGCCAATGGGATCCTATACTCCTATAGTTATTTGTATCTTGCATTCTTTGAAAAACTCTCCTTCGCTAACCTCATCTTCATAAGGAAATATTTCAATCATTTCAATTTGGACTAATGGTACTTCCCATTCATAAATATCATTAGATTGCATTGAGGTTGAAGAAAAAGGTTGTTCTTGGGGTTTGGGTGCTAAAATAGCTCTTGATGAAACTTTTGGAATATTTTTTGACTCGTTATCAATTGAATTAATTTCTTCATGGGTTTTAGACTCCACCTATGTTGGAGATGTCCACGACATATAAGTATCTTCAGAGGGTGAAAGTGGCACATAAGGATCACCCTCTTCCCAAGTTTGAGGTACGCATGACTCACTTGATGACGTCTCTTTCGACGGTGTCAAAGGAGTATAACTCTCTAATGTCTCTTCCTCAATATCTGAGAAAGCATGCAGATCTATTTACCTCAAGTCTAATGCTGTTTGAAACTGTTGTTTGGACTCAGGCCATATTGTTTTTTGAGGAGCCTTGCCTATGTATGGGAGGGGCTGATCAATCTTTTCTTGTTCATCTTTAGGTTATACATTGATTGTGAAAATATCTAAGGGGAATTGAATGGGACCATCCTTTTTCTAACCATTCCATGATCTTGGCCGTTGTTTCCTTCGAGACTACCTCTTTCTATTTTGACGACTCTCCTTTCTTGAAGGTTTTTATTGAAGTGTTATTTATCGTTTCGTTGGGTGATTCTACCTTCTTTATTTGTATCGATGTTGGAGTTAGATCTAGAACCAAGATTCTATTTGCTCATAACTCATAGTCGATAGGAATTCCTATCTTCTTTTTGGTTGCATTTGTTTTCATCATACTGAAAGACTCAGAATCTCCCTTCACAAGATATATCTTTCCAAGGTGCAAAAATCAAACATCTTGGAATAATGTGGAGGGTGCCACCTTCATTCTATGTATCCAAGGTCTTCCTAATAACAAGTTGTAACCGATGTCTTTATCAATGACATAAAATATTGTGGGAATCATTTTGGGTCCTAAGGAGATCGGTAGCATGATTTTTCCTATCATTGCTGCTTTTAGATTGTCGTAACTTCTGAGCATCTACCAACATCTTGTGATATTTATATGTCCATATCCCATTCTTTCCAAGAGAGAAAATGGAATTATATTCACAACAGCTCCATCATCGATTAGCATTCTCTTTATACATGTGTCATAAATCCATACTTGCAAATACAAGGCTAGATCTCCTTTCTTAGCCAACTCAGCTTCATAAGGCATTTGTTTTAGTTGAAAGAAGAATCCTGGATCTTGTAACTCAACGTTTGGTGGAATCATATTGAGGTCGACTTGGCTAATTTGTTCACTAGGAGGGGGTGATTCGATCTAGATACTTCAACCCTATTGCTTTCAAAAGAGCTGGCCAATGAGAAGGTGAATTTTGAAGGAAATCTATGAAAGAGATGTGAGCATAGGTCTTCTTTAAATCTTCAATTAATTCATTTGGTCCATTAGGAGTGGGTATTGGTTCCATGACTAAAACTATCCCTTCATGAAGTTCTATCCTCTATTTGTTGTTGGGTTTATTGTCTTCCTCGTTTAAAATTTCCACTAATCCTAACATCCTTGCCTCTCCTTTTGGTCCCAGTTGCACATGGATATTTGTTTCTGGGACTTCTAGAGGATTAATTGACCTTGAAGTTGTATCATGATTATTCATTTCGTTATTCCTATGTACTAGAAAGGGGTCCCGAAAGATTTTCGTATCCACATTATATGGTGTGATATGTACTTGTGTTGGTTTGTTATTGTTGTTTCCTATGACCTTTTGCAGATTTAGGAACATTTCAATGAATAACCATTGTTGATCTTCAAGCAATCTTGTGATGAATATGTTGTATTCCCTACATGATTTGATGCTATGCCCCCTTGTCCTATGGAAGGAAAAAAGTTGGTTGTATTCATAAGGAGGCTTTTCATGTCTATTATCGTTCCAATTTTGGTTCCATGGATTTTGATTGTCTCTCTAGTAATAGCCATTGTTATGAGGTTGATCTATTGCATTAACATTTAGAGGGAACTAGTCTCTTTCGTTATAATCATCTCTCACCTTGTTTCTTATAGGGGCTTGATCTGTCACCCTATCCATGGTTGCATTCCTATTGTTCTTCAAGATTTTGATGGTCAAAGTGTTGTTTCCACCATTATCATTTTCTTGTGTTATTAGCCATCTATTTGTGCCATAAATTCTTTGCCCACTATCAATGGAAACTTGGTAAATTCACAAAGCACTTTCCAATTCTTCCTCATATGATTTGTAGGGTAATTTTTGTACTTCTTGAGTATCCCTATTGAAGGCATGCAAGAAGAGGTCACACAATTCTTTATGATCCATATTCAAGGAACTTGTTGATGAGTAGAGTACTTGTCTCCATCGCGTAACAAAGTGTGCCACTGATTCATTTGCATCTTGTTTCATAGTAAAAAATTCACGAATTCCTATTTTGATGAATTCATTCATGTCAAACGCAATGAAAAACACTCCTATAAGTTGGCAAAAGGAATGAATTGAAGCCTCAGGTAGTCGATAATACCAATCTAAGGCAATTCCTTCTAACATTTTTTGAAAAATTCTCGTGACGACTCCATCCTAAGGAAGGAGTTCTTTTACTACAGTTATGTAGGATTTGATGTGAGAGTTGTGATCTCCCTCACCTTTGAATTTTATCAAGTCAAGGAGAGGTCCTAGTAGTAACACATCTTGTATGATGTGGTCGAGAGGTTCTTTTAGGTACTCAAGATAAGTCCCTAAAAACACACTTTGAGATTGCGGGGTTGAGAGCATCAACCTCATTGGTGGATTTTGATATCCAAGCGCAACAACATGATTTGGGTTATAATTTTGAATGGTTTGAAGTTTTTTCATGATATGATTTCCATTTGGGAAGGTCTCATTACTTCTATTTCATGAGTAAAAGTTTAAGTACAAGGGGTTTTGAGATGTGCCCTAGTCTTGTTCTGTTCTAGCGTTGTCATGGGTCTTTGTTCATTCATCTTGGATGGGTTGTTTCATTCATGTTGCCTCTAATGTCCTAATTCTTTGAACTAGCATTGTTATGAGGTCTACAGGGGTGGCACCTCCTATTCTTTGTTTTTGCCCATTATGTGGATTTTCATGGTTGACTCCACTTAGTTGCTCTCTTAGAGCATTCTCTCATTGCTCCTCAACAAGTGACATGTAGGGCCTCTTGAGCCTCTCTAGCCTCTTGTAAATGTTTTTCTAGGTGTTTTACTTCGTCATATAAGCGTGTAGTTGTGTATCTTGTTGAAGGTTGATCCACTTGATGGATTTCAGATCTCACTAACACCTTGGGTGCTTTAGAGTATGCTGGTTGAATTTGTTAGTGTGAAAAGTGACATTATCTATCTAGTTAGATTTTAGCATGTCTAGGAGATTTCTATTCACACTAGCTTAAGTCCAACTTTGGGATTCTTACCTTTTTGTCTCACCTCATGTGGTGAAAACATGTGTACTCACCTTTATGAGACACCTATTTCATGCAAACTTGCCACTTGCTCAAACACGTGTCACTTGAGCAAGACAAGTGTTGCACCTTTGGAGGGTTGCTCACTCGTTGTGTACGACCTTCTCACCTCCTCATGCTTGCCTATGTAAGCAAGACTTCTATGTACATTTAATTCATCTTTTGGCAATATCAATAGGTTTATTGCGTGCAAATAGATGGTGGTTGGATTATTGCTTGCTAATCTTCGCTAATCCCAACATGGTATCAAAGCCATGCTTGCAAAATCTTGGCCTTTATAGCGAATCCCTCAACTAGCCTATTTAAAAGGTCTTCATAGAGCCAAATGAACATCACCATTGTGTTTGGAAGGCCCGAGATAGACAAAATAACATGTTGTTTTGTCAAAATTGTCATAAGCAAAATTTTGCAAATTTTTTTAGGCTACCTGCCCATTGTACCGTATGACGGTACGACCATATAGAATTGTATGGATAATTTTTTTTGTTGAAAATGCAATATTTTTTTACAAAATCAACATTTTGCAGGCCTCTATTTGTGATTCTGGGCAAAATTCAAGATTTGTGGCCTAATTTGCCTATTTTTTTGACTCCATTGAAGTCATTTCTGGTTCGAGGGCACATTTTTTTTGCCTGGTTTTGGGCACAGTTCGAGGGTTTCCCTGGGCCTCTTGGTTTGAGGTTTTCAAAGGTTGCATTTTTCTCTTCATCGAATTGCCTTTGGAGGTAGAGATTCATGTTGGTCGCGGTTTGTAAAGGTTTCCATTCACCATTTGGGTTGTTGTTTTAAATGAATGTTGTGGCAATAACAGTGATGCCTGCTGTTTGACTTAACACTGTGCTATCAACACCCTCAACTGTCTACATTTTTCTGTGTGTTCTATGAAGCTTGCAATTTCCTGTTCAAGGATGCGACTTTGCACATTGAAGGTGACTTATGTGAAGAAGATGCAATCTAGGGTTTTTGCTTTTCTTCATGGAGAAGGGTCTTCTTTTTTGGTCACTCATGGTCTTGGTTGTTGTCATTACTTTGTAACTATTTATTATTTGCATTTATTGTAACCCTTTACTACTAGCGACTTCTATAAGCCATGAGAGTAACATTTTATACTCACTACTAAGGTTAACATTGTATGTAACCCCTAGTGATTACATTAGAATTTTATTTAACATTTAAATATAAAATTTGTTGTACAACTTGATCACCAACAATTTAAGCTAACTTTTTATGCCAAACGGAGACAACCAGGTGCTCACAACTTCCCCAAGGAGGCTAATTGTTTATTTGTTCCATACCTTTTGTCTACGAAGGCAAAATTGGGAATATTTACAGTCAACAAGAAGCTAGTTCTGGCACTGACAAAGATGCATTGAGAAGATTTGGGGATTGTCCCATTTTCTCAAGCTTTTTTTCCCTTCTTTGTACGTCAAGTTAAGTAACTCGTAAAATAATTGTATCTTTTGATTGGCAACTAGAAATTGAGTGTCATTTTTTTAGAGACTGAATAATTTTTCAAGACTAATCTATTGGAAATGACTTTGCACTACTATTATAAAGTGTCATTTTTCCTTCCAATTAGACTTGCTTAATGCACTACTATTATAAAGTGCCAAAATGAAGGGGGGGTTTCTAAAGCAACAAAATAATATCTGGGATAAAAATATTGAATAATGGGGGGTTCATGGAGTTGTTTCAAGAGAATTTTTGAGTTGTGTCAAGAGCATTTCCATAGAGATATGTCAAGAGCACTTCCACTTCCAAGTTGTGTCAAGAGCATTTTTGAGTTGTGCTAAGAACACTTCCACTACTCCATCATCCTTCAACATTTTTTTCGCATTGTATTGAGATGTGTCAAGAACACTTCCACATCACCATAAACTAATGCTACAAGTGAATCTGGAGTTGATTCTTAGAGAAATTCTAGAGATTCATCACAACAAAAGATTGATATCAACTCCTTTGCTTCTACAGCTTCCAAAGTTGCTTCACAGAAGGCTTCTAGAGTTGCTTCACATAAGGCTTCTAGAGAATCTTCAAAGTAGGACTTTACATTGGATTTTAATTGTAGCCATATGGCATGCAATTGACATTCCACACATTTCTACTATGGATCTTGCAAGTATTGTAGTACTCTCACTTTTAGTTGTATTGTGTCAAGTGCACTTCTATTGAGTCATGTCCAAAACACTTTCTTATTTTCTCTCTTTTGGAGGCAATGTTTCCCACAGGAGTTTTTTTCTTTCTCCACCTTATGAGAGATGCATTTGTACATGGGTACCTCATTAGGCCTAGTTGCCGGGACCCATAATTGTTTCTCTACTCCCTAAGTTGCACTCAAGGGGGGTGTTAGTGTGAAAAGTGGCATTATCTATCTAGTTATCTTTTAGCATGTCTAGGAGATTTTTATTCACACTAGCTTAAGTACAAATTTGGTCTTCTTACCTTTTTGTCTCACCTCATGTGGTGAAGACACATGTATTCACCTTTTTGAGACACTTATTTCATGCAAACTTACCACTTGCTCAAACATGTGTCCCTTGAGCAAGACAAGTGTTACACCTTTGAAGGGTTACTCAGTTGTTGTGGACGACCTTCTCACCTCCTCATGCTTGCCTATTTAAGAAAGACTTATATGTACAATTCATTATTTTGGTAAGATCAATAGGTTAATTGTGTGCAAATAGATTGTGGTTGGATTATTGCTTGTTGGTCATCGCTAATCCCAACATAATTATCATTCCTTGTTCCCATGTGGGATTGTTAAATGTGAGAGAATGACAAGGTTCTCTTTTGTCATTTTCATAACCAGAGTCTTCATAGTCGAAACAATTGGTAATTGACGCTATTGGATAAAATGGTGGAACATACCTGTTGAAAGACTCAGGTTCTCTAGAAAGAATGTTCCCCGGGTTGGCTTCATATTTCGTCATATTTAGGGGTGCCTTAAACACCACAGAATAAATGAATCGAATGATTTTTATGAGAGTGAAAACGAAGACGAGTGTAGTGGTAATGATGGACAATGGATGCACAAATGATATGAAAGCAGTGATCAATCAAAAGGTTTTTGTTGTTCATGTTGGGTTCATCAAAATATGTGTTCTCTGAAATGTGACTCAAGCACAACATGGGTGAGTCAGCCTCAATATACACACAAATCATCTCCTTGCTATGGGTGACCTCCAAGTCACTCTCGCTCTTGTGGAAAAATCCAGTTGAGTGGAGGTGTTACCTAGGGCAGTTCTATTTGTGTGGAAGCATAACATCGCAGAGAGTGGTTGGTTAGTTTGTTTGTGGGACTAGTGTGGATTTCTATGTGACAAGATCTTTCTAGGATTGTTGTGGTTAAGATAATAATATGACTCGAAGGGTCACTAGTCCTATGTCTCCTATTAGGATTTCTTAGATTCCAATGCCTAGTGGGTAGATTGTTTTGCTCGTTGATGAGTCTAGAGCATTGTAACCTATCCTCAATAAGTTGAATGCATCATTGTATATGATCTCTTTGTTGAATAATCCTAAGAGTGTGTTCTTGCTCTTGTATCATTTTTATGCTTGTTGTGGTCTTGGGTGGATTTCTTTTGTTTCCTTGAGAATAGCCTCAATCCAACTTGCTCTAATCCCTGGGCACATCAAATGCTTGGGAGAGAGTGAATTCTTGTGTTTGATTAAGTGTTGACCTAGGTTTGACTTACATTAACTTTTGTTGACTTTGATTTGAATTAAAAGGTTTGTTTTTTCCTTGTTAAATGTCGAATTTGATTTGTACCTTGTGATGTAATTGAGGGTTTTGGTCTAATTTTCCTGATGTCTTTGTATTTTTGTATGAATGTAACTAATATGAATGCAAGACAATTTTTGGTTCTTTTTTTGAGATTGAATAATAAAGTGAACTAATTAACTAAGAATTGTAATATGAATGTACTTTTAATATGAATTTTAGAAATTCAATTTAAACTATGTTTTGGTGTTTTTGAGATGATTTTGAATATAATCTATGAATTGAAAGTACGTGAATGAAATATAATCTATGAATTGCAATGAAACTAATTTAAGAAAAGCTAATCTAATGAACTTGAAATAAATCCTATCAAGGAAACTACAATACAAAGATTACTTTCTCCAAGAGCAAATTATGATTTAATTAACTACTCAAAAACATAAAGAACCTGGATTTATCTTTGGTGCATGAGCCTGGCATATCCTTAGAAGTCCTTGTGTGGAAACTTGCTTTCCTTTGCAGTAGCAGGGAACTCCTCTTCGCGACAGGGATGGGGTAGCAATTGATTGGAAATGAAGAATCCGCTAAGTTCTGGATAGACTCTTGGAATTGTTATAAACCATTAATAGAAGTAGAACAGCTCGGGGAGCTTGTTCAACTTATGGAGGAATGGAAAGACAGAACTATACACTCAAAATCGTGACTCCGATTGCTTGGGGCTGTTGGGTCAGATTTCCGTACGCACACAAACCCTTCCCTCCTTGCCACAGGGTGATCCACCATGTCACTCTCACTCACATGGAAATAGCCAGTCGAGAGGAGGCAAGACATGGTGGGGGTTTGGCTCATTGGAGAGTTGGACTTCACAGAGAGGGGTCGGCAAGTACTACGGCCTTTGTTGTTGTGTGCTAAGTTGAATGTTTCATTTGATTGAAGTTGTTGTTGAGATAACCCTATGACCCAAAGGGTCACTAGTTTCTCTTCTCCTATTGGGGTTTCTTAGATTCCACCTCTATGTGGGTAAGCAGTTTATTTCATTTATGTCCTCTTGTCTTTCTATGCGTTGAACTAGGTCATGTTGTATTTGGAGTTGTCTAGTTTCTTCTAACAACAAGAGGACAAATGGGTCTGGACTTGTGGTAGAGTAAAGGCTTCTTGTTGTTGTCGTGGATTGATCTCCTTGATCTCGTCACGGATAGCCCTCACCCACTCTCCTTTAACTTCTAGGCACATTCGTGAGCCAGGATGGAGGTAGATGTGTGATTACTAACCTTAACTAGATTTAGGGTTTTGACCTAGGGTTTAGTTGACCTAGGGTTTGACTATGTTTTGACTTATTTTTACCTTGTGATGTGATCAAGGGTTTGATTGAATCGTTTAACCATGGTTACCTCGTGATGGTATCGAGGGTTTGCAATTTTGTCTATTCTAGGGTTTCTATATGCATGCAAACTAAATGATATGCAAACCTATTTTTGTGCTTTTTTTAGTATTTTGGAAATGAAAAGTGCTATTTAATCTATGAAAGGGAAATATGTATGCAATCTAATATGATTTTTCCTAATGCAAGTTAATCTATGTTTTTAGGTTTTCGATTGTTTTGAAGTAATCTAATTAAAAAAAGGAAAATGCTTCTTCTAATAATCTAGATCTAGAATTATGAAAATAACTATTCTAACATGCAAGATCTAATTATCAAGGAAAAAACAATGATTTACTGTTCCCAAGGGCAAATTTGGTTTTCTAATTACTATAGACTGAATCAATGAAAGAACCTGAGAGAAACAAATATTTTTGTGACTCCACTACCCTCAGAAATCCTTGATATTGGCAACCTTGAGTCCTCTTCAAGTAGCGGGAGATCCTCTTGACGACAAAATGACACAAAGAAGCAAAAAGAAGCTTTGATGAAGCTTGTATGAGCTTAATGAGAGCTTTGGTTGAGCACAATGGTAGAATGAATTAGCGTAACGATGCTTGGTTGAATAAATGAAGCAAAAGGCACCTTTGTCTTGTAAGAGCATTTGAATGCTAAGTTGGAGAGCAAAAACTGGCAAGAGCTATGTGCACAATGAATTTGCCTCCCTTTGTGCTTGAGGGAGGGGTGTATTTATAGGTTTGAGGAATATGATTGATTGAGAAGTTAACTCATTTGATTGATGAGTTAACAAGGATTGATTGGGGAGTTCACTGGATTGATTAACCAGTGAACTCAATTGATTAGAGAGTGATGAAGCAATAATAGCTTATCACTGAAGAGGAATTAGAGATGTGAGGATGCATGAGATTGATTAAGGAGTTAATTATAGATCAAATGGAGTTAATTATGCATGTGTGGGTGCATGAAATAGTCAACTCCATATTAGACAGCAAAAATCATGCAAACTGAAAGAAAAATAAGTGAAAATGGAGCTAAAATGAGTGAGAAACTCGAGTTTTTCCATGGCTGGAAAAATGGCAGGGTCGCCCCTTTTGCCAGTAAGGTCACCCCTGGGTGACCCTGGGTGACCCGGGGGAGATCTGGACTAGACAAGGTTTTTTGAAGAAAAGCAGGGGGGAGATGAAGGAAGAGAAGAAAAGGAGGGGTTCTGCCTCCAAAAATAGGTTAGTCATGTGCAAGAATCCAATTCTCCACTTGGACTTGCAGGATCTCTTGGGGGAGATCCAGAAATAATAGGAGGAGATTTGGATTGGCTGCATGAAACTAAAAATTGAAAGTGGGAGATGGATAGGGGGGACCTCTAGAAGGCTTCTAGGGGGTGTAGAAGATGAAAAACATAGGGCAAAGGTGAAAACTCATCTACAAGACGCTCACAAGGCTTAGGAGCAAGGTCGAAAGCTTAGAAAATGCAAATTGACAAGTGTCACAAAAAGATGTCGAGAAGTGTTGCAAGCGACGAGAAAGAAATTGACAAAGAGGAATCAACACAAGACAAGAAAGAAGACACATCATCAAGAGGTTTGTTGCTTAAAGGACATTATTTCACACTTACATGTACGTGACAAGGATTTGAAATCATCATAGGGGTCCTCGTGGAGGCTGTGCATGATTTTTGTGCTTACATATTTGCCCCCTCGGGGACGGTAGTCTACATGGAAGGTAGGTACCATTCCCAAACTAGGCCTTACTTGTTGTCGATTTTCGTACAATTGTACCTACAATAACCAGTATTAGTCTGACATTTAAATATTTTCAAAACAAATAATGAAAACTGAAATGATGAACTTACCATGGATAGTTCAAGTTTGACTAGTTGTTTGCTTTTGTCAGTTTGGACCTGTAGGGATGAAAGCACACAAAACGATGCACAAAATGGATGTATAAAAGAAAAGAACTAATCTAAATGCACAAATGAAACTAAGCTAAGGGCAAACAAAGCAAGTCAAATTGTGAAATCAGAGCGAAATGACAACGGTATTGTTCGTGTGAGCAATCATTAGAAAGGTATCGTCAAGGAGATCGTAAAGATGGCTGACTCTTCTTCAGCCACGGAGAATCGGGTATGCAAACAATGAAAAACCCTTCTCTAAACCCTAGTTTGAATTTTGTGAAAAATCTCTTGAAATTGTCTATTTTTGTCAATTTTTCTCGTTGCATTATATTCGTCTCGTCATTTAGAGCAAGATAGTTTTTTTGTTTTCTGAAATCAACTAAAAAAATGAAGTTTTTAGAATGATTTTTGATTGAGGAATCTTCCTCTAGGGTCGCCCCTTTTGTCAGGCAAGTCACCCGAGGAAGATCATGTTTAACAACAGGGTTGCACGGGGGAGATTCTACAAAACACCCAGGTCGCCCAGGGGCAACCCTGTTGGGCTAATTTTAACTAAAATTTCATGTTGTTTGATGCTTGTTTTACTTCGATCTGACATGTTTTGGTTACTGTATTTGCCTGTTTATTGGAATTTTGAAGGTTATACATTTTTTTTGTGTAAGGTTTTTTTGTTGTTTTACGATTTTAAGGGATTTTTATGAGTTTATGAGATCTAATCTAAAGTTCTCTTATGATTTTATAGGACACGCGCATCTGATGGAATGCCTGCCGAGAGCAGAGATGGATTTCAGGGATGTTTGATTCATTGAGGATGAGGATCGTGCTATTCTGAGGAGAGCAGGTCTTGCTAGAGTTTGTCATGTGCCTGTTATTCATCCGATGTCTTGTATATGCTATGACATTCTAACCTACTGGGATGCAGACAGAAACACCTTCATGTTCCCACAGATCTCTAGAGAGAGGACCATCACTTTGTATGATGTGTATAGTATACTTGGGGTTCCTATCAAGGGACAACCTTTAGTTCTTCCAGTGAGCAAGTCTTTCGAGGACAAGGCTTCTTGGGCAACGTTTATGGGGGTTAGTCACCCTGGGGATCAGACAGGAGTTCAACTCACTTCTGTGACACGACTTCGCATCCCACTTTTGAGGAGATTGCTAATTGGGTTGATTGCATCAAGGATGTCAGGAGACAAGGCCTCAGCTCATTTGAGATGGTGTTGGGCACCCATCATTCGTGATATTAAGGAGGGCACATTTTATGCTTGGGGACTGGACATCTTTGCCATGGTTTACAGAGACTTCTATCGTATTTCATGGTGAGGGGCTCTAGCTTTTAGCCACTCTTCTTTGACCATGGCATGGATATTTGAGCACATGAGGCCCTATCAGAAGCTCATTCTGATTCTAGATAAACGCTTACCAAGAGCAACGAGGTGGATGCATGTTGGTCACTTTGGTGCTTCTTTACCCAATGTTGCTACTCTTACAGATGAGGACATAATATTTGATCCTTCTTGTGACATGGAGGCATCTTGGGCCCGTGATGGCGAGGTTAGAGAGTATTGTCATGGAGTATTTAAGATTTCAGACCATAATGGTCTAGTTGTGGCCCATCGGGTTGATCATGTTTCACAATAGTTTGGTGAGGACATTCCTGATGACTTGCCCCTAGTGTCCACATGCTACAGGACAGTTCAGGAGATGGGTGAGATTGGATAGAGGATCATAGTTTGGACTCCCTTGACTCCTAGAGTCGTCATTACTAGAGATTCGAGATGAGGATAGAGGGGTGGGAGAGGGACTCCTTCCTGATCTCTCATTGTGACTGTGGACTCAAAGTCTACTAATGAGGACTATGTTCCAAATGATGATTCGTCAAACGAGGTCCTTCCTAAGGATGAGGATTTTGATGATGTTGATGATTTAGACAATGCTCCTGATATTCCCAAGGGTCCTCCTATGGTTCCTCGACCTCCTCATTTCGATAAGGTGATGCGACAATTTGACCCTGACTAGCAGCCTGATGATCCATGTAAGTCTAGTCTATTTGCTTTTCGTACTTTTGTCCTTTCTCTTTTCATGGGGAACTAACTTGTTTTTCTTTTGATTTGCTCTCTCAGGTAATGTCAAAGAGTGGAGGGACTTTGTTCGTGAAATTAATGTCGGATTGGCTTCTCCCTTCACTAGGATGACTCATGACCATCTTTTAGATGATCCTAGTGTGCCCCCTATTGCGGGGTGACACACTGACATTTTTGCTCCTGTCTATCATGGATGTCAGATGAATACAGAGTTGAAGACCTAGGTTGACACCCTTAAGGGTGAGAATTAGGTACTCCGAGAGATGGCTTGTATTAGTTTCAGACGACGCGATGCTAGTATGGTGGGGCCTTCACAGTCACACACTCACAGTAGAGCACCTCACTCTCATAGGTCTCATGGAGCGACGAGTGGTAATATCGTAGGTGGAGGAGCCGAAGTCCTGAGGGTTCCATTGGAGGGAACTGGCCTTGACTTCCTTTCTTTAAATTGTGTCCCCTTGCATGGGGAGCCTCTACTTCTTTTGAGAGCATTTTGTCCTAGCTCTTTGATACCTTTGGTATATGTAAACTTTAGATGTATCTATGAAATTTTATCCTTTTATGGTTTTCACCTATCAGATTTGTACTCATCTCTTGTACATGTTTCGAGGTTTGGGAGCTTTTTGATTATGTTTGACCTTTTCAACTCTTTTATTGATGCAAGTATGATAACGATGGCATATTTTTGTAATTCTTTGTGGCATATATATGAAATGTAGTTTACTATATGATAATGCAGAAACACAAGAAATGCTGAAATGAAACATTTACTTCTACTGAATGTCATGAGATATGACATTTGAATTTATTTCTTTGAGACTCTTTTTCTTATTTTGGTATGAATGAAATGTGGATCAAACAATGTGACTACTCTTAAATATGATTTTTGATTTAGGGGATTGCGAGTTATCCCGATATAAGAGACCTATTCAAGGCTGTTAGATAGGATTTCGTAACTCAAGTGGGGAGCGGGGATGAAGATGGAGCACTTCTAAATTTTGGCTTCGCTAAAGGCTAAATATTGATCCTTATCTAGATAAGACAAGCTGACAAGCTTTCAACTTTAGACAAGTAACAAATTTTATTGGTGTTCGCTAGACTTAGATCAAAGGTAGCAAGCAAGGTAGACCTGGGGTAAAGGATAAATGTGAAAGAACAAGGGTCCCTTGGTAGAAGATAATCCTAGAGACTACTAGACTCTTTGGTTTTGCTCAGCTAGTGCATATGTGTGTTTTGTACCTTTCTTTCTCTGTTAGAATGTCACCCTCGAAGCTTCGAGCTGAGACTAATCTCCACCCAAGAGTACGGACATTCAACAATCTTCTCTTTCACTCTTTTTTTGTATCTCTCTTTCTTTTTTTGCTTTTTTTTTACTTTTTTTTGTATTTTCCTCACTTGATTTTTCTCATTTTTTTGGATTTTGACTTTTCAAGAAATGAATGCTTTTTGGAACTTTTGATATGCAATAATTTGATCTCTCAATTCTCACTTTTTGACACTCTTATTTTGATCACTCATTTTTTTTATTCACTCTAATCTTAGATTGCTTCCTTCAAAGTTTTAATCTTGCTGACGTTTTTGGCCAAGAAAGATAAGGGGCTGAGCGCCACCTAAAGTTTTTGTAATCTGGTTGGACTTCGCTAATACTAGGGAAGAATTGGGAAGGTCTACTTGCAAGCTTCCTTTGAACACTGTAGGTTTGAATACTGACTTTGTTTAGACCTAACATCTTGACTTATTAAGACTAGGATTGGTATAAAGCTAAGAGCTGGGCTTTGATTAGAATCACTGGGAATGAAGGGGGATATGGCGATTGTGAAAATGGGGAATATCTAGGTCCTGAGAGGATAATGTATATCTAGGCAACATTAGACTCCTTACTAAGAAGAAAATAATACAAGAGCAAGTCACTAATAGTAATGCAAGATGAACATAATGATACAGAAATGCAAGAAACAAATTGTTTTTGACATTTTGATTTTTTTTATGATTTTTTTATATTTTTGTGTTTTATGATTTTTTTGGTTTTTTTAGACAGTATTTCTTGAGGTGAAAGGCAAATTCCTCTCCCTCCATTGTGCACAAGAGATAGGCACCGTTTCCAATGTCTTCCTTTAATGTAAGGACCTTTCCAGTCTTCCGAAAAAGCTCTTTTTCATCTTCTTTTCTTATTCTTCGTGCTACCTCTTCTTAGGATAAGTTCTCCTGTTATGTAGGGTTGGTTATTTGAATTTATGGCTACCAACTCGGTGGTTTCTCTTGGCATCATGAGATAAAGTAAGTCTTGAAAGGCTTGTTGATGAGGAGGAGTCCAATACAGGACTCCATCACAATTCAATAGCTCTGCTAATAGGTTGAATTGTTCTTGCATGTAGATTTTCACATCTGGTCTTTCTTGGATTCTTTGCAAAAATTGGAACAACTCTAGGGGAGTTTGTGGCTCCCTTTGTTTATCAGGAGGGACAAAGCTTATACTTGTCCTCCCATTTGGTTCTGGTCTCAGGTCCATGGCATATCCGATGTAACTCTTTGGTAGTTCAAAAACGACGGGGTCATCAACACCAACTGTCACTCTCATCTTCCATTCTCTGTGAAAGATACCTTCACTTTCTTCATCTTCGTCAGGAAGTCTTTCAACCATTTTGATTTGTACCAAAGGTGCTTCCCACTTGTCGAGTTCATTTGATTGAACCGAGGCTGAGGTGGTTGGTTTCTCTTGTGGTTGTGATACCATGAGCATCCTAGGAAGCATTCCTATGGCATTAGTTGATTCATTATCAATAGAATGTGCCTCTTTCATGGGTGTCAATGACTGATATGAATCCTCTAATGGTGTGAGAGGCTCATAAGATTCTATTTTTTTTGGTGTCTCGAGGACACGTGATTTACTTAAGGGTGTCAGTGGAGTATAGATTTTCATCATGTCTTCCTCAGCTTCTGAAAAAGCATGCGGGTTTGCATTTCTTAGATCTAATGTAGTTGTCTCAAATATAGGACCTTCAGTTTTGTGCAATTTTTCTCCTATGCAAGGGAAAAGCTTGTAGACTTCTTGGAAGTCAATCATAAGTACTTCCAGGGGAAATTGGAGCGGTCCATCCCACTCGATCAACTCCATGATCTCAATAGTTTTCTCTTTGGGAACCATTTCCTTTTATTTTGGCAATGCATGATTCTCTAAAGTTTTGATCTCTACGACGTTTATAGTCTTTTCTAGGATTCCCATTCGTTTGATGCATATTGACTGAGGTGTAGGACTAGGGACGGTTAACTTGTTAGTAGAGAGTTTGTAGTCTATGGGGATACCTATGTGTTTGTTTGGTGTGTTTGATTTTAACATGCTAAAAGGTTTTGGGTCTCCCTTTGTGACATTTACTTTCCCTAAGTGCAAGAATTGAGCTTCTTGAAATAATGTGGATGGCACAACTTTCATTCTGTGTATCCATGGTCTTCCAAGAATCAAGTTGTATCCCGTGTCTTTTTCTATAACGTAGAAAGTGGTTGGAATGGTTTTTGGTCCCAAGGTCACTGGAAGGGTAATCTTACATATGGTGGCAGCCTTCAAATTATCATAGCCGCTTAGAGTGTCTTGTGAAGCGGTGATATTTGTGTGTCCATAAACCATCCTCTCTAGAAGGGAGAATGGAACTATGTTCACTATGGCCCCATCATCAACTAAGGTCTACTTGATGCACGTATCGTAAATCCAAACTTGTACGTATAACGCAGGATCTCCTTTTTTGGTTAGTTCAGCCTCAGAGGGCATTTGCTTTAAATCAAAGAAGAATCTTAGGTCCTTGAGTTCTGAATTTGGTGGACTGAGATCATAGTATACGTGATTGATTTGCTCACTAGGTGGTGGTGTAATTTGGTCGAGGTATTTTAGACCTATTGCTTTTAGTAATGCTGAGCAATGTGAAGGGGAGTTCCTAAGTAAGTCGATGAATGAAATGTGAGCATGTCTTCTTTAAATCTTCTATGAGTTCATAAGGTCCGATTGGAGGTGGTATTAGTTCTACTATCAAGATGATACCTTCGTATGGTTCTATTTGCCCATTTTCATCCTCATGGGCTTCCTCTTCTTCTTCATTGTGCATAATCTTGACTAATCCCATCATCCTAGCTTCTCCTTTTTGTCCCAATTGCGGTGGGACTTCAGGGTTACTACTCTAAGCCGTCTTGTTTTGGTTTGTTGTTTCTATGTCTTTATGTGCAAAGAATGGGTCCTGATAAATTTGCATGTTTGCATTTTATGGTGCTATTGGAGCTTAATTTTGTCTTGTATCTTTGTTATCCGCCGTGACCTCCCGTGGGTTTAAGAACATCTCTATAAACAAACATTGTTGGTCTTCCAATAGTCTTGCTATGAATCTGTTGTATTCTCTACAAGATTATGTGTTGTGCCCCCTTGTTCTATGAAAAGAACAAATTTGATTGAACTCGTATGGGGGTCTTTCATATCTTCCATCATTTTTGTTCCCATTTCTGTTGCAGTTCCAACTTTGGTAATTGTCTCGAGGGTAGTACCCATTGTTCCTAGGTCGATCTATGGCATTCATGTTAGGAGGATAGTAATCTCTCCCATTGTAATCATATTTTATCTTCTTGATTGGGGGTTGGTCCATCACCCTGTCTGTGGTTGCACTCCAATTGTTTTTAAGGATTTTAATGACAGAGGCATTGTTTCCTGTGTCTTCCTTCGTCAGCTTTCCGTTTGACCCATAGACCTTTCTACCACTGTCGATGGTGGATTGGTCAATCCTCAAAGCACTTTCCAATGCCTCTTCATAGGATTTGTATTACAATTTTTGAACATCTTCTCTCATGTCCTTGTTAAGGGCATGTAAAAAGAGGTCGTACAATTCTTGGTGGTCCATATTCAGAGTATTAGTTGAAGAATAAAGGACTTGTCTCCATCGAGTGACAAAGTGGGCTACGGATTCATTTGGCTCTTGTTTCATTGTGAGGAATTCTCTGATCCTTATTTTAATGAGTTTGTTCATGTCGAATGCCATGACAAACTCTCCGATGAGTTGTCTGAACAAATGAATTGAAGCTTTTGGTAAGCGATAATACCAATCCAGAGTGATGCCTTCAAGAGCTTTCAAAAATATTTTTTCTACAACTCCATCCCAAGGGAGGAGTTGTCTTATGGCCATGGTGTAATCTTTAATGTGGGAGTTTGGATCTCCTTCTCCTTTGAACTTCAGAAGATCTGGTAACGAACAAGGTAGTTGCATGCTTCTTATGTTTTGGTCCAAAGGTTCCTTCAAATACTCAAGATATGATCCTAGAAAGGCACTTTGAAATTGCGGGGTTGATAGTAACAATCCTGTAGGTGGGTTTTGATAACCCATTGTCAGATTTGTTTGGTTGTTTTGAACGAGAGGATTCCCATTCAGACAGGTGTCATTGCTAGTGTTTCGTGAATAGTAATTGAGGTAGGGGGATTTTGTGATGCCTCCTGGTCATGTTCATGAGATTTTTGTCTTCTTTTTTAGAGTGGCTTGCTCCGCTTCCAAGATTCTGATTCTTTGTACTAGCGTTGCGATCAAGTCTATGGGAGTAGTAGCTCTAGGTGTTTCTTCGTTTCTAGGATTTTCTTGTCGAGTATTTTCTTGATGATATGCTTCTTCGTATGCAACATTTTCTCTTTTCTCTTCTCACAAGGCAATCCTCAATGCCTCTTGAGCGTCTTTGGCTTCTTGCAAATGTTTTTCCAATCGTTTAACTTCCTCATCAAGATGAGTGCTCGATGTGCTTATGGAAGGTTGATCAGGTCTATGTGTCTTTGATCTTATCCTTCTTGCTTTATGTGGCACATTTGGTATGGCCAGATTCTTTTCTCAAGCTGGGTTGTTGAAAGATAAATAACGCCTAGATTCTCTTTGATCTTGTTCATAATCAGAATCTTCGTAGTCATAATAGTTGGTGATTGGTGCATCAGGGTGCTGTGACACATACCTATCAAAGGAAGGAGTTTCTAGTTCTCTTGAGGGAATATTCCCTTAGTTTAAGTCAGGTTCCATCATGTTCAGGGGTGCCATAGACACCACAAAATAAATGGAATGGATGATGGCGTAAGCGATAGAAGCTAAATCGGCTATGAAGAGTAGTGAAAGAATGTTTTGAAGTTTTTGTTAAATGTTTTGAAATGGGAATGTAAAAGGCATAACCAAGAGGCTCTGCCCTTCACGTCAGTTTCACCGAAATATGCACGCTCAAAATCATGACTTCGGTTGCCTGGGGTTGTCAGGTCAGATTTTGGCATGCACACGGACCCTTCCCTCCTTGCCACGGGGCGATCTGCCACATCACTTTTGCTCACGTGGAAGTAGCCAGTTGAGAGGAGGTGAGACACGGTGGGGGTCTAGCTCATTGGAGAGTTGGACTTCACGGAGAGGGGTTGGCAAGTACTATGGCCTTTATTGTGTGCTAAGTTGAATGTTTCATTCGATTGAAGTTGTTGTTGAGATAACCTTATGACCCAAAGGGTCACTAGTTTCTCTTCTGCTATTGGGGTTTCTTAGATTCCACCTCTATATGGGTAAGCAGTTTTTTTCATTTATGTACTCATGTCTTTCTATGCGTTGAACTAGTTCATGTTGTATTTGGAGTTGTCTAGTTTCTTCCAACAACAAGAGGACAAATGGGTCTGAACTTGTGGTAGAGTAAAGGCTTCTTGTTGTTGTTGTGGATTGATCTCCTTGATCTCGTCACGGATAGCCCTCACCCACTCTCCTTTCACTCCTAGGCACATTCGTGAGCTAGGATGGAGGTAGATGTGTGATTACTAACCTTAACTAGATTTAGGGTTTTGACCTAGGGTTTAGTTGACCTAGGGTTTGACTATGTTTCAACTTATTTTTACCTTGTGATGTGATCAAGGGTTTGATTGAATTGTTTAACCATGGTTACCTTGTGATGGTATCGAGGGTTTGCAATTTTGTCTATTCTAGGTTTCTATATGCATGCAAACTAAATGATATGCAAACGTATTTTTATGCTTTTTTTATTATTTTGGAAATGAAAAGTGCTATTTAATCTATGAAAGGGAAATATGTATGCAATCTAATATGATTTTTCCTAATGCAAGTTAATCTATGTTTTTGGGTTTTTGATTGTTTTGATGTAATCTAATTAAAAAAGGAAAATGCTTCTAATAATCTAGATCTAGAATTATGAAAATAACTATTCTAACATGCAAGATTTAATTATCAAGGAAAAAGCAATGATTTACTGTTCCCAAGAGCAAATTTGGTTTTAAAATTACTATAAACTGAATAAAACAATGAAGGAACTTGAGAGAAACAAAGATTTGTGTGACTCCACTACCCTCATAAATCCTTGATATTGGCAACCTCGAGTCCTTTTGAAGTAGTGGGAGATCCTCTTGACGAAAAAATGACACAAAGAAGCAAAAAAAAGCTTTGATGAAGCTTGTATGAGCTCAATGAGAGCTTTGGTTGAGCACAACTGCATAGAATGAAGCAGCATAATGATGCTTGGTTGAACAAATAAAGCAAAAGGCACCTTTGTCCTAATAGAGCATTTGAATGCTAAGTTGGAGAGCAAAAACTAGCAAGAGTTGTGTGCACAATGAATTTGCCTCCCTTTGTGCTTGAGGGAGGGGTTAATTTATAGGTTTGAGGAATGGGATTGATTGAGAAGTTAAATCATTTGATTGATGAGTTAACAAGGATTGATTGAGGAGTTCACTGGATTGATTACCTAGTGAACTCAATTGATTAGAGAGTGATGAAGCAATAATAGCTTATCACTGAAGAGGAATTGGAGATGTGAGGATGGATGAGATTGATTGAGGAGTTAATTATAGATCAATTGGAGTTAATAATGCATGTGTGGGTGCATGAAATAGTCAACTCCATATTAGGCATCAAAAATCATGCAAACTAGAAGAAAAACAGGTGAAAATAGAGCTTAAACGAGTGAGAAACTCAAGTTTTTTTGCGGCTGAAAAAATGGTAGGGTCACCCCTTTTGCCAGTAGGGTTGCCCCTGGGTGACCATGGGTCGCCTGGGGGAGATTCGGGCTGGATAGGGTTTTCTGAAGAAAAGTAGGAGGGAGATTAAAGAAGAGAAGAAAAGGAGGGATTCTACCTCCAAAAATAGGTCAGTCATGTGCAAGAATCCAAATATCCACTTGCACTTGTAGGATCTCCTAGGGGAGATCCAAAAACAATAGGGGGAACTATGGATTGGTTGCGCGGAACTGAAAACTGAAAGTGGGAGATGGATAAGGGGGATCTCTAGAAGGCTTCTAGAGGGTGCAGAAGATGAAAAACATAGGGGAAAGGTGAAAATTCACCCACAAGATGCTAACAAGGCTTAGAAGCAAGGTTGAAAGCTTAGAAAATGCAAATCGACAAGTGTCGCAAAAAGATGCTGAGAAGCGTCGCAAGCGACGAGAAAGAAATTGACAAAGAGGAATCAACACAAGACAAGAAAGAAGACACACCATCAAGAGGTATGTTAATTAAAGGACATTATTTCATGCTTACATGTATGTGACAAGGATTTGAAATCATCATAGGGGTCCTCATGGAGGTTGTGCATGATTTTTGTGCTTACAAGAATGTTGGGAGAATATATAGTTGATAGGTAGGCTCTTGGGCCCCCTATTGGAAATGGGAGTTAATGGCAGATGAAAGGGTAATTGAGGTAGCATTTGTGAGGTTAAAGAAGGACATATAAGGAAGAAAGGTTGTTCTCTTAGGCCAGATAGATATGATCATATGGTGTGGAGCTAAATCAGGGGAGTACTCAGTGAAACTTGGATACCAGATCCAAAAAGCTTCACAAAATGATAATTGGCTAGTTAACCTATGCTGGAACAAAGTGGTACTACCAAAGGTGAGAGCATTTTGCTAGATTACATTTAATAAGAGAATTCTCACAGGTGACCACTTAAAATCTATAGGGATAGCGAAACCAAGTCGATGCGTCATGTGCCTAGTAGATGAAGAAACCACATATCATCTACTACTAGATTGTCCTTTTGCAAGCCGATGTTGGGACTGGCTTGGTCAACGATTGAAATGGTCAAGACCTAGACAACAAGATATATTCGAATGGATTAAAAGCTAGCCATTGTTAAAGAGGAAATTGGTATGGAAGGACAGTTGGATAGCTAGTCCATCAATGCTGATGTGGCATATATGGAAAGAATGCAATCAAAGAATATTTTGCAATGAAGAAAAGAATTTGGAAGTGGTTCTCAGACAAATAGAGGATGGCGTTACAAAGCTTCTCAATTCAAGATTTTAGAGTAGGGAGGATATGGCATTTATTGACTTTGATAAAGAATTGATGAAGGAATGGAAAGGTCTTAAGCTTCCAAAAAAGACGTGTTCGCAAATTAGTAATATACCAAGGAGAAAACAAAAGAGGCTAAATGTAATGTTTCCCCATAGGGAAGACTAAAATTAAATTTTGATAGGGCATCTAGAGGGAACCTAGGTGCAATAGGTATTGGATGCATATTAAGGGATTCCATGGGGTGGCTAGTTTGGGCACAATCCTTAAAATTACAAGATAGTATGAACAATGAAGCCAAGTTTGTTGCCTTAGATGCGGGCCTCAAAATGTGCCTCAACAAAGGTTACATGGACATCAAAATTGAAGGAGATTCTCTACTTTGTATCAATACAATCCAACAAAAGAAAAGTACCACATGGACTATGAAAGGATGGATTAATGCCATATGGTCAAAGCTAAATCAATTACATAACTTCACACTCAAACATATCTATAGAGAATCTAATAGAGTTGCAGATTTTTTAGCAAACTAGGGAGTGCAAGGACATAGCATCATTGCCTCGATTGAAGAGGAATGGGTGAATTTTGAGGAAATCCTCTGCAGAGATTTGGAATAGGAAAACATAATTCTAGAATAGAGGGTTACCGTAAGATCGAGGAGTTGAAATAGTTGTTGCATGTTCTTGCTGGCAGAACAAGCCAACTTGTAATCTCAAAATTACAGCTTACTTTTTGATTTAGGTAGAATGATAAGAAAGGAAAGGAACATATAGGAGATTTTCTAAATCGCATGAGATCCAAATTTTATAGCATCTGGCCACCAGACCTTTCTTAAATAAGCTACAAATGAAAAATCTAGACAAAGGGGAAACGAAGAAGTCATGGCAAAAAGGATGCACTTTCCCTACCATTGTAAATGTGAGAAATCAAATGAAGAGGGGGAGGAAGGAGAAGGGGAGGAGAGGGATTCTGATGAGGAGGAGGAGAATGAAGGAAGCTTAGAAAATGATTCTGGGGAGGAAGAGAATGCTGAGGAGGAAGAGGAGGAAGAATCGTATGAGGACCAAATTAAGAGGATTTTCGTGGCATAGGATGGTGAGACCGTGGAGGTGATAAAAAAAGTGATAGGGGGACACATCTTCAATGGAAATCATGTGTGCAATGGCACATTGTATGAGGAATTTCTAATGAATACTACTCTCATTTTCAGGAGGAAGTAGAGTAGGATACTACTGGTTTTCCATTTCCTTCCACCCCAACTCCGAGGAACAACTAATGGGTAAAAGCACAAAACTATGTCACACTTTGGGCGAACAAAACAGTTCAAAGCGAGTCATTTTCGTGCGAGTTTGACTCGCCTGAGCCAATTTCACCTGAAAACATGTGGCCGTTGTGTGGCGCATATGTGGCAAGCTTTTTTTGGGTCAATATGGGGGCGAGATGGTTTCACCTAAAATCATGCAGTTAAAAACAAAAAAAAATGAAATTGCTACATTTCACGGTGGCTGTTTTCTGACAGCAACAATGGTAGGGTTTGAAAGTTTTTCACGCGAAGGGTATCCCTGCCACCTTTTGCAACAGTCTTGTCACCTTGAACCAGGTATGTTATCTTCACCTTGGCATTTTCTGTCAAACATTTTGTATGGCACGATGTATAGAAGTGTTTGAAATAAACCTGCGCCTTATATGATTGTATGCAAGTAAAATGGATTTGTATGTCTTTGATTTCAATGTGCAAAATGGGTAAAATTTGTTTAAAATTTGTGAATGGGTACAAAATTTGATAGATGTTGTAGTTGCAACAACCCTACTAGACATGTATGCAAAATGTGGAAGCGTAGAGAAGGCACGTGAACTATTTGACAAAATACCTCAAAGAACTACAGGATATGCACAAAAGAGTTTAGGCATCATGTCTATGCTTCCGCATTTTTTATATAGGTCTGCCAGGGTGCTTGCAACTGATACATCTGACAAAAACCCACAAGATATGCACAAAATGTGGTCTCATGGACTACAATGATTGTAGGATATGCACAAAATGGATTTGTTGAAAAGTCTTTAGAAATTTTAAAGCAAATGCAATTGGCTGGTGTAAAGCCAAATTCCACAACCTTTGCCAGCATCCTCCCTCATATCCATCAATACATCTATGAATCTGAATGGATATGAAGGAGTTAACAGAGCCACACCTACCCTATACCATGACGCAATAGGAAACTACAAGGAACATCAAATTTCATCCACACAATATAAGCTAAAAAAATATCAAAATTTGAAATCATTCCAGAGAGAATTTGTGCATAAATTCTTCTTTATTGAATTTTGTGCATAAGTTTTTATCAAGGTTGTGGTGATGGAAAATTAATCACAATTTGAAACATTCATGAAAGAATTTGTGCATAAGTTATAGGAAAGGTTGTGGTGATCAGAAGTAGCAAGTGGTTGATGGCTGCTAGGTGGGAGTCATTTCACACATAAAATAGGTCAAATCAAGTGCTACAACAATGCCAGACATGCACTTTTACCCCTTGTAAGGTTATCCATTCAAATTTGCCCATCAAATGCTAGGGAATAACATGGTTAAAGAAGAAAACGACATACACTAGATATATATACATATATAATACTCTAGAAAATTTGAAATATATCAAAATTTGAAATCATTCCAGAGAGAATTTGTGCATAAATTCTTCTTTATTAAATTTTGTGCATAAGTTTTTATCAAGGTTGTGGTGATGGAAAATTAATCACAATTTGAAACCATTCAAGAAAGAATTGTGCATAAGTTATTGGAAAGGTTGTGGTGATTAGGAGTAGCAAGTGGTTGATGGCTGTTGGGTGGGACTCAGTTCACACATAAAATAGGTCAAATCAAGTGCTACAACAATGCAGGACATGCACTTTTATCACTTGTAAGGTTATCCATTCAAATTTGCCCATGAAATGCTAGAGAATAACATGGTTAAAGAAGGAAACAACATACACTAGATACATATACATATATAATAATCATCATCATTGCTTGATGGCTATGACAGTTGCACTTGATCTGCAACTGTGTTAATTCCAATTGTTAGTGGTTTTTTTGATGCTTCATAACTGTTAGTGTTAATTTCTCATGTACCATATACTGCTCCAAGATAGATGACTTTTCTGTTTCTTTCTATCCAATTGTAAATTTTGTTGCTTCAACATGATGGGCAATAAAAACTATATTATGATGAATTGATGCATTCTCTTTGATAGTAACTTCATTATCTTGAATCCTTTGGGTTGGATGACATTGATGTGACTCAAAAGGAAAGTTTCTTTTCGCTCTACTCTAATGGCTTTGAATTATGATAAAATCTGATTTATATAAATTCCTATGGCTGTCATGTCAACATGCTACATGCTACATGTGACTTCAAATTTGGAGTTTCTATGCATTCCTAATTCTGTGTTTTATGGTTGATTCATATTTGGTTGATAGGCCTATTATTTATGTATTTGCAAGCATGTAAGGTGCAGGTTTACTTGAGAAGCATGTGTGCATTTATATCATGGATTTTTTAAAGATGTATGAAGTAGTTGGAAAATTTATATTCAGGTTTATTTACATTGTGACATACAATATGTTTGACAGAAAATTTAATTATCATGCTACAAATAAATTTCTACACATGGATGACCAATCTTCACATCAGTTAGGTCAACCTGACAATCATGATAATTCTACGTTCTATGCTGAGACCATTCAGAGGTTTGAAAAAGCTTTGGATGAAATCAACAGTACAATACACAATACACTAAACCTGTCAAATAGAGACAGGTTCGTTAGGATTAGAGATGAGATAACATGTATGATCAAAGTTGTTCGATCATACAATCCCTATGATAAGATTAGTGTTGACAAATTCTATGCATCGCTTTCTTAGAGTGTTGTCAGCCAAGAGAAATGGCTATCTATTTCTAGACTGGTTTCAATAGATAATGTTCTCAGCATGTTCCCTTCTTATAGGGGAAACAAGAGAGTGAGAGGCTATTCTCCCACCAAGTGTGTGGATACAGTTGTCAGTCCTTTCATCTATCCTAGGTTTTTGGCAGCTCATCACAAATGGCCAAACAATGATGAGTTGCCATTATATTTTTGCAAACAATTATATGCAGAGTTCCATTTACATTTATTTGTCGATTATACATCTTTCCCTAAACATGATGGTCAGGCGAGAGGGACATTTGCAGAGAGACCTGAGTATAGAAGACCAGATGCACGATTTTTGAGAGCATGACAAATATTACCACCGAGGTTGATCATTTGTCATCCGATCGTGTTGGCAGATATTTGTTACACTCAAGGATTGACATTCCATCCACTGAGGCCACATCGACCAGCTGTTCAGATCATTAGATTCATGCTAATATACCATCACCACATGATGTGGCACAAATTAGTGGAGAGAGTGCTTTGCGGAATATGACTAGATGCCTGGCCAGTGATTTATTAGATTCATACCAGTTCATTAACGATGAGTTTGGGATCCCACTTGATGCTATATCCTCACATCTCGAGCAATATTTTGGTAGACAGAGGAGCCATTGTGAGTCATGTTCACAGGGTTTGGGGGGACATCATGATGTTCTAGGTGGTCCTACAGGCTCCGCCCCTTCGCATGTTCTAGTTGGTCCTGAGGTTGAGGTTACTGCACATGATGTTATGGGAGGTGAGTATAGCAAGATTTTTTTTGGCACTGAGACTGCACCATCTACATGTGTATCGTTGTCTCTCCATGATTCTAACCTCAGTGGGATTGGGAGGGCCTTTGTTGGTGTAGTTAAGGTACAATTTACTTAAAAATTATAATCTAAATTTATATATATATTTAAAAATTATAAGTTCAATTTTAAATTAAATCACATACATTGAAGCTCTGACTCTTGATTGCAATCTTAAATGTACATGTGTATTAGACACAGGCTACTATTTTACAACCTGGATATGGAGATTTACATGATGCTAGTGATCCTAGTCATCATCATGAGGTATTTAAAAACCAGGTCTATATATCACATGTACATATAAGTTTGATTTAAGTGTACACATATATCAACTTAACTTTCTACATACAGACATCAAGTGTACAAGTTTTCTAACTAAATACACATGCTTATATATTGTATGAACACATGTCATATATAGGTTGCAGGATCATGTCATGCTTCTATTGAGACTCCTCTACATGATGCAGCCCGTGTATGTTAGGTAATTTAGATTTGTCAAGTATTATTTATTTATTTAAAATCAAAACAAATTATATTTGTGTGTATATATAGAATTTGAAAATTTTATGGTGTTTCATGTGCAGATCCTGGCCCACAACTCAGCATAGTGCTTGGGTCACAGATCAATCAAGGGCTCCAATAAGGGATTAGGACACAACTTGAGATAGAGCAATTCTCAATCCACTCATAGAGCGAGACATTTATGAGTTGTTATTATGATTCAGATGTTTTATATTTGTACATTTGGACATTATGAGTTACATGTTATTGTATTTTATCTAGACATTTTTATGAGTCACATGAACTTTTATATCTAGCCGTTGTTATTATGAGTCACATGTTTTATATTTGGACATTATATACACTTATGTTTTATATCTTTGAGACGTTCTTATTATGAGTCACATGCTTTATATTTACATTTCAAAATTTATATTATGAGTTACATGCTTTATATTAATTATTTGGACATTTGGATGTCCATTGTTTATTTTGTGAAGAAATTTAATTACTTTCCCCTTTATGAATAAATTTAATGCATTGATGTAATATAGATATAATTGCTTGGTATTATTCAATCCAAGGATAACCAAGTGCCATGTTTAATCTACTTGATGTTGGTATGATATGAAACAATGTAGGATCCTCCCTTGTAAATGACATAATGTTTTCAATGGTTGAATAGGTATCAAAGTAATCACATTGTCCCCAAAAAAAGAAGATTAAGTTCACAATATTTCAGATGAAAAAATAAATCTATAAATGATGCATAATGTTTGTGTGAATGGGAAAAGGTAAAATACTTATTTTTATGTGGTAAATTATTTTCAATTACCTACCCTAATGTTCCACTATAAATCTAACATAAAAAGAGTTTTATTTAGTTAAAGCAAACATAAGTAACTACTCTACCCAATAAGTTAGTGTTATTTTTCCTTTTATCTAAATTTCTAAATGTGTCCTAATTAGGCTATATTCGTAATCTAAAATAAGATTAAGTTGGGAAATAGAAAATGAATATAGGAAGATATCTAAGCAAATGAAGTAGTACATATAAATATTTTGAAGTAGTGCATATCAAATGAAGATTTCTCAATGCTCAAGTATTTGGATTAATAAATGAAATGCAATCAAATATTAAAGAAATTTGTACATATTTTAAAAAGCTAGAGCATATAAATACCATTAAAGATCTACCTAAACTTCAGTTAAAATAACAATCATCATGTTAAAATCCAAAATACAAAAGAACTCTTATAAGAGAACTCATAAGTACATCATCTTTGAACATGTAAATTATGAACTAGATAGATCTATCTAATGTAGGTTTGTTAAGTTTTGCAAACCCTCGATAAACCCTAATATGTTGATTGAGGTTCCTTAAAATTTTTTGGTTATGGCCTTCTTTTCTTCACAATCCCTCATGTTATTTCTTTCACCTGGGTTGAAATTGGGTTTTTGGTTTTGTTTTACTTATATTTGTGGGCCTATCTTGTCACGTGATATCTTTTCCAAATTTTAGAAAAGCTGACAAAAACAATTTGATACACAAAGACTTCTTTCCTCACTACACTATCAAACCATGATGTGGTATAACACGAAATTTTAACGTGTGTATTATCTTATATATGAAAGGAAGCTCGGTGTGTGGAAATTGCTTCCTACACTAATCTAATGAGGAGAGATGTATGCAAATTCAATTTAATTCTTACAACTACAACAACATAGAACATCTAACAGAGATATAGCAGCAATAGATATACACACAGAAAGTAGACAGAAGAGAGAGAGACAAGATATACATGGGGAAAACCCTTACGGGTAAAAAACCCCACACTCCAAAACACAGCTCAAATGTATTACAATAAACAATAATAGATTACAATACAGTTTCAGAGCCAATGCTCTTTCACGAGTCTTCGAATGTCGAATCTGGAGATATTCCGGCAACATAACAATACTTGTACCAAAGTTATCTATCTCCCATCCAAGCACCTGTTTATATAGAGTTTACAAGGCAAATATGGAACCTTCTAGAGATGGGCGTCCATCTTGGACTCATGCCCCAAAACCCACGCCTAAGGACACTTGTCCAACATCCCATCCCGAAGTGGGCGCCTGGTCCCAAGATAGGTTACGACAGATGCTCTTATGCACCTTACATCTGTCAGAGAATTTGTCATACACTGACTAAAAATATCATATTCCTCTTACATGTCATAACCTTCCTTGACCGCCCAAAGATGCCTTTCTCTCGTGCAAAGATGCTCACTGACACTTGTCATTAATTAAAAATTTGTTGAGGTGCCCCCAAACCCCTGTTAATTATTCAAGGGGGAAACCACGGCTACCAAAGTCACCAAAATTTACCTTGCTGCATATACACAAGGTGCTGACTATGCCAACTCAACATGGGATAAATAAATACAACATTAGGAATTTGCAAAGGTTGAGACACCTTAATTCCCAACAATATAGATACAGAGACTGACAGGAAGGAGGAAGCTGTACAACCAACCAATTGCCCCAGAAACAATGGTCAAATTTATTCCCATACAGTAGGAATACAGATGATTTCCTTGATGGGAGGACTAGCCCACCAATTAATTTACCACCTAGTGGGAACACTCAACTTGGCCTGCGACTTAAAAGATACAACATAATTTCCATGTAAAAGAACACTAGAAAAAACACTAAATCACAATTTTTTTTATGTCCAACAGATGGAAGAATTAATAACAATCTTGCATTATCTATGAAAAATGTGCAAAGAATATCCAGAACATGAAGTGACTATATCATGGCAATAGGTGACACTATCTCTGATAATATGCAAGTTGCATTTTGAAATGAAACCCAAAAGAAATAAACAAATAAATAATTATATAAGCCAAAAGAAAGCTTCTAATAGGGTCGTCATTGTTTGACAATGGCATGAGTTGAAGTGCAAATCAGTGGGGCTTTTCATAATGGTGACCCGTGTCTAAGTCCTCATGTTACATGCTTAAATGTACAAATCATTGGGTGATGACATCTAAGCAGAAGGGTGAAGATATTATTCCTATGAAAAAAATACAAAGTCATTCTCAAAATTTTGCTCGCCTAGACTTCAACCACCTGACCAAATCTTACATTTGACAACCAATCGCAGTGTAAATATTACTAATGGGTAAAAGAAAAGGTAGATGGGTAAAAGAAAGTCATTTAAGGCAAAGAATAAGGAACAAGAAAAAATAAGTAATGAATGTGCATACATCCACATACATACCTTGGCAGTGTAAGTAATACCCTCAAGCTGGCAATTCCAGTTATCTTTGCATTCAATCATGTTGCCTCTATAAAGCTCACCACTCTTTAGCTCCACTGTCACAATGTGACCGTTGCTTTGTGCAGCAGCTTCATCAGGATCCCCAAACTTTTGCTCATCTTTTTCCAACCTCACGAAATCTCAAACCCTCGATAAACCCTAATGTACTAATTGAGGTTCCTTCAAAATTTTCTTTGTTATGGCCTTCTTTTCTTCACAACCCCTCACATTATTTCTTTCACCTGGCTTGAAATTGGGTTCTTTGTTTTGTTTTTTTAGCTAGGGTTTTAATGGATATGATCAAGGGCTTATATTATTTGTACATGTAAGCTTTGTTATTATTTGAATATGTTGCAAATGGTTTACATCTAGCTATTCGAGGGAATCAAAACTTAAATGCAACCTGCGATCACATGAAAAACTCTCTGTATTGATATTTGATCCCTAAAGGTTCTTTTTAGTATTTTTATGTCCAACAGATGGAACAATCAATAACAACATTGCATTATCTATAATTTTTTTTCAAAGAATATCCAGAACATGAAGTGACTATATCATGACAAGAGATGACACTATCTCTGATAATATGCACTGCATTTTGAAATGAAACCCAAAAGAAATAAACAAATAAACAATTATATAAGTCAAAAGAAAGCTTCAAATAGGGTCGTCATTGTTTGACAATCACATGAGCTAAAGTGGAAACTAGTGGGCCTTTTCATAATGGAGACCCGTGTCCTAGTCCCCATGTTACATGCTTAAATGTACAAATCCTTGGGTGCTTGACTCTAAGAGAAAGGGTGAAGATATTATTCCTATGAAAAAAATGCAAAGTCGTTCACAAAAGTTTTCTCAACTAGACTTCAACCTCCTGACCAAATCTTACATTCGTCAACCACTCCCAATGCAAATATTACTACTTACCAAACATAATAATTTTTCAAAAATACAAACCTAAAAGTTCTGGAAGGTGCATAATTACATAAACCCTAAACAATCCCATAGTTAAATTTAAAGGCTAAGAAAAGAAAAGTCAAAAAGGGTAAAAGAAAGTCATTTAAGGCAAAGAATAAGGAACAAGAAAAAAGAAGTAATGAATGTGCATGCAACCACATACATACCTTGGTGGTGTAAGTAATGCCCTCAAGCTCGCAATTCTAGTTATCTTCACATTCAATCATGTTGCCTCTGTAAAGCTCGTTGCTCTTGAGCTCCACCGTCACAACGTGACATGCCACTTTGTGCAACAGCTTCACGGGAATCCCCAAGCTTCTGCTCATCTTTTTCCAATCTCACAAAATCTTCAAGACACCTACATGATAAGGATTAAAAAAAAAATCTTCCCTTAGCTTCGAGAAATATTTATTCTGTACTAACAAGGACAACCACGTGAAGGTGGAAGCTCAACAGCCTCACCTAAGACCTAAGACACCTAAGACCTAGAACACAACTAAGACCTAGAAGACACCTTTAAGACACTTAAGACATACATTAATACACCTAAGACATTTAAGACACTTAAGACATACACTAAGACACCTAAGACCTTTAAGACACTTAGAAGACATACCTACTTGACACATTTAAGACACCTAGACACCTAAGACCTATAAGACACCTATATGTACCTCTAAAACACCTAAGAATTAAGACATATCTAAGACACCTAAGAAACTTACTTGACATATACAGTAAGACACCTAAGACCTTTAAGACACTTATTTGACATATCTACTTGACACATTTAAGACACCTAGACACCTAAGACACCTAAAACACCTAAGAAAGGTCTAAGATGCCTAATCTACCTTTAAGACACTTAAGACATATATCTAAGACATGTAAGACCTAAGATAGGTCTAGAAGACATATTTAAGACACATTTATGATACCTAGACACCTAAGACCTAAAACACCTTAGAAACTGTAAGACCGAAGACACCTCTAGACACCTAGACATCTAAGACTATCTATATATAGTTGAGAGATCATACTTGCACAACATGAAGTTCAATTTTATAACTTGAAATCCTTATAGGCATAGACCTACATAATTGCAAAAACAAAAATCTGTGTAAATAAATTTATAGCTCGTTTGTAGCTTGATCATGTATGATTATAATAAAATTTGAACTAAGAACCATTGAAATTAAAATTTGAAAGGAAAGAACTATCAAGAATCATGTACATTTTAAAATAAATCAATAGATCAATAGATAATTCAACTGCATATACCTTCATACCATGTATCGATTGGTTCAACTCTCTCTTCAATAATGTAGTTAGAGTTCTTGGTACATATAATTTGGATCTTCTCTATCTTTTATTATCTCTAAATATTTTTGTGATCTTCAATAGACAACCTCCACTTTTGTTGGTCACGTCCTCTTTTTTGTAAAGTTTCCAAACTTAATCTTGTTGCTATAACTAAGTGACTGTACTGTAGAACCTTTTGTCCTAGCATATAATCAATAAATATAATACCATTTTTATCTATCTTTACTTGTTGATAATAGGTGCCTTCAACAACAACTGATCCAATGGGATATGATTGTCCATCACTATCTGTCATTGATTTCAATAATTTTGATTTTGCTTGTGTGCATCTTAGTAGATAGTAATCTACACCTTCTATATTGTTAGGATTTGCAACCACAACAAAAATATCTCTTGTACACACCACAAATAAACATGTTTGTACATTTGAGTTGAACAATGTAAATCAAATGTTTAAAACTTTATTACAATCTAGAATATAAATCAATTCTGTAAATTACCTATAACAACTAAATCTAATACATGTTCGCAATCAACTAAATATATAGGATCATATACATCTACAATGTCACTATCTTCAAAAGGAGGCACTGATACTATTTGTTTTATTTCCCATTGTGAAACATATCCATCTCTTACATTTGGACATTGTAGAATATTTGCATTGTTCTCAATGCAATCAACACAAAAACAAGATTTTTCTCACTTGAATAGAAAGACGCTTGCTATGTCTTGTAGTCATAACTTGATGCAAATTTCTAACACCATTAATTGCTTGACAATTATATGGATTCGATCGATCAATATCTACATGTATGAACAAATTCTTGAGCATCTCAATTAAGACTAAAATTTAATTAAATCACATGTGTACTTAAATTTAAATATTAAAGTTTTCAAATAACATAAATTTAATTAACATACCTTTAACTTCCAAAAAATAGCGTTTGTTGTATATTGAGTCACGGGCACCAAAATGGCTTTTGCACCATTCAACAATTTGATTTGCATTTCATATGGTGTTACCTACAATTTCATGTTGGTGAGGTGCCCAGGTAAGAGGTAAGAATTTAAAAAAGTTCACATGTACATCCAACTATTACAATACATGTAGATCAATTACATAAATCATTGAAGTATTCAACAATTTTAAATTTTGTAAATTCTGTATTTAGTACATTACCTACAAGTTCATATTGGCGAAGTGCATGCTTTACACATTCTCCTACTCCATCATGTTCTCCTTTTCCATGTCCACTCTCAAAAAAATTCTACAAAAACTTTATGCCAAATCTAGCATGTTGTTGCGTTAACCAATTAAATGCTTTTGTAAACTTAAATTGTCTTGTATAAATAGTTATATATAAACAACGATTTGAAAACCAAAAATTAGTTAAAAATTCAAGTCTTAAAATTTTATAAATTTATAAATTAAAAATTAAAAATTAAAAAATAATAATAAAATCAACACTTACCAGCACATCCATTAGACCAAATCCAGTGTTGTAATGCAGTAATGGCACATTGTCTCAAATCTTCAAAAAACATTCGAAAGCAATGTGCTACATAGTTTCTATCATGACCCGTATCATCACTGATATAAAAGTGAACCTCCTTGATGATAATTCGTTCATCTTCGGTACTCTCTACCTCATCTACAAATAACTCATCATGTCTATGTTGGCAAGAGACACTGCTTCGTATGAGAAGTGTTGTCATTGATGGCAACTAAGACCATTCCACTCATCCGCATAACACAATTTGTTCATACCGGAAGTTAGAATCAAAATTTATCTAAGTTCAGGTAGTTAGGAACATAGCAGGCGATAGGGTCCGGTATCTTGGTTCGGATCTCTCCGGTGGAAAGTCATAATTTGCTGCGGATCTGATGTAGTCATAAGCATTGTCAAGACAATCTAAATCTAGAATTTTGGCCTCCGATGATAAAGGATTCAAAAGTTATTAGCTTTTGAGTATCAGGTTAACAGTTTGACAGAGTAGACAAAAGAAGAATAGGCTGACCTTGTAAATGATCTTGGTTCTGGATGTATGAAAGTTGTTGATTGGGCAATTACTGATGACCAGTGATAGTGCCTGACGAGATTGATGATCTGTGAGTACAAGTTTTTGTCTGCATCTCAAGTTATGCATGGATCTAGCCGACAGAGCAGAGTATTCAATAAAGTTCCAAGTGTTCTTGAAGCCAACTGGAAAGTGATTAAAGATTAGGATGCATATATATATAGCCGATGGATTTGGATGATTTTGTAGAAGTAAGTGTTGCGACTATGAAGGAAGAGCGAAGAAGCAGAGATCTAAGGTTCGGATAATGACAGAGTAGTAAGCAGGGGAGAGCAAAGATGAAATGTGTAAGATCAGTGTTTTGTGCTTAATCAAAACTGAATTCTTGCATTAGTAGATGCTTCTCATCAGTCCAAAAATCCTTGTTATTCTCTTGTAATCATTTGTAGGCAGTGAGCCTCTATTTGAACAGTGAGCCCAAATGCATGTGCATTCCCATTTGTAAAATACTTTTAACAGGGTATTAATTTTGTGGGTTAATCCCCACCGTGGTTTTTCCCTTAACCGGGTTTCCATGCTAAAAATCTTGGTGTCAAGTGTGTTATTGTGTTTCTGCTCTTACATTTGTGATTATGGTTTTCATGATTAAGTTATTGATTTATTGTTAAGTGGTAAGAGGAAGAATTAACTGCAGGAAGTATTAAATTTTTGAGACAACTGATTCACCCCCCCTCTCAATTGTCTGCCCTATTTTCAACAATTGGTATTAGAGCGAGTTTCCTTAAAAGAAGCCTAACAACTTAAGGAAAGATCTTGGAAGGAGTTTTCAATGGGTTCACTCAAAGATCAACTTCAGTTGTCTCTAAAAGATCTTGATCAATCCAAAGCAAAAATATCTAATCTGAAAGATGAACTCAAGGATGCTGATGATACTGTTGAAATGTTAAAAGATAAATTAAAGAAGTCTATGGGAAGGAAAAATGAGCTACTTCTGCAGTTATCCAGTTTAACTGAAGAAAATGGCATGAATGAAGCCTTGGAAGAAAAGACAAAGGAGTGTGAGAAGTTGTCAAAAGAAGTTGCTATTTTGAAAGTTGAGATGGAATCTGGGACAATGAGGCTAACCAAAGAAATTGAGCAAAGGAAGAAGACTGAAGAAGATTTGAGTCAAAGTCTAAAAGAAAGAACTAATGAATGCTGTAGATTGGACAATATAGCTAGCCATCTAAAGTCTGATCTAGAAGAAAGAAAAGACAATGAAAGAGATCTTGAGAGGCAAATTGTCATTCTCAGACATGACCTAGAAGTTGCAAATGAATATGAGAAGTTTAAGATAAGTTCAAATAAACTTGAAGCAATACTTGAGGGTCAGAAAAAGGCTGATGACAAGCATGGTCTTGGCTATGAGAAAGGTGAAAGCTCTGGATCTGGACAAAGAAACTTTCAACCAAGGAATGGGAGAAACAGACCTAGAAGACCTCTGGTAAGATAGCCTAATGCTCAAAGGTATCCATCTTTCAATGGAAAGTGCTTCAAGTGCAATAAATTTGGTCATAAAGCCACTCAATACAGAAGTAAAGTAAATCAAAATAATCCATCCTTCTCCAGAAAATGCTTCTATTGTAAGAGGTATGGTCATAAATCCAATGAATACAAAAGTATGATAATGCATAACTCATCAAATAGAGGAAATGGGAATTCCTTCAATGGCAAATGCTTTGCATGCAATAGATTTGGACATATGGCCAATCAGTGCAAATCAAGAGGAAATCAATCAAATGGGAAAATAAATGTTGTGTACTTCAATTGTAACCGATCCTGTCATTTTGCAAGATTCTGCAGAAGCAAGAATAATGGAAGAGGAGGTCTGACAAACATAAAACCAAATGAGCAGAAGCAAGACAAAGGCAAGGACAAAATTGATTTGAATGAGATCTAGAATTAAATGAGCAAGACATGGGCTAAGAAAAGTGTTACAAACAATAATAGTGAGTCCGCACTGGAGTCCGATGCTGACAATTCCTCTAGGAATTAAATTAGGAGCTTCGACTTAGGGGGAGCTGCATTGAACATCAAATTCCCCCAGTCAGTAAGTGGGTGCCTAGATATGGCACAATGAAAGAAGATATTTTGAATTGTTTCAGAACTTTTGGAAGGATTTCTGAAAGGAAAAATGTTGATATGGAAATTTGTGGAGTAATTCATGAAGAACTATTCAAGAAATAAAGTAACCAGATGAAGTTAGGGCAACACATTTATTACAATGCCAAATTAGGTTTTACGAAGGATAAAAGGTTACTTGATCATGCATTTGAACCACTTTACATTCGAAGGAAACAAGTAGAAGAGCATCTAAGCTGCAAATCCAGAGATTGAAGAACAAAGAACGAATTCACCCAGTAATTGATCAGCCCTAACCCCGACGGAGAAAAAGGTACTTCTCTGTAAAACTTTAAATCTGAATATGTTGAGATGGCTACACCGCTAGTTGTTGATGTAACTAAAAGGCCCCGACCAATATTTAAGAAGCATCCATACAAGTTAGTTGAAGTTGAACTGTTAGGTGCATTTTCTAGAGTTCCATATGGCATATTGCATGTTGAGGATATTAGGTCTTACATCCACTGTAGGATTGATGAATTTGGAAATATGAAACTCTTGGATTTATTTAACAACTACCTAAGATATGATAGCTATAAATTGAAACTGGAATACAAAGCCCTAGAAAGAAAACATTTTCTGCAAGTCATTAACTTTTCAACATTTGATGAGATTGAATGGGTTTGATATATCTTGATCCGAATACATGATGAGTTCATATGGCTATTGAAACCATTCAAGATTACAAAGGATGTTATCAAGATAGTAACCGGGTTAAATTCAACTGGTGGATTACCCATGCTGAAAATCGTGAAAAACTAGACAGTGACTGATGCTACCGGTGCCAAGTTTGACAAAAGGGTAATAACCATCAATGATATTATAGAACCGGATGTTAAATTTGCCTCCATGGTGATTGGGTACAAGATTTACCACTCTAGCAGGGAGAATTTAGTCTCTGGAACTGCAATATATGCAGCCTATCAGATGTTGAAGGAGAACGCTGATTATGACCTATGTGGGTTGTTTCAAAGTCAGCTAATTGAGAACCTGAGAAAAATAAAGAAAGATAAGAAAAATACCTTCAAATATGGTTCTCTGGTTATCTGTCTATTCTTCTATTTCATGAATGAAGTGCTTGGAGTTCTGAGTGTGCATTGGACAACTGACAGGCCAGTAACATGGAAAATAAGAGATCACCTACTCAGCTTCAGTGATGCCCAAGCTCAAAAGACAACTATTTGGGGTTACTTTAAAAACTTCTAGAGTTTGATGCATGCAAGAGAGAGAATCCCTAAGTCAGTTGTAGAAAAGTATGAGAATGAGATATGTTTCATGGTTGACACTGATCAATGTCTAATGGAGGCTGTAGAACCAATAATAGTATGGATAATGCCAATGGGTTATGAGGTGGATGAGAGAGTTTTGGACATGTATGCTCAGCATCTTCTGAGCAAACCTAAAGACACCTATGTGGAAAGGTTTGGAACATACAAGGAACTAAGTATAAAGTTGCATGTGGAACTTAGACAACCAGAAACAAAAAGAAAAGTGCAGAAGCAAGTGGAGATGTATGTAGAAAGCATTGGAATTACAAAAGAAGCAGTGAAAAAGAACAAAGAAAGGATTTAAAAGATGAAGAAAAGCACTGAGCAGACTTCAGAGGAAAAAGTAGAAAGTGAGCTAGCGGCTGCTCCAGAAGCCCCACCTAGCTCTTCAAGAAAAAAAGAAGCTCTGCAACTGTCTTAGAACAATCCAAGTCTATTCCCATTAAGACACCGGAAGCCACACCATCTGGTGAAGGAGGAAAGAGGAAGAAAACCAAGGCCACAAAAACCTACAAGAGCACAAAAGATGATGAGGAAATAGAAACAAATGAAGAAGTTAAAGAGATGAAGTCAAAGAAAGCCAAGACTTCAGAGACTTCTAAGAACCAACCCTTCAAAAGCAAAAAGACAAGTAAAAGGCAAGAGACTGGTAAGGTTGCTATGACAGTTGATGAAATTGTAAAAACAATTACTGTTCATAGAAATCTAAGGCCTATCAAAGTTTATTATGATAATTTTGATCAAGCAAATAATTTTTTTTTGGAAGATGCCACCATCATATACTTGAATAAATTCAATAGAGCTCTACTGGAAATTCTACAAGAACTTCCTAAATGTTTAAGGAAAACTCTAGAGATGAGGAAGGAAAGAACCAAGGCTAAAGATCTAGAACTCAGAGAATATATCCTCTCCACTCTATGTCCAGTAATGACCAGAAGGGAAGCAGATAAAATCCTCAAGGAAGTTAAGGAGAAATTCAAAAGCAAGGTCCGGATGAACAGGCTAATGATCGGTGAAATTGAGGAAGTTGCAAAGGAAATAGATGAAATTATAAGAAAGGCCCTAGATAAAAATAAATACTATATTGTTTTAGAGGAACAAATTGAGGAAGACAATCCTTCAAATCCAGAACAAGAAGCTCCAGAAGAAGAGATTGAAAAGGTAGATGATAACCAAGGTGATACTCTAGATCCTCTGAAGAAAACCTATGAGGAGACAGGTGATGAGATTGATTCATCAATTTTAGATGTTGAAATAGTAAACATCAGTGAACAACAAACTGAAGTTGATGACCCCTCTATTGCAGAAGAGGAGAAAATAAGTAAAGAAGATACAAAGATGGTAGACAAATCTGATGATGCAGGAGATTCCCTACTCCACCTGACCAATTTGGAAAAGAAGATAATATTTCTACCACACAAAGCTCTCTAGAACACATAGCAAGTAGTGAAGACATAGGAAAGAGTCCCTCTGCAGATAACACAAAGAAAAGTAAAGCAGAGAAAGAGAAAGAAGAAGAAAAGAAAGATAAAACAGAAGAAGATGGTGCAAATATTGATGCATCTATAGATGCTAAGAAATCTCAGGAACAAAAAGGTGGTCCAGAAATGTTGCAAGAGACACTGCAGATGCAGTGAAAAGTCTTCTGGATAAAGAGATGCTTGAGTTTGATGAGCCTGAACTACTCCAAGGACCAATTAATCTAGATGCTCTCTCTCCGGTACAAGTGATGAAGATTGCATCCTTCACTCAAGCCAAGGCTAGGGAGAAGACGTTAAAATCTCACATGGAGGACATTGAACTATTAGGACTTGCAACCGGAGTCTTGGAGAAGTTATTGCCAACCTACCAAAAGAGTTCATCGGATTCCCCCTCTGGTCACCTGAAGAATCTTGTGAATGCTGTAAGTACACATTTTGAGTCCTTTGAAAAGTGTGCTGAGGCAAAAGTTTAGAAAGAATTTTTGGATAAGAAATTTAGTGAAGTAAAGAGCCTGATAGGAAACGATAGAATGATACTTGGTATTAGCATAAAGAGTATTTAGAATGCTCTAAATGATGGAAGTGATATGTACAAATTCTGTCTATCATGGCCCAAAGTCAGTAAGGATATTGAGAAAAAGATAAAGGAGTAAGAACAACAATTGTCAAATTTATCTCAAAATTTTGATCCTCTAATAGTTTCGCCTATAAGCCAGGAATGTCAAGTAATCAGCTTGATAGATGAGATAAAAAGGCTTGTTAAAGAGAAAGGCAATATTATGAAGAGAATGTGTGAGCTCCGAGGATTGATTGCCCCCAAGTTAGAAGCCATGTATAATGCCTTATCAGAAGCTCAGACTGTACTTTAGACAAGTAATCCTCCGGATCTGACAAAGGCAGAAGCATATGCATTTTTGCTGAGTGGACACATCTCAATTTTGGATGGAATGAAGGGAACTTGGGCCTCCGAACTTGTGCAATTGAAAAATAGTTTTGTAGACATTCTCAAGTTCATGTGAATAGAACTTAATTATTAGTTGTACATATGCAGCATTATACACAGAATTTTTGGGAAAATTTTGGCTTGCGGACCCCACCCTTTGCCATTGATGTCAAAGGGGGAGTAAAGAGTAGTGAAAAATGAGGAATCCAGCAAAGGGGAAGCTTTTGAAATAGTGGAAAGCACAAGTGTATAGAGTAAGGGGGAGCTGCATTTGACACTTAAGTCATTTTTCACTAAGTGTTGCCATCAATGCCAAAGGGGGAGATTGTTGGCAAGAGACACTACTTCGCATGAAAGGTGTTGTCATTGATGGAAACTAATACCATTCCACTCATCCACATAACACAATTTGTTCATACTAGAAGTTAGAATCAAAATTTATCCAAGTCCGGGTAGTCAGGAACAGAGCAGGCGATAGGGTTCGGTATCTTGGTTTGGATCTCTCCGGTGGAAAGTCAAAATTTGCTGTGGATCTAATGTAGTCATAAGCATTGTCAAGACAATCTAAATCTATAATTTTGGCCTCAAATGATAAAGGATTCAAAAGTTATTATCTTTTGAGTATCGGGTTAACAGTTTGACAAAGCAGACAAAAGAAGAACATGTCAACCTTGTAAATGATCTTGGTTCCAGATGTATGGAAGTTGTTGATTGGGAAATTAGTGATGACCAGTGATAGTGGCCAACTAGATTGATGACCTGTGAGTACAAGTTTTGGTCTGCGTCTCAAGTTATGCATGGATCTAGCTGACAGAGCAGAGTATTCAATAAAGTTTCAAGTGTTCTTGAAGATGACTGGAAAGTGATTGAAGATCAGGACGCAGATATATATAGCCGATGGATTTGGATGATTTTGTAGAAGTAAGTGTTGCGACTATGAAGGAAGAGTAAAGAATCAGAGATCTAAGGTTCGGATAATGACAGAGTAGTAAACAAGGGAGAGTAAAGATGAAATGTGTAAGATCAGTGTTTTGTGCTTAACCGAAACTGAATTCTTGCATTAGTAGATGATTCTCATCAGTTCAAAAATCATTGTTATTCTCTTGTAATCATTTGTAGGCAATGAGCCTCTATTTGAGCAGTGAGCTCTGGGCAGTGAGCCCAAATGCATGTGCATTCCCATTTGTAAAATACTTTTAACAGGGTATTAATTTTGTAGGTTAATCCCCACCATAGTTTTTCCCTTAACCGGGTTTCTATGCTAAAAATCTTGGTGTCAATTGTGTTATTGTGTTGCTACTCTTACATTTGTGATTGTGGTTTTCATGATTAAGTTATTGATTTATTGTTAAGTGGTAAAAGGAAGAATTAATCTGTAGAAAGTATTAAATTTTTGAGACAACTGATTCACCCCCCTCTCAGTTGTCTGCCCTATTTTCAACAGTCTATAGAAAACTTGTACAAAGATTGTGACTTGCTCTGAATAGAGAGAATACAACTCGGTGGAAAACAATTCTTTGAGTCACAAAATTGCTTAGCTTGCCATCTTGCACCATGACAATGTTGGATATGTGGGTATACAATGTTACAAAATTTGTTCATAAACTCGTTGTAGGGCAATTCACTCTCTCTCAAAACAATTTTTTTGGATTCATCTCCTGACTTCGTTGAGTATTTCTCATATTCAAATCTCTTCCAAACAACTGACATTGAATGATCAATGTTCTCAAATGGTAAAATTTTTGTCAAATTTCCACAATCTACACATATATTTCTTATACACTGTACATTGAATTCATCTGAATCTTCTAATTTTTCACATAAGATAGACTTCACAAATTGTGTTGTACTTCCAAGGATGGCTACATTTGGATTAACTATTACCATAATTTTTTTATATGACTGTAGGTGTAGATGAAATTCAACATGATTTTGACAACAACAAGTTTCACGTACTTTATTTATACGTACAAAACATGGTCGTAAATTCTCAAATATCCTTTGAGAAATCTTCACCTGTGAAAATTCTTGCTTGAATGCTTAAAAAAATTCACTTTGTGTTGTATCTATAAAATGCTTTGGATGAGAAATTTTTTTACCATCTTCATCTTTTATTTGTATAGTGTCCCTTCTATTGGAAGAAACACAGGAGTGCTCGGTCTAATATCCAATTACTTTTTGTTTTACATCTTCTAAAATTCTATCTCTCCAAGGGACTCGACAAATATTTACCCAATTATTTTTAATGTTTTCATCTAATCTGTTTCTCTTCTTGATATATCTTTGAACAGTTCTCCTAGATACATTTACTAATTGGGCAATTGCTTTAGCTTGTCTTCTATGTGATAATTTGTTACTAGAAATTATAGTCATCAATGCTCTAAATGCAACACTTAAATCAGAGCTTTGACTCTTGGTTTGAATACAATCCAATGCTGTTTGCAAGTTTTCAATTACTGTCTGATTTACTAAATTTGAAGATTTTTTCTTGTTATCAACTCCTAACAACTCCAAAATAGGGGTTATTTCTTTTCGCCTAAATAACTTTGCACATAATTGTGCTCTTCTAATTAGAGATTTATCTTCAAAAAATTCATCCCAAATTCTTTTAGAGTGCAATTTTATTGTGCTTTTAGGTAACATATGTTTAGGTGAAATGTTTTTGAAAAGAGCATCCTCATCCATCTCCATAAGATTTTTCATTCTATGCAAAAAATTTCTATCACTACTACCAATTCATCTTGTACTTGTTCATTAACACTCTCTACAACTTGTTCATCATTAGTTTCAATGGGTTGTTCTTGACTAGATGTTCTTACGATTTTTTCATCTCTTTTTTGGTCATACAACCTTGATCTAATTCTTTTATTCCCCATCACAAATTGCATGTTTTAATTCACCTACACACACATATACATCCTAATAAATAACTCATGAAGTTCAATTTCTACATGGTAAAATGGGTAAATAAGCTAGGAATCATGTTACATACCTAAAAATTTGTAGCCTCTCTTGCCAAAAAAACTCCTTTTGTGTGGTTTCTCCAAATGCTTGAATTGAAAAAATTAAAAAAATAATTTTTAGCCTCTATTGCGAAAAATTCTGCTTCTATTTTCTCCTTGATGCTTGAATTGAGAAAAAAACACAAAAAATAAAGCCATATATAATTAAGTTTTAAAAAAAACAAAAAAACAAACCACCGAACAGTGGTGGTCGCCAGAATTATATAATTTCAGGCGAGTTGATCTCGCCTAACTTTGCTCCGGACGAGTTGAACTCGGGTGAGTTCGATTCGCCTGAAACTGTCTATGTGGCATCCCACTTGGTAGCCACCTCCTCATTTCTAGGGTTTTCTAAAATTTTTAACTTAAACTGAATATTTCTTCAATCAGAATGGATTATTTCAAAAATAAAAAAATACCCTTTTGTAGAGCTCTGAGTCTAGAATCCAAATATGATTTTTTTTAAATATTTTGATTAGTTTTAATATATATTTTTTAAATTATTGCAAGTAGGTTGTTAAAATCAAAGATGACACTGATTAAAAATTAAAAAAAATATCAAAACACATCCAATTTTTTTCAAAATTATATTGTGCACTAGATGAAAGAGTCCTCTCCAAAAAGGTATAATTGGTTTTGTGAAAATGATAAAAAAATTATACAAAAGTTGATGTGGAATGAAAACTATCAGATTCTGTAAAGTTTGACTTTAAAATGATATTACAAAGAAAATATGCATTAAAAATTGATTTTTTTTTCTCGAAGCACTAGATATTGAACTCATCTATTTGGGAAAAAAAATTAGGGAAAAATAAGATTGTTTTCTGTTTTTTTTGTGACATGGACTCAAAGTCACTTTTTCTTAAAATTTTCAGCAATTCAAAATTTGCTCTTAAATTTATTAAAAAATGTCAAAATAATATTTTAATTTTTTTGAAAAATTATAAGCATAAAATTGATCAAGAGATCTACATTTCATTAGTTTACATCATTTTGAAAGTCAAAACATAAATGCCAATTTTATGAGGTCGAAGTTGAAACTTTTTGCTTGTGTTGGCCGATTCCTTTATAAAAGTGTGACACAACTTTGTGCTTTTGCCCTAATGCAATGATCTCTCCTTTCAATAAGAAGTCGAGTTATGGAACTATGGCAGGGGTATTTGACACAGCAGCAGTAGAAGAAATGGGGTGATAACATAGGCTTGGTACATGTTCCAAAAGGCATAAAAAATAACATGCATACCTTTAACTCACTTGACACAGTATGGGGACTTGCTTTCCCTAGCACAAATAGATAGAGTATTTGAACTCTCTGATGGTCTTTAGAAGGTATTTATGACATCTTTGAATGCCACTTTATTTTGGCAAACTCAGTAGAGTTTTAGCTTATGTAACTACTGGCATGCTCATTTGAGTAATAGCCCTATTGTATCTTTGCCATCTATTATATATAAAATAGGAGCTACCCCCTAGGTAGCACTTAATGATAAAAAAATAAATACATAACTTTATTTAGAACTCCCAAAATTTAGCAACTATTTAGTTTTCCCAAGTATTTTTAAAGTGAAATAATTTGCATAATTAAAACTCTTTAAAACAACTCTTGTTATGCCAAGAGGCATAACCTACAGTGGCAACATGGGGTGGAGTGTAATAGCATGAGCATGTTAACAAAAATAAATTAAAAAAATAATTATATAACCGACATATTAAAATAATAATCATAAACATTACAAAAATATAGCCGACAAATGCAAATTAATACTTAAAACTATGTATAACATAAATGTATAACAACTCTCTAATACCTAAAACAATTAATGTCTAACAACTCTCCAATACCGAAAACAATTAGATAATTTAGAGTAGAACAAGGAAGAAGATAAAAATAAAATCATGAATTACATAAGGAAGAAACACAAAATAAAAATCAAGAAGCGGAAAAAATCAAAATCAAAATAACTATTGATAAAAATTTAAATAATCATCTCTCAAAATTATTTTGGCTTGCTGTTAATTTGTATGCTTTAGCTTAGTGTTAATGGTGTATGCATCTTTTAATATTCTTTTAGTCCCCTTTCTTAATTATCTCAATAATAGATATGAATTTAGTTTTCATTTTAAAAATTCTATTTTATTTTCTTTCATAAATTTGCTAAGTGTTATATTAAAAGTTAAAAATAGTATTTGGAGTTTTTGGTGATGAAGTAAAAACTAAATATATAAAACAAATTAATTACATTATTCATTGGCCTTTATAATAACTACTACAAGCACTTTTGAAAAAAAAACTAAATATAAGCAATGTATATATAGTATTATTAAAAATATAATGTATATTAGTAATTAGGGTTACATTGGGAATTTCATCTTTGGAAGATATTAAATGCACGATCCTCCAAAAAGTAAAATTTTCTAACTACTATATTAATTTTTCTTTTTCTATCAACTCTATATACATATAAAACATTCAGTTGAATTATTTTATCAAACATCATACTATGTAAAAAGGGCTTAGAATCATACAATTCTCCAATATTATAATTATGTCAATTGTTGGCATTCTATCTCCCATGGTTGCATGAAAGGTTATCAAGGTGAAAAAATATGAAGAATAAACACCATTAAAAAGTGTTTAACAAGCTACATACTAAATTATTTCAACAAGAACCAACATTTCCAAGGTTGCATTAAAATATAACTATTAAGAAATTGGGTTTTGCTATCCAATTCAATTGTATTGTGGAAAATTCGCATAACACAATATAAAATAGATTACAAATTGGAAAGAAATGCACCAAGATTATGGAAATATTTAGATTACAAGATTATTAGAATAGTTACTAAAAGTTTTAATATATGATTTTTTTTTGCTTTTAAATAAGCAAAATTTGAACCAAAAGAGTGTAATTTTGGTGTTAAAAAAGTAAGATCGTAAAACAAGGCTAAGAGATACAAACAAAACTTGAGTGATTTGTGGAACTCAAATCAAACAAATATGATATGAATGATTTGTGTAATTTTGAAAGGTAAGAGTTTATGCAAAGAAATAGATAAGAATATTATGTTGACAAATACTATTCTTATGTGTACAAGTACTAGGATGGCAATGTACATGCGTTGGAATACTTCATATTATATGTTTGGGTAAGTGCAAGAAGATAGGTTCACATTTAGTGGAAGAAATCTAAGGCAAATTTTTTTTAGAAGGAACAAATTTGGCAATATGGCTGATGAATCAAATGATGTCTTTAAACAATTACTCCATACCAAATGGTTTTATCTATTAATATACATTTGGAAATTAATATTGCACCAATGTAATCATTTGAAATGACCCAACCCTAACCCTAACCCTAACACTAACTCCAATGTTATAATTAGGGTTAGGGTTAGAATTAGTGGTATATTAGATATGAAAATGGAAACCTAATGGGATTGGCAAGGGTGGTTAGGGTGGGTAAAGGATAGATCTCAACATAGCACAAAACTCTAAAAGAAAAGATATAATAATGGAATAATGATAAGTAAGAATACAATCCCTCAAAAGATGTAAAAAATGATAATGTCATCAGAAATCACATATCTAAGACCTTAAAAGTGATATACCATACAAAATGTGTACAAAGAAAACTCATGGTGGGAAAGAAATGGGCAAGAGTCAAGAAAATTATAAGTTCTAAATTTTGAAATTCAGGGGTCAATTCAATGTGATGCAATCTGACTTTTAAATATTGATGTGGGACAATGGAACACTGATATTGAGGTCAAGAATGAGGTTTATGACATGGGTTAGAGTTAGAATTAGGGTTAGAGTTAAGGATAGAATTAAGCTTAGCGATAGAATGAGGGTGAGGGTTAGATTAGGGTTAGGTTAGAATTAGGGAACCTAGGGATATAATTGGGGTTATCGTTAGGGTTAGAATTACGGTTAGAATTAGAGTTAGGGTTAGAACTACTATCATAATTAAGTTAGGGTTAGGGTTATAGTTATAATTTGGGTTTGAATTAGGGTTTGAATTAGTAATATAAGTAGTATTGGGGTAAGAGTTAGGGTTAGGGATAAATCAAGATTAGAATTATAATTGGATTTAGGGTTACAGTTACAATTACAATTATAATTAGGGTTAGGATTTTTGTTAGAAATAGTGTTATAATTAGAGTTAGGGTTAGGGTTTAGGTTAGAACTAGGGTTAAAACTATGATTAGAATCAGGTTTAGGGGTGGGGTTAGAATTGGAGTGAATGTTAGGGTTAGGGTTATAGTTACAATTAAACAACAAAGGTCATTTACATTTATATCTATATATATATAGAACTATGGTTAGAACTAGGATTGAGATTAGGGTTGGAATTGAGAATAGAATTAGGGTTAAGTAGATCTAGGGGTAGAATTAGGGTTAGTATTATTTGTCAGGATTAATGTTAGGGTTAGGGTTATAGTTACAATTTGGGTTCAAATTAGAAGTTAGGCCTACAGTTAGGGTTAGGGTTAGGGTTCAAGTTCAAGAATTAGAATTAGGGTTAGAAATATGGTTATTGTTAGGGTTGGGGATAGAATTAGGCTTAGGGTTAGAATTACTATCAAAATTAATGTTAGGGTTATATTTAGGGTTAGGGTTAGAATTAGAGTTAGGGTTATATTTGTCTTTGTTTTTTTTACTTTTTAAATGTCCGCTTTCTGGGTGTGTGTGAGATCATGATGGGCCAAATAGTGACAATGGAGAAAAGAATTGTTGGATGAAAAAGTGCTAACATTTAGACTAATATTTAGATTTCGATGGAAAGGGTGTTAATATTTCTAGCTCAAATATGAATTCCCTCCAAAAATGCCTTGGGATTACCTGATATTTAGGAAAGTGAGAGTCCCAAAACTTGCCAAAGAAACTTGCAAAACCACCCATTTAGTGTTATCCTGAAATTTTCCACAATTTCATCCTTGAAGCTGACAGACTTTTTTGTAACTAAATTTAATCAAATGAAAAGGATTTATAGAGGAAACTGTTAAGATTCAAAAAATATAATATATGCCTCATAATAATTTTAATAGGTAATTATTATTAATTTTCTACATACACTATGTCTAATTTCCTAATAGATATACATATTGAAAAACATCCATAACTTTCAACATATTAATCCCTTTTTAAATCCAAAAGATGTGTCACATTCTAGGATTTATTGGGTATACATTAAAATTTAAATTTTTTGATTTTCTTATATTTTTGACCAAGTTAGGTTAGCTGGAAAATTAATTTTTAATATTTTAAAAAGTCACAATAAAAAATTCATAAATAATTATTTATTTACTTAAAAAATTCAAAAAAATGTGTCACATCTGCTCATGTGTCCTTTACTTAAATCCAAATCATGGAGGAAAAATATTATTTTTTTATCATACTTAGGTTGGCTGGAATAACACCTACTTTTTACATTTTTCTGAAAATTTTAGTAGCGCTTCATTGAAATATCGAATTTTCACCAAACTATTTTTAAAATTTTCAAAAAAATGTAGTAGACTATAAAAAAAACTCAATTTATTACAACTTTTATTACTACCTTATTTCTAGATTGTGTAGACAACTCATTCAATTTTTGACATGAAGTTACTTAAGTTTGTTTTTCACATTTACATTGCCACTTATGGGTAGTGTTTGGCCCATCACGATCCTGTACTTACCCTTCTACTCCAAATTTAATACGCTTCATGCTAGTCGATTGTACTTGCTCAAAAGTTTCTAAAGACTATTCAACAAATCCTTTTGCACAATTCTTCAATCTTTATATTCCATGAAAGGACATCTCTGTGTGGCATACTTCGCATGCCTTGTCTATGCTTTCACATTTTGCATATATGTCTACCATAACTTTTTGCAACTTTATATCTATCCAAACAAACCTACCTTCATTTTACTCAATGGTGTTTCAGATGTGCCTCACTTGAAACAAATTTTCCATTTTACAGGATTGAAACCCATTCTTGTGCACCTACACCTTGTTGTATGAGTCTATGATCTGATCCTGATGCAGGAGCATCCCTGGTTCAAGAGTAATCTCACATCAACCAAAAACATTTGCATTTTAGATTGTTGGCATTTTAGTTCTTTCATTTTCTGGGTCAGTTCAAGCAGTTCAGTCAGTACCAGTTTTTAGCTTGTGGTCTAGTTTTGGCATTTCACACCTTGTGGATTTGGACTTAACATCTGCATTCATTTAGCTACATCATATCAAGAATTTAGAGCATTTCGATTAGTCACCGGAAAGATACTGCTATCAGAAGTTGACTGTTTCTCAGGGCAGAGCATTCTAACAATTCTGGATAACCAATTGAAGGAGAAAGCTTGCGGATCATTCCTTCACTTGCGGATCTCAATGACACATCACTCAATGTCCTTTGGTTCATGGCTGACCTTCCCCAAGGGTCCGCACATTATTTCATTCATTTGAGGAAGTGTTCTATGCATTTAGGTCTGACCTGTCTATGAACACATTACAACTCTTCATTGGAGTTTGTGACCTTCCTTAGCCGACACGGAGGAGTCTATTCATCTGAAAATGATATATAAAGATGTAATAGATCCTTAGGAAAGTAGTTATAAAGTTCTCATGATTTAGATAATAGATAGTTGGCTGCTTTCGCAAGAGGACTTCAAAGCTTTATCTTGTGCATGTATGTAATCAAGCCTGTGAGCCCTAATTCTAGCCCGCATGTTGCCGGCCAAATTGTATTTGAATTCTTTGATATACTGAATGATTGAATCTACATTTGTTCCATTTCTTTGAGTTGTTTCTGTTGTGTTTACTCTTGCTGCACGGTCCAGACAGTTCATTCTGTGAACCCTCCTACCATGACTGCACCAAGTGGTATCAGAGCAAAAGTTCAATTCTTTGGAGCAAATTGGTGAAGGGGATTCCATAAGATCTTGCTGTGGATAGATCGCCAATCCGAGTTAGGTTAATGGTGTGCAACCAATCGCTAATTGAGAGGTAGTTGTTGCTTGTAGCCCGATCGTCGAACCTGAGGTAGTTTGCACTTGATCCTAGGAAGAATGCCACTGCGAAGAGTTCCTCCTGTTGGTACAATGGCTAATAGAATGGATGAGATGATGAAATTGATGAGAACAATGCAGATTCATTTGGATGTTGTTGAAGAAGATAGGTGAAGAGGATTGACACTGAGACCTAATGTTGAAAGTGATGATGAGGAAGAATTTTAATCTACTGAACAAATTGGCGAAACCCTAGAAGGTAATGAAGAAGAAGAATCAGACTAGATAAAGATGCTGTGAGCTATTTTAAAGATTGGAAAAAGACCTAGAGTTGATGTGCTGAACTATATTGGTAATTTGAATCCTGAAGAATTGATTGATTGGATAAATGACATGGAAGGATACTTTGAATATCAAGAAATTGAAGATCCGGAGAAGGTGAAATTTGCAAAGACAAAGTTGAAAGGACATGCTGCTATATGGTGGAAAGAAGTTCAGTTGGAAAGAAACAGAAGAGGAAAAGAAAAGATTACAAAGTGGGACCGGATGGTGAGAAAGTTGAAGAATTAATTTATACCTACTGACTATGAGTTGGAATTGTTGAAAAGATTGCAAAACCTGAGACAAAAGGAGAAATTTGTGAAGGAGTACACTGAAGAATTTCATAAGATGATCATAAGGACAGGACATAGTTAAGTGAGCAAGGAGAAAGTGGCAAGATACATTAATGGACTGAGATTGAACATTCAAGAAGAACTAAGCTTGGTAAGGATGACATCTGTGGAAGAAGCATATCAATTTCCTTGAAAGTTGAAGAGAAGCTGAATAAAAAGCATGATAAAAGACAAAGAGGCAGAGGAGGTAAATTTTAGAGAGGTAAAACATTTTCCAGATATGATAGACCATTTGTGGAGCAGAACAAGTTTGACAACCCATTTAAGAAGGATGACAGAGATAACAATGCTTACCAGAGAGATGACAGAAATTTTTACCGGAGAGGAAACCCTAGTGCATACCGAAGTGAAGGATACAAAAGAGAAGGAAGAGGATTTGATAAGAGGACATTCAAAGGTACTTGTTTCAAGTGTGGAGGTGAAGGACATAGAACATTCGAATGTAATCAGGGTAGTACAAGCAAGAAGACAAAGAATAGTGGAAGAGCAACCTATGTTGAGGAAGAACCTGTTGAATCACCCAGTTCTGTTGGTAAACCTGAGAAAGGAGAATCATTGGTGATGAGGAGAGCACTATTTCAAGTAGAGACAAATGAGGAACCATCATAGAGGAAAAGTCTGTTCAGAACTAGATGCAAATCTAGAGGTAAGTTCTGTAAAGTTGTAATTGATAGTGGTAGTTCAGATAACCTAGTTTCAGAGGAGATGGTGACTAAGCTGAAGTTGGAAAGATTGAAATACCCTAAGCCCTATCAGATAGCATGGATTCAGGATGATCATATTCCAAATTTGATCTAACAAAGGGTTTTTGGCAAATTGGTTTAAAGATAGAAGACTATTACAAGACAACCTTCTCAGTACCGCAAGGGTTATTTGAATGGAAAATCTTTCCATTTAGAATTAAAACAACACCATCTATCTTCCAGCAGAAGATGGATCTCATATTTAGACCCTACACTAAATTCATTCTACCATACATTGATGACATCCTTGTATTTAGCCAGGATTAGATTCAACACCTTAATCATCTGTAACTATTTCTTACCGTCTGCCAAGAGCATGGTCTTGCGGTGAATCCCACTAAATCCTACTTTGCACAGGAGAAAATAGTTTTCATCGGCATCAAGCTTCTCTTGGGGGGAGAAAATGGAGGCTCAGCTGCACATTCTGACCAGAATCTAGAATATCCAGGTAACAAATCTCAAAGAATTACAAAAGTTTCTGGGTTTAGTAAATTACATTGCTGGATTCTATTATAAGCTTGCTGAAGATAGGCTTGAGTTGAATAAGTTGTTAGGAAATACTCCACCTCCATGGTCAGATATTCATGATGCCATCATCACCAAAATAAAAGGGAAATGTGCCAATCTTCCACCATTAAGATTACCTGGTGATGGTTTCAAGATTGTTGAAACTAATGCTAGTGAAGCTGCATGGGCAGGCGTGCTAAAAGAAAATACGCCTCAAGGCCGTGAAGAGATTGTCAGATATGTATCTGGCAATTTTAAAAATAGTGAGTTGAATTATCATAACACTCATAAAGAGATACTTGCTGTTATTAATACCCTAAAAGCTTTCCAGATGTTTGTGGCTGACAAAAAGTTCTTGATAAGGAGCGACCTCCAAAATCTGTGAGGATTCTTCAAGAAGGAATCCAAGGACAAAGTGATCAGAGGAAGATTCTTAAGACGGGCACAATTTTTAAATACTTTTGATTTTGCTTTTGTTCATCTTCCAGGTGCTGATAATTTATTTGCAAATTTTCTATCAAGAGAAGGTCACATCCTTGAAAAGGTAGAGCATGATCAGCCTGTTGAAAAGCCACCAACTGTAAAGTCAGAGTAATCCGGGTCTAAGAGCAAAGGTGGTATGAAAGAAGTTGTCCAGAATGAAGTACCAACCCCTTTGCGAGAAGAGATTGCCATAACTTTCAAATAGCTAATGATTTTTTGTCTGACAGGTTTAAAATGATTACTGCAAAGCAGTAACTCACTCATGAAGGTCTGTGGACACAAAGACATTTCTTAGAATTCTCGGCTGAAGCTGAACCAGTTGATCTAGACATTGGTCATGTACTCCAAAACTAGTGTGGAGATTTCATCTTACTAGTAAAGTTCTTAAATCTGTTTGTACATAGACCAAACCGATGGCTTGATGAGGAAAGAGATAAAGAATTGATAAGGGATATGTTTCAGAGCCCTTATCCTCCAGCCGATGGTTTGCAATTTAATGGTACTTCTACTTACATAGGATGTATTTTCAAATTAACATTTGATTCATCTGATTAAAACCTGATAGGCAGACATATGTGTCAGACATATGGACCAACTGGAGCAGGCCCTCTCTATCAACATTGGAGTGTTCCTAATAAACTTCATAGTCTGCATTCAAGATAAACACCCATATGGATCCATACGAAGACATACAAGATGGAAATGATAGATCGAGGAGCCTTAGAACATGGTATATCTGGGTTGTACAAATTAAATACATTAAGCATCATTTGGAAAGAACTTGATCCGCATGAAGCTGTAGGCTTTACACCTATTGTGGAGGCAGCTGAGACTTCACGGTACCCTGGATGTGTCCCACATGCCTCACACATGACTTGCACCAATTGTGCATATGATCCTAATGATGATCCCAGAACGGCCGGATACAATGATTCTGGTCCTAGCACTAGCTAATGGATTGGGCTTGTCATCCACCGAAGGAATCTATCCCTTCGTGTCAAAAGACAGACGTGGTCCACACCACAAAAAAGGGGAAATCTTACGCACCTAACAGTAAGTACGAGTTATGCCTCTCATGATAAAAAAGAAACTTTGTAAAAAGTAGATTCTTTAGGAGTCTTGTTAGTCCCTCTTTATTCCTTATTCATAGGTTATTGGGATCCACCAGAGGAATCTTATCCTCAACTAGATAACCCTATAGGTAAAGAGTTGCAACGTGTCTGCTTCCTATGGTCAGATTTCAATCTCGGACTTAATGGAGTGAGGTTAAAGATCTGCCTCTATGATCTATATAAAGACATGAGGCCACCTCAATATTCATCAGAGTCTTGAGCGAGTGAGTCCTCATAGCAAGCATAGAGTCTTAGAGTTCTTAGAGTTTTTGATAGCAAGTCTTAGGTAGCTCTAAGGATCAGAGTAGTATTCTCTTTCTGCTCTGCAGAAATCAGAACCTCAGAAGTCCTGATGACATAGGTTTGTAATATTTCTAATAATACAGTGAGCATTGTATGAGATGAATGTAATCTTGTGATATGATAATAAAATCTTCCGCATATTTCATTTGTCATTTGTCTCTTCCACATATTTCATTTGTCATTTGTCTCTTGCAGCTATTGTCAAATCTGGTATCAGAGCCTAAAGAAAACTAATCTTTGGTTGCATTCATAGTTACAGTCTTTGTATGACTATATCTATTCTTGAAGTTCAGAAGTAATGTTTATATGTATTGCTCTCTGTATGGCTCCCTATATTGCTCTTACCGCCATTTGTATGTCGTAAGTCCTTGTCTGTAAGTCCTATTGTGAAGCCATGGAAAGGCGTTGTTAGGGCAGTCCTGAGGCAGTAATTTGGTAATTCGAGCACATGTGTGAGTCCAGATTCAAGCTCAGAACATGGAGAAAGCTTCTACTTCTAGATCGGGTATGGCACTCGAGGACCACACTAGGGATTGCAACAGTGAGGTTAGTTTTATGAACTTCTTTACAGATAGTGAAAATACTTTCTCTATGCCAGAAGAATCTAGTAATGCTTTAGATGATGTTTCTCAGAATAGATTTCTCAATGAGGATTTAGAGTACCGAGTATTAAGCCGTTTGAGATTTACAGTGATATTCTAACTAGTCTTGTAGAGATGTTCAATAAGTCTAAGGGTTTAAAGAATTTCTTTGGATATAAGTCTTGGCAGAAGTGTCATGTCACAACATTGCAACATACTGTTACAGGTGGTAGTGAACGATAGCTAAAATTATTTAATGACACAACAATTAATAAATTTTAGAGTCAGTCTAGGGCTAGTCCAGACAATCCCCAGTACATGCATCTGTCATACGTGCGAATAGGCATCATAGGTCACTATAGGAAAGGACTTCCTATTATTATCTTCATGATGCTTAAAGATGCAAGGTTTTACAAGTTATCCCATGCTTTGCTTGGTTGTGCTTGCGATTCCATGGCAGAAGGATCGCTTTATATAGATTGCCTTTTGGATTTCACAGTAAGCCTTAAGGATGGTAACCTCAATCATGTCCTTACTTACCAGTTCAAAACAATGAATTTATTTATGAAGGACATGTCCATCGACCATTCTTTAGTCTTCTTGGTTCATTACCGGCTTAATAATAAGGTTATTCCTTTAATGATGAACCCTAGAAGAGGTCAGGGTACTGAAGGCTTATCCACATTCTGGAAATCCACCAGTGAGCACACCCAGTTGACAACTCCCAAAATAGTGCATCATAAAGACATACAACTTCCAAAAGAATGGGCTTGGATTTATGGGATAAAGATTGTCAACCTCCTCCATAGAAACCTCCTCAACTCTGTGGAGTCACCCTAGAAGAAATTGATGACTAGGCAATTATTAGGTTCTCCTTAGGCCGTGCACCTTCCATGAGAATGGAGCAAACTTTTAATTATAATAACCCTATGCCGTCAGTGTTGCCAAGATCACAAAGTGTTAGGATCCAGCCTGTAGAAGGCTTTGAAAATCTTTTTAAACTTCCAGCTATTAATAAGTTTGTTTTTAGTAGTTTAGGTGCTAGTTCCTCAAGTGCACCTGCACCATGTCCACATGTACAATACTCAGAACTGGACAATGGTCTTTATAAACATGAAAAATGTTCATTTGTGTTTCATCCACCCACTGGCCACATTAGAATGTATTCTAGCAAACCTGCCAACATTCCCGAGCAGGACATTAAAGAAGCCAATGAAAAATATGTATCTACTCCTATAGGTCTTAGTGTAGTCCCTGGTACACTACCTCCTTTTGAGGATTTTATGATGTATGACTTGACTGGAAAATACCAAGTAGATTTTTGGCCATTGCATGTGTCACCTGCCGGTGAACCTCAAGGTTCTAGTCAGAGCAAGTTACTAAACTGGAAAAACCTTTGCCTTCGCAAGTCTATTCTTCTCCTCTATGATAGGAAAACCTAGGAAGAAGTTCAAGCCATTAGAACTGAAAAACAATTATTGAGTATTCAAGAGAATCTACACACATCTATTGCATCTCTTGATAGGCTTGAAAAGGACCTTATTAAGAAACTTTAGCAAGAGGTTCATGAACTCCGCCAATCTTATGAGCAATTTAAAACACATGCTGAAATGTGGTGGGTCGCTCAATAAAGAGAAAGTGAACAACATAGAGAAATGTTGCAAAAAGTTAGGGCTGAAAATAAATTAGACTGTGATGTGTTGGGTGCTCAGTTGGTAAACTGTAATCTGCACATAAAACAAACAGAAACAAAAGTTGAGTCAGTGTAGAGAGAAATTAAGTCTGTGTTTGAGTCCCAGATGCTGTTAGGAGACTCCATTAATAGAGAGTCAACTAATGTACAATCAGTTGTCCTCACACTTAAACAGCCACAAATAGTAAAAATGTTAAATTTCCCTTCTAGTGCAAAAGGATATTTACATGCACAATATGAGGGTCCCAAACTCTCCACAACAGTTAAACAACCTGTAATTGAAAAAGTATATGATCCCTCTACTGGTCAGTTAAGAGATACCACGGACGAAGAAAAAGCCAAAGGAAAATTCCAAATGGCTCATGGAAATGGAACAAATCCAAATGGTTCCAACCCAGTAGATCCTTTTAAGAATATCCAGTCTTACAAAGCTGATACTCCTCCTCTGGTAAATTTTGATAATTTTGAGGATGTTGAGAACATGAGAGGCATTGATGCCATACAAACATGGATCACCAATTATATGGCTACAAATGCAGGAGTTGATGAAGCTCAAGTGATAAAGCAAGCCCTCAACTCAATGACTGGAGTAGCACGGAATGTGTGGGATTGTCTTGAGGATACCTTTAGAGAAAACCTGATTGCTAGGGGCACTGATTAGGTATGTGCACAGTTAACACGTCTGTTTGTGGGAAGAACAGACACACAGGAAAAACTTGCCTACAACAAATTCATTAGAGGCAAGTGTAAAGATTTAAAATACTTCAATGAATACTGCCAAGAGCAGTATAAAAATTTTTAGTCGTGAACAAAATCATGAGTTCATGTTCACTACCTTTTTGAAAAGCTTTGGAGATGTGGTTGGAGAATTCTACCACAAACGAGTGTTAGAGAATTTGGTAACTGAGAATATTGAAATGAAAGAATTAACATTTCCTTGCTGCAGTTTTTGATAGAAATAAATGAAGAAATCTGTCAGGATTCTAAAAAGAGAAAATAAATGAAAAGGGTTAAACCCTTATTGTCTGCATCTGCTTGTTACCAAATTATGCCATCTAACTAGTTTCCTGATAAAGTCAAATCTTCTTCTAAGTGCTATTCATGTGATAAATCTGACAAGTCTTACTACAAGAAGAAGAAGAAGAAGTACAGTAAATACCCCAAGAAGAAAGGGTATTTCAGGAAAAAGGACAAAAGGAGCTCTGGTAAAAAATGGGAACCCACATGCTACATCTGTAAAGGCAAACATTATTCCAATAAATACCCAGAGCGTAACAAGAAAAAGAATAAGGGTAAAGTCTGAGCTGCTAAAGCTATAGGACTAGATGACAATGATGAATTTGAATTCATCAATGAATATCCATCAGATTCAGAGGATATTATCCTCTCAGAAATAGAAGAAGAATCTGATGATGAAGAATATTTGTCTGCTCCAGAACATGTAATGGTAAATCACACCATTGGGGTAGAAGCACCATCATCTGAGTCATCAGATGATTCTAAAAACTTAGATGATTCTAAAAATTCATTCTTTTGCAGAATGCTAAGAAGGGACACTAGAGCTGACCTGGACAAGGTTATTGAAGAAATTGTCCAGATTGAATCCCGTTTGCAAAAAATGGACATGGGCCAAGAAACCTAGAAAAAGCTGACCAGTAAAGTGGAATAGCTTATGGCTAAGACACATTTTCTCCTCAGAGAAAATGAAAGGTCCATTATACTTCCTGCTAGAAGAACCCCGGTGCTAAATTATTCACAACCAATCACACCATCAACACTCACAACACCAATTGCACAAAGAACCCTAGCAGAGGCCCCTGCTGCAGGAAGTATGGCAAGAAGGTTATGGCACAAATAGAGGAAAACCTTCTTAGAAAAATTTATTCAGCAAGCCCAAGATGAGATCAGTGAGATTGATGAAGAAGAAAATCTACAACTTGTTGATGAGATGGGGAGATCTCAAGAACTGGATAAGTATATTAACCAGTTCAATTCTTCTTGTTCATTTCAGTTGCCACAAGAAACCACAGTATAAGAAGAACAAATTTACTATGAAGAAAAACCATACAGTCCTCTGATTCATCAAACTAAGGACACAGAAAGCAATCCTGTGCTTATTCAAAATATGGCACCCTATCTTGAAGAAGGAAGTAGCAGTCAACATCAAGTGAGAGCATATCAACGTAACAAAAGCACTACTACTTGCCCTGGAGTAATTCTCAGTATTCATATTCCAAGTATTAAAATGTATCCACTAGCCTTTCTATGGGATACCGGAGCTGGCGTTAATGTAGTCTGATATAACTGCTTCCCTACAGAGCTCTGGATAGAAGGATCCACAGAATTGGTTTTTGGCAAAGGCAAATTCGTATCCAAATTAGTGTGTAGAATTCCTATTCAGTTAAGCAATGGATTCATAGAAGAATTGACCTTTGTACATTATGAAGTGGATGGATACGATGGAGTTATAGGAAGTAGAGCTATGCAGAACAGGGAACCAATCACCATTGATTCCACTTTCATTACTCTGCGAGGTACTTTTCAAGTCCCTTGACTCCATCAAGATTTGGCCTTTACTTCCAAGATAGAGATACCAAAAAAGAAGAAACAAAAAATAGTATGGATAGCAAAGCAGATAGAAGCTGCACAGAGCCGCTGGAAAAACTTAAAGCAGAATTTGCAGCCACAATGCTCACCAAGGACCTCAAGAAGTAGAAAAGGAACCTATTCTATAGTCTACCATTGAAAAGAGATCCAGAAGGTAAGGAAATAACTCCTAAAGCCAAAGCAAACTATTTCCTTATGAGCATGCATGAAACTAAAGTTTGTAGAGAAGAAATTGAAGAATTATGCAAGATGGATTTAATAAGAGCCTCTAGTTCACCATTCTATTGTCATGCAATGTATGTTCCTAAGTTTGATGAGAATGGTAATGAACTTCCTGAGAAATGGCTAGTTGTAAACTACAAGCTGTTAAATGAATGCCTAGTAGATAATCATCATCCATTACCAAGTAAAGATCATATTTGGCAAACCATTCAAGGTAGCCACATATATTCCAAATTTGATCTAACAAAGGGTTTTTGGGAGATTGGTTTAAAGATAGAAGACTATTACAAGACAGCCTTCTCAATACCGTAAGGGTTATTTGAATGGAAAGTCCTTCCATTCAGAATTAAAACAACACCATCTATCTTCCAGTAGAAGATGGATCTCATATTTAGACCCTATGCTAAATTCATTCTGCCATACATTGATGACATCCTTGTATTTAGCCAGGATATGATTCAACACCTTAATCATCTGCATGAGGAAGTCTTGTGTGATATTATGCCTATGGATGTTTGTCATATCTTATTGGGTAGACCTTGGCAATATGATAGAAAAGCTATACATGATGGAAGAAAGAATACATATACTATAACATCAAATGGGAAAATAATTACTTTGATTCCTTTGGAAGATGATCCTAAAGATGTGGTATGTGAGAATGCTAGAATCTATTTGGTAGATGGAAGGAAATTTTTGGATGGTTTGAAACAGGAAAGTATGTGTTATGCCTTGATTCCTAAAATGCATGAAGTAGTGAAGAGAGAAACTGAACCAGATGAGATAAGAGAGTTGTTGACAGAGTATGGAGACATCATATCAGATAATGTACCTGAAGGATTACCACCTATAAGGAATATCGGTCATCACATGGATCTTATACTGGGAGCAAGTTTGCCTAACAAAGTAGCACATAGAATGACACTGGTAGAGAATGGAGAATTGAATAGACAGATACAAGAGTTGTTGAGGAAAGGTTTGATTAGAGAAAGTTTGAGTCCTTGTGCAGTACCTACAGTTTTGGCACCAAAGAAGGATGAAGAATGGAGAATGTGTACTAATTCTAGAGAAATAAACAAGATCACAGTTAAGTATAGATTTCCTTTACCTAGGATGGATGATATCATGGATTGTTTGAGTGGAGTAGGATATTTCACAAAGATAGATTTGAAGAGTGGATACCACCAGATTAGAATCAGAGAAGGTGATGAATGGAAGACTGCTTTTAAGACAAATAAAGGATTGTATGAGTGGTTAGTGATGCCTTTTGGACTGACAAATGCACCAAGTACTTTCATGAGATTGATGAATGAAGTCTTGAAAAAATTCTTGGGTAAATTTGTGATTGTGTACCTGGGTGATATTCTAATTTTTAGTAAGACAAAAGAAGAACATTTGTGGCATATTAGACAAGTTTTACAGAGACTGAGAGAGGAGAAATTGCTAATAAACATCAAGAAGTGTAGTTTCATGAAGGAAGAATTGGTATATTTGGGATTTGTGATTTCTGCGGAAGGATTGAAGATGGACCTTGAGAAAGTGAAAGCAATTATTGAATGGCCTACACCAGAGAGCATTGGAGAGGTTAGATCATTTCATGGATTAGCTAGTTTCTACTAGAAGTTCATCAGAAATTTTAGTTTAGTTTGTAACCCTATGACAGAGACAATGAGAGGTGACAAAATATTTCAAGTGGACATCAGGAGTAGATACAAGTTTTGAGTTGTTGAAGCAAAAAGTGACAAAGCAACCTATTTTGGCATTACCAGATTTCAATAAGGTATTTCAAGTTGATTGTGATGCCAATGGAAATGTAATTGGAGCAGTATTAAGTCAATAAGGTAGACCTGTAGCTTATTTCAGTGAGAAATTGAATGATGCAAGGAGAAGATATTCAGTTTATGATCAAGAGTTCTATGCCATAATTCAAGCCTTGAAGAAGTGGAGACATTACTTGTTGCCTAAGGAGTTTGTGTTGTATACAGATCATCAAGCTTTGCAATATTTGAAGAGTTAAGGTAAGTTGAATCAGAGACATATGAGATGGGTAGAGTTCATGCAGAGTTATACTTTTGTGTTGAAGCATAGGAGTGGAAAATCAAACAAAGTTGCTTATGCCTTAAGTAGGAGAAGAAACTTGTTGACATAGATGAGAGTTGAAGTGTTGGGTTTTGATGAATTGAAGAACATGTATGAGGGAGACACTGATTTTGTAGAACCTTGGAGAGCATGCAAAGAACCTGTTGTGACAGATAGGAGTAAGTGGTTGGACTATTTCATTCAGGAAGATATGTTGTTCAAAGGAAGCTAGTTGTGCATACCTAGAAGTTCAATGAGAGACAATTTGATCAAGGAGAAACATAGTGGTGGATTGGCAGGACACTTTGGCATTGATAAGACAATGGCTTTGGTAAGTGAAAATTTCTTATGGCCTTAGATACATAAGGACGTTCAGAGTTGTAGAGTTTGTCAAGTTGCAAAAGGGAGTAGTTAGAACATCAGATTGTATAAACCTTTGACAGTACCGGTGAGACCTTGGAAAGACATAAGCATGTATTTTGTAATGGGATTGCCTAAGACACAGAGAGGACATGATTCAATATTTGTAGTGGTTGACAAATTTTCAAAGATGACTCATTTCATACCCTGTAAGAAGACAACTGATACAGTGCATGTGGCTGACCTATTTTTCAAAGAGATTGTGAGATTGCATGGATTACCTAAGAGTATAGTTTCGGACAGAGACACAAAGTCTGTTGAATAGTTTTGGAAGACACTTTGGAAAAAAGATGAAGACATATTTGAAGTTCAGTTCTACTTTTCATCCATAGACCGATGGACAGACATAGGTAGTGAATAGGAGTTTGGGAAACTTGTTGAGATGTTTGGTTGGAGACAAAGTTGGAAGTTGGGACTTGATTCTTTCACAAGCAAAGTTTGCTTACAATCATTCAGTAAATAAGAGTACCGGAAGAACACCTTTTAAGATTGTTACCAGAGTGAATCCTAGAGGAGTTGCAAAATTGAGAGATATTAGTACAGAAGAAAAGAGAAGCACAGAAGCAGAAGAATTTGTAGATCATATGAAGACAGTACATAATCAAGTAAAGAAACATTTGGAGGATATGAATAGTAAGTACAAAGAGGAGGTGTTATCACCCAATTTTGCACCCTTGCCTGAAGCTGTTAAAGCTCTGCAAACTGGAATAACATGGGATTGATCTGTAAGTGTGGGACTTTGCTAAATGAGATCAAACCTCCAGAGAAGGCCGGCTTCCTTGTCTAGTTATCACCTAAAACTATTGTATTTTGGGGTGAAAAGTGGAAGAAATGTATTGAAATGAAAGATAAAGCAACAATACTTAAAAACATGGAAGGGTGATGCACCAGACAGTTCTAAAGAGCCTTTGCAAAACTGAAGCATGCACAACACAACCAGATACAACAAGAAAATATACACATAATAGATGATTCTAACAGAGATAAGAAGCAAGATGATTGAGAGGAACAAGAGATATTCACAGACAACCATATGCAGATTCACACAGAGATAGAGAAATCAGCAAAAGGCATGATAGCTTGCATATATCTAATGAAAGGCAAGGTTACAGCATGAAAAGTTCTGTTTGGAAACAGGGAGAACATGATGCTCCAAAAATTTTCCAACCTTTCTTACATCATAAGCCTCAGCTTATATAGCATCTTCATCTAACCTAAGTCGGTTACCCAATTCACTCAGAGAGCTGCAATCAAAAATATCTTCTTGAAGGGATGTCCACCTGCCAGGAGTAATGGCACCAAAGGATCTAGAACAGGGGCAGGTGAGAAGATATTTAGAATCATTAATGCGAGTAGTTTATTCCTTGATCTTCCACACCTAGGTGGCGAAGCAAAGACTAGAGATGAAGCGATGGCGGGATATTTTGGGCCATCAATGTGAACTGTGCTCTCCTGTGCAGTAATGAATGCGGGAAATATCTTCACCAACTCAAAAAGGTCGTCGCTGAAAAGGTCCACCCGAATGACATGAAGATCCGGATCACAAATGGAAGTGAGAACCTTCCTAAAGAATTCCCGCCAAAAGGTCATCATCATGATATTTTCAAATTTTTGCAGGAAATGATTATCCCACATGCACCCGGAGGTGACATCTTCATCACTTTATATGATAAGCCGTGAGCATATATAATGTCAGTGCTTTTGCTCCCGATGGCATCATCATGAGCCTCATCATCGTCCCCTTCCTCATCATGTCCCGTTGGCAAGACTCCTTGTATCAGCGGGCCGATTGCATGTTAGCCCGATATGAAAAGTCACCCCGATATGAAATTAGCCCTGAGCCTCATCATCATCCTCAAGACCCGCGAAATATCCTCCTAATGGAAATATCCTCCTGACGAGCTCGTCTCGATAATTCATATCACCTTGATGTGAAATATCACCCCACAGAAAATATCACCCTGCGGGAAAGCATATCTGGACCTCATCACCTGATAAAAAATATCACCCTGATGTGAAATATCACCCCGCAGAAAATATCACCTTGTGGGAAAGCATATCCGGACCTCATCACCTGATAAAAAATATCACCCTGATGTTTGAAAATTAGGATGATGTGAAATATCCTCCTGAAGGAAGTAACATGATATAAAAATATCACCCTGATGTTTGAAAATCAGGATGACGTTAGCAGGATGTTGGGGAGGAAAGATCCTCCTGATCATGTTCATACAATATACCTCTTCATATCCAGGTGACATCATCAGCATGTTAGAGTAGGGTGATATTTGGAAGCAAGAATGATATTTGTAAGGTACCTGATATTTGGAAATATCATCCTCATCCGGAAGAAACTTGATGATGATATCAACCTCTTCGGCATAAACCGATGCATCGGAGGAAGCTCCTCCTGCTTTGCCGACCTCATCATGTCTCGCCGATGATCTAGATGATCATGTCCGCAAACATCCTGATGACGTCACCATCATGCCGAACATCAGGATGATCTTCAAATGCTAACTGGTGTTAAGGAAAATATGACCCCATGCGGGTTATGACAACATCATCATGATATTCGGGGCAGGATGATATTCAGAAATATCACCCCCCACAAAATATCAGGTTGCACTGTAGCCTCATCGTAAGATCGGGGTGATCTTTGGAATATGACTGATATTTGGAAATATCACCCCCTACAGAAAAGCATGAAACTGTGAAATAAGTGGACATCACCCTGACATAGAAATGACGTCTGCAGCATGTCGGGTGATCCAGCGATCATGAAGTGAAAACATAACATCAGGATGATCTTCAATTGAGATCACCTGATATTCAAATGTGATGACCCTTCAGAAGATTGGGTCATACTTAGAAACTTCATAGCACCAACATCAGGATGATCTTCCGCTAAGATCACCCGATGTTAAAATATCACCCCGATATGAAAGATCAGGTTGGCAGAAATATGATGACCTTCGCAAGAAAGATGATACTCCCCCGGAATGGATCTGGATGACATCAGCGGCATATGACTTGGTTTATCATTGCAATTACCATGATGTCATCATCATGTTATCACATCAGGGTGATATTTGGAAGGAAGGATGATATTCAGAATATCGAGTGATATTTGGAATATCACCCGATGTTCAAAATATCACCCGATCTTAGAAATATGACCCGATATTAGAACATCAGGGCTTGACCAGATGATGACCCCGCATAACTTCCTCCTTTTAGCGAATATCAGGGTGATGTAAAAAGAAAACTTGCCTATTTTTTCAATCTCTTTCATATGGTAAGATTCCTCAGGCAAGATTCAGATTTTAGAAATTGGGTTAAGATCTCAGGATCACAAAAATGGCTTTCATGGGGATATGCATACTGACTGATCCTGGTTGAATTATTTTGACTCTTGCTAGAGGAAAAATAGGTCAACAGTTTTGGCGACCCCTATGGGATGTTTTCCTGCTAAACATAAGATCAGTGGCCTTAAGTATCCATTGGGCATGGAGTCAAGCTTAAAATATGCTGGGGAACTAGGACCCGCCTCTCAAAACACAAAAAGGGGAGAAGGCCTGCTTTCTCCTAATGACAAAGCAGCCTGTGCAGAAGCACTTAGGGAAGTAAAAGGATCTAAACTACTGTGCAATAACACTTATTGAAAAATAGGAAGTCTAACCTACTAATTTACAGGGTGCTCATACCTCAAAACACTTTTTCATGTGTATCCCATTGACTGGGATATGCAGATTTTCTCCATTCATATTTGACAACTGAAATGCATTGTGCTCCTTGCATTCAGTGATGAGAAAGGGGCCACTCCACATGCTGTCAAATTTGGAATGCTTCCCTGGTCTACTCCTCAGCTCATCCCATTTGAGCACCATATCACCCACTCTAAAATGTCTGGGGGTAGCCTTCTTGTCAAAATTTCTTTTTGTTTGCAGCTGATGATGTTCCATGGCTACCATAGCTTTATCTCTGCTTTCCTCCAGCTCCATAAGCTAAGCATATCTTATAGCCATGGGGCTTTCTACTTCAAGCATTTCTAGATGATGCATGATGTCTAGTGCTGGCAGTTCCATAGACATAGGCAACCTTGCCTCCTTTCCATACACTAGCAGATAAGGGGAGTTCCCAATAGACCTCTTAGGAGTTATCCTATCAGCCCACAGAGCAAACTTCAAATCAGTGTGCCAGGTCCTCTGATTATCCTCCATTGCCCTCTTAATAATCTTGATGAGATTTTTGTTTGTGGATTCAGCCAAACCATTACCCTGTGGATAATAATTTGATGAAGTATTCAAATAAATTCCATTCTTGACAGCCCAGTCAGTTATTCTTAGGCCAACAAAAGCTAGAGCATTATCAGAGATGATTGATTTAGGCACTCCAAATCTAGAGACCAAATCACCATAAAAATTCAAAACAGCACTCTCATTAGATTCTTTCAGAGCCACTGCTTCAGTCCATCTTGTGAAGTAGTCTGTGGCTATGAGTATCCACCTGTGGCCTGCACTTGATGGTGGGTTGATAGGTCCAATAAAATCAATGCCCCATCTCATAAAGGGATGCTCTACCTGGATTGGGTGTAGAGGCAAAGCTGACAGCCTCTCTTTTCTTGCAAAAAGGGTACACTTAACACACTTTCTAGCCCATGCATGGGCATCCTTAAATAAGCTAGGCCAATAATAGCCAGCTCTCATTACTTTCCAAGCAGTAGTCTTTGGGGCAAAATGACCCCCTGCTGTTCCATCATGGAGTTCATGTAGCACCCTGTCAGTCTGATCGGTATCAACGCATCTAAGCAATACACCATTAAAGTCCTTTTTGAAAAGGATGCCTTCTATTAAAACATATGGAATGGATTGCAGCCTAAAGTATCTTCTTTTAGCTTTATCTAAGCCTGCAGGACATCTACCAGTTTGCAAAAATTGGGTCATATCATTAACCCAACTAGTACCTACTGCTGCTATATCATCTTGATGCTCCTCTTCTATGGTCAGGAGCACCTCTTCTTCTTCCTCTACCTCATCCTTAGAACTGGTGACAAGCTATTCACTGAGTCCTCTACCTCTGACCAGCTTGGTTATCTTGATCTCCACATCATATTCCATGACCTTGGTGATCCAACCAGCCCTTTTCTCATTAACATCTTTATTCAGTAGGAACTCCTTCACACTAGGATGAGCCACCATCAGGTGTATCTTGTTAATTGAAACAAGATGTCTAAATTTTTTCAGGGTCCTGACTACTACCAGGACATGCTTTTCAACGAAGCTATACTTCTGCTCATACTCCTCCAACCCTTGGCTGAAGAAGGCGATTGGTTGTTCAAAACCCTCGCTCTATTGCTACACCAGAATAGCAGAGATGGTATCCAGGCCGCCATAAGCATACAAGATAAAGTCCTTAGAGAAATCAGGATTGATTAGGGTTGGTGCAGTTGCTAATGCCTCCTTTATGGACTGGAAGCTAAGTCTGGCCTCTGACGTCCAACTGAAAGTTATGTTCTTTTTCAACATAGACATCAAGGGTTTTAAGAGATTTGCAATATCAGGTATGACCCTTCTCAGAAAGTTAATTCTGCCAATGAAGCGCTGCAGTCCCTTCTTATGACTAGGTAAGGGCAATTCCAAAATGGCCTTTATTCTCTCCTTATCAATGGTAATACCCTCCTTTGACACAACATGCCCCAACAACTTGCCCTCATGTACAACAAACATGCATTTCCTTGGATTGAGGGATATCCCAAACTCTCTGCATCTTTCAAAGACTAGCCTTAGGTGGGATAAATGCTCAGATGCATTCTTAGAGAAGACTGTTATGTCATCCAGGTATACCAGAACTAGCTTATACATCAGACCCTTAAAGGCCATGTCCATGGCTCTTTGAAAAGTAGAGCCAGCATTTGAGAGGCCAAAAGGCATCCTCTTGTAGGCCATAGTACCCCACTTGGTTGTGAAAGCAGTCTTGAATTGGTCTTCTTCCTTGACCAGCACCTGGTTATAACCAAAAAATCTATCAAGCAAAGAAAACCTTTCTGAACTAGCCACCACCTGCAGAATTTGCTCCATTGAAGCCAATGGGTAGTGGTCTTTTAGGGAGGCTCTGTTGAGGTCTCTGAAGTCAACACACAACCTGACCTCCCCATTTTTATTCCTCTTAGGCACAAGGTTAGAAACCCAAGAAGTGTGCTTAATTGGAAAGATGATCTTCCCCTCAATCAACTTGGTTAGTTCTTTGATCATCAGGGGTTCTAGCTTTGGATTCAGAGGTCTCTATTTTTGCCTCACCGGTTTTATACCTGGCTCTAACTCTATGGTGTGTTGGGCAATATGAGGATCAAATCCCTTTAAGTCTGCATAATCCCAAGCAAACACCTCTTCAAATTCCTTACAAAGAGTAATGACAGCTCTTCTGTCTTCAGCTGAGCAGATTTTACCAATTTTGAGGAGTCTACCCTTAAAAACTTCTAGCTCTTCATAATGCTCCTCCTTTACCTGCATACTGGTTTTTGTCTTCTTCTTTGGTCATCAGTGCCAAAAATAGATTCCAAGGTGACCAATCCCCTGGGCAGCTTATTTGTTCTCCACTGAATTATTTGATCATTGTCATACTGTTGTTTGAGTTTATCCTAATTCATTATGGAAAACTCATCTTCCTCTAATATGAACCTCAGGATCTGTTCATCACTGTCAAAAACTTGCCAGTGAATATTATTATCAGGGATAGAAGGCCTAGAAATTATCTTTACATGAGGCTGAACCTTCTCCCTTTGAATATCACTAGGGATGTCAAATTGAGCCTCAATTGAAGCTAATCTGTCAGCATGATGGTTCTGACTCCTTGGAATGGAGATCAGATTGAAAGCATCAAACTCTTCAATCAAATTCCATACCCTGTGTTTGTAGCACTTCAGGGCATCACTTTTTGTAAGGTGCAGTCCCCTCACCTGATTCACAATGAGTTCACTATCTCCAAACACCTGTAGACAACCAATCTTCCTCCTTCTTGCCCACTACAGACCTTGGATCAACCCTTCATACTCAGCAGTGTTGTTAGTACAAGAAAAGGCAAAATGAAAAGCAGCATAATAATTTTCACGTTGTGGTGACACAAGCATTGCACCACCACCAGATCCATTTCTACCCCTAGAGCCATCAAAATACATTTTCCATACCTCATCATGTTGCTCTACCTGTTGCTCTGCTTTCTTCAGAAGACTTGGTATTGTTGTTTCATGCTCATGCAATATGTACACTCCCAGGCCAGTTTCTTGGATATGTCCCTCAGGATCATCCACAACATTTTCAGAGGCCCACTCCATCAAGAGTACCTCTGGTATGCTCTCAGCTTGTAGTTCCTGAGCAGCAACTAGTTCAGGGTCATCAGAGATAATGCAATTTGCATTAACAACACTGGGTGTGTAAGGTTCTATGTGATAGTCTGAAAGTAACTCAGATTTCAAAGTTACTTTGGTGCCATATCTGGTCCTAAAAAACATGTGGGACCAGTTAGAAGATAGATATCCTCCTATTTTGGCTGTAAATTCCCTTGATAAGCACATGGCAAAATGAGGAGGCAAATCTATTATGAACACCTCCTATGAAATAGAAACATTGGGGCAGGCATGTAGGGTGAGACGTAGGTCTCTTATGATACCCACAGTATTAACAGATGTACCATCCAACTGGAGTACGCCTTTCTCAAGTGGCTAGTACTTAAGCCCTAATTGATCTACAATCTGCTTAGGCATGATAGAACTGCTTGCTCCACTATCCACCATGCAATTGTGCACTAGTTTGTCCCCAAGTATCAGTGATACATAAAAGGGAAGAGGTTTGGCACCTTGGTTAGGCTTCTTGATGTCATCTTGGGATGAATTAGCAAGGACAGTCCTATTTAATTTAATAGTGGTATCATTGGATACCTTCAAATCAGACAAGGCAGATTGCAACATCTTCTTTTAGCCAGGGATTGCTAAGGAATCCCACATAAACATGGTTACATTCATCTTTTTCATGTTTTCAATAATATTGAAAGGTGAAGAGGCACCTACCTTCTAACTTGACTTTGTAGCAGCAGTATCAGCCTGCAAATGAGGCATCTCCCCTGCTGTTGCTGAAGTACTTCTTTGCAAGATGCGAGGAATATGGGATGTGGAAGCATCAGTATGTCCTCTACCTTTGCTTGCTGCTGGTTTAACCTCATAACCCCTCTTCTTAGCCCTTGTATTGGCAGCAACTGGATTACTATCATTGTTTACCCCACATAATTCTCCTTCCTGCCAATTCATGAAAGTAGAATCATTCTGAGGTTACTCTTGTTGTTGTGCAGCTCCATCATTTGGTGTGTATGGCTGTGTAGCTACCACATTTTGTGCCATCAGAGCTTGATTTAAGACTCCACTTGAACAGGCTACCTAATTGTGTGGCATATGGCATGGGACACACCAATCATAATCAATTGCAATGTTATTTTGAACAGGGACAAGGTCCCTTGCTGCATTAATAGGTGCTGGATTGTAAGGCTGAAAAGGCCTTTGGTTCATGTTTTGCCTGACACCTTGGTAGTTGTTCTGATAAGGTGGCCTATTGGCCTGGTAAGGTTGACCCTGCCCCTGATATGCTTGGTTCTGCCCCTGATGTTATTGTTGATAAGGCTGCCTACCTTGAGACTATTGCTTCTTAATGTTTACTAGATCATTCCCAAAAGCCTGCAGAAGATTTTCTATTTTCTGTTGGCTACTTTTTATTTCCTTTAGCTCTTGAGATGAACTAGAGGCAGCAGGTTCAAAAGTGGAGGTACTTGGTAGTGCTACAACAATAGGTGTAGGGGCAAAATATGGGGTGGGCAAAGGCATAGAAGCCTGGATCTCAGGAAAGATGGGCATAGGGGGCCTAGGTGCTATTTTTCCACCTGAATTAGACTATTCTCTACTCTAATGGCTATTTCATATGTATCAGGTAGGCTTGCACCTCCTAGTGATTGTATCATCACTAAAATATCACTATTTAAAGCTTTCAAGAAATATAAGAATGCAGACTCAGCTGGAGGTCTTATTGTGGCAGGGATTTTGTCCCATGTCTTCTGAAATCTGAAGTTGAAGTCCATCATTAGTTCTTGAGGAGCTCTTTTTATAGTGGTCATCTGTTCCACCAATTGCAGATTATCTGATTTATCCTGGAACTGCTTATTCAGCTTGTCTCCTAAGTCATCCCAGGTTCCTATAGTTTGTACTGGTAGACTTCTAAACCATTGTAATGCCTTCCCTTTGAATGAGGCAGCTAGTAATCTGATGGCTACATTCTCTTGTGTTACATGATGTACTCCACATAGAGAAGCCACATCTCTTATATGTTCAATAGGTGTAGTTTGGGTTTCCCCTGTGATATAGGGCAGGCTCTTCAAGGTTGCCATAGGTATGGCATCATGTACTGCTAAGTTTAAAGGGCTTCCCCCATCAAAAGCCACAAATGGCTAATTTCTTGCCATCTGAGCAGCTGGAGGTGGGTTTGCTTGAGTTGCTACAAGGACTACGGAGGCAACTGGTCTAAAATTTGGTGGAGTTGACAAGGTCCTCTTAGAATAGGGAGTTCTTACTACAGTTCTACTCTGCCTCCTAGGTGGAGAAAGCTGTAGATAATCAAATGAACTTGAACTTGAACTCCTTGTTTGTATCCTTTTCATAAAAGTATATCAGCAGAACTGGTTTGCCTGATCTTCCTCAGTATGAGTCGCCAGATATGCAATTTTTAACCTCCTATAGGTCAGAAAATCACCGGTTGCACATCAAAACCAGTAATAAGAGTTTGTATTGTCCCACCGGGCGTGCCAAAGTTGTTGTCACCCAGTTTTGCACCCTTGCATGAAGCTGTTAAAGCTCTGCAAACTGGAATAACATGGGATTGATCTCTAAGTGTGGGACTTTGCTAAATGAGATCAAACCTCCGGAGAAGGCCAGCTTCCTTGTCTAGTTATCACCTAAAACTACTATATTTTGGGGTGAAAAGGGGAAGAAATGTACTGAAATGAAAGATAAAGCAACAATACTTAAAAACATGAAAGGGTGATGCACCAGACAGTTCTAAAGAACCTTTGCAAAACTGAAGCATGCACAACACAACCAGATACAGCAAGCAAATATACACAGAATAGATGATTCTAACAGAGGTAAGAAGCAAGATGATTGAGAGGAACAAGAGATATTCACATACAACCATATGCAGATTCACACAGAGATAGAGAAATCAGCAAAATGCATGATAGCTTGCATATATCTAATGAAAGGCAAGGTTACAGCATGAAAAGTTCTGTTTGGAAACAGGGAGAACAGGATGCTCCAAAAATTTTCCAACCTTTCTTATATCATAAGCCTCAGCTTATATAGCATCTTCATCTAACCTAAGTCGGTTACCCAATTCACTCAGAGCGCTGCAATCAAAAATATCTTCCTGAAGGGACGTCCACCTGCCAGAAGTAATGGCGAAAAAGGATCTAGAATAGGGGTAGCTGAGAAGATATTTAGAATCATTAATGTGAGTAGCTTATTCCTCGATCTTCCACACCCAGGTGGTGGAGCAAAGACTGGAGATGAAGCGGTGGCGGGATATTCTGGGCCATCAATGCGAACTATGCTCTCCTGTGCAGTAATGAATGTGGGAAATATCTTCACCAACTCAAAAAGGTCATCGCTGAAAAGGTCCACCCGACCGACATGAAGATCCAGATCAAAAATGGAAGTGAGAACCTTCCTGAAGAATTCCCGCCAAAAGGTCATCATCATGATATTTTCAAATTTCTGCAGGAAATGATTATCCCACATGCATCGGGAGGCGACGTCTTCATCACTTTATAAGCTAAGCCGTGAGCATATATAATGTTGGTGCTTTTGCTCCTGACGGCATCATCATGAGCCTCATCATCGTCCCCTTCCTCATCATGTCCCGTCGGCAAGACTCCTTGTATCGGCGGGCCGATTGCATGTTAGCCCGATATGAAAAGTCACCCTAATATGAAATTAGCCCTGAGCCTCATCATCATCCTCAAGACCCGCAAAATATCCTCCTGATGGAAATATCCTCCTGACGAGCTCATCCCGATAATTCATATCACCCTGCAGAAAATATCACCCTGCGGGAAAGCATATCCGGACCTCATCACCTGATAAAAAATATCACCTTGATGTGAAATATCACCCTGCAGAAAATATCACCCTGCGGGAAAGCATATCTAGACCTCATCACCTGATAAATAATATCACCTTGATGTTTGAAAATCAGGATGATGCGAAATATCCTCTTGAAGGAAGTAACATGATATAAAGATATCACCCTGATGTTTGAAAATTAGGATGACGTCAGCAGGATGTTGGGGAGGAAAGGTCCTCCTGATCATGTTCATACAATATACCTCTTCATATCCAGGTGACGTCATCAGCATGTTAGAGTAGGGTGATATTCGAAAGCAAGAATGATATTTGTAAGGTACCTAATATTTGGAAATATCATCCTCATCCGGAAGAAACCTGATGATGATATCAACCTCTTCGGCATAAACCGATGCATCAGAGGAAGCTCCTCCTGCTCTGCCGACCTCATCATGTCTCGCCGATGATCCAGATGATCATGTCCGTAAACATCCTGATGACATCACCATCATGTCGAACATCAGGATGATCTTCAAATGCTAACTGGTGTTAAGGAAAATATGACCCCGTGCGGGTTATGACAAGATCATCATGATATTCGGGGTAGGATGATATTAAGAAATATCACCCCCCGCAAAATATCAGGTTGCTTTGTAGCCTCATCGTAAGATCGGGGTGATCTTTGGAATATGACTGATATTTGGAAAAATCACCCCCTGCAGAAAAGCATGAAACTGTGAAATAAGCGGACATCACCCTGACATAGAAATGACGTCTGCAGCATGTCAGGCGATCCAGCGATCATGAAGTGAAAACATAACATCAAGATGATCTTCAAGTAAGATCACCTGATATTCAAATGTGATGACCCTTCAGAAGATCGGGTCATACTTAGAAACTTCATAGCACCAACATCAGGATGATCTTCCACTAAGATCACCCGATGTTAAAATATCACCCTGATATGAAAGATCAGGTTGGCAGAAATATGATGACCTTCACAAGAAAGATGATCCTCCCCCGGAATGGATCTGGATGACGTCAGCGGCATATGACTTGGTTTATCACTGCAGTTACCATGATGTCATCGTCATGTTATCACATCAGGGTGATATTTGGAAGGAAGGATGATATTCAGAATATCGGGTGATATTTGGAATATCACCCAATGTTCAAAATATCACCCGATCTTAGAAATATGACCTGATATTAGAACATCAGGGCTTGGCCAGATGATGACCCCGCATAACTTCCTCATTTTAGCGAATATCGAGGTGATGTAAAAAGCAAACTTGCCTATTTTTTCAAGCTCTTTCACATGGTAAGCGTCCTCAGGCAAGATTCAGATTTTAGAAATTGGGTTAAGACCTCAGGATAACAAATATGGCTTTCATGGGGATATGCATATTGACTGATCCTGCTTGAATTATTTTATCACCCAGTTTTGCACCCTTGCATGAAGCTATTAAAGCTCTACAAACTGGAATAACATGGGATTGATCTCTAAGTGTGGGACTTTGCTAAATGAGATCAAACCTCCGGAGAAGGCCAGCTTCCTTGTCTAGTTATCACCTAAAACTACTGTATTTTGGGGTGAAAAGGGGAAGAAATGTACTGAAATGAAAGATAAAGCAACAATACTTAAAAACATGAAAGGGTGATGCACCAGACAGTTCTAAAGAACCTTTGCAAAACTGAAGCATGCACAACACAACCAGATACAACAAGCAAATATACACAAAATAGATGATTCTAATAGAGGTAAGAAGCAAGATGATTGAGAGGAACAAGAGATATTCACAGACAACCATATGGAGATTCACACAGAGATAGAGAAATCAGCAAAAGACATGATAGATTGCATATATCTAATGAAAGGCAAGGTTACAGCATGAAAAGTTCTGTTTGGAAACAGGGAGAACAGGATGCTCCAAAAATTTTCCAACCTTTCTTACATCATAAGCCTCAGCTTATATAGCATCTTCATCTAACCTAAGTCAGTTACCCAATTCGCTCAGAGAGCTGCAATCAAAAAATATCTTCTTGAAGGGACGTCCACCTGCCAGGAGTAATGGTGCCAAAGGATCTAGAACAGGGGCAGGTGAGAAGATATTTAGAATCATTAATGTGAGCAGCTTATTCCTTGATCTTCCACACCCAGGTGGCGGAGCAAAGACTGGAGATGAAGCGGTGGCGGGATATTTTGGGCCATCAATGTGAACTGTGCTCTCTTGTGCAGTAATGACTGTGGGAAATATCTTCACCAACTCAAAAAGGTCGTTGCTGAAAAGGTCCACCCGACCGACATGAAGATTCAGATAAAAAATGGAAGTGAGAACCTTCCTGAAGAATTCCTGCCAAAAGGTCATCATCATGATATTTTTAAATTTCTACAGGAAATGATTATCCCACATGCACCCGGAGGTGACGTCTTCATCACTTTATAAGCTAAGCCTTGAACATATATAATGTTGGTGCTTTTGCTCCCGACGGCATCATCATGAGCCTCATCATCATCCCCTTCCTCATCATGTCCCGTCGGCAAGACTCCTTGTATCGGCGGGCCGATTGCATGTTAGCCCGATATGAAAAGTCACCCTGATATGGAATTAGCCCTAAGCCTCATCATCATCCTCAAGACCTGCGAAATATCCTCCTGATGGAAATATCCTCATGACGAGCTCATCCCGATAATTCATATTAGCCTAATGTGAAATATTACCCCGCAAAAAACATCACCCTGTGGGAAAGCATATCCGGACCTCATCACCTGATAAAAAATATCACCCTGATGTGAAATATCACCCCGCAAAAAATATCACCCTGTGGGAAAGCATATTCGGACCTCATCACCTGTTAAAAAATATCACCCTGATGTTTGAAAATCAGGATGATGTGAAATATCCTCCTGAAGGAAGTAACATGATATAAAAATATCACCCTGATGTTTGAAAATCAGGATGACGTCAGCAGGATGTTGGGGAGGAAAGATCCTCCTGATCATGTTCATACAATATACCTCTTCATATCCAGGTGACGTCATCAGTATGTTAGAGTAGGGTGATATTCAGAAGCAAGAATGATATTTGTAAGGTACCTGATATTTGGAAATATCATCCTCATCCGGAAGAAACCTGATGATGATATCAACCTATTCGGCATAAACTAATGCATCGGAGGAAGCTCCTCTTGCTCTGTCGACCTCATCATGTCTCGCTGATGATCCAGATGATCATGTCGGCAAACATCCTGATGACGTCACCATCATGTTGAACATCAGGATGATCTTCAAATGCTAACTGGTGTTAAGGAAAATATGACCCCATGCGGGTTATGACAACATCATCATGATATTCGAGGCAAGATGATATTCAGAAATATCATCCCCCGCAAAATATCAGGTTGAACTGTAGCCTCATCGTAAGATCGGGGTGATCTTTGGAATATGACTGATATTTGGAAATATCACCCCTTGCAGAAAAGCATGAAACTGTGAAATAAGCGGACATCACCCTAACATAGAAATGATGTCTGCAGCATGTCGGGCGATCCAATGATCATGAAGTGAAAACATAACATCAGGATGATCTTCAACTAAGATCACCCGATATTCAAATGTGATGACCCTTCAGAAGATCGGGTCATACTTAGAAACTTCGTAGCACCAACATCAGGATGATCTTCTGCTAAGATCACCCGATGTTAAAATATCACCCCGATATGAAAGATCAGGTTGGCAGAAATATGATGACCTTCGCAAGGAAGATGATCCTCCCCTGGAATGGATCTGGATGACGTCAGCGGCATATGACTTGGTTTATCACTGCAGTTACCATGATGTCATCGTCATGTTATCACATTAGGGTGATATTTGGAAGGAAGGATGATATTCAGAATATCAGGTGATATTTGGAATATCACCCGATGTTTAAAATATCACCCGATCTTAGAAATATGACCCGATATTAGAACATCAGGGCTTGACCAGATGATGACCCCGCATAACTTCCTCCTTTTAGCAAATATCGGGGTGATGTAAAAAGCTAACTTGCGTATTTTTCAAGCTCTTTCACATGGTAAGCTTCCTCAGGCAAGATTCAGATTTTAGAAATTGGGTTAAGACCTCAGGATCACAAAAATGGCTTTCATGGGGATATGCATACTGACTGATCCTGCTTGAATTATTTTGACTCCTGCTAGAGGAAAAATAGGTCAACAGGAGGCCGATGAGAAGAGAAGGCATAAGGAATTTGAAGTGGGAGATGAGGTAATGGTGTACTTGAGAAAAGAAAGATTTTCAGTTGGGACTTATAACAAGTTGAAGATGAAGAAGTTTGGACCTTGTAGGATACTCAAGAAATTTAATTCAGGAAATGCATATGAAGTGGAATTATTGGAGACATTGGGTATTTCACGTATTTTCAATATTACAGATCTATATCAGTATCATGAAGTAGAGTTCAATGACAGCATGGAAGAAGACCTGAAGAAGCATTTACCACAACAAGCACTAGAACAGATAGAAGAAATTTTGGACAACAGAGTTGGATGTAGCACTAGAGGAAGACAATACAAAGAATATCTTGTGAAGTGGAAGGGCAGACCGGAAGAAGATTCATCATGGATTGCTCAGGCTGAGGTGGACTGTCTTGGTTCTCCCTTAGCCCCAGCAAAGTGAGGGACTCACTTTTTTAATAACCCTGGATGTCTAATGCAAGAGTAATCTTGCATCAACCAAAAACATTTGCATTTTAGTTTGTTGGCATTTCAGTTCTTTCATTTTCTAGTTCAGTTCAGGCAGTTCAATCAGTAGCAGTTTTCAGCTTGTAGTTTGGTATTGGCATTTCACACCTTGCAGATCTGGACTTAGCATCTACATTCATTCATCTACATCATATCAAGAATTTAGAGCATGTGGATCAGTCACCGAAAAGATACTGCTATCAGAAGTTGACTGTTTCTCAGAGCAGAGCATTATAACAGTTCCTGACAACCAGCTGAACGAGAAAGCTTCCAGATCATTCCTTGACTTGCATATCTCAATGACACATCACTCAATGTCCTTTGGTTCATGGCTGACCTTCCCCAAGGGTCCGCACGTTGTTTCATTCATTTGAGGAAGTGTTCTATGCATTTAGGTCTGACCTATCTATGAACGCGTTATAACTCTTCATTGGAATTTGTGATCTTCCTTAGCCGACGCAGAGGGATCTAATGGTCTAGAAATGATATATAAAGATGTAATAGATCCTTAGGAAAGTAGTTATAAAGTTCTCATGATTTAGATAATAGATAGTTGACTCCTTTTGCAAGAGGACTTCAAAGCTTTATCTTGCGCATGTATGTAATCAAGCCTGTGAGCTCTAATTCTAGCCCGCATGTTGCCAGCCAAATTGTATTTGAATTCTTTGATATACTGAATGATTGAATCTGCATTTGTTCCATTTCTTTGAGTTGTTTCCGTTGTGTTTTCTCTTGCTGCACAGTTCGGACAGTTCACTCTGTGAACCCTCCTACCGTGACTACACCAGATCCGATGTACATTTCTTATTTAGTCCAGGTCGAGTCTTTTATATTATTTCATTTTGCTGTACCAAAACTCTCCACAATAACTTATTTATATTTGCAAGAGTAATGGATTTATTTCGGTTGCATATAATTGTGGTAGTTATTTCACTTAATGAAGGAATCTTTTCCTTGGCCATTATCTTGTTTAATTTTAGACAACGGTAGAAAGAGTGGGAAGGTGTAGTTATGAATATTAATTGTCTTTTCTATTTTATTCCTGAATGGGCATTTTTAGTGGAGGCAGGAAGATGGTTTAAATTAGAAAAATCTTGTAGGAGGTCGAATTCACCCGAGATAGAAGAAGAAGAATCATGAGCCAGGCGGAGAAAAAGAAGTAGAGGCGCTGGTTCATTGAGGGAGGGGGCAGTGGGATGCTTCCCATGATGCCTTCCATGCGCTTAGAAGTAAAGTAATAGCAAATTTATTTGTAAAAGGAAAAATAAACCAGAGACCAACCAAGGAGTCACATATTTTATTTTATACCTTTGCATGGCCAAACCGAAATGCTTGGCGCATAATTGGTGAGATTAAGGCGGCGGCCAATATTTTGATCCTATAGTTTTTTATTATTATTTTTTCTTTAAATATCTGTCCACAGTGAAAGGAAGAGGAGTTCTAATGGATTTAAGGGTTGCAATGACACTTCAATCAATAGAAACAACTCAAGAAATTGTAATGGAAACAGAAAAAAAATTGTCCTCTGCAAGAAGGAATTTGCAAAAGATCATCTAACAATTTGATGCGTTTTTAGAGCAGCAGCACCAATGACAGCTCAATTACGATCCCAAATACAGTAGATGATGAAAACTTTGAGGCAAATGGCACACAAGATTCTTTGCAGTCTGTTACACACCTTTCATTCCACCCTTCTCATCCCATGCACAAGAAGCTCAGAGAAAGTTCTCTCAGCTCTAACGCCATTATTAAACAATCTCGTGATGCTATGATGGACATTAATCTATTAAACCAACAACTAGTAACCTTGTCACTTGGATGATTAAAGAGGGTTCCCTTGATGAGCAGTCCACTCAGCTTGAAATGTTACAAGATGCAAGGAACCCTGGTTTTGTTGCTGACGTGATTTCTCTTTCCTCTGAGGACTCTGAGAGACTTCTTGTAGAACTCATGAAAACACTTGAATAATATCCTGCTGACTTTGAGAAGGTTGATGCATATGTCCACCAATTTAAGGGGAGTAGCTCAAGGAGCTTATCATGTCAAGGTAGCTTGCATGGACTTCCATGCATTTTGTGAAGAGCGTAATCAAGAAGGTTATAATCTGAGGAAATTGCATAAACTTTGCATGAGAGGAGAACAACACTGCACATGTAGGCCATATCCAAACTTGGTGCACTGATGCAAGGTTTTGCCCATATGTGGTAACTTACCCTATCTTTCATTCTTCTGTTTCTCTTAACTAGTTGAAAATCTCAGTAAATCAATTGTTGGCTGTTGTGTGGAAGCTAGTATTATCAAACCTGTATCATATTCTTGGTAATTTGTTAGCCATAGCATAGCTTTATACTAGTCAAATTTCTATAGCTTGAATTTGTTCTGTAGCCAGGGTTTCTTATGTGATTTAGGTATGAATAGCTCTCTTCATCTAAACTTGCAGATCTGTATGTTCCTAGAACATATCAAAGTCATAAAATATTAGGAAGTGATTTTGAGAGCATCCTTGTAGATTCTATTTTTGTGCATATCCTGCAATCATTGTATTCTGCAAGATGTCATCCCTTTGAGGCATTCTGTCAAACAATTCATGCACCCTGTCTATGCTATCCCATGTTGCATTCAATACTGCCCATGCTTTTAATTTAAAGTTCCAATTACTTTCATTTTCCACAATCTATCTTTGACATGTCCCGCAATCATTACACTTTGTGGTTAATTCTACTTAAAGGCTTTGTGTTGAACGGGTTGCATATATGTCTTCTAGAGAATTTCAAATCTTTTACATTGTTGAAAGATTCTAGTACTCATTCTCTGTGTCAGATTCTTATGCGTTAAGGCTAACATTAATTGTTGTAATTGCCTTATCTATAATATGTTCTATTTTTAGAAGATAAGGATGTACTTTTTAGTCGTTATTGTAAACAACAGTGTTGTAAATGATTTTGTGTCTGCAGCAATCTGCCTAATTTGATTTATATCTTTTTGTATTTATTATATCGGCCTGTATATAAATGGGTTGGCTTGCTTGATAATATATATATATAACAATTTTAATTATATTGGTCTTGTTATCTATTCATGGCTTATTCTGAATATGGGGACTCTCTAGGCCGTTGAATCAGCTATCTGAGGATGATTGTGAACCTATTGGTTGCAATACCTACCTTTAACCTCTTTGTTTAACAGATCTCATCGGCCCTTTTTTTTATAATGATATATTTGTAAAAGTTTTCCTTTCTGAAGGCATCTTCTTGTTTAAGCAAATGAATTATCTGTTTTAAATTGGAGGCATCAACTTATAAGTTAGGAGACCATACGTGTTAGACCTTGTTAGTATGTTGGTCGTATGAAATTTTGTGAATCTTAATATGTCTATTACTGTAGCTTATCATATCCACAACATAGGTATGTTTTCCTTTTATATAATTATGGCATAGTACTTTTAAAGATTTGAAAAATACCAGCCGAAGTATAAGTTAAATGTTTTACACTTATATCTGAAGTAGTGTTTTAGGCCGATAGTGGTAGCGTAATTACCAGCTTGATCTATATATATATGTTGTTCACAAGTTTATATGTAAATTAGTTTCTATTAACTTGGAGTAGGATAGTTAAGTGGACACATTAGTAATATGGTACCTTGACACGAATTATGTAGTTCAGGAAATGTGGAATTATGGTGTAATCAAGAATTTGAATTGGATCAAGGAGTAGTTGAATTTTTTAGTCTATCTTATTGTTTAATTACAACATTTTGCATGAATTGTTAAGGTAAATGTTCTATATGTTAAATGAGAATTAGAATGAATAGATGACATTTTGAACTTGTATATGTTAGAACTGTCTTGTATTTTTTTATAAAGCTTGTAGTAGGGCTTGTATTATTATTATTAGTCACTTCTTGACCTGTATAATAATATATATAAAAAATATATAGAGGATTCTTAAGAAATAGATTGAGCTTTCATACTTTTGAAGTTCAAAGTATCGACATATTGGCAAGTACCTTAGATTTGAATTATATATATATATCAAGTTAAACTCATTAATTGTAGGTTTGAGCTAGTAATGCATTGTATTATATTGTTCTCATGATGATAATTTGCAAGGTGAATTTCAATTGTTATTGGTCAATGTTTTATTAACTTATCGGTTAGGATTGAGATTTTAGATTTTAAAATTAGGAGCTTTGTCATTACATGCTTTTAATAAAAATGATATATTGTAAATTAAATACTTTTACTTGAATTTATTTACATGATTATAGTTGTAGAAGGAATCCTCCTACTTGTTGAGAACGATAGTAGATGGGTATATTTAATATGCTATCGATAATGATTGAGATGGAGGACTTTATCTTGTTTGGAGTAGATTACTGATTTAATGGTTTCTAGTTATGACGTAGAGTTATGGATGTTAATGATCCTCCACCCTTCATTGTATATTTGGTTATTTATTCTCATTGCCGTAGGAAACCAAATTCTGGTAAAAGTTGAAGTCTGAACTACGAAGTCTCTGCGATATACGTAGGCAAGGCCATCATGGATGAGCCCCCGAGATATTAGGTCGGCCCCTTAGGGCCTTAGGCTTGTCGTTTTATACAATTGATATTTGTATTGTGTAATTAATAATTATGCAGAAGTAATGTTTCATTAGATGTGTAGTTTGAGATCTATAAGCTATGCAGGACTCTGAAGCTAAGAAGGTACCTTTCCACTTGGCGAATAGATGATTATCTGGCATTATGGTAAATGTGTATAAATGTATAGAAATTAACTTGAAACATTTGTATTCTACATTTCATTTACGATGAATGTTGATAGACTTTGATATTTAATTTAAGATTTACTAAGTTAAATTTTGTAAATTGTTATCCTATCATCCTGTTAAGTTCATTATTGTTATTTACTAATATTTTCTTGGGTAGGCATTACAAAATGTGTGTGTGTGTATTCATTTGGTGAATTTGGATTTAGAGCAAACCATAGTTGTTAGTTAGATCATGTTAGTAATTAGTAATGTAGTCATGTAGTCCCTAGAGGTTAAATCTTAACTTAGATGTTGTAATTAAATATGATTTGCATTTTGTTGATAATTACTTTGTAAAAAAAAAAAAAAATTGCCCTTTTTCATTGCTTAGTTGAGTTTTTCTCTAGGGTTTTGTGGCGGGGCATTACATTTGGTATCAGAGCCAAGTTTCAGCACTAGGATCTCTGGTTAATGTTGTCGCCCATGTCTAGTTATAGTAATTCTTCTTATGCATGTGATAGGGACTCTTATCTTGGATACCATGCTTTAATCTAAACACCTAGATTGATGTATTAGATAGATGATCATGATATTGACTTTTAGCATCATGTGATATGTAAAAAAAAAAGTAGAGTGAAAGAAAACTGGAAAAGGGAAATGGATAAGAAGTAATGCTATGATTTTGCAAAGGGAATCACATTGGTTATGGAAATAAATGTACTTATGGTAGCAATGAAATGGTGTATGTAAATGTAATCTTCCCCTGTAAATGTGAGAAACCAGTAACTGCGCATTGGTTGAGTGTTGTGAATACCATGTACTTGCTTTGTGTGCCCTTGGGATGGTGATACTGGGTACCCATCCATGGGGGAATATGTGTATTTTAGGTGTGGGATTAACCATACCATTATGTGTGTTTGTATGTTTGTTACCTGATTGAGGGCCAACCCATGTGTGGTTGAAAAAATATATATAAGAGTAGCCAAAAGTTAGATTCATAGATTCTCTTCTTTTGGTTCTCTAGCCCCTCAGTCCATGAAGGGGTAGTAGCAGCCACAAAGTTCCTTGGGTGGAGTGTGTTGTGGCACAGAGTGGTTCCCCACTCAACCGAACCCGAGGAAAAGTACTCACTACTTCCCCTTATGATGGATCAGGGTACTTGATCCATATGTTCTAGCCTAATCCCCATAGTTCTTGAGCATCTGGATGGTATTTCTTGGATGATCATCTACCTTGTCCTCACAAAAGGTATGATATGCCACATGAGTTGTCAGTTGGGGGCTGGGTTCTAGGGTGAAAGGGACCTACATGGATAACCCAAGTGAGACCATGTGCCCCATGTATATTTTGAGGTTCAACATGTGGAGGGAGGTTTGTTACCCATGCTGAGATAGATTCTGTATCTGCACATGTTCTGATATGATGCAATAGGTACGATGCCACTCCTCACTAATGTTCTGACACAATGTTGGTGATGATGCTGTGTTGCTGATGGTAGTGAGCTAGGCTCGAGGACATGATGCCACGTGCTTAGACACATGAAGGTGCACTATGAGATTGTGTTATGATAGCCTACTTGTGTGATGAGCATAATGGGGCCTCACACACTTGTAGAGGGATACTCATGTTTGCTTTCAATAGTGTTTGGGTTGGTTAGCATATGGGTATGTCCTAGCCATGTATACCTCTGGCTACGACAAGTACCTGCATGTGCCTTTTCCACGAGGTGTCGCTATGCGGGGTGTGTTCTGCATGTCCCTACTTCCACGAAGCCACAGACACACTGCCATGCGGTATACGACTAGTACGTGCCTTCTTTGGCTAGCGTATGACCATGCCACACTGAGACGTGATGCGGGATGTGGCCGAGGTGCACATTCCATGCAGGTAGCCAAGGAGTGCCACTTGGCTAGTCCATGCCGTGTGATGACACGATGCAGGGTATAGCCGAGGAGTACACTCTGAGCCATGTGGATGGTGTGCTCACTCCACACCACATGAGGGCTACTTCTATAGCCTGACATGAATTTTTATTAAATCTTTCTTTATGACTTTGGTGGCTAAACCAGTTTATCCTTATTGTTTTTGATGTCGGCCATATATCGTATTGTGATGCCTCTCCAAGGACGTATGAGGCGGACTTGGTGAGTGTATACGAGGAAGTAGACGCAGGGAACCTTGAGGATGGGGGTATGTGAGGCTATTATATAGCTAGGACCCACTGCCTACCTATGTGTGATGACTATCTCTTGGAGGCTAACCACCTTATACAACAAGAGAGAGGTCATTATGGCTTGTTTGGATGGTCTCACCCTATGAGTGTGGCCTAACGCCAACAAGTCACGAGTGTGAGGTATGGATTATGTGAGATGGATTTTGGCTCTTGGCTCATGGATTATGTATCATGGATTAGAATGTTGCTTTCCATTATTCAGATGGACCCTTGTGTAGCTTTGTGATGTGATTCCTGGTGATGTGAATTGGTGTGTATGTGAAGAATGTATGTTAAATCATGAATATAGTACTTATGAAATGATAAATTGTATTTGCATGCTTCAAAAAGGTGAAAAATCATGATCTTTTGTTGAATATGTTATGAGATTTAGTGTTGTAAAATAAATAAAGGGAAATGTCTTGGTTATAAATGATGGATATTTAATGGAAAATGTGTATTTTATGTGTATAAATATGTTGATATTTTGTGAAAATGTAGCATTTTGACCTATTGATTACTTAACAGTAAATTGGAAGAGGAATTGCAATGGTGGTGTATTTGAAATTGAATACTTTATATGTTTATGATGTGAAGATTTCTACTAGTTAGGATTAAAAAAGGGTGCAATGTTTTTTTGTCCTGAAGAAACTAATGGGTGTTAATGCTAACATGTAAGGATTTTGAGTGGTTTTTGTACTATGGAATCATTTTTGAAATGCAAGATTTGATTGTGTTACTATTGTGACATTGAAAACTAGAAGGGTAGATTATGTTTGAAATGGAGTATATAAGTTTATATTTTAGTGAGACGAATCCTTCCCATAGGCAAACTGGCGTATATTATTTTCATGAAATGAATCAACTTTAGTATTGGTACTAACATGTTATGTTCCACCCTATTTTGTAACTTCCAGGAGGAAGTCAAGCTTTAGGGGGGGAGAATGTAGTGCCCTTTGTTTTCACTTCAGTTGTGCCAGGTATGTTTGGCATTTGGGTTACTCATGTGTTTGAAAGTTATATGCATTCTCTTCTTCAAACCTGCATGACTCTCATTTTATGCATATCCCAGTGAGTGAAGTCACAAAAGTATTCCATGACATCTCTATTCAAGGCATTCTACCAAATAGTTTGAAAGCCTTGTCTTTGTTTTTTTTTACTTTTTAAATGTCTCCCAAAGTATTTCCAACTTTAGTACACTTTCTGCTCCAAATTTAATACGCTTTACGCCAGTCGATTGTACTTGCTTGAAAGTTTCTAAAGACTATTCAACAAATCCTTTTGCGCAATTCTTCAATCTTTATATTCCATGAGAGGACATCTCTGTGTGGCATACTTCACATGCCTTGTCTATGCTTTCACATTTTACATACATGTCTACCAGAACATTTTGCAACTTTATATCCACCCAAACAAACCTACCTTCATTATACTCAATGGTGTTTTAGATGTACCTCACTCGAAACAATTTTTCCATTTTAAAGGATTAAAACCCATTCTTGTGCACCTACACCTTGTTGTATGAGTCGGTGATCTGATCTGATGTACATTCCTTATTTAGTCTAGGTCGAGTCTTTTATATTATTTCATTTTACTGTACCAAAACTCTCCACAATAACTTATTTGTATTTGCAAGAGTAATGGATTTATTTTGGTTGCATATAATTGTGGCAGTTATTTCACTTAATGAAGGAATCTTTTCCTTGGCCATTATCTTGTTTAATTTTAGACAACGGTAGAAAGAGTGGGAAGGTGTAGTTATGAAGATTAATTGTCTTTTCTATTTTATTCCTGAATGGGCATTCTTAGTGGAGGCAGGAAGATGCTTTAAATTAGAAAAATCTTGAAGGAGGTAGGATTCACCCGAGATAGAAGAAGAAGAATCATAAGCCAGGCGGGGAAAAAGAAGCAGATGCACTGGTTCATTGAGGGAGGGGGCAGTGGGATGCTTCCCACGATGCCTTCCATGCGCTTAGAAGTAAAGTAATAGAAAATTTATTTGTAAAAGGAAAAAAAAACCAGAGACCAACCAAGGATTCGGATATTTTATTTTATACCTTTGCATGGCCAAAGCAAAATGCTTGGCACATAATTGGTGAGATTGAGGTGGGGGACAATATTTTGATCCTACAATTATTATTATTATTTTTTCTTTAAATATTTGTCCACAGTGAAAGGAAGAGGAGTTCTAATGGATTTGAGGGGGCAATGGCACTTCAATCAACATAAACAACTCAAGAAATTGTAATGGAAACAGAAAAAAAAATTGTCCTCTGTAAGGACTTCACAGAAGATCATCTAACAATTTGATGCATTCTGAGAGTAGCAACACCAATGACAACTCAGATACGGCAGATGATGGAAACTTTGAGGCAAATGGCACACATGATTCTTTGCAGTCTGTTACATGCCTTTCATTCCGCCCTTCTTATCCCGCGCACAGGAAGCTCAGAGAAAGTTCTCTCAGCTCTGACACCATTATTAAACAATCTCATGACACTAGGATGGACGTTAATCTATTAAACCAACAACTTGTAACCTTGTCACTTGGATGATTAAAGAGGGTTTGCTTGATGAGCAGTCCACTCATCTTCAAATGTTACAAGATGCAAGGAACCCTGGTTTTTTTGTTGACGTGATTTCTCTTTCCTCTGAGGACTTTGAGAGACTTCATGCCAAACTCACGAAAACATTTGAACAATATCCTGCTGACTTTGAGAAGGTTGATGCATATGTCCACCAATTTAAGGGGAGTAGCTCAAGGAGATTATCGTGTCAAGGTAGCTTGCATGGACTTCCATGCATTTTGTGAAGAGCGTAATCGAGAAGGTTATAATCTGAGGAAATTGCATAAACTTTGCATGAGAGGAGAACAACACTGCACATGCAGGCCATATCCAAACTTGGTGCACCGATGCAAGGTTTTGCCCATATGTGGTAACTTACCCTATCTTTCATTCTTCTGTTTCTCTTAACTAGTTGAAAATCTCAGTAAATAAATTGTTGGCTGTTGTGTGGAAGCTAGTTTTATCAAACCTGTATCATATTCTTGGTAATTTGTTAGCCATAGCATAGCTTTATACTAGTCAAATTTCTATAGCTTGAATTTGTTCTGTGGCTAGCGTTTCTTATGTGATTGAAGTATGAATAGCTCTCTTCATCTAAACTTGCAGATTTGTATGTTCCTAGAACATATCAAAGTCATACAATATTAGGAAGCGATTTTGAGAGCATCCTTGTAGATTCTATTTTTGTTCATATCCTGCAATCATTGTATTCTGCAAGATGTCATCCCTTTGAGGCATTCTGTCAAACAATTCATGCGCCCTATCTATCCTATCCCATGTTCCATTCAATACTGCCCATGCTTTTAATTTAAAGTTCTAATTACTTTTCATTTTCCACAATCTATCTTTGACATTTTCCGCAATCATTGCACTTTGTGGTTGATTCTACTCAGAGGCTTTGTGTTGAATGGGTTGCATATATGTCTTCCAGAGCATTTCAAATCTTTTACATTGTTTGTGTCAGATTCTAGTAGTCATTCTTTGTGTCAGATTCTTATGCGTTAAGGCTAACATTAATTGTTGTAATTGCCTTATCTATAACAGGTTCTATTTTTAGAAGATAAGGATATACTTTTTAGTCGTTATTGTAAACAACAGTGTTGTAAATGATTGTGTCTGCAACAATCTACCTAATTTGTTTTATATCTTCTTGTATTTATTATATCGGCCTGTATATAAATAGGTTGGCTTGCTTGATAATATATATATATATTAATTATATTGGTCTTGTTATCTATTCATGGCTTGTTCTAAATATGGGGACTCTCTAGGCCGTTGAATCGGCTATCTAAGGATGATTGTGGACCTATTGTTAGCAATACCTACCTTTAACCTCTTTGTTTAATAGATCTCATCGACCATTTTTTTTTATAATGATATATTTGTAAACGTTTTCCTTTCTGAAGGCATCTTCTTGTTTAAGCAAATGAATTATCTATTTTAAATTAGAGGCATCGACTTATAAGTTAGGAGACCATACGTGTTAGACCTTGTTATTATGTCGGGCGTATGAAATTCTGTGAATCTTAATATGTCTATTACTGTAGCTTATCATATCCACGACATAGGTATGTTTTCCTTTTATATAATTATGGCATAGTACTTTTAAAGATTTGAATAATACCAGCTGAAGTATAAGTTAAATGTTTTACACTTATATCTAAAGCAATGTTTTAGGCCGATAGTGGTAGCGTAATTACCAGCTGGATCTATATATAAGTTGTTCACAGGTTTATATGTAAATTAGTTTCTATTAACTCGGAGTAGGATAGTTAAGTGGACACATTAGTAATATGGTACCTTGACACGAGTTATGTAGTTCAAGAAATGTGGAATTGTGGTGTAATTAGGAATTCGAATTGGATCAAGGAGTAGTTGAATTTTTTAGTCTATTGTATTGTTTAATTACGACGTTTTGTATGAATTGTTAAGGCAAATGTTCTATCTGTTAGATGAGAATTAGAATAAATAGATGACATTTTGAACTTGTACATGTTAGAACTGTCTTGTATTTTTTTATAAAGCTTGTAGTAAGGCTTGTATTATTATTATTAGTCACTTCTTGAATTGTATAATAATATATATAAAAAATATATATAGAGGATTCTTAAGAAATAGATTGAGCTTTCATTCTTTTGAAGTTCAAAGTATCGACATATTGGCAAGTACCTTAGATTTGAATTATACATATATATCAAATTAAATTCATTAATTGTAGGTTTGAGCTAGTAATGCATTGTATTATATTGTTCTCATGATGATAATTTGCAAGGTGAATTTCAATTGTTATTGGTCGATGTTTTATTAACTTATCAGTTAGGATTGATATTTTAGATTTTAAAATTAGGAGCTTTGTAATTACATGCTTTTATTAAAAATGATATATTGTAAATGAAATACTTTTACTTGAATTTATTTACATGATTATAGTTGTAGAAGGAATCCTCCTACTTGTTGAGAATGATAGTAGATGGGTATATTTAATATGCTATCTATAATGATTGAAATGGAGGACTTTATCTTGTTTGGAGTAGATTACTGATTTAATGGTTTCTAGTTATGACGTAGAGTTATGGATGTTAATGATCCTCCACCCTTCATCGTATATTTGGTTATTTATTCTCATTGTCGTAGGAAACCAAATTGTGTTAAAAGTTCAAGTCCGAACTATAAAGTCTCTGCGCTATGCATACGTAGGCAAGGCCATCATGGATGAGCCCCCGAGACATTAGGTCAGCCCCTTAGGGCCTTAGGCTTGTCGTTTTATACAATTGATATTTGTATTGTGTAATTAATAATTATGTAGAAGTAATGTTTCATTAGATGTGTAGTTTGAGATCTATAAGCCATGTAGGACTCTGAAGCTAAGAAGGTACCTTTCCACTTGGCGGATAGATGATTATTTGGCATGATAGTAAATGTGTATAAATTAACTTGAAACGATTGTATTCTACATTTCATTTACGATGAATGTTGATATACTCTGATATTTAATTTGAGATTTACTAAGTTAAATTTTGTAAATTGTTATCCTATCATCCTATTAAGTTCATTATTGTTATTTACTAATATTTTCTTGGGTAGGTATTACAAAATGTGTGTGTGTGTGTGTATTCATTTGGTGCATTTGGATTTAAAGCAAACCATGGTTGTTAGTTAGATCATGTTAGTAATTAGTAATGTAGTCATGTAGTCCCTAGAGGTTAAAGCTTAACTTATATGTTGTAATTAAATATGATTTGCATTTCGTTGATAATTACTTTGTAGAAATTTTTTTTTTGCCCTTTTGCATTGCTTAGTTGAGCTTTTCTCTAGGGTCTCATGGTGGGGCATTACGATTGTTGTTGTTGTTAGCAGTGATTCCATGCTCCTCTGCATGTTATGTAGATGAAATAAATTCCCTCTTGGATTTAAAAAAGGGCCTCAACTTCACTTCCTCTCCTTACACGCTGCAATCGTGGAAGGGATTTAACTACTGCACCTGGGAAGGAGTCGCCTGCCAGCCAATCACTGCCCATGTCCTCTCCTTGGATTTCAGAGGTCAGTCCCTTAATGCCTCATAGATTGCTGGTGACAATTACACATGACCATTCATGTCATGGAGGGAAATTCACTGGGGACTATTCCAATTGTAGCATTTGGAGCATTTGGACCTCAGTTGGAATGCCTTCTCCCCTCCTCTTGCCATCCCTTCATAGTTTCACAAGCTCACCAAATTGAGGTATTTGAACTTGTATGATTGTAACTTTATTGGCCAGATTCCAAGAGAGATTGGTAACATGTCCAGCTTAACATATCTTGCCCTGGGTTTTAACTCTTTGAATGGTACTATTCCAACATTGTTGAGTAAGTTGTCAAAGCTCAACCATCTTAGCTTAAGTGGCAACTCTTTGGTGGCAATATCCCAACATTTTTGGGAAACTTCCCCAAACTCACATATCTTAGTCTTAGAAGCAACCAACTAAATGGTACCATCTCAACATCATTAGGTAAACTGTCAAATCTCAAAAAACTTTGCCTAAGTTATAATTCTTTGAGTGGCACAATCCCAACATCTTTAGGTAAATTGTCAAATCTCAAAGAACTTGACCTAAGTTCTAACTCTTTGAGTGGCACAATCCCAACATCTTTGGGAAACCTCCTCAAACTCACATATCTTAGTCTTAGAAACAACCAACTAAATGGTACTTACACACTTTCTTTCTTGAATAAAATCCCCAAGATTCGAGTATTATCCCTCTCAAGGAATATGTTGACTGTAAAACTCAATGCAACTTATATTCCCAATTTTCAACTTAAATTCTTAGATTTGGGATCTCTTAATATAGCTGGGGATTTTCCATCTTTCATTTCAACTCAATACTCCTTACACTACCTAGACTTGTCTCAAACCTCTCTTAGTGGAAATATCCCAAATTGGCTATGGAATTTCACTGACCTTTATCATGTCAACCTCTCATCTAACTAGTTTCTAGGTAATTTACCCTTCAAGCTACTTGGATTTGAACACAATTCTCAGGAAAGTTCAGTTATCGATTTGCATAATAATAAGTTACAAGGAAATATTCCCATTGCCCTACAAAATGTGGAGTTCTTGGATCTTTCAGAGAATTTATTTGATGGATCTATTCCAATAAAAATTTGCAAACATGGACAAGCTCTTAGATTTCTATCGCTAGCCAAAAACAATCTTAGTGGTGTCATTCCACATTCTATATGTGAATCAAGTAATTTGCAAGTTTTAGACTTGTCAAATAATAGGCTTAGTGGTAAGATTCCCTCCAATTTAAACCAATGCTCTACGTTGTCCATGCTAAATCTAGAAAAGAAAGGGCACAATTCCAAATATATTTGGGAACATGAATTTTCTAGAAACATTGAAACTAGGTCTCAATGGGCTAAAAGGGAACATCCCACCATCCCTTGCAAATTGCAGTTCTTTGGAAATACTAGATCTGAGGAATAACAATATTCACGAGAGCATTTCTACTTGGATTAAAAACTTGCAAAGGCTTCAAATCCTAGTACTAAAATCTAACAAACTTGTTGGAAAGATGCCCTCAGAATTATCAAACCTGCAAAATCTTCAAATCTTGGATATATCAAGCAACAAAATTTTAGGCATTATTCCAAGTGGCTTTATGAACTTGACTGCAGTGGCAAACCAGGTAGAAACCACATAAACTATTGGAGTAGATACTTTTTTTGTTGGTGTGATTTATATAGATCACATAACCATTAGAAACAAAGGACAAGATATGGAGTTTTTGAGAAATTTGAGATTAGTAAAATGTCTTGATCTATCAGACAACAATTTATCAGGTCAAATACCTTGGGATATTGAATCCCTCAAAGGATTGATTATTCTCAATGTTTCAGGTAATCATTTCAGTGGCAAGATTCCAACATCCCTGGGAAGCATGGTACAACTACAATCACTTGATCTTTCCAAAAATGAATTGTCTGGGATGTTTCCTGTTGAGCTGCAAAATCTCACATATTTGAGCTACTTTGATGTGTCTTATAATAAGCTATCAGGAACGATACCACAAGGAGGACAAATGATGACATTTGAATCCTCATCATTCTCCAACAACTTAGACCTATGTGGCCTACAAATCAACGCGTCATGCTTAGGAAGACATCCTACTTCTCCCAATGACAATGGAAAAAATAAAGAAGAGCTGGAGGAGGATATATAGTGGGATGTGGGAATAGGAATGGGTTGTGCATTTGTGTTTTCAGTTCTGATTTGGGTGTTGTGTTTCAACGAATCTTGGAGTGCAGAATGCTTTAGAGTTATGGATGGCATTATTGACTCTCTTTTTCAAACATTGAGAGAAAAATTGTATCATACAATATAAGATTATTTCTGATCTCTATCTCCTATGCATCTATATAACATACCATATATGCCAATTGTCAGACCACCAATTGAGGAAGAGTAAGTTTAATTCACAATTTTATTTTATTTTTTTTGTTGTTAAGGGGTTTGTTGTAATTAACAAATTTTCTATATGTTGTTAATGATTTGTAGAGTGGCTTAAAACTAGTTTGTACAAATTTGATGAAGTTAATCTTTATTTGTCTTCTACCCAGGTGTCAATTGCAAGTCAGTTTGGATGTTGAGATCCAAACTATTATCAAAATTGGATTAGAATGTGCACTGACCTTTGCATGTGGAAAACATTTCAATGTATCACACATTGTTAGATTTGCTTTCTTCATTTGACTATGACCAAACTTTGGCTTTGCTTTTCTAAATTAAATGGTAATAACCTTTTGTTATTTATTTAATATTAATTTATATCATTTTTAAAATGTATGGAAAACATAATTTATTGATTATAATCCTTAAAAAAAAATACAATATGATTTTACCTTTTTAAACAGGTATATAGTCAACACAAATTTTTACTACAATTAAGTTGGACGGCTTTCCAACTTTTGCTGACTTATGAAATCCGGAGTACATTCAATAAATTTGACCTACATTTACTTAAAATTGCATCATCTCCTTATCCTCCTTGAAGTTTCAGTATTTCTACTGTTATCAAAGTCTAAACTAGTATAGCATCACTCTTTCCAGGTCAATGAGTTGAGTGGAAAGGATAAATTATTTAGTTGTAATTTTATACTAGTTAGAGGATGCTGGATAAATTTCTCATATGCTTTGGAGACTCTGGTTTCATAGAGCGCTACACTTCAATCAGAGGTTTGTTTCATATAAGTGGATACGTTCTTTCTTGCTTTCTGCTAGATTATTTTAATTGAAATTTCTCAATTGTTTTTGTAACTTTTTATTGATATGCTTTCAGTGTACAGGTTTTTAATTCAAATTTCTCAGTTATTTTGGCAAATTGTTATTGGGGTTTGGAACAATCATGTATTTGTATACAACACCCTCATCCAGAAATGGCTGGTACTCACCTTTCCTTTTGTCATGCCTGTTACATTGAATGATACTCTTTAAGGCAGAGCTTGTTTGAGCTCTCTTTTTTATTTTGATGTTGCTTAACAAGGAATTTCTATGGATGTTATTTGTTTTCTGACAGCTGAGACAATTAAAAGTTAAAACTGATGGAGGTGAGGTGTTACTTGACAAGGAGTTTCTATGGTATTGTCTTCTCAAAAGGCCAAGGCAGTTATAAATGATCATTTAGTTCAAAGTTTCTGAGTGGAATGGATCTATTGTGCCCAAATAATGATCTATTGTGAGTAAAGGTATATAATCCCAAATGTGTATTTGTCCTTAGCAAGAAAATTAAACAAATTAACCAAAATACAAATACACATTTGCGACTTAATGTTCTTTATGGGACTTAATGTGTATTTATTCCAAATGTATGTAAAAGTATGTAATCCCTTCTGCTTCTTCACATTTAGTTAATTTTCACATTGTTAAGAAAGTATATGAGGTTGTATTTTGGAGTAGGTTTCTATTTTCTGTCAAACACAGAGTTTAAGGAAAGAAGGGAATTTGTCTGCAAATATAGATGTTACTTCCTTGCATTTGCCTTACATTTGTTCCAGTTAATGTTTCATATTGTTAGGAAAATAAATGAGGTTGCCTTTTGGAATGGTTTTCTGATTTCTTGAAAGTGGAAAATATACAACTAGTAAATTAAAGTCAAACGCATTGTTTATAGAAATAAGGGACTTTGTTTGCAAATAGCATGCTCTGTAATTTGTTTAAGTATTCTGTATTTTCCCTGGAAAAGTTTTCCTGTATGTTAGCTATACACATTCAGACAATTCTATGTAGTGTAATAAAATGGTATAGCTTGGTTGGCGATACAGGATTAACAACAAAAAGTAGTGTTCAGAATTATGCTTTTACACGGTCAAATTTTTAATACTTTTATTCTATTAGAATTATGCAGTCCTAATTTAGAGTTTTTTTAACCAGCAGACCCGTTGTTAGAGCCAAGACAAGAGGTACTGTGCGAGATCTCATATGGGATACAGTGTCTTGGAAATACCTTCAACCAGTGGGGCATTGATTCACCATCCATGTTAGTGGCCAGAAAATACCTTCCTCCATTACAGCAGTCATCCTATCTGGCCCTCTTCTTGTCATAATTTATCCTAATTCAAATGGCACAACATTGTTATTTGACCAATTAGACTTCAGAAGGATCAGTGTTTTTAACATCTTTGAGTGCGTCCAGAGCCAGGGGAGTAAATAAACTGTGTTATGCTGAAGAGAAATCTTATATTTCACGTTCAGTGGCCTTCTTAACTTTCTCAAATGAAGGAAGTTAGTTGCAACCTGCTGAACCATTGAAACAAGAACAGTAAGCCAAACTCATCCAATTTCTGTAGAATTTGGTTTCTTTTCATTATAACAATTTCAAAATTTATTTACTTTAGATGCCCCCATACATTTTTCATCTTTGATTTCTTTGGCTTCATATATTACATCATTTCACTCTGAGTTTTATGAGATTTTCATCTCTATTGTATTCAGGGCAACAACACCGAGTATCAGTTGTACAAGGAAGATTTATCATCTTTCCCTTTCCAAAGAGATCATAGGGACAATTCCTCTGCTCCTTGAAATGACTATAGTAGCAATGATAGAAGCTCCCATTGTTGTGACTCTTTCATCATTTATCAGTCAAGTGCCCTGTTGTGGCTTTTCATCTGTCTAAAATCTGGCAAGGGCAGAATGCAAAGCTGGCTATTTATTGGTCTGTTGGTGAAAAACTTGTCCTCTTGAAAGAGAGGTTATAAGTTCGAATCATGCAGGGGGTAGGTTATGTATGCCTCATATTGAAGTACAGTTAGGTGCCTCTTTCAACACCAGTGGGAGTACAAGGTAGTCCCATATGCTACAAGCTACCTATAAGCTAAGTTGTGAGGCATCATGGACAATAAAAGGATTCCATTTCCATTCAAGAGTAATTTATTGTAAATGTACTTATAAGATGTAAAGGTATCACCAATTTCATTTGGTCGGCTTCTAGTCATTTGTAAAGTCCTTTAAGGTAAAATGCTCCCTGATGCACATGAAACTGATCCATACACTGAATGATTCTGCTGCAACAACATCCTTGTCCAAGATACACAGAAATTGCCTAATGATTTTTGTATTTTACAAGGGAGCTATTTTGCCATTTCCATTTGTTAAATGGAATCAGATTGAATTTGTGTTCTATAAAGTGTTCTCTTTTCAAAGGAAGCTAATTATACTTTTCTCTTGTCTGAAAAAATAAATACAAGTTGCATTCCAAAGGTTAGAGACTTGAATAGATTATAATCAGTTTGTTTCAAAAGAATTTATGGGATGATAAAAAAATGATGTTTGAAGTATAAGAAAGTGAAATATTATTTTCTTGGTGTGAGGGGGAAAACAGGTTATTCAAATCAATGAAACATGAAACCCAAACATCTACAAAATATGAAGATAAAGGAAGATTAAAAACAATGAAAACAATGATACCTTCGCCTTTTATCTTTCACCTTTTGTAGCTCACCTATCTCTCTTTGATCTTGATAATAAAAGCCCTCAGAAGCTTTTGCTTGCTTGCTTTGTTTGAAGATGACAAAGAGTGAATGGTTGTGATACTAGTGTATTTGAAGATGAGCTTCAAATACAAAAATAGATTGTGAATGAGCATGCTCAACTGAGAGTAGGGGTGCCAAAGGCGCGCCAGTATCTCTGCAGCATAAGTTTACACAAAATCCAGATTACGAAATGAAGAGAAGAAGGTTGTATTTATAGAAGAGAGTGAGGGAAGATCAATGGTTGAGAAGAAAAGAAGGAATCAACGGAGGAGGCTTGTTGAGGAACATGCATCCAATAGAAGAAGGACACATGTCATTCCAAAAGCAGTTTAGTTGAGTTAACTCCTCTAAGATTTGATTTTCTCTATTTTAAGAAAAGATTTGCTTTAAAGATGCTTTAAAACTGATTTTGCCTTTTGTAACTCAGAGTTTTGCTTTTGTGTGACAAGAGGAAGGTTATTTTTGGAAGATAAGAATGATTTTTCGAAGAGATAGAAAGCATAATTAAATAAAAGATTTATTTAATTATTTTTGTGGATATTTGAGAAGAATAAATAAAATATAGAAATATATTTTATTTTGTGAGGATTTTAGATTTTATTTAAATAAAATTTGCATTTTATTTAAATTTGGAAGAATAAGAGATCTTAATTAAATAATTTAAAATTATTTAATTATTTTAGAAGAATGAAGTTGGTGTAAGTGATTTTAATTAATTAAATAAATGTGTTTATTTAATTAAATGAGAGGGAGTGAATCAAATAAATAAATGAATTTATTTATTTATTGATAGAGGAATGTGATGATGAAATAAATATTTAAAATATTTATTTAAGTAGTGTCATGCCAATTTTAGGTGTATACATTTTGCCCCTCTTTGATGCAATGTGTTTTTTACGTTGTTTCAAAGAATTAAGAATTGTTTGAAAATGATACATGCCCCAGTTTGCCCCTAGTACAAGTTTAACGACAGGATGCCCCCTCGGGAGATTGGACGGGGAGATGGTAGAAAGGCGTGAGACGGACAATCTCACGATGAAGAAGAGGAGAAACATGAGAAGAAATGGTTGGATGCAGAAGAAAGATGGTGAATGATATGTGATGCAAGATAAAATGATGACATACAGAAGCAAGCAAGCAAGAATGCACAAATGATACAAGAACAGGCAAGGTATTGCCCCGATCAAGTGGTAAACCAACGATATAGATCGATGATGTCTGGTGTCAGAAACGAAACATGTCGTATAAGACTCTGGGTCTGGTTTCAACAATGCAACATCTTGTCTAAGACATTTGATATGATAACAATATACGACAGTGTTGTCATGGCGGGGAATGATATATCCCTAGAGCAACACGAAGGATAGTTATGACTGATTGATATGGTTTACGACAAGATTAGGATCAAGACTGCTGATTGTGAGTGGATCATTTGACGAGATTGACTAACATGATTGGTATGGATTAAGGATAGACTTGCATTTTGATCACTGCTTGGATTGATAGCTAGAACTGTTGACGAGGGACACGAAGACAAATAGAAATTTGATCGATAGAAGAATGACTCAATAGAAGAAATCACAAGCTTTTGTAAACATTGATATTTTGCATGGAATCTTTATTACATGGGATATGGAGTGCAATTGGATGCGCTATGGATATGGATATGGATATGAATTGCAATTGGATATGGTATGGATATGGATATGGATATTTGTCATCTTGATATTGCAAGTACTTTTCTTTCATCATTGGGCTGTTAAAATGTTGTAAGAAAATACAAGCATCTAGGTATAATTAAACCGAGATGACCTGAGTATTACTTACATGGATTTTGATATAGCAAGTTAATACAAGCATCTAGTCAAAATTGAATCTAGATGACCTGAGTATTTCTTGTGTTTCAACAGACAAGGATTGCCTCTTTTCATGTTTAGGCCTCAGAGTCCTCAATGATCTTTTGCTGATCATGTCGTTAGACAAAAAGTCGTCACATTACTAAAGTTTAATCCACAAGCAGCAGACAAAGAAAACAATTATGCCCCCATCATAGCATCTCTAGCTTTTGGCATCCTTGAGTAGCATAGGAAGACATAATGACAAAAATTCAAGACCTTGTAAATTAACTTGTTGACAAAACTTCTTTGCACTAGATGTGTCTTTTGCCATAATTGATATAGAACTGTTCTGAGTGTTTCGGTATAATACTCTGCTTTGGACAGGTTGATGCTTTGTGCCAAGAATTTTGTTTGAGGAAGCTGGTTTTTGTTGTGCTTGCATGCCTGGTGAAAGGGTGTGGATACAGACAGATAGAGGGATAGACGACAAGACACGGGATGGATAGGAAGAGGAGCCTTGAGGGCGCATTGATAATGGCCTTGCCTACGTGATAGCTCAGAGGTGACGTAGTTCGGGGTGAACCCTGATGGACCTAAGATATGGATCGGATGAGACACGATATGGAACAGATACGAGTCAGATAGGCATTAGACATGGAACATATATGGAATAGATAACACTGATGACAGAGGCTATGTTAGCCTGACACTGTGGACAGGATACTAGATAAGAATTTTGGATGGCCTTAATGCTAGATACTGATGACAAGGGAAACACCACGGATAGGGAGATGGATGGGCGATAGGGGATCAATGATAGGGTAGGTAGAAGGAAACAAGGATGTGATCTCCAAGGACTATGTCACATAAGGAAAACATGCCCCATTGTAGGTAGAATACGTAGGATTTTTCATGACAATGTTTATGACGATAGGAGGATAAGAGGATAATGAAGGATTTGTGTGGTTTGGAGGGATAAGGTATGTCAAGAGACATCTAAAACATTTTTTCAATATTGTGCCCCCAATCTTTATCAAGATCAAAAATAGAGGAAAGGAAGATTTAGGATGGATGGACTGGACAGTATAGGTATGTAATGGATAGAGGAATAGGATAGGAAATGGTATGGACGGAAACTGATAGGAGAAGGGTGATATGCTGATGAGACAAGGTGCCCCCAAGTGTAGGTGACGTAGGAGATCAACTTACACATGATGCCTGTTTGCCAGGTTTTCATCATGGAACTTATCCAAGGTGCCTGTTTGCCAAGTTTTCACCATTGGACGAAGGGATTTTTCTTTACTTTTTTCATTTTTCCTTTTTTTTTTCTTTTTTTTTTTCTTTTTTTGAATATTTGGATGGGAGAAGGTGGACACAGAAAGGAGAGACTCAAGTATGTGGTTCCATAAAAGGTGATAGTCCCGCTAGATGGATGTCGTCGCGTGGACCATGTCAAGTCTGCTCATAGATGTTGGTAGGGGATTGCATGAAAGTGAGATGAAGTAGGTAGATAGTGGATTATGGAAAGTGCGATAGTGGATGATGATACAGAATACAGAAGGACTTATGCAAGGATGGAAGGAAAGTTTATGCAAAATCATGGACCATAGGATGAGGAAGATATGTAGGATAGTAGTGAAAGGGAGGGGAGATGAAGTTATACGAAAGTGTTGTGGGATGGAAGGGAACCATGACCAACGGTTGCACGTACCGTGATAAACATTGAAGCTGATGATAGGAGGGTGGTGTAGGAAGCAATGGAGATTTTTGCTTGGTGGATGAATGATTTAGGAATTTAGGGACCCACATAGACTTAGTATTTTTCTGATTTTTGCTTATCATGTGGGATGGAAGGATTTGATACTTTTGGATGGAATGGGAGAAAGTGGATGGTTGAAATTCTTAAGAGGTGGATGCCTCATGTAACTTTAGGGGTTTTTGCTTAGGCACCCAAACCATTTTGCTTTTAGTTTGTACCTGTGAAGGCATGGATTTGGGTGTATGCAACTTTTGTGCAGCTTTTGGAGTAATCATTTGTTGCTTGGGGACCCACACCTTTTTCAATTTGGCATTGAGGTGTATGGGTGTATGTAGCTTTTGATATGGATAATTCTTTGATTCTTGGCTTTTATATCCTAGGTCATGAGGACTCTTAGGATTTTTGACATTATAGGTAGAGGCATCCACATATTTGTCATTGAATCCCTGTGGGATGGTGGAAGTGAGGTTGGTGAAAGCTCCTTGTTTAGACAATATGTGCATTTGTTGGCCAGGATTGGGATATTTAGAGGATTTATAGATGGATGGATAAGGTGTTGGAAGAAGTGGAGGTAAATTGCTTGGAGGGATGTTAGGAGTTGGAAGTACCGGAGGTAGATTGGATGGTGGAAGGTGTATCGTCACATGCTTTTGACAATTGTAGTATGATGGAGGTGGAATGGCGACATATGTTTTGGGGATATGATAGGGTTTGCGATGGAAAGTGGTAGACTTAGGAGGAGTGGAGGAAGTACCAACATCTTGAGATTGCTCACCTTGGAGTATGTATCCAAGGCCGTATGAGGGTGAAGGAACATTGACATGGACGGGCTCCAAAATACCTTGTTCATGAAGGCCTAAGCCTTTACCTTGATAGTTCATATTCTGGAGTATGCGGTGGACCATGGGATTATGTATAGGTGCACTAGCAGTGAGTTCCTTATAGGATGAGGAAGATGAGATAGTGGGTAATGGTTGTTGGTGTTCTAAGGAAGAACATTCATGCATGAAGGTAGTAAGCCCAAGGATATAAGACGACGGATTTGTAGCTTGGTCAATGATGGATGGTGAAGGATCATTTGGATCTTGATCATCATTATGCTCTTTAGGGTCCAAGTTATTGGGTTGATCATCCATGTGCACTTGGGAGGCAAGTGTCTCATCAGAGGAAGCAGAAGTTGTTGGATCATGGATAGGACTAGATGGAAGATGGATAGGAGTAATGGAGGTTTCTTGCTCATGAAGGGGTATGGGATCAAGTTGTTCATGGACATCTTCTTCATAAAAGGTAGTATCTTGATCATAGAAAAGATAAAGGTTATGGATGGGTTGGAATTGGATTTCCTTCTCATGTATAGTTGTTGGGAGATGGATAGGATCAAGTGACTCATGGAGAGGCTCATCATTATGGATATCATCTTGATCATAGAAAAGACACATATTATGGATAGGCTGCATGAAAGTGATTTGATCTTGACTTAGACTAGGGGTGGATGTTTCCACATGCTCTAAGGTGTGCTCTTGACATAGCTCTTGGTCTTCTTGAATGGAAGTGGATAGATCTTGGATAGCTTCTTGGTTGACAACATGGATGTTTGATGGACCTTGACTTTGGTTCATAGTAGGAGGTTCTTCGATAAGCTCAAGGGTTTGCAGATGACATGAAGGTGTTGTAGGATTTGACATGTTATTGGAAGAATCTTTTGTAAGGTCAAGGACCGGATGTTGGGGACATGGTTGACTCTCTGTTGGTAGTCCTTGGATCACATCCTTCATAGGTGTATGGGTAGATGAATGAGGTAATGGATGAGTGGATTTGGCTTTCTCCCTAGCTTTTCTTTTGTTGTATAAATTTGGAAAATATTTTTCCCAAAACTCATTTGAGTCTTTTTTGGTTTTCCATTTAGAGTTTGAGGGACTAGATGGTGGTGTTGGTGTAGAACAAGTATGCTTTGGGATATGTGCTCTAGGAGATGGTGAAGGAGGACTAGTAGACGAGGTGGTATATGATTTCTAACTTGAGGTGGTGCTTGCCTTGTCATGAGTATGGGAAAAAGGATGTACGATTTTGGGGCGAGGCATAGCTAGTACTAGCACATTCAGCTTGCAAGATTGCCATTTCTTGTTGTAAGACTTGGAATTGTTGAGAAATTGCTACACAATCTTAGGGCGAGGGACCTGAGTTTATTTGCAATTGCAGATATTGGATTTTTTGACCAATATATTCTAATTTGTTTGCCATTGACACAAGACCAGAAAAGCTTACTGGTTTAGACGTGCAAAAACAAATGCACCAGAACAGAGTGCAAATGTGTCACAAGTCAAGATCAAATGTTCCTGGAAGAATGAGTCGAATGACTTATCTTATGTGTTTGGTGTTTAACTTGATTTGGCAATGATCACACATGTACAAACATTATTCACTCACGTAAGACACATAAGCAATTTTGAATGTTGAATTTGAAGAATATGATGATGATTAAACAAGCATACATGGAAGACACATCAACATGCCCTAATGTCTAATTTGATGTAGGGTATGGCCAATTAGGTTTGGGCAATGTTTACACGAGGTTGACTAGGGATTGAAAGTGAAATCTTGTCACACAGCTGGGAGAAGGGGGTAACCCACCCTTCACCTTCACTTCCCAAAGGTATAAAGTTCTTTGGGGCTTAGCCAAGAGTGACAAGATTTTGACTCTCAATGAGGGTGTCTTTCGATTTAGCCTTGGTTGAGGTTGTCCCTAGGGGTGATGGAATCCCCTAGCAGGCCTCCTAGGAAAGGGTACACAAAAGTGAAGCAAGTGAGGTGTTTTTGATCTCTAAGGTCACCTTGCGGTGCGAGGAGAGAGCATACACACACACACTTGATTCACACTCGCACTTTGTAAATTAACCCTTTAAGAAATTGAATTGTGTGTGTGCAAAAATTGAATGGATAAGAGGTGTTTTTGATTCTCAAGATTGCACGAAGCGCATGAGAAGAGCATACACACCCCTAATCGCATACAAATTCACCAAACAATGAAGACACTAGTTCTTTTTAGAGCCTAAATCCAAATGTGTGATGAAGACACTAGTTTATTTTAAGCTCAATTTCAATGATTTGTGATCAAGCAATGTTCGTTTTATGAGCCCAAACCGAAGTGTGATGAAAACAAGATTGAAGATGAAATGAGAGATAGAATGAGTGCACCTGATTATTCGCTGTCCAAGTTGATGTAGATGCTGATGCTGATGTTGTTCCAGCCCTGAATGATCACCTGCAAGTCACAAAATTGAAAATGAAGCAAGTAGACTAGCATAGGAGATTGTTATGCAAAAATTGATAATCGGATAAAATTTGATGAAGATGAACTAATACAGAAAAAATGACTACATAAACAGATTCTAGATGAAATTCTATGCGATTTGAAAAAAAATTTCGCTGAAAATCGATCAAAATTGCTCAAGTTATAATGGTTTGAAGTTTTAACAAAGCTTTGACTTTGACTGCGAAAAAAGGTTGGCAGAATGTATCATCACCTAAAAATGTCTTCACCACTGCAAAGTGCACTGAGTTCTCTTTCCGATGAGTGTTTGTTTGTGAATTTTTGACTCCATATGCAAAAGTTGTGTGAGTTTGAAAAAAAACAACCTATTTCGCTATGTGGAAAGTCAAAAAAGAAAAAAATAAAAATGAAAAAAACAACTCATTTTTTTGTTTGTTTGTTTGTTTGGTTTTTTTGTATTGTTTTTGATTTGGTGTTTGTAATTTATGTGTGTGTGTGTGGGGTGGCTGGGCGGAGCAGAGGTCGGGCTGAGGGTTGTGGTGGTGGTGGTGGGCGACACAGAGGGCAGCGTGGGGGGCAGGCAGAGGTGGCAGTGGCGGTGGAGGGCGAAGGCGGCAGTGGCAGTGGCAGGCGAAGGCGGTAGTGGCGGGTAGAGGTGCAGGGTGGAGGGAACGGGAGAGAGGGAGGCGCAGGGGGTGGGCGGGATCGGGGGTTTGGGGGAGCCACAGTAGGGGAGAAGGGGGAGTTGCGGGAGGTCGCAGGGGCGGAGGGAGGTCCGGGCGGGCACGGGGAAGGGCCGAAGGGAGGTAGGGGGGTTTGCAGGTGATGGGGGTTAGGGTAGGCCGGGGTCTGGGGTGGCGGGAATGGGGGACAGGGGGGGAACGGGGGAGGGCAGGGGCTGCGGCCCCTGCAGGACTTTAAAAAAATCTTTTTTTTTTGGTTTTGTTTTTTAAATTTAAAGAAAAAAAAAAAAAAAATTCTGTATATAATTTTTTAAAAAATTTTCTGTGTAATTTTTTTTTTTTAAAATTTGTTTTCTGTTTGTTTGTTTGTTTGTTTTTTGTTCTAAATTTATTGCAAAAAAATGGGCTGAAAAATTAAAAAAAAAATTCAAAAAAATTTGGGTAACAAAACTAGACAAATGATTGGGGATTTCTTACCTCTGAAGTCTCTTGGACTCAACAGTGAGCTCGGTTTGTGTGTAGGAGGCAGTTTGTGAGAGTTGATGCCCAATGTTCTTTGAAACACCTGAATAACCTTCAACAAAAACTTTCAACAACAAACACTCACAAACGATAATGGGGGTTAGATCACGGTGGGCGCCAAAATGTGAGGGGGAAAACAGGTTATTCAAATCAATGAAACATGAAACCCAAACATCTACAAAATATGAAGATAAAGGAAGATTAAAAACAATGAAAACAATGATACCTTTGCCTTTTACCTTTCGCCTTCTGTAGCTCGCCTATCTCTCTTTGATCTTGATAATAAAAGCCTCAGAAGCTTTTGCTTGCTTGCTTTGTTTGAAGATGACAAAGAGTGAATGGCTGTGATACTAGTGGATTTGAAGATGAGCTTCAAATATAGAAATAGATTGTGAATGAGGATGCTCAACTGAGAGTAGGGGTGCCAAAGGCGCGCTGGTATCTCTGCAGCATAAGTTTACACAAAATTCAGATTACAAAATGAACAGAAGAAGGTTGTATTTATAGAAGAGAGTGAGGGAAGATCAATGGTTGAGAAGAAAAGAAGGAATCAACGGAGGAGGCTTGTTGAGGAACATGCATCCAATAGAAGAAGGACACATGTCCTTCCAAAAGCAGTTTAGTTGAGTTAACTCCTCTAAGATTTGATTTTCTCTATTTTAAGAAAAGATTTGCTTTAAAGATGCTTTAAAACTGATTTTGCCTTTTGTAACTCAGAGTTTTGCTTTTGTGTGACAAGAGGAAGGTTATTTTTGGAAGATAAGAATGATTTTTCAAAGAGATAGAAAGCATAATTAAATAAAAGATTTATTTAATTATTTTTGTGGATATTTGAGAAGAATAAATAAAATATAGAAATATATTTTATTTTGTGAGGATTTTAGATTTTATTTAAATAAAATTTGCATTTTATTTAAATTTGGAAAAATAAGAGATCTTAATTAAATAATTTAAAATTATTTAATTATTTTAGAAGAATGAAGTTGGTGTAAGTGATTTTAATTAATTAAATAAACGTGTTTATTTAATTAAATGAGAGAAAGTGAATCACATAAATAAATGAATTTATTTATTTATTGATAGAGGAATGTGATGATGAAATAAATATTTAAAATATTTATTTAAGTAGTGTCATGCCAATTTTAGGTGTATACACTTGGAATATTAATTTTGTTAAATTTGGGTTTATCATTGTTTTACATATTCTAGCATATATTTGTTGTGTCATTTTGAATGGAGGCTTATTCTCAAATTCTACAATGTCAAAAAAGTAATTTTTTTGTCGAAGTTTGATCCTTCCAATATATTATGTTTTTAGAGGATGAGACAAAAGAATTCTTATCTATTCTAACATTTGCCATCCATGCCTCATACTATTATTGACTTCAAATTTTAGAAAACCAAGCCATTTGTCATGTTTTCCTTTTAATCGTGGAAATGAAGGGAGTTTTTGTAAGGAGTTGAAGATGTTGAGATAAATTTTGTGACACATACATGTTAACAATGCTCAATATCAATACAATTCCTTTTCTCTTGTTTCAAATTAAATTGAAATACCTTTAATGCCATTACTAGCCTTATTCTAGTGCACCTATGTTTTTTTCGAGTTAATTCACTTTACTATGGAACTATAACATTGCAACAAACTGTCTATGTTATTCCTTCCTAATGACAGGAAAAACTATTAAACAATAAAGGACAGCCAAATTGGGTATCCAATTTGGAAATATAATTTAATTGTAGAAAACAACAACCTACTTGTGAACATGAGAGATTAGTTGTAGAAAACATAGGGCAGTTCACAAATGGTTGCATGTGGCCAATGTCCTACAGAAATTTCACTTAAACTCAAGTGAAATATATCAAGGTTTTCTACAACATCTAAGTGTTGAATAAAATGTGGCATTTGTTTATCATTGCAATTTATATGCTGAAGCAATGCTATTTCTATGTTGTTGGATTTCTACAAACTAACCACTAATGCATACACTTTTTGAAATACTTTATATAGAGAAAATGTTTAATCTAGTATTGGCCATCAAAACACACTTTATACATTATGGATAAGGCAAGATTAGGGTAATGAGTTGACAAGACCATATGCAATACACTATGGCACAAGAAGCTCTTGAAATAAGAGGAAACTTTGGATCTCAACACAACAAAGCTCAAAATAATAAGAAGCTTGCTAAAGTTAGGGTCTAGAATTATACAATTTTATTTCAATACAAGAAAAGTAATGATGAGAATGTAAGTTTGTGATTAAGACCCCCTTAAACCTTTTGAAATGAAATGATTGAAATGACTCTAAGGGCTTTGGTGTAAATTCCCCTTAAGAAGTCATTATTTCTTTATGGTTAGTGGCATTCTTGATTAACTCCCAAAGATTAGCCATGTAAGCAAGGTTTGTTTGATAATTAACTTTCAATGAAACTTTTTAAAGTAGTTAAGAATGTGATAAATAAGCTCTTCTTTAGGATTAAGTAATTTGTTTTCTACAACGAACAAATCTTTTAATTTGATTTTATCATCTCACTTCATGCTCTTAATAGGTAACTCTTACCCTTCTCAACTTGATGGAAGATGTGAGCATCAAAAGAATTCTTTAGGCCAACTTCTACTGGGGTAGATTTTAACACACCTTTGTTGAGATAATTTTGTGCTTTTGTAAGAAGGTGGCATCTTATATGAAACACTAAATGTGGATTTCTACGTACTCTCTCCTATTGGAGTGCAAACAAGAGGATCTACCATAATTTTATGCAACCATTTATATCAAAAAACTATATCCAAAGAAGTCACTATACATTATAGTGGGATCAACGATTGAACCATACATCATCTACCCTCTAAGTGTCATTTATATGATTACTCAAGTACTACTAATGTCCACAAGTTGACTTCTATTGAACTCAAAGATGCCTAAACAAGAAGAAAGTACCTTAAGAAGTTGCATTATAGAGGATGAATCATTATAATCTTTGGGAAACCCAAATAAAATTGAAATGGAAGGGAAATGCTAGAGACTTGTATAGATTATAATCAGTTTGTTTCAAAAGAATTTGAAGGATAGTGAAAAGAATGATATTTAAAGTATAAGAAAGTGAAATTTTATTTACTTGGAATATTAATTTTCTTAACTTTGAATTCATCATTGTTTTACATATTCTATTGTATATTTGTTGTGTCATTTTGAATGGAAGTTTATTCTCAAATTGTATAGTGTCAAAAAGGGCCCTTTTTGTTGGAGTTTGGTCCTTCCAATATATTATATTTTTATAGGAGACAAGAACTCTTATCTATTCTAAACATTTCTCATCCACACCTTAGTCTATTATTGACTTCAAACTTTAGAAAACTAGGCCATATGTCATGTTTTCCTTTTAATCTTGGAAATGAAAGGAGTTTTTGGTAAGGAGTTGAAGATGTTGAGATGAATTATGTGACACATATACGTTAACAATTCTCAATACCAATACAATTTCTTTTCAATTGTTACAAATTAAAATGAAATATCCTTAATGCCATTACTAGTGTTATTCCATTGCACCAATGTTTTTTCCATGGTAATTCACTTCACTATGGAATTGTAACATTAGTAGCAAATTGTCTATGTTAGTCCTTCCTAATGATAGGAAAAACTATTACATAATAAAGGATAGCCAAAGTGGGTATCCAGTCTGGAAATATAATTTAGTTATAACTAGTCCTAAGAAAAAACTTGTCGATAACTGAGAGGGGGGGGTGAATCAGTTATCTTAATTAATTTAACTTTTTGTTCTTCTTTAATAACTAGTGCAACATCAAAACAAGTAAGCATCCATAACCATGAAAGCAGAAACAAAATCAATACACATAACACAATGATTTTGACGTGGAAAACCCTGTTAAGGGAAAAACCACGGGGTGACTAACCCAAGATTTTATTCTTTGTTAAGAGAATAGAAGTACAAAATGGCACTTGCCAATTAGGGCTCATTGCCCAAGCACACTGCTCACAAGAGCCTCACTACCTACAAGAGACTCACTATCTACAAGGTATAAGGAAAGTAACAAGATACTTGAACTGATGAGAAGCATCCACATATGCTGAGGTTCAGTTCCGGTTAGGCTTAATACACTGATCTACTACACTTCATTCTTCATCTTCTTTGGTGTTGCTGTCCTATCACATACCGAACCTGTTTTACTGCTTCCACACTGCTCTCTGCTTTTCTTCGCACCACACAACACACCACACACACCTTCTCATCAAAATCCATCTGGTATATATATCCGCACAAAAGATTTCAACATCTTTCTAGTCAGCATCCGGAATACTCAATATTTTCCCAAACTCTGGTTTATCGGCTGAATCCTTGCTTACCAAGTGATGCATATCAAAGAGATGCTTATAGAAGTCATCAATCATGTCAGCCAATCATGAATGATCCCTTAAGAAACTTTATTACCATCAATATCTTATCTGGATTAAGGTCTGATGCTCTGCCGATCAGTTCTTCCTCAGTCTACTCTGCCAAACAGGAACCCAATACTTAGGTGCTCATATCTCTTCACTCTTTCATCACCGGAGGCTCAATCCCTGGAATCTATCAGTCAAGGTACTCCTCTTGACTTCCCCAAGTCCGCACTTTACTGAGATACTTCCTCTAAGAGATTTGGACCTGATTGTCAGACCTTGCTGCATGCTCTGTTCTTGGTCACCGGACCAAAATACTCTTCAATCTGACTTTCGGTATAGACACACCATGTCCTGCAGATGTGTGGGATGAACTTTGTTTCCATCAATGAAAACACTCATGAAGCCACACAGTGTCTCTTGCCAACAAAACCTACTTGTGAACATTAGAGATTGGTTGTAGAAAACATAGGGTAGTTCACAAATAGTTGTATATGGCTAATGTCCTACAAATTTTATTAGTTAAACTCAAGTGGAATATATCAAGATTTTATACTACATCTAAGTACTAAATAAAATATGGCATTTGTGTATCATTTCAATTTATATGCTAAAGCAATGCAGCTATCGCTATGTTGCAAGATTTCTACAAACTAACTACAAATGCAATGCACTTTTTGAAATACTTTCTGTAGAGAAAATACTTAGTGAACTATTGGCCATCAAAACACACTTTATACATTATAGCTAAAGCAAGATTAGGGTTATGAGTTGACAAAAACATAGGCAATACACTATGGAACAAGTAGCTCTTGAAGAAGACCAACAATAGGTGACAAATTTTGTGTTCACTCTTACTAGATTTTTCTTCCCATTTAGAGGGTTTCCCCATCCATAAATTTGTATTAAAATTATATGTAATTGTATAATTGTTTACTTCCACATGTTTGAGTAGTATTCTATGCTTTCCTTGAGTTGAACATGTATATGTTGTTTTGAAATCCATTAAAGACGGTTAAAGGTATATCGTGAGGTATGCAGTTAAGTGCTTCTCATTGAAATCCATTTACTCATAATAAAGTGAAGAGCATCCTCCTTGTTTATGTATCAATTTCAAGATAAACAAAAAGTGAAATTCTAAAAATTAACATAGATCAAAACCATAGGAAAGGATCAAGTTCATGTATTTGTTTTAGATTGATAAGTTCACAGTATCAATAGCACATCCACGAAAATGATCTTGACTTGAGAACAAAGATTTTATATATTTTGATTCATTAATTTGTTTGACCTTGATTTTTTTACAATAGTGATGTATCATTTTAAGACACTTGGCAGAATCATATTCTACATCAAGCCTAAAGATAAGTACTTGCATTTATTTTTTTATTTCTGTGTATTTTATTACAACCTATTTATCATTCTTAGCCATTTTTCCTAGGATATTTAATGCCGATGATAATTAATTAATTTATCCTATGTGCTTTATGTAGAGAATCACATTATTTCTCTACATTTTTCTGAGCTCAACATTTGAGCCCCTCTAGGGTTTTACCCTAGGGTTTTGACCTTCCTTACATTACTCATTTCTTGAGTTGATATTTTTTATTCTTATATCTTTTCTTCAAGTTTTATTAGGTTTTGATTTGCCTTATGCTTTATTAACTTACTTTAATTAAGATTTGAACTTTTATTTTTCACATATCTTCAATCGTTTCCCTCACAAGCTTTGCATTTAGGGTTTGCTTAAAGCTTCAAATAATTGTTTCTAATTCTTATACTCTCATATTAGATTTAAACATTCACCAAGTGCATCTCTCTATGTTTCAATAACAATTACTCTTACTACTCTTATGATGAAATTATAGGTAATGATTGCATCTATATGTTATTCACCTTTCTCATATATTTCCTAGGATTCCTCACTAAGTGTAATAACATAATTTGAATACCTTACAACTTCCTTATTACACTTTTGTGTCCATTTTAGCCCCTAGCCCATGTGTGTGTCTTGTGTTGTTTCAACCCCTTTTGTCTATCCTACATCACCACTAGCCATCCATATCCCTTTCCAATGTTGATTCCATAACCTTGTTTAGACTTCCTATTTATTCTCGTTCATTTAATTTTTATCTCCATCCCATGTCCTAACCCCTCATTTAATTTCCCTTTGATTTAGCCCCTTTTAGTCCCTTGACAAACCTTAAAATGTTGCGCTTGTCCCCATCCTATACATGTAAACCTCATCTTTCCCATCCTAAAACATGTCTTAAGGAACATCAAATTAATGAGGACACCTACCCCTAGATGGCCCTTTTAGAGATAGAGGTTCCATAGGAAATTAAGCTAAAATTTCATTTGCAAATATTGTCCATAGTTTTCTACCTCATAGGGTGGCCATGAATTTTTATCCTCCTATTGCAAGCTTCAAATACAAGGTAATTAGCTGCGAGGGCTTCCTACCTACTAATTTTCATCTTCAAAATCCCAAAGTAAGTTCTTTGTCATTGTAGGTACTAAAATCACATCAGGCCTACATGGCAGTCCAATGATGACATGGTGGTCACAACTCATGAGTCCCCTTGGAGGCATGATTATATTTCTCTCAATGGTTTCATGTCTTGATGATTCCCCCCGATTAGGGGAAATTTACATAAAAAATGGGCCTCCTAAGGATGACATCATCATCTTTTTGAGTTATCAAAAATCAACTAAAAGATGACATCAACCATTACGGTAACATCATCCAAAATAAAAATAAAATTATTTATTTTATAAAATAAAACTTTCTAAAATCCTATGAATTAACTCATGATGGTTAATTTAACTCTACATATCCTATTCTATCTCAATCATCTTTCTAAATAATAAAGATTATTTTTGTTTTTTTGATTTATATTCTTAAGTTCTATTATAGAAATTATTATGTTTTCTAAAAACTACTTTCATTCTTTAGGAAAAAGAAAATTTAAAAAGCATTTCAAAAATATTTCAACAAATCTTTTCTTAAAATTTTTCTTTTATTCCTTAATAGCATTAAAAATCATAAAACCTACTATAAACATATTTAATATATTAATTCTAAATCTATAAAATCATAAAGTTAAATATATATAAAATTATAAATATATAAAATCATTTATATATATATAATGATAATATGAAACTTGATTTAATATATAAAATTTATAAAAATAAAATATTAAATATAAAATAAAATATCTAAGCTACTTGTACTTTGCTACTATTTATAAATAATATAAACGTGTTTATTTAAATAAACATACATAAAAAAATAATAGATGAATATTTTAAAGCTACATTCAATTTTTTTATTTAGTATTTTTTTAAACTAATTTAAATTTTATATACTAAAAAAAATTTCTTTAGAAATAAAAATTACTCTCTCACAAATTTTAAAATTTTTTCTTCAAAATAACTCAATGCAAATGAAAAATAATTTTTTTTTTTTTGAAAAAGAAAAATAAAAAGCTAACAAATATTCAAAAAATATTATTGAAGAGAGAAAAATAAAAACACAAAAATAAAAAACTAAAAAATATTCATGATAAAAATTTATTGGATAAAAAAAAGCTAGCAATTTTTATTTATATTTTAGAGAAAGAAAACAAAAAAGCTATTGTAAAATATGTTGGAGCAATCAACCACCAAGGTCAAATCTACAAAACCAAATAACCTTCTACACAATAGAGACAAGCAAAAATAATGCTGTATTGCCATGATACTGTTGAAATGCACCAGACAACTGAGAGGGGGGGGGGGTGAATCAGTTGTCCTCAAAACTTTGGCTTCTTAAGAACATTAACACTTCAAACACTTGTTCATAGTTATTTAGATTTGATCATGAAAGCATGAAATAAGAAAATCAACATAACAATATCATCAACACATGAGACACTAGGATTTTTATGTGGAAAACCCTAAAAGGGAAAAACTACAGTGGGTGTTAGCCCACAGAAACATATATCAGTTATAACAATACCAAAAAATAGAGGCTCACTGCCTAATATGCTCACTGCAAATGTTTAGGCTCACTACCAAGGGGTGGCTCATTGCCAAGGTTGGTGAACTGATTTGATAGCATCTATTCCATGCTAGGGTTCAGTTCCTTTGAAGCACAATATATCTCCTCTGCGCTTCTCTTTCACACCTTTGCACTACTTTTTCATTTTCACACAACTTACTCCATTTTGCAACTACATTACATGTTTTTATACAACTCATCAACCTTGGAATGTACATCAAGGTCGACATTACATTCATCAACCGTTAGAACAAACTCCAAGGTCGGTATTACAAACATACATAGAAATAGGTCTGGACCTAATACAATTTTAGCTAAGGGAAAGATGTAAAGATGTATGCGGATCATGCCATGCCTTAGTTGGGACTCAAATGCAATCTCCCACGTATCAACACACTTCTACAATCTTCAATACATCTCCATAATTAGTGAAAACAACCAAGTCGACTAAGACAAGTGTTAACACTAAGTCTTCTAAGAACAGTCTTCATCCACTATCCAAATTTCTCATTGCGGATCAAACCAAAGGTAGGAACATGATCAGGAGATATCCACAAGCTCATTGAATTCATCAGGAACAACCGCACAAGCTCTAACGACTCTGTCAAGAAGATTCTTCAAACCGGAGCACATAAACAACACTGCCAGCTACTGTCATAAGGAAAAGATTGCTTGCGGACAACCAAATCATAAATCATTCAAGTTGAAGGTACATAACATCATTTCAAACCTAGCTCTAGAGCTGCAGATCAAAATACTTCAATGCGGAGGAATGCAGAGCATAATACATTCTCCCTATCATCACCAAACATACAAAAAAAGTTGTTTCCACTATGGTTAACATTACTCACTCAAATCTTCATACCAGAGGCTCAAACTTGGAACATAGCATCTTCAGACATGCCTTTAAATAAATTCCAATCCATAGATAAAGATATTTATTCTACAGGAAATGTGGAGGAATCTGATGGACTGATCTACTATAGACAAAGACACTCTACAACATACTGTTTCTATCGGAGGAACAAATTTTCTCAATATCCTCAATATCAAGATTCCTAACACTTACATAGGCAAATACAAAGCATCTAACTTATTACAAGCAAGCATCAAAACAAGAGCAAGTTGACACCAATGACAACACTGATATGTTGACATCAATGACAACACTGGTTAGACACATACTTGCAACAATCTCCCCCTTTGTCATTGATGGCAACATATGATGTGAAAAATTGTAAAGACCATCAAGACAAGATTCTCCCCCTTTCTCTTTACACATCTACACTCTTTCTTCTCCAAGTTTTTCACATGATTTCTCTCCCCATTTGACATCAATGGCATAGGGCACATACTTGCATTCTCTGCTTTGATCCAACTAAACTTTCTCTGTTATCAATACTTTCTTTATCAAGAACTCATACTGGTACCATCTAGCTACTCCCCCTGAGAGGTAGCCCTCAAAACATCAATCTAGATCAAAGAATGAGATTTTGAGCACCACTGGACTGATGCATTCTTATGCATCTTAGTTCATTGCAGCAGGGGTAATAACCCCTAACTTTTCTTTGAGATACTCAAAAGTATTCTTGGGCAGAGGCTTAGTGAAAATATCTGCAATCTAATCCTTTGTGGACACATATTCCATCTTTACTTCATTCTCTGTCACCTTTTCTCTCAGAAAGTGATACCTTATAGATATATGCTTTGTTCTTGAATGCATCACTGGATTCTTTGAAATGTTTATAGCACTTGTATTGTCATAGAAGATTGCAAATGGATTTTCATACACAACTCTTATGTCCTTCAAAGTCTGCTTCATCCATAATACTTGAGTGCAATAACATGCTACTGCAATATACTTTGCTTCTGCAGTGGATAAGGAAATTGAATCTTGCTTCTTGCTCAACCATGAAACCAATCTATTTTCCAAAAAGAAGGCACCTTCGCTTGTACTTTTCCTGTCATCAACATCTCCAGCCCAATTTGCATCTGTATAAGCACTGAGAGTGAAATCATTATCTTTTGTACACGATAAGCCATGATCTGGTGTGCCTTTTAAATACCTCAAGATTCTCTTAATTGCCATCACATGTGATTCTCTTGGATCAACTTGAAATCTTGCAACAAGACAAACTGCATGAATTATATTAGGTCTAGTTTGAGTTAGATAAAGCAATCCTCCAATCATGGATATGTACCTCTTCTGATTAGTCTTGGGTGATTCATCAGTTTTGCTCAACTTGCAGCCAGTTATCATGGGAGTACACACCGGTTTGGAATCTTCCATCCCAAACTTCTTCAACAACTCTTTCACATACTTAGATTAAGATATGAAAATTCCTTTATCTGATTGATTAATTTGCAGACCCAAAAAGAAATTCATTTCACCAAACATAGACATCTCAAACTCATTTTGCATTTCACCTGCAAACTTCATGCACATACCTTCATTGCCTTCAAAGACAATGTCACCAACAAAGACTACAACAATTAGGATTTGATTTTCATTGATTTTGAAATACATATTGCTGTCTGATGTGCCTTTACTGAACCCTAATTGCAACAAATACTTGCTAGTCTTGCATACCAGGCTCTGGGGGCTTGTTTCAGTCCATACAAGGCCTTCTTCAATCTGCATACCATATCATCTTGTTTTGATAATTGAAATCCTTTCAGTTGCTCAATGTAGACCTCTTCTTCCAATTCACCATTCAAGAATACAAACTTAACATCCATATGATACACTTTGAAGTCTTTAAATGCTACAAATGCCAAAAACATTCTAATTGCTTCAATTCTTGCCACAAGAGCATAGGTATTTTCAAAATCAATTCCTTAAACTTGAGAGTATCCTTTGCATACCAATCTTTCTTTGTTTCTTACTACTCCATTTTCATTCATATTGTTTCTAAAAACCCATTTGGTGCCAATCACATTATTATCAGTAGGTCTAGGAACTAGTTCCCAAGTTTGATTCTTTTCTATTTGCATTAGCTCCTCTTCCATGGCTTTTACCTAATTTTCACCATTGCAGGCTTCATTCACATTTTTGGGTTCAAATTTTGAAAGCATACAGTAATTCACCTGTTCTTCTGCAGTTCTCTTCCTTGTCAATACCCCTTTGTTTTTGTCTCCTATAATTTGATCTTTAGAATGATTAATTCTTACATACCTGGGAGTCTAAGCAGTACTTTTTGGAGCCTTTTCTTCTTCATCTTGATTGTCTTCTTGATCAACCTTCTCTTCATTTGCTATAACAACAGGCTCATCTGATTCATAGTTACTCAGATCTGAAATTCTTCCTTTGTCTTCATCAACCTTCACATTAGCACTTTCAATGATCTTTTTCAGTCTCTTGTTGTAGTATTGGTAGGCCTTACTCTTAGTAGAGTAACCAAGGAAGATTCCTTCATCACATCTAGCATCAAATTTGCCTAGATCTTCTTCTCTTCTGATATAACATTTGCTACCAAAAACTTTGAAGTACTTGACTGTAGGAGTTCTTCCATACCATAATTCATAAGTAGTTTTAGAGCTCTTGCCTTTGACTTGAGCTTTGTTCAGAAAGTATACAACAATTTGTATGGCTTCTGTCCAATATACCTTTGGTAAGTCAACTTCCTTTAACATAGTCCTAGCAACCTCTTGAACTGTCTTGTTCTTTCTTTCAACAACCCCATTCTGCTAAGGAGTTCTAGGTGTAGACAACTGTCTCTTTATTCCTTGTTCTTCACAGAAAATATTGAATTCATTTGATGTGAATTCACCTCCTCTATTAGACCTTAAGCATTTGATTCGCAGTTCTAACTCATTCTCTACCATTGCTTTGAAAACTTTGATCTTGTTTAGGGCTTCAGAATTTTCTTTTAGAAAAGTGACCCAAGTCATTCTAGAATAATCATCAATAAGTAACATAATACCCGTCTCCTTGTAAACTTCTCACCCTTGTAGGACCACATAAGTTAGTATGCACTAAATCTAGCAATCCGATAGAGAATTCCTCTTTGTTCTTGAAGCTTGTTCTTGTTTGCTTCCCCAACTGGTATTCCTTACACATGGTATTGGCAATTTTTACAAGCCTTGGTAAATCTCTCACAACCTGTCCTAAACTTATCTTCACCAGATTATCAAAATTGATATGACACATCCTTCTATTGATGGAGGTTGATTGTCATTGATGTCAAAAAGGTGTTGAGTTGTTGATGCAAAGTTAGTTGTCATTGTTGATCAGAGAGATATTCATATGATCACTCATGCTTGAGTTGTTATGATGTTTCAAGATGATTATTATCAGGTGTTGAGAGTTACTTGTTATTGGTCTATAATAGTGATAAAAATCTCATGATGTTCTCTAATGTTGCAGATTTCTCTAATGGTATGGTTTGATGCCTTGATCAGATTTGTTAATGCAGGATGATGAATAGATTGAAGAATTTATGTATACAGGATCAAGATACTTGCTTATGACATATAGTGATAAGGGTCTGCTACAAAGGTGATGTTGTTGGTATACAAAGGTGATGATGTTGGTATTATGGATCATTATTTTGATGCTCATAACTTGATCAATGTAATTGTGTCTCCATAAGGTCTTTATGATAAGGTTCACATGCATGTTCAAGCAAGTAAGGTTTCATTCACAAATCATCAAAGGTTTACATAATATGGTTGTATGATGTGGATGCTTTATTTTAAGATGTCTTTATGCTTAGGATCAAGATCATATGTGATGGTGTTGATCATATATTATCCCTACTTCATGAGGGTTTATGATAACTTATTAACAAGTTCATGACAAGTGTGAATGTCAACATGTTATTTTAGTTCAATATGTCATGATCTTCATCTGTTGGTGCAGGTTGTATGTCCTCAGTTGTTTTGGTGAAATAAGACCTTAGTCAAAGACAATGTTTGGTATTTGGAACAACTTGTTTGGTATTTAAAACAGGACATCATTATATTGGAACAAGACTTCAGTATAAATATGGTAATGTTCATGGTGATGATGCCCATGATATGGTAATGTTGGATCCATGACATGGTATGTTCTATCAGGAGGTTATTATTATGCAGGACCTTAGTCATGCTTCACAATATGTTCTTAATGTCAATGGTTTCTATTTGTAGTTAGGGTTTAATGTCAATGGTTCTTGTTTGAAAATGCCTTCTCTGCTTGTCATATGAATATAATGCACTTTTGTTTTAATAGTTCATTGACTTGAAATTACAAGTCACTTCACTTAGGTTTACCTGCAGAAGGGGTTTTAATACGTTAAGTTGATCGACCCTTCACCTAATACTACCAAACCCTTCGGTCATTTCATGTCCTTCAAATGCCAAAAAGCATATCGAGGGCTATGTTTTAAAAGCAATATGGGCGTGAAATTAGAGATAAATGGTTATGATTTAAATTAAGGATTTCTACTCCTGATCATCATAATTGAAGTGCTTTTGATCGTCGGATTATGTGACTGAAGTACTTTGTTTTGTTAAAGACTATTTTTAGATTGTTTCCAAAAAGGCAGTTTGTGAGAAACTTAAAAGCCTTATTTTAAGGAATCTTTTTCTTAATATAGAGCCCACTCGTGCATTGAAGAAAAAGGAAAGTGATTTTTTATGTTGGGAATGTAATATATTAAATTCTTTTTGAATGGTGTATAAAGGTTTTTTATTTTTTAAGGGTTCTTGCAGATGATTTGAGGAGTGATGTCTAAAGATGATAAATAGATATTTTTTATCAGAGCTGATTGTTTATTTTAGTGAAGTTTTTTATTTGCAGGTGGTGAAGGATATTTTATGATTTTATTTTTGAAAATGAGAAATGGAGATGATTTTATGAAAGAAGATAATTGCAGAGAGAAGAAGAAGAAAATGAAAGGTTTTTGTAGAAGAAGGAATATGAAGAGATTTATTTGTAGCAGACAGATGACATTGTTTTTTTATATAGAATTATTTTATTCTTGAAATGGTGAAGATGGAAAATGAAGAAGAGGAAATGAAAGATCATCTCATATATAATGAATTTGCATGTGCATTGTGTATTGATTTGAAGGTTTGAGATATGCAGGATTGAAGAAATATTTTTGTGAGAATTTTGAAGAGAAAATGATGTGAACCAGTTGAATATTTTGTAAGATGTATGAGATGATATTGCAGGTAACTCAAGAACATTTTGAGAAGACATTATGACGCACATATGCAAAGTAATTGATTTCTAGACGAAGAAAGAATGATATGTGGTTGTGGTTTTAAATGGCTGAAATTGAGACGACTTTCAGTGTTTGAGAGGGCTTGAAGTATACATTTGACATAGGTTTAGAGAATTCAACATAGAGGATAAAGGAGTCCTGATTTTGTATTTGAGAAGGTGGTAATTGACATATGTATTGGTTGTATACAAAAGGAGATATAGGGTTGAATGTGTTGTAAAGAATCAAGGTAACCTCGTGAATTATTTTCTTGTGTCCAAAATAATTGTTTGTTTCCAGTGAGGCTTGTATGGTCAATGAGACCTCTTTGTAGCCAGTGAGGCTTGTATGGTCAGTGAGACCTATTTGTAACCAGTGAGGTTTTTGATTAAGTTAGTGAGGCATTTCAGAGTGGTTTTTCTTCCCCTTGAGGGTTTTCCACTCATCAAATTAGGTGTTATATTTCTTGTTTGTCTTCATGTGTTCATGTGCCTTAATGATTTGTTCTTTAGGTCCCAATTTATACTTTTCATTATCACACTTGTGCATATGTGTTTAATAGTTCATTGATGTCTTCCTCTCTCTATGTCTTGTAAGTTAAAAGGTACAATTTAAGTTGTAAAAGTTTATACAACACTGATTCACCCCCCCTCTTAGTGTTGTCCTATACTCCAACATCTATGCCACAACCAACTCTCATCTGTCTGAACCAATAAACAATAATCATTAGTTCATCTTAATTGGTAAATGTTACCTCTAGTTTTCTATCAATAGCAATCACTATTCTGGAACTTTCCATGATCTTGCACCCAATGTCTTTGAATCTTAAATCATAACCTTTGTTACACATTTGACCAACACTCAAAAGATTATGCTTCAAACCCTTCACATATAGGACATTATCAGTATTGTACTTTCCATCAAAAGAAATAGATCCTTTTCCACAAATCTTACCAGCTACATTATCTCCAAACCTAACTAGTCCTCCATCATACTTTTCCAAACTCACAAACTTACTTTTGTCACCGGTCATGTGATGAGAGCATCCACTGTCAATAATTCACTCATCCTTATCTTTCTCAACCTGAACAACCAAGGCACTTTCTTCCATTCATTTTTCTTCCTTCACACAGCTAGCAGGATTAGTAGATATAGGTTCTTCTTTAATTGCAATAAACAAGCACTCATTGACACTAGTACTAGCACCATCAGATTCATCATCTGTCACACCTTCATCATCAAGATCTCTAACATAGTGGCATTTCTTAGGAGCCCTAGGATTACTCTCAAATCTTTTTCTATTCATTTCAATTCTCTTAGGACATCTAGAAGCATAGTGACCAACCTTACCTCATGAAAAACATTTGAAAGGTAATTTGCCTTTGAACTTACCGGAACCTCTTTGTAGTTTGTCAACAAAGTTGGCTTCAATTTTATCAAGCTCATCATCAAGTTCTACCTTGTACTTCTTTGCTCTAGAGATCTTCTCAGAAGTACTAGCTTTGAAAGTAGTTTCAATCTTCAGTAGAGCATCACCAAATTCTCTCATCTCAAAAGCTGTAAGCTTTCCTAGCAACTGATCTTTAGTGACTCCTTGCACAGTCATTACCTCTTCAATTGCAACTACCTTGTGACTGTAGGACTTAGGTAATGACCTAAGAATTTTCATCACAACTTCCTTCTCATCAATGGTTCCTCCCATACCTTTTATTCCATTTACAAGTTCATCAACCTTATGCATGAACGCGGTTATGTTCTCATCTTCACTCATCTTTAAACCCTCATATTTCACTTTCAGGCCCTGCAATTTGGCACTCTTTACATAATCATCTCCTTCATATAGTTTTTCCAGCTTTTCCCAGACTTCATAAGCATATTCCAAATCCATGACCTTTACCAACTTGATGTTAGATACAAAACTTAACAAACCATCTCTCGCTCTTATATTTAACTCATATTGTTTGATTTCATCTTCGATTGTTAGACCATTCTTAGGCATGGTATAGTTCGTTTCTGTTCGTTTCTAGACTCTGTAACCAAGACAAAGAAGATGAATTTTCATTCACACTTTCCAAAGAGCATAATTTGTTCCATCAAACAGTGGCACTTCTTTCTTGTAGAAAGACATCCTGGATCTTCCTCAAGCTATTAGGCTTTCTTCTGAGGAACCTTGCTCTGATACCAATTGTTAAAATACATCGGACAACTGAGAAGGGGGGGTGAATCAGTTGTCCTCAAAAATTTGGCCTCTTAAGAACATTAACACTTCAAACACTTGTTCATAGTTATTTAGATTTGATCATGAAAGCATGAAATAAGAAACTCAACATAACAATATCATCAACACATGAGACACCAGGATTTTATGTGGGAAACTCTAAAAGGGAAAAATCACGGTGGGTGTTAGCCCGTAGAAATATATATTAGTTATAACAATACCAAAAAAATAGAGGCTCACTGCCCAATATGCTCATTGCAAATGTTTAGGCTCACTGCCAAGGTTGGTGAACTGATTTGATAGCATCTATTCCATGTCAGGGTTCAATTCCTTTGAAGCATAGTATATCTCCTTTTCTCTACTCTTTCACACCTTCACACCACTTTTTCATTTTCACACAACTTACTCCATTTCACAACTACATTACTTTTTTTTATACAACTCATCAACCTTGGAATGTACATCAAGGTCAACATTACATTCATCAATCGTTGGAACAAACTCCAAGGTTGGCATTACAAACATACATAGAAATAGGTCTGGACCTAATACAATTTTAGCTAAGGGAAAGATGTAAAGATATATGTGGATCATACCATGCCTTAGCTGGAACTCAAATGCAATCTCCCATGTCTCAACATGCTTCTACAATCTTTAATACATCTCTGCAATTAGTGAAAACAACCAAGTCAGCTAAGATAGGTGTTAACACTAAGTCTTCTAAGAATAGTCTTCATCCATGATCTAGATTTCTCATTGCAGATCAAACCAAAGGTAGGAATATGATTAGGAGACATCTGCAAGCTCATTGAAGTCATCAAGAACAACCACACAACCTCTAACCACTTTGTCAAGAAGATTCTTCAAACCAGAGCACATAAACAACACTGCCAGCTACTATAATAAGGAAAAGATCACTTGCGGACAACCAAATCACAAACCATTCAAGTTGAAGGTACATAACATCATTTCAAACTTAACTCTAGAACCACAGATCAAAATACTTCAATGCGGAGGAATGCGAAGCATAATACATTCTCCCTGTCATCACCAAATATACAGAAAAAGTTGTTTCCACTCTGGTGAACATTACTCACTCAAATCTTCATACTGAAGGATCAAACTTGGAACATAGCATCTTTAGACATGCCTTTAAATAAATTCCAATCTGCAAATAAAGATATTTATTCTACAAGAAATGCAAAGCAATCTGATGGACCGATCTACTGTAGACAAAGACACTCTACAACATACTATTTCTACCGGAGGAGCAAATTTTCTCAATATCCTCAATATCAAGATTCCTAACACTTACGTAGGCAAATACAAAGCATCTAACTTATTACAAGCAAGCATCAAAACAAGAGCACAATTGACACCGATGACAACATTGATATGTTGACATCAATGACAACACCTGTTAGGCACATACTTACAACAGATACAACAATACTAGATTACAATAATGCATAAAGAGGCCTTGGTTATAAAGACCAAGGTGAAACACAAGATGTTGTAGTAATGTGAGAAGTGTCTTAATCCTATGACATGTGACAACTATAGGATAAGATGACAACTATCAACAACTAGACAAACTAGAAACATCTAGAAAACAACTAGAATGCTTCCAAAGTCAACTTAACATGTGAATATGTGTGTGAGTATTATTTAACTAATAAATAGTTAAATAATATGAATCCTCCACACAACAAAGATTAAACTAGATAGGTAATAACCCTATTCACACCAACACCCTCTCAAGTGCAACTCAGGGAGGAACAAACAAATGCAAAGATGGGTCCCGACAACAAAGCCATGTTAGGTACCCATGTACAAACAATCTCTCACAAGTGGAGAAAATGAGAAAACCTCATGGGAAAAAAGCTCCTCTCCAAAAGAGAGAAAAACATGAAAAAATGAAGAAAGGAGGACTCAAGAAGACCCCCTAAGGACAACTTCCTTCACCCCAAGCATCGATCACAACTGAAGATAATGAGGTGATGCCAAAGGTTTAGTGAAGATGTCCGCAACCTACTCCTCAGTAGGTAAGTACTCCAAGCTAAGAACACCATCCTAGATGAGCTACCTGATGAAGTGCATGTGGATATTGATGTGCTTAGTATGCTGATGCTCCACGGGGTTGCAAGAAATGTGAATGACACTCTGATTATCACACCAAAGAGTAGTGGGATGATCTTGGGGAAATCCAAACTCAGTCATCAACTGCCAAAGCCAAATAACCTATTGGATAGCCAAAACTACACCTCGATACTCAACCTCTATTGATGATAATGCAATAGATGTCTGCTTCTTGCAAGACCGAGCAATCAGGCCAAAACCAAGGCAAAAAATAAAGCCAGAAGTGGATTTCCAATCATCAACATCACCAACCCAATCTGAGTCAGTGAAGCCCACAATCTAAGAAGCTCCAGATGTGTAATGAATGCTAAAGAGTGATGTGCTCTGAATATACCTCAAGATATGTTTGGCTGCCTTCTAATGACTCTCATGTGGCTCTTGAGAGAAATGGGAGACAAGTCCAACTGCAAAGGAAATATCAAGACGACTGTGTGTCAAGTATAAAAGACTACCAACCAACTGTCGATATAATGTAGCATCAACTATGGGAGTAGTACAATTGGTCGACAGTACAACACCTAACTGAAATGGTGTTGGGGTAGGCTTGTAATCAGCCATGCCAAATCTCTAAAGCAAATCAAGAGCATACTTCTACTAAAAAATGAAGATCCCCTCAGTAGTCTGGCGAACCTGAAGACCAAGGAAGTAGTGTAGAAGACCAAGATATTTCATATCAAAGCGCTCCATCAATACTTGCTAAATACTCTAGATCATGGAGGTAGAACTACTTGTGAGAATCAAATCATCCACATAAAGCACAAGGATCAAAAGATCATCTCCACATCTCTGAGTGTAAACTGTAGGGTCAGAATGACATTGTGTGAAACTGGAAGCAAGCAAAAAACTATCCATCTTCTCATACCAAGCCCTAGGGGCTTGTTTGAGACCATATAATGAACGACGAAGGCTGCAAACAAGTGAAGAGTCCTACACAAAACCTGGAGGCTGCTCCATGTATATCTCCTCATGAAGATCACCATGCAAGAAGGAACTCTTCACATCCATCTAATACACTGACCATCCTTGAGATGCATCAAGAGAAAGTACAAGATGAATGGAATCCATCTTGGCGACAAGAGCAAAGGTATTAGAGTAGTCAATAGCCTCAATATGAGAAAAACCCTTAGCAACAAGATGGATTCCATTAGCTACATATTTGGTTCTATAGAACCATTAGCTACATATTTGGTGCGATACACCCACTTACATTGAACCAATTTTCTTCCCTTAGGAAGAGGAACAAGATCCCAAGTATGATTCTTGATTAAAGAAGAATACTCCTCAACCATTGCACTGTCCCACTCTGGAATACCTGCATCATCTAAAAACTTCTGAGGATCTATGGAAATGGCATGAATCAAAATACTGACACCTGTTGTCTATGACCGAGTGCGGAGAGTATCTGTGGGATCACCAATAAGAGGACTAGCCTCCTCAAGAGTAGTGTGGGTCCATCGAGGCAAAATTGGTGCTGGAGGAAGTGGTGGAGTAGGATCTTCATCAATATCATCTTGAAGAAGCAAAATATCCTCAAGTGATGATGAAGAAGTGGAGGAGGAATCCACTTGTGTGAAGGACTCATCAAAATGGACATCTCTATGAAAGTAGACATCCTGAGTGATAGGATCAAACAACCTATAAGCCTTCACATCCTCACAATAGCCAACAAAAATCAAAGGTTGACTCTTCTTATCCATAGCCTTACGCTAACCATTCAGAATGAATTCCCAAGCCTCACTACCAAATACTCTGAAGAAGGATACATCAAGCTTGACATGGGACCAAGCTTCCTCAGGAGTCATATGCTGCACTGCCTTGTGAGGCCTATGATTCTGAATATAGTTGGCACAATTGACTGCTTCAGCCCAAAAAGTGGGATCCATAGACCTAGACTGAATCATGCAATTTGCCATCTCCCATAAAGTCCTATTCTTTCTCTCATCTCCCATAAAGTCCTATTCTTTCTCTCGGCCACACCATTCTATTGAGGAGTGTAAGGAACTAAAAATTGATCCTGAATTCCATGCTCACTACAGAAATCTTGAAAATCCTAGTTCACATATTCCCCCCATTATCTGTGCATATCTATCGAAGAGAAAGACCTGACTGCTTCTCCACAAATGCCTTGTAAGTCCTGAATCTATCAAAAACATCAGTTTTGTACTTAAGAAAGTACACCCATGTGCATCGTGAGAAATCATCAATGAAATTGAGCACATACTTGGCCCCTGAAAATGAAGGAGTTGGGAAAGACATGAGAACACTATGAACCAACTCCAAGGGTGTCGAAGCTTGAGTAGCCTGACCCTTAGGAAAGGGATCATGATGATGTTTTCCAAGTACACATCCTAGACAAACTCCCTCTCTACAAGAAATCTTAGTTAGACCAACAACAAACTTCTTTGTGCTCATCTGCTAAAGATAACTATAATTCAGATGTCCAAGCCTCTCATGCCAAAGCTTGCTCAAGGCATCGGTATGTGCTATAAGGGATGATCCTGATGAAGAGTCAAATCCATCAAATCTATATAGTCAAGATGCATGATCCACTCTCCCTGTAGCAACAACTGTCTCAAGATCCTGTAGCTATCTAATAACCACATTGTGAGGAGTAAACTCAAGTTTCTTCCCATCCCTAGAATGACAAATCTGATAAATGGATAGAAGATTTACAAAAATCTTAGGAACAAAAAGAACATCCTCAATGCAACTATCTTGCAACTGAACAGTGCCTGTCCCCATGACTGAAATATGTGAAGAGTTCCCCACTTCAATATGTGAATTGGTCATATGATGTGAAGCACCTAAATCAAGTATCCAACTATCTGAAAATGCAAACAAGCCATATGCTGAAAGAGCACGTCCTTTGCCTATAGATAAGGGTTTGGGGATAGAAATTTTGTGCTTCGTCATAGCTTACTCCAAAGCCTCTAACCTCTTAAAACAATGAGACTCATCATGACCTGTTACGCCACAAAAAGAACAAGTGCCACCTTTCTTCTTATTCGTCTTGGAGGAAGACTCACCAGACTTGGAATGATTAGGTGGAGGAGTGGGCTTCTGATCATTCATCAGCTTTGGTTTGAAGGGAGACTCACTACCAAAAGGAGATTCTATCTTGGGCTTCTTCTTATTCTTACCTTTACCATTGGAGGATGAGGCCATCAAGGCTTGACTCTTAGAACTAGGAAGTGCATCCATTTGAAGTAACTTGGCTTGCTCCCTAGTAAGATGCTCACAAAACAACTCAAATCTAGGCATCCTAAAGTCTTTCCCAAAGGCATCCATAGTAGAATAGAAGGTAGATGAAAACACCTGAAATGGGCCCTTCAGCTTCGACAAAATCTAGAAGATACATTCCTTATCAATTTTATCATGCCCACATCCTTTCAATTGTGACAAGAGCTTCTTGAATTTTTCTAGAAAATCCTGGATAGTAGGAAAACTATTTGGAGACAGTGATGTCAATTCTACCTCTAGTTGCAAGATTTAGAATTCATTAATGGTACCATACAATTCTTCAAGTTTATCCCAAACTTTCTTAGGTGTTTGACACTCCGCAATATGAAACAACTTGTTGTCTGATTCATACAATCTTATGATTCCCATAGCTTCATCTAATTTGTTCTTATAAGAAAATATTTCAAACTCCTTAGTGAAACCAGGTGGATTATCCTCTAGCATTTACCAAAGTCCCTTAGATTGCAGTAGTTGTTTCATTTTTTACTTCCATATATGATAATTATGTGGAGTGAGTGGTTTTATAGACACACTTTCCGCCATGTGTAGTAGAAAAAACACTAAGAACCAAAGACACAAGGGCACTTAAATTGTGCCTTTCACCCCCCCAAAATGTATTAACAATGTAATTGTACCCCCCCAACAAAGTACAATGAAAGAATAGTGAATTTTGTACAATCGAAAAGCTTAAATCAACCATTTATAACTCACGGTGATTTTTACAATTTTAATAAAAAAGATTGTCAATGGCAAAAATAGAGGTTACAATTAGAGGCCTTGCATTTTTCTAAGCAATTTCAAAAAAAATTTCACCAGATTTTGACGTCGTATGCAAAAGATATGCCCAAAACACTAAGGGCAATGCTGAAAAAGAAGACCTGAATTCTGGTGAAAACAACAGGCTATTGAGAAAAAAACATCAAAAGTTACCTACACCACTAGAAAGTACTCTGATTCCTCTTTCTGTTGATATCTTGTTTGCACAAAATAGAGTCTGGACGCTAAAGTTATGACAGTTTTTGCAAAACTGCTCCTTTAGGTCTGTAAGAGAAAAAAAATTAGCCCCCCTGGGCTAAAAGCTTGGCCGCATGGGCGACCTATCACTAGAGCTAGAGGCTTAGGACCTGGTCACCAATATGACTGCCTACCAAAGAAAAAAGTGTTGAGCGCCTATCCACAGGGGCCTGGGCCTCAACGTGACCGGGGGCTGGAGATTGCAGAAGGGTTGGGAGTTGGGCCTTGGTCATTGATAAGACCATGGGCTAGACTAAGGCCTGCTGGTCACAAGGGCTGAGGTTTGTGACTTCTGGATGACTGTTGACAACCCTGCAAATGGTAACCAAACCACAAAGTGAATGGTGACCAGAGGATTTGTAAACCCTGCATAAGAAAATGTTTCAGATCGTACTAACTGCTGCCGAATACTGTGTAAACTACCTTGTGTTTGTGTGTTGCCTGCTGGTTTGGTGGGCTTGGATTTTTAATGGCGTGAGATAATGTTGGTCAACAAATTTATGTGGAGCCGCTAGAAGTTTGAGTAGAGACCGCCAAAGTCGTTGCTCATTGTTTGGACACTGCCGGTGAGTGGGGGTCGGGTCATTAATAAAACTGCCTTATGAAGCCTGCTCAAAATGTGTCAGATCTCTGTGGTTTCTAAAAATCTGCTAGGAGAGTTTCCTGTAAATGGATATATGCTAGACTAAGGAGAAATTTAGGCCGGTAACTTTGGATGGAATTTGGAAGGTGCCGCTACTATTTGACCTTTGATTGTCGGTGAGGTGAGAGAACACTGAAAGGAACAAGTGACAAATTTGAAAATTCACCCAAAAGCGAGCCACATGAACAAAACAACCTAGATCAGGCCTACTGGTTGCTAGATCGATGAGTCTTGGTTGATAAGAACAAGCGACCCAGGTTGCATACAACTTGTATTAGAGACGGTCGATGATGTCTGATATGTCGATTGCAAAATATTAAACCGCCAGCAAAATATGGCAGGGTAGAGATGCTCAGAAAGTAGATCCCCAAAGAGAACACGGAGCCTTCCAAGCTAAATACAACCTGATATTTTTATCAGAGATTGGATGTAGACTAAATTGTGTCTGAAATGTAGATCACAGGTCCAAATCTGGGCCTAGGAGTCTTGACAATGCCCCACGATCTGCAAAACTACAAATGGTGTGCAAATACTAGATTTGGCATAATCACCTCCAAACAATAAAAAATAGTGAATTTGATTTGTTACACAATGGAGATGAACCAGAAATGGCCCTTTGCTAATTTTTTTTTTCCTTTTGGACAAAAACTTTACATAAAATGCATATAAGAGCCCCCCAAAAAGTTAAAAAATTACCTATGTCCAAAATCAAGTTTTGGATAGTTGATCTTTACTGATTTGGGCATTCTGAATTCAATGGCGAACTCTGTTTTGAGCTAGGATGCACTAGAAAAAAGTTGACGGCAAGATCTCTCAAAAAAAATGAGAAGGGGCTTGCAGGATCAAAGCTCTGATACCATGTTGGAGCAATCAACCACTAGGAACAAATATGCAAAACCAAATAACCTTCTACACAAGAGAGACAAGCAAAAAGAATGCTATATTGCCATGATACAACAATACTAGATTACAATAATGTACAAAGAGGCCTTGGTTATAAAGACCAAGGTGAAACACAAAATGTTGTAGTCATTTGACAAGTGTCTTAATCCTATGACATGCGACAACTATAGGATAAGATGACAACTATCAACAACTAGACAAATTGGAAACATCTAGAAAATAACTAGAATGCTTCCTAAGTCAACTTAACATGTGAATATGTGTGTTAGTATTATTTAACTAATAAATAGTTAAATAATATGAATTATCCACACAACAAAGGTTAAACTGGATAGGTAATAACCCTGTTCACACCAACAAAATATTCTTTCATATATATACATGTTCAAAAAAATTAAAAATAAACTACTATAAGAGTTTGTTTTAAAATAAAGAAGTGTGACTTTTTAAATATAACTTTTAGATAAAAGACTTTTTAAATAAAATATAAATAATCAAGAAAAGAAATAATCTAAAATGAAAAGTGAACTTAATTTTTTTAATAAATTATAATAGAAACATATGTTACCACTTTAGAAAAACAATGAACTTGAGTTTAAGACATTTTAAATAAAAAATAAATAATCAAGAAAAAAGAAATAATTTAAAATGAAAAGTGAACTTGAGTTTTTAATAAATTATAATAGAAATATATGTTAACAGTTTAAAAACGATGAACTTGAGTTTTCTAAGGAATTAGAATAGAAACATGTGTCCCCACTTAACTCATGTAGTTAAGCAATTTATATTTATTTATATTTAAATAATTTGGATTATATGAAATAATTTTTGTTTTTTAGAGTTTCTTAGGAGGCCCATTTTTTATGTAAATTTCCCCTAATCGGGCTTTGTCTTTTTTGTCTTTTGTCCCTCTTGTTTTCTCTCTTAGTCAACTTTCTCTGTTTCACACGTTGCCTTGCTAACCCTCTTGTTTCACCTATTTAGGGTTGCACTGTAGTGTTTTTGAGTCACCCCATGTAGTGTCTCTGGATCATCTAGGCTACCCGCACTGGAAAAAGGGGTGACCCTACTTCCAAAAGGGGTGACCCTGTCATTTTTGAGTGCATGAGTTAACTCTTTGTTTTAACTTTTCTTCTTGATTTTTAGCTCATTTTAGCTCACTTTTTTGTGCCATCTCATCCTTTTCTCACTTTCTTTCCTTTGTAAACTCATTATCAATTCTTATCTCTTCTAAATTGTTTCCTTTTTCTCTTTGAGTTCACTTTAGTTTTCTCAAATCTTCTAGGTATCTTTGGTGCAGGAGCACCTAAGCCAATCTTGGCTTGATAATTGGTCAAAATGAATGTTCAAAAAGTCTTAGGAGGTGTCTTAGTCTTAAATCCATGTAATAAGGTCCAAAGGGATAAAATTTCAAGTTTTAAGGTCATATTTCTATAGTCTTGTTCAATCATACAAGTGGTGCTTTGTAAACATTGAATACCACTTAACAAATTATGTAAATTAGTGTTCCCAACGGTCACCAAGCTTCAAATATGGTTGCAACCAATTGGGAACCCTTGTAAACATGTAAATAATCCTTCATACAGTTGAAAGAAGGCATGAAGAAGATTTTGAAAAATGAATTTTATGAATAAAAGTTCTATTTTTCTAGTTTTTTCTGTAATCTACCTACTCCAGTCCGTACCATGGACCTGTACTGTACCTTCATGATTGGAAATCAACTGCAAATGCTAGAGTGGTGAATAATGAGCTAATTTCATCATAATATAGGGGATATATTGACTGTTTTCTCTGAAAAATTGTTGCTCCGGGCCCTACCCTAACTCTGTACGGTATTGTCATAAGAGGAAAGTGCCTAAAATAGATAGAGGAGTGAGTCACCTACCATTTTCACCTTGTTTGGGTAAATTTCATTGAAATATAAGGGAGAACAACTCAATTTTTTGAAAACCGTTCCAAACCTTGAACTAGGGTTTCTAGAGGTGAAACAATGTGATTTTGACCCATTCCACCAACCAAATTCCCTCAAACTAGTGGAATGGGATGCACTAGAGTAGGTTTAGTTGTTCCAATGCTTTGTAGAACAGAAAATGGAGCTTTGACCAAGTTGGACCGAGTTTTGGCCTAATAAGGCCCAAGTATTAGGCCCTAGAGTAGGACAGTCATCATTTTGGAAGTTTAAATTGCTTTTAGAGGGTGTGGTTAGTAAATTTGGATCATTTTAGACATGTTTTAGAGTTCCCAAGTGGTTTGGGAGGTTGAGACTTAAATTTGGCACAAGTTCCTTTATTATTGTGGCTTATTTAGGCCTATTTGTAGACTGAGTTTCTCCATTTTGAGCCCTAGGTTCCAAAAAAACCCTACCTCATTTTGGGGTATGTTAAACAACTTGATAAAGGGTACTCCAAAAATTAATCATATTTTTAGTTGGGCTCCTTTCAATAAAGTTAAGGCAGGAAAACCCTCTAGGCAGGGCTACTAGGCTTTAGGCCTGATTACATAGCAAGTACCTTGAAACCTTGATTTTGGTGAATAGAAACCACATGGTTGAGTTAGTTAGACCATAACCACACCCTTATTGCATCAAGTGGTATCAGATCATCAGGTTCTTATTTGGTAAGTAAAAAGTCAAATTGTGAAGAAAAGCTAGTCTAGACAAGATGCCTCCAAAAGTAGTGCAATGGCCAAAGAGATAAGAGAGTTGAAGGAGCAGTTACTCTAGAAGGATAGGCTCTATAAAGAGTCTCAATAAGCCACCTTAGCCAGGATAGTAGTTTTGGAAAAGATCCAAAGAAGAGGAATGGTCAATGATGACCAAAGTGACAAGGAGGATGAAGATGAGAGCCCTCCAATGAGAGTCTAGGATGAGGATGATGACTTGGACCCTGAAGAAAGGATGATGATCAAGATGCTAAAGGCATTAAAAGGTGGAAATACTCCAAAGATTAAAGTTGAGGTGCCTATGTACGGTGGAAAAATGGGTAGTGAAGAAGTCTTGTCATGGATTGATGCTCTGGACAATTTTTTTGAATTTGAAGACATTAAGGATAGCAAGAAGGTGAAGTATGCCAAATCCAAGTTGAAGGGACCAGCCCTAACTTGGTGGAACTTTGTTCAAGATCAGAAGGTCAAGAAAGGAAATTCTAAAATAAATTTTTGGGATAGGATGGTGGCTAAAGTGAAGGCACAATTTCTACCAGTAGACTATGCCATACAAACCTTCATGAAATTGCAAAATTTGAAGCAAAGAGAGTTGGATGTGATATCCTATACTAAATAGTTTCATAAACTATGCATTAGGATAGGTCACCATGAGGATGAGGTTGAAAAAGTGGCTAGGTACTTAAGTGGTCTAAGATTGAACATAAGAGATGAGATCAACCTAAATCCCCATAGGATAGTAGAAGAATGCTTTCAAATGGCAATTAGAGCAAAGGAGAGAATAAAGAGGAGGCAAGAACAGAACCAAAGAGGTAGAGGCAGTACTTCTAGAGGAAGAGGAACTTTTTCTACTCCAAAACAGTCTAATCAAGACCAAGAAGATGCTAGTAAAGGTAGAGAACAAGTGGTTGAATCTAGAGGTGGAAGAACAAGTTTTAGGGGCAGGTATGCAGATCAAGGAAGAGGTTCAAATGTGTTTTCAAGGTGTTACAAATGTGGTGAGTTTGGTCATCCATCTTTCAAGTGTCGTGAAAAGTTTGGTGCTACTTCAAGTGAGGGTGAAAGAAGGGGTAAAAAGAGGGTTCAAATTGTGCAAGAAGATGAGGAGGGAAGTGTCAATTCTTCAAGTCATGATTGTGAACTAGAAGTTGGTGAAGCCTTGATGCTGCAAAGACAAACTTTGAAGACCTCCAAGGAGAAAGAACCATTGCATAGAAAGACTCTTTTCAAAACCACATGTAAGTGCAAGAATAAGGTATGCCAAGTTGTAATTGATTTAGGTTCTACTGAAAACATGGTCTCAAGTGAAATGGTTAGTAAACTAAATTTGCAAAAGATTCCTCATGAAATGCCATATGAGGTGTCTTGGTTGAGTGATAAGCAATCTCTTTTGGTTAATGAACAAGATGTTGAGTTTCAAATTGGTGGCTATAAAGATAAAGTGCTTTGTGATGTTGTACTTATGGAGTGTTGTCATGTTTTGCTTGGGAGACCATGGCAATATGACAAGCATGCATTGTATGATGGGAGAGCCAATACATACACCATTGAGAAGGATGTGTATACTTTCACTTTGACTCCATTAGTGGAGAATAACAAAGGTAAAGCCAAGGTAGTCATGTGTGGAAAGAAAGAACTTGTAAAGGCTGAGAAAGAGGACAAGAATGTTGCAGATGTGAGGACAACAAAAGGAAGGAAGGAAGATAATATGAAGGCAGTGAGCATAAAGAGAAGTTTGATCTTGCAAGGAAAAGAAGATGAAATGGTGTCCAAGACATTCCAAGTGAAGGACAATGATAAATTAACTATGAAGGTGCAAGGTTGCTTCAACAAGCATGTAGAGATCATGATGGGGAAAGTCATATGTCCCTTGAAAAGACAAAAAGAAAGGGCAGTCTGAGATTGTTAAGACAGAGGTGGAGTTTGCTGATACATGGGTTCTTGAGGTAGAGGACCTAGTGACAGGAATAAGGATAAATGGTAAAAAGGGTAAGGATAGTTGGCAAGGCCAAGAGAGTGAGTTGGATTATGTTTCAAGATTGAAGGAAAGGACAGTCAAAGGAAAAGTTGAAAGAGGCCAGTATGCAGATGTCACTGAAGGCATGGCATCAATTTATGATGGAAAGAGGATTAGAGGACAGTCAATTGATCAAGTGAAGCACTATGCAAGTGACAACAAATCCAAGAAGGTAAGGTACAAGACAAGCTTTTAGTTTTTGAATCATTACAAAAAGGCACTAGAAGAAGTTACAAGTTGGATAATCTTGAAGGACCAAAGGCAACATGTTTGGAATGATTCCTCAAGGGACTTGGGAAAGTTTCAAGGCCGGGTGCATGGTGCAAGAGCACCTAAGCCAATATTGGCTTGATAATTGGTCAAAATGAATGTTCAAAAAGTATTAGGAGGTGTCTTAGTCTTAAATCCATGTAATAAGGTCCAAAGGGATAAAAGGTCAAGTTTTAAGGTCATATTTCTATAGTCTTGTTCAATCATAAAAGTGGTGCTTTGTAAACATTGAATACTACTTAACAAATTATGTAAAATAGTGTTCCCAATGGTCACCAAGCTTCAAATATGGTTGAAACTGATTGGGAACCCTTGTAAACATGTAAATAAGCCTTCATACAGTTGAAAGAAGGCACGAAGAAGATTTTGACAAATGAATTTTATGAAGAAAAGCTCTATTTTTCTAGTTTTTTCTGCAATCTGCCTACTCCAGTCCGTGCCATGGACCTATACTATACCTTCATGATTGGAAATCAACTTCAAATGTTAGAGTGGTGAATAATCTTCCAATTGCATTTTTTTTGAGCCAATTTCATCAGAATATAGGGGAGATATTGACTATTTTCTGAAAACTATCAACTATTTTCTCTGAAAAATTGCTGCTCCAGGCCATACCCTGACTCTGTATGGTACTGTCATAAGAGGAAATTTCCTAAACTAGATAGAGGAGTGAGTCACCTACCATTTTCCCCTTGTTTGGATAAATTTCATTGAAATATAAGGGAGAACAACTCAGTTTTCTGAAAATCATTCCAAACCCTGAACTAGGGTTTCTAGAGGTGAAACAATGTGATTTTGACCCATTCCACCAACCAAATTCCATCAAACCAGTGGAATGGGATGAAATAGATCAGGTTTAGTTGTTCCAATGCTTTGTAGAACATAAAATGGATCTTTGACCAAGTTGGACCGAGTTTTGGCCTAATAAGACCCAAGTATTAGGCCCTAGAGTAGGACAGTCATCATTTTGGAAGTTTAAATTGATTTTAGAGGGTGTGGTTAGTAAATTTGGATCATTTTAGACATGTTGTAGAGTTCCCAAGTGGTTTGGGAGGTTGAGACTTAAATTTGGCACAAGTTCCTTTATTATTGTGGCCTAATTAGGCCTATTTGCAGACTGAGTTTCTCTATTTTGAGCCTTAGGTTCCAAAACAAACCTACCTCATTTTGGGGTATGTTAAAAAAATTGATAAAGGGTACTCCAAACACTAATCATATTTTTAGTTGGGTTCCTTTAAAGAAAGTTAAGGCAGGAACACCCTCTAGGCAGGGCTACTAGGCTTTAGGCCTGATTACATTGCAAGTACCTTGAAACCTTGATTTTGGTGAATGGAAACCACATGATTGAGTTAGTTAGACCATAACCACACCCTTATTGCATCAATCTTCTTATCTCTTCATATATTCATGGAATTGTTTCCATTTCTTCTTAATTTAACTACTTCTTTTGATCTTATCTCTTCCATTCCCTCTCATTTCTACCTATAAATACCTCTTCATTCTTGTCATTTTAACATTATCTCACTTGCTTTCAAATGCTCAAGCAAGCTTCTCAGCTTCTTCACAAGCTTCTTGCAAACTTCTATATTGGCCTTGAGCCTTTTGCTTACAAGATTTTAACTTAGATATCCATATGATAGATATCTCATAGAAGCTCTAGTTCATCTAAGATTCTCAAATAAGTGTTGAGCATCTTTTCTTTTTCAGCCATACAAGCCTTTGTGCTTCATTTCCTCTTTCTTTTTCAAATATGGGGTGATCGCACAATACTCTATCCCAGTTTTTGGCCAAAGTAGGACATTGAAATCAACATTTTAAAACAAGTTTTCAGATTTTGACACCTATGGAAACTAAACCATTGAGAATTTGAAGATGATATGAACTAGTGATTTTTGAGATTTTGTGTGTAGATTCTAAATGTATTTTTTAAAAAAAATTTACATAAATTTTAATAACTTATTTTTTATAGTTAACAATATTTATTTTAAAGTGATGTTTATACCATACATCATAACTTTTTTTTATAGAAAGGAGATCAAATTATAAAATTTTAAACATAGATTTGTAACACCAATATCTAGTGTGCAGATATTTTTTCATAATTTTTTGTTGCATATATATTTTTATTAATTTTTGAAGTGAGATTAATTATAATTTAAATATAGGTTTATACCATACAACATAATTTTTTTTTAAAGATAATGTGCCAGGTAAACTTTTTAACGTGACTGGCGACGCTGGTGCAACACGCCCTTTGGCTCCATGCGAATGCTTTTTTCCCAGAGCAATGAACCAATGAGGCCACAACACGAGGGACCTCATCCCCTAGCAAGAACACTTCAAATTGCGAGCTCGTTGGCCCAGTAGGGGTTTGAACTTTGGTCACCGCCACTACAACCAAGCGACTTAACCATCGAACCATGCCCTTATCGACACCATACAACATAAATTATTTTGTACGTATCCAAATTTGTTTTTTTTTGTTGAAACAAGGACACTAATACCTAGTGTGCAGATATTTTGCAGAAATTTTTTCTCTAATTTTTTATTTTTCTCTGTGTGGAATAGAGACCTTGATGTTCGGTGAAAAACCTATGTTCATTAGAAAATATAAAATAAATATATAATAATCAAATAAATATATTCAAAACCATATTTTTTGGAAATCTTATACTAAGGGCTACATGTTTGAAAAATATAATTTCTAAATGACTTCATTTGATCCCCCAAAAGGTGAAGCAAAATTGGTTTGTTGTTAGCATTTTGATAGGTGCGGAGGAGACTCCATTGAGGTTTTGATTTAAGACTAGGGGGCTTCTTTCCAAGGGGGTTTGATCTAAGGGGGTTTTATCTAACCCCCTTCAATTAATCCCCTTTATATGGAACCCCTCAAGGCTTAAACCATTAAATTTTCTAAAAAATATGTGATTTCAAAAAAAAATCAGGATGTCCCATATTTGGGACTCAATATTGTGGGATCACCCTATGGTCAAATCCCTTCCCGTTTTCCTATCATCAAGTAGAGTACCTGACCATTGCAAAGAAGGTTACCAGATAACTAGACCTCTAAGGACTTTTTGCCTAGCACTGGCACCATTGTTACAGGTTCTTTAACTATTTTCTAGAGTAGTAGTAATTAGAAAACACCATTGCTCTTGAGGAAATAAACATTGATTTTGTTTCTTCTTAATTTCAACTACTTTTCTAGTCTAGGAGAAAGATCTTTACATTTATTAGATTAAATCAAATTTTTTCTTTCTTAGATTAAATTATTGCAATATTGAAAAACTCTCCAAAAACACAAAAACATAGACAAACTACATTTAGGAAAAGACATATAGTTGCATTCATATTTCCCTTCTTAGCAATTAAATCATATAGCTATAGTTGCATTTAGAAATTGCATCTTCAACAAGCATACAACTTTCAAGCCCTTGTTTTCACCATGAGTCATCCAAATTCAAAACATTTCAACATAAATCCCTTGGTTTCATCCCAAGGCATAGAACATTCAAACAACATCTTAAACTTTCAAACACTTGAACATCCAAATCTTCTCTACTAACCACTTGATGTGTCCTACTGTGAGAGAAAACTAGATAAAACAATTCTTGGAGGAGATCCAAGCTAACCTCCTAGAATAGGTAAATCTAATTGATGTATAAATCCAAGAACACAAACAACTTCTAAGGCAAACCATCATAACAATGAATAAAGACATCTAGAAGAACTTATAAACTAAGAACAAAAACTTCTCAAAGAACTTCTAGATCTTGAATGAAGAAGACTCAAAGCCTTTCATCTCTACACTACAAATGAGTTAAATAAAAAAATAGAGAAAGTGAACCTCTGGGTCATACCATAATAACAACAACAATTCAATAAAGTAATCACCACAACACTAACATAAATACCCAATAGAAATGCATGCTTTCCCCAAATGAGACCCATGAAGTCCCACTCTCAAGGGAAAGGGACATCCCCTTAGTGCTACCACTACTCAACTAACTACTACCATGTGAGTAGGAGTGACTAGGTCACCTCTACAAGGGTTCCCAGTCCCATGTGCTACATCGATGTCTAGCTCATTTATGTTGTGCTTGGGTTGTGTTTCGAACATCATATATTTTGATGAACTAGATGTGATGAACAAAATATTCTACTAAATTTTTTTGCATCCTCATTGCTTTGGTCCTAATCTTATTTTTCACCTTACTTTTTATCTACTTCTTGCATTTCCATCCTACTTTTTCATCGCCTTTTTGCATCCACTCCATTTTATTCTGAGGTGTTCCACAACACCCTTGAGTATGATGGATTTAGATAGACCATAGGGGAATGTGTCCTTGAGTGAGCCAATCACTTTGCCCTTTAAGAGATACATGCCAACTAATCCTTTGCCACCCATAATAAACTACTTTGATTATGAGTGTGTTCATCAAGAGTCATGGAGATCTTTAACATTCAACAACCTACCTAGGAACAAGATATAGTTATCCAACTAAATTATCCTAGCCAGAGTCAACCACACTGATTAAGATAAAAAATACACTTAAACGACAATCCCATTCAAATATACAAAGAATCAACCATGCAAATTGATGATGAAGTAGGTTTTCTTGAAAAGAATTTACTAGAGGTACATGAGGAACATGAAGCCCTCCATGTGGTCTATCAAATGGAGAGATCTGTGGCACAACAAGTGTTGATAAACAACATTGTTGAAACAAGTAGGGCCACTTGAGCCCAAGATCAAATCAATCCACTACAAGATAGTGAGAACCAAAGAATAGAAAGATACACTCCTGCAGACACCTTAGACACTCTAGTCTAGTAGATTAGAATGTTAGAAGTAGGAGGTGCTGAACAATCTCAACCAGAAAGACCACGAATATAGAGAAATCCATTCATTGAGCCAACCCTGGGGCTAACTCAACCTCCCCCTACTTAAACTTCTATTCATGAAACTTAGAAAATGATGCTTTCATGCCTCCTGAAGATCAAAATATGTAATCAATTGGTATCAACACAACATAGAATTATATGATTCCACCAACATTTCAATAGATGCACATGCAACAAACATATCCAATAATACCTAGATATCAACAAAATCTTCAAAATTAGACTTCTATACCTACAAGGCTTATGTTCGCTGGCATGAATTAAATCCCAAAATTAATTTATAAGAACATATCTCAAATACCTTAAAGATCCCTTAGGCTATAGCATTTGCAATGTGTTTCTTCCTCATCCTCTCCTTGATTTATCCAAGTTCAAAAGGGAAGTGACCCAAATTCCCATATTAAAGTGTCATTACATTAATAAGAGAACTCCTCACTTGGGATGGACTCATCACAAGAATACTCCCAAATACACTTGACAAAATAGCCCTTGATTGGTACTATCACCTCCTTGAGGCATCTATACATTCATTTAGGCAACTCATTGGAGAATTTATAGTTGCGTTTAACATAAAAAATCTCATCAAAACTGGAATTAGAGATTTTTTTAGCATGAAACAAGAGGCCAATGAATTTGTAGCTCACTTTGTGACAAGATGGAGGCAAGTACTCTACTATTCCACTAGGTCACCAAATATGGATTATAAAGAAATCTGTGACCTCTTTTTGCATGCCCTTAATATAAATAAAAGGGAGTAAGTATATAATTTTCCTTATAATTCGTATGATGAAGCCTTGGAAAGTGCTTTGAGAATAGAACAAGCTACTACATATAGCAAGAAAATAACTTATAGAACAAACAAAAGATTTCTAGTGTAGAACAACAATAGTGGAAACAACCAAACCACTATCAAAATTTTGAAAAATAACAAAAATGTAACAACTGATGGAGTGACCAATCAACCTCCCATGAGAAATAGGGTAAACAAAGAAAATTACAATGGAAGAGACTATTACCCTCAAAATGTCAATGCTTTAGATTATCCTAAGAACAATAACTACCCTCAAAGAAATAATCAACAATAGGGTAACAAAAAATGATAATAGATATGAACCTTATTGCCGACCTTATGATCCAAATCAATTTTGCACATTTCACAAGGTAAGGGGACATAAATTGAGTCTTGTAGAGAATACAACAGGTTTATTGCAAGATTTTGTGAAGAACAATAACGTTTATTTATAGAGACGTTCTTGAATTTGCAACAAGTGATACCTAGGAATGAGAATAATTCTAGGCAAGTTCCTATCACTCCCAAAATGTGAATATGAAAATATTCCAAAACCCCTTTCCCGCACACCAAAACAATGAATTGAATGCTCCACACCAAACAAGGAAGAACCAACAACATCAACTCAATTAGGCCACAAAGGGGAAACAAAAATGCTAGGAGTGGTGGAAATCATTCACAAAGAAGTTGAGATAAAATATGATGTCATCCAAGAAACTGATTATCATGAAAAATCCATATCAATAGTAGATCCTACCCACTACCAATCAAATCATACGACCTAGTTGAAGACCTTAAGAAGACTTAAACAAAGATTTATTTTATAGATCTTCTTATGAACTCACCTTCACACTATGCAACTCTTCTAGAGGCTAATGGCTTGAAACATCTCGATAAGATCACACCATCTCCTAGTGAGCAAATAAATTGAGTGGACCTAGGTTTGGACCCTCCAAATAGTAAGTTACAAGACCCTAGATTCACCTTTGGCCTTAAACAGATGCCAACTAAGGTAGAGACAACAGAGGAGGATCCATCCTTGTACTTACAATGTGGATTTATGACATATGCATTAAGAGAACCCTAATTGACGATTGAGTAGCTATTAACTTTATTCCATTCTACCTTCTCAAAAGGATGGGATATGGACACACATATATCATAGCCTTCTATGACACTCTAAGAGGTTATACCAATCTTAAGGCAACTACAATCAAGAAAATAACTCTTTTAGTTTCTCTTGGTCCCAAGACAATCACAACTATGTTCTACATTATTAACAAGGACATAGGCTACAATTTACTCCTTGGAAGGCCATGGATCCATAGGATGAAGGCAATCCCTTCTACCTTATTCTAAGAAGTTCACTTTTTGCCCTTGGGAAAGTTTATGCAAAAGGAGACCCATGCTATTCAGCCTGTGGAAGACTGACCAAATGTAAAAGAAAATTAGTATCCCAATTGATTACAAACTATCAACCAAAAAGATTGTGATACCAGAGACAACTCTGCAAGTCCTACAATTGAAACAAAAGAATGAGAAAATCAAAACAATTACAAATTTAGGAGTTAAAAACATCAAAAAGGGAAGTTGTTACAATAAAAATTGATAGTTTCTAAGGAAATGGTGACGAAAATCATGGAAATTCTTGAAAAAGATAGTGCCTTGCAATTCCCCTAGACATTTCACCATCAATATGATGAATGAAAAAAATGAGCAAAGATAAGTACAAACAAATCAAATAGATCAATCAAATGAAGCTCCTCCTCTTATAAAATTTGAAACAATTGACTTGACAGGGATCAACCTTGATGTCTTCACTAATGCAGAAGAAGACATGCCAGAAAGACACTCTCCTCTAATGACACTTGGGGAAACAATATAGAGTGATTCCTATAACCTACTAGAACCAGATGACTCATATATGCTACTCACACCCCTTAGTGAGTGTTTTACTACTTTGACTCTGCTAATACAAAAGAATTTTGATGATCATCTTATACACTCTATCGATAATGAATTTAGTAATGATCTAAAATTTCTATCTAGAGCTTTCATAGCTCTTGAAAATCAAAATCAACCTTCACTTGCCACCTTGGTTCAATTAAATGACACTTGACAATCACCTCAAGTTCAAATCAAAATGGTTGAAAGATTACCTAATGAAGATTAGGTCAATGAAGTAAGATTTAAGAAGGAAAATAAATTATGAGTAATTATTGGGGAAGAGCACCCCACCATTCTTGAGTTGCTTTAGAACAATATTGGATACTCAATGGATCTAAGATCAGAATCTAATAGAAAGATAAGTCTAACCTTCATACCTCTGTAAGAGCATAGGGAGCCTCAAACTCCCTCTTAGTTGTTTCAATTTCTACAAAATATTTAAGAAAGACCTAAGATCATAATCTATATGCAAGATGAGTTTAATCTCTTGACTAAGTTGTTATCAAATGATGGAACCATATACTAGACTCCATCCCATCATTACGCATATCAATGTCTATCTCACCTTATAGAAACTTAGCCATTGCAAGCAAGTACAAGCATTCCTATAGAACAATAGTAACCAATAGGTCCATTTAGAATTGGATAATTAGCGCTTAGAAGAGGAAGCAATAAGAGCAAAATACACAAAATGAAGAGAAGATTTCATAAGGATTGGAAAGGTCTATTTGTGATCAAGAAAGATGTTAGAAATGACACTTAGCTCCTAAGAACTATGGAAGGGAAAGACTTCGGCGAAATGATTAATGCCTTTCATTTGAAGAAATATTACATCTAGAAAAATCATAAAGCATAAAAATACAAAAAAATCATAAAAATATGAAAATAAAAGCATGCATTTTCATTTTGTTCACCATGCATTTTGTTTGTGACATGCTCTTGTTTGATTTTTCTCTTAGAAAAGAGTCTTAAGGTTGTCTAGTGTAGGTTGTCCCTTGTAGGCCTTAAAAATTCCTAAAAAAAACATTAGCTATTTTCCCTTACATTCCCAACAAGTTCAAACAAAGTCAATCTTTTAGCTTCATACTAATCCTAGTCTTAACAAATCATGTTGTCAAGTCTTAATAAAATCAAGTTTTCAAAACTACAATACCCAACAGAAGCTCACAAGTAAACCTTCCCTAATCCTCCTTAGTAGGAGGGAAGTCTTAGGATTTACTCAAGCTTTTGGTGGAACTCAATCCCTTATTCACCTAGCCAAAAATGTTAGGGGGACCAAAACTCTACAAAGCAGTAAAAAAATCAAGAATATAAAATCACAAAAAAAGTTATATAGACACTTAAAATTCACCTCACTTCCTGACTTGATTATTCTTTTCATTAATTAAATGATTCTTAATTATTTAACAAATTTCAATCATTCAACCTTATTCTTCCACATTAATTAAATAACTTATGTAAATTATTTAATTAATCTATTCAATTTCCTAAAGTTAATTAAATAATTTATTATTTAACTAATTAAATCATCATCCAACATTAATTAAATAAATCAAATATTTATTTAATTAATAAAATCCAAATCACATCCTCTTCTCGATTTCTTTCTTATTTTAACTCATGTGTATCTAATTAATTAAATTAATTAGATAATCCTATCAATTATCACCTCATCTCTCATCTTATCTTTTTCTCGATTTATTTCCTTTTATTTCTTCTTGTCTTATCTTATCATCTAGATTTATTTCCTCTTTTATCAAATAAATCAAAAAACAAATCTCTGTCTCCAAAATCAAATCCTTATCTCTCCATTATAAAAAAATATATAAATAAGCCCTTCTCTAAACCAAATGAGGGATTTCATCAGATGCAAACTTATCCTATTGAAATCATTCCTCCATTTTCACTCATCAAGGTTATGCTATTAAGTTAAGCAATCCACATACATACTTGAATCGAAGGAGCAAATCCATCGAAGCTTGGGTGTGCTTCGATACACTTTATCGGTGAGGTAAATGTGCATTTGAAGGAAGATATAACTGTTGTTTGGTTTATTGTATTTAGTTAAGTCTTCTTATGCACATTTTATGTTTCACATTCTGGCACGCCTGATGATCTAACCTCGACATTTGCAAGTTTTATGAGTTTTTTTGTTGAAGATTTAGCTTCTTTGTGCTGAAAATCCAGAGATAAAATTTCACACAAGGCCTCCTCAAGTGAAACAAACCTCTCCATTGTGCTCGGAGTGGCTTGCAAGGGAATTTTAACATAAAATACTCCATATTTCTGAAACTAAAAAAATTTGATTTTTTTTTTAGTTTGACCCCCTTGCAGGGCCATACCGTATGGATCTGTACAGACTCCTATGCAGTCAGCACATTCACAGTTCTAATTGTTGGTTAAAATATTTATCCACGAGTTTCAAGTTTATATTTTATTTTGTGAATTTCAAATTTTCTTTCATCGCTGAGTATTGTCTTTAACCCTAGGTTTAAAATTAGTAATTGTTGGTCAAGATCTTGGTATGTAGGATATTCGTCCGCCATTTTCTTTTTATTATAGTCTAGTTTATATCGACCCTGGAATTTAACTTACCCATTGAATCTCCAGAAACTATCCACAGTCTCCACACTCATCTACACGACCACCTTGTCTCACACATCTTAGCTCCACAAACCTTCCGACGATACATTGAAATGCATGCATACTTTGGGTTTTAAACAAAATCTAAATAAAATGCAAGACAAAGTTCCAATTTATTGATAAAAGTACATACACCATAGAAACCACCACAATTCAAGCCACCCACAGAGAGTTTAACTGCATCTTGGGAATTTTATCCAGGTTCAAAGGAATCTGTAGATTTTGGGTCATAATCGAGGGGTTTTAGTTTCAATTTTATGTGTAGCAGGGAAGATTTATTGACGACGGTTTATTGGCAAACAACCAATGGTCTCACTGCAGGGTTTTCATCTCTACCACTTGTGAGACCAAGCTTGATGGCTAAGGGTTTACTAGCGTAGCCAATCAACAACCTTCACACAAACCCCCACCCCCAGGGCTATTATGGTTAGTGCAAGAAGTTGGGTCCACTTTTTGGCCAAAAAGTGGAAGTGTTTTCCCTGATTTTTAGAATTTGTCACATTTGACCTAAACATTTGAGGCACTTAAAGATTGAATCTTAAAAAAGTTAGTGATATGAAATGTAGTACTCGGAGTCTAGTTTCCAAATAAATAATTTATTTTAATACCCAGATGATACAAATTGATTTTCAATAGGCATTTCTAAAAACCACTATTTAAAGTCACTTTTTTTTACCATACCATGCACGTGTACGGCCAACATAATTTGACCTAAATAAAAGTATTTTTCTAAATCCTTTTGGGGAAAGATGTGTAGTACAGTGAAGTTTGATGAGGATATTTTTTTATAATTTTTTTCCAAATATTTTTTTTATTAATTTTTTATTGGCCCTAATTGTTGTTTTCGAAAATCCTCATGTACGACCAACATAATTTGAGCAAAACTAATCATAAAATGATTTTTTTTTTCATTGTGTAAAGAATGATGTGTAGATTGATGACATATATATTTTTTTTCAAAAAACTTTAAAAATTAAAAGTTTTTTAAAAAATACAAACACCTGTCATTTCAAGTTTTTGGACCAGTTTTCTCATAAATTAAATAATTAATAGAAAAACAAGTCCAAGCAATTTTTTTTACATATTTGAAAACTAGACACTGTTATCTGTAATGGGTTTTAATTTTGTAAAAAAATTTAGAAAAAAATGTCGTCAGCCATATAGGTAAACTCAGTCTTTTCTCTTGTTCTGTACTTAGAAAAAAACTTGCAGGTCCAAGGCACGGGGTTGGCTTACCATGCCTTTCCCAAGCCTAAGCTTTTAGGAATGGATACCCGTTCTAAAATGGGTATGCGTTATGATCAGGTACCCATTTTAAAATGGGTACCCGTTCCTTTTGTGAGGGTAAAAAAAGCACGCATGGTTTTTTTCAAATTTAAATATCTATATAGAAATGGGTACCCATTTAGGATGGAGCACCCGTTCCTAAGAGGGTACCTGTTTAGGCTCGGGCACCCATTTCTATCAAGATTTTTTTTTTCTTGCGACTTCCCCTCTATGTGGACCCAACTTCTTGCGCTTATCCATTAGCTGCATGTGTTTATCCATGGGACATCATCTCTTTAACCGAGGGTTTTTACCTATTTTAAACAAAGGGGTCTAGAGTTTCAGTCTACAGATCCTTTGCTTGGTACTTTGGATAAGATTCTGTGGCTTAAACTTTTCCCATGCAGGGTTTAGGCTTCTGAATCCTGGTAGGTTCATCTTAAACCATGGGCGGTCTCCACCAACAACTAGGCATTGACAGTGGCAGCTACCTAGCTGCCAGGCCTCGTAACTGCCACATTGAACCCCGACTGTGCCTTTTTCACTTTTAACTGTTAGCATTAGAAATTTTTGTAACCTTTAGTAGTCCTATAATATACTTTATAGTGTTAACATCTACTTTAACAGTTTGATGATAGTCACTAACATTTGTTGTAGTTTAAACTGCCAAGAACCTAAATGTTGCACATGACTGGAGTCTCATTAACCCTCAACGGTTAATGTTAATTGTAGTGTAGAAATAACTACCACTTTAACTATCCAACTAAACCATTACATGTGACCAATAGTTCATTTAACCACTAGCGGCTTAGTGAACCCTTGGCAGTCCCAACTACTCTTCAAAGTTCATTTTTTAAGGTTTTTTTCAATTTTGCATAACTTTTTCCTAGGTTATTAGAATCACACAAAGTTATAGTTGTTGGAAAGCTAACTCGGCCAGTTTCACTATGGAATAGGTGTCATGAGTAGATTCCATCAAAAATTTTAGGTATAATTAGTTAAATGCCACTTTTACTTGCAAATCTTCCAATCGCTATAACTTTTGCAAAATTTAACGAATTTTGACAAATTGTTTTTTGAAATTACATAGAATTTCATGTAGAATTTTATTATCCTATCCAATCTACTGTACCTATTCATCTTTTTTTTTTCTTTTTCTTTTTGGATTTCCATCTTTTTCATCTAACCCTTGTTTTGTAGCTTTTTCACTTGTCCAAGATCAAACTTTATCAAACTACTAACACATGTGCTATAGGTTCGCATGTCAAAGGCTGATCATTAAACCTATCTTGTGTTTTTTTTGTCTTGTGGGTTTGATTGTGACTTTGGGTGTGTATGCTCTTCCCTTTCGCCTAGTGCAATCTTGGGAATCAAAAACACCCTTAGCTACTTTCATTCACACACACACACATCTAATTTATCTAAGGGAATTAATCTTTGTCTTTGTGGGTAAAGATTGTGTGTATGCTCTCCCCTTGCGCCTAGTGTGATCTTGGGGGTCAAAAACACCTCTTGCATTCACTTTTGTCACCCAAGGTGTGCTTGTGTGTGTATTCTCTCCTCTTGCACAACTTGTTGATTTTGAGGATAAAAAACACTTAGCACTACCTTTCCCTTTAAGAGGCCTGCTAGGGGATTTCATCACCCTTAGGAATGACCTCAACAAGTTTCAGTGGGGTATATCAAAGGGGGAGAGAAAAAATTATAACTCAATCTAGTCACGTAGTTACTGGCATAGCCTTGGGGCCCTGAGTGATTCTGGACACAAGGTGAAGTGACATTCTCTTAATCACTTATGTTTCTTGCCTTCAATAGACTAGTGCTCATAGACTTGTTGCATGTGTGACTAGTGAAGTCAATAGAGTTGTAATGTGAATGGAAAAGTGGTGCGTATATGTAGTGATGATCAGAGGAGCAGGTCAAAGGAGAGATAATGATCAATATCATCTATACAGAGTCATACCTTATCTTCTAAAGTTCATGATAAGTGCATGTTATCAATATCTTTGATCTGTTGGGTTGATAATGAATGTCATGGAAGCTATGTTGGTTGCTTGTGCTATATTTAGATGATATGAACTCACGGTGTTTGGAACTTGATGAAGAAAGTTGCAAAAGTTTGAAGGTAAATTGTCTAAGTGTTTGTTCAATGTTGAAGGGTGTCACAGGCTCAAGAAAACGTACCACATTCTATTGCAGATGAAGATATGAGCATGTAGATTGAAAAGATAGCTTATAATTTCTCTAAAGTATGTGTGGTTCAAATTTGAGATCATGGTGTTAGATCTAGGGCACACAACTGAGAGGGGGGGTGAATCAGTTGTACAAAAACTTGCTTCTACTTCAAACACTTGATTCTTCTTTGTTAGTTAATAGCATATCAGTTAACCATTCATGAAAGCATAATGCATAAACACAGGAGCAGATAAACATCAACACATATGACACCAAGATTTGATGTGGAAAACCTGGTTAAGGGAAAAACCACGGGGTGATTAACCCAAGGATTATTCTCTGTTAGAAGAATAAGAAAAATGAATGGCACATGCCAATTAGGGCTCACTGCCCGAGCACACTGCTCACAAAGAGGCACACTGCCTACAAGAGACACACTGTCTACAAAGTGATAAGAATCACAAACTTGAACTGGAGATTGACATCTTTACCATGTCTGGATCAGTTCCATTTAAGCCTGAGATACTTCTTCTCTGCCCTTCGCTCTTCGCTATGCCACACTCATCCGCTCCACACACACTTTGAGATGAACTCACAAACCTTTATTTATATAAGGCATCGACTTAGGAACAATCATCTAAGTCGGTAATCATCCACAAGAACATTCGCAAGTCGGCAATCATCCACAAGAACATTCGCAAGATGAATAACTCATCCGGTCGGCCAGTCTGAATAAGAATATCTTCATCCGGAAGAATATCTTCAATTCTAGGCTCTAACACTCATGCGGACCGACAACACAACCTCAACATGATCCAAGAACCTTCACAAGCTTGCCTAAATGACCAAATACATCCGCACTTCCTTTTCCTACTGGAATCTCTTCTCCTCTTCTTCCGAAACTTTAAGAACACAGTCTGTCGCGACTGTCAAACTGAAACAGGTTCTTCTGGACCTCCAAACTACGTACAAACCGAGATGACACATCACAAGGACATCTCAAGCACTCCTTCCAATCCGCAGAGTCTGACAATGCACTTCCGGATCTCACCAGACCTTTTTGTAACTCTCTGTCACTCTGGAGCATCTCCCGGAACCGGTTCTACTTGATCGATCACAACTTCTTCATATCTTCATGCGGACCCTTGAAATCTTAACTGGAGCATCTTAAGTCTCATATCTACAAACCCTTTAATCCACATCCTCTGAGCCTCGACCTATTGAGTACTTTTGCCTTCTTCTTATCACTGTTCTTCACTGTTCCTGATTGAGACTAATTTTCTCAATATCCTCAGCACACAGCTCATCCAATCCTTCTTATCAATGCAATATGAGTATTTTGACATCAATGACAACACTGGTTAACCTCATACTTGCAACACATGGAACCTATCACAAAGTGTTTTAGTGTTGACAAAGTGAAGGCAATGATGAAACAGGGTAATTGCAATCATAAAGGGATAGAAGAATGCTCCACACTTGTCCACTATTGAAGATATGGTCATGTGGATTGGAGGATAGTTAGATACATTTAAAAGGTATGCATGATTCATGTTTCAAGTGATAATATGTATCGCAGTAGTTTTTCAGAGTCAGTTGTGTGAAGAAAATTCTTGTTGTTGGTTAAGGTATTCAGAGGGAGAAAGTAAAAGCCACTGCATTTCACTACATCTTGATATTAGGCTTTGCTGATTAAAAGATAAGCTCATATGGTCAGTTGGATTGCTCAGTTCAAGTTTCAAATATCTTTTTTACTACAAGTATGATCTTCAATGTATTACATCAAGACTGTGTAATCAAAGTATGTTAAGGATATCAACATCAGTGTTCAAGTGTTTGTGCCAACATGAAATAGCTTGAAATGATGAAAGGAGTGTATAGGAATGTTTTACAAGCCATATAATGTTTATGACATGATCCGCATGATGTTATTTTGTTTCTCTAATACTGCTTTAGGTCTGGAGCTAATGTAAGGAAGGATAAGTGTTTGGTGAAAGCTGACTTGAAGTGTTTTGATGATTGTGTCATATGTTTGGAAGTGTGCACCATCATGGAGGTGTGCTAAGGTGAAATAAGTCTTGATTATTACTTGGTTTGAACTACATTGATTCCTACATCATCATAGATGTTTTGGGAGCCGACTAGCTAGGCCATTGCACGTTTCATGTTACACATTTCATCTTGGATGACAAAAGATAGTTTTTGAAGACTTGCAGAGGATATACATGTAAGATCAAGGTTGTTGAAGGAAATATGTGATAGGTGATGTGTGTTAGCAATGATATTGTGCGAATAAAATAACCACATAAGTAGTTTGATGATGAAATGTGGAAAGGATCAATTTATGAAAAGTGATATTGCTGCGGAGGTAATTAAGGAAGTTGTGATGAAAGAGAAGAGGTATTTGAAGATAGTTTGATTTTGCGGAGCTTGGTATTGTGATTGTGTAAAGTAAAGAAAGTAGAGCAGAGATTGGAAAGGTCAGGAGAAGGTTGAAGTAGACTGTATTTGTGAAAGAAGTATTCGAGTTAGATAAGTATTTTGATATAGAGGTTGAAGCCTCCTTTTGTAAAAGTTGTAAGTGTTGTAGCACTTCAGGGAGTTGCAACTTCTATTGGGTTGTAGCCCATAAATATTAATGTAATCTATTTTATTTGTGAGGCTAGATTTGGACAGTAGATCCAAGCAGCTTGCTCACCTTGGTTTTTCCCTTCTAGGGTTTTCCATGTAAACCTGGTGTTATGGTTGTGTTCTTATGTGTTCCTTTTGTCTATCATGGCTTATTACATTTGATTGAATGATTTTGGAAGAAAAGAATTTGATTAAGTACTGATTGACCCCCCCCTCTCAGTACTTCTATGTGTTCAGCACTTGTGCCCCTATATCTTGCGTATATTGGGGACTCCCTCAGCAAACTTGTACATCCTAGCTTAATACCTTTCAATCATCTTCTAGTGTGGTGTAGGGTTCAGTTGATCAACCCTGAAGTTACTCACCATGTTTCTCATAGAGGGGATGTATAATTCTTCCTTGGGTAAGGTGTCAAAACCTTAAAGGGAAAGGGATACTTGGTGCAACGCCTTTATCCCTATCTACTCCCACTAAAAGGTATTCCTAGTTAGGTAGGAATATTGAGAGGAAATGAGCATGGGCCTACACTACGAAGACAATCCCACTTGAATAATCTAGGGTGTTGTTGTGTATTGTGTGTGATCATTTGCATAATCCCAATCTCAAATTCATATCTTTTGCAAACCTATGCATATGCTTGTGAACCTTATTGTTTACAAATTCACCTAAGTCAAGCTTGATCCATATACCTCATCCTAATCAATCATTCTAATCATCTTCATTATCTTATTACATTATACCAATCATCCTCCTCATCCTATCCACATCATCCCAACCTATCCCTAATCCATCATCTAAGACCCTAATCCTAATCAAGTTATCCAAATCTAACCAAGGTCCTAATCCTAATCAATTCTATCCACCTAATCCTATTCCAATCAAATCCTAATCTAATGCACTTATCCCTCATCTAAACTTGATCACCCATCATCCATCTATCCATCTCAATCAAGCATCCAATCCCCATGATAAAAAACATCCTTTGAAAATCAAATTTTTGGTTAGGACTTAGCCTCCTCCAAACCCATCCATTATCATTCAAATCCTAATCACAATCCATCCAAATCAATCATAAAAATCTTTCATCTAAAGGATCCTAGCCCTAATCCACAATCATCCATTTCAAAAATCCACATCCAATCCAAGACATCACCTATTCCTAATCCAACATCTAAAAACATCATGAGTTGGTTTGACAAAATGGTAAAGGAATTTAAAACATCTATGTCAAACCCCATTCTTCAAAACCATGATATCACCCACCTTGATGTAGAAATACAAGAACTTAAACATAAATATGGATCTCAAACCATATCTCCAATCTAACCAACATCACTATCATATCAACCTTCATCCTCCCATTTGACCATACCATCATACCAATCTAATTTATCCACACCACAAATTTATACAATCTTCACCTTTCCATATATATCACCCCAACCCACTTACCAAGTCAATCCCATAGCCTCATACCCATCTACTATACATTCACCCATGTCACCTCAACAAACTATATCCAATCTCAATCCATCTATCTCTTCCATCCTTCCATCATAATCTCCCTCCAATCTTCTTAATTCTAATCAATTAGCCCATATACCTCCTAACTCATCAACCCCTTCAATCCCTTCATTACCACATTCCTCCAACCCTCCATAAAAGGATCCCATTGAGGTATCCTTACAAAAATTGGTCCAAGCAAACTTCATTGAGCTACCAATGAGAACACCATATGCCAAAAACCAAGTCAAGTCCTTTTGGTTTAAGGATCATGAATATTGTCAATACAATGAGCAAAAGGCCATAAAACATCCTAATGTGTGAGACTTAAGAATTTGATCCAAGAGCTCATCAATTGTGGTAAGATTGTGATTGATAATCCACCCATCAACTTATCCTTTTCAGATGTTATCCAAGGACTATTAGCATGTAATCTAGAATCATATTCTGCTTGATTCAATGCCTATCCTTGAGCTTATCAAAGAGCCTCCTAATACTATTCAACCTTCATCCACTCATATTTCTATTCGTCCTATTGAAGAGTCCCTTACTATAAGCTCAAATCCAACTCCATCATGCTCTCATGTTGTTGACCATCAAGAGCCTATCAAGCCCATCCACGAAAGCCCCCATCTCATCCAAACCCAAGAGCTATGTCAAGAGTCAAATTTAAATCATGATCAATCTCGCTCCTCACAAATTTGAGATCAACTTATCCTATCTTCTCAAGATCACATTACCCAAGATACCCAAGATCCAACTAATCAAGCCACCAGCATCCATGATCAAGAGCTTCAAAGCTCTCCCATCCATGATCCAAAAATCACTCATGATCAAGAAACCCACACTACCACTAGTCCTATTCATCCTCCAACTAGTCTTATCTATCATCCAACAATATCCATTACCCATGATGAGACACTTGTTCCCTAAGAAAACATGGATAATCAAACAAATAACTTGGATCCTATCACACCACATCCTAAAGAGAATTCTGATAATCAAGATCCAAGCATCCTAAGTCATCCCTTTTTTGGTCCCACACCATCATTACCTATTGATCCCCCATTGATCCTTCATCAGATCCTTTATCGAACCTATCCCAAATCCGTTATATTATCCTCTTAGTCCTACTACCTTCATCTGTAGTGGTTCTCTCATAGGAGAGGAACAAATTCTATCCACCACCCATCCTCCCCAATCTAATAATGGACTTGCGTCTTGTTTCCAAAGAAACAAACATCCCATAGCACATTAGATGCTCCAAAACATGAATTATCAAGGAAAAGGTATAGGCCTTCTTGAACAAGGTATCTTGGAGACCATCCATGTAAAACTACATCCACACATGCATGTCCTTGGCTATACATCTCAAGACAAACAATCCACACATGTTGGTATCACCTTCACCCCTCCTAAATTCACTTCTTTTAATCACAAACGCCATGCATCCCATCATACAGGTCCAAATCATATGTCGTCATACCTCCTCCATTGTCATACAAATCCCAAAAGCATGTGACCATACATCTCCCTCCATCCACTCTACCTCCACTCCTCCGAACTCCTAATATCCCTATCCTTAAATCCCCTAACCCATCTATCCACACATCTTGTTCCCTTAAATCCCCTAACATTCCTAATCAAGATCAACCAATGCACACATCGACAAAAAATGAAGCTATTAGAAAATCCACGGGATCCCAAAATAATTCTTTCAATACTTCCCCACATAAAGTAAAAATCCTACAAAATCCTCAAAATTATCATGCCGAAGGGCAGTGATACACAAAGCAAAATCAAAAATCCAATAGGCTACAAATACCTACACCCCCAAAAGAAAAAAGAAAAATGGTGTGGGTCTCCAAGAAAAATGAAATCAGTCCAAATGAAGAATCCAAATCCCACTATATCAAATATCTTAAATCCCAAAAATCCCACAAATCTCTCTCCCCATCTAAAAATTCTACAAATCCTAAGTCCATTTGGGTCCCTAAGTCTCCAAATTAGAAAAATAAGAACTCCCCATTACTGCCCGCACCCTCTCCACACCAAAAGCTTCAAAATCCATTATGGTGTGTGCAATCGTTGGTCTTAGTTCCCCTCCACCCCATGACATTTCCACATAACTCTATCCCCCATCTTATCTCCCTTATCTCACACATTTCCCCCATCACATCCCTATGGTCCATGCTTTTGCATAATCATTTCATCCATCATCCACTATCCTCCATCCATCCATAATCCACATCATAATCCACTATTATCCATCCATCCATAATTCACATCATAATCCACTCCATATCCATATCATCCAATCACATACCAACATCTATGCACGTAATAACACTTGACATGTTCTATGTGCCACAAACATCCAAAAATGGGATGCTATCACATCTTGTTGGAAACAAACGCTTGAGTCCCCACCCTCCATCCAAATCTCTCTTGCCCCCATCCACCCATCCCATCCAAATAGAGAAAAATTAAACCAAAAATAAAAAAAATAAAAATAGTGAAGAGAAATCCTTTGCCCAATGGTGAAAATCACCTTGTTGGCGCTTTGATAAGTACCATGATGAAAACCTGGCAAACAGGCGTCATGTATAGATCGATTATCTGTGTACCTCACATTTTGGGCAAGTTGTCTCATCTAACCTATCTGTTGATGATTGTTTTTACACATTCATAACAAAAGTTAAAATTCACAAAATGAACCTAACTATCTTGAAAGATATGAAGAAATCAATTAAGATTACTTAATACCAAGTTTCTGTATGGTCAGGTCTTGACCTTGTGGATAATTCAGTAGGTTAATGTGAAGCTATAATATGCAAGGGGCCTTACTTGATTTAAGGTGTTTTATGACTCACTGGACTTGAATTATGCAAAATATCACAAATATCAACATTTTTTTCATTCCTTTGCATAAATTTGTTACTGTATCACAAAGCTTTATATGATTTATATTAATACAAGCTTTTCTTTTCAAATATTATGAAAATTGCCAAATATCATCTCAGTTGTCCATGTTTCCTTCAAATATTAAACAATCTCCTTTAAATCTCTGCGTTTAAGCTAAGTATTTCAAATGTTTCAGAAAAGTTAGAGAAATCTAAATTAAACTTAATTCTGCTACAGGATCTAAATGCTTTGTTATTCACATTGTAAGGAGTACAACAAACTTGATTAAATCCACATACTAAACCTTTAAATGTAAGCCCTGAGTATTTTCACGAACATACATTCAAGATTGCAAGCTTTTGAAGAGATAATATTTCAAATACAAATAAGAGCCAGAAAACATTCTTAAAGTAGATGCAGAATTCCAGAGATATTTGTATTCAAAATAAACAGTCATATATGATTTACAATGTATGAATGACTCCTTGCTTCATTAATCAACTTACAGAAAACTTACAAAACATCTTACAGATACAGTAAGGAAGCTAGATGTTCCATTTATTCCTTATTGCAGACACAGGTGACCTCCTTCTATTCTAAACTAAAATGTTCTACTTAAGATGCTAAGACAAATTACAATTTCCAGCTCTGTTCTATAAATCCCTGTGTAAGTCATTACAAAGTAAAGGGGCTCAATATATAGATTTGATTATTCCCAATACGGTTACAAAACGTAGTCAATCAATAGTCTATACTCAATTGCAACATCCACGGTGGAAAACAAATCCTGCCAAAAATATTTGAGAAGCATACTCCATACTGAGCGTAAGGATGCCCTTTGGAAACCCTAACAACCTCAAAATATCTTCTGTTCCTTTGCCCTTTTAATTATGCTTCTTTCCATCTACATATTTCTTCTCATTGAAATCCTTTACTCCTTTTGCTTCTTTTGTGATCCATTCCGCCCTTTGTGATGTCATCGCCATTTAAGCTCCACCTTCCATATACCTGCATACTTGCCAACAGACATAAAAATGGATTTTAAAATTCACGTCGCTTTCATCAATTTATACCTCTTTTGAATGTTAGATTGGCATTAATTACAACAATTAATGCACCAAAAGTTCGGCTTCTACTTCAGTATTTGTGTTTTAAACTTTTTACCGTTAGTTTAATTTTGACATACATCCTGTTTTCTTTGTATGTTCCCTTTGTATGTTTTAACATACAAACATATATGCAAACAACCACGACTAACGTTCTTTCCCTTTTGTCCGTACTTGTACCTTTCATTTTGTATATCGCTCTTGTATATTTTCTTGTATGAGCGCATAGACAAACAACCCTATGCAAAGCTCCTTTCATTATCCTTTATCTCTTTCGATGCTTTTAATTTCTTTGTATCTCGGATTATGTACATCATAAACATACAAGCATTTAAACATTCAAAGACTTTTCAATCTTTAACTTTCTTTTCGCATCCGATTTGTATCTTTTACTTGTATCTTTCGCTTTGCATATCGGCTTGTATATCGAAGATATACATTGTAATTATACAAACCTAACATGCAAACAGTGGAGCCCACATTACTTTCCCCTTATATCTCTGTGATACAACAATACTTGTATCAAAACCCTTATATACAAGCACAAATACATACAAAATCATTTGTATTTCCTTTTCGGACTTAAACTTTTATAAACCACAGTTTACTCACTTTTCAGCTCCGTGACATGTATAAAGTGCCATGCATCTTTCGATATACTTTAAGTCATGATGCATCGCCTTAACCAAATTTTAATCTTTCCTGAATTCTACATTGTATGTATATTGAAATGTATAACCTGAAACATACATACAATGCGCGAAACATACAACTGTTGGCAAGAGACACTGTGTGGCTTCATTGGTGTTGTCATTGATGGCAACAAAGACCTTTCCACACATCTGCAGGACATGGAGTGTCTTTATCAGAAGTCAGATTGAAAAATACTTTGGTCCAGTAAGCAAGAACAGAGCATACAGCAAGATCTGACTGTCAGCTCTTGATCTCTTAGAGGAAGTATCTTTGTAAAGTGCAGACTTGGGGAAGTCAAGAGGTGTACCTTGACTAATAGATTCCACTGATTGAGCCTCCGGTGATGAAAGAGTGAAGAGATATGAGCATCTAAGTATTGGGGTCCAGTTTGGCAGAGTAGACAGAGGAAGAACTGACCGGCAGAGCATCAGAATCATTCCGGATGAGATATTGATGGTGATCAAGGTTCTTAAGGTATCAAACATGATTGGCTGACATGTTAGAAGACTTCTATAAGTATCTCCTTGATTTGCATCACTTGGTAAGCAAGGATTCAGTCGACAGACTAGAGTTTAGGAAAATATTGACTATTCTGGATGCCGACTAGAAAGAGGATGAAATCCTTTGTGCGGACATATATACGAAATGGATTTGGATGTGAAGTGGTGTTGTTGAAGAGTGTGGTGTGTGAAGAAAAGTAGAAGAGTAGTGTGGAAGTAGTAAGGCAGGTCCGGTATGTAAAAGGACAGCAGCACAAAAGAAGAGAAAGGATGAAGTGCAGTAGATCAGTATACTGAGCCTAACCGGAACTGAACTCCAGCATATGTGGATGCTTATCATCAGTTCAAGTATCTTGTTACTCTCTTTATAACTTGTAGGCAGTGAGTCTCTTATAGGTAGTGAGCCTCTTGTGAGCAGTGTGCTCGGGCAGTGAGCCCTAATTGGCAAGTGCCATTTTGTACTTCTATTCTTCTAACAAAGAATACATTCTTGGGTTAGTCACCCCATGGTTTTTCCCTTAACAGGGTTTTCCATGTCAAAATCATTGTGTTATGTGTATTGAATTTGTTTCTGCTCTCATGATTATGGATGCTTATTTTCTTTAATGCTGCTCTAGTTGTTAAAGTAGAACAAAAAGTTAAATTAATTAAGATAACTAATTCACCCCCCTTCAGTTATCAACAATTGGTATCAGAGCCAAGTTCCTCCAAATAGAGCCTAACAGCTTGAGGAAGATCTGGGAATTCAAATGGATATGTATGGTATGAGGGAACAACTTCAGTCTACCCTAGATGATCTTGAGCAATCTAACTCTGAAGTCAATGAATTGAAGGAAAGACTCAAACAGGCTGATGATTTCATAAATGAACTAAAAGGGAAACTGAGTATCTCTATAAAAAAGAGAAAGGATCTACTTCAGCAATTGGCAAGTCAAGGTGAAGCCAATGATACAAATGAAGATCTGAAGGAGAAAACCAAGTTATGTGAAAAGTTATCAAAAGAGGTCATTATGGTAAGACATGAAATGGAATCAAGAGTTATAAAATTTACTCAAGAAATTGAAGAGAAAATAAAAGCTGAAGATGATCTAAGACAATCTCTCAAGGAGAAATCAGAAGACTGCCACAAAATGGATAGAATAATCAGGCATCTGGAATCTAATCTTGAAGATGCTAAAGATAATGAAGAAAAACTTGAGGATCAAATAGACACTCTTAAAAAGGATCTTCAAATAGCAAATGAATACAAAGAGAAATTCAAGATAAGTTTTTCTCAACTTGAAGTTCTTCTTGAAAGCCAAGAGAGGGTAGATGACAAGCGTGGCTTGGGATATGAGAAAGGTGAAAGCTCTGAATCTGGTCAGAAGAATTTTGGATCAGGAAATCCCAAGAACAGGCCTAGAAGACCTCCGGTAAGGCAACCTAATGCTCAAAGATATCCATCCTTCAATGGATACTGCCACAACTGCAATAACTTTGGTCATAAAGCTAATCAGTGCAGAAAGAGAATAAATCAGACTAATACATCCTTCTCCAGACAGTGTTTCAACTGCAAAAGAATGGGACATATGGCTAATCAATGCAGATCAAGAGGATATCATTCAAACATGCAAAGAAATGTTGTTTACCACAATTGCAATAGATCCAGTCATATTGCCAAATTCTGTAGAAGCAAGAATCAAGACAAAAGGGGTCCGGTGCATCATAATCAGAATCAAGACAAAGGAAAAGGAAAAGTGAATGTAGATGAAGTTCAAAGTGAGATGAACAAGATTTGGGTGAAGAGAAGTACAAAGAATGTAGGGGATGGATCCGCACCAGAATCTGGTGCTGATATTGCTTCCAGAAATTAAAAAGTGAGCTATGGCTCAAGGGGAGACACAAGGAAAAACATTTTCCCCCAGCCAGTTAATTGGTGCTGAAATTGGTATAAGGAAAGTTGCGGATTAAAGGGTTCACAAAGGAACATCTAAATAAGCTTTGGTAAAGAGATGAAAGATCCGCAAGAAGTTTTGAACAGGTTAATCTTCCAAGTTTGATCCGGTTCAATAGTCATTCAGTAAAAATAGGATTTTCACAGTTAGATTTGGCATGATTCGAATTTGAGGTATCTTGATCTAAGGCTAAATGGAATGATTGTAAAAGGTAGATAGATTGTTAATATCCACCGAGAGTAACCTTAAGTGCATCTTAGTCATCCGAAAAAATCTCTCAGGACAAGGAGAATAGAGCAACCAGAATAACTTAAGGTATGCATTTATTGCAAACGAAAATAAGGTTTGGGGAGAGATAAAAGGGTTCTTGTATTCATCATTTGTACATTTGCACTCAAGAAAAGGAGAAAAGGAGCTCTGCAAACAAATTGTCTCAAGCCTCTTGAAGATAAACTGCAGAAGTCATTTCTTCCAGCAATCCGATTCAGCTCATTTCGTGAAACCTAGAAGCACAAAAGGTATTTTCCGTTCTTGAATATCTTTCTACAAATCTTCTTGGAAATGGCTACTCTGAATGTTGTGAAGATTACTGATAGGCCACACCCTAAATTTAAGAAGCATCCATACAAATCTCTAGAAGTGGATCCCTCAGGTGCATTTTCTAGCATTCCGCATGGGGTTTTGCATGTAGAAGACTTTAGGGTTTACATTCACACAAACATTGAAGATTTTGGTGAATCCAAGCTATTGGACATCTACCACAAGGAATTGATAGATGAATCATTTGAACTAAAACCTCAGTATAAGGCCATCTGGGATAAACATTTTGGTTAGTACATCCATTTCCCCTATTTTGAAGAAGATGAGTGGGTATGGTATGTGTTGAGCAGAGTGCATGATAACTTCTTATGGTTGAATAGACCATTCAAGATCACCAAGGATGCAATTAGGGTCGTAACCGGTTTACACTCTTCCGGAGGGTTACCTGTTCTCAAATCTATCAAAAACTAAACTGTGAGTGAGGCTACCAGATCAAAATTTGATAAGAGAGCAATGACCATAGAAGATATCACTGATCCAGATATCAAGTTTGCATCTATGATTATTGGCTATAAGATATATCACTCCAGCAGGAAGAATTCAGTATCCGGAACTGCTGTGTATATTGCTTATGAAATGTTGAGAAAGAATGCAGATTATGATCTTTGTGAACTCCTTCTGAGCCAACTAATGGAAAACTTACAGAAGATCAAGAAGGACAAAAAGAACTCTTTTAAGTATGGTGGACTGATATTGTGTTTGTTTTTCTACTTTATGAATGAGTTGCCTGGATCCAGTGGTTGGGTATGGTAGAATGACAGATCTATTGCAATTCAAATAAGAGATTACTTGCATGGGCTTGGGGATACTAAAGCAAGAAATACAGCTCTGTGGGGTTGCTTCAAGAACTTTCAAAATATGATGCAAACCAGAGAAAGAATTCCCCAATCATTGGTAGAGAAGTACAAAGATACAGTGTGTTTCATGATAGACACTGATCAATGCCTGATGGAGGCAGTGAAGCCAAGGATAGTCTGGATCATGCCAATGGGGTATGAAGTAGATGAGAAAATTGTAGAGCTGCATATCCAACATCTGCTGAGCTAGCCCAAAGACCCTAAGGCAGAAAGGTTTGGAACCTACCAAGAGCTGAGTGTAAAAGTTCATGTGGAACTTAGACAGCCTGAAATCAAGAGGAAAGTGAGAAGGGAAGTTGAAGAAGTCGCCAAGAAATATGGAATATCAAAGGAGGCACTTGATACAAACAAAGAAAAGATAGAAAGGGAAGAGAAAGAAAAAGAAAAAGAAGAGAAAGAAGGTGCTCCAGTGGAAGTCCCCTCTCGGACCAAATCCTCTAAGACCTCTGCACCTGCAACTGCTAAAAGCTCAAAGGCATCTAAACCGGAAGCAAAATCATCCGGTAAAGCAGAGAAAAGAACTAAGACAAAGGCCACAAGGTCTTACATTAGTCAGAAGGATGATGAAGAAACTGATTCAGATGAGGAGGTAAAGAAAATGAAGAAGAAGAAGAAGAAGAAAGGATCCAGTGAATCTTCTACAGGTCAAGACAAGGAAGAGATGGCAGAAGAATTTTTTGAAAGACCCACTTTGTCCATTGATGATGTAGTCAAATCAGTCACTGTGGATGGAAACCTAAAACCAATGACTGAATTCTATGATGATTATAATGAAGCTGACCAAAAGATCTTGCAAGAAGCTACAATCAGATATTTGAATATCTATAATAAGGCTTTTATTGAAATCATATCTCTCATTCCCAAAATCCTAGAGAAGGAATTAGAAATAAGAAAGAATAATGCTAAGGCAAAGGATCTTGAGATTTGGGAACAAATAGCCATTTAGCTCTTTCCTTCAATCACTCTGAAGCAAATGAATATGATCTTCAAAGATTGCAAGGATGAGTTCCGGAGCAAAGCTAGAATGAATCAGCTTATACTTGGTGAAACTAACAGAATAGCAAAAGAGACAGAAGATATCCTCTAGAATGCATACAAAAGATTCAACATTCCCATTGTAGAGAACTTAGATGATGAAACCTCTGCCATGGATGACAAAGAAGAATCCACTAAGATAGTAGTAGAAGAAGCAAATGAGACTAGTGAAGAAAAAGCCAAGGATTGAGATTCCTCTGGTCCGAAAGAGGAAGTCCAAGGAGAAGTAAATCTGGATTCTCTAGCAATCTCCAGATCTAAAGGAGAAGAAAGAATAAAGGAGAAAGAAGAAGAAGTGAAGGGAAGAGAAGAAGGTCAAGCTAAGAAGAACACAAGTGACAGTGCAGAAGGAAAGAAAACTCTGTCTCCGGCAAGAGACACTGCAGAAACTGTCAAGGACTTCTTGACTAAAGAAATGATGGAGATTGATGAACCTGAGTTACTTCAAGGACCATTTGACTTTGATTCTCTCTCCCCAGTTCAAACAATGAAGATAGCATCCTTTGCCCAAGCAAAGGCAAAAGAGAAACTTTTAAAGTCTCACATGGAAGACTGTGAGCTGCTAGAAATTGTATCCGGTGTGCTTGAAAAGATCATGCCATCCTTTCAGAAGGATTCCTCAGCTTCTTCATCCAGTAATCTCAAGTCTCTTGTTAGTTCTGTCAGCACTCAATTTGAGTCTTTAGAGAAATCATCTGAGGAGAAGGTCTGGAAAGAGTTTTTGGATAAAAGATTCTCTGAGTTACAAGGCTTTATAACCAATGATAGGAGAAATATGGATATTGGGATAAAGAGTTTAGAAAATGCTCTTAAGGATGGAGCAGAAATATATAAATTTTGTATATCTTGGACTAAAGCAACAAAGGATATTGAGAAGAAAGTAAAAGAACAAGAGGATAAACTGTCAAGCCTCTCTCAAAATTTTGGTCCTCTCACTGTATCCATAATAAACTAGGAATGTCAAACTATTGTAGTCATGAATGAGATTAAGAAGATTAAGAAGGAGAGGAAGAACATAATAAGCAGAATGGGTGAACTTATAGGGATGATTATCCCTAAATTAGAGGCCATGCATGAGGCCCTAACTGATGCCTAGACCACAGCTCGAACCAGTGATCCGACAGATCTTAAGAGGGCAAAATATTTTGCATTCCTGTTGAGTGGTCACATCTCAATTTTGGATAGGATGAAGCAGAGTTGGGCAACATTCTGTTGCCCAGTTGAAGACATCTTTTGTAGATATACTCCAATATATGTAAGTGTATCATGTATTTATACTCATGCGGCTAAGTATGGTTGATTTTTTTGAGATTTTTGGTGTGCGGATTCTACCCTTTTCCATTGATGTCAAAGGGGGAGTGAGGAGAATTGAAAAATGTGGAATCTAGCTAAGGGGGAGCTCCAGAAAAATGTACATTAGAACAGAGCATCAGCCAAGGGGGAGTGTAGTGTGACACTTAGTCATTTTTCACTAAGTGTTGCCATCAATGCCAAAGGGGGAGATTGTTGGCAAGAGACACTGTGTGGCTTCATTGTTGTTGTCATTGATGGCAACAAAGACCTTTCCACACATCCGCAGGACATGGAGTGTCTTTACCAGAAGTCAGATTGAAGAATACTTTGGTCTGGTAAGAAAGAACATAGCATACAACAAGATCCGACTATCAGGTCTTGATCTCTTAGAGGAAGTATCTTTGTAAAGTACGGACTTGGGGAAGTCAAGAGGTGTACCTTGACTGATAGATTCCAGGGATTGACCCTCTAATGATGAAAGAGTGAAGAGATATGAGCATCTAAGTATTGGGGTCTGGTTTGGCAGAGTAGACAGAGGAAGAATTGACCGACAGAGCATCAGAATCATTCCGGATGAGATATTGATGGTGATCAAGGTTCTTAAGGTATCAAACATGATTGGATGACATGTTAGAAGACTTCTATAAGTATCTTCTTGATTCACATGACTTGGTAAGCAAGGATTCAATCGACAGACTAGAGTTTGAGAAAATATTGACTATTCCAGATGCTGACTAGAAAGAGGATGAAATCCTTTGTGCGGATATATTTACGAAATGGATTTGGATGTGAAGTGGTGTTGTTGAAGAGTGTGGTGTATGAAGAAAAGAAGAAGAGCAATGTGGAAGTAGTAAGGCAAGTCCGGTATGTAAAAGGACAGTAGCACAAAAGAAGAGAAAGGATGAAGTGCAGTAGATCAGTATACTGAGCGTAACCGGAACTGAACTCTAGAATATGTGGATACTTCTCATCAGTTCAAGTATCTTGTTACTCTCTTTATAACTTGTAGACAGTGAGTCTCTTGCAGGCAGTGAGCCTCTTGTGAGCAGTGTGCTTGGGCAGTGAGCCCTAATTGGCAAGTGCCATTTTGTACTTCTATTCTTCTAACAGAGAATACATTCTTGGGTTAGTCACCTTGTGGTTTTTCCCTTAACAGGGGTTTCCATGTCAAAATCATTGTGTTATGTGTATTGACTTTGTTTCTGCTCTCATGATTATGGATGCTTATTTGCTTTAATGCTGCTCTAGTTGTTAAAGTAGAACAGAAAGTTAAATTAATTGAGATAACTGATTCACCCCCCCTCTCAGTTATCAACGACAACAATAAAACCTCCTTTCATAATCTTTTTGGTTCCGTGACATGCATATAGCTTTGTATATCATCATGTATGTTTCCCTTTGCCAAACATACAAACCTAAAATACATCCAACGGACTTGACCAGTTATTCATTTAAACTCTAAACTTTGTCGGGTCCAACTTGTATGTAAAAATAAAGTGTTAGCCAAATGCATACAAGTATCGAAATACACCAAAACCCAACAATTCTCTCATGCGACTCATATAACGACCCGATATACAAATGACTTTGTATACGAGCGACCCCATATACAAACGACCTTGTATATGCAACATACAAACCCTCTTATTGTACATTTTACCAAAAACACATATATCTTGCAAAATACTGGGAATTTTAAAATGGTTAAAAAAGAAACCCTCACTCATTTTTGACAAGGAATTCACCCATATTCTGCTCTGGTACTTAATGTTATTGTTTTGTTATTTTCAACAAGGTTTGTAACTTTCACTTCCTTTTCTCTTTTACCACAAAACAGACCCACACACAAAAGCAAAAGCCACAGCCACAACAGGGGTCCTCATTTTGCTAAGGAGTAAAATGGGGCGTGTTATGAGCATCACAACACTATCCTATCATTTCCATCCTATCCTATCCCTTCTTATCCATTATATCTGCATACCTATTCCATTGCATCACCCCATCCTTTGATCTTGATAAGGATAGGGGCAAAATATCTAATACTTTCTTTGGACACCTCTTGACATACTCCAAAGTCTACCCATCCATTCAAAGAATTCTCCCTATCATACATCCTAATAAGCATTACCTCTCCTTCTCATAAGTAACACCTATCTAGAGTGAGGCATGTTATTCCTATGTGATGTAGTCCTTGAAAATCCATCTTAAACCCATCCATCCATCCACCATGTATCTTCCATCCATTCTATCCATGATCACCAATCCTTTTATCCTTCTATTCATCCATCTATCCTTTCATCCTTGTCCTTTGACTTGGTTTTCCCTTGTCATTGGTATCTAGAAAAATGACTATCCAAATTGTAATCCAATGACATCCCAAAACATTCAAAAAACACAAAAAAATCAAAATACCCCAAAATCCAAAAAAAATTAAATATATCAAAAATATAAGCAATAAATCTAAATGTAGACATCCTTAATCCATGCCAATCTAGCCAAGCAATCTCGCTAATCTTCCAAAAGTATCCAAAGGTTTTGTTCCCAGCCTTGCTATAAACTTGTTCAACATCATTATCATCAATCCAATCCAATCAACTCTTGCTTAAGGAATGTCTGACTTAAGTGTAGAGATCCATCCTTATCAATCAATCTTGGTGTTGATTTGCATGACCAACAACACTATCCAATCAATCCATCCATCATCAGTTTTCATCTTGATAGGGGCAGTAACCTTGTTTATCTTTTTATCATTCGTGCATGCATGCCTACTTGCTTGCTTGTGTGTGTTATCTTTCTTATTTTGTATATGTATCAATCCTTGCAACATACTGTCACTATGACATCATGGTCTTCCATATCATGGTGCCCAATGACATATGTTTGCTTGTGACCTTGTTTGTGTGTCAGTCCTATGCATTGGATTCATTGTCACCTTGGTCTTTTATACCCTAGTGCATAACATCCATTGCTATATTAAATAAAGGATTTCTCAACTCAAGTTAGCATAATTAGTCATCATAATAAATCCATCATTCTTAAATCCATCTTTTTATCTTCCCCATTTTTCTCTATTTTTCTTCTTCCACCAAAGTTTCATCTTTTATCTCCCCCTTCTCTTTACATCCATTCATTTCGAGAGCACACCTGTATTCTTCCAAATCACCCGTTCTCTCGAGGGGCATCATTTAGTCTACTAATTAATCTACTAAGTACTTCTTCTACCTGACTAGGGCATCAACATTTCTAATCCAATCATATTCTTCTAAACCAACGTCTTCTTCTATCCAACACAACACTATGTTTTAAACTTCTTTTAAATGATGTTACTTCACAACACCATCTCAAAGAGGGGTAAAATGTAGACACCTAAAATTCACCTCACTTCCCGACTTGATTATTCTTTTCATTAATTAAATGATTCTTAATTATTTAATTAATTTTAATCACTCAACCTTATTCTTCCACATTAATTAAATAACTTACAATTATTTAATTAATCTATTCAATTTTCTAAAGTTAATTAAATAATTTATTATTTAATTAATTAAATCATCATCCAACATTAATTAAATGAATCAAATATTTATTTAATTAATAAAATCCAAATCACATCCTCTTCTTGATTTCTTTCTTATTTTAACTCATGTGTATCTAATTAATTAAATTAATTAGATAATCCTATCAATTATCCCCTCATCTCTCATCTTATCATTTTCTAGATTTGTTTTCTTTTATTTCTTCTTGTTTTATCTTATCATCTAGATTTATTTCCTCCTTTATCAAATAAAGCAAAAAACAAATCTCTATCTTCAAAATCAAATCCTTATCTCTCCATTATCAAAAATCTATAAATAAGCCCTTCTCCAAACCAAATGAGGGACTTCATCAGATGCAAACTTATGTTGTTGAAATCATTCCTCCATTTTCACTCATCAAGGCTATGTTATTGAGTTAAGCAATCCACATACAAACTTGAATCAAAGGAGCAAATCTATTGGAGCTTGTGTGCGCTTCAAGATACACTTGATCGGTGAGGTAAATGTGCATTTGAAGGAAGGTATAACTGTCGTTTAGTTTATTGTCTTTAGTTAAGTCTTCTTATGCACATTTTATGATTCACAAGTAAAAAGAGAGAAAATAAAGAAAATAAAAAAAAGGAGAAAAGAGAGGATTACTAATGTCTATACTCTCGTGTGGAAATAAATCTAAGCTCAAAGCTATGAGGGTGGCATCCATCAAAGAAAATAAAAAAAGAGAGGTACAAAGAACACACTTGCACCATCTGGGTAAATATAAGAGTATAGTTGTCTTTTAGGGCCATTCTTACTTTGGAGCCTTTCCTTTACCCCAAGTCTAACTTTTCATCCATCTTTCATCTAAGTCTAGAAGGTATTAATAAAATTTGTTGCTTATATAAGTTGAAAAATTGTCAAATTATTTTGTCTGGACAAGTTCCAATGTTTATCCTTTTGCAAATCCAAGTTTTGAAGTTGTTCCATCTCCTTCCCATTCCCTACTTGATTCCTAAAATCCTATCTCAAACAATTTAGTAGGACACCCTATGCTAGGTCAAATCGTAATCCCTTAGGTCACACAATGTCTAAGTTTAAAAATGCTCATGGCCCATGTGGTGTGAATAAGTTATTTCTCTCTCTACTTTTCTAGTCTTGATGGAAGAATCCAATCAACCTTTAGGACTGTCTCTTATCTTTCCCTCTTCCTCCCTAGTCTCCTTTGCCAACCTCTTACCCTATGTCCCTTTAGAGGCTTTTTTTCTACTTCTCCAAGTCTCTAGGTCATCCCAAATTATCTAGATCACCCATGGGCAACCCACCCTAGTAAAAGGGGTGACCCATGGTTGTTCAAGTGATCTAGACCCCTGGAACATGTGACCTTGTCGTTAAAATTCACACAAAAAGCTTCTAGTTTCACCCATTTTTCCACTATTTTTCTCTTGATGAGTAGTCCATTTGAGTTAGGATCCACATAGCCCTATTAACTCTTTTGTTTCCCCCAAATAATTCTCTTGATTTCCCAATTATTTTCCCTCAATTATTACCTTGATTGATTTCCTTGAGCCTATATAAGGAAGCTCCCTACTCATTCCAAAGGAAGGTAGACTCAAAATTGGAGTCTAGAATTTTGGTTACTTTGCTAAAATCTTTTAGTCATTTCTTGGGTTACAATTCCACCTTTAGAAGCCCCAAATCCAAGGTTCCCCTACCTCCATTTTTATTATAGCCTCTAGACTATCTCAACATCTTTCATTTATGAAGATTTTGAAGCTTTCAACATCCCCATTATAATGGTTACTTCTATTCCCTTTTCAATCTAGTTTTCATTTTGTATCTTATTCTTCCATCAAGTGGAGCACCCTAGGTGAGAGAGGAGGAAGGATAACACAAACTCATATTCTATCATAACTCCTCCATAATTCCTCTCTATTTTTAATCTATGCACAACTAATTAGTCACAATAAATAAAATCAATTTTCCTCACCCATTTTAGAGCCCATTAAAATAGCATCATAACCCTCTTCACTCCTTTTGACTATTCTTAGTCAAGAAAGATTCTCCACTCACTCTCATTCAATCTCCACCATCCATTCAATATCAAATCTTGACCGTTCACATCCTCAACCGAAAATCTATAAATTCCTTTCATCTGTTCAAGCTTCAAACTGGACTTTTTGAGCATCTATCATAGTTATCCTTTCTTTGTATCCACAAGTACATGCTACATAATATTTTGCATTAGTCTTTGGGCATCCACATTTCGAATCTATGAAGCAAATCCACTTATTATAGAGTCTGCATATGTTTGAATTTTATTATTTTTCACTCTATTTTTTATTTTATTTAAGGTTTACATGATTTTAGAATAGGAAGCATTTTGTTTAGATTTGTTTCCTATTGAGTTCTGAATTCTTGCATATAGGTGGCACATGCTTAACTTCATCATTTATTATCTTTTATTCTTTGTGTTTCTATTGTCTTTGTAATTGTTTCTATTATACCCCACAAAGATCTTTTTCAACTTTATAAGGTGGTTCCTTAGGAGGGGGAATGTAAGTGTCTAAAGTGAAATACTCTTAACTCTATAATAGGCTCATATGAATCTTGTGTAATTTTGACAATGCTACCTGAAGTAGTGAACACATTTTACACATCGATGCATGATTGTAGGTGCAACTCTCAAATGTTCTAACCAAGGTCTACCAAGTGGTATAGCAAATCTAGTAGAAGGAATAACACAACATACTATTTGTACTTCTTTAGGTCTAATCTTAAGTGGTAAGATAACACAACCCACATTGTATAAATAAATAATCCACCAATCATCTTTGAGGATACTCTTGAATGGGTGTAAGAATTAGGCTTTAAATGTTTAGACTAAAAAATCCTAAACACATATATTATATTGATTTGTAACATCAATAATGATGTCACCAATGGCATGATCTTGTATTTCACCTAGCACTTAAAATGGACCATAATGAATAATGTGTGAATCATCCTCATCTGGAAATGTGGTGAATGGAGTACTACATGAGGAAAAATATGTATTTTGAGAAAGTATTATTTCCATGAAAGCATATATATGTATCTAATGAATCAATAAAATGACCATCTAAAGTATCATAGTCTGTAACAAATGATTCTTGTGTCTATATTATTAGCATGGCTAGGTAATGTATTGCTGTAAATTAACAAATTTTAATTTGGAGGTTCAACTAAATGATTTACATTGTCATTAACACCTTCAATATGAATCATATTATTATCAATAGGATATTATATTTTGTGTTTTAAACCATGCAAGATTAATGTCCTTTGACTCTATGATAATTGAAAAATGCTTGATCATTATAATTCTTGGGGATTGCTTTGTTAGGATCCAATGGATGAATAAGAGGAAGATTAATCAAATTTGAGCTCAATAAACTTTGAAGCACTTGTACAAGGTTCTTGTAACATTGTAAAATTTCTAGGAGCATTTTGTTTGAAAGAAGGAATATTGTAAATGTTAGCAACTTGATGCACATTATCCTTCTAATCTTTGTAATCATTACCTTGAGTAATAGACATAAGACTTTTTAACTTTAGAAGGGTATGATGAAGCTTAGATTCGATTGTCTTAATATTTTTAGGAAGGTACATAAAAGATGCTTAACTATTGAGGTATACACTATTGAAAATTAATTTGATCAAATCCCTTGATAAAAATATTTTACAATTTTGAATTATGCAGGGGATGATGCAATTTAGAGGACAAAGAATGAAATCTTATGAGAATTACTAATATTCCCATTTGATCCTTGGGCACACACAAATAAGTTAGAAATAGCAACATTAAGGTCCATGTTGACTTTTAATTTCTTCAAGAATTTCTTATTACATTAAAAAATGTATGAATAGACCCATATAACAAAGAAAAAACCATTCAATATCAGTCTTTTAAGGTCCTTGGAACTAGTTTAGCCAATAACTTATTCTCATACACAAAGTCTAAGCATGCCATAGTGAAAGAACATAAATTTGTATTTGGGTAACATTTTCCATCATATATCATAAAATGAAGTGGAACAAAACCAACAGGTGGAAGGTATGTAACAATTTCAATTCTAATGGTGTGTGCCTACCTTCCAAAAATTTGTCAGTGTCTTGTCCCCAAGGCATGGTATCAACTTTACTTTCAAATTTACTTAGGTTTTGCATTAGTGCATCTAGGGTGGAGGAGGGAATGGTATCAAGAGAAATTTGGGAACTAAGGGGATGGGTGTATACAAAGGCTATAAATTAGAAAGGATGGACAAATGAATATGTGTTAAGGGAAAATTGGATTCAAATGAATAATCAATAATATCAAATATCAAGATACCCAAAACTCAATGAAATGGTGAACAAAAAGAGATTCAAATAAACAATGAACAACAACAAAGCAAACCTCCTTAATTTGAAGCTTCCATTGATTGCCTATCACAAATGATCTTGTTTCTGAATATGGCCCTCAAAAGGTGCATGTTGTGTGGTTACACAACATGCCCCATTTTGACTTGGCAAAATAAGGACCCAACTTTTTTGGCTTTGCTTGTGTTTTCTGCTTGCTGGCGGTCTGGTAAAAGTATGTCATGCAAATAACCCTCTATAAGAGGATGTGGTAAGTCATCATCATGAGGTTAGTTTGTCAAAGTTCTTGTTTCATGACATTAACCTCATATTTGGAAACAACATTGAAATTCATGAAGGTTTGCCTTTTACATCACCCTGATATTCCTTAGGATGTGAAAGTTATGAGTGGTCAAAATCTTGGTCAAACCTGATATTCACAAGGGGGAGGATCATATTTCTTAATATCAGTCATCTTTCAAAAGATCACCCTAATCCTATTTATCACCCAATAAATCATTTGATTTGCGATATGCGGACATCAAACTTAAGTGGTAGTGATACTTACCTGTCAACAACATCATATATTTCACGGGGATGATATTTCAAAACATCACTCGATATTCTAAATATCACCCTATATTTCAAATATCCCCTGGTCTCGAAATATCACCCTGAAGAAAGTATCATCATGACATCATCTGATCCCGATAACAAAAGAAAATCAACATGATGATGATGTCATCATCATTTTACCTCGCGGAGGTATATTTCAAAACATCATCTTTTCACCAAAACATGACGATGACGTCATAGTGCTTCAGTGATGGACTCAACCATTATCATGGTGACGTCAACATGACATTCTGAGAAAGGACGCTTAAAGAACGCTTAGGGTCATCATCCTTTTCAAAATATCACCCGATATTTCAAAAGATCCTCCTCCTCGTCCCACCGCGCGAACATTGAATGCCCATTAATGCGGTATGTGCTTCCCGCCGACTGTCACCACGATGATCACACCTGACAGGATTTTGCGTTTTCGTGCACAAAATTAACGATTAGGATTGATTCAGTCAGATTATGCCCTAATTGACCAAATGAATAGGTTTAAAACGGATTTGCAATGTCATTATACATTTACCTTGCGAAGAATTAAGTGTTTACATAGAGCTGAGCATCCAAACCCTGCTACGAGTCACTTGTGGAGGTACACATCCTAAACAAAGTGAAGAACATGATTGCGATCAATCTCAAGGGTATTTCCATAAAATTTTCAACAGCATAATTCGAAGGATAAATGCGTCAGGTAAGTAGCAGATCCCTTCTGCTGTGTTTTGTAGGCATCTATGGGTAATATGAGGTTACTGGTTTGAAATTGTAAGTTCTGCATATCATGATGAAGTAATGCTTGTAAACACTGCATGGAGGTCATAAAATGTAATATATGTATGCATGTATGAGATGAGGTGCACAATTGTGAGACTAGTTTTTGTCATTGTAGGAATCCATGGCAGATAAGTGATTGATGAAGTCTGAGGCGGAGTTCACTAAACTGATGTTTGCACAGCCTGAAGGGGTGCAATTCAAATATGGAGTTATTGGGGATACACACCAAGGAAACACGGATCTAGCTGCATGGATGGATAGGATGCACAATTAGGAAGATAATCCTCTGCTTGAGGCTGTTTTAGTGTTCAGAATGGGAAATGCCGCTAGTTTTCTGTACAGCATGGAGGCTCCTGAATTGGTTATAGAATGTGCCAGAAATTATAATTCACAGACAAGAAGAGTTGAGAAACACGGAAGGGTGTATGCGGACTTCTCCATAAAGAGCCTATCCACCATGTTGGGTTTGCCATTGGGCAAAGGTGTGGTCAGCATAAACCTGAAGAAGCTGGTAGTAGAGTATGAAGCTAATAAGAAGGTTGCCAGGAAAATAATGTATGGTTGGATAGCTAAGAATAGTGCATATCCAATTGCAGCCAAGCTCCCTGTCTATTTGTACAAATATGATTTTGATGATGAATATCAGTTCATGATCACCTTACTCAGTCGAGCTACAGGTCAGCAAACACCTGAAGGTTTTAAAGACTAGATGTATGGGATCATCCTAATGTGTATATATACTGATAACAGGCCATTATGGGCGAAAATAATAAGTGATGCTATTGATGAGCAGCAGTCGAGTCTGGGAGGTACAGATTGTGCATTTTATATGACCTTGTACTTGGTTTATGCATGTGCATACAAAGGCACATTCAATGCACTGACGACAGTGGGGAAGATTGGTGGCACCACCAATGATGCACATATCTGGGATCACTATCCCCAATTGCAAAGAGTGAACTATCTCCAGGACTATAAGCTGGTGAATGATACATTTTTAATGCATTTGGTAAGAACCATGGAAGAGGACAGAATAAAGAGACTGAGCATGGAAGCTCAGGAAGTCATCTACAGGCATGGAGCCTGGTATATATAGTTTGCAACCTTCTCCTATATTAGGATTGAAGGATTTGTAGGACAGCCCCTCATGCTCCCAAGATATCCAACTGATGCAGTAGTGCTCATGGAGTTCATGAGGTAGGTTGTAACAATATTGGATGCTTACAAAGTCAACAACAAAATCCCACCAGTATTGTTTCCAGTGACAATGGGATAATACATGTGCGCAGATAGTGAAAATATTAAGAAAGCCATAGCTGGCTTGACAATGATGAAGTTACAGTTTTTCCCATTTGTAAGGTCATATGATCCTTATGGCAGGATGCAGAAAATCATGGGGCAGCCCATCCACAAGAGGCATCTTGAAGATTTTTGGGCAAATTGTGAGGATGAGGCGGAGGTAAGAAGAAGAAGAAGATATCAAAGGTTAACCTTGAATCAAATCAGAACCTTTGGTTGCATCTCCATCCCAACGCAAATGAAGAAGGATGATGGAAAGATAATGGTTGAAGAATATGAAGAGAAGAAGATATACAATGATACCATATCAGCCTCGGACCTTACAATGCAGGAGGACATCTCCTTAGATCCATTCACGGGTAGGATATTACAGCTAACTCAGGCTTGGGTTGATGAACAGGTAAATATACTGAAGAAAAAAGGTGTGGTCCTTACCATAGATAACAAAAAGAAAGGACAAGAGCTCTCTGCTGACGAGTATGATGATTTCCTGAATGAGAAGAGGAAATCCAAAGGAGACAGGTTGCCACCTCCACAGAAACAAAGTAAAAGACCTCCTAGAGGCAAGAAAGCAGAAGAAGAACCCAAAGGGGTTATTATATAGAGAATAGTAGAGACTACTGCACAGGCACCAACATCAAGAGAAGCATCAGCTTTAGGACATGCAGGATATGCTTCAGCACCAGCTGCACCTCCTCCAAGAGATGGACAGAAGTCCAAGAAAATTTAGAGGGCAGAGGTAGTAGTTACTAAGACCCATGAAGAGGGTCAAACCTCATAGAAACAAATAGAAGAAGATATCCCTCTAGAGGAGGAGCCTGAGGAAGAAGAGGGCCCTTTATTGTTCAAAAGGAAAAGAAAGGCGCCTCAGGTGATAGCCCCCACACCGAAGAAAACAAGGACCTCCATGAGAGGTGAAATAAGACAATCCCCTATAATGTTGAAAGGGGCAGGTGGTGAAGTATTCAATAAGGAATTGCAGCACAATGTTCCACTTTCCACCATTGTAAAGTTCAAGACTGAACTTGCAGAAGAGCAAATAAAAGAAATCTTTAGGATGATCCAAAGTAGCATTGTCTCATTGGATGAGACAGTAGACTTATCTGATGATGAGGTAGTGAAGGATGTGGCTTCACAGAGGATGGAAACCCTTGTTGTTGACACCCTGACCACTCCTCATGGAACTCCATCCATATAAATGGTGTTAGAAGAAATGAAGTGAGTGGAGTCAGAGAAAGAAAAGAGCCCAGAGAAAATCACAGAACAGATAGGGCTGGATACATTAATTGAACAGGTGACAAGTCCTGCAGTTGTAGATTTGACATATGTAGAAGATGTGAATCATCAGGATGTGGCAGGAACACCTGATAAAATGAAAAATATTGAAGAGCTGGAACAGAAAAAAGTGGAGAGCCAAGCTCCAGATATGGGTCAGTAGCAGCATGATACATCAGCTAAACCTGGGATAGTAGAGGTGAAAGATAGGGGAGAAGAAGAAAAGGATGCATCAACTGATCCTACTCCTAACGCTCAAGAAATAGTCATCACAGGTGCAGAGAAAGATGTGATAAAAGATCAAATAGAAACACCTAAGGAGGATGAAATAGTAATCACAGATACTAATATACCTTAGGAGGAGGAAATAAATAAGGTAGATGAAGTCAGAGTGGAGGAAATAAAAGATAAGGATCATGGTGCACATGTAGATGATCAGCAAGATCAACCTCCAGAGAAAAAAGATCCTCCTCATGATGAACATCATGAGGAAGAGAAAAGAAGATCACCCTCCCCATCGAATATGGTGGTAGACACAGGAGATCAAAGTGATCATCGGGATGATGATACTGGAAACCAAGGACCCAAGGATCAAGTTCCTCAATGGTTAGAGACTGAAATTGGCGTGGAATCAGGGATGCAAATGCCAGAGTTTGATGTGTCTACTTTGTTTTCAGAAAACTTGATAAAACCAACGAGGAAGGCTAGAATGACTTCGGCCATTAAAAGGGATCCTGCAACAGGAAGAAGAACTTCACAGATAGCACTCCCTACTATAGATAAAGAGAAAGGTAAAATTACCTTGGATGAATTTTGAATCAGCACAGTAGACTTAGGGTTTGCTAATGAAGACCAAGAAGGTCAGGAAGGCAAAGATATTATAGATTCTTTAATTCAACAGGTTAAGAGAGAAAAGGAGAAAAATAAGCAACACAAAGAGCACATTGCTCAGTTGCATGCATATATAAGGAGGTTAACCAATCTTGAAGATAGTGCTACTGATCATGTGGTCCCATTGACTGCTATTTCCCAAGATGAGGTAAATAAGTTGGATCTCATGAAACATGAGTCATCCATATTGAGAAAGTGGATGTACTCCACATTTGACACAGTAGAAGAAGTAGTAAAAGCCTCTTTGAAGAGGTGGAGTTCTCTTAGTGACTCTAGGAAGAAGGTAGATAAATTGCAAATGGAGAGAGGGAAAAGGTCCTTCCAATTGGAAAAGATAAAGGATGTCTTGAGAGAAATAAAGAGGATCAATCCTCAGATACTTATACATAAGCAAGTACTGAATAATAACAATGCATTACTGATAGATATATGGTATAAAGACATCCAATTTGAATGTGATGTACTTAAAAGATGCAACAATAAGTTGAGAGAGATCAGCATGAAATTACATAATATGATGTCTTTTGAGGCAGAAATTCTGGAAACGTTGGAAGGAAAAGTGGAAGGAAAGATAGAAAATCAAGACGAGGAGTTTGCAATCCAATCTCTACATAATAACTTCCAATTCGTTGCTGATGATCCACTAGGCCAAATGACAGAAGAAGTCATGGATAGACTGGTGAAGACCAAGGTGAAAATAGAAAATTATAATGAGACATTATACAACAGAAGGAATAAACTGGATAACATCTGAAATAAATACCAAGCACATAAACATGCCATTATCAAAGCAAAGACTCAAGATGGTGGAGAAATAGATCAAATAGTGCAGTTGTATGAAAATGTTAGGGTAGTCATGCAGGCTCATATATAGGGTTGAGGTCATCAGGATGATGAGGATACAGAAAGCGATGCACTTGATGATGGAGCGCATGAATCTGATGAAGTAGATAAAGATGTAGCATAAAGCAGATATCAACATTTGACACTTAAGGAAAATAAGTATCTCAGATGGTTGCCAGCTGGCAACTTGTGCCACTTGATAGAGTTGACAAAGTCAAAGGGAATATTCACTGTAGATATTCATAGACAAATCTGGATCGTAGATCTTTTGTAACGGATTCCTCACCTTGTTCTATAAAAGGTGTAGGAATGCCTCTTTTGAAACATTCGAAACATTTTCGATTACAAATCTTCGTAAATCTTGAGTAATCTATGTCTGAATTCTGGACATGTGCTTTGATTTGCTACGTCCCTTGGAGTGCTCATCATTTTGCATGTATTTTTTTCATTCATCACCCTCTGAAGTTTGCATCAACTATATCTAGCTGTGGAACATCCTGGTGAACATATGGTTTGATTTCTTCTCCTAATGATAGTATCAAGTATGTATGTGCATCAATAGTTGAAGGTTCAACTTTAATTTGAAGTCTTTCTTTCAGTTTCTTTCAATTTCAAAGAATTTCAGCATCACAATTGCAAATAATTGACAATCTTAAGCAAATAGTACAAATATGCAGACATCCCATAGATAAATGAACATATTCAGCATATTTGAAGTTAAAGTATGTCACAAAGACTAATATCATACACAGTTTTGAAGATAGACACAATATTTGAAGTATATCTTGAGTGGAATAACTATCTTTGCATCATCATTAGAGGAAACAATATCTTACTGATGAGATCCATGTAAGGCCCCAAAATGGAAACAACAACACACATCAACCTCTGAGTAACGTCAGAAGATTAAGACCTAATCAACGGAGACTTGAGATCATGAATTCCCTGAATTCATTGTATCTTTCAAGATGAATAAAGGTTAATGTGTACTTTTATTCTATGTTTGTTTGTGACTAACATCATGATCAACAGTGCACTTCCTTTCTATGATTCCAAGATGTCAAATGGGAACGGCTATGATAGTTTCACCATGAAGATGAGCTTCACAACGATGATAGTAGTGCATAGTAATGAGTGTGATCACAAGCAATGAAAGAATTAGTGCCAAAGTCACGCTGTAATTCCTGTAGAGTAACGATACTTAAAGCTTGGATGATTGAAATGAAAGAATGAGGTTCAATTTATAGACTCATGAGAGAGAAGATCAATGGTATAGAAAGAATGAGAAGATCAATGGTATAGAACGGTCGAGGAATGTGCACAAATAGAAAGAAGACATGTGTCTTGCTTTCTTTTGCATGAGAGGATTTGCTAAGAATAGAAGAATGAGTTAAAGCAATTAAAAGAATATAATAATCAATTAAGTGATTTAAAACAAGAAGAAGGGATTTGCATAAGAGTAAGAAGATATTTTACTTTATTAAACATTAGGAATATTTAATTGCATGTGCAAAAAGATTGAATTATATTTAGAGATAACTCAATTTAGAAGAAAAAGACAACTTAAATAAATATTTGATTTATTTAAATTTAGAGAAGATATTATTGGAAGAAATAATTAAATAATTGGTATTATTTAATTTAGAAGATAAGAAAGCAAATTAAATAAATAAATTTATTTAATTGTTGTGCATGATTTTGGAAGAATAAATAAAATATTTGATTATATTTTATTTTTAGAGATTGAAAGGATTTAAATAAATTTGATTTGATTTATTCAAATTTGGAAGAATGATTTGATTTAATTAAGTAATTAAGAATTATTTAATTGTTTGGAGGAATTAAATTAATAAAGGAATTTATTTAATTCTTGGAAGAATATGAATCAAATAAATAGATTTGTTTATTTATTTATTGATAGAGGAATAAAGATGGAAGAAATATTAAGAATATTTATCTAGACCGAATCGTGTCATTTTTAGGCATATACATTTTGCCCCTCTTTGATGCAATGCAGTTTATGGTGTTGCTTCAAAGAATAGATAGTCTGATAATGATACATGCCCCAGTTTGCCCCTAGTACAGGTTATGATGATAGGATGCACCCTCGAGAGATTGGACAAGAAGAAGGCAGAAGGTGTGAGATGGACAATCTCATGAAGACGAAGGGAAACTAGGTTAAATTTGAAGGAAACAAGATGCATTTCAGAGAAACGGGAAGAAATTAGGAAGAAAACAGGTGCAGGAAGTAGTCGCAATCACCACATAGCCAGATTAGGGTTTGCATGCTATATATAGGAGCTGGGTCCACAAGACAATTCATTTGCACACTTGTCTTAGTTTGATTTGCTTTGGAGAGCTTAGGAGAGCATAGAGCATAGAGCAGTTAGCAGGAGGATGGACATTCCACGTGAGGAGCATCGATTCGAGCATGTTCGTCGATTTGACTAGCTAGCAGAGGCAGGACCCCCGGTTTGTATCTTTAAAAATTTCCCCTAGGGTCAAGTTTGATAGCAATAAATGCTAGGAGAAATTTAGGATAGACAGATGTGCTGAAACACAGTGTGGCGCATATGCCACGCAAAACTACGCATAGGTAGTTCTGCAGCGCATTTGGGAAAAGTAATGCATATACTCAAGCAATGCATGCATGAGTTTTGGCAGCGCATGCATAATTATGCAGCACATTTACAGTATGTAGTGGCACTTTTGCCAGAACAATGCATTTACGGTATAGGACGGTGTATGCATGGATTCTTGCGGCGCTTTTGCCAGAAGTGGTGCATGTGTCAAGAAATGGCGCATATACCACCTGTTATGGTGCATATGATATAGATAAGCAAATTACTTAACAAAATTGACTCGATTGGCATCCTGTTTGACGCGTCAATCGATAAGCTATCTCTGAGATTGCAGGAATCTAGTAAAGAGATGTAGTGTGCTGTTTTGATCAATTTGATATGCTAAGTTAGTTGATATGTTTTTATAGATATGTTGAGTATGGTACTTGCAGCTTTAGGTTGACGCCTTGCTTTGTGTGCTTGCAGGAGGATATATGAGATACACTTTAGTCGAGGGATTAGTTCCCCATGCCTATGTTGTAGAGATACATGTTGACTGAGATGGATAGAGAGGCACTCGGCATGATGGGACTTGACTATGTTTGCTTCATGCCTGAGGCTCGGGCGAACCGTGGGTTGCTGACTGCTGCAGTGGAGAGGTTCCATAGTGAGAACGGGACCTTCTACTTCCCTACTGGAGAGATGACCATTACTTTGGAGGACATGTACAGGATTTTCCATTTGCCTATTCAGGGTGAGCTTGTGGAGTATGATCCACAGAGGGACGCAGGACTTGCTGAGTGCAGGTGAGTGTTCGATGACCCTGAGCTAGTCAGGCAGGTCATCTCTTGGCAGGATATTTATGACTGTTACGACTACTTCTTAGGGATTGTAGCAGGATTGATCAGAGGCGTTGTATGCCCCGACAGGAGATCACACAGGTTCCCCATTGGATGGGGTCGAATCATGGAGAGGATGGCGACAGAGGGCACCCAGTATGCTTGGGGTGTCTGTGTACTAGCGCACCTATACCATGACATGCATTAGGTGGTATATTACCCAGGTGTGAACCTATCTGCAGGTGTGTCTTTGCTACAGTTTTGGCTATGGGAGCACATAGCGATCATGAGACTGATTTATGTATTTGACAGGCAGAGAGGAGAGCCATATAGCTATGGCTATGCAGGAGTGATTTCCTAGCGTAGGCTAGGGAAGCTTGAGTACTGGCAACATGCCTTGGATGGAGTAGACATTGTTATTTAGCGGCCATACCTAGATTGCGAGCCATGGGAGGATGAGGCAGATGAGCTACCCTACTGCTATCAAATGCGGTGGCTGATAGGGCAGACACAGTTTATACTAGAGAGACAGATTACTAGCGGAGTACAGAGATAGTTTGGGAGGAGGTAGGGCATGCCATAGGGGTAGGCTCAATTTTTTAGGACTCATGCCGAGAGGCTTAGATGGGGACCGATGGCATCTTACGAGGAGGCACTGGAAAAGTTTGGACAAACACCTTACGTCGCCTGGGATATGAGGAGGGAGATAGCAGATGCTGGGATGACCCAGGATTACGAGGATTGGTTCACTGCCCACCCATTTCTAAGATACTCAGGGCCTGGGGTGCTGGTGCCTTAGATAGACGAGGCAGACTTAGATGATGAGGGCCAGGTTGGTCAGAGGAGGAGGAGGAGGGGGAGAGGAGGATGGGGGGTTGGCAAAGATGGGGGAGATGATGGAGGAGGGGGAGGTGGTGGAGATGACAGAGGTAGGCCTAGACAGAGGCAGAGAGTTGGGGAGGGACCTTCCCATGCTCAGCAGGCAGTGCCACCACAGGTCACACAACAAGCACTGCAGGTACAGATGCCGCCACCTCGACAGGTAGCACAACAGCAGGGACCCCAGCCACAGGGACAGGAAGAGGCATAGGCACAGTAGGGTCCAGTGCAGGTAGACATCTAGGAGAGGACTATAGCCATTCTGAGAGGACAGGTTAGACAGCTGTAGGCACAGCTTAGGACTACTGATGCCCGATGAGAGACAAACACAGAGGTCATTGCGGGGCTTACCAGAGAGAGAGATATATCGTAGTGGCAGGCTTAGGGATAGATGCGATGAGCAACTTCTTAGTTGGGCAGGTGGACCAGGCATAGGGATAGCTAGCGTAGGCACAGACATAGCTAGCACAGGTGCAGGGCGAGCTTGCTAGAGCGCAGGCTTAGGCACAATATTATCAGGGTTTATACCATGGTGTCATGCCAGCCAGCCAGAGGGCTTAAAGCTACAGGAGCCAGTCTATGGCTCCTTAGAGAGCGGGTGGATCAAGGTCGGGAGCCTCCATGATGGGCCCACAATAGTCTGAGGCCAGCGGAGGAGGAGGAGGAGACACTGCTGGTAGCAGTGGTCCACAGTAGCAGGGATAGCAGAGGCTTGCAGATTTTTGGATCCTATGTACCTTTTTGATGGCTTAGATAGCTGGATACACTTATGTACCACATTTTTGTATTTTGAGACATGTATCACCATCCTTGGGATGTACTTATTGTATATGACATTGACTTAGAGATGGACCACTTGATATTGTACATTTGGACACGTTTTTGATATTTATATGATGATGCAGCTATTTTGATGCTCTCCATACGTATGAGTTTATGGTGCATTTCTATTGTATGATGTGATGCATGTATCTAATGTAGATTTAGATGTTTACTTGATGATATGTGATGTTAGCTAATGCAGATTTTTTTTTTCATATGATGCTATATGACCTAATGTAGACTTTAGATGTTGTTAACTTGATATGTCTCTAATGTGTGTGAGTGCAAATGGTATCTATATGATTATGCAATTTATGTGATGCACTTATCTATGTTTTTGATATTTTCTGCTTTGACACTATGTGATGATTGTAAAGAATGCATATGGATGACCTAATGAAATTACTATGTATGCAACTGATTTAATCATGTAAATGACTATCTCATGTGATATGATATGCAGCTATATGCTATGTTTTTGTGATGTCCAAATGTACTCTATCAACACAGAAATAACAGGATGATAGACAGAATACTGATTGAAATAATGACTTGATAGAAAGATTCACAAGCTTTGACTTTGCATTGTTACTCTGCATTGTTTTGGATCTTTTATTACATGGGATATGGATGTATGGATGTATAAATGGATGTATAATGGATGCTTTGCTTTTTTGATATCTTGATGGTGCAAGTATTTTGAAGTGCTTATTTCATCATTGGGCAATTTTTTTGGTACTTTGTTTGAATGTTGTAAGTTAATACAAGCATCTAGGTATAATTGAACTGAGATGACCTAAGCACTGCTTACATGGATTTTGATTTAGTAAGTTAATACAAGCATCTAGGTATAATTTGAACCAAGATGACCTGAGTATTTCTAACATATCAACAATCAAGGATTGCCCACGTTCATGTTAGACCTTTGATGTCCTCGATGATCTTTTTCCGATCATGTCTTTAGACAAGGTTTCACATTACTAAAGTTTAATCCACAAACAACAAACAAAGAAATAATCATGCCCCCATCATAGCATCTCTAGCTTTTGGCATCCTCAAGTAGCATAGAAAGGCATGATAGCAAAAAATCAAGACTCTGTATTTTAACCATGTTTCCAATCCACAAAACATTTTTGCATTTAGATGTGTTTGTTTCTTGCCATAATTTGGGTAAAATCACTTAGAAGGCCTTAGGAGTTTGTTTGTTTTGCTTTGGATAGGTTAATGTCTTGCGTCAAGATTTTTACTTCAAAGGTAGGTTTTGCTTGCGCTTGCTTGCCTGGTGAGAAGATTCCACAATCTTTATTGGCGAGGCGGACCCTAAGGGACTGACCTAGTGCCTCAAGGGCTCATTGCTAAATGGCCTTGCCTATGTGACGACACAAAGGCAACGTAGTTCGGGGTAAACCCTAATGGACCATGGATGGACTAGAAGACATACGTCAAGAAATGGGACGGATGGGACCATGGGAGCCTCGGGGGCACATTTGAGAAATGGCCTTGCCTACATGACAATGCAGAGGCAATGTAGTTCCTGGACTTGGACCATGGATACTAACGAGAGACACTATGCTAGGTTGACACCATGGATAGGATATGGGATAAAACCTTGGTAGACAAGGCAACAAAGAGATAGAGTATCAAGCCATGATAGGTTACCGTTAGGTTTTTATTATGGAACAGATATGGGTCGAATGGGACACGAGGAAGAATGGACACAAGGTGATTGGTTTCCCAAAGATGGAGAAAGTGGTTTATCACAAGTAACACTTGTTTACCAGGTTTTCACCACTTGCTTTTATTTGCACGAAAGCTAGAAAGTAAACATGATGCATGTTTGTCAGGTTTTCATCATGATACCTATCCAAGGTGCCTGTTTGCTAGGTTTTCACCAAAGGATGATTTTTTAATTTTTTTTAATTTTTTTATTTTTTTTGTATTTTATGCCCCCCTTACATCGGGGTTCTCCAAGGTATAGAACTAGCGAAGATGCATGCTATTGATTGGGTCATCTAACAACTCATCCTTTGATGTTGCTAACTGATATGCCCCCAATCCATAAGCAACTACGATCACATAAGGCCCAAGCCAATTGGGTTCAAACTTGCCTTTCTTTTCCCTATCCTGTTGATTGCAGGGATTCTCCTTAGGTACCAGATCTCCAACCTTAAAGATTCTTGGGCAGACTCTATGGTTATAGCTTCATGACATCATTTGTTGATATGCTTTGAGATGGTCAAAGGCTTTCTGTCTCCTTTCCTCTAGTAACTCTAGTTCTTGTAATCTGGAGACTCTGTATTCTTCATCTGATATGAGACCTTTCAATGACACCCTGAGAGATGGTAACTCGATCTCTATGGGGAGGATACTTTTGAGCCATAGACAAGGGCGTAAGGGCTAGTACCTGTGGGAGTGCATATATTGGTTCTATAGGCCCACAAAGCAGGATTGAGTTGGATGTGCCAATCACGGCTAGCATCGTTGGCTGTCTTCTTGAGGAGTTTCAAGATGGTCTTGTTGGATGCTTCAGCTTGATCGTTGCCTTGGGGGTAATATGGTGTGGAGAAACGGTGTTAGATTTTGAATCGGTCATAGAGTTCTTGGACATCCTAGTTTTTGAAGGGTCTTCCATTATCTGTGATAATGGATGAGGGAATTTTGTATCTGCAGATGAGGTAATTCAGGATGAATGAGGAGATTTGTTTACCTGTGATGGTGGTGAGGGGAACGGCTTCAATCCACTTGGTAAAGTATTCAGTGGCAGTTATGATGAATTTATGGCTGTTGGATGAGGGTGGATGGATCTTTGCCACAAGGTCAAGTCCCCATTGGCAAAAGGGCCAAGGTGTCATTAAAGGTCTCAACTCTTGAGCTGGTGCATGTATCAGGTTCCCATGTATTTGGCACTACTTGCACTTCTTCACAAACTGATATGAATCTGTTTCCATGTTCGGCCAGTAATAACCCAAATGCATGAGTTTCTTAGCTAAGGAAGGACCGCTAGAGTGTGTTCTACAAATCCCTTTGTGTACATCTTGTAAGGTGGTTAGGGATTCTTCTCGTTCTAAACAACAGAGTAAAGTACCATCTAGACCACGTTGGTATAGGGTGTCGGCAATAATGGTATAACGAGAGGTTTGGCGTATAAAGGTTTGACGTTGGTTTGAAGATAAGTCAGGTGGGAGGGTGTTGTCCTTGAGGTAAGTGTAAACTTTACCATACCAAGGTGAATCAGATCCAACTAAAAGGCATATGGAATGGGTTTCAGGAAGATCATAAGCTAGTTGTCGAATAGTTTCCACTAAGAACTCGTATTGTGACTCATTCTCTGGTATCTCAAGAAGAGAGGCAATGGTCACCATGGCATCTACTACTTTGTTCTCAATCCAAGGTATCTGTTCAAAAGAAATGATCACAAAGTATTCCTTAAAGTCATCTACCATCCTTTTGTATGGGACAAGCTTCTCATCTATGGTTTGGTAATCGTCATTGACCTAATTTATTACTAGTTGAGAATCACCATAGACATATAGCTCTTTGATTTTCCAATCTGTTGTCATCTTGAGGCCAATGACTAAGGCTTCATATTCTGCTATGTTATTGGTGCATGGGAATAATAGACGGTAAGACTTCGGAGTTACAAACAAGATTCCTTCCCCTGATCCATGGTTTGTGTAGAACCCATCAAAGTAAAGTTTCCAGGAATGTGTTGAGATATTGAATAAGGATTTATCCGGAAACTCAAATTGCATTGGTGTGGTGTCTTGTAGTGGTGCATCCGCTAACTGATCAGCAATGACTTGCCCTTTGATAGCATTTATGTCTACATACTCAATGTCGTATTCACTTAGGAGCATTGCCCATTTGGCTAGGCGACCTGTTATAGCTGCTTTGCTTAGTAGGTACTTCAGTGGATCTATTTTTGCAATAAGTTTGATTGGATGTGCAAGCATATAATGTCAGAGTTTTTGGGAAGCAAAAACTACCGCAAGACAATCTGAGAGTATTGCAACTCATAGCCCACCAATGTGCGACTGATATAGTAGATGGCTCTTTCTTTATTCTCATAGTCTTGTTGTGCTAGAAGAGCCCCAAGAGCTGTAGGTGTAGCAGATATATAGAGTATCAATGGTTTCCCTTGGATAGGAAGCATGAGAATAGGTGGATTCATGAGATACTCTTTTAGTTTATTGAATGCCTCTTCACATTTCTCATCCCATCTAAATGGAATGTTCTTGTGCAGGAGATGACTGAATGGTTGACACTTGTTTGCCAGTTGTGATATGAATCTACGGATTGCTTGTATCTTGCCTTATAGAGATCTTAGTTGAGTAAGAGTCTTGGGTGGTGGCAAGTCCATAATGGCCTTGACTTTGGTAGGGTCCACCTCTATTCCATTTGATGATACAATAAAACCTAGGAGTTTGCCTGAGGTGACTCCAAACACACACTTCTTTGGGTTCAACCTGATTTTGAATTGCTCTAATCTCTAAAAGACTTTCTCTAACACATCCAAGTGTGATTCTCTTGTGAGTGACTTTGGTAGGATATCATCTACATAATCTTCCATGGTCATGTGCATCATATCATGAAATATAGTGGTCATAGCACATTGATATGTGGCTCTTGTGTTCTTTAGCCTAAATGGCATGACATTCCAACAGAAAGTGCCCCATGAACAAGTAAAAGATGTCTTATGCTGGTCTTCCAGTGCTATCCTGATCTGATTATATCCTGAGAAGCCATCCATGAGAGATAACATGGTATGTCCTGCTATTAAGTCGACTATGATATCTATATTTGGCAACAGAAAATCATCCTTGCGGCAAGCTTTGTTTAGATCTCTAAAGTCATTGCATAGTCTGACTCGGCCATCAGGTTTGGACACTGGTACTATGTTGGAAACCCATTCTAGATATTCTATAGCTCTAATGAACACCATGTAATCTATGAAGTCAAAATAAAAGCCAAAACACAAATCAAATGCAAACACAAATGATATACCTTCACAACAAACCACAAATCCAAGATAGGGTGGAATGAGTTGCACCCAAGCTCCTTAGATTTTACCCAAGTTGATGTAGAATGTGGATTGCTCAATGCTTGCTCAACACAATGTAGATGAAGGATTTGGACATAGATGGAGATTGAGATGGGGATGAGGAATGATTTTGACATTATGATAGTATGATGAGGAGATTTGAGAGAAATTTGGGCAGAGTTTGGATGCCAGAAGAAGTTTCTCCAAAATGTCTTAGAGAAGGGTCTCATTTATAGATTTTTAGAAAATGGATGGAGGGTGAGGATTAAAAGATGAGATCAAGGGATAGGAATGATTGAGAGTTAGGGTTTGGATTGAAGTCATAGCCTTGTGACAAGTGTCACAAGGGGAGTGGATGAGAGAGATCAAGGGTTGAGATTAAGTCAAGGGATTTGGAGGGCTCTCATTATTTGTGAATTTTAAATTCACATGGGGAAAGGTGTTGAGGATAAAAATGAATTACAAATTTATTTTTGGGAAGAGTGGATATGACAAATGAATTAAAAATTCACCTCATGGGGGAGTGTGAATTAAAAATTTACTTTTATGTGATGTGAAGATTGAAGGACACATGTACACTCACATGTGTAAGAGGGTGATAAATGAGGTGTAAGGAGGATTTGACCCTTTGAATAAAAAATTAATTTTTATTCAAAGGTGTGTGGAAGGATGGGCTAAGCAAGGTTGATTGAGTGTTTAGCTGAATTAACTTAGGTCTAGGGGATAGGTAGGCTAGGGTAGATTGATTAAATAATTGCTATTTAATCAACTAGGCTAGGTTTAGGTTGATTAGTAGGGTAGATTAATTAGATAAGAATGATTTATCTAATTAATAGGGATTAGGGAGATGGACAAATTAGCTAAATAAATATTAGAAATATTTATTTAATTGATGAGGATAGTGTTGTAAGGTCTAGTGATAAATTAAATGAATTAATTGATCACAAGGGATAGACAAATGGTTAGGGACAAATTAATTAAATAAAATAAATTTATTTAATTAATAGGAGGGATAAATTAGTGTAGAGATACGGGAAATTGGTTTGCAGAGTGAGTCAATTTTAGGTGTCTACATTTGCCCCTCTTTGAAATGGTGTTGCGGCTAAGTAACATCATTTCAAAGAAGTTAAAACATAGAGTTGGATTGGATAGAAAAAAGATTTTGGATTAGAAGAATAGGGTAAGGTTTGGGGATAATTAGTAAGGGTGATGCCCCCTCGAGAGGAGAGGCAGGTTGAAAGAACATGGTTGTGCTCTCGAAATGGATGGAACAGATTGGTAGAAGTGGTTGGAGGATAAGGGGTGAGATGAAAGTGTGATAATGTTGGGAGATTGATTGGTGGATGATCATTGTGCTGAAAATGATTTAGAGCAATCCTAGGTTTGATATAGCAAAGTGGATATTTTCACCAAGGTATAGAAGACCAGGGTGATGATGTTTATCCAACATTTGCATGGACTAGACACACAGACAAAGGGATGATCTCATGTATGCCCAAGATAGTACAACCTTGTCTAGATGAGGGAAGGGGACTCATAGTATAAGCCCTTAATACACAAAAGGTATGATGGACCTTAGATGCATAAGGAGATCAATATGCTAGAACCGACCCTATGATTCACAAGATATGAATACTAGTTTGGAGTAATGAAACCAACCCACAAGCACAACATACAAAAGCAAGACTATGTCCCATTCTAGATGTTTTTGCCACATACCATGATATAGTGAGATCAAGGTAGCTTTGATGTTATCTTCGAATAGGACAAAAGATAAAAATAAAAAACAAAAAGACCAACGAACCAAACAAGTAGCCATTGTATCTCTTGCCAAAATGGATAATGATTTGATAGATTCTGCCTATTGTAGGAATGATATATTCTAAGGTAGGAATCAATGGATGATTGGATCATGCTTAGTTGATGTTGTAAGATTGGCTCAAGATATGATGGTGACAAGTTGTGGTTGATGCTGATTTGATAGTTGATGATTTTGATTAAGGGACGATGCTTTGATAGGTAATGCGATGCCTGGATCTAGTGTAAGCTTAGCGGGTTGGATGGGTACATCTTATGTACCTGAGTACTGGAAACTTCTTGCGTATTCCAGACTACCTACATACCTTGTATCCACGGGATCAAGGCACATTAAGATGCAGGTGGTTATGATATGTAGTTTTGATTTGTGATGGTGATGTGGGATGGTTGAGGATAGGTGTAATTATGTTGGAAGATGATGTGTTGGATGATTTGGGTGATTTTGAGGATGTTGGAAGATGATAAGATGTTGATGGAGCAATGTTGATTTGTGATGGATATTTTTTTTTTTTGATGAAATGTGTGGATTGCTCAAATGCATTCAACACAATGTAGATAAGGGATTGGATGATAGATTGATAGATTAGAGATGGGGATAAGGATTTTCTCCAAGGGCTAGGTTGCAAGGAATCATATGCCTCAATGCTTAAAGAATTTTGCATGATGGGTTCACATTTGAATGGATGGACTTTGTAGATGGATGGAGGATATGCTTGAATTGGGAGTATGCCGAAAGGTGTCCAAAGCATGTTTTTTGATATTTTGCCCCTTGTCTTTATCAAGATCTAAGGAGGGGGATATAGTGGATAGAATGGATGGGGAATGATAGGATAAATAGAGGATGGTGGATATGAATATGATAGGATAAATAGGGGATAGTGAATAGGAATATGATAGGATAAGGATAAGATAGTGGATAAGATGTGCAAAGGATATTATGGATGTGGATGAAGGATATGGTTTTGCCCCCAAGTGTAGGGATACCAAATGGGTGGAGAAGGGATTACGCATGATGCCCACAAGGGGTTTTCATCATGGTACTTGCCCAAGGCGCCACAAGGAGTGGTTTTCACCATTGGACGGATTTTTATCTTTACTATTTTCTTGATTTTTTTTATTTTTTTGCTTTTTTGATGGAATGGGGACTCTAGCGTCTATTTCCATAACAAGGAGAAGATGGTCCCATGTTGGATAGCCTTATGGCTGACAATTGCATGGATGTCAGTGGATAGGAAAAGATGGAATGGATTATGATGTGGATTATGCGAAAGCATGGACCATAGGAATGTGATGGGGAAGATATGTAGGATAGTGAACGAAAGATAGAGAGATGGGGGTATGTGGGAATGTCAAGTGGTGGAGGGGAATCAAGACCAATGGTTGCACACACCATGATGTATTTTGAAGCCTATGTTTTGGGTGGGGGTGGGTAGTAATGGGGATCGAGATAGGGGGTTTTTGGATGGTCGATTTGGGGTTTTAGGGACCCAAATAGACTTAGGATTTGGGGGACTTTTATATGGGAAGCGGGATGTTTGGGATTTTAGGGTGGATTGGGATGTGGATGCCTCATTAGAGTTTGGTGCTTTTTGTTTAGGGACCAACACCATTTTTGTTTTTGCTTTTTCTTGTGATGGTGTGGGATTTGATAGCCTTTTGGATTTTTGATTTTGCTTGGAAGGGATAACATCTTTAGGCTTTTGTGCTTTATGCATTGAGGCATTCAAATTATTACTTTTGAATCCCATGGATTTGGGGGAAGCTTCATGTTTGAAAGATGTGTGCTTTTGTTGGTCTTGATTGGGAAATTTAGGGGGTTTATGGGTGGAGGGGTAAAAAGTGGATTTTTGGATAAATGGATGAGGGGATTTGATGATGGGGATATTAGGAGTTGGGAGGATGGGAGGATAAGAGGATTTGTGGATAGGGATGTTTGGCATTGGTAGGATAGGAAGTAGAGTGGATTTAATAGGAATATTTGGAGTTGGAAGTAGTGGAGGTAAATTTGATGGAGGAAGATGGATGGTCACATGCTTTTGCAAATGATATGACGATGGAGGAGGGATGGCAACATATGTTTTGGGAGTACGATGAGATGCACCATGTTTGGGATTGGATGAATGGATTTTGGAAGGTACGTGGGTGGTACCAACATGTTTAGATTATTTTTCTTGGGGTGTATAGCCAAGGCCATGCGAGGATGGATAGAATGTGGTGTGGATGGGCTCTAAGATGCCTTGTTCATGAAGGCCTAAGCTTTTTCCTTGATAGTTCATATTTTGGAGCATACGACATGCAATGGGATGTTTGGTGCTTTGGAAACAAGACGCAAGTCCATTATTTGTTAGAGAACGATAGATGGTGGATGGAAGTTGTTCACCTCCTACAAGGGAGTCACCACGGATGAAAGTGCTTTGTCCAAGTGAATAGGAGGATGGATTTGGGATGGGATTGGTAGATGGAGGTGAAGGATTCATGGGGGATGGTAAAGGGGTGGTAGAAGATGGTGTGATATCAATAAGTTGACCAATAGATGGGAGGCGATCAGGGATGGGATTAAATGGGATGGTTAGATCTTGATTAGGAGAAGGGGTTGATGTTTCAACATGCTTTGGATTTGATTCTTGACATAGCTCATGTGCTTGGATAGAAGTGGAAGTGACTTGGATAGATGTGGTGGGTGCTTGGATGGATGTGATAGGTGTTTGGCTTATGGGTTCTTGAACATGGCTTCATGATGGTTCTTGACTTATGAGAGGGGATTGTTCAAGAGATTTGGTGGATGTTGGATTGCATGAGGGTGTTTGATTCCTTGCTAATAGCCAATGGATGGCATCCTTCATGAGTGTATAGGTTGAAGAACAATATAATGGATGGATAGTAAGGGTGGTTGGTGTGGGATTAGGATTGGGATTGGATAGGTGGGTGATGGGATTAGGTAGTGATGGTTCTTGGGTGGGTTAAAGGATAGGTGTTGGACTAGATGCTGGTGTTGGAGGGGTGGGGGATTCCTTTGCTTTGCTTGGTGATGTTCTTTGGAGGAAATCCCACAAGGATTATTTGGATGTCATGGTCTTACGATTTGGAAGATTTGATGGTGGATTAGATGGTGTATGGGTTATAGGGATTGGTGGATTGGGAGATACATAGGGTGATGGATTAAGATTGGAGGAACATTGTGTTGGGGGGGTTGGGATTGATGGATTGTAAGGTAGGTAGGGTGATGGATTAAGGTTGATAGGATGGAGATTAGAGGATGGGGGATTTGTATGGGGAAATGGTTGTTGATATAAGGTTTGGATTTTAGAGATAAGGTGTGATAGATTGGTGTTCCCTTGTTCAAGGTAAGCATGACAAAGGTTGGGGGATGGATAAGTTGGAGGTATTGATTGGTTGGATAGGTACGATGGAATGGATTTGTAAGGGGATGGAGATTGATATGAGGGTAAAGGTTTATATGATGAAAGTTGATATGATGGAAGTTGGTATGAGGTTGAAGGTATGGATATGTAGGATGTTGAAGGTTGATATGATGAGGGTTGATATGATGAAGGTTGATGGGAGGTTGATGGTGTGGATATGTAAGATGTTTGTTGATATGATGGAGGTTGGGTAAGGGCTTGGGATTCTCCAATGATGAGGTGTGCTAAGGACATATCTATAATGTCATTTTTGTATTTTTTCTTAGCACTAGGATCCATGTTCTCATTGATTTTTCTAAGTCTTTGTAATTGTTGCATTGCTACATAAGGATCCATTTTGTGGGAGAGATATGAGATGAAATAGAGGATAATGGATGATTGTGATGTTGGGGATCAAATTTCAAGACATTAGGATGATTTGATTTGCTTCAAAAGATGGATGATTCTCTATACTTAAGGTGGGCTAATGACACTTAAGTAATAGAGTTGATTTGGGTTGATTGGATTGGATGATCAATTAAGGTCTTGATTTTTTTGTTGGGTTGATTTGGATTTTTGGATATGATTAGGGTTTGATATGGAATGATTAGGGATGATTAGGATAATGATTAGGATGATGTTGATAGGATGAGGATGAAGGATGGAGATGTGACTATGATGTGCTTAGGGATGATTGAGATTGAGGTTGATTTGACAAAGATTGAAATAATGATGTTGATTGGATAATGATTTGGATAGAATGATGATGATTTGATGATGTAGAGTGACAAGGATATGATTAGGATTTATTTAGGATGACTTGGATGTGATTAGGAATGAAGTGGCTAAAAATGAGCGATTAGGATGAATGTGATTGGATTTGAATGAGTTGAATGACTTGTCTTTATGTGTTTGGTGTTTAGCTTGATTTGGCAATGTTCAATGAAATGATCACACATGTACAATCATGAATCACTCACACAAGACACATAAGCAATTTTGGATTTTGAAAATGAAATATAATGATGATTAAACAAGCACACGTGCAAGACACATCAACATGCCCTAATGTCTAGTTTGAAATAGGGTATGGCCAATTAGGTTTGTGGGCAATGTTTACACGAGGTTGACTAAGGAATTGAAAGTGAAATCCTACCACACAGCCGGGAGAAAGGGGTAACTCACCCTTCACCTTCACTTCCCAAAGGTATAAAGTTCTTTGGGGCTTAGCCAAGACTGACAAGATTCCAACTCGCAATGAGGGTGTCTTTTGATTCATCCTCGAATGAGGTCATCCCTAGGGGTGATGAAATCCCCTAGCAGGCCTCCTAGGAAAGGGTAAACAAAAGTAAATCAAAGTGAGGTGTTTTTGATCTCCAAGATCACCTTGCGGTGTGAGGAGAGAGCATACACACGCACACTTGATTTACACTCGCACTTGGTTAATTGACCCTTAGAAAATTGAAATGTGAGGAAGACAAGTCAAGCAATGGTTCTTTTTAAAGCCCAAATCAAAATGTGTATGCAAACAATGATTCATTTTATGTCCCAAATTGAAGTGTGTTTGCAAACAATGATTATGAAGAAATGAGAAATAGAATGAATGCACCTAATTAAATTGCTATCCAAATTGTTGTATTTATTAATCCTGATGTTGTTCCAGCCTTGTATGATCATTTGCAAGTCACTAGAACGAAAACGGAGCAAGTAGACTAGCATAGGAGATTGTTATGCGAAAATCAAGAATTTGATAAAATTTGATGAAGAATGAACTGATACATAAAAATTAAGTGCATGAACAAATTCTTCAGGAAATCCTATGCAATTTGAAAAAAAATCACTGAAAAAGGTTGAGTTTTGCTCAAGTTATGTGCAATTGAAGTTTTGAAGCATCTTTGACTTTGATTGCAAAAAAAAGGCTGCAAAAAGGTATAGTCACCTAATAAAATCCTCACAACTGTGAAGTTCGTCCTCCCAGCTTTCCGACGCCACCAATTTTGTGTGATTTCGTTACTGTATACAAAAGTTGTGAGAAAAAGAAAAAAACAACCCCTCTATAGCTTATAGGAGACACAAGGGGCTAACTGACTATCATATATAGCCACTAATGGTTAGCTTTAAAGTGATCACATGTCACTGTCAGGCTGAACTGGCAGTTAAGCCAGTAAGCAGTTAAGTTTGAGTTTTGGCCCTTGGTCAGTCATATGACCAAGGGCGAAACGAAGGCAAAAACAAAAAAGACCAAGGCCGCTAATCTGTGACCCCCTGGTCACTGATGTGACCAGGGTCAAAGGGTAGGCGGACAAAGTTTTGGAAATTGCCAATACTCACCTGACATTAAATCTACCTATCATGGTTTAAGGATTGTTACCACGAGTGCTAAGCTCCTATAGGTCAAGGTTAGGGTTTATGTGCTGCTGCGATACAGTGTGAATAGGCAAGTCAATGGGGGGTCAAAGCTTTAAAGGGCCAAGGAAGGTTTGCTTGATGGTGGTGATGGTGAAGGAAGACGGTAGCAATGGCATTGAAAGGTTGAACTTAGGGTTTTGGGCGGCGGCGACCAACGAACGTCTGGAACCTGAGTGTCGAACGAGCCGTGAGGGGAGGCGATAGGGATTATAAGGGTTTCTTTCTGAGCGATGACCTAAACTCCAAGAGTGGCGACAGGGGCTCCATGGTGATTGTAGGTGGCAATGAGATATCAGAAGTGGTGATAGGGAGTGGTATGGCGATGTGAGGGTTTTTGGTGGCGGCAACCCGTTCAGGAGTGGCAGAGGTCAGCAAGAAGAGTAGACAGAGGTGGCGGATGGGTGTTTAGGAGCGGTGGTTGGGTGTAAACTGGGTGGTGACGGGTAGAGGAGTTTCGACCAACCAAGGAGTGTCGACAACCTAGGATTTATGTGTGAAGGTCGACAGTCTGCAGAATGTGCAATGGAAGATTAGGGTTTTATCAATAAAGATTTCAAAAACCTGCAAACAAGAAGATTTACAACCAACGACCACACCTTTCATACACCTTCAATCACAGAGAAAGTCCCTTGCATGGATCAGTATGGACAGTCTGTACGGTATGGATTTGTACGGTACGGATCTGTACCCTTGAAAAATTTTCAAAAATTTCAGTCATGCAATAGAGGCAAATTTATAGTCAAAAATCATGGAATCGGCGTCCTGATCACAACAGTGAGGTTAGTTTCTGCCCAAGATGCAACCTGTAATAGTTTACCCACAAAACTTGCAAAACTTGCCAAAACTAGGGTTAGAAAATGAAGATTTTTGACAACAAAACCTTAGAAAAATGATTGATTAGATTCACTGTCGAGCGTGCCAATGTAATCTATGAAGTCAAAATGAAAGCCAAAACACAAATCAAATGTAAACACAAATGATATACCTTCACAATGACCCACAAATCCAAGATAGGGTGGAAGGAGTTGCACCCAAGCTCCTTAGATTTTACCCAAGTTGATGTAGAATGTGGATTGCTCAATGCTTGCTTAACATAATGTAGATGAAGGATTTGGACTTAGATGGAGATTGAGATGGGGATGAGGAATGATTTTGACATTATGATAGTATGATGAGGAGATTTGAGAGAAATTTGGGCAGAGTTTGGATGCCAAAAGATGTTTCTCCAAAATGGCTTAGAGAAGGGTCTCATTTATAGATTTTTGGAAAATGGATGGAGGGTGAGGATTAAAAGATGAGATCAAGGGATAGGAATGATTGAGAGTTAGGGTTTGGATTGAAGTCATAGCCTTGTGACAAGTGTCACAAAGGGAGTGGATGAGAGAGATCAAGGGTTGAGATTAAGTCAAGGGATTTGGAGGGTTCTCATTATTTGTGAATTTTAAATTCACATGGGGAAAGGTGTTGAGGATAAAAATGAATTACAAATTTATTTTTGGGAAGAGTGGATATGACAAGTGAATTAAAAATTCACCTCATGGGGGAGTGTGAATTAAAAATTCATTTTTATGTAGAGATATGAAGATTGAAGGACACATGTACACTTACATGTATAAGAGGGTGATAAATGAGGTGTAAGGAGGATTTGACCCTTTGAATAAAAAATTAATTTTTATTCAAAGGTGTGTGGAAGGATGGGATAAGCAAGGTTGATTAAGTGTTTAGCTTAATTAACTTAGGTCTAGGGGATAGGTAGGCTAGGGTAGATTGATTAAATAATTGCTATTTAATCAACTAGGCTAGGTTTAGGTTGATTAGTAGGGTAGATTAATTAGATAAGAATGATTTATCTAATTAATAGGGATTAAGGAGATGGACAAATTAGCTAAATAAATATTAGAAATATTTATTTAATTGATGAGGATAGTGTTGTAAGGTCTAGTGATAAATTAAATGAATTAATTGATCACAAGGGATAGACAGATGGTTAGGGATAAATTAACTAAATAAAATAAATTTATTTAATTAATAGGAGGGATAAATTAGTGTAGAGATACAGGAAATTGGTTTGCAGAGCGAGTCAATTTTAGGTGTCTACACACCACATCTAGTAGTTTCTTGAGTTCTTCTTTTACAAGCAGTGCAATGTGTGGATGCATCTTTCTAAGCTTCTGTTTCATTGGTTTCACTCCCAGATCTAATGAAAGATGATGTAGAATCAAATCTGGGTCTAACCCTAGCATATCTACGTATGACCAAGCAAAATTAACTTGCTTTCTCTTGAAGAATGGTACAAACTTAGTCTTCTCTGGTGGGGTTAGAGATTTAGAAAAGTGAATGATCTTAGGTTGTTCCTCTGTTCTAATGTTAACTAGCTCTGTGGGTTCCACAACAATCTGAGACTTCTCCTGGTGCATGTCATTAGGGAGAGTGTCAAGCCTCCCATCATCAGGTGCCACAATTGGGTTTTCACCTTCGGATGCGTCCTTTCTTTTTACTATTTTGGGATTTGACACTGTCGCGGAGCAGTTTTCACCGTCAGATCCAGTTTTTATTTTGATATTTTTGTGACTGGAAGGCTTGGCACCCTCTCTAAAATAAGCCACGGTATTAAGTTCAATAGAGAAACCAGCTTTATGATCTCCTTTAGGTAGGTGGTCCCTAAGTTCCATGTAGTCAATATAGGCATCGTCATTTTGGAACATATCTAGTTGAGGGGTTCCTCGTAGATCCCAGTCAATAAGCTCAGGATGCACAAAGGGGAGGGAGTCAGAGGATAGATCTGATTCATTGATAGTTTGAATGGATATGCTAGGAGTATTGGGAGGGAGAGTGTTCGGGATGGTACTTTCCTCCAAGTTGTTTATCACGATAGAACTCGAAGCTTCCTTGAAAGTCACATTCTCAGAGATAGGCAAATCAGACTCTAATGGCCTATTCGGTAGCATTTGTCCCTCACGGTAGGGGCTATAAGTTTAAATGGTATCGACCTCTTTGTCATCATAGGAATGCTCTGTCAGCTCATCCCACTCATATTCATTGGAATCTGTGTCACTGTCCACTTGAAGTGTATGGATCATTTCCACTAGACAAGCATTTTCTTTAGCTTTGCCCTTATCCTTATATCCTAGACCCTTTGTATTTCTAGCTGATGAGGATGAAGAAGGTTGAATGGGTTCTATAATTCCTTCTCTTCTTAGGCCAATGGGGCCTTGTCCTTCGTAACCCCCATTCTGTGTAGGATAGATTCACCTCGCCCATAGATTTCTATTGGGAGCCTAGGTGGTTCTTGTTGTATGTTCTCTTCTTCTTCTGTGTAAAGCCATTGTAGGACATCTCTTTCCTCTGTTTCATCTGATAAGGTCCCCATTTTACAAAGGGAGCTGTGGGAGGTATAGGAGGAGCAGATAGCTTTGGAAAATGCTTGGGTTGACCAAAGGATCTAGGAGATAAAGGCATCTTGGCTAGATTGAGGTTGTGCTCTATGGAGTACTCCCCTACTCCTTTTTCTTTGATGGTAATTTTTTGCTCTTTGGCCCTTGATGAGGAAGATTCAAAGGTAGAATCTTGTTGTGGGGTAGGGGATGTAGATGCTCTATTGTTTGGTATGATGCAATCAGGTTTTGAAAGGACATAGTTGCAATGCTGGAAGGGGTTAGGGTTGCCTTGGATGGTGACTTGCTTGCCATTATGCAGGAATTTTATTCATTGGTGATAAGTAGAGGGAACAACTTTCATGGCATGAATCCATGGTCTACCTAGCAGAATATTATAGGCAAGCTCCCTATCTAGGACTTGGCACACATCTTTTATTATCAGTCTCACTTGTATGGGTAACACCACTGTTCCTTTGGTAGTTCTCTCCTCTTCATCATAGGCTTTGATAGTAATTTTCTTCCTTGGATCAACTGCATTTTCAAAGAACTCCAATGTAAGGACTAACTTCAACGTGCAAATATTTAAACCAGCTCCCCCATCAATGAGAACCCTCTTGATGCGGTGCTTGTGGATGAAGGCAACGATATGTAGAGGGGTGTTATGGGGCCGAGACACTGAGAGGTCATCTTGTTCAGTAAATGATATAGTACTTGAGGAGGTTAGATTACCCACCATGGCCTGAAACTTCTCTTGGGCCAAGTTAGTGGGAACAGTGGTTTCCACTAAGGCTTTATTGAGAATCTCCTTATGGGAAGGAGATAGATGCAACAACTCTAAGATAGAAATGTGGGCTGGAGTCTTCCTAAGTTGGTCTATGACACTATACTAATGGAAGTTGGACTGAGAAGGTGACGACCTTGGAGGGACAGTATTTAACGTGACTTTACCACTGCGGGTAATGATACTGCAACCATTTTGGTTAGGCTCTGATTGTTGGTTGGGTGTGACCACATTGATCTGTGGGATATGCTCTGATATGCAATTGATGGTATAGTCAAATGGCACACTTACGTAGTTGGCATTACTATTCCCACTATTCTAATTTTGCATGTTGCGGTTGTTGTTGTTGTTACCATTGTTGTTGTTGTTGTTATTGTTGTTGCCATTGTTGTTATTATTATTGTACAGCCTGTCATGATTGAGAAGTGGATCCCTGTAAGCCACATGTGTCTCATTGGAGGTATGTTGTTCAGTTCCTCCTTGATTTTGGTCAAGCACATCTTGTATAACATGTTTGAGATGGATACAATTGTTGGTTGTATGTCCCCTTCCTCTATGGTACTCACAATTGTCGGTGTCTTTCCAATAGTGAGCTTTAATTTGAGGCTCATAATCACTTGTTGGTGGTAGAGAGATTTTATTGTTAGCCAATAGTTTCCTCAATGTAGATTCTTGGGGCTCACCCAGCGGTGTGAACTTTCGCCTCAGATTTGAGTTGAACCATGGTCTTGGCTCCCGAGAGAATGTTTTGTTGGGGGTAACATTGCTCACTTGTCCTTTGAGAGTGAATATAGGTTGTTGTTTGGGAGCCGCCACCTTGGTATCAACTACTCCATCATTGACGACATTTTTGTTTTTAGTCCAAAACTTTGATTTGTCAGTCGTATAATTGGAGGTAGGTGTGTCCTTGTATAACTTGATTTGCCCCTTGGCGATCATAGCTTTTTCGATGAACAATCCCATTTCAATGACCTTTGAGAATGAAGTGGGGCATTGAATTTGTGTTTGATATCTAAGATTGGAGTTGAGGTTATGGACAAACATCTCCATTAATTGCTTCTCTGGTACATCATATGAACATTTACTTGCTAGTTGTCTCCACCTTTGTAGGAAGGAGGTGAATGATTCACCACTATTTTGCTTGGTGTTGCATAGGTCTAGCATGGAGACTTCGTGTTCAATATTGTAAGAGAAGTGTGTGATGACTTTGTTGACTAGCTCATCAACAGATTTGATGCCCAGTGGGAGCCGTGAGAACCACTCCATGGCTTGACTACTTAGAGATCTAGGGAATAGTCTCATTAAGTAAGTCTCATTGTGAGCTACTTCCATGCATACTGCGTTGAATTCCCTAATGTGATCTGTAGGGTCCCCTTTCCCTTTGTATTTGTCAAACTTAGGAACTTTGAATTGAAAGGGAAATGGTGTCATGTTCAAACTTTTATCAAAGGGGTACGGTGCAATATCTTCCAAGGAATAAGTTTTAGTGTTTGTACCTGTCTTGAGATATGACATTTGTTGCTTTAGACACTTGAGTTGTTTCCTTATTTCTTCCATAGGAGCGCTTGGGTCTATGGCTTTCTTTTCTTTTTCATTTTTATCTTCTGTGTTTGGGTCTAAGGCTTTCTTTCCTTTATCCTCCACATTTTCTTGGATTGTTCTTATATCGAAATCTGCGGGGAGTTTAATTCCAAGATTTGCAAGATGGTAAAAATACTTGTGAGGGTTGTCATGGAGCACTTTCTCTAACAAGCGTTGGAATTTCCTATCTTGGAGGGTTCCTTCATACTCTTCGCGAGAGATTTCCTCATCACTATCATGAGGGGTGATGATGTGGTTGGATGATTTGGCCATTTCAAGTTGCTTTTGGTATTGAGATCTAGTAAGAACCATGCAAGGTGACGAGGGATGAGGTGGAATGAAACTAGAGATTTTGGCAAGATGCCAATGGAGACTACTAAGAATAGGATACTTATGATAAGATTTGGACAAGGGACTTTCTCGATCAATGATTCCAAGTAAGACGGCCAATACAAAATGATAGTCACTAGTAAGGGTACTCGATACCTGTCTTATTGTATAAGGACTAGTCATACACCAAGACCACTAGAGAAGTTCTGTGACCTACTAGGGTTACTTGAATCCAAAGTGATACGAAAAAGGGGCCTATGCTGACTTGATATGGGATACTTTTGACTTTGCACTAAGAAGACTGTTGTTCTCAAAATCAGCAACGCTCATTTTTGTAGACAACCCCAAGAAACTTGTCCGTTTCGTGAATCCACACTCTAAGATCGTGAATCGAGAAAAGATGTTCTTGTTCTCGTGCGAGGTCATTTGACATTTTAAAACTCGTTTACGACGTTTCCTTGAATTGATTTCTTAATATTTGCGAAGAATATTCAAGTCGTAAATTGACTAAGGTGTTAATTTTTAGTCATTTTTAAGTTTGGTAAATTTTGACTCTTGATATGCAAGAGCGGCAAAATTTGCCGCTCTTACATATTATTTAAGTTTTTGTTTTGATGTAATGTCGGCAAAATTTGCCGCTATTACATCGTTTTAAGCTCACATGTGCGCAAGCGGCAAAATTCACCGCCATCGCACGTCTTTCATTCGGAGTTTCACCAACATGTAATGTCGGCCATTTTCGCCGACTTTGCATATTGGTCGATTAAAATGTTGTAGCGGCCGAAATCCCCGCCCGAACGGGATCTTCGGGATTTCGATTGTCGAGTACCATTAATGGCCACTCGTGCCAGGCGATTAAACTCCGATTTCAACCTTTAAAAGCGTCATTGCTCCCATTGTTGCTCGTCATTCCCTATTCCAAAATCCTTTGAGCGATTCACCAACGTTCTCAACGCCCACTTGATCAAATACTCCAGATCTGCGATGGATTTTACGTTGAAGACCAAATATAGGGCTTTCAGTTCCAAACGGGTATGTGCTCCTTGTGTTTTCCATTTTCCTCTCTCATCAGATTAAAGTTTATGCTGTTTAGGTTTTTGATTTTCGATACGTTTTGTTTTGATTTTTGTCTTGATTGTTTGTTTCGTTTTAGCGTTTTGTTTTTAAAATACCCTAGGTTTTACCTCGAAAACCCTAGGGATTGCATTGCCCTAGGTTCTACCCCGGAAACCCTAGGGATTGTATCACCCTGGATTTCCCAAATCCTTGTTGCATTCCCCTCACGTAGCGTCGGCGGGTTTTTGCCGAACTTACCTGATATGGTGACCTTTGCCAAAGTATAAACCTACAATGTTATCAAATGCAACAGCGGCCGAAATCGCCGCCCGGACTTCACTTTACCGTTCAATGCAGTAGCGGTAATATTCGCCGTTTGAACTCCAACCTGTCAAACATGCATTATCGGCGAAAATCGCCGCTCGGACATGTATGGGACTTCCCTTGCGATAGCGGCGAAATTCGCCGACCAAACATGGAAAGCAAACAAACAACTCATCAAATGCAGCATCGGCATTTTTGGCCGCCCAGGCATAAAAACCTTTCATTCCTTTGCATGTAGTAGCGGTAAAATCCGCCGCTCCTACTAACAGATTTTCCCAACACATGCAAAGGCGGCAAAATTCGCCGCCGATGCAAATAATACCAAAACCTTCATATGCAAGGGTGGCGAATTTTGCCGCCCGTGCAAAAAATGACTCGAATTTTTCTAACACTGGAAAATTTCCAATTTAGTTTTCCCGAGCCCGCTTCTCCTCTGATTCTTGGCCAGCTCGCACTATAGCCCCTTTTCAAGCGCATTCCCATAGTCGTGATCGCTCAACATGCAATTTTCCCAGATTGCCCATATTTTCCCTGATTGCATGATCATGACTTTTGTTGCAGTTTCTCTTGCAGAGCTCCTTTCGACGTCAAATTTCTTCATGGTAAAAGTTCGTCCAAATGACTGACTTGTCCCCGAAGAAGGCAAAAGCTATGAAGTACAAATATCAAGGTGTTTTCCCAATCACCTCAGTCCACTCTAATGTAGAGGATGGTGCAGGAGCACCCGCACATGATCAGGATATAGGTCCGCATGATGACATACATGATCAGGATATAGGATAATTATCAACATGATGACAGGATAGTCTATTTTTAGTATGTTTGACTTTATCATGTAATAAGGTCCATTGGACCGATGCTATGTATTAGTTCAGCCTAGGAGTATGTGTAGGCAGTTAGAGATCGAGATAAGGTTATCTGAGCTGTCCTCTCTCCCAGCCGCTTGGAAGCTCCCAGCCGCTGGGAAGTGAAGTTGGTAGTACTCGAAGGATTTGTTATATATACCTTCGATCTGTTAGGGTTTAGATATATTGATAGTTCATCTTGATGTTGTTAGATGTATTGGTGTTGTGTTGAGCTGAGATTCAGGAGGGCAGTTCAGTCATTGTGAAGCTGTACACAGAACATTTGAATTTCAATTGAATAAGATCTCGTCTTTTGCATTATCTGCCTGTATCAGTTGTATCTGTTTTGATTTCATTTCCGTTTTGCAAGTTAATGGGCACTTTCAACCCTTCCACCGGTTGATCCTGCGAATCGGTGGAATGGTCCTGTATCATAGCTTAGGTTGCATTTGTGTTTTCTATTTATGCATTGCATTGTTCAGGAGATCAGTTAGAAGCATGCTGTGAATTAGCCTAGCATCCTCATGTGCTAGGTATAGAAAGATAAACTGTTAGATTTTGGTTTGAAGGTGATCCGGCCCGGTCGTCACATTGTCTTTGTGAAATTATGCAGTTTTGAGTGCTTACATGCAGTGGAAGGATATACAGGAGTCTGCATGTGCGTTTCCAGTCGGAGCAAGCCGCATCGTCATCTGTGAATGTATCGCCATTAGGATCGGGTCGTGAAACTGTTGAAGTTTGCATGTTGCAAGTGCATCATGATGTTTTGAGTTTGATATATACTCAGTGTATATATCGCAGTCAGGATCATCTCTCGGGGAAGCTCATCATCCGCGTATCGCTAGCTGATGCGGGTGGGAAAGTTTAGTTTTTGTCTAAGTATTGAAGAGTTCATCAGGAGGATGTGTGACGTCATCGTCATCAGGATATGACGTCATCGTCATCAGGATATTGAGATATCCCTCTATGCGAGTTTATCCTGTTGTCGCTAAGTGGTTAAGTATCGGCGTAGGCAGGAAGTTGTATTAGCATCATCAGGAGGTTTCGAAAGAACCGGATGAACAATATCATGATGCTGTTGCTTGTATCGTCGGGCAGTGGAGCGTCGAAGGCAAGGTGTTGAAGGTGAACGTCATCAGGATATTTGGAGCAACCGGATATTTGGATATCCTGCTGACGAAGGTGATATTGAATATCATGATGATGCCGCTTGTGTTTGGCGCCCGATGAACAGTGCAACCGGAGGATGTTTGCGCCCGTTGAATGTCATGATGATGATGATCGGCGACAGGCGGAGGAGGTGAACAGTAGTCAGCAGGAGGATAGTTGCGATCATCCGAAATATGATGATGCTGTTGGTGTTTTTAGGAAACATGATGATGATGCTGAGCCGATAAGGATTTTTATCATGCTGTTTGTATATTTGGCTACTCCTTCCTGTCAGTAAGCCTCCGTTGTGTTCCACTCTGCATCAGAGGACATTAGAGATATAGAGATTGGCCATGTTGATATGGCTGAGTTTGTAGAGAGAACCAAGTCAAGCAACCCCAGTGCCATGATGAGGAATATAGTGGAAAGTAATATTCATCTGGTATCCTCCTTCCCGGTGGCGGCTCACAATACAGAATTTGTCCTTCAGTGTGCCCATTTCTACAACAAAGATATCAGAGCTGTGGTGGACGCCAGTGGTAATGTGATAATCAGGTTGGATCCTGAGTTCATTGACAAGGTGTTCATGTGTCCTCCTGCAACAGAGGTGTTGAAGCTTGACTTTGTTGAAGCTCAAAAGAAATATGACAAGAATCCAGAGAAAGCAAAGAAAGTAATCAACAACAAATGGTTGAAGATTGCAAGGTCAAGTTTGTCTAGATGGCCACGCAGTTTTCCACGAAGTGACTTTGTGGAAGAAGTTGGTGATTTGATTACCCTCCTCAGCAGGATAAGAGGTTTGTCTTCCTCTTCACAATTTCATGAATGGATGTATCCTTTCATTAAGGTCATACTCCAAGGCAAGCAGGTTATTTTCTGGGGAGAGCAAATCAGTAACGCTTTGCATGATCAGCTGACGAAGGTATCCACTACCTCCAAGTTCTTCATGACTTCCTACCTGGTATACATCGCAGCCTCCATGAGGATTTTTCCAGGATTATCATCAGAAGGGGATAGAAGAGTAGTCCCAGTATATCAGTATTATTCTCAGCTAACTCTGAAAGGTTCCATTCACCATTTCAGGAGAGTGAATGATGCGTTCTTTGCTGTATTCTTGTGTCTTTTTAATCCCCAACTGGAACAGAGAAGAATTTCAGACGAGGCATGGTCCGTGGTTAATGGTTTTGGTTGTATGTTTTTGCAGTTTTCGTCTTTTTCATACTTGAGGGTTGGCTTTTTCCCAGGCTACCCTTATATGCTTCCTAGGTTTCCTTCAGATAGACTGGTATTGATGGAGTTGTGCAGACAGATGATTGTCGTGCATAACAAGCAAATGGAACTCAAGAAGCCTGGCTTCAGATTTCCAGTAGAGATTGGTAGATATTCAGTGTTGACTGCTGCAAAGGCAAGGGCTATTGAAACGGAAATGCAGTTGGTCACCATGAAGCAATTCAAGAGGAGGGCAAAATTTGACTACCGGGGTGTGAAGGATAAAATCAAGAGGAAAACACAGTTTCACGAACCCATGGTGGAAGATGTCTGGATAGATTTGAGGATAGAGGAAGACATCAGGAAACTGGACTATAGCAGGCTGTCTCTAGATCAAATTGAATATCTGGGACTTGCTGATATTCCAGAAGACCTTGTGGATGATGGCGAATTGGTTGATGCCAAGTATGAAGCAGAGCAGATAGCTGGTACTCCTCTACCTCCAATTCAATGGTCCCAAAAGGAGCTGACTTCGCTAAGGAAGAGATTTGAGCCCATATTGGCTAACACCAATAAGTGGCTGGAAGATAAAGGAATTACGCTGAAGGAATTCCTCACTAGTTCAGAAACTGAAGTACAAGAGCAGACTGGTAAGAGGGTTGAAAACAGAATGAAGAATAAGAGTGATGCTCCATCATCCTCTAAAACACATAAACCTAAAATCAGATTTGTGACGAAGAAAGCAAAAGTTGTTGAGGAGGAGCCTGAACCAAAAGAAATGGAAGTCGAAGAGCCAGCGACTGAAGATCCGGCAACTGAAGAGCCAGCTACAGATGAGATGGATGTCGAAGACAAGGATTCAGAGCAACAAGATAAAGAGGCTTTGTCTTCACAGGACAATACACCTGTTGCACCCCCTGTGCCTGCTTCCCCCATTATCATTCCTTCCTCTGAATCCCCTTCTCCTCCTAAAATAATCTTTGATAATCCACACAGCACTTTTGAGAATGTTCTCCGTTCTTCTGATTCCATTCCTAGTTTGTCATCTTCATCTTTTGATATTGGTGACACATCTATGTTTGATCATTTTGTGATGCATACTGAACAAGTTTCAAGTGCTAATGTAACAGGTGCGGTTTTTACCAACACCCCGCCTATTGTTTCCACCACCAGCACAAGCACAGTTCCAGTAACACTAGTGGTAGGAATGGACTCCAATGTGAATACTTCTCTGCTTCCACCTTGGTTGTCAGCTTACACGCCAAAGAGAAAAAAGCAAGTCATCTCCCCAGATGATTTTGATTTCACCAAGCTGGTACCTGCAAAACCTAAGGCTCCAAAGAAACCAAAGATCCTTTCAAGGGTACTTGAAGAAAAGGGGCAGAAAGTTTTGGAGATAGCAAAACCCCCACAGGATGCAACTGTTGAAAATTTTGACATGAATGACTACTCAATTTCTAGGGTTGAATTGGGCAAAATCACCCATGAAAGCGCTAAAAATGATATGTAGTCAGCCATGGACATCCTGATCCAGAAGTTTGACAGGGAAAAAGAAATGAAAGATTACTATAAGGCAAAGGTGGAATAGCTGACTACGGTGGTAAGAAAGATCACTTTGAACTCAGAAGCAGTTACTCCAGAGGCCGTATTTGTAGAAGACCCTGTCATTCTGAAGGCAGAAAAGACTCACCTCAGAGGAAAAATACTTGAAGAGTACTTGGACAGGATGCGAGCCCAGGGAATCTCTTTGCTCACGGAGGTATTTGAGAAAATGGATAAGATGAGGAAGGTAAGGGCAGAACTCAACGATCTCATTGATGCCATCTCTCATGATATTGAGTGCACAAAGGATACTCATGATAAGTGGGTGGAAATGAGGAAGCTGAAAATAAGTACCTTGATATCCATTGGCGCTATTTCTAATAGGGATTCATACACTGAAACAAAGGAAGCTCTGATGTACAGGAGCAGTATGCTTAGGAATTTGCTCAAGGATCTTGAGGCTGCAAAAGAGATCAGCGAAGAAAATGATGTCAACCTTTTGCATAAGTTGGAGGAACTACCTTGTAACTTGGTATCACAAGATAACCAATTCCTGTCAGCAGAAGAAATGGTCAAAGAATTTGAAGACATGTTCCAAAAGGAATTTGAAGATAAAGTATTTTCAATAACTTCTGTGGACAACCTCTTGGACAACCAGTTAACCTTGGACAATCTGAAAACCAGGTTAACCAATCATGCCAAGTCGATCACTACAGTAAGGGATGCCATAGTGAGGGCCAGGATGATCTTCAAAAACACATTCAACCCAGATAGCATTGAAATGCAGGCGACCTTCACTATGTATGATGACCACATGAGAAAAGGTGGTGTCACAAATTGAAGCAGCTATTTTTTCCCTTAGTTTATTTTCTGATTTTCACATGTACTTTCAAAACAATTTTGGACACTTTTACATGTACATTTTCAATATGTAATTACATGTAAAAATATAGGAAGTCCCAAGTCAATAAGGACTCCTATTTTTGAATAAGTCAAAGTAGTTGTAGATTTCCTAGATTTTCTCAAGGTCTTTCCCTATAAATAAAGGGGACCTCTTTTGTAAATATCTATCTTTTGTCTATTGCAAGAAAACTCTGGCGAATTGAAAAGCAAATCAAGACTTTGTGCTTATTTGAAAATTAATATTCAAATATTTATCAATACAAGAAAGCAAGTTCAATTCCAATCTTTGTCTTGGGATTATTTGTGTTGTGATAGTTTTGTTCTTATGTCTTGCTATCATAATCTTATTTGATAATAATTGAAGTGTGGAGTTTGTTTCAAGTGATTGAAGAGCGCTCTTAATTTGATTCTGATAAACTTTGTGTTATCAAATCGGTTGTGGGTTATATGTTCATGTTTGTGAGAATACAACAGTTTGAGGACTTTGTGCAGCAAGTTGTTATATTTGAATTACTTTTATCATATTGAAGAGGGGTGAAGACTTTGAGCTGCATTCTACTTCAAATAGTTCCGGTTACAAGTAGTGAGTGAGGTAACAGAAAACTTTGTGTTTCTGTGATATTGTGATAATTTATAAGTTTTATATCAAGAGTTTGAAATATAAATGTCTATTCTGAAAAAAGAGAATGAGATGAGATGGAACCACCACAAACATAGTTTTTAGTGTACATAAATTTGATAAGTGTTTGATTTACAAAAGTTAAGTAATTAGAGGGAACCTCCCCTTGCTGAGAGGAGAGACTTTGTCTCATCATAGCTGTGGCTGATATACCCATTTTGCCGTTAGCGAGTTAACGACAAAATATTCACCCAACAGTTTTTTGGCGACTCTGCTGGGGAAGAACGCGCAACTTGAAGCCTCACGCTTCAAGTTGAAGCATTTTCAGTTCTTTTCCATTTTCTTGCAATATTGTGTTTAGTATAATACAGTCTGGCAGATTCCCGGTACACCAGAAGTAAGAGGGCTCAGGGTATTATTGATCCTGCATTTGAGTTGATGCAGCAGAATAATTTTGGATTCTTAACTCCACGGCCTCATCTTCAGCGCACCAGGAGTTTTCCCCCTACAAACACCAGGTCCCCAATACCAGGTGAAGTTTCTATTGCTAGTGCTAACAGAGTTTTGGTTGTTCATACGCCACCAAGATTTGTTATACCACCTTTCAATCGGTGCGTCATGGCAGCCCAAGGTCCTTGGGGTAATACCTTTGGTCCTCTAAATTTGACCCCACCATTACATGAACTACCTCGTAGTTCAAGAAAGAATTTCCCCAAATTCTATGGTGACGGAAAAGTTCATCCTGATGAGCATATTGCAGCTTTCTGTATAGCCTACGGTGTGATAGGTGTCGAGCACGAAGACGTGGCTATGCGACTCTTTGTAGAAACACTACAAGGCGCTGCCGCAGATTGGTTCTATCACCTCCAAGCCCAGACCATAACAAACTGGGCTACTCTCAAAACAAAGTTCAAAGCTAGGTTCAAACCTGCGGAAGATGCTCATGCATTGTTGGCACAGCTGACACAGATGAAAAAGGAACCTCATGAACCAATGAGAGATTTCATTGCTAAGTTCAACAAATTGAGAAACAGGATTCCCACCGCCGCTGAACCCACAGCGGAGAATCTCAAATGTTTCTTTATCAACACACAGCTTCCGGAGGTGAGTTTCCTATTGAGGCGAGCTACTCCTACTGATCTTGCTGTGGCTCAGATTCTGGCAACTGAGGTAGAAGATGATCTTATCCTGGCGGGTAAGATAAGAAGGGATACTAATAGAAACAAAAGCTCCTCTTCTACTGAGAACCATTCCACAAGCACCATGGATCCCATGGTGCAAAAGCTAGCAAATGAATTGCTAGCTCTCAAAAGACAAATGTCCCAAGGTATATCTGCACCTCCTTCTTACCGAGATATACCAAGGAGGACATTCCCAAACAATTCATATCAAGGCAATGCTGCTAGGAATCAAGGACAGCAAAACCGTCTTCCGCCTACTCAGGGGAAGCTTGCTATTGAAGCAGCGCCGGTCAACTCTACCGTTGGATACTATGAAGGGAAAAATGAACTTTCTTTCCAACCCGAGTTGAAATATGAAAATGGTGCTAATCTCTTCATAGAAGGAGAAGAAGAGATAGCTGGCGACTCTACCATCAGCTTTCTGAACTACCAGGACGAAGCTGAAAAAGGAGAAGTGAGTGAAGGAGCATATGCTGTTTTCACTAGGTCTCAAAATCAGTCAGCTCTTCAAGCTGATAAAGGGAAAGCCAGGGAAGAATCTCAACCGGTGATTTCAATCGCTAAACGGGGGACTCCTCTACCTTTCTAGTCAAAAGACCCGGTGGTCAATAAACAAGTAAGTGCCTCTAATGAATTTGTACCTTCCACTTCTACTCCTCAGACTAGTGCTGTCACTACTAAAAATCAAAATGATGGTTTTTCTTCCTCCGTATCTAATTCTTTTCAGCAGTTCGATATAATAGACCATGCTAGGAGAACTAAGATACAAATGTCTGAAGTTGAATATTTACAGGCTAATCCTGAACAATTTGATAGATTAGCCAAATATGTCAAAAACAAGGCCGTCCCTGTAGGACAAGAGTTTCCTAAAGCTACTCATGACTCCTCCAAAAGTAAACCTACCCAAAATAATCTTGTTACTACTCCTCCTACGGTTTTTGGAAAAATCGACCCCTTCTATGTTTCCCTACTAGTGAATGGTCACAAGTTGAGCAATTGCGTAATAGATTCTGGAGCCTCAGACAACGTTATGCCTGCTAAGGTAGCAGATGCCCTTGGCCTCACCTTAACCAAAACTTTTGGGAGGTGTTTCTCTATGGAGAATAAGCAAGTTCCACTTTTGGGTCAAATCAAAGACGCCCAATTTGCGTTTGCAGCTTTTCCGGATAAGAGAATCAAGATGACGGTCTTGGTGGCTGATGTTCCAGCTTCATACGGCATTCTCCTTGGACGTAATTTCTACAAGGATGTAGGTGGAGAGTTGAACATGGATTTGTCTGAAGCTAGGATACCTATTAAAGGTGTCATGCAGAAACTACTTCCTGAGAAGGAAGCGAAATATATTGTTACTCAAACATCAAACCCCAAAGCTCAAATTTTGTTTGAGTCCTCGGGAATGGGTAACTATTTTCTATCTACTGAAGATTGTTCCGATTCATCAGATGAGGCTGCATCGGGTGACAGCTCCGATATGTCAGATGGAGACTCAGAAGAGTTTTCAGACGAAAGTTCAGGTAAGGGTATAGCAATTCTAGATTCTTCCCTCACCGATGAAGAGGAATCTTCTGACCAGAAGAAGTCTAATAAATCAAATTCTGATGGAGTCTGGATTTTAGAATTTGATGGTAGTTGTTCTTCTACCGGTTCTGGAGCCGGAGTGGTCTTGATATCACCACAAGGTGATATTTTACCTTTTTCATATAAGCTACAGTTTGACAATACCAATAACACCGCCGAATACGAGTCCTTGTTGCTCGGATTGGAAGCGGCGCGTGCCAGAGGCATTAAGATCCTGCATGCTCAAGGGGACGCCGAATTGGTAGTTTGTCAAGTAAGAAATTTGTACCAAACAAAAAATGAAAGATTGAGACACTATCGCAATCGCGTATGGGATTGCATTGAAGATTTCGATGCTTTTAATATTTCAGCTGTGCCAAGAGAGTTCAATGACCGTGCAGATTCATTGGCTGTTTCTGCCACTCTAATGGTGCCTCACAAGGATTTCAAAGGAAGCAAGTACACTATTGAGTTGGTCTTCAGACCAAGTGTACCTAATAACGCTGATCATTGGCAGGTGTTCAATGGCGATAATCAAATCATTGCTTTCCTAGAAAAGATGGATAGTTTCGACAAGCTTTACTTTGAAGGAAGCGAATCGCCACCTCGTGAATATGTTTCTGAGGTAGATTCGCAGACTGGCGAAGAATTTCTACAGTTGAAAGGAAATAAAATCCCAAAAGGATTGGTTTCCCTTGAGAGACTCTTTGATAAACATGACAGGTATATCAAGCAGCGGCAACAACAGCAGGATTTGAGTTCTTCCATGGAATTTGAGCAGGTCAATTTGGGTACAGAAACAGATCCTAAGATGGTCAACATCGGAAAATGTTGCACTGCTGATGAAAGATTCAAATTCATTACCCTCCTTCGCCATTACATTTATGTTTTGGCTTACTCCTATGATGATTTGAAGTCTTTCAGGCCTAAGGAGATTCGACACGAAATTCCCCTCAAAGCTGGATCGTTGCCTTACAAATAGAAGCAGAGGCAATACAATCCAAAGATATCAGGTACGATTCTTTCTGAAATTCAGAAGATGCTGAATGCAAGGATTATTTTTCCAATTCATCATTCCACATGGGTTTCAAACATAGTACCTGTAAGGAAGAAGAAAGGAGAAATCCGTATCTATGTTGACTTCAGAAACCTCAACCAGTCTTCCTTGAAAGATAACTACCCTTTGCCCATCATGGACCAAGTATTGCAAACAGTGACAGGTTCAGAAATGCTATCTATGTTAGATGGTTTTTTAGGGTATAACCAAGTAGAGGTAAACGAAGCTGATCAGTTCAAAACTGCCTTCACCACACCACGGGGCACATTTGCATATCGCAGAATGTCTTTCGGTCTGATCAATGCTGGCGCAACATTTCAGAGAGCGATGGATCTTGCCTTCAGAGATGAAATGGGTAAGTTTATCGTGGTGTACCTTGATGATCTGACTGTTTTCTCCAAAAACTATCATGATCACGTGCATCATTTGCGACAAGTGCTGGAACACTATCGGCAAAATGGTATTTCCCTCAATCCCAAGAAGTCAGTTTTTGGGGTGACGGAGGGTAAGCTTCTTGGGCACATTGTATCCCGGGAAGGTACTAAGATTGACCCGGAGAGGGTTAAATCTATTCAAAGTCTCACTCTGCCAGCAAGTAAGACTGCTGTTCATTCTTTCTTCGGAAAGGTGAATTTTCTGCGAAGGTTCATTCCTGAGTTTGCAGAAAAAACCCGTCACATTGTTAATATGATGAAGGGTAAGGCCACTTTCCGTTGGACCGCGGAAGGTAAGGAAGTGTTCGAGGACATCAAGAGAGCTATTTCTCGTGCTCCAGTTCTTGTTTGTCCCGATTACACTAAGGATTTTGTAGTCTATAGCTACGCTTCAGAACACACACTTTCAGCTATTCTGGTTCAGCAGAATGAAGAAGGCGTTGAATCCCCCATATCATTTATGAGTTGTCCTCTCAAAGCTCATGAATTGAAGTATTCGAATATGGAGAAGCATGCCTATGCTGTAGTCAAAGCGGTTAAGCATTTCAGGTTCTATATTCTAAACTCACACACTGTTGTCATGGTGCCTGATACAACAGTCAAATCCATCCTAACTCAACAAGAGTTCAGAACAAAGAGAGGTAATTGGATCGCTAAGATCCAAGAATTCGATCTGGATATCAAGCCTACTAAGCTTGTGCGGGGTAAAGGTTTGTGTCAATTGATCGCAGACAACGTTCCAAAAGAGACAGGGGACGAAGAAGAAGAAGTTGTGGACACGCCAACTGTCCTTTTTGTTACTACAACTGACGAGTGGTATTCCAATATCGCTCATTTCCTTACCTATGGTGAGTGTCCTTCTCACTTGTCTTATAAGGAAAGGAGAACTGTCAAGTTAAAAGCTGCTAACTACGTCCTTTGGGACAATGGTTTGTACAAGAGAAGTCTTGACGGTGTATTTCTTCGTTGCGTGGACAAAGCGCAACAAGGTAGACTTTTGGAGTCCTTCCACAATTTAGCTTGTGGTGGACATTTTTCAACACCTGTAACGGCTCACAAGATTCTGCGAGCTCGATACTATTGGCCTACATTATTCCAAGATGTGTACAATTGGGTACGCAGGTGTGAGTTATGCCAGCAGTTTGTTGGGAAACCAAAATTGGCAGCCTTACCTCTAAAACCAGTGGTGATTGAGGAGCCCTTTCAGCAATGGGGTATTGACTTCATTGGCACAGTGAATCCATCATCAAGTGCCAGACATAACTATGTCCTCACAGCAACAGACTATTTTACCAAATGGGTGGAAGCTATTTCAGTCAAACACGCCACTTCTGAGGTGGTATGCAGTTTTCTTAAGGAGAACATTATTTTCAGGTTTGGAGTCCCAAACAAGATTGTAGCAGACAATGCTACATGTTTTTCCTCTTGGGAGATTACTGATTTTTGCTACGAGCATGGGATCACTCTTTCTCATTCTTCAGACTATTATCCGCAAGGGAATGGTTAAGCAGAATCAAGCAATAAGAATTTGGTCACTATCATCAGGAAGCTGGTAGAGGAGAATCAGAGAACTTGGCATAAGGCATTGTTTGATGCTTTATGGGTAGATAGGATTACACCCAAAAGAGCGATAGGCATGTCGCCATTTCAACTTCTATATGGTCTGAATGCAGAGATACCGATCACCTTGGAATTGCCAGCGTTGAAGTTGGTAAAGGCATTGGAAGATAGAACTTTTGATAGTTCTATTGACAAAAGGATCATGTATTTGACTGAACTGGAAGAGCAGCGCACTGTTGTGGTGGACCGTATTGCTGAGCACCAAAATCAAGTAAAGAGACTCTTTGACAAGAAGGCTAAGGCTCGTGAGTTTTAGGTTGGAGATCAAGTCTTGCTGTGGGACAAGAGGAGAGAACCAAAAGGAATGCACGGAAAATTTGATTCCTTGTGGAGAGGTCCATTCACCATTCATCAGTTCTGTGGTGAAAATAGTTTCTTGTTGGAGTATCAGGATGGGACACCATTCTTGTTGCCTCACAGTGGACAACATCTGAAGCACTTCAATCCTTGAAGTTTCAGATAAGTTAAATTGTACATTTGTATAGTTTTGTGTTTTATTTTTACGTTTTCGTTTAGTCTTTTGCGTCTTTTTCTTTTTTAGCTTGACTCTATAGCCCAATGGCATGGATGAAGGCACTTAGAGACTGGATTCTACTCCCCTCAATCGTTTCAAAGTTTGATTGAAGGAAGTTCCCCAATTAGAGCCAGCTGTTGTTCTCAAAATCAGCAACGCTCATTTTTGTAGACAACCCCACGAAACTTGTCCGTTTTGTGAATCCACACTCTAAGATCGTGAATCGAGAAAAGATGTTCTTGTTCTCGTGCGAGGTCATTTGACATTTTAAAACTCGTTTACGACGTTTCCTTGAATTAATTTCTTAATATTTGCGAAGAATATTCAAGTCGTAAATTGGTTAAGGTGTTAATTTTTAGTCATTTTTAAGTTTGGTAAATTTTGACTCTTGATATGCAAGAGCGGCAAAATTTTCCGCTCTTACATATTATTTAAGTTTTTGTTTTGATGTAATGTCGGCAAAATTTGCCCCTATTACATCGTTTTAAGCTCACATGTGCGCAAGCGGCAAAATTCACCGCCATCGCACGTCTTTCATTCGGAGTTTCACCAACATGTAATGTCGGCCATTTTCACTGACTTTGCATATTGGTCGATTAAAATGTTGTAGCGGCCGAAATCCCCGCCCGAACGGGATCTTCGGGATTTCGATTGTCGAGTGCCATTAATGGCCACTCGTGTCAGGCGATTAAACTCTGATTTCAACCTTTAAAAGCGTCATTGCTCCCATTGTTGCTCGTCATTCCCTATTCCAAAATCCTTTGAGTGATTCACCAACGTTCTCAACGCCCGCTTGATCAAATACTCCAGATCTGCGACGGATTTTGCGTTGAAGACCAAATATAGGGCTTTCAGTTCCAAACGGGTATGTGCTCCTTGTGTTTTCCATTTTCCTCTCTCATCGGATTAAAGTTTATGCCGTTTAGGTTTTTGATTTTCGATACGTTTTGTTTTGATTTTTGTCTTGATTGTTTGTTTCGTTTTAGCGTTTTGTTTTTAAAATACCCTAGGTTTTACCTCGAAAACCCTAGGGATTGCATTGCCCTAGGTTCTACCCCGGAAACCCTAGGGATTGTATCACCCTGGATTTCCCAAATCCTTGTTGCATTCCCCTCACGTAGCGTCGGCGGGTTTTTGCCGAACTTACCTGATATGGTGACCTTTGCCGAAGTATAAACCTACAACGTTATCAAATGCAACAGCGGCCGAAATCGCCGCCCGGACTTCACTTTACCGTTCAATGCAGTAGCGGTAATATTCGCCGTTTGAACTCCAACCTGTCAAACATGCATTGTCGGCGAAAATCGCCGCTCGGACATGTATGGGACTTCCCTTGCGATAGCGGTGAAATTCGTCGACCAAACATGGAAAGCAAACAAACAACTCATCAAATGTAGCATCAGCATTTTTGGCCGCCCGGGCTTAAAAACCTTTCGTTCCTTTGCATGTAGTAGCGGTAAAATCCGCCGCTCCTACTAACAGATTTTCCCAACACATGCAAAGGCGGCAAAATTCACCGCCGATGCAAATAATACCAAAACCTTCATATGCAAGGGCGGCGAATTTTGCCGCCCGTGCAAAAAATGACTCGAATTTTTCTAACACTGGAAAATTTCCAATTTAGTTTTCCCGAGCCCGCTTCTCCTCTGATTCTTGGCCAGCTCGCACTATAGCCCCTTTTCAAGTGCATTCCCATAGTCGTGATCGCTCAACATGCAATTTTCCCAGATTGCCCATATTTTCCTTGATTGCATGATCTTGACTTTTGTTGCAGTTTCTCTTGCAGAGCTCCATTCGACGTCAAATTTCTTCACGGTAAAAGTTCGTCCAAATGACTGACTTGTCCCCGAAGAAGGAAAAAGCTATGAAGTACAAATATCAAGGTGTTTTCCCAATCACCTCAGTCCACTCTAATGTAGAGGACATTAGAGATACAGAGATTGGCCATGTTGATATGGCTGAGTTTGTAGAGAGAACCAAGTCAAGCAACCCCAGTGCCATGATGAGGAGGATAGTGGAAAGTAATATTCATCTGGTATCCTCCTTCCCGGTGGCGGCTCACAATACAGAATTTGTCCTTCAGTGTGCCCATTTCTACAACAAAGATATCAGAGCTGTGGTGGACGCCAGTGGTAATGTGATAATCAGGTTGGATCCTGAGTTCATTGACAAGGTGTTCATGTGTCCTCCTGCAACAGAGGTGTTGAAGCTTGACTTTGTTGAAGCTCAAAAGGAATATGACAAGAATCCAGAGAAAGCAAAGAAAGTAATCAACAACAAATGGTTGAAGATTGCAAGGTCAAGTTTGTCTAGATGGCCACGCAGTTTTCCACGAAGTGACTTTGTGGAAGAAGTTGGTGATTTGATTACCCTCCTCAGCAAGATAAGAGGTTTGTCTTCCTCTTCACAATTTCACGAATGGATGTATCCTTTCATTAAGGTCATACTCCAAGGCAAGTAGGTTATTTTCTGGGGAGAGAAAATCAGTAACGCTTTGCATGATCAGCTGACGAAGGTATCCACTACCTCCAAGTTCTTCATGACTTCCTACCTGGTATACATCGCAGCCTCCATGAGGATTTTTCCAGGATTATCATCAGAAGGGGATAGAAGAGTAGTCCCAGTATATCAGTATTATTCTCAGCTAACTCTGAAAGGTTCCATTCACCATTTCAGGAGAGTGAATGATGCATTCTTTGCTGTATTCTTGTGTCTTTTTAATCCCCAACTGGAACAAAGAAGAATTTCAGACGAGGCATGGTCCGTGGTTAATGGTTTTGGTTGTATGTTTTTGCAGTTTCCGTCTTTTTCATACTTGAGGGTTGGCTTTTTCCCAGGCTACCCTTATATGCTTCCTAGGTTTCCTTCAGATAGACTGGTATTGATGGAGTTGTGCAGACAGATGATTGTCGTGCATAACAAGCAAATGGAACTCAAGAAGCCTGGCTTCAGATTTCCAGTAGAGATCGGTAGATATTCAGTGTTGACTGCCGCAAAGGCAAGGGCTATTGAAATGAAAATGCAGTTGGTCACCATGAAGCAATTCAAGAGGAGGGCAAAATTTGACTACCGGGGTGTGAAGGATAAAATCAAGAGGAAAACACAGTTTCACGAACCCATGGTGGAAGATGTCTGGATAGATTTGAGGACAGAGGAAGACATCAGGAAACTGGACTATAGCAGGCTGTCTCTAGATCAAATTGAATATCTGGGACTTGCTGATATTCCAGAAGACCTTGTGGATGATGGCGAATTGGTTGATGCCAAGTATGAAGTAGAGCAGATAGCTGGTACTCCTCTACCTCCAATTCAATGGTCCCAAAAGGAGCTGACTTCGCTAAGGAAGAGATTTGAGCCCATATTGGCTAACACCAATAAGTGGCTGGAAGATAAAGGAATTACGCTGAAGGAATTCCTCACTGGTTCAGAAACTGAAGTACAAGAGCAGACTGGTTGAAAACAGAACGAAGAATAAGAGTGATGCTCCATCATCCTCTAAAACACATAAACCTAAAATTAGATTTGTGACGAAGAAAGCAAAAGTTGTTGAGGAGGAGCCTGAACCAAAAGAAATGGAAGTCGAAGAGCCAGCGACTGAAGATCCAGCAACTGAAGAGCCAGCTACAGATGAGATGGATGTCGAAGACAAGGATTCAGAGCAACAAGATAAAGAGGCTTTGTCTCCACAGGACAATACACCTATTGCACCCCCTGTGCCTGCTTCCCCCATTATCATTCCTTCCTCTGAATCCCCTTCTCCTCCTAAAATAATCTTTGATAATCCACACAGCACTTTTGAGAATGTTCTCCATTCTTCTGATTCCATTCCTAGTTTGTCATCTTCATCTTTTGATATTGGTGACACATCTATGTTTGATCATTTTGTGATGCATACTAAACAAGTTTCAAGTGCCAATGTAACAGGTGCGGTTTTTACCAACACCCCGCCTATTGTTTCCACCACCAGCACAAGCACAGTTCCAGTAACACCAGTGGTAGGAATGGACTCCAATGTGAATACTTCTCTACTTCCACCTTGGTTGTCAGCTTACACGCAAAAGAGAAAAAAGCAAGTCATCTCCCCAGATGATTTTGATTTCACCAAGCTGGTACCTGCAAAACCTAAGGCTCCAAAGAAACCAAAGATCCTTTCAAGGGTACTTGAAGAAAAGGGGCAGAAAGTTTTGGAGATAGCAAAACCCCCATAGGATGCAACTGTTGAAAATTTTGACATGAATGACTACTCAATTTCTAGGGTTGAATTGGGCAAAATCACCCATGAAAGCGCTAAAAATGATATGCAGTCAGCCATGGACATCCTGATCCAGAAGTTTGACAGGGAAAAAGAAATGAAAGATTACTATAAGGCAAAGGTGGAACAGCTGACTGCGATGGTAAGAAAGATCACTTTGAACTCAGAAGCAGTTACTCCAGAGGCCGTATCTGTAGAAGACCCTGTCATTCTGAAGGCAGAAAAGACTCACCTCAGAGGAAAAATACTTGAAGAGTACTTGGACAGGATGCGAGCCCAGGGAATCTCTTTGCTCACGGAGGTATTTGAGAAAACGGATAAGATGAGGAAGGTAAGGGCAGAACTTAACGATCTCATTGATGCCATCTCTCATTATATTGAGCGCACAGAGGATACTCATGATAAGTGGGTGGAAATGAGGAAGCTGAAAATAAGTACCTTGATATCCATTGGCGCTATTTATAACAGGGATTCATACACTGAAACAAAGGAAGCTCTGATGTACAGGAGCAGTATGCTTAGGAATTTGCTCAAGGATCTTGAGGCTGCAAAAGAGATCAGCGAAGAAAATGATGTCAACCTTTTGCATAAGTTGGAGGAACTACCTTGTAACTTGGTATCACAAGATAACCAATTCCTGTCAGCAGAAGAAATGGTCAAAGAATTTGAAGACATGTTCCAAAAGGAATTTGAAGATAAAGTATTTTCAATAACTTCTGTGGACAACCTCTTGGACAACCAGTTAACCTTGGACAATCTGAAAACCAGGTTAACCAATCATGCCAAGTCGATCACTACAGTAAGGGATGCCATAGTGAGGGCCAGGATGATCTTCAAAAACACATTCAACCCAGATAGCATTGAAATGCAGGCGACCTTCACTATGTATGATGACCACATGAGAAAAGGTGGTGTCACAAATTGAAGCAGCTATTTTTTCCCTTAGTTTATTTTCTGATTTTCACATGTACTTTCAAAACAATTTTAGACACTTTTACATGTACATTTTCAATATGTAATTACATGTAAAAATATAGGAAGTCCCAAGTCAATAAGGACTCCTATTTTTGAATAAGTCAAAGTAGTTGTAGATTTCCTAGATTTTCTCAAGGTCTTTCCCTATAAATAAAGGGGACCTCTTTTGTAAATATCTATCTTTTGTCTATTGCAAGAAAACTCTGGCGAATTGAAAAGCAAATCAAGACTTTGTGCTTATTTGAAAATTAATATTCAAATATTTATCAATACAAGAAAGCAAGTTCAATTCCAATCTTTGTCTTGGGATTATTTGTGTTGTGATAGTTTTGTTCTTATGTCTTGCTATCATAATCTTATTTGATAATAATTGAAGTGTGGAGTTTGTTTCAAGTGATTGAAGAGCGCTCTTAATTTGATTCTGATAAACTTTGTGTTATCAAATCGGTTGTGGGTTATATGTTCATGTTTGTGAGAATACAACAGTTTGAGGACTTTGTGCAGCAAGTTGTTATATTTGAATTACTTTTATCATATTGAAGAGGGGTGAAGACTTTGAGCTGCATTCTACTTCAAATAGTTCCAGTTACAAGTAGTGAGTGAGGTAACAGAAAACTTTGTGTTTCTGTGATATTGTGATAATTTATAAGTTTTATATCAAGAGTTTGAAATATAAACGTCTATTCTGAAAAAAGAGAATGAGATGAGATGGAACCACCACAAACATAGTTTTTAGTGTACATAAATTTGATAAGTGTTTGATTTACAAAAGTTATGTAATCAGACGGAACCTCCCCTTGCTGAGAGGAGAGACTTTGTCTCATCATAGCTGTGGCTGATATACCCATTTTGCCGTTAGCGAGTTAACGACAAAATATTCACCCAACAAAGACCTAATAAAAGGTGAATGGGATGACCAATGAAAGAGAGACTTTGATGCGAAATGGATGGAAAAAAGACTGCAAGGTAAGACCTAATCTCAGAGCTTGAAACTAGACTGAAATGGGTACCCAGAACTGACAAAATTTTTCTCTCAAAGATTGTGCAAGTGCTCACTGTCACGCATGCGCTGGAAAAAATGCACTGCAGAAACTGGTAAATGCGCTGTAAGTTGGGACAAATGTACCACACTGGTAAAAGGTATATGCACTGTAATAGGTAGTTAAAGTGTTGCATGTTGGCACAAATGCACAGCAATAGAGGACGGATGCGCCGCTCTGGTTTTTCTAAGTATTTTTGTAATTTTTTGGAAATTTTTTGATGTTTTTGGTACTTTGGTTGCAAGAAGGTCTTTTTGATCTGATTTTCTGAGATTATGGCAAGAAGACAACAAACATAAGGAATATTTTTATGGTTTTTTTTTTTGTGATTTTTTTGACTCTTTTTGGACTAAAAGAAAAAATAAGTACAAATCCTAGGCTTCAAGTGGATTACAAGGGTTTTTGGCCACTAGAACAAAGGTGTTTAATGAAGGCAACCGTTCAAGTGGTTATACATGCGGCAGCACTACTCTTTGTTATGGAGTCTCCCAGCCTGCAAGGGTTGCGCCTTGGAGGGTTTTGGGGGAGGTTGGTTGTCGGTATAACACAACTTCACTCGTTGTTTGAAGCTTTCGCTCCAAACACAATTTATTTATAGTGGCTTGGAAGGGCTTGGCGTCTAGCCTATTACCACTTAGGGTTGTTCCTACTTGGATGAATGGTATCTAAGAGCAGGCCCCTCTAAAGGAAAAACACATGCAAAAATGATATGTCTAGCATTTTGGTCACCCAAGATAGGCGAGAGCATAGGCCTGGTATCATTCCCAAAACATAGAATATAGTGGTTCTTTTCCCCTAGTTAAAATGATAAAAACTAGATGAGCTATCTACTTAGGCAAGCACAGAACTTTGAAGTGATAGCAAGATAGCAATGGTCCAATTTTAACCAAGATAGCAATGATGAGTTCAGTTTTATCCACGTAGCACAAATTGTTAACTTTGAAGTAATGGTCGATCGAGATAGCAATGGTTTAGTTTTACCCATATAGCAATGATGAGTTCAATTTTATCCACATATTACGAATTGTTAACTTTGAAGTGATGGTCGATTGAGATAACAATGGTTCAATTTTACCCAGATAGCAATAATGAGTTCAATTTTATCCAGATAGCAATAACTTTGAAAAGATAGCAATATAGCAATGATTCAATTATCACTTTCCTAGTTAAAACTATGTGAGATTTGTATGAGCATCCATTTTACTTTCTGTTAGAAATCGAAGTGTGAGCTAACAAGTACAACTATATGAATCTAAACCAATACCTAGCTTGCAAAACAGATCAAGAGAATTCCTACAAAAGATGTCAGAGTTAGCAAAAACTTCAAGGAAACCCTAAAAATCACTACCTAAAATAGATACGCCGCTTCAAAGTCTGAATGCACAAAAATAGAGTACAGAAGCGCCGTATTACATATGCGCTAAGACAAAGGTCAAAAGCATTGGAAGACAGTGTGTATGCACTACCCTGATGTATGCATTGTCTCAGATGGTAAATGTGCTGGAAAAGTGTATGTATGCGCTGCAGGAATGTATGTGTCATGACAGGTAACAGATGCGTCAGAACAGAGACTGTATGCGCTGCGAAAATGTATGCAATGTGACAGGTAACAGATGTGTGTTAGGATGTATCAGATGCGCTATTTCCTTCTGTGTACGGCTTTCTAAAACACAAAAACTTAGTTTGTGGGTTAAATTTGGGGCTAGGCCCCACGGTGGGCGCCAAAAATGTTAAGGGAAAATTGGATTCAAATGAATAATCAATAATATCAAATATTAAGATACCCAAAACTCAATGAAATGGTGAACAAAAAGAGATTCAAATAAACAATGAACAACAACAAAGCAAACCTCCTTAATTCGAAGCTTCCATTGATCGCCTATCACAAATGATCTTGTTTCTGAATATGGCCCTCAGAAGGTGCACTTCCTTGCTATGATTCTAAGATGTCAAATGGGAACGGCTATGATAGTTTCACCATAAAGATGAGCTTCACAACGATGATAGTAGTGCATAGTAACGAGTGTGATCACAAGCAATGAAGGAATTGGTGCCAAAGGCGCGCTGTAATTCCTGCAGACTAACAATACTTAAAGCTTGGATGATTGAAATGGAAGAATGAGGTTCAATTTATAGACTCATGAGAGAGAATATCAACGGTATAGAAAGAATGAGAAGATCAATGGTATAGAACGATTGAGGAATATGTGTGAATAGAAAGAAGACATGTGTCTTGCTTTCTTTTGCATGAGAGGATTTGCTAAGAATAGAAGAATGAGTTAAAGCAATTAAAAGAATATAATAATCAGTTAAGTGATTTAAAACAAGAAGGGATTTGCATGAGAATAAGAAGATATTTTGCTTTATTAAATATTAGGAATATTTAATTGCATGTGCAAAAAGATTGAATTATATTTAGAGATAACTCAATTTAGAAGAAAAAGACAACTTAAATAAATATTTGATTTATTTAAATTTAGAGAAGATATTATTGGAAGAAATAATTAAATAATTGGTATTATTTAATTTAGAAGATAAGAAAGCAAATTAAATAAATAAATTTATTTAATTGTTGTGCATGATTTTGGAAGAATAAATAAAATATTTAATTATATTTTATTTTTAGAGATTGAAAGGATTTAAATAAATTTGATTTGATTTATTCAAATTTGGAAGAATGATTTGATTTAATTAAATAATTAAGAATTATTTAATTGTTTGGAGGAATTAAATTAAATAAAGGAATTTATTTAATTGTTGGAAGAATATGAATCAAATAAATAAATTTGTTTATTTATTTATTGATAGAGGAATAAAGATGGAAGAAATATTAAGAATATTTATCTAGACCGAATCGTGTCATTTTTAGGCGTATACAATATGAATTATCTAAGGGCTAATGAAAATTAGAAAAAATAGTCAATAATTAGATCTAGAATAAGTATGGAATGTAATCCTATGGCCAAGCAATACCTTAAAATATGTTGAGCAATGAATGATCACATAAAAGGTACAATCAAACCCTATCAAATATGAAAAAAAAACTCATTTTTTTAAAAACTAAGATTTAGAAGAAAAAGCCTTACGAAAAACATAAATAAATCTAAGCTAATTAAATAAATGCAATCAATAAGTATAAATTAACCTAGATTAAATTAGCATTGGGTCAATAATTACAGTAACTACTAAGAACTAAAATGTGATGGACAGGGGTACTTAGCTCTAGAACTAATGATGTATACACATTGTTGATGTCATGCTAAATCTTGGTTTTTCCTAAAAAATCTTCTTAGGGTATATTTTGTGTTATGTGTTTATTTATTTATTGGAATAATTTGGTTCTATTTTATCTTGAAAGTATTCTTCTAATTAGATTGATATGATTTCCTATAATTAGTATCAATGTTAACTTGTCATAAGTTGGTACTTGTGTTGGATTTCTTACATTTGGTATTAGATCCAATTGTAGTTTGTTTGATCCATGGGAGGAAGAGCATTTTTAGCCTTGTATTAATCTTGTTTATTAGTGGGAATATCTTGAATAGGTTGAATCTTTTTTAGGTACAAAGAAATGGTGAACACTTCAAGATAAAACAAAAAACAGAGATAAAATAATACTACATAGATGTTGTGGAGTTATTTTTTTTATGTCTTAGAAGCTTCTAGATAGACCCTAGAGACATGTTATGGATTCATGATGTTTGGATCTATGGCTTTTAGATTTGTGATATTTCATCATTCAAATAGAGAATCTATGGTCCTACGATTTGTAGGGATTTTGGATGTGTTAATGTATTCAAATTTACAATGATGCCTTTGGTATGTATGGTTTTTCCAGTTTTACTATGAATCAAAATTTGTGAGTTGTAGATATGTGGAAAATTATTTATCAGATTGTAATTCCTAAGTGTTTTCTAGATGGAGATATTTTCAGATCAATTATGGTTTCTTGTTAGGTTTTTGGATGAATTGAAGTTTTATGTTGTAGATTTTTTGACATATTGGATTTGAGGCTTTTTTAGATCTAATGTTTGTGCCATAGGAAGAATCTACATAACATGCCTTATTTTTCTATTGTTGACGAAAAGTTGAATTTATATGTTTTTGGGTCTACAACATTTTTGGTGGATCCAAGTTGCACTATTTTGAGATTGGTGAATCTTGTAATTTTTTTTTAGTTCTTTTTGTTACTTGTGGAGGTCACATGTGTGCTGGTTTTATGTGGGTACTATTTTTGTACCTACATGTTGCATGGAAAAACTTAGAGCAAATTTTTAGTGTGTTAGTGTTGATTCTAGTTAGTTGGCTTTTTGACCATTTTTGTTGCATTGACATGTTGAATAGTATAAAGGCAAGGAAAAAATATCACCAAGGTGATATCTTGGTTAAGGAATTTACTGAAGGGATGCCTCGAACTATATTTCTATGATAATATCTTAGATGGCATGGAGTTTGAAAGTTTTTGTTGGAAAGCATGGAGACTAAAAGTAGTCTTGGGAAGGACTCAAGATATCACCCTTGTGATGCTTCAGGCAAGGGGAAATAAATTCTCAAAGAATATCTTAAGCCATCGACACCTTGGAAGGTGGAGAGTCAAATTTGGTGCTAAAATTTTTCCTCAAGTTATCACTACTGTGACACCTTTGGGGGCATGAAATCTAAGTGATATCAATGAGAGAGAGGAGATATCACTATGCCAATACCTCTTGGAGACTTTTGGATTCCTCTCAAAAATATGCAATTTTAAAAATATGAGACCCGATTTCAAGTTTGAAAGTTATGGCACTCAAAAGTTTTAGCATGAGATGCTTGAGTTAGCTATCACCTCGATGACACTTTCAAGAATGGGAAGACTCCTAGTTATTCCCATAGCAACACTTGGATGTTTGGGGAGACCTCAAAACAAAACCATGGTTATACCTCATTGTATCGAGAAGAAGATATAGGAAGGTGTCACCCCAATGACATTAAAAGTTTTTGCCATGATGATACCTCAAGCCACTTGCAAGAATTTTCTAAGCCATCACCGTTGCAAGACCTCAATGTATGTTCTTAGGTTTTTTTTTAGGATATAATCAATTTTTCCTTGGGAAGCTCTAGATTACTTTTAAGTGAGAGCTTTGGTGGTAATAATAGTTGAACAATTTTTTTGATCCATTGTCACTATGAGACCTTAATAAATGTTTTAAGGTTTTTGAGGACATGAACCATTTTTCCATGGGAAGCTCTAGATCACTTTTTAGTGATATTTTTGGTAATAAAAACAGTTGAATATGTATATGTTGGTTAGAGATAGAGGGTCTTAGGGTATTTTTAGGTAATGAACTATGGTGACATGAGAGTCTCTAAATCATAGTTTCGTGGGAGCTTTTGATGGTGACAGGTTGTCATTGATGTCAAAAGTGTGTTCATATCAGGAGGAGATGGTGCAATGCAAGAGTTGCCATAGTTGTTGTTCAAAGAAGATCTCAGTTGGCTTATGTAGAATAGTCTGCTCAGATCATCAGTAACATTCACATACTATGTAAGCACATACTATGCAAGCAGTTTCAAATCAGGGCAAGGTTCTTGTTTGAATCACATGACAAGGAGGTTATGATTGGAGGTTATCATTCATGATCTAAAGAGAGTTGACATATGGTATGTTGCTTACCTCAATAATACTTCATCTTCATGCAGTGTGTTCTTGATGTGTTCATGAAAGATTGTTTGCCATTAAGAATAATGGTTGAGTGCATTGATCTGAGAGAGGTTGCTTCAAGGTCAGTTGAGGTCAGTGATAATGGGTTGTGTTTGAGTTAACATTTGAGGTTGGTTGTGCTCAAGATAAGACATATGATGTGATCTTCATTCTTGGTTTACTTGATGCAAAGATTCTTGTCATGCTACCTTGATAGAAGAAGCAAGGTGTTCATAAGATGACATATTTGTGAAGTCAGTTTGTGGTCATATATTCTCCATGCTTCAAGTCTGATTTGAGAAAGGGTTTGTGATGTAATGGGATATCAAGGTCTCCTCATGTTTAAAGTCCTTCATATAAGTATCTTTATACTTCTTGTTGTTGTCTTAGAATGTCCTTTTATTTGATGAAGAATACTTCCTCTATGTTGAATGATGAGATCAGTAAGTAAAGTATTAAACTTAATATTTGTCAATGAAGAAAAGAAACCTAAAAATTAGGTTGTAGTCCTAAAAGTCTAAAGCCCTGAAATGTCTTTTAAATATCCTAATTTGAGCTCTTCACTGCCCATCATACAAGTTTCACTTTTTATTTTTATTTTTCATTGACCTGTGATAAAAGGTCATTTCACTTAGATGTAACCTGCAGGAGGGGTCCTACAACATGTGAAACCGGCCCCTATTCTTTCTCTAACCGACATCTTCGGTGTGGACTTTGAGCGCTTGAGTGCCAAAATTTCATCAACGGTAATGTTTGAAAGTGTTGAAGAGCGCGAAAGATATAATCAATGGATGTGTTTTAAAACCCGACCACCTCTTCTATCATCCAAATTTGAAGGTCTTGTGAACGTCAAAGCATTATATTGACTGCAGTTTGATGTGAGTTTTTGGCAGTTTATGGCATGTTTTGAGCCCGAATAGAAAGTTTCTATTATATCAGTTTAGAGAATCCTTTGAGCCCGAATGGAAAGCTTTTTCAAGTGTTTTCAATGAAGATTTATTTCTTTTTCCAAGGCAGATTCTAAAAACAAGGATAAATCTTCTTTAAGGAAAGAGTTGTTTTTAAGAGTATTATGAAAAGGCAAAAAATGATTAAGAAGAAGATTTTTCTATTGTGTTTGGAGTTGAAGGAAGAAGTTGAAGAAATTTTTTATGCAGAAGATGAATAAATTGAAGGTTATTAATGAATTTTTTTAGACAATATATTCAGATTGAAAATATTTTTTGGCAGAATGTTTTTATTATTCTTCATGGATGAAGTGTGCAAAGAGAATATGAAGTGAATTGATTGCAGGAATATGTATTAAAGGAATATGAAAAGATTTGTCTTTGTAGGTGTTTTGAAAAGGGTCAAAGGAATATGAAGAGATTTTTTTTGGAACAAATTTTTTTTTGTGGAGATATAATTTTTGATGCAGGGATAATTAAAAAGATATAAATGCTCAGATTGAAAAAGTTGAATGAGAGAATGTGAATGGTCATCTGTTATTTAATGGGCTTAGAGGTGCTTTGATGAAGATGTGATGAAGAGCAGAGCATCATACAGCTATGAAGATAACCTTATGAATATTCTTTTAAAAAGAAAACACAAAAGAATGTATGCATGAGCTAATTTGCAGTGAAAGATGTTCTTGATGCAGGATCAAGTGTTTTCCAAAATGATATGGAGAGGAAGATATTGATATTGAATTGTAGAAATAAGAGTGTTGAAATTTTGTTCACAGGAGCTTGTTTTCAGAGAGGTGTGTAAAAGGAATTATTTGTATGGTCTTGACTTGAAAATCAAACAGGAGAAATTAGGGTGTATGATGAAACACAGAGAGTAAATGGTGCAAATTAGATTGAACAGCAATCACTTCTCGCACATGAGATTTTTGTTTTGATTGATTGAGAAAAGCCAGTGAGGCACAGTATGCCAGTGAGGCTTGTGAGACCATTTGTTAGTGAGACACTCACATCAGCCAGTGAGGCTTGTAAAGATATTTTTTAAGGTTAAGCTAGTGAGGCAGTTTTGCAGTGGTTTTTCTACCCCAGGAGGGTTTTCCACTCATGCAATTCTTGTGTCTTGATTTATATTGATTTTCTCTCTGTTTGTGTGTATGATTTATTCATGAGATTTTAATCTCATCATTCATTCTTAGTTATGTGTACATGTGTGTAACAAATGATATCTTTCTTTCTTCATGTCTTGAAAGTTAAATTTGCAAAAGGTTAAAATTTATACAACACTAATTCACCCCCCCTCTTAGTGTTGTCCTGAACTCCTACAGCTTTTGCAAGAACATCATTGGTTGTGACATATTATCTTCTTGATTTGGAGATGGTGCTTTTAATTTTTTCTTTTGGAGCCTTTGGTACATCAATTGGAGTTCTTTTATTGTGTTAAGACCATGGGTGTTTTCCTACTTTTAGGAGATGCATGTTTGATCACAATGTTATGGGAAGCTCTTGTGTGCATAATGAGAGTTTTGACATGTCATGGTTGTTTTTGAGAATCTATCTTAGGTTTATTACAATGCCATGGGTAGATTTGGATCACTTTTAGTGGGATATTTGGTAGTGGTGTGTTATTGTGCCATGGTGGACGTTGGATCTTAATGAATTTTTGGCATGATATAGTTACTTTTGAACAAATTTTTTAGTTGGAGACAAATCAATTTTTGATGTAAATATGAAAATTATGAAGCCATAGGTGGTTCTTGGAGTTTTCATTTTCACCATATATGTAGTGGGAGCATTGTTATGATTTGGGTATAATCTTCTAGTTGAGTATGAGGATCATTTTTCCTTGGAGAGAGATGCTCCTAGATATTCCAGGGTGTTGTAATTAGGGTTTGGTTGGCATGAGATGATTTATAGCCAACTTATTTTTTTGCTAGATAGATTTGGGTGAGGATGAAAATCGCATGGTGTTTCAATGAGGTTTCAACAAAAATATTGAAGAGCCTATACTTGTAGTTAGATGAGAATTCAACATACTCTATAGATAATGGTTTGATAGGTATAGCCCATCTATATATCAGATGCATTTTTATTTTTCTTTATCTTTTCATTTGAATAAGTCTTGAACTATGAATATGTCAACCTTGAGGATGGGTCTATCTTGATCTCTTGAGTAAATTATAAGGATGAATTTGAGTAGTATGAGGCATGGTCAACTATTATGTGTTGATTCCCTAGATGTGGGAATGGATATTTGTAAAGAGGACATTTTGCATTTGAGATTGTGTTACAACTTTTATATAAAAAGATTTCATGATCTGTGTGACACTTATAGTGTCACCTATGTGGCAGAGAACACTACTTTTCATGTGCAGTTAAAGCACATTAATGCATAGTTCTAGATGTTGCAGTTGGTATGCTAAAGTTTGTGAGCATGAAGAAGATCAGATGATGCAAGATGGTTATGGGGATGTTTTTCCTTTAATCATCTAATTAATTTTGTCTATGTTTGGCCTCTTATGCAATGTATAAAGAAAGTGGGAGAATGTTGAGAAATATGTTGTACACCTTGCATACAATATTTTAATATTTTGTAAAGTTGTGGTCCATATTGAAATTGGACAACACATTTTGGTTAGAGAAATATTTTTCTAGGAAGTTGTATGTAATATTAGGAAAATGCATTTAGTGTATGCAAGGGGTCACATGAAGTTATTTCATCTTGAGCACAAGACTTAAATTAAGTTTTATATGGGGTTTGCCTTGGAGGTTGTAATGAATCTTGGATTTAGAGTCAAACTTAAGTGTTGACCTTAGAAATGTCACTTGGGTGCATTTATTAGAAAACCATGATTTTTTGATTTTTGTCTATATATAGAGTGCTTGGGATGGGATACTTATGTGAAGGGAGTGAGCAAATGGAAGGTAGGATTATGGTCGAAACTTCCTCCATTATTGAAGAACATTGATCTATTATAGAAATCAATTGTTCATAGATGGTATGATGTATTATGTGTCTCTAAGAATCATGGAATGGGAAAAATAGGATTCCCATGTAAGTATACATTATATTTAATTATTATTAATTCCTTGATGGCTTGAAAATATGGCCACAAGAAGGCATTTAATGAGGAGGTTACACAAAAAGGTCAAAATTGGGAGTTATGGAGCCTCTTCCTAAGGTATGTGTTATGAAATGTAACTATTGCCATCAAATAGCACCTAGGATTGGGAAAGTGGTCTTTATGTTGGTTTATGGTAGAATCTGACACATAAGTGGTGTAAGAGGAGTCAATATTTTAGCATGTTTGACCATTGATTATGGAGCATTAGTTTTTGCATGGGAAATATGATGCCTAGTTTTGGGCCCATGGTATTGAATTTTGTTTTGAAAACCATTTATGGTTTTTAGTTTATGATTGTTCTATATAATGGAGGCATGGGATAAAGGTTTTATAATTAATTTTCTAGGCACTATTATGCTATCAGATTACCGTTAGTTTGGAGGGATAAGTGGATTGTCTCAAGATGTATTTATATTGTTGATATTAGTACAAGCTTGAGTCTCTTTAGCGATGGAGTTTTTTGGAAAGAGTATTTCTAGGTAAATATGGTGTTCATATGTGTATTGATAATTTTTTATATGTTTCTTCATGTTTCATTTCATTTTAATGGTTTATCGCATGTATTAATTTGATTTAAACACTATTTGGTTAATGTTTCTATTACACTATTTACCCTATATTCAATATTTGATATGAGAGTTATGACTTAATTAGAGAGAGGGATGCCTTTCTTAGAGTGTTTTGAGCTTTTTGTGGTTATAGTGGGAACATTTAATTTACTGGTTTTATAGATCAATGTGTGGTTGAGACTATGATAGACACATTTTGTTTAAAGATTGAGAAGTTTAGTGGCACAAACCATGAACTTTGAAAACTAAAAATGGAAGATCTCTTTGAAGAAAGATATCAATGGAGAGTTATGATAGACAAAGAAAAGTCTATTGGTGTATCATATAAAGATTAGAAGAAGCTCAATAAGCAAACATGAGAAATTATAAGGTTGTGTCTCTCTAATTCCATTATTTTGAATGTTTTTGAGGAAGCTACGATATACAATTTGTGGAGAAGGAGAGGTGAAATATATCAAATAAAGGGTCATGTGAATAAGTTATATCTGAACAATAATGTAATCATTAAAAATGAAGGAATGAGTACTTCTCTTCCCTTGATAATCAACATTCAACACACACCATTTCAAGCCATGGCACAGTAACCACCAATTCCTTGAGGTGTTGTCATTGTCCCCATTGCTCTGGGTAATTAATTGCAGAATCTACCCCATGGGTCAAGAAATATTCTATCCAAGTTTAACAATGATAGAATGCTCTCCTTAGATGAATACATAAATGCTTTCTTTGCTTCATGAGCTATCCTAGGAGTCCAACATGAAGATGTAGCAGTAAGGTTGTTTGTAGAATCTCTAATTGATGTTGTAGCTGAATGATTTTATCATCTACAACCAAGGTCCATAAATAATTAGGCTATCATGAGAATAAAATTTGAGGATAGATTTAAGACCATTGAAGATGAACAAACTCTTTTGGCTTAATTAACAAAGCTAAAAAAAAGATGCATTAACCTATGAGGGAGTTTGTAGCAAAGTTTAATAAGATTATTAATAAAATTAATCAAGCTATGAGACCAACACTAGAGAATATGAAGTGTTTCTTCATCAATGGTCAACCCCTAGATGCGAGTTTCCCCCTGAGAAGGGAAAGACTAGATGATTTGGATGTTGTCCAAGCTATGGCTATATCTATAGAAGATGATCTCCTTACAATAGGAAAATGGAAGAAATATTTTCAAACAGGTAAGAGTTCAACTAATACCTCCTTTGGTCCTATGATTCAAAGATTAGAAAATTATTTAATAGCCCTCAAGAGATAAATTTCATGTAATCAACAACAACCCTTATATCAAGATATACTAAGAAAGGGTTATGGGAATCCTAATAATAATAAGACATTAGGATCGACTAATCCCACACAAAGCCTTACCATTGAAGGACCTTCAACAAGTAGGTGAGGTAATAATGCAGTATGTAACTTTCATTTGAATACTGATCATGATGGTGTTTGTTTCCCTAAGATGAATAGGTTCATGCAAATGATAGCTATTGAGGAAGTTGCTGAAGGAGAGTCTATTGTAGAAGAAACTACTAATTACTTTAGTGATTATGATGTTATCTTCTTTAAATATGAGTTAGATTAAGAAAGAGGAGTGGATATGTATATCAATCTTGGTAATCAGTCATGTGTAGTGTTCACTAGAACTCAACAAGCTACCAAAAAAATATGCTGCTATTGCTCCTAAGTATATTATATCTAGAGATTATTCTACATCATTGAAAAATCTTGATATAGCTACTTCTAAATCAATGGGTTCTTAGGTATCTTCCTTTTTATATGACTGTGAACAAATCTATGATTCTTTTGATATAGTGGAACATTGCAAAAATGCTAAAATCCAAATTTCTCAAGTTGATTATTGAGATTAAATCCCTTTGAGTTAGATAAATTAGTGGAATATATTAAGAAATATTCCCCCTCCTCTTCTCATATTAATTCCCCTTTCCTCAAATGATTTTGGGAGTAGAAAAGAGCCCTTTACAAGTTTGACATGGTTTCCCAAAATCCATAATGAAAAACCTAACCCTTTCTATGCCTCACTTTTCATTACTATGTATAGATTAACTGTATTATAGATTTTAGGGGTTTTGACAATATCATGCCAACCAAAGTTGCACAAGATCTAGGATTCTCTTACAAAAACCTATGGGAAATGCTACTCCATGGAATCCAAACAAGTTCCTCTTTTCAAGCAAATCTAAGATGATCAAGTAGCGCTTGCAACCTATCCCAACAAAATGTTAAAACTCACCATTCTAGTTGCTGGCATCCCAACTAGCTATGTTATGATTCTCAGTCATAGCTTTTGCAAAGATTTGGGAGGTGAAATATAGATGGATTGGTCTCATGCTCTTATCCCCCTAGGTGGGAAGAAAGTACGTTTAGATCCAGAGCCTAAAGCTAAATTTATAATTTTTAAGTCTGGGGATCCTAGGTCAGACATCTTATATATAGAGATAGGTCCTAGAACATATTTGATCTCCTCCATTTCAAGGGAAGAAGCCCCTAGAGTTATTGCCCCAGACATACCTTTTGAATTGTGGGTACTAGAATTTGTTGGTAGTTGTCCATCATCTAGTTCTAAAGTGGGTATTGTATTGATTTGACATGATAATAATAGATATCCTTTTGCTTATAAATTAGAGTTTGGTAACACTAATAATATAGCTGAATATGAAACATTGTTACTTGGATTGGCTACTATAAAGGAAAGGAATTAAAAAATTGAAAGCTCTAGGAGATGCTGAGCTAGAGGTAAAACAGGTCAGAAATATCTTTACTATAAAAAATGATAGACTCAAGCATTATAGGAATAGAGTCTAGGATAGTATTGAATTTCTTGATGTAATGCCATTTAAAATTGACCTATTCTAACTAAGGTACGAATTCAATTATGCATGCCTAGGTACATTGAGCATTGAAAAAGCTTTTTTCCAAGAAATTTTCTTATCCTAAATTCCTTAGGAGTAAACTATCATGGGCTATGTCTCAAATGAGAAATCAATGATTAGATCCACTAATCAAGATGTAATTTTGGTTTTTAATAAAGGATTCCCTACTCTAAGATCAATCTTATCATTGTGGGGATAAGTTTTCATTAACTTTGCAATCCTAACCATTTTAATGTGTCTCCAAAGTTCTTGGAAAGTGTTCTTGAACACATAGACACTTGAGGGATAATTATTTATTAATTATTTCACTTGGACATGTTGTAGTTACATTCTATGTGGTGGGACCCAATATGGGTGCCCACTTTGGAAGTGGAGCCCATGGAGACTTGGAGTTGCTTTCTAGAAGTCCATGTTGATTTGGAGATAACTTCTAGGAGGTGGGACCCATCAGGGGTGCCCACTTTGGAGGAGAATCCAAATGTGGACTTGCAGTTAGCTTTTTTGTTTGCATGAGTGGATAATGTTGCATATACTTTGCATGATTCTTATGTGGGAGTTAATATTGAAGTTATAGATGCATGATACTTGTTACTTGCATGAGCTTACACGGACTTGCATGTTGTTGCATGCTACTTGCATGGACTTGCATGTTATTGCATGTCACTTGTATGAGATTGCATGGACTTGCATGTTATTGCATGTCACTTATATGAGATTGCATGGACTTGCATGTTATTGCATGGACTTGCATGTTACTTGCATGGACTTGCATGTTGTTGCATGTGAGTTGCATGTACTTGCATGTGCTTGCTTTTTAGTTGCATTTACTTGCATGTTAGTTGCATGTACTTATATGGTGATGCATGTGTCTTGCATGTCACTCTAACTCAGGTTCAACTTTGCATGACTCTTGTATGATGTTGCAAGTTGTTACATGAATCTTGCATGATACCAAAAGGTTGTTACAGATCCATATTGGGGATGCCAATTAATGCATGTTGTTTGCATGACATTGGTGTGAGTTGGAGTACTTTAGTTGATAGTTTGATTGGGACTTCTTGGGTGCCCATGTTTGAGACTTTTAGTTTAGTTGTAATTTCTACTATGCAGCATTGGAGTTCACAATATTGAGCACATAGTTTTTGCATGAGGAATATTCTCTTGTTATTGGATACAATTCATTATATTTTGAAATCCATGGCTTCTATATAATGATGCCTGACAAGGGTCGTTGTACCTTGTATTTAAATATCTCTATTTGTTAGTCCCAGGCAATGTATCTATGGCAATTTACAACAGAACTAACAACTAACAGTCCCACACTACTTAGAATTAAGCTAACTTCCTAATCAAGCTTATACCCTTACTTATTACTGGAAAATACATCTAAATGCTAGAAACTGAATCTGATAAATAATCAAACACATATGCTGGAAAGAAGTGTAACTAAGAAATAATAGCTAGTGACCAAGTTTTAATCTAGAATTCAATAATAAATTGTGAAACAAAAAAGTAAATCATACTAAAGCAAGACTTATTCTAAGAATGAAAATAACAATTAATCTACCAAGATGGAAAAAGATAAATAGAAATGAAATACTAGTCTCTCTCCATAAGTGGGAGTGGGACCTTGCTCCATACCATTGGAAAGGAGACTAGACTAATGAATTATAATTAGGGGTACCGAATTATCTACTCTTTTATTCCAAATTATTTAGAAACACCATATGCATGTAATTGACACACATATTTGAGGGTCCTTTCAATCTTTCTTTTTCGACAACAAAAAGACTATCTTCCTACTTCTAATCTCTATATATCAAATGTTGTTCTGATACACATTCTTAGAGTCCTTATTCCCTACTACAATTCATTAAAAATATCCAAGTCTTATTACATAATACATGCAAAATACTAAAAGATAATATAATGACACTATAGGTGTCACAAGAGTTCAACTAAAGTTTGTAAATAGGCCATAAGGGCCGATAATAGAGGAACAAAAGAGAACTAAAATAAAAAAAAATTGGCATTCTCTTTATTGCACGGCTACAACTAGGACTCCAGCTTGTGGTATGAACCTTGTTATCTTAAGTGTAGTTCCCTTTTCTCCAAAATTCCCAGTCATTCATGGTACATTTGCCAACTGTAGTTATTTCCTCAACTCTTGATGCCTTCTACCGAGCTCTGGAGTCCTTTAGGAGGAACTCCATAGCTATATCTAGAGGTTAGATACCTACACACAAAAGGGGTATATTTCTGCAAGATTCTGTTAGTGACCATCCACAATCCTGAAACCATCTAACTATACGACTACCATGATATAACACTTATTTCTAACAAGATTAAACAAGATTTCTACTAATTTTTATGGTACAACCAAGGCATGATGGTTCTATAGGGCAGAAAAGGGAGATAAATTAACATATATAATGAGTGCTACCTGTAGACACCTAAAAATGTCTTTTACCATCAAACTGACTCCAGACATCCCTAAACATACCAATTTCCCTTCTAACCAATTAATTAAATTTTTATCCCTCCATTTCCTAAATTCACATCATTTTATCCCCAAAATTGAATTAATTTCATTAATTCAATAGTCCAAACCTTAGCCAATTGATTTAATAAATATGCAATATTTATTAAATCAATTTCCCCCTTTTCACTAAATCTAATTAATTAGTTAAACCATGTTAACTCAATTAATTCAGCCTACTAATTGACCTATCCCTACCCTAGACAATTAAATAGCTATTATTTAATTACCTACCCTAGCCTACCTCATCTTAGCCCTAGGATTGATTAAATAAAACCTATGTTTAATTAATCCTAACCTCTCATTTGGGTGGTCAAACCTAGTTTAACACCCTTCCCCACATCCTCCAAATAAAAATTTGAAATAAACCCACCTAAGTCATTTTTTTATTTTAAAACATCCCACATCACATTTAATTCTCCTTACAACCCCTTACCTCACCCATACTCATTTATTTCCACTTATCCCCAAATGAATTTTTAATTCATTTTACATTCCCCATATGAATCTTTAATTCAAAAATAATCCTTCACACCCATGCTCATTTAATAACTTCTTTTCCCAAAATGAATAAAAGATTCACTTTTATTCCTAGCCCTCCATTCCTCCAAGATCAAATCTAGGCCCTCCACATCACTTTTATCCTCCACCATTGGATCAAAATCCCTCCAAAATCTCTATAAATACAACATCTCTCAACCCATTTTGGGGATCCAATCTTCAAGTAATGTTACCATGTCCAAATGTCCACTTGAGCTAGAATTATGAGTTGCATAATTAGGATAGCATTTCACATTGAATCACTTATTTAGGGAATATCATGTCTTAGGAGCTCTTAGGGTGCAATGCTTCTTCCTCCCTTGATGAGATTGGGTCTTCATGTGAAGGTATAACTTTGTGTTATTTGCATTTAGTTTGTATTTTCAACTTCATTTGTTTTCCTAATCTACACTACCTATCACTCATCATCCTCCCCCAACTCAAGGGTTTGCAGGTTCTCCTACATTATGTTGAAGCCTTGACCTATTGAGCTAATAAAACCACTCCACCAAGTTGTAGATAAGAAAAGATGTTTTCCAGTTTGTCCTGTTGTAGTGGCATTCCCAACCATTCCTGAAACTTACTGTCCTCCATCTATTCAATCCACATATGCAAAGGTTCAATGATGAGAGGTGGCTTGAAACACATACCAATCCATTCTTGTTGATACTTTTCAATTAGGCTAACCACAACCTTGGCTTTTCTTATAAACCACTTAAGGTTCACAGGGGACATTGGGTCTCTCATTTTCTTCTCTGTCGTCAAAGTGGGCAATCTTTTCCTTGCTGTTGAAAGTCTTGTAGGAACTAAGAAGACCATATATGTGCCAAACTCTAGAAAACATTCTTCCAAATTCCTTTTATACAGAGGTAGGAAAGCATCAATATAGACAAACGGTCTGAATTTGTTCTTGAAGGATAAAGGATTTGGACTTTCAAGCCAGATGAATAACCCTGCATTCTCAATATAGGATGTGTGTGCATCCATCCTCTGTTGCCAAATCTCATGATTCTTCATCAAGGATATGAATGCCCTTAATTAGCACTCTCATACAAACAAATTAATGAAGAAGGAAGTATAGTCTTCCAAAAAAATTGTGCAGGAATAGTTCACAAAGGAAGTTCTTATCTTCATCAGAGCTAAGGACATATACTGTTATGAAATCATGACCATTTTCAATAGTTTAAGTCATGCTTGAGATGAGCAATGAGAGTTTTCTTTGGAGAAATATTTCCCTTAAGAACATAGTATAACTCCCACTTGGAGGTCTACATGATAATATATCAGAAGAAAGGGTGGCTATTGTCATGATTCTATCTTCTAGCATTCTTACCTTTGCATTTAGGGCAGAAATTTCCCTCTGCTACCAAACCATCATAGAATTGTTGGCCAAGTCCCTACACCTTCTCTCCCAATTTATTATGGCCCTGGGACATTGAATTCAACCTCTCTCAAAGAGATGTTAGTTTGGGTCCTCTAATAGACCGTGGGTGTAAGGATTGTGAGCTCCCTTATGATCTCTTGTTGGTCAACAATTTTATTATTTTCCAAGGTTAGCTGATAAGCTTTCTTCTCAATCCTGTCCCTCATTGCTAACATTAGGGTAAGGCAGTTGTTTACTGCTGTAGTGGAATTTTTGAATTGTTTGTTCTTCTCCGTTATCTCTGCCTCCCTGGCCAATGCCACTTCCTCTTTTTTCCTTATTTATGCTTCTTGACCTTTAATTATTGTATCCTTTTCCTGGATGCTACTTTGAAGGAGAGAAATTTGTTGATCCTTTCCTGTCTCCTCCTACATGACCTTTTGGAGGTCTGTAATAACAAGACTCTTGTTCTAGAGCATTCTCTTCAAATTCTTAATTTCTTCCATCACTAACTACTCCAAAGAGACTTCACTATCTTCATGGTCATAAGGTTGGGACCGTCTCTCACTATCATGCTTTGTCTCCTCTACCACTCTCTTCCCTTTATCAATAGATGACCCTGCCCCTATTGCTATCTCTAAAGCTGCATGAGACTTTGCTTTGGTCTCTGGTGCCTCTGACTCTGGTGCTTCCATAAGCTCAACACCTTCTTCCATTTCTATCTCTATTATTCCTCCAAAGGTAGGAGAGTATTCTTTTGCATAGGTCTCATCATGCACATGTTCAATCTCAGTTGCTTGTGACTCACTCTCACCACCTATTGGTGTTGAGTTTTGAAGTTTTGTTAAGACCTCAACAATTAGTTCTACATCCATCTCCATCTAAGTCTTTTCCCTCTTGCATTTACTTCTTTAGAGCACTTTTTGTGTTTGCTTCAGAGGTCCTTCTGAACCTGAGGAAATATTCTAGGGCTCAAGAATGGGTGCCTCTGGTGTTGTGGAAGCCTCTATAGGAGATTCCTTCTATGGTTTGTCTTTTCCTTTCTTTGTTCTCTTCTTTATCTCTAGTGGTGAGGGATTCTCTTCAATTTTTGCTCGTTCCTCTTGTGCTACTACAGATGGAGATGGGATAGTCTCAATTACATTTACCTTCCTCTTTCTAGTTATAAGAGAGGAGGATATTGTTATAATTATTTTCTCTTCTTCAATTTTTGTTGGTTCCTTCTGTGCTACTATAGGTGGAGATGAGACAATCTCAATTACACTTGCCTTCCTCTTTCTAGTTACATGAAAGGAGGATGTTGTTGCAATTATTTTCCCTTTCTTATCCTCTCAGATAGAGGAAGAACCCTTAGTGGAGGCTTGCTTTACCTTCTTCTTGTTTTTGTATTTACCTTGTAAGAAGGCCTTCCACTAGTTTTCCCCTCCCTCATGTGTTAAGAAATGATTCTTCATGATAAGAAAAACAAGCCCATGGTGTTTTAACTGACCCTTCCCCTACTAATATTTATTTGCAATTGAGGTGATGGCAGAGTAGAGGAAATTTAGCATGTTGATTTGATATTCAAGGTGATTCTAACCATGCCTTAGGAGGATAAACATTTTCATAATAGGCCCCAACACTATGTAAAATTAACCATCACAAGTGAAATATTTCATGAGTCAAGTGGCTAGAGAACACCATGGGGAAGGAAGACTAGTCCTAACAAGTCCTTTTACTTTTCCCTTATTTACATGCATTTGAATTGAGGGTTTATTTCTATTGAAAAACATTTTATGATTTTAGAATACAAAGTTTTCAAATGATATAATCTCTCACCTTCCCCTGGCAGGTCTGAAATCTCACTGATGATAGCCATGGAGATGGGGATGGTGGCACCCCAGACTTTACTCTAGCCTTTCTTGAGGTACAAGACAAATTCTTTGACCACATCCTCTCTATACCCTTCAAAGTTTTCTAGGAATGGTAACCAACCTACATTCTGAAGAATATCTGCAACTATTTGGTCTTTTACTAGTTCTTCCACCATTGCAGGTTCAAATTTCTTCTTTACCTATCGATCCCTTCCTTTCTTACTGTATCTCAATCCTGAGTCTCTCTTTTTTCTATTGTTTTCTCTTGTGAACCTCAACTACAAAGTTATTTGTAGTAATGATGGTTGTGCAAGGGAAAATTAAGACAAAAATACTCCACACGAGGTGGTCATGTCACTCTGAAGGAATAGTAATGGTGGCACGTGGATGACAATTGTGGGGGCATGTTGGTTAATAAGGGAAAGACAATGATTAATGATTGATGGTACCAAAAGAAATATAGTAATTATCTTATTTAACAAGTTAAAGACAAGTGTTACCTACTATTGCCACTCTAATTATTTCACTTCAGGTCATAAATGTGTGTCATATCGTCAACGAGATGTGATTTGATCCTCCATCATTACTAGAATGTGTGACATGGCATTGATGATTGTTGCAACGCCTGTCCCCTCACTTGCTGATGATGTCACCATGGAACATGCGTCAGTAGGAGTGACAAGAAAAGAATCCTTGATTAGCAGACAACTATCTCTTCTAGATGTGGTATGTCAACGTCATACCTGTGAGATGCTGCTGTCGTGGCCCAAAAATTAGTGCAAAGATGAGCACTGGCAAGCTCTAGAGATGATGTTTTGTGAGCACCAGAGGTGCTCCTTGAAAGGTTTAGAGATGCTAAGAAGCGTAGGAGGTGCTCCTAGAAGGTTCAGGTGGTATTGTTGAAAGCACCGGAGTTGTACCTAAAAGAAAGAAAAGAATCACTATTGTTCGTTTTCAGTTCTTTTATTTTATTATTATTTTTGAGAAGGGCCGCCATTTATTGGTTTTCAACCCATTTTTTTTCTTCTTCTTTTTTTTTAATTTTTTTTAATCCATCAACCATGCAAGAGAGTGTGACCTCTCCTACGTAACATAGGTCCTTGACACTCTCTTCCTTAGTGGATGGTCGTTGGTATAACCGAATCCTATGACCATTCACTAGAAACGTGGTATCTCCTCCATCAATGGGTGCCAACCAAACTGTTCGAATGTCATAGACTTCTTTGATCTCATAAGGCCCCATCCAATGAGTTTGCAACTTTCCTTTGAATTCCTTGAGCTTGATGTCATACAAGAGAACCCAATATCCACGTTGAAACATCCTCCTCTTGATATGCAGATCATGCCATTGTTTTCTCTGATGCTAAATGATCTCTGTTTGTTGAATGGTCTCCATCCTAATCTCATCTAGCTCATTAAGTTGTAAGATCCAATTTTGTTGTGCAATGGAGAATGGTAACCCAATATCAAGTGATGTTCTTAGTGTTTGGAGCTCAAATTCTATTGAGAGGATAGGCTTCTTCCCATAGACAAGTTCATAGGGAGAAAAATTTGTTGTTGATTTCCATGTTGTGTTGTAAGCCCATACTACTTCATATAGTCTGTTTGCCCAATCTTTCCTATTCATTGCTACTGTCCTTGTTAATATATTTTCCAATTCTTTGTTGGTGACTTCCACCTATCCATTAGCTTGAGGATGATAAGGTGATGACTTCCAGTGTTTGATCTGATAGAGCTATGTGAATGCTTGGATCACTTGAGAAGTGAATTGGGGTCCTTGGTCTGAGATTTTAGTTCTTGGGGATCTAAACCTCAAGATAACTTGGTTGTACAAGAAATCAACAACTTTATCTTCCCTAGCAACCTGCAAGGCTTGAACTTCTGCCCATTTTGTCACATAATTAGTGCACACTAAAATGTATTCTTTTCTTGGTGATGTTAGAGAAATAGGTCCAACAAAATTTATACCACGCTATTCAAATGGTTCTAAAACCACCTAAGGGTGCAGTGTCATTTCATTTGTGAATGTGGTTTGTCCCATCCTCTGACATTGATCACATTGTCTTACATACCTTTTTACATCCTTATGCAAGGATGGCCATTAATAGCCTGCTCCTAATACTTTATGGATGGTCCATTATGCAGAGTAATGTCCTCTCATTGGTTCATCATGGCATGCCCTCATGACATCAAAAATTTCATCATCCCTGAAGCACCTGCGCAATACAAAGTCACACATTTGAACAATAGAACATTCAACCATTTATAGGATAAGCTTTCTTTCATCAATTTCTTCCTTTGTTTTGCAGTAAATTGTGGAGATAACAAGCATGCAACTAAGAGATTAGCTATATCAACAAACCAAGTGGTTGTTGACACAACAAATAAATGTTCATCTAGAAAACCATTCTCCATAGGTGCATTTTATCCTCTTGTATGCAATCTAGACAAAAAGTCAGCAACCAAGTTAAACTTCCCTAGATTGTCAACAATGGTAATGTCAAACTCCTATAACAACAATAACCACCTAATCATCCTTGCATTGACAACTAGTTTGTTAATTAAGTATCTAATTGCTACATGATCAGTGTGTATAAATATTTTGTATCCTATGATATAATGTCTAAATTTTTTGATAGCATATATATTACAGCCAAGAATTCCTTTTCTGTGGTGCTATACTTTTTTCAACGGGAGTTAGATTCTTACTGATGTAATAGATGGCATACATTCCTTTCCCTTCCTCTTTTTGTCCTAGGACTACTCCTGTTAACTCATTGGATACATCTGTTTGAATGTGGAAAGGGATAATCCAATTAGTTGCTCTTAGAATAGGGATGTGAGTCAGTTTCTCCTTGATAGTTTAGAAAGAAGTTTGACATTCTTCTATCGAAAGGAACTCAGTATCTTTTGTCAAAAGGAAGAACACATTAGTAGCTATTTTACTAAAAGTTTCAATGAACCTCTTATAATAACTAGCATGACCTAAGAAACTCCTGACATCAGTCTAATTTTTAGGAGTAGGCAATTGTCTGATTACTTCCACCTTGTTGTTGTCTACCTTGATCCCCTCAGCAGATATGTGATGGCCAAGTACAATACCTTGTTCCACCATAATGAAATACTTCTCATGACTCAAGGACAAGTGGTGTCTCTCATAGCATTTCAATACAATGTCTAAATTTTGTAGGGCATCCTCAAATGTGTTTCCATAAACAGTGAAATCATCCATGTAAACTTCCATACGTTCATTTGCTAATTCTACAAAAATGGCTAGTACTACCCTTTGGAAGGTGGCTGGTGCATTGCAGAGCCCAAATGGGAGCACTCTGTATGCAAAGGTCCCCCAAGGGCAAGTAAAGGTGGTCTTAACTTGGTCCTCCAGTGTCACCTGAATTTGATTGTATCCACTAAAACCATCCAAGAATAAAAAGTATTTCCTCCCTGCTAGGTTGTCTAACACTTAGTCAATGAATGACAAGGGGAAATAGTCCCTTTTGGTAGCCTTATTCAATTCCCTATAATCAATACATACTCTCCACTTCCCATTCTTTTTGGGCACTATGACCAATGGGGGCACCCACTGGCTACTTGAGATGGGATAGATGAAGCCAGCTTGCAACAATTTTTCTATGTCAGTTTTCACAATTTCTTTTAGAGCAGGGTTCAATATTCTCTAAGGTTGTTTGATATGCTTCACATCTTCTGTATATATGTGGTGAGTGCAAATATCAGGAGGCATGCCCCTCATGTCCTTATATTCCCAAGCAAACTCTTTTGAATGAGATTCTAGAAGATTAAGAAGGTTTGCCTCTTGCTCTGTTGTTAACTGAGTACCGATGTTAAGTGTTTTGATAAGTAAGATCATAATTTACTGTGGTTTGTTAAATGGATGTTCCTATTCTACATTCTGGACTCATGGTGTTTGGGGGCAAGAATGTGGAAGCAACAGATTAAAGGTGGCAAGGTCTCTATAGAAATTTTCTCCACAAGGTAGCATTGGCAAGGGTACAAAGGGTTGCAATAAAAAATTCATGCCTTAAATCTTGAGTGGGGTCCATTGCATCCCCTTCAATGAGGATGTGAGTTATGTCTTCAAGGGTATCATAATCTATTTCTCCTTTCAATTCCCCTAAGTGCTCTGTAATAGTCACCATGGACAAGGAAACACTATTTTCTCCAATGGTTGGTTCATCTACCCAAACTTTCCCTGAGTACCAGATAGATGGTTTGGCTAGGGGATATATGGAGATATTTTTCATTCCCATTCCATTGGATATGACCATATCACTTTTTTAGCAGTCAATTGAAGCTGCTACATTGGCCAACCAAGGATTTCCTAAGATTAAGGGGTAAGAGTTTTTGTGGTTCCTTGGTTCAAGAATAAGAAAATCCACAGGGTATTCCCATGATTCTATCATCATAGGTACATCTGTAAGCACTCCCTTGGGAATTGCCACTGACTGATCAACGAACTGTAGAATGATGGAAGTGGGTTGCATACATGTGAGAGCAAACTTATTAGAGGTTTGGACTGCCATCACATTGATTGCCACCCCTAGATCAACCAACACATTTGATATATTAGTTCCTCCAATGTAGATTGTGATAACAGGGTTGCAAGGGTCACCATATTCAGGGAGGAGTATTTCCCCCATTAGTAGGTTGACTACTTTTCCTCTTTGATGGCTTGGAGTACTGATATCTCAATATTCAATTGTCTGATCTCCTAGAGTAACTCTGATTCTTCAGTAGTTTGTATTTGGTTTGATGGTATTTTTTTGGTTTTTTGAGGGACAGTGTGTTTTAACCATCCAGGGAAGGGTGCCTTACTTGCAGTCTCTAGAGAAGCTCTAGAGTGTAACTCCGGAGGAGCTCCGGAGTGGGACTCTGGGAGAACTCTGGAGTCTGTCTCCAAAGGAATTCCAGAGTGTTTTACAAATTGTTTTTCTAGCATCCTAGTGGTAATAATATCCGGTGGAAGTTGTTGTTCTGGTTCATCAATGATTTCAACAATCATCAGGGAAGATGGTCTTGGAAAAAATTCCCCGAGCATAGCTAGAGGTTATCAAGTATATTGCATTTACTTCGACTGTGTTTTCCTGATTAGTTAGGTAAATTACTGCCCCTTGTTTATTATGTTTAGGATTTTCCATAGGCTGAGTAGGGAGAGGTGGTTGACTGACAGGTTCATTTTGTTGTTGTGTATTTGTTGGACCTATCAGTAGGGCCTGCTGATGATTAGGGAATCGTCTTTGTCGATTTTGATAAGGTTGACTAAAGTTTTGATGGGAATTCCACTGAGGTGCACAATGAGGTTGAAACTGTGCTGGTTCTTATTGATTCTACCAGGTCTAATTTCACCATTGTTGGTTAGACTAGGGTTGATTTTCCCATTGTTCATTTCCCCATTTTTGGTTAGGCCATGGCTGGGTTTGCCATTGTTGGCTTTGCCACTCTGGTGGATAGAATTGGGAAGGTTGTATGCGTCCATTCCACTATATATTCCATTGGTTAACCCCCCAATTTGTAGCACCTCTGAAAGTTTGTTGATGTGGATATGAGTGATTACCATGTTGTTTCTGGCCAATTTAGTTCAATTATTCATCAATCTGGGTGTTTTTCTTTGTCAACCTTTTCAAAGTAGGAAGTTGGTCACACTGGTTAGTAGGGTGGCTTTTCTCACAAATTGGTAGACCTCAGTCTTGTCTAAGGGGCATTCTCTCAAAAGATGTTTGTTTATGCAACTAGAACAGTAAATGGACAATGGTTTTGTAGTTCTATTTTTTTCTTGAATTCCATCTGTTATCACCCAGATTTGCACCCTTGCATACAGTTGTGAAACCTCTGCAATCTAGAGTAACATGGGAATGATCTCTAAGTGTGGGACTTTGCTAAATGAGATCAGACCTCCGGAGAAGGCCGGCTTCCTTAACTGGTTATCACCTAAAACTACTGAATCTTAAGAGGAAAAGAGAGAAGGAATGCTTTAAAGTGAAGGACGAAACAAAAGCTTGAAAACAAAGGGTGATTCACCAAGTTTAATAAAAGAACCCTCACAATACTAAGGAAATGCACAGCATAACCAAATATAATAAGCAAACATACACAGATTCAACTGATCCTAGCAAAGGTGAGAAACCAGATGATTGAGAGGAACAAAGACATTCACAAACAACCATAAGTAGATTCACACAGGACTAGAAATCAGTCCAAAGAGGCAAAATAACTTGAGTATATTCAATGGGAAGGCACAGTTACAATATAGAAGGCTCTGTTTGGAAATAGAAAGCCTAAATGCTAAAAATTTTCCAACCTTATTTACATCATATGAATGCATATATAGCATTCCAAACTAACCCTAAGTCAGTTACAAAAATTGCTCTAAGAGCTGTCTCAAAAAAAATATCCTCGCATGAATGACTGTCCAGCTGCAGAAGTTATGGCATCAAATATCTAGCACTGGGCAGCTAGAAGATATTCTCTGTCTTTAATGCAAGCAGCTTACTTGTCCTTTCTCAGCAACACATATATGAAAAATATCTGAAACAGGGTGGTAGGGAAATATCTTTTACCATCAATGTGAGCTGCCTCATCATGGTGCAGCAATGAATGCCAAAAATATCTTCATCTACTCAAAAATGGTCGCTGAAACATCCCCTCGACCAAAATATGCAAAGCCAGATCTAAAAATGGAAAGGTGACAAAAACTCCTGAAAACCTTGCCAAATGAAAGAGGTGACAAAATATGCATCTTTGTCTCTTACAACATGTCAAAATTCACTAGGATGGAGGAAATACAGGCGGTCAAAGTTTTGGTCAACCGCTTGTATATATCACTATGTATTTGTGTATATATCGCTTGCATTTGCCGCCCCAATCGGCATTCAAAAACCTTCTCTGCAACTCCTTTGTACATGCATGGCGCTTTGTATATCGGACTTGTACATGCCTTGTATTTTCAAAATTATATATGCATACAATTTCCCTTGTATGTGCGGGCCCCACCTCTTGCATGTTAGCTTGTATCTGGTCTTGCATATAAAAATGTACAAGCAAACATACAAGCATAAAATACATACAAAGTGCTTATGCCTTGGTGGACCCCACCATTTGTATGTTAGCTTGCATGTATGTCTGCCGCCACGTGGGACTGCCTGATTCGTTGCTGAGCTAGTTCAAGGAGCATCGCTAAAAACTGTATCTGCGCTTTGCATATTGCAATATACAAGCACAATTGTACATGCAAGCCGCGGACTTCAAATTTTATGAAATAGCCTGAAAAGACTTTGAAATCTGGCTTGTATACTTCCTTTGTCTGTTTTCTTGTATATCGCAATATACAAGCGCCAAATATACAAGCCACGGACCCCAAAAATTTATCAACTACTTTGACTGCTAGGTCAGATCCAGCTTGTATCACTTTCTTTGTATATTTCCCTACATGTTCAAATATATAAAACACTTATACATATACAAGGCGGACCCGAGACCTAAAATGCTGAATTTGATCTTCAATTCAAGTCCGCCTTGCATACAACCCTTGTATCTCTAACTTGTATATCGCAATATACAATCACCCATATACAAGGCGGACCCCATGACTTTATAAAACAAGTTAAAAATGCAATCGGGTCTGGCTTGTATGTAAACCTTTGTATATCGGCTTTGTATGTGCAAACATACAAGAGAAATATACATTCTACTGTTCATGCTCACTTGTATCTTCTAACATACAATTGGCCTTGTATGTGCACAGGCCCCACCTCTTGTACATTCGGCCTTGTATGTTTCTTTGTATGTTTCGCTTGTATGTGCAAAACATACGAGCGAAATATACAAAGAAACATACAAGGCCGAATGTACATTCCACAGTAGCGGATGCACTTGTATGTCAAACCTTGTATCTTTTTGTTGCATGTGCAAACATACAACATAATATGCATTTGAAACCTGATATGCATTGAGGGAATATTCCTATAATGTATCTCCTGCTTTGTATAATTTTCCTTGTATGTTTCTCCTTGCAACCAGATATACAAATTGGGAATATCCTAGGAATCTGCAAAAGATTCCTCCTTGTACATGCACCCTCCTAAGCCCAATATACATTCAGAAATACATAAAACTCACTTTTTTCATCATTTTCTAAGGCCGATAGAGATTTTGCAAGCCCGCCAATGGACATTTAAACTGTATGTTGACCAAAATTTTGACCATAAATAACTTCTTTATTTGGCCGAATTTCAGGGTGATGTAAAAAGCAAACCTGCCTATTTTTTCAAGATCTTTCCAATGCTAAGGTTTTTTTAGGCAAGGCTTTTTGGTAAATTTGGCACTTTAAGCTTTATAGGAACATTTTCCAAAGGATTTTCAAGGAAAAATACCAGGTGGGCTATTTAGCTCTGGACAGAGGAAAATGGGTCAACACCATCCAAGGTGGTGTTCAACTGACTGAGGATGTCTATTTTGAGATTAGCAAGTTCCTCCATCAATTGACCTATATCATACTTTCCTTTAGCAGATCTGGGTGCCCTAATTCTGTCCTACATTCTAGAGTAATTCCTATAGATTTCTTCTATGTCTGGCATGTTCAGTCAGTTAATGTTTCCCTTCCCCATCAAATCCAAGACTTTCTTTGATTCTTTTTCTAATCCCCTAAGGAATAAGGCTTTGGCCAAATTATGTTCCATGGGATTCCCATATCTTTGCAAATAAAAATTGAATCTATCTAGGTAATCTTAAAAGCTTTCATCCTCCTCCTGTTTAGTTCTAAAAAGCTCCTCTTTCCTATCACTAACTTGATAGTAGTCCTAGTATTTGTTGTTAGGAAAGGTGTCTCAACCTTGTAACTACAAATGGTTACGATTCTTCCTAGTTTTGGTCTTTTCGAATACACTTTATCTTGAAGAATGGTTTAGAACTTTCAAAGTTTCAAAAGAGGCTAAAAATGACAGGGCTTACTATTTTTAGTAACTCTACACTTGAGCTCAGATGGACTAGAAATTTTCCCAAAAGGTGCGAAACTTTCAAGTAAACATCTCAGGTGAGTTTTGACTCAAGATCATACTTGGATTGAAAGATATTTCATTCTCTAAACTGGTAGCGAGTTGTTCACTGAGTCCTCTACCTCTGACAAGCTTGGTTATCTTGATCTCCACGTCATATTCCATGACTTTGGTGATCCAACCAATCCTTTTCTCACTAACATCTTTACTCAATAGGAACTCCTTCACACTGGGATGAGCGACCATCAAATGTATCTTGTTATTAGAAACAAGGTGCTGAAACTTCTTGAGGCTCTTTATCACTGCCAGGACGTGTTTCTCAACAAAGCTATACCTTTGCTCATACTCCTCCAGCCCTTGGCTAAAGAAAGTGATTGGTTGCTCAAAAACCTTCACTCTGCTACTGTACCAGGATTGTAGAGATTTTATCCAGGCCACCATAAGCATATAAGATAAAATCCTTGGAGAAATCAGGGTTTACCAAAGTTGGTGCAGCCGCTAATTCCTCCTTGATGGACTCAAAGCTGAGCTTGGCCTCCTTCGTCCAACTGAAAACTATGTTCTTCTTTAACATAGACGTCAAAGGCTTCAAAAGATTCGCAATGTCGGGGTTAAACCTTCGTAGAAAATTAATTTTGCCAATAAAACTTTGTAGTCCCTTCTTATGACTGGGTAAAGGTAGCTCCAAAATAGCTCTTACCCTTTTAGAGTCAATGGTAATGCCCTCTTTTGACACAACATGCCCTAACAACTTGCCTTCGTGCATAATGAATATGCACTTCCTGGGATTGAGAGATATCCCAAATTCCTTGCATCTTTCAAATACTAGCCTCAGATGAGATAAATGTCCAGCTGCATTCTTGGAAAAAACCATGATGTCATCCAGGTATACCAGCACCAATTTATACATCAAACTCTTAAAGGCCATATCCATGGCTCTCTGAAAAGTAGAGCCAGCATTTGAGAGGCCAAAAGGCATTCTTTTGTAGGCCATGGTACCCCATTTGGTGGTGAAAGCAGTCTTGAACTGATCCCCCTCCTTGACTAACACCTGATTGTAACCAGAAAACCCATCAAGCAAAGAAAACCTTTCTGAGCCAGCCACTACCTATAGAATTTGTTCCATTGAGGGCAGTGGGTAGTGATCTTTTAAGGAGGCCCTATTAAGGTCTCTGAAGTCGACACACAGTCTAATCTCTCCATTCCTTTTTCTTACAGGGACAAGGTTGGAGACCCAAGAAGTATGCTTGATTGGAAAAATAATTTTCCCTTCAATTAGCTTAGTCAGTTCTTTAATCATTAGAGGCTCAAGCTTTGGATTTAAAGGTCTTTGCTTCTACCTCATAGGTTTAGTACCTGATTCTAACTCTATGGTGTGCTGGGCAATCTGAGGGTCGAACCCCTTTAGGTCTGAATAATCCCAGGCAAACACCCCTTCAAATTCTTGACAGAGAGCAATAAAAGCTCTTCTGTCCTCAGCTGAGCAGATTTTACCAATTTTAAGAAGCTTACCTTTAAAAATCTCCAGCTCTTCATAATGCTCTTCTTTTACCTGCATACTAGTCTTTCTTTTCTTCAGTTGATCATCTGTACTAAAAATAGATTCCAAGGTTACCAATCCCTTGGGTAGTTGTTTGTTCTCAACTGAACAAATTGATCATTGCCATATTATTGTTTAAGCTTATCCTAATTTATCACAGAAAAATCATCTTCCTCCAACAAGAAACGCAGGATCTACTCATCACTTTCAAAAACTTGCCAATGAATATTATTGTCAGGGATAGAAAGCCTATCCACTATTTTTACATGAGATTGCACCTTTTCTTGTCGAATATCACTAGGGATATCAAACTGAGCTCCAATTGTAGCTAACCTATCAGCATGGGAGTTCTGATTTCTTAGAATGGAAATCAGATTAAAAGCATCAAACTCTTCAATCATGTCCCATACCCTATGCTTATAGCACTTCAAAGTATCATTCTTTGTAAGATGTAGTCCTCTTACCTGATTTACAATTAGTTCATTGTCCCCAAACACTTGTAAACAGCCAATCTTTCTCTTTCTTGCCCATTGTAAACCCTGGATCAATCCTTCGTATTCAGCAGTGTTATTGGTGCACGAGAAGGCAAAATGGAAAGCAGCATAATATCTCTCACCTTGGGGAGATACAAGCATTGCACCACCACCAGACCCATTTCTGCTCCTAGAGCCATCAAAATACATTTTCCATACCTCTCCTTGTTGCTCTGTCTGTTGTTCTACATCTTTTACAAGATTTGGTATTGCTACTTCAGGTTCATGTAGTATGTAAACCCCCATACCATTTTCTTGAATATGTGCCTCAGGATCATCTATAACATTTTCTAAGGACCGCTCCCTTAAGAGTACCTCTGGTATGCTTTTAGCTTGTAGTTCTTGAGCAGCAACAAACTCAGGATCATCAGAAATAATGCAATTTACATTAACAACACTCGGTGTGTAAGGCTCTATGTGATGATTTGAAAGTAACTCAGATTTTAAAGTTACTTTGGTGCCATACCTGGTCCTAAAAAACATGTGGGACCAGTCTGAGGATAAATATACTCCTATCTTGGCTATAAATTCTCTTGATAAGCACATGGCAAAATAAGGAGGCAAATCTATGATGAACACCTCCTGTGAAATGGAAACATTTGGGCAAGTGTGCAGAGTGAGGCCTAGGTCTTTTATTACACCCATAGTATTAACAGATGTGCCATCTAATTGGAGTACACCCTTCTCAAGAGGTTGGTATTTGAGCCCTAATTGGTCTGCAATTTGTTTAGGCATCACGGAACTGCTTGCTCCACTGTCCACCATGCAATTACGTACTAATTTGTCTCTAATTATTAATGATACATAGAATGGGAGTGGTTTAGCACTTTGGTTTGGCTATTTGTTGTTATCCTGGGATGAATTGGTGAGGACAGCCCTATTTGGGTCAACAGTCGTATCTTTGGATACTTTCAAATCAGACAAGGTAGATTGCAATATGTCTTTTTGGCTCGAGATGGCTAAAGAATCCCACATAGACAATGTCACATTCATCTTCTTCATATTTTCAATAATATTGAAAGGTGGAGTGACACTTACCTTTTGTTGTGATTTTGTAGCAGCAACCTCTGCTTGCAAATGAGGCATTTCCCTTGCCACTGCTAAAGTATTTCTTTGTAGAATATGGGGAAATTAAGGTATAGAAGTATCAGCAGGTGCTTTTCCTTTATTTGTTGCTTGTTCAATCTCGTAACCCCTCTTCTTAGCTCTTTTATTTGCTGCAACTGAGGTGTTATCACTGTTTATGGCATAGAACTCACCTTCTTGCCAGTTCATGAAAGTAGAATCTCTCTGAGGTTGTTCTTACTGTTGCACGGCTCCATCATTAGGTGTATTTAACTGTGGGGCTGCAACATTTTGCACCATTAAAGACTGATTTATGACTCCATTTGAATAGGTTGCTTGACTGTGTGGTTGATTACATGGATAGCACCATTCGTACTCAGCTGCAAGATTGTTCTGAGTAGGGACAAGGTCCCTTACTGCGTTAATAGGTGCTAGATTATAAGGCTAAAAAGGCCTTTGATTTACATTCTGTCTGGCACCTTGGTAGTTACTTTGATATGGAGGCCTATTAGCTTGATAAGGCTGATTTTGGCCTTGATATGGCTGCCAATTTTGCCCTTAAGGTTGTGACTGGTAAGATTGCCTGCTCTGGGATTGCTATTTTTTAATGCTCACTAGCTCATTGCCAAAATTTTGCAAAATATTTTCTATTTTCTGTTGGCTATTTTTAATATCTTTTAATTCTTGTGATGAGATAGAAGTAGCAGCTTCAGAGTTGACAGTACTTGGTAGTGCTGCAGTAACAGGTAAAGGGGTGAAATATGGAATTGGTAAAGGCATGGAAGCTTAAATTTCGGGGAAGATGGGCATGGGTGGCCTAGGTGCTATTTTTTTTGGCTTGAATCAGATTATTCTTTGCCCTAATAGCCATTTCATATGCAACAGGCAAACTAGTACCTCCTAATGATTGAATCATTACTGAAATATCACTGTTCAGGGCTTTCAAAAAATACAAGAATGCATATTCAGCTAGAGGCCTTACCATGGCAGGAATTTTGTCCCATGTCTTCTAGAATCTGAAGTTAAAGTCCATCATTTGCTCCTGAGGAGCTCTCTTTATGGTGGTCATCTGTTCAACCAGTGACAAGTTGTCTGATTTATCCTGAAATTGCTTATTTAACTTATCACCTAAATCATCCCAGGTTGTAATGGTCGGCACTGGTAGGCTCCTAAACCATTGTAATGCTTTTCCCTTGAAAGAAGCAGCCAGCAGCCTGATGGCTACGTTTTCTTGGGTGATGTGATGCACTCTACATAGAGAAGCCACGTCTCTGATGTGCTCAATAGGGGTAGTTTGATTTTCCCCTGTGAAATAGGGCAAACTCTTCAATGCTGTCATGGGTATCACATCATGTACTGTTAAATTTAAAGGGCTGCCCCCATCGAAAGCCACAAATGGTTGATTCCTTGCCATCTGAACAACTCAGGGTAAATTTGCTTGAATTGCTACAGGATCTACAGAAGCAACTGGTTTGAAATTTGGTTTAGTTGACTGTATCCTTTTAGAAACTAGAGTCCTTACTATAGCTCTACTCTGCCTTCTAGGTGGAGACAACTGCAAATAGTCAAATGAGCTTGAACTCCTAGTTTGTATCTTTCTCATAAAATGTAACAGCAGAACTAATCTGCTTGTCTCTCTCTAGTTTGAGTCACCAGATATGCAAACTTTAACCTCTTAAAGATCTGTAATCACTGGCTGCACATCAAAACCAACAATAGTGATTGTTATTCTGATTGTTGTTCTGACTCTTGATCCCACCGGGCATACCAAAGTTGTTATCACCCAAATTTGCACCCTTGCATACAGTTGTGAAACCTCTGCAATCTGGAGTAACATGGGAATGATCTCTAAGTGTGGGACTTTGCTAAATGAGATCAGACCTTCGGAGAAGGCCGGCTTCCTTAACTGGTTATCACCTAAAACTACTGAATCTTAAGAGGAAAAGAGAGAAGGAATGCTTTAAAGTGAAAGACGAAACAAAAGCTTGAAAACAAAGGGTGATTCACCAAGTTTAATAAAAGAACCCTCACAATACTGAGGAAATGCACAGCATAACCAAATATAACAAGCAAACATACACAGATTCAATTGATCCTAGCAAAGGTGAGAAACCAAATGATTGAGAGGAACAGAGACATTCACAAACAACCATATACAGATTCACATAGGACTAGAAATCAGTCCAAAGAGGCAAAATAACTTGAGTATATTCAGTGAGAAGGCACAGTTACAGTATAGAAGGCTCTGTTTGGAAACAAAAAGCCTGAATGCTAAAAAAATTCCAACCTTATTTACATCATATGAATGCATATATATAGCATTCCAAACTAACCCTAAGTCAGTTACAAAAATTACTCTAAGAGTTGTCTCAAAAAAAATATCCTTGCATGAATGACTGTCCAGCTACAGAAGTTATGGCATCGAATATCTGGCACTAGGTTGCTAGAAGATATTCTATGTCTTTAATGCAAGTAGCTTACTCATCCTTTCTCAACAACACATATATGAAAAATATCTGAAACAGGGTGGTAGGGAAATATCTTTTACCATCAATGCGAGTTGCCTCATCATGGTGCAACAATGAATGCCGAAAATATCTTCATCTGCTCAAAAATGGTCGCTGAAACATCCCCTCGACCAAAATATGCAAAGCCAAATCTGAAAATGGAAAGGTGACAAAAACTCCTGAAAACCTTGCCAAATGAAAGAGGGGACAAAAATATGCATCTTTGTCTCTTACAGCATGTCAAAATTCGCTAGGATGGAGGAAATACAGGCGGTCAAAGTTTTGGTCAACCGCCTGTATATATCGCTATGTATTTGTGTATATATCGCTTACATTTGCCGCCCCAATCGGCATTCAAAAACCTTCTCTGCAACTCCTTTGTACATGCATGGCGCTTTGTATATCGGACTTGTACATGCCTTGTATTTTCAAAATTATATATGCATACAATTTCCCTTGTATGTGTGGGCCCCACCTCTTGCATGTTAGCTTGTATCTAGTCTTGCATATAAAAATGTGCAAGCAAACATACAAGTAGAAAATACATACAAAGTGCTTGTGCCTTGGTGGACCCCACCATTTGTATGTTAACTTGTATGTATGTCTGTCGCCACGTGGCACCGCTTGATTCATTGCTTAGTTGGTTCAAGGAGCATCGCTAAAAACTGTATCTGCCCTTTGCATATTGCAATATACAAGCACAATGTACATGCAAGCCGCGGACTTCAAATTTTATGAAATAGCCTGGAAAGACGTTGAACGCTGGCTTGTGTACTTCCTTTGTCTGTTTTCTTGTATATCGCAATATACAAGCGCCAAATATACAAGCCACGGACCCCAAAAATTTATCAACTGCTTTGACTGTTGGGTCGGATCTGGCTTGTATCACTTTCTTTGTATATTTCCCTGCATGTTCAAATATACAAAACACTTATACATATATAAGGCGGACTCGAGACCTGAAATGCTGAATTTGATCTTCGATTCAAGTCCGCCTTGCATACAACCCTTGTATCTCTGACTTGTATATCACAATATGCAATCGCCCATATACAAGGTGGACCCCAAGACTTTATAAAACAAGTTAAAAATGCAATCGGGTCCGGCTTGTATGTAAACCTTTGTATATCGGCTTTGTATGTGCAAACATACAAGCGAACTATACATTCTACTGTTAATGCTCACTTGTATCTTCTAACATACAATCGGCCCTGTATGTGTGCAGGCCCCACCTCTTGTACGTCCGGCCTTGTATGTTTCGATTGTATGTGCAAAACATACAAGCGAAATATACAAAGAAACATACAAGGCCAAATGTACATTCCACTGTAGCGGATGCACTTGTATGTCAAACCTTGTATCTTTTCATTGCATGTGCAAACATACAACATAATATACATTTGAAACCCGATATGCATTGAGGGAATATTCCTGTAATGTATCTCCTGCTTTGTATAATTTTCCTTGTATGTTTCTCCTTGCAACCAGATATACAAACTGGGAATATCCCAAGAATCTATGAAAGATTCCTCCTTGTACATGCACCCTCCTAAGCCCAATATACATTCATAAATGCATAAAACTCGCTTTTTTCATCATTTTCTAAGGCCGATAGAGATTTTACAAGCCCGCCAATGGACATTTGAACTGTATGTTGACAAAAACTTTGACCATAAATAACTTCTTTATTTGGCCGAATTTCAGGGTGATGTAAAAAGCAAACCTGCCTATTTTTTCAAGCTCTTTCCAATGGTAAGGTTTTTTAGGCAAGGCTTTTTGGGAAATTTGGTACTTTAAGCTTTAGGAACATTTTCCAAAGGATTTTCAAGGAAAAATACCAGGTGGGTTGTTTAGCTCTAGACAGAGGAAAATGGGTCAACACCATCCAAGGTGGTGTTCAACTGACTGAGGATGTCTATTTTGAGATTAGCAAGATCCTCCATCAATTGACCTATATCATACTTTCCTTTAGCAGATCTGGGTGCCCTAATTCTGTCCTACATTCTAGAGTAATTCCTATAGATTGCTTCTATGTCTGGCATGTTCAGTCGGTTAATGTTTCCCTTCCCCATCAAATCCAAGACTTTCTTTGATTCTTTTTCTAATCCCCTAAGGAATAAGGCTTTGGCCAAATTATGTTCCATGGGATTCCCATATCTTTGCAAATAAAAATTGAATCTATCTAGGTAATCTTAAAAGCTTTCATTCTCCTTTTGTTTAGTTCTAAAAAGCTCCTCTTTCCTATCACTAACTTGATAGTAGTCCCAGTATTTGTTGTTAGGAAAGGTGTCTCAACCTTGTAACTACAAATGGTTACGATTCTTTCTAGTTTTGGTCTTTTCGAATACACTTTATCTTGAAGAATGGTTTAGAACTTTCAAAGTTTCAAAAAAGGCTAAAAATGATAGGGCTTACTATTTTTAGTAACTCTACACTTGAGCTTAGATGGACTAGAAATTTTCCCAAAAGGTGCGGAACTTTCAAGTAAACATCTCAGGTGAGTTTCGACTCAAGATCATACTTGGATTGAAAGATATTAAAGTTTCTATTTTTTGAAACTGTCGAAAAAAGTTTCAAAATCATATTTGAGGCACTTAGAGGTCCCTAAATTCCTCTAAAGTTGTTGTAACTAGAAAATCCAGTTATAGATTGATAGATCTCTTCACAAGCTTTCTTACGTATCAAATGGTTCGTCAATCAGACACTCGGATAAAAAGTTATGACCTCCAGAAGTTGGACCTCCTGTTTTGGGAAACATGAAAACATGTTGAACACTTAAAAGAGTTGTAAAGGGGAGGTTACACGTGTTGGTGTGTGATTTGGCACATCACAAGGCATCTTTGATTGGAGATAATTTGGGTGCCACTTTTGGGGGGTTTTGGCTCATGGTTTTGTAATTACCATTGGAAGTTTATTGTACTGTATCTCCTATATATCAGGAGCTTGAGATGGAGGTTGCGTGTAAGATTGAACCTTATAGATGTTGAGTTGCCTCTGGATCTTTGGTTGGTTATACTCTTGTGAAATCTTGCTCTGCAAGTGTATTGTAATCTTCTTGATTCCTGAATAATATATATGGTGGCTTTGGAGTGTGGGGTTTTTATCCCAAAAGGGTTTTCCCACGTAATTATTGTGTTGTGGTATGATTGTTATTTGTGTTTATTTTTGTAACTGTTGTAAAGATCTAAAAAGTTCTACATATCTCTCCCCTCAAGATTAGTGTAGGAAGTTATTTCTCTACCTTAGCTTCCTTACAAGTGGTATCAGAGCTTGATCACCTTTGATTTCAGTTGTAGTTTGTTGGGTTTTTTGAACTAATCAGTTTTGAGTGGGAGCTTGTGAAGAAGATACTTTGTGATCTTGTTGTAGGGATTTTCAGATGGTGAGCACATTAGGGAGAATAAAGGTAGAAAAATTTTCTGGTAACAATTTTGAGATGTGGAAGCTGAAGATAGAGTATCTGTTAACTAATCGAGATTTGTGGGATGCTATTGATGAGAAAGTTTCAAGGCTCATAGATGCTACTTTGGCTTCTAAATATGATGTTATGGACCACAAAGCCAAGGGTCTAATCAGATTGTGCCTGACATACTTTGTTTTAATCAATGCCCATGAAGAGCTCTCTATAAAGAAACTATGGAAGAAACTCAGTGAAATATATCAAGCCAAATCTTTAGTGAACAAGATTTTCTTCAGGAAGAAATTGTATTCCTTGAGAATGGAAGAGGGTGGATGAATTGAAAACCACTTGGAAGCATTCAATATGCTGGTGGCTCAATTGACATTAGTTGGGGTAAAAATGGATGAGGAGGAGAGATGTCAGATCGTGCTTTGTTCTTTGCCTGATTCATGGGATTCTCTTGTTATGACGATTGTGAGTACTTCTGTTGTCTTGAAAGTTGAAGATGTTTTGGGTTCTTCACTTTCTAAAGAAATGAGGAGGAAGGTATGCATTATTGCTAAAGAAGCCCTAAGTGTTCATGGAAGACCCAAAGAAAAAGGAAAGAAGAGCAAGAAGCGTGACAAATCCAATTCCAAGGGGAGATCCAAATCTCCTAGAAATTCCAAAGTAATTTGTTGGAATTGTGGTAAGCCTGGACACTTCCGTAAGGATTGTAAAGAAGAAAAGAAGAAGAAAAAGAAGAAATTTGATTTTGATTCTGAGTCCAAGAAGGAAGATGGTGATGTGTTCATTGCAGATTTGGCCATTCATGCAGGTAATGATGCATGGTTAATTGACTTAGGTGCATCTTTCGATATGACCCCTAATAAAGATTGGTTTTCTGAATATGAAGAATTTGATGGAGGTAAGGTGTACTTATGTGATGATTCTTGTTTAAATATTATTGGCCATGGTAAATTTAAAATTAGATTTCCTAATGATAGAACAAAAAGGATTAATGGTGTGTTGCATATCCCTAGATTAGCATGAAATTTATTATCTGTGAGAAAACTAATAGATGCGGGTGTGTAGGTAGTCTTTTCTAATAGAAGATACAAGACGGTTAGAGGTGATATGGTGATCACTAGAGGTGTCAGATTTGGCACATTATATAAGCTTGATGCATACACTGTTGAGTGCAATAGTAATTCTGTGAAAACTAAATCTGTGACTACTTCATTGGAAAAGGAGAGGGTTTCATTTTTCAGTGGATGGTCATGGCTTTTGGGTACCTAAGGGTGCTTTTTCTTCTGAATCAAAATTGCGTACAAAGAAAACTATGTTATGGCACTAGAGATTAGGCCACATAGGAGAAAAGGGTCTAAGGACTGTAGACATGATATTTCCACAGTCCATGATATAATAGAGAGCTTCTGGTTCCACTATGTGTTGCTTTGTTTTGCATCAACGTTTCGGATCACACTCTGTGATCCATCATTAGGATGAGAAGAAGAGAATGTGAAGTAAACTGCAGAAGTGGTCTTATAAAAAGAGAGAGATGGGTGGGTAAGGCCTCTCTTTGACTAGAGTCAATGTGACAAAATAAAATAAAATGAAAGAATGATAACTAGCTAAAATTAAGGGGGAGTTAATAGATAAAGGAATAATAAAAGCATAAAACAGGGGTTAAAAATATGATAACAAGTGAAAATATAGATAAAAAGTTTGGATTAAAGAAATATGGAGAAAGAGAATAAAGAGATAAAGAAAAAAAGAGAAAAAAATAATAAATTAAAGGAAGATAGGAAAGATAGAGTAAGACAAAATAAAATATAAAAAGAAAGATGATATTAAAAGGAAAGAAACAATGAAAAGAAGAAGAAAATTAGGCAAAATGAAGTAAAAAACCGGAAAATAGTAAATGATAAGAAATCAAGAAAAAAATGAAGTAGTGACAGTAGAAATATTAAGGTCTGAGAACAAAAGAAGAATGGTTGACTGATTGTAATCTTGATTTTGATTTTTGTGAGCATTACATTTATGATAAACAAAATTGCGTTTAGTTTTACTTGAGTTCTCATAAATCTTATAGTGTATTGGATCTTATTCATTCTGATGTGTTTGGTCTTGTAGATGTTCCTTCCATTGGAAAATCCACATATTATGTTTATTGTTGATTACAACAGAAGGACATGTGCATATTTTCTAAATAGTAAATGTGAGGTTTTTAGTCGATTTAAAGAATTTAAAGCAATGGTTGAGCTGCAAACTGGAAATAAAATAAAATGTTTAAGGACCGACAATGATGGTGAATTTTACTCCAATGATTTTGATAGATTCTATAAATATTGTGGCATTCAGAGACAAAAGGCAACTTTGTATTCTCCACAACAGAATGGAGTTGTAGAAAGAATGAACATGACACTAATGGAGAAGGCTAGGAGTATGCTTAGTGGTGCTGGTCTAGAATAAAGGTTTTGGGTTGAAGCTATTGCCATTGCTTACTACTTGATTAATAGGTCTCCTACATCAACGCTTGTTGATAAAATGCCTATGGAGGCATCGTCAAGGCACAAGCCTTCATTAAGACATCTTAGAGTTTTTGGTTGCGAGGCATATGCATATGTGCCAAAGGAGAAGTGAACAAAGTTAGAGAACAAGGTTGTGAAATGTATCTTCATTAGGTACAATTATGGTGTGAAAGGATACAAGCTTTGGGACCCTGTTGCACAAAAGGTAATATATAATAGAAGTGTTATTTTTAGAGAAATAAAGCCTTCTTTGGTTACATTGCAGCCAAAATAAAGTGAACATAGAGATATGATTCAACTCCCTTCTACGCCTAAGAAAGTTGAATCGAGGCGCTTAGATAGAGAAGAAGTTGGGGAGAGCTCATCTAGCTTTGAATCATCAGAAGCGCAGGAAGAACCTCCAACTCAGCTTGTTTGAAGGTCTACAAGGCATAGACAACCACCTAAAGGTATTCACCTGATGACTGGAGATGTATTTTTTCTTTGAATACTAACATAGATGAACCTAGATCTGTAGAAGAGGCATTAGGTATGAATGATGCAGAGTCCTAGAAGATTGCTATGGATGAAGAAATGACAGCTCTAAAAAAGAATGAAACATTAGCCTGGTACCATTGCTTGAAGGACGAAAACTTGTTGATTGTAAATGGGTGTTCAAGAAAAAGATTGGTTCAGATGGAGGTATTGAGAAGTACAAATCATGGTTGATTGTGAAAGGTTACTCTCAGGTTGAGGGTGTTGATTATGGTGAGATATTGTCTCTTGTTGCAAAAATGACGTCCATTAGATTCTTGATTTCTGTTGTTGTTGATTATGACTTAGAGGTTGAGCAAATGGATGTGAAAATGGCTTTCCTTCATGGTGATTTGGACAAGGATATTTATATGACACAACCAGAGCATACATGGTGAAAGGTAAAAGTAATTCTGTTTGTAAATTGAAGAAATCTTTGTATGGCCTCAAAAAAAGTCCTAGGATGTGGTAACATAAATTTGATACATATGTGTTGAGTTTGAGATTTGAGCGTTCTTAATCTGATCATTGTGTTTATTATAAATATGATGGTGATCATTTCTTGTTTATTGCCTTATATGTTGATGATATGTTATTTATTGGTAAAGGGAAAGGAATGATTTCAGAACTAAAGTCTCAAGTTGCAACTAAATTTGAAATGAAAGATCTTGGTGCAGATAAACACATTCTTGGGATGGAAATAAGAAGAGATAGAGTGAACAGAAAACTATGGCTTGGCCAGAGTAAGTATGTCAATTTAGTTTTACATAGGTTTAACATGCAAGATTATAGACCATTATGTGTTCCTTTTACAGTTGGAATGAAGTTGTCTACTTCACAATGTCCAACACCCCCATCAGAGATAGAAAACATGGGCAAAGTGCCTTACTAGAGTGTAGTCAGAAGTTTGATGTATGCTATGGTTTGTACTAGACCAGACATTGCCCAAGTAGTGGGAGTTCTTTCCTAATGTATGTCTAATCCTGGTAGAGTTCATTGGGATCCAATTAAAATAGTCTTTAGATATTTTTGGGGTACTTTAGAGTATTCCTTATGTTATCATGGTAATTTGATAGGAGACATGCATTCCCTTGATATTTATGATTATGTGGATTCAAACTGGGTAGGTGATGTTGATAGCAAATGATCCACCAGTGTTTATGTATTTACTTTATTTGTTGGTGAAATTAGTTGGATGAGTAAGAGAAAGGTTGTGGTTGCTTTGTCCACTACTAAAGCTGAGTATATGGCAGCTACTCATGCTTGTAAAGAAGCCATTTGGCTTAAGAGATTGTGTTCAGATATTAGAATAAAACAAGGTGCAGTGACAGTTTATTGTGACAGTCAGAGTGTGATTTGCCTAGCTAAAAACCCAACATTTCATGCCAGGACCAAGAACATTGATGTAAAATATAATTTTTTTAGAGATATGGTCAAGGATGGTAGGGTGAAGCTAGTTAAGGTAGAGACTTTGATGAATGTTGCAAATTCATTAACTAAGCCTGTGAGCATAGAGACTTGTGAAGATGGTGTTCAGAGTCTATGGGCCTCTCAACCCCTAGTAATTAAATCATGGTGTTGATGCTCCCTTTTCTCTTGCAAGGTGTTCGAAAAGTGGGAGAATTTTAGGAAAGGTGTCTCAACCTTGCAACTACAAATGGTTACTATTTTCCCCAGTTTTGGTCTTTTTGAATATTCTTTATCTTGAAGAATGGTTTAAAACTTTCAAAGTTTCTAAAATGGTAGGGATTATTATTTTTAATAACTCTACATTTAATCTCAGATGGACCCAAAATTTTCCAAAAGGTGCGAAACTATCAAGTAAACATCTCGGGTGAGTTTTGACTCAAGATCATACCTAGATTGTAAGATATTAAAGTTTCCATTTTTTGAAACTACTAGAAAAAGTTTCAAACACATATTTGAAGTATTTAGAGGTCCCTAAATACACCAAAAGTTGTCATAACTAGTAAATTATATTATATCTTGATAGATATCTTCCCCAGCTTTCTGACGCATCAAACAGTTCATCAATCAGACACCCAGTTCAAAAGTTATGACCTCTGGAAGTTGGACCTCCTATTTTGGGAAATGTGAAAACGTGTTGGACACTTAAAAGAGTTGTAATGGGGAAAGTTACACGTGTTGGTGTGTGATTTGGCATATCACAAGGTATATTTGATTGGAGATAATTTGGGCACCACTTTTGGGTGGGTTTGGCTCATGGTTTTGTAATTATCGTTGGCAGTTTATTGTATTGTATATCCTATATATCAGGAGCTTGAGATGAATGTTGTGTGTAAGAGAGTTTTATAGATGTTGAGTTTCCTCCAGATTTGTGGTTGGTTATACTCTTGTGAAAGCTTGCTCTGTAAGTATATTGTAATATTCTGGATACCTAAATAATATATTGGGCAGCTTTGGAGTGTGGGGTTTTTCTCTTGAAAGGGTTTCCCCACATAATTATTGTGATGTGGTATGATTGTTATTTGTGTTTATTTTTGTAACTATTGTAAAGATCTAAAAAGTTCTACATATCTCTCCCCTCAAGATTAGTGTAGTAAGTTGTTCCGCTACCTTAGCTTCCTTACATTTGTCAAGAACTTTGGTTTCCATCTGTCCCCATGAATGTATGGAATCATGGGTCAAACCCATGAACCATCTCATGGCAGAGTCTTTGAGAGTGGAAGGAAACAACTTTAGTTTTTTATTATTAAAACCATAATCATAAGTTTGACATAACACCTTGAATTCAAAAAGGAATTGGTCTGGGTCTTCTCAAGGGATTCCTCTAAATGTAGGAAGGTTAGATGGAGATGTTTTTCATAGGGGAATCATCCTTGGGATTAAGAACTATAGGGTAAGAAAATGTTCATCCAGGAACCCTTTCTCCTATAGGATCTGGTTGTTCATTTATGTCATTATTCTCCATTGCTGGAGGCCTACGAAGAAAATCTCCTAGGAAATCAACTTGGGTTTGATCCTGTAACTATTGAAGAAATTTTGGGATTACGTGATGTTGGGGAAGTTTAAAATCTCTTAGTGGTGGTGATGCTTCATAGATAGTTGGTGATTGATTTTTTTACTCAATAGTGTCCTCTTGCCCTTCACTACTCTCACCTATGGTTTGTGTGGGGGGTTGTTGTCTTTTAATTAATCTTCCTAAAGAATCTATAGGCCTAACCATGCAAGTATTGTTCATCAGAAGTTGGACCTCCTATTTTGGGAAATTTGAAAATGTGTTGCACACTTAAAAGAGTTGTAAAGGGGAGAGTTTCACATGTTGGTGTGTGATTTTGCATATCAAAAAGTATATTTGATTGGAGATAATTTGGGCACCACTTTTGGGTGGTTTTGGCTCATGGTTTTATAATTATCATTGGTGGTTTACTGTATTGTATCTCCTATATATCAGGAGCTTGAGATGGAGGTTGTGTGTAAGAGAGTCTTATAGATGTTGAGTTTCCTCCAGATCTATGGTTTGTTATACTCCTGTGAAAGCTTGCTCTGCAAGTATATTGTAATCTTCTTGATTCCTGAATAATATATTAGGTGGCTTTGGAGTGTGGGGTTTTTCTCCTGAAAGGGTTTCCCCACGTAATTATTGTGTTGTGGTATGATTGTTATTTGTGTTTATTTCTGTAACTGTTGTAAAGATCTGAAAAGTTTTACATATCTCTCCCCTCAAGATTAGTATAGGAAGTTATTCCACTACTGTAGCTTCCTTACACTTGTCAATAAATTTGGTTTCCATCTGTCCCCATGAATGTATGGAATCAAGGGTCAAACCCATGAACCATCTCATGGCAGAGTCTGTGAGAGTGGAAGGAAACAACTTTAGTTTCTAATTATTAGAACCATAATCATAAGTCTGACTTAACACCTTGAATTCAAAAAGGAATTTGTATGAGTCTTCTCAAGGGATTCCTCAGAATGTAGGAAGGTTAGATGGAGATATTTTTCATAGGGGCATTATCCTCAGGATTATGAACTATAGGGTGAGAAAAATTTTGGCCAGGAACCCTTTCCCCTATAGGATCTGGTTGTTCATTCTTGTCATTATTCTCCATTGTTGGAGGCTTGAGAAGAAAATCTTCTAGGAAATCAACTTGGGTTTGATCTTGTAACTGTTGAAGATATTCTGGGATTACGTGATGTTGGGGAAGTAGAAAATCTCTTAGTGGTGGTGATGCTTCAAAGATAGTTGGTGATTGATTTTTCTACTCAACAATGTCCTCTTGCCCTTCACTACTGTCACATATGGTTTGTGTGGGAGGTTGTTGTCTTTTAATTAACCTTCCTAAAGAATCTATAGGCCTAACCATGCAAGCATTGTTCTAACCCTAATCAGGACTATTAATTTAAGTACCTACTAACACTATTTATCTCTGGAAACAATGCTAGAAATGACAAGGGTTATTGTACCTTGCATTTAAATATCTTTATCTATCAGTTCAGGGAAGTGTATCTATGACAATTTATAGTAGAACTAACAACTAACAGTTCCACACTACTTCTTAGAATTAAGCTAACTTCCTAATCAAGCTCATACCCTTACTTATTACTAGAAAATACATCTAGATGATAGAAACTGAATCTGATAAATAATCAAACACATCTTCTAGAAAGAAGTCTAACTAAGAAAGAATAACTAGTGACCAAGATTTAATCTAGAATTCAATAACCAATTGTGAAACAAAAAAGTAAATCATACCGAAGCAAGACTTATTCTAAGAATGAAAACAACAATTAATCTACCAAGCTGGAGAAAGATAAACATAAATGAAATACTAGCCTCTCTCCGTAAGTGGGAGTGGGCCCTTGCTCCACACCATTGGAAAGGAGACTAGATTAGTGACTCAGAATTAGGGGTACCAAATTATCTGCTCTTTTATTCCAAATTGTTTAGAAACATCATATGCATGTAATTGGCACACAGATTCGAAGGTCCTTTCAATCTTTATTTTTCAGCAACAAAAAGACTAACTATCTTCCTACTTATAATCTCTATATATCAGGTGTTATTCTAATACATATTTGTAGAGTCCTTATTCCCTACTACAGTTCATTACATATATCCAAGTCTTATTACATAATTCATGCAAAATATTGAAAGATAATATGGTGACACTACAGGTGTCACAAGAGTTCAACTGGAGTTTGTAAACAGACCATAAGGGCCGATAAAAGAGGAACAAAAGAGAACTTACATAAACAAAATCAACGGCCTCTTTATTGCATGGCTACAACTAGGACTCCAGCTCATGGTATGAACCTTGTTATCATAAGTGTAGTTCCCTTTTCTTCAAAATCTTCGGTCACTCATGGTACACGTGCCAACTATAGTTCTTTCCTCAGCTCTTGATGTCTTTTGCCAAGCTCCAAAATCTATTAGGAGGAACTCTGGAGCTATCTCCGGAGGTTAGATACCTACACACAAAAGGGGTATATTTCTACAAGATTCTATTAGTGACCATCCACAGTCCTAAAACTATCTAACTATGCAACTAACATGATATAACACTTATTTCTAACAAGATTAAACAAGATTTCTACTAGTTTCTATGGTACAACCAAGGTATGATGGTTCTATAGGGTAGAAAAGGGAGGTAAATCAGAATATATAATGAGTGCTACCTATCACTCATCAATGACTTTGGTTGGTAGAAATTATGACAAGTTTTTTGAAGTTGAACGAGTAACAAAGTGCTGTCAGAATTCAGAGAGAATTCAGTGTTAATATAAACTTGATTACAAAAATTAATACAAGCATAATATCTCTTTGGGTGTGGAGTTTTTTCCCATAAGGGTTTCTCCACGTAAATTCTATGTCAACTTCCTTGATTAATTTCCTTCATTACTACATTGATTAAATGTGCTAATCACATACACATTAAATTGAAACTCATTAATCTAATTTTCAGATTTTTTAACACACACAAATAAAGTTTTATAGCAACAGTTTCTCCTTGATTTTCAACAATCATCATTATATATCAGTCATATTTTGATTTCAAAGGGTGACATTTTTTGTGGCCTCCACAACACACCCCTAATTTTCACTCAAAGTTGGGGACCCTTATTTTTGTTCTTGTTGCCTTCATCTTGCACTTTCATATTTTGATCCTATTTGTCCTTTGGATGTCTTTTGGTCATACCCAAGCCTTTCTTATTATGGCTTGTCTAAGGTTTCAAGAGTTTTTGTGTTCTTGTTGAAAGTTTATGTGTGATGTTTAAGCCTTTGCAAATGCATTAGGAAGCATGAAATGAGATTTGGATTAAGTTCCCTTTAGTTCCTAGAGTTAATTAGTTCTTCAGGAAAATTTAGGACTTTGAGGGATTTCTTCTATTGTAATTGTAAACTGGCCCTGAACCACAGATTTCCCTATCTTGGACTTTGGAGTGAGATTACATTTTACAAAATCATATCGAATATGCAAAATGCAGATTTATCCTAAACCTTAAGCTCCTTCTAGCTCATACTTTAATGAAGATTTCCAAATTACAAATCAAGTGCAAAATGTAAAGCCTCATTGAACTTCGAGTAGTTGTGCGTTTAATCCCATGACACCAATACTTTAATTACCTGCCCATTTGTCTTCTTGCTTAGTGTTTTTATTAGAATCTATAGCATTTTCATGGTCAAAGGTGTTCGATGATTTGCATTCCAGTGATTTCATGTCTTGACCTTGAAATTTTTGCAAGTTCTTTTCTTTAGTTTTCTCTTCTACAATTTCTTTATTTTCCCATTAGGGTTTTCAATTTTTGTTTAAATGTTTGTTGTTTGATTGGGGTTTCCTAATTTAAATCTTTGTGCAAGTGTTTGTGAGATTTCATGAGTGTCCAAATCTTGGTATCATTTGAATGTTTGAAACTCCAGATTCAATTTACCTATTATGGGCATGTCAATGGATTGTAGACTTAAACCCTAGAACAAAAAGTGCATTGTTTGAATCTTCGAAGAGATTTCATTCTCATTTTTAAAATTGTTATTGAAGCATAGGAGATCAAGTTGAAAAAACCCCGAATTGAATTATGTTTGCTAAGGTGTTGAACAAGTTTTAGGGTTTAAAATTTTGGTATCTTAGACTTCGAGCCAAAATTGTAATTCTAAACTTAATTTTAAAGTTCAAACTCCCTTTAAAGTACAAACCCTAAAGGCCTTCAAACCCCGAGCACACAATGCAACCTAGACCTTGCGAAAAAATTGAAACTTGCAAACTTGAAGTTGCAAAATGCTTTTTATCTCCCAACCTTGATTGTCCTTGATATGCAAAGTGAATTTTTTCTCCAAACCCAAACACACATATAAACCAAAGCCTTTTCAACCCTTATTTTATTATGTAACGTGTAGGTGGGCTCGAACTTTGAACTATCTTCCTACAAAATACCTATAAAATCTGAAATTCTCCCAGTGGATATATAATCATCAGACTCCTTCAAGGAAGCATTTTTCAAGGATTTTAAATACACAAGGGAATTAATTAATTGATATAGAAGGATGGAAATTTTAGTCTTTTGAAACACTGGTATATTTCTTGAAACTTCAATACTAAGACTTGTCTTGTCTTGACAAAGTATCAACATATATTGGAATGACTTCACCAACAAAGATGATGTATGAATATAAGGATGTTGTTCCACTTCTAAGTTAACAAATAAGCTTGGAAAAATTACTAATATGGATCTTAGACATGTGGATTTTGAGGAGTTTTACAAGAATATAAGCAAGGATACAAGAGCAAAACTAATGTTACACAACTTGAAGTTAAGTGGTCTTGTTCAAGCGGCCTCCTTCCTAGTATAAGTCTAATATGTAGATCCCATGATGACATGTGTGAGGTTCTATAATAAGAGAGACAAAGTCATAAACATTTATGGGAGCATACTTTTGCAAATACCTCATTAGATTTAATAAATGCTAAATCTCTCAACTAAATAATTATATGTAAAAATTGCCATAGACTCATCAAAAGAATACTATGAGGGAAATGCAAATTAGTATATTAAAGTTATAAACAAGAATTGGCTTCTTAAACCAAGGGGTTCAACTTATTGGCTACCCAAGAAGTTATTCAAAAGTGAATTCCAAAAAGAGGTTAATGACATGATAACACTTTTGAGTAGAGTTATAGGACTAGAAATGGCAAGGGAATTTCAGCCATGGATGTTCTAGCGTTTCACAAAGATTATTGTTGGGAAAGAGTTTATTGATTAGGATACACTTATTAGTGATAAATTGCATGAACAACTACATAAGGTCAATGAATCAAACTACTATATGACTTTGTACCTTGTGTATGCTCTAGCAAGGAGACAATAATTTGGTGGTTTGGATAAGGTAGGAGTTATGGGCCTAGGGCACAACTAGTGTATGAATACTATCCCCATCTAAAGTTGAAGAAAAGTAACAAGCATTTTAGAAGGGTCAATGATGCCTTTGTTTTCTATACATCAAAATGATTGAAAATGATTATGCCAAGAGGATGTCCCCAAAAGCTATGGAGCAAATCAAGAAGTGGGGAAACTAGTATTATCAACTTTCCACTTTCACTTATATTAGAGTAAGGAGTTTTTCAAAGGCACCATTGAAACTCCCCACATATGTAAGTGATAATCTAGCTTTATTCAAGTTGTGTAGACAATTTGTAGAGGTACAAAAATTGTGCTTAGAATGAAAAGTGAAGGGATTTTCATTTCCCATATCCATTTAGAGGATACACTTGCCTCACAATTCAGGTAGCTAAGAATGAAGTTGAGTTGGAACCAATAAATTTCAAAACCTATAAAGCAAGAGACTCATTCAATCCTAGACCTTGTATTGAATGATTGAAAACTTCCTTTTTGCATAAACCTCATCGAGAAGATTACTAGGCTAATTGTGCTAATGATGTAGAAGTATGAAGGAGAAGTTATTCTCACATGACTACAATCCAGATGAGGATGTATCACATTGCCATTGTTCCAAAAGGATTAAAAGATGAAGGTGAAGTGTTGGAACCTTCCTATGAAATTAGTAGCGGTTTTGATAAACCTTGGCCTAACAGGGACTGGATGACCAAAGAATTCAAAAATGTAGAAGCCAAAACCACTACAATAATCTAGAAAAGAAAAAAGGTTGGAGGCATTGAAAAATCTTCATTTATATATGGGAGAATTTTCAAAAGGGAAAATGGTGGATGAAGAAGAAGAACTACCAAAATTGATAAAGAAAAAGAAGATTAAAATTATATGTTTAGGAGCAAATCAAAAGGAAGAGGGACCCTATCAAATCCTAAGATTTATTTTGTTCAAATTCCACCTCTTGAATCTCCTTCACATGTTACCCAAGTTGATTAAACTCAAGTGAATGAGCCTACTTTTCCTTTTTCCAAATAAATCATCAGGTCGCCATCCCATTCCCTTGTCCTTTCTCCTCCACGTTCACCTCCACTCAAGTCTCCTATTGTATCCCCTACCAAGGCCCCCATTTCTTCTTTTGAGAAAATACACATTCAACCACCACTCAATCCTCCTAGTCCTCATCCCTATCCTCCAAAGGATCCAAATGTACAACAACAGGGAGATAATACCCAGCAAGAGAAGTTAGCTACTATGGACACACAAAAACAATTTGACCAAATAATTCAAAAGAGGAAGAGGGTCACTAATCCTTCACTAGATGATCTAACCCAATTAGCATCCATGTTCCCAAAGTCAATTCCACCAAAGGAAGCGTGAGATCTTCAATTACAACTGATAGTCAAGGAATTAGATATGCATAAATTTTAACACCACCGTTGATACAAGTGCATCCCTAGGCATCCTGAAAATATGGTATCATGTCTAAGGAAGTGGAATTTGTGGTCTAGTTTGATAGTTGTGTGTGAGTGAATGTTTGTGGTTAGCAGTCTGTAGTGGTAAATGTTAACATATTTCACCACATGAAGGAATTAACTTCTACGGTTGTGGTATTTTTATGTTTGTAGTGTATGTATCTTTAGTTAAAGTTTGAGATTGATTGGATAAGTGGAGGTTGGTGATTTGGTTCACAAAGTGACTGTGGGCTAACAATGTGTATTGTTGGAACTATTCTTGTTTTTGTGGCAGGTTTATTTTGGGTTTGTGCCAAAGTGAAATATTTGTGAGTTGTTTAGTAGTCATTGTAAAGGTCTATGGTTTGCCACGTGGAGAATCTCCACCATTGGCCCATTGTAATTTTTGAGTTTGTTATATTTAGTCAGTGATATGTTTCATGTGGCTTCAGGATTTGCACCAACTTGGGGATGATGAAGATCATATGAGGAGCTTGAGGATGATGTAAATAAGAGGTTTTGAATTCATAAAAATCAAGCGAAGAAGACTTGGATGGAGTAGAGGCATAGAGGGTAAGTTTAGCAATGAGGGATTGAGATCTAAGTGATAGAGTATAGTAACAATAATATGATGTGGGATACAATCTGAGGGTATCTAATGTGGCATGTGGGAATGTTGTTTTGAAATGTAGATTAGAATACTTATGTTAAGTCATGTTGTAGCCCTTGTGGAAAGTCTGTGATAAGTCCCAATGTTGTTTAAGTCTAGAAATCATTATATGGCCACTAGTAACAAATCTAAAAGTAGTGTTTCAAAGTTAGTGGCATTTGTGTAATCTTGGTTATCTTATGTAAACAAATGATTGCAACCTAGCATGTAAGAGGTCCCATTGCAGAAATAAGGTTATAATTCAATAATAATCTTATAAGTTGTCTATTCAATGGTGTATTATTGTGTGTTGTGGTAATTTATGGTTGAATCTTTGTTGTGGGCTACATGGCTGGACAGTCCTTCTTGGACCCTCCTATCATGATTGCATCAACAATGAAACATTCCAAAGGTAGAGATGCAACCTTCATATTACATAGTGACTACAGTTTCTCTAGGAAAACCATCAAGAGAAGAGGGAAAACAAATTGCTAAATCATCAATTGATTGGTTGATTCAAAAGATGGACAAGGACAAGGCCACAAAAGAGGAACTAAAAGATAAAGTATCACATCTTACTGTATACATTGAATATTTGGTGGGTCCAGTTGGTTCATCATCTTTAGTCCTAGTTCCACAATATGTTTAGACTATAGAGAATGAGATACTAGCCATGGGAGAATTGGGAAATATTACGAGTCATCCATGCTTGGAATGTAGAAATGCTAACCTTAGGGCATATGCTAATGGAGGAAATTGTTTATATAAGCAATGCACTATTAAAGGAACTAGAAGTTATGAAAATACTGATGGAGGGAATAAAGAGTGAGTTGGAGGCTATAAAAAATATTTTTCCTCAAATAGTTCAAATGACAAAGATGCATTTTTTGTACTTGGTAGATGAAGGTGTGTTGAGCAACCAAGAGCCAGATGTATATAAAATATGGAAGTTGTCTTATCGATTTCGAATGAAAATCTTAAATAATTGTAAGAGCAAATACAAGGCAATGACCATGGTTCAAAACATGCTTGATGCTATGCAAGATTTTATGGAAAATTTGGTGTGTTCATTTTATGATAAACAGCACAATATTGAATTAGTTCAAGTGTTGAAAGATCAATTTCAAGAAATGGTTAGAAAGAAATGAGCCATAGATGCACATTTTGCCACAATATCAGTCAACCATCTAATGAGAGTAAGAGTCTCTTGTGAGAAAATGATAGAGTTCAGATTGGTACAAAAGAAGCTTCAAGAGTCTTCTATGAAGATTGATGCCAAATTCACACACTCAGATGGATTGAACCCATGTCTTGTCAAGGTGGCATTGGATAGTTTCATAACTTATTTGCAAGAGTTATCTCCAAAGTTGCTAAAGATAGTTAGGAGTGTGCATAAGCTTGTGACACTCATCCACATGTCAATTTTTGGTTCACATGTAATAAGGAGATAGGACAAAAAGTGAAAAAGTACAATTGCCTTTTAGCATTGTATGTATTTTGTCTTTTATAGGTTTTGGAGGGAATGGCTTTTCACCTTCTCATTCCTCAAAACCTATAAATATACATGTTGTAGAGGCTAAAATTCGATTAAGCAAGTGACAAATAAACCTACAATCCAATACTAACATCTACCTTTGGTTTGAGCAATAATGGAAGTAAAACTACAATACAAGTTTACACAAAGAAAGAGCATTATACCTCCATTATTCCTTGTAGATGTGCTCCAATGATCATAGTTGGTGTACTATGGTATTATGTGGGTGCTCAAGTCTTGGATATTGCTTAATTTGGCAATGTATGGATACTATGAAAGTGGATGATGACATCCTTTGGGTAAGCCTCCTTAAATAGACTTTTCCATAGGAGAATGGACAGTTGTGATTGAGAGATGAGAACAATGGTTACCTGAGTGAATCTAGGAGGATATTCATTAGCCTTGTGACAAGTGAGATGATGAGAGGCTTCATACAAGATGGAGGGTCAAATTTTCCTTAATTTGTAGGATGGCATGAGATGTAGACATGTGGAAGAAGAAGAGTGAATGCAAGTGGATGGTGGAGATGGAGGAAGAAAAATCAAGGGCCAAGATTGACCCATGTAATATACACGTGTGAGCATGAAAGGAGTGGGGGTGAGAGGCAAGGTTGAGGGATGAGGTGGAAATCAAAGATGCTTCCAGGTTGGCAAGCTCACACATGTGTGAGAAAAAAGTGGAATGAGTTAACATGCTCACACATGTGTGAGCATTAAGGGGGGTTTAGACACATGTCAAATAATAGACAATTTAAATCTTGATCCATGTAGATGGATTAGACAATTAATATTAAAAGGAGAAGGATTGAAGGTGATGTGGATTATTAAATTAGAAAATATATTAAGGGGGATTAATTAGTCTTAATTAATTAATTAATCATAATTGATTAAATTGGAGGAATTGGGAACTAAGGTTATTGAGTTAGTTTTGATTTCATTAATTAACCTTAGGGGGAATGAAAATATTTAGTTAATTAATCACTAAAAGATGGGTTAAATTAATTAAATAATTGCTTATTTAATTAATTTGTAGAAAATTGGTCAGATGAATGTTAGTGGTGAATTTGGGGTGTCTACACATGTAAAACTCATTCAAAGGGGGTCAATTGGAAACCTACTATTGAATATAATATACCAAATTTTGCTCATTTTTTGGGTTTTCATTTTTATGGTGTTTTCCATTTTCTAAATTTGTATTATTTCCGTGTACCCATGCATTTAATTCAATGAATGTTAGATGAATTCGGTATGTGTTTCATACCACTAATGCCTTGTTGATGGTGAGGTGTTATGTATGGTCAATCTGAACACATTTTGTGTGAGTAGAAATTTGACATCAATCATGCACATGACTTTTGTTCCTTTGAAGATTGCATCTTCATGCATTTGGATTGTGGATAATGGGTCAAGCGAGGATTGGTTTTTATTGAATTTGTTCATTCGCCAAAAGTTGTATGAAGGATTTTAAGACATGTTTAGATTCTTTTTTCTTTTTCTCTTTTCCCCATCCTATTTGTTCTTTTTTCTATATCGATGTTAGATTAGTTTAGTCTTAGGGTTTGATGATAAATTTCCATTTACATAGAGCAAAAAATTGTAATGACTTCTAATTCCACATGATAAAATTCATGTTTTCACATATTGCTATTATAAAAATTAGAATTATATTTTATTGAAATTGGAACCAATTTATATGATGACCTTTCATATTGCAAGTCACACAATTATGATTTAAAAACATATTGTCGTTATGTGTTTAAATTGTTCTTTTTATTCAAATTAATGATTGGAAATCACTTGCGGAAAGTTTAATGAATTGAAACAAAAATCATACACATTTACAAGTGAATTAGAGGATTAATGCTAGCTAAAAGTGATTGATTACACTAAGTTAAATCTATATTTCATGTGAAGGACCCTTGATATTCCTATGTAGACCCTTGAAAAGACTAGCCAAAGTGCTCTACAACTAAATTTTTTTGGTAAACCTTGCTACTTGCAAGTGCAATCAATGAAGACTCTTGAGGCCAGCCACCTTCCAAGTAAGGGAACCTTTACCATTCCATCATGTTTGTCAAAACCCACATAAACATGAAGAGCCATATAAGAAACTTGCATCTAGATAATTGCACTCACATAGTTACATTAATACAAAAATAATAAAACATCAAAAAACCTAAAACATTTACCACTTCTATCTGTTGGAGTACAGGACCACTAAGAGGGGGGTGAATCAATGGTCTATAAAGTTTAGAACTTTTTGCACCTTTTAATCCACTGTATAGAAAATGAGAGAGACTTCAAATATTCATCAAACACATATACAAGTATAATGATAAGAATAATGTTCAAAACCTTGACTTAGGACATAAACACATAGGCAATTAACAAGGACCATGACACATGATTTATGAGTGGAAAACCTTTTAAAAGTGATAAAAAACCACTCTGAATATTTGTACTTTATTATGCCTCACTGGCAAATATCAAAAACCTTCAATAGGTACAATTAGTGTCTCATTGACACATCCTCACTAGCAAATCAATAGTGTCTCACTAACACAGCCTCACTGGCAAATATGTGCCTCACTAGAAAAATAGTGTCTCACTGACATGAACCTGATTGCATCAAGGGTTAAAACAAATTCAGAGGGGCACTCTGATTCACTGTAGTACAATACACCTTCAACATTACTTTCATCAACACCAAAGACTTCTTCTCAACATAATCTATCTTTGTCATGAACAAGTACTGCCCCTGTATTCATAGGAACTCCTGACTCTCAACATATGCTGATAGTCTCAATCTGCAACATCAATCAAGCCTTCTATACACTAATTTATATCATTTGACGGTTATATCTTCAAACTATAAACATTCCAACTCCCATACAAAAGATCATTACAGATGAAAATGAACTCCTGATCACAACTCTATAGCACAAGAAGTAATGAACACCATATGAAGTAATGACTGCACCATATCACCCTAATCCATTAACAATGAAAATATGAAGACCAATGACAAAAACTCCATTCTGACCTATGAAACGGGTATAGACCTCTGCATCACATAACAAACCCTAACTGGTAAAAGTCCTTCACCATTTCTCTGCAACTTCCTTGTACAACACTGAAATCATACTTCACATTTGAATCTTTCTATATCACAAACTACATCACTAAACTTGACACTATGTACATGCATCTGTAGATCTGTCTCTTAAGAACACAAAACACCAATCTTCATCATCCAATCTATCAGACAGAGCAAATAAATAAATTCTTTGGCCCTTTTGTTGGTGGAAGAACAGTTACAAAGCAGTTAAACCGTCCTCGTGGATCTGCTCGTCAAATTTTGATCTAGAGGAGTATTCATTGGAATTTGAATCGTTTTTAAACGAGCACCATTGATCTCTCCCTTCGCGCCCTTTATGCCTTTTAATCTCGACCTTAGATTACCTTTTTGGCGCCCATGTTATAAGTTTTAACTGAGATGGTCAGTTCCACTAGGTCGAGGGACTGATATCCCCATGACTTTAACACCCTCATATTGTAACTTAAGTTACTTTAACCTGTTGCAGCAAGTCACCAATGAAAAAGATAAAAAGCGGCAACATTTAGAATAGGGTTTTACATAGTGTGCTTTAAAACACTTTATTTAGGGTTATCTTGAGCCTTTTAGGGTTTTTGGAATTGTAGACTATACTTAGGGTTTTGAAAAAATAGACCACATAGAATATTCACAAACCCTATTCTCTTAAACATTCCATAGGCTTCTGACATTTGACATCCAAATAAACTAGAAACAATTTAACATATGTTCTAGGGTTTTGAACATTAGATCTTTGAATCTCCAACAAGCAACAAAGCTCTTGAATCTCTTTGTGCCTCTAACAAGCATCATGGCACCAACCAAAATATGAACACCATAGAGCTATTACTGATGTGATGGGATGTCACTATTCTTTCATCATCTCCAACAGACAAGGAACACTTAATGAACTCCTCAAGCATGATCAACCACCATGCAATCCTGTCAATACAACCTTGGCATCACTATGTGTCAACTCAACCATGGCATCACTGTAGGCATCTTTAATAATGACAAGCAAACATCAAGCACAAGCTCCTAATGACACCAACAAGACAAGACACAAGGAGGCTATTCTTAACACTCTAGATGATATCTCTATACTCTGCATGATGTCTCTACATTCCATGATGAGCATCCTGCCAAGCAAAAACACCCTTATCATCAAACACTTAGCATAAAACACCTTGAACTCCTTATACATCTCCTGAGAAAATGTATCTCTGTCACACTAGCAGAACCATCAACATGAGACCATCCAATATCATCTAACAACATAATCCCAACTTGCATCACCATCAACATGAACACAGTATGAAGAAATTTGTGCTTGATCAACAACAACACCATTGCCATTCAACAACCTGAGCATGAACATTATCATTATCAAAGCAACTTCAAGGCACAACCTCAACACTACTGAACCTTTGACATCAATGACAAACAATGCCAATGCTTCTACACTATCATTGCATCCCCACACATTTGTGCCTTGGGATTCAGTTGGACATCACCCCAAACATCTTTGAATCTATCCATGGTTCTTTATCTTGGTCTTAGTTTCCTAGCATAACTTGTTGACTGAGATTATTCCAATTGATTTTTTTTATCAGAAGGCATGATGCAACCTTTAAATACACCTAGTGAGTTTAATAATCCATAGAGGACACTAGATAAGACTTCTTGTCAAGCTAACTAGTCTTGGTTGAATATGATTCATTCCTTAGATTTCCTTGTGAGATCTTTAGTGAATGATCTTGGAATTTTGGATATGGGACCGTCTTGTTAGGATCTACATTTAGAACTCAATGGCTTTCTCTAGCATGACCTAAGAAGTTGTGTGTGCCCACTTTAGTAATAGATGCTCATTTTGGTACATGCAAAGATATAGTTGTTGGCGTGCATGCCAAAAATTCCAAGTTGTGTGTCTAAGGTTGTGTAGTCAAGGACATCATCCTAGGACACTTTTATTATCAAATGTCATTCTAAAAAACCATTTATTAAGCACACAAATCACATAATCAATTAGAATCAGTCATAGCTTGCATTAGATACAATTTACTCACATATCAACATCCAACATTTTTTGTTTTGATCTTATTATATAAACCCAAGTGCCTCAATTGTCAATAAGGAAATCAAACACGCTTCCCTCTATACATATTAGGTTCCCAAAAAAGTTCTTAGAACCACTTTTTTCATAGGCATGTACACTGAATGTCAATGGGTTTTGCAACTAAATTTTTGTGTAAAACATAATGCACCACCCAAGATAGAATTGTACTAGCTAGACTAGATCATGGACTCAATCCAATCTCAAGGCCCACAAAGCTTAGGATCCATTTGCCTCCAATCTCTCATCATTAATCTAGTTTTGAATTTTAGTTTCCAACTCTCTGTCACAATGTCTCAACAATCTGAGTCAACATCGTGCCGATTTCTAGTCCTAATCCATCTCGAACTATTTCAACACATTTTTGTCTCAATTACTCAACTTCCTCAATTTCAGTTGATCAACCTTCAATTCATTTAATTAATTCAGAAAACTCAAACTTGATTAATTGTCAGCGTTCATTTATTTCCCCCACCAATATTCAAAACCTTACCCTGTGGTAGAAGGTGTCACCGCCTACATAGACGTTCAAACTTCTACTTTTCTTGGTCGTGGAGAAATCTAAGGTTTGGCACTGGTCTCTCTTGACCAAAAAATGCTGGGTTTCTTGTATACCATGAATTTGTTCAAGTCAAATTTTACTGTTTTCAAAGGAGATTTGACTCATAAATCAGGGGTTTATTTTTAAGCGTGCAATGTAGAACAGAAAATGAATTTCATTGTTGGGAAATGCCTCTTTTTGGCTGATTACAATGCACGTTACACATCATATGAATGATAAATTATATTACATTGAAATTGTCAAGCAGCCTTGGCACAAGTGTGATTGTTGTCAAGCTCTAAAGAAGGATCCTCCGTTACTGCTTGCATAACATCTTGCAGCGAAATGCTGTTTTGATCGGTGAAAGAGTCCGTATCTTCTGCCGAATTATTTGATTCAATTCTATCATTTGATCTCTGCTTTCTTATAGCCTCTCTTCTATGTTCATGTTCCACCATTCTGCATACAACAGGAGTATGATTAGAGACTCCAGATTTCCTGAGCCTATAATTGTTGAACACAACAGGTCTTCTTAGAAAAAAAAAAAGTGTACAAAAGTTTTGAGATGCAACAATTATTTTCCTCGAAAAATAACCAGAGAGTACAGAGATTTTGAAATAGATGTTTCCAGTCAGACTTCATAACCCATACCATTTTAGAAATTAACAAAACAAAAGATCAAATCATTTTTAAAACCCAAAATAATACATGAATTAGAAAGGCACAAACATACTCTAATGTGAGAGCAAGTCGAGGCCTTTTTCTCATGGCTTCCTGCCCTTGAGATCCTACACTTGCTGTGCTTTGGTCCTCATTCTCACATAATCTGAAAATCAGAAGTAGCATTTAGTTTCAAAACTTTGGAGATAATGAAATCCAAAAGTTAGATAAAAACCCTGTTTTTTTAAGGGCTATCTCACCTTGAATTAAAAAAGGCGGAATCTATAGATGCAAATTCTGTTTCTACAAGAGAAACCTGCTTCAATCTTGACCGTGGATGGCAACTAGAGCCCTGTAATTGAGTTCATGACCAGGTGATCAGATATCCAGCTAATTTATTTATGGAGTCATTATTACCAAAATACTACAATGAGACACAAGTTAGAATACATCCTATGCATGATAAACAAGTGCCAGCACAAAGGTATCCTTATTCAAACCCTAATTGTAGATTGATGCCAAAGTTAGAGAGATAATTCAAGTCAAGGTATTCCCAAAAGCGATTGCTATGTACTTATAACTGGAAGAAAGAAGGAATCTATAAATTCCCATGCTTAAAGCTGGAGAGTGGAGACTATAAAAATCAAACCCTAGCTTTTCCGAGAAATTTGCAACCTCTTAGAAAGGAGTTTCCAGGCTTCAGCTATTGTGAGTTTTATCTATAAACTAATTGAGAAAGAACAGGGTTCTGCATCAAAAGGCAAAATATCCGACTTGATAAGAACAAATTGTTATTAAATTTATGAATGAAAAAGTTAGGAGCTGCAATACTGTTCACAATTGATTAAGCAGACTATTTGAACAAAAACATCGAGCACTGCTTCAACAAAACCACCAAAATGATTTTATTAAAATGATCTCAGCAACAGAATCGTCAGATGATCAACTTAGGTAGATAACCCCAAGCAGCCAATCAAAGAACAGAAAATATAAGTAAAATCTTCTGCAAAAATAACCAGTTTCTTCATACATTGATGCATGAACCCAAAAACAGTGGCCGAATATCCGACATCTTCTATGATGCAAAATAAAATAAAGGTTAAGGGCTATAAAAAGCTAAGTTCCTTTCATAAAGCAGGAAGTTAGTCCACAGAGGGAAACTAGAAAACAAAATTGTTGATAGAAAGCAAATCTTCCGTATGTTCTGAAAATTAGACCTTGAAGTGAAAATGTACACCCTAAATTCTGCATATAAAACTTCTTTTCATTCTAATCAAAGACATGAATTAAATTTTCTATTCAGATCAAAATTAAGAGCCTTCCTGACATCTGTAAGGTAAAACTACTAAAAAAACAGAGACAATACTTGCTGCAGATTTTGTGAATGGCATAGCAAGCTAAGGTAGGTTGAATGCTACAAAACTCTTATAATAATGTACACCTGAAAGCTCGCACAAATGAAACTGAGTTCTAAAGTGGTTGAACCACATAACTTAGTTGTGCATTTCTTAACCATATGTAAACAAGAAATTCAGAGTTTGCCGGGCCCTTAAGGAGGTACCAAATGAGGAAAATCTAAACATCTTATTCTGTATTTAAGTTCATACAATTTATCCTACCCAATAGTGGATTATTATTTATTAGCAAGCAGTGGTAATAGGTGATCTTGTTGTTATGATTATACTAATGGGCTTCAGGGGGCTATAATCGCCCTTTTTCCTCCAATGCCCACAACCTACGAGCTGGAGCAATGCTGACATGGATTCTCTCTCTGTAAATTGCCATTACTGTGTGTAACTTCTGATGATGACAATCTTCCTTATGCAATTTGGCTAGTTTCCAATCCCACCTCTTCATCTTTGTCTGAGCATTACCTTACATTATTCAAGAAGTACCGTCTGGATCATTCAGGCAAAAGATAAACTTACTCATAGTTAATTGTTACAAAGTCTGTGCGATCACATACACCCACAACCTATTTTAGGGCCTGAGGTTTTCTCAGAACTGATGAATTCCAAAGAGATGGAAGCAAACAAAGATATGGGTACCAATGCTTTTTATATCCATTTTTTTCAAAGATCTAATTGTCGTGCAATAAATTTGTAATTCACTATTTCACAGCCAATTTTTTTTTCTGCAATAAAGTTGTAATTCACTAATTCATAGCCAACTCTTTTTTCCTTTCCCAAGAACCAATCATAATGCAATTAAGTTGTAATTCACTAGCTATTCCAAATGCTAGCCAAATCTGAAAGAACCCAGATGGAAGAATGTTGGACTGCTAAAGAACCCTACATACCAGAGGCTGCAAATGTAATGATCGACAAATGAAATTACCCCCCCCAAAATGTGCATCAAAAACACATCAAACAAAGTAGACATCAAATTTCCACAGTCCATAATATTGTAATTCTATTCTCTTGTTCTCTCCTTTTCTGATGATGTTTCCTGATGATGGATCATGGAATGTGATCCTAAACGTTGAGACAAAAATTCATCACACAGAATTACATCAAACAAAGATCTAATTTTGCAAGTGAAGGCAAATAAAACCGCTTTACCAGAGAAGAAATGGTCACTCCAGAAAGACAGAGAGGAAACCCTCGAGCAGCCCAAGCACCCGATAACTGAGGCCCCACCATGTTTTCTTGATCTCACTTCAAATTGTAAGCCTTTTCTTCGTCTCTGTCCCACAGAAATTGGCAGAGTGAAGTGATCAAAGCACATTTAACATGAAATTGGTCAGTGTTGCCGTCCATGAGGTGGGAGAAACGTGGGAGGGAAGGCAGCGGGTCAACATGACCCCTCATTACTTTTCTTATGGCGACTGGCATGTTGAATACTTTATTCCACGTCATTGCCTGCATTGTTCACAATTTTCGATTTTGTTCCACTTTTAGGTTTCATCCCTGTCCATTGACCTCCTTGTATTCCTAACACTGTTGTTTTGATTTTCTTTGTATTAACTACACCCCAAGATGAGGTTTATGCTATTTTAACACACACCCACCCACCCCAAATTCCAATATATTCCTCCCATCACCTCATTTGTCAGTCTCCAAGTTACGGATAGATAGGAATTTTACTGAATTGTCCTGTGCAAACCATAAGATTATTTTTATTATTAAGTGAAAGGTGTTTCGTTTTATAATAACCTTTGCTGATGAGATCCCAACATCATTATCTTTTTGTGTTTTGTTTGGTTTCTGTTTTGATTAAGGATAAGCTTTGCCAATGTCATCTTGGACTTATATAGGGCTGTCACTGGTTTTTAAACTCTAGAATAGGGAAATAATATATAAAAAAGTAATGCAGGTTGATGTGGGTATCTAAAGAAGCAGGCCGTATCAACGAGGATTACATTTAAATATTGCCAAAATACTTTTAAAATAAAATAAAGTTTCCTTAGGGTTAGGCTAGGTTTGTTCTATTCCATGTTTTGGTTCTAGGTTCCATCTATCCAATGGTGTTCTCATCTGGGTGATAGATATAAGAGATCCTAGTGCTTTCAATCTCCAATGGTTCTTCTTTGGGTGATAGATATGAGAGATCCTAGTGCTTTCAATCTTCAGTGGTTCTCCTTTAGGTGATAGATATGAGAGATCTCAGTGCTTTTGATCTCTAATGGTTCTCCTTTGGGTGATAGATATGTGCTTTCAATCTCCAATGGTTCTCCTTTGGGTGATAGATATGTGCTTTCAATCTCCAATGGTTCTCCTTTGGGTGATAGATATGAGAGATCCTCGTGCTTTCAATCTCCAATGGTTCTCCTTTGGGTGATAGATATGTGCTTTCAATCTCCAATGGTTCACCTTTGCATGATAGATATGTGCTTTCAATCTCCAATGGTTCTCCTTTGGGTGATAGATGTGGGAGAGATCCGAGTGCTTTCAATAATGAAAAGTTTCAATTTCAAGAGTCCAACCTTACTATCGTTTTTCTGAATAGATATTGATTCCTTCCCCCACACCCCTCACACTCATATTTATGGTTAATAACTAGATCCAAACATTGGCCAAAGACATGATTGCTAATTATAATGACCTAGTTTAGAGTACTTATCCATTTACATTTATGTAGTTACTAGACTCATGAAATAAATGGATGTTTACCATTTTTTATGTTAGTTGATTTAATATAGTAGACACATTCGGATGCAAGCATTTGGTTGGGACCGAGTGAATAGTAATGTATATTTGTTTTGTTGTTTTGATCTATTGAATGCAGTCTTTATATTCTTAGTTCGAATATTGTTAATTTATATTTTATGGTTGACATAGTGTAGGATCATGTCACATCAAACACTTGCCCTAAGTGTAATGGTGCAAACAAAATGGGTTTGGCATTCATATTCCGAACAAAAAATTGTCAATCTTGGCTCGTATGGTTGTGGTTTTTGTCTTTTACTATCATATTGTTCTCTTTTGGCAAGTGTTGAGATCTTTTGCAGTTTTGTCATCTTATGTTATATGGATGCTAAGGGAGTTATTCCCTCTTTGATTCATTATGTCTTTTACTATCATATTGTTCTCTTTTGGCAAATGTTGAGATCTTTTGCGGTTTTGTCATCTTATGTTATATGGATGCTAAGGGAGTTATTCCCTCTTTGATTCATTATGGTTTAAGGTGCAAGCCCTAGTCAAGACATATGAACCTAACTTAAGGTTTGCAACTTAAGTTATGTGTGCATTTTGAAGTTAAACCTTTGTGATTTTTAAATTGTTCTATTGTTCATTTTGGCATGAAGGGGACCCATGGGCTTATGCTGAGAAGTTTATCTTTCTAACTTGGTAGTATTGTTTCATTGAATTTCTAGTTGGCAAGGACATCATGAGGCATTAATGAACCTCAAAAGTACTAGGGCTTGCCTTTTGGGAGAATCAGAGTTGTTTTGTTGATTGAGTTTTTAGTTTTGGTTTTGTGGTTTTCTTGAATCTTTGATGGAAATGTTTTGGTCAGGCATTTTCTTGGCAAGTAGTGCCATCATGCTAGCTGGATGTCCTTCTTGGAGAAGAAAGTGGATGAAGAATGGGGAGTGATAGATTGTTTCAATTTCACTGGAGGATAAAAGAGAAGGAGAGAGGAATGTTAAGGGTCTATCATTCCCCAAGACTGAGCCTAGTCTTTGAGAATGGGGTTTTAATTTCATTCTAGGTCTTGCATGTATCTTTGGTCATTAGTTGTGGACCTTTTGTGTTAAGGGGTTTTTGACAATCCTAGAGATAGCACTTGGAAGGTTTGTTGAATTTTGGGATTGGTTTATCATCACTATGACTCTATGGCTTGTATTAGAGTTGAGTCTACTACCATAGTTAGGTGGTGGCACCCTTTACTCAAGGGTTTCTACGAGAAGAGGTACAAGTCTCGACCTTCTATGCCAGTCCTATTCAATAATTACATTATGCTTAGTGTTTGAATCTCTAGCCTCTATGAATGGTAATGTCCAAATTGTTTCGTGGACTTTATGGATTACATGCTCTAAATAAAGACCCTATGATAACACCATTAAGGTTTAAAGGCTATGATAAATCTTGGATTTTGGTCTCTAACAATGAAGAGATGGTATTAATGATTGTGTATGGACTATGGTTGTAATTTTGAGCTATTATGGTATTGTGTCTTAAGATTTTTGTCACTAAGACCATGAGCAAACCTTGAGATAGTTACATTATTATTGGAGGTTTGCTAACCCTACCTAAAATAGGGTGTGATAATGGAATGTTGGGCCTTAATATTTGATACCTTATTGAGTCATATTTATTCTATCTTTAGGATTGCTTGTATGCTTTGTTGGTTGTTGTGATTGTTGATATGTAGGGTTTTATTATCCAATAAGGATGTGACCAATTATGTTAGGGCTCAAATGTGTTGAGAAATGAGTACATGTTCATTCTCCTTCTTGATGGAATTCAAACCCTAAAATATCAATGTATTAGTGAATTCATTTTTTATTCTCAATCTTAAGTCTATTGTTGACAACTTCTTGTTGAGAGTATTTATGACTACTTAGGTAGGGGACTAGTTGTTGGTTAAAGGATGGATTTTATTTGCACCATTACAGCTTAGTATCTATTTCCAAGAATGATAATGATCAGGATGGAGTTCCCAGGAGTGACATTATTGATTTATAAGAACATGTTGTAAGTAGAATTTAGGCTTTCAATATATTGTAGTCTTAAAAATGCTTCTTAAACTTTTGTAACAATTACGAAGTGTCATTGTTGCAATAAAGAGAATGTGAATAATTTATTTGATCTTGGGTAGATTTGATATCTTGGCAACAATGAATGTTTTATGAGATTCTTGGAATTTGCAAGTGCTATGTGATTAAAATTGTAATACTATGATTGCAAGGAAAATAGATGTTTTTTGTAGATGACAATGTGTATTAAAATTGGTAATCTATCCATTCCTATAACAAGGTATCACTATAATTGTACTTATTATCTGTAGTATTCAATACTCTTATACAAATGTTATATCTTAAATGATTGATACTTATAAATAATTAATTTCAGTGTTCTATCTAAGAGTTCTTGTTTAGAAAGCTTGCAAAGAAATGTTTGTGTATTAATAATCTAATAACTCTCCAAATGAAAGATAAAGAACTCTACTTTGTGTAAGGCAAACTAGAAAACCCTAAGGTGACCAAATCGATGTATCATTGTTTCCAAAAGTGCTCAATGTGTTGAGAGGTTTTTCGGGGAAATTACTCAAGACTCACTTATGGTAAGTAATATGTGTGTTTCTCCATGGTTTGAATGTAGTCATGAAGGGATTTGATCAATGTTTATAGTCTCTCTAAGATATGAATTATTTTGTGCAATGGCTATGTACACTGAAGTGTATGATAGCATGGGAAACAATGTTTTGACTAAATCTAGTTTCATCTATAAACAATTGGCCTTCCCTATTATTCAATTTGGAAGGTATTAAAGATTCAGGCATTCCAGAAAGGTTGACAAGGCATATTGAGGGGTTCACTCTTGTAGTAGTTCAATGCCCTATTAGCATTGGAGTGTACCAAAGATTTGGTGATAAGTTTGATTATGCATTTAAAACCATGGTCAATGCATATGCAATGGGAAAGAAATTTAAATTTATGTCTAGAATGATATTAAGTACTTTGAATGTATCAATGGATTGGGAACTAACACTATTTGTTTATCATGGTCTGCAAACCTCCTCCATGAATGCAAAAAGGGGTAATTAAATATCTTAATATTGTGCATTTATAATTATTACAAGTAAATTCTTTTTAGATAATTTAATCAAAAGTCAAGAATTAATTGAATAACATGGCTACTTAATCATGATATGCAATGCAATTAGTGCTAGAGAACATAAAAAATGCTATGGTTGATTGTTGTAGCTAAACTTGCAAGGGAATTGAATAGGTTTATTAGATCACCTAAGACATCAATTCAATCTTTAAATTATAACCTAGAGTAGAACTAAAGAGAAACTTTAAAGGTTCTATGGAAGAGCTTTTCCCAAACGCATAATTTTGCTAATCCTGATTAGAACACTATATTTTTGTAAGGTCAACTAAATGAGGAAATTGAAAGATAATTGGTTCTCCTAGTCATCCTAAGCTATGTGACACAACTTTGTTGGATGAGTAGTCTAGTAAGTTAAGATTTTTAACTCAAATGGATGGGTATTCACTGGAGTTAACTACTCTAACTTAAGTTGACTATGGGTTCCATGAGAAATACCATTAGTCATGGTGAATGCATTGGTAGATTGGGATAGGATACGTAGCCCAAATTGAATTAGTATGCATCTAAGTTAGAACTCTTAACTCATTAGAGAACTCATGCATTTAAGTTGAAGCATAAAACTCATCTTGATTGATTAGGATTAATGCTAGGTTACATGTGGCACATGTAGACTATAAATCATGATGATGTGACATCATCAAATGTATCCAAAGAACATGTGATACATATAATTACGTTGGTTTGTTTGAGTGAGACACTTAGCCTAAGAAAAATATGAGATAATGAGACACTTTTTGCTTATTGAAGGCTTGAAGGAGCGAGACACTCTATCAATTAAATACTTGATGGAGTGAGAAACTCTAATTATGGGATGCACAAAGGAGAGACACTTTATTTAATGAACACATGCAAGAGTGAGACACTTTGCTTAATGACTCCATGAAAGAGTGTGAGACTTTGTTCAAAGTCTCCATCCTCTTGAGAGTACTATGTGCTTTGATATGTTAATTAAATCCCTAAAAAAATTGGGTCTAATTTTTGGATCATTGTAATAATTTAGTTAATACAACCAAATAAGTATAATTAGTCTAAGCTAACTAAATACAACTGTAATAGTTGAGAATGGTAAATTAGACAATGTGCTTTTGGAAATTGAAAGGGGGTGATGATACTTAGCTCGATAATTGAAGAATGTAGAACAAATGGATGAGATTCTAGAATCTATCTAATGTTAGAACTAGAAATAGTACCTTTCTACCCATGAGTTTCCTAGAAGTATGTGCTTGATCTCTATTCTATTAGAGGATAGGGTCATGGGTTCAAGATAAATTCATGGTTGTAGATCTATACTTGAGCTCTAGATTCATCCTAAAAATCAATATTGTTATGCTCTGTAACTTCACCTGATATGTGACCTTCTACTTCGCTCTTCTTGAATGTCTAGGGACTTGGTAGTATTTTAAAAATACCTTGAGGGTTGTTAATTAGTCATAGGAAGGCTAGTTCTCCTAGATCAAGACCCAAAATTGAATAAGATAAAAAAATAATAGGGAAGTTCCTAAGTATGTATATTCTTTAATCCTTTTATTGTAACAAATTGAAATGTGTTGCTATTGATTACTCTAATTCAAGTTAGAATTCTTGATTAGGAGATGCACACTTGATTCTTAAAATGAATGCATTGAATGCCATTAAATACTAGCACATAACATCAAATTGAGTCAAACATGTGTTTAGTCAGCCCAAGGTAGAAGGGCAAAGGGGGCTAGTTAGGCCAAATTTGAATTTTGAACTTTAAAATGGAAGGGCACAAGTTCATGAGTACAAGGTTGTCCCCACAACCATGGACTTTTTCTTAAATGGGACAATGGCCAAATCTAGGCGTCAAATGGCTAAATGCAAGTAGGTGCATAGATAGGTATAATAAATAGACAGATAAGGTGAATGTATGAGAGAGAGAGAGAGAGTAAATGGATAGGTGTAACATCCAAATCCAAAATGACAAGAAGTAACTAAGTTTTCACAACGGTAATTTGTTTTTTGTCTTCAAGTAATCAAATATAAAAGTAACTCATCTATAATCCAATACAACATTTTTCATTTTATCATAAACATGATCTCATTTTCATAAAACTGAAAGAAATGATATACATTAAACACTTTGTTTTCTAACAAATGAAATTTTCTTGAAACAACAAATATTGGAAACATACCTTTAACATGCATCTCGATTGTCAACCCATCACATTCAAGACTCGGCATTCCTCAGTATTTGGAAGAGAAAATATCTTCAAGGAGCTTAACCTCCAACCACAGACCATCGGTCTCCCGCACTCCTTCCTAACCGGAAGTGGCCCTACCCTACTCAAGAGGATAGACTTAGGATAACCATCGGTGTTTGCCATCTGAGCTCTGGTGTTGTAACCTACGTGTCTTGTTATCGTGCAGATCCCTAGATACCCTCTAGTCATGCACGACACTCTACAAGAAACGCCATCCAGTTACGGTGAACATTCGATGCACTTGAGGATAGTACACCACCTTGGCCAAAGGATTTGTTTTTAATTAGCATTCTAAGAACGCCTGAACTTGGTTCACCCACCCTACTCGACTTGAACTGATCAAAATCCTACAGTTTCCTATTTGTATAGTTTGAACTAATTGACGACCTTGATGACCTCAAGGGTTTAGGATTTCCTCCTATATAGCACCTAGCGCAACATTTACTATAAACTCGAGTTCATAGTTTCAAAACCCATTTTCATGTAAAAATGTTGTTTATAAGCACCCACTCCTAAGTGGTTTCATATTTGTTTACTCTATTTCTGAGTTTGCACAACATACTCAAATATCTAAGCCATTTCCCGTTATCCCGAAATTTGAGGATTCTAGACTCATATGGTCTACGAGGTAAACCGATACTAGTACCATCGCATGCAACGTAATCTAGACTCACATGCAGGTTTTCAACTCTAATTGTTCATTTCAAAACCATGACAGTTTTCGACCATTACTAATACTTTAACTTCCTACTCCTCTTTCCATGTTATTTAGTTTCACATGATTCAAAAGATAAGAGTCGTAATTAAGATATAAATGATTTTGGAATCTTTTTTATGACAATGGAGGTGACCAACCGCAGGGTCGACCTCTAACTAAAAATATAAGACGAAAAGGTCACTAGCTGGTTACAACGACCTCTCCGGTTGCTAAACACACTAAATTTTACGTCCCAAACATGTTCTAAATCGGAGGTTTTTAAACTCCCTCACAACATGCATGTGGAGCATGTGTTTCCTCGCTGTGGGGTTATCTTTTCAAGTGCTTCATAGGCAGTTTTGAGTTGATAAAATAGTCCTAATGGATGACCTTTGAACATACATTATTTCCAACCATTCAGAGAATGTAATTACAATTTGCATCAAGTGGTGTTCATTCGTAGATGTGTGTAAATTAGAAACTGTGTTCCATCATCACACGGTGTCATTTATGACAATCAAGGATACAGTTTTCGCATTCTCATACACAACCATCTTACTATTTCTGAGGTTTTTAAATATCAATACATAGCAATGATGCTATTTCATGGATTGATCACACACAGATATCATACTAGGTTTACGTTGTCATTCATTTCTACTCATTTTAAACATATTTATCTTTTGCAAAAATGAGACTTACTTACTTACTGGTCTAAACTGTAAAAAGGAAAGAAAGGAAATGAACCTGTTGACAAGATGGAGGTTGTTGTGGCAATTCCACGTTCTTCTCTGCTTTTCTTCAAAGCTATCTCTTTTATCTCCTTCTTAAATAACGACAATCCACACTAAACGATCCCCTCTCTCTGCCAGACACTACTCAAGACTAAGGCAGGCTCCCTACTCAGAAACCGATCACCCTCAGACAACGACAGGCTTCCTTAGTTATCTCTCACTCTGTTGCTTTCTACTCAGAAGCCGATCTCTACTCAAAAACTGATCACTCCTTAGAAGAAACGATCACTCCCTCACTGCCCCTTAGCAAGACTCTCTTTCACAGCTTCTAAGCCTCTCTACCCTTTCCATGATGCACAGAAAGTAACTCCCTTTTTGTCTCTCTATTGTTTGTTTTTCTCTCTCTCTATCTAAACAGCGACTCCCTCTACTCTCCTCTGCAAGACTCTCTACCCTTTTTCTCCTACCTCGCAGCTTCTAACTCCCCGTGGATATCTCCCTACGCAGTTACTTCTCTTCTCCCCACGACAGCCACCTCTCGCTGCCTCACGATCCTCCTTTCCAAGGCATTCCTCCCCTATCTTCCTACTCGACGGGAGTATCTCCCTTACTTGACCATTATTCCCTCTAACTACTTCCTCCCTCTCGATGAAAAGGCCTCCCATTATCTTAAACTACCGTTCCTTCACTTAGCAACGACAGATTCCCCTTTTCTCTCTGTCGTTCTCTTTTTCTTCAACTGGCGTTCTCCACTCCTATCACCGCACATCAAAAGACTCCACAAACTGAGATTCCTTACCTTTCCTCTCAACCACCACTCGATGCCTTCGCACCCACCATAATGATCGAGCATCTCTCATCATTTTGCGGTTACTCTAAACACAACTGCCCATCTTCCTTCCTCTCGTGCTTATGGAGAAAGTAGTTAAGGTATTTAATGGCTACCGAGACATGCCTTAACTCAGGGAAGTTGTTTAACTAAGTAAAACCGACCTTAAAACTTACTACAACCACAAGAAGTTAAACGGACTTCAATACTTACTACGACCACAAGAAGATTAAAGTTCCTTCGATGATGTGGCTTACCAAAGGTCATAACAACTCCGTCTTTACTAGAACAAAAAGGCATCAACCTTCCAAAACCAACTTAATATTGAATTGAGGAGTTAAAGCTCGACACGGCGGTGGTTACGAAATGATTAGAGCATCGTTGGGGTCGAGAAGGAAAGAGAGACAAAGACTATCTAATTAAGAAAACTCAAGGTTAGATTGACAACAAATCGCGGTCAAAGCTAGAAGAAAAGACTCACACTAAACGACGTCCATAAATAATTATTTCACATTATGGCTTCAAATCGACATTCGTTGATCTACAAGAAAGGAATAAATTCACAACACAAGTTCAACGCGTTTTACGACAATCCCGACGGATTGATCATAACGCAAACAAGTTTCTTACAACGTTAGACGCATAAAGCCGACTTCTCGCATCTTTCGACTACGAGACAAGATTTACAATTTCACCACAAGATGGTTCATTAAATACTTATTAACGAAAATAATAAACGTCTAAATAAGTCGACTTGCTTTGGTGGACTTACAACAACATCGACAACTCCAAGATTCTTATATTACGACTTGCGAAAAAGGATGTTTACACCTTATCACTAGACGTCGACATCTAGTCTTAAACTACCCAAGTTGAACAACAAGACTATAATAATGGGTTCAAGGTTATCTACCTGCTTTGCGTTCTCATTAACAAACACCCATGGTTAATTTCCAGAGTCTATACTCTCTCTCGAAGATACTTTCTCTTCCCGTCGAACACGGTCCACCTGTTCCTGCATCGACAGACTCACATACAATTTTGTGGTCAAAGCACCTATGATCCAAATATAATATATCCAAACATCATTGCATTTATTATAAAGACATTTAGTCTACAATATCACCTTGATCGTATTCATTAGATTCCACAATTTCATATAACAACTTTGTAAGATAAATCGTCAGTTTCCATGTCGTTCACAACATATTAAATTACTGAAATTTGCAAGAAAGTAAATAGCATAATTGTTTCCAAAAAGAGGGATGTAACATATCCTTCCCCTTTAAAAATCATCGTCCTCGATGATTAAGTTTATCAAGAAAAAATTTAAACTTAAAACAAACTTTTTATAATGCAACATTAATGTCTTTAAAAAGTTTTGGAAATCTTTGGCAAATATCTTTATAATCTTCCCAAGTGGCGCTATCCTCGCCATATTGGTCCCACTGAATTTTGCATTGCAAAACTTCTCGATTACGTAAACGAAGTTTACGCATTTCGAGCACCTTGAGTGGCTCGATCACAACCACCCCGGGTTCTTGCATCTGTAAGGAATTCCAGTTAAGGATGTGGTTATTACCTACAAAATATATCTTTAAATACGAAACATGAAAAACATTATGCATCTTAGACAAGGCTGGAGGTAGAGCAACTTTGTAGGCAACCAGATTGATAATCTCAAGAACTTCGAAAGGTCTGACATAACGAGGAGCCAATTTCGAAGATTTACCAAATTTTATAGAACTCTTTTGGGGTTTCACTCGCAAAAGCACTTTCTTGCCAACAGAGAAGTGTCTAGGCACTCGCTTGTGATCTGCATAACTCTTTTGCCTGTCATTGGCTTCTGCCAACCTCTTCCTAATCACTTTAACTTTTTCTTCCATATCAGCAAGCATTTCAGGTCCAATGCTTATCCTATCTTCCAGCTTATCCCAGCTTATAGGAGTTCTGCATTTCCTTCCATATAATGCTTCAAATGGCACCATCTTAATGGCAGAATGATAGGAGTTGTTATAGGCAAATTCGACAAGAGGTAGATATTCCTCCCATCTGTATTGCTGATCCATGCAATACATTCTCAAAAGGTCTTCTAATACCTGATTCACTTTTTCTGTCTGTCCATCAGTTTCAGGATGATAAGCAGTACTTACATTTAGTTTAGTCCCTAATGCAGAAAATAAGGTTTGCCAAAACCGTGAAGTTATCCGAGCATCTCTATCAGATATTATCTTTTCAGGTATCCCATGCAATCTAAAAATTTCTTGCACAAATTTTCGAGCCAAAAGATGTGCTCCATCTGTCAAATTTCCCGGTATGAAATGTGCAACCTTGGTTAGTTTATCCACAACAACCAATATTTTATCATGCCTATTCTTAGACATCGGCAATCCCTGAACAAAATCCATACTAATAACTTGCCATTTCCATTCCAGAATATCATGTGGGTACAACAACCCAGCAGGATGTTGGTGTTCTACCTTAACTCTCTGACACTCCAAACAACTAGCTACAAACTTTGCAGCATCGCTTTTCATTCCTTTCCAGAAATATAGCGGCTTGACATCCACTAACAGTTTTGTTACTCCAGGGTGTCCGGAGTAAGGAGCACAGTGAACTTCCTTCCACACAAGGTTTCTAAGTTCTACTAAATCAGGAACATATATTCTTCCCTTGAATCTCAGCAATCCATTGGATTCAAAACTGAATCCGTCATATCTTGGGTCCTTAGGGTTTAGGTGCAGAGCCTGTTTCACTTGTTCATAATACTCATCCCCAGATAAGTTTTGCAATACTAAGTCTTTAAAGTTAGCATGTATGGAGATTATAGAGGCTATGTGCCTTCTTCTACTTAAGGCATCTGCTACTCGGTTTTCCTTGCCTTTGATATAAGAAATTTCAAAGTCATAATCTGATATTAATTCCAACCATCTCCTTTGCCTTGCATTGAGATTAGGTTGTGTGAATATGTAGCGAAGGCTTTGGTGATTAGATTTTAAAATAAAAGTCCTTCCCAACAAATAATGTCACCACATCTGAAGGGCGTGAACCACTGCTGCCATCTCAAGGTCATGAGGAGCGTAGTTCTGCTCATAATTTTTCAGCTTCCTTGACTCATAGGCTACTACCCTGCCATCTTGCATAAGCACGCCTCCCAATCCTTCCCCTAAGGCATCAGTGATAACCTCAAACTCTCCCTCAGGATCAATAACTTTCAGAATTGGAGCGGTTGTTAATTTTTCTTTTAACAAGTCAAAAGCCTTTTGACATTCATCCGTCCAAACAAACCTTTTTCCTTTTCTCTGTAAAGAGGTAATGGGGCTAGCTATGCTTGAGAAATTCAACACAAATTTCCTGTAATACCCTACCAATCCCATGAAACTTCGTACCTCTGACACATTGGTAGGTTCAGGCCATTCCATAATAGCTTTTATTTTGGCCGAATCAACTGATATCCCATCGACTGATATTATGTGCCCTAAGTACTGTACTTCTTTCTGAAAGAAGGTGCACTTGGAGAGTTTCGCATACAATTTATGTTCTCTTAATCGTTGCAAAAGTATTTGAAGATGTCGTGCATGCTCCTCTTCATCTTTGGAATAGATCAGAATATCATCAATGAAGACTAGTACAAACTTATCAAAATAATCTCTGAATACATTATTCATGAGATTCATGAAGGCAGCAGGTGCGTTGGTCAATCCAAACAGCAACACCGTGAACTCATAATGACGATACCTCGTTCTAAATGCTGTCTTGGGAATATCTTCATCTTTCAACCTTAACTGATGGTATCCAGATCTCAGATCTATCTTGGAAAAGACCGATGCGCCACGCATTTGGTCAAATAGATCATCAATTCATGGCAAGGGATACTTGTTCTTTATAGTTGCCTTGTTAAGCATCCTATAATCTATACACAGCCTTAGAGTTCCATCTTTCTTTTTGACAAAGATAACTGGGGCTCCCCATGGTGATACACTTGGTCTAATTAGATTCTTGGACAATAGCTCCTGCAACTGAGCTTTTAATTACATAAGTTCTGTGGTAGTCATACGATACGGAGCTTTAGAGATTGGCTCCGATCCTGGTTTAATATCTATGCCAAAATCAAATGCTCTCTTCGGAGGCAAGCCTGGTAACTCCTCAGGAAATACATCCCTGAAGTTGCATAGATATGGATATCTTTCCTCAAATGATTGCTTCTCCAAGGTTTCCTCTACTAGGTCCATCTTAACTGCGAAAAGTTGACATCCCTTTCGCCTAGCCCGCTTTAGTTGTTTTGAAGAAATGGATCTAACCCTAATTTCCCTTTGAATTCCCTAGAGATTTACTATTTTGCCCATCTCATCCAGACACTCAATGGTTTTATGAAAACAATCTACTTTGGCTCGATGTTTCCACAACCAGTTCATTCCTAGAATGACATCGTAGGACCCTAAAGGTGCTACGTACAAATTTGCCTCAGTGGTGAAGTTAGAAACATCAATCCTAGCTTCGAACAAACATTGCTCTACCTGAGCCTTTGAGTTATTTGCATACTCTACTGTCCATGGTTTTGACATAAAACCAGCTTTTCTAGAAAATTTACTTAAGATTCTAGGTGACACAAAATTTTCTGTTGCACCAGTATCAAATAGAATAGAAACAGGAACTCCAAATAAGGTACATGTCATCTCAATAGGAGTGATCTGATACTCTGCTTGCCGATTGTCAAGTGCGGCATGAATCCTTTGCTGAAAGGCTTCCTGTTGTGAAGGAAGCTCCGTGTTCCTAGGCCTCCCATTCGGCTTCTTGTTGGGGCAACGGTTGGCATAATGATCTCCTCCACAAGAAAAGCATCCTCCTATAGGTCCTCGCTTCTCAGATGGCCTACTTGCAGAATCACCATTCTTCTTAAAATTTGCATTTCTCTTAAAATCTTCACCTTTTCGCTCATCACCAAAACCTCCTTGATTCTTTCGATTTCCCCTAACAAACCTCCTGTTTCCATATCCCTTCTCATTTTTCCTTTTATAAGACTGATCATTGTAGTTCTTATCAAACTTCTTGCGTTTCTTATCACGGTAAGCAGAGATAGATTTGAACTTCTGCTGCTGTTTTATTTCCTTTTCATAAACTTGATCCATTGTGCTTGGACCATGTACCTCCACCTCACCGCCGATCTGAGGATTGAGTCCCATGATGAACTTTCTGATTCGGAACCTTTCATCCTTTTGGTATTGAGGGACATACTTCAATAGTCTAGTGAATTTTTCTGCGTACTCGACCACAGATAGTTCACCTTGCCTGAGGTTTTGGAAATCTGTTAACTTCTGATCAAAGTATAACTGAGGTAACCACCGTTTTCAGAATAGTTCCACGAACTCATCCCATGTCACCTTTAAGGGACTTAATTCCAGCTCCATTTTCTTATTCATCCACCAAGTGGACGCTTCCCCTGATAGCTGATAGGCTCCCCACACAGCTTCAGTAACCTCAGAGTAATTTCTGATCTCAAAATATTTCTCCATCTCCGTTAACCATGCTTCCGCTACATCTCCAGTTTTCGTTCCATCGAACTTTGGAGGGTTAACCTTCTTCATATCCTTAGATAACTCTAAAGCAAATTTATCCTTGGTTTTTCTTTGGGCTTCACTATCGTCAGGATGTTCACTTGACGTGCCATTATCCCAATGTTTACTCTTGCTTGTATAATGAGAGTTCTCGTTTCCACCCTCTGTGTTACCAGTTTCATCTATTTTCTTCTCTAGTTTGTTCAACCTTTCCTTGGTTTCAGTGAGCATGTTGAGGATCCTATCCAACTTGTCAGTGGAGTTTTCCCGAGAGTTATGACCTTCCCGATCCTCCCCCTCGTTAAACTCTGATTGGTCCATGCTAGTTTAGTTTCACACCTGTTTAAACATATACTAATCAGTTTTACACTTATTATATTAAATATCGTAAAAGAACACAACAATTGATCATATTCATAATTGTTCTCAAACCAAAATTTTGTCTTTATTCATTTTGCAAAATTGTTTCAACATCATTAGAGATAGACAAATCTCATGTTTCTACTCAGTGTTATCTAGTGGAGTGTAACCTTCGGATTCATTGTCCGACACATAATCACGAGGTGTATACCCCTCAGACTCACTATCAGAAGATAGCTCAATAATCTCAGCTCTAGGTACTACACGAGGATCTCTAGTGATCATGGGTATAGTAATAGGTACTCTCAGATACACTAACAGGTACACTATCAGTTTCAATCCAGGAGCAGCGGTTGATCATGATTCGAGCTGCCGTCGCTACTCCCTCTAGGAGTTCTCTCCTCACTCGCTTAAGTCGTGACATAGCATTGGCTAAGGTTTCCACATCATCAAGCCATATGTCATTTTCGTCATTAGTTTTCTCTATGGTCTTGACCATCGCAAGCCGTTTCTGCTTAGCTTGCAGATAGTGCTTCTTACTCGCGAAGGATTTTCTTGCGGTTTTCTTGGTGTATACCATCCTGGCACAATAAATCAAATCATTAGCTACCTGCATAATGATGATTTCCTAATCAGGTTAGTGGACTCATCAGCCCTAGTGCTGAACCTGGTTAGCTCTGATACCATATGTAACATCCAAATCCGAAATGACAAGAAGTAACTAAGTTTTCACAACGGTAATTTTTTTTTTGTCTTCAAGTAATCAAATATAAAAGTAACTCATCTATAATCCAATACAACATTTTTCATTTTATCATAAACATGATCTCATTTTCATAAAACTAAAAGAAATGATATACATTAAACACTTTGTTTTCTAACAAATGAAATTTTCTTGAAACAACAAATATTGGAAACATACCATTAACATGCATCTCGATTATCGACCCATCACATTCAAGACTCGGCATTCCTCAATATTTGGAAGAGAAAATATCTTCAAGGAGCTTAACCTCCAACCACAGACCGTCGGTCTCCCGCACTCCTTCCTAACCGGAAGTGGCCCTACCCTACTCAAGAGGATAGACTTAGGATAACCATCGGTGTTTGCCATCTGAGCTCTGGTGTTGTAACCTACATGTCTTGTTATTGTGCAGATCCCTAGATACCCTCTAGTCATGCACGACACTCCACAAGAAACGCCATCCAGTTACAGTGAACGTTCGATGCACTTGAGGATAGTACACCACCTTGGCCAAAGGATTTGTTTTTAATTAGCGTTCTAAGAACGCCTGAACTTGGTTCACCCACCCTACTCGACTTGAACTGATCGAAATCCTACAGTTTCCTATTTGTATAGTTTAAACTAATTGATGACCTTGATGACCTCAAGGGTTTAGGATTTCCTCCTATATAGCGCCCGGCGCAACATTTACTATAAACTCGAGTTCATAGTTTCAAAACCCATTTTCATGTAAAAACGTTGTTTATAAGCGCCCACTCCTAAGTGGTTTCATATTTGTTTACTCGGTTTCTGAGTTTGCACAACATACTCAAATATCTAAGCCATTTCCCGTTATCCCGAAATTTGAGGATTCTAGACTCATATGGTCTACAAGGTAAAACGATACTAGTACCATCGTATGCAACGTAATCTAGACTCACATGCAGGTTTTCAACTCTAATTGTTCATTTCAGAACCATGACGGTTTTCGACCATTACTAATACTTTAACTTCCTACTCCTCTTTCCATGTTATTTAGTTTCACATGATTCAAAAGATAAGAGTCGTAATTAAGATATAAATGATTTTGGAATCTTTCTTATGACAATGGAGGTGACCAACCGCAGGGTTGACCTCTAACTAAAAATATAAGACGAAAAGGTCACTAGCTGGTTACAACGACCTCTCCGGTTGCTAAACACACTAAATTTTACGTCCCAAACGTGTTCTAAATCGGAGGTTTTTAAACTCCCTCACAACATGCATGTGGAGCATGTGTTTCCTCGCTGTGGGGTTATCTTTTCAAGTGCTTCATAGGCAGTTTTGAGTTGATAAAACAGTCCTAATGGATGACCTTTGAACATACATTATTTCCAACCATTCAGAGAATGTAATTACAATTTGCATCAAGTGGTGTTCATTCCTAGATGTGTGTAAATTAGAAACTGTGTTCCATCATCACACAGTGTCATTTATGACAAGCAAGGATACAGTTTTTGCATTCTCATACACAACCATCTTACTATTTCTGAGGTTTTTAAATATCAATACACAGCAATGATGCTATTTCATGGATTGATCACACACAGATATCATACTAGGTTTACGTTGTCATTCATTTCTACTCATTTTAAACGTATTTATCTTTTGCAAAAATGAGACTTACTTACTTACTGGTCTAAACTGTAAAAAGGAAAGAAAGGAAATGAACCTGTTGACAAGATGGAGGTTGCTGTGGCAATTCCACGTTCTCCTCTGCTTTTCTTCAAAGCTATATCTTTTATCTCCTTCTTAAATGATGACAATCCACACTAAACGATCCCCTCTCTCTGTCGAATAATACTCAAGACTAAGGCAGGCTCCCTACTCAGAAACCGATCACCCTCAAACAACGACAGGCTTCCTTAGTTATCTCACTCTGTTGCTTTCTACTCATAAGCCGATCTCTACTCAAAAACTGATCACTTCTTAGAAGAAACGATCACTCCCTCACTGCCCCTTAGCAAGACTCTCTTTCGCAGCTTCTAAGCCTCTCTACCCTTTCCACAATGCATAGAAAGTAACTCCCTTTTTGTCTCTCTGTTGTTTGTTTTTCTCTCTCTCTGTCTAAACAGCAACTCCCTCTACTCTCCTCTACAAGACTCTCTACCCTTTTTCTCCTACCTCGCAGCTTCTAACTCCCCGTGGATATCTCCCTACGCAGTTACTTCTCTTCTCCCCACGACAGCCACCTCTCGCTGCCTCATGATCCTCCTTTCCAAGGCATTCCTCCCCTATCTTCCTACCCGACGGGAGTATCTCCCTTGCTCGACCATTATTCCCTCTAACTACTTCCTCCCTCTCGATGAAAAGGCCTCCCATTATCTTAAACTGTCGTTCCTTCACTTAGCAATGACAGATTCCCCTTTTCTCTCTGTCGTTCTCTTTTTCTTCAACTGACGTTCTCCACTCCTATCACTGCGCAGCAAAAGACTCCACAAACTGAGATTCCTTACCTTTCCTCTCAACCTCCACTCGATGCCTTCGCACCCACCATAATGATCGAGCATCTCTCATCATTTTGCGGTTACTCTAAACACAACTACCCATCTTCCTTCCTCTCGTGCTTATGGAGAAAGTAGTTAAGGTATTTAATGGCTACCGAGACATGCCTTAACTCAGGGAAGTTGTTTAACTAAGTAAAACCGACCTCAAAACTTACTACGACCACAAGAAGTTAAACTGACTTCAATACTTACTACGACCACAAGAAGATTAAATTTCCTTCGATGATGTGGCTTACCAAAGGTCATAACAACTCCGTCCTTACTAGAACAAAAAGGCATCAACCTTCCAAAACCAACTTAATATTGAATTGAGGAGTTAAAGCTCGACACGGCGGTGGTTACGAAATGATTAGAGCATCATTGGGGTCGAGAAGGAAAGAGAGACAAAGACTATCTAATTAAGAAAACTCAAGGTTAGATTGACAACAAATCGTGGTCAAAGCTAGAAGAAAAGACTCACGCTAAACGACGTCCATAAATAATTATTTCACGTTATGGCTTCAAATCGACATTCGTCGATCTACAAGAAAGGAATAAATTCACAACACAAGTTTGACGCGTTTTACGACAATCCCGACGGATTGATCGTAACGCAAACGAGTTTCTTACAACGTTAGACGCACAAAGCCAACTTCTCGCATCTTTCGACTACGAGACAAGATTTACAATTTCGCCACAAGATGGTTCATTAAATACTTATTAACGAAAATAATAAATGTCTAAATAAGTCGACTTGCTTTGGTGGACTTACGACGACATCGACGACTTCAAGATTCTTATATTACGACTTGCGAAAAAGGATGTTTACACCTTATCACTAGACATCGACATCTAGTCTTAAACTACCCAAGTTGAACAACAAGACTATAATAATGGCTTCAAGGTTATCTACCTGCTTGGTGTTCTCATTAACAAACACCCATGGTTAATTTCCAGAGTCTATACTCTCTCTCGAAGATACTTTCTCTTCCCGTCAAACACGGTCCACCTGTTCCTGCATCGACAGACTCACATACAATTTTGTGGTCAAAGCACCTATGATCCAAATATAATATATCCAAACATCATTGCATTTATTATAAAGACATTTAGTCTACAATATCACCTTGATCGTATTCATTAGATTCCACAATTTCATATAACAACTTTGTAAGATAAATCGTCAGTTTCCATGTCGTTCACAACATATTAAATTACTGAAATTTGCAAGAAAGTAAATAGCATAATTGTTTCCAAAAAGAGGGATGTAACAATAGGGATATTTGTGTGTGTGAATGGGTAAACAGTTTAGGGGAATGAGCCCAACTTCCTAAAAGATCATGTCATTTTTAAATATCTACATGTACCAAGACATTACCTCAAATAGGCATAAAACTATATGGGACATGGCATGGGTATTCAAATTTCACCATTACATTTTTCCCCCACTTTGAGGTGCTTGTGAATCCTAAAATGATTATGTATCTCAAAACATGTAACACTCACAAACATGCATGTAAATTAAATATTCAAACACTCAAAGGATATCACCATGGGGTCTATATAAAGTAATGGACCTTGCAAGGATATGATCATGTGTGTTCACCTTCTATGTGTGTTCTCCATAAGACAAGTCTCTATAAACACTTGTAATTGTCTACATAGCTAAACATGTAAATGTTAGTAACAAGATATCCCCATGCCCTTGCACCCCCAACAATTGGTTGTATGCATAGGATACAAGGAATTATTAGAACAACAAAAAAAGTACATTAATGTAAATGTAATCTAAACATGTATGCATGTAATTATGTAATCATATAATCATGTAATCATATGGGCATCTAATATGTAATCTTATAAATATATAAAGAAACAATTATTAAGAATACATGATGTAAGTGCATGGGTTGGAGATGATATTGATGAATAAGAATGTTGCCCCCTAGATAGGCAAGGAATGGAACAATAGTGATGTGACCATCAATAGCCAAAACACCCATGTAAGAACATAAGGCACTAGGATAGGCATATGCCTCTAATGTGGCATCCAAGAGTGTGAGAATGAAATGATATAGGTAAGGCAATAGGTCCCTAGCGGTCATGGAAATGTAAATGATGGCATGAGTTGGAACTATGGGGCAAGGGCCCAAGACAAGGCATAAAGTTAAAATGGAAGGCATAAAGCTATGATAATAGGGCAAGTGCCCAGTATAAGGAAACTTAGGCAAATATTCCTAGTAATTCAAATAGAATGTAATAAGACTTGTATCATATTTAACCATGATCCATACAATTTATTTCAAATTTGTATAATGTTTCTTCTAAATCTATAAGGATCCGAAAGGGTTTTGCTGAAATTTTCAATAGGTTTTCAATTCTAGAGGTCAAAGAACAATTCAATTAAGGGTTTAGTGGCTCCAAATAAAAAACATGGTTTCACAACCATTATCCATCTTATTCCTAATGGAACAGAATAAAATTTTCCTTTGCAAAATAACATTTGAACTAGCTTTCAAAATGCTATCTATAGGATTCTTCACCATCAATAATCTTGAAACCCTAAACATAAATCTTCAAACCCGAATCCTAAAGATCAGTTTAGGAAAATGCACTTTAGGTATTTTATAATTTTCCCGATTATGAGAATTGGGTTGCAAAAAACTCCTAATGCTCAAGTGACTCTAGCAATAGTTTGATTGTTTGATTGCTCCTTGAGTGTTGTGTAGAAGGGAAATTAACTGGCTAGATGGGCAACCAAGATGAGGATGCAAAAACTATGGATTCCAGTGAGAGACCTCAAGTCCCATCCATTTGAGCAAGAACAACAAGTGTCAAGGAAGATTTCAAACAAGCTAAGTAAGCATTGTGATGATCTGTCATGAGAGGACATGGACAAGAGTGTTGCACAAAGGCAACTCAAAATGTTTGTCTACATGAGTACATTTACTTATGGCATGTCTAAAATTAAAACTCAAGAGAATGAATTGCATATAGCTAAAGGGGGTGCTAAATTTGGAAACCACATTATGCAAAAGAAAATTTATTTTGCTAATCTTGTGAACTTATAATGCTATAAAATACCTTTGTAGTCTTTGAAAAAATGTTTGGACTAGATTTGAAAGCATAGCAACCTGCCACAAAAACATTAAAGCTCAAATAAATATGAAATTTGCAAAGGACAAGTTAAAAAATATGGTGGTGGAAGATCAAAAGACTGCGCTATAAGCCAATTAATGAATTCCTCATCAAAAATCAAAATCTTTTAGAAGGAACCAAAAATGAAGCGACAACAAGCCTAGTGGTCATTCAACTCTGCCAAGCAAGGCAATGCTTTATTTTTCCACTGCATTGGTCTCAACATGTCCCTCAAAAATATCTTTGTAGGATGTGATATCCTTGTAATATTTGCATTAAAGTCTTTTTTGTATGTGGCTAATGGATTTTTGGCAATGACTAAAGATTGACGACTTCAAAATATTGCCAGCGAATTCTTCTAAGGTGAGATAATTTTCTAGTTAGAAGCTACCACAAATATAGCCTATCAGCTAATAATAGTAGACAAAATTATTATTGTTTCTTTATCATTTATATTAAAGCTCTTAGTCCTAGATGAACTTAGGATAGGAGCACACACTCTCCAATCTTTTCCTTCGACTACTCGTGGAGGTCAAAAGACCAAATTAGAGGCTTGACCATATTGGCAAGCACCCAAGCAATCACCAACATTTTTCCTATCCTAGATACAAATATTTTGGAGATCTTCACACATGGAGGTTTTGTGTTCCTAACTCTTCCTTGTCATTTCATCATTTGATTTAGATAAATCTAGAAAAAGGTCTATTTACTGTTATTCTCCATCTTTCTGTATATTATTTGTATTTTGTTCTTTTCAATTCCATTTTCCTTGTGTGCAAACATCCCAACTTCAACACAATCTATTTATTTTTCCAGTAGCTTTGGATGCCAATTCAACTCTAGGACTACAATGTGATTTCGAAATGACAGAGCAACTAGAAGACTACAGTGTGAGCGTGCTAGAGTCTGAACAAAAAACTTTCCAAATTTATTTCCTAGTTTTCGTTCAATCTAAGTTTACACTTCTCAACTCATTTTCCAATTTTGCTTTTTATAGTTCTCATTTTTCTTAAATAATAATATTTCACTTTCTTAAACATAAGTAGCATTTTTACCTTAGGATTTATATGTGGGCATTCATACCTAGAATTAATTATTTCTCATGCCAAATTTCTTTTTCCATCGCTAGTTTTTAATTGATGTCCTTTGTATTCGAATGGAGTGAATGTCTAGACCTAAGGAATGCAAGCTCCAAATGTTATCTATTACAGCAGGAGTGATGAATATAATAACGAAGCCATGCTTGTGAAAAAAAACCCATGGCCTTCCATATCCATACGAGGGTACATAAGGTAGGTGTGACATATGATTGTTGTTAGATACAACCGCCAGTACATGTGCAGCCTCTTCTTCTGCTCTTACAACCTCAATTTCTCGAGTTGTGCCATGCCAAGCCCTCTCTACAGCTGCTTCTTTTGTGCTCCGCCACTCATCTTGGCCTTCTTCAATGCCTTGCTCATTAGCTCCTTGTTATCACTACAGCCTGACTTCGAACCTCCAAAAGAACCCTTTCCATTCCATAGCATTAACGTCCCTATAAAATTTTCTCTACCTCATCCCACAAGAAACACCCCCACTACCGTCCTTTTTCTCTCAAATGGCTCAGTACTTTTCAAATAGGGGAGGCCATTGTTGTCCCTTATGATCATGCCACCTTCAAAATGGGAGGAGCCAAGGTTCTATTCAACTTTCCCCTCAACGTTGCCTCCTACTTTGAGTCAAGCTCTGAGTACAATCCTAGTCAGGTTTTATCTATTCATTTTTTAATAATTTTGACAATATGAGTACTATCTTGAAAGAAAGGTAGAGGAGGAGAGTGGGTCGGCTCTATTGTCTCATATGATCGTGCCACTTTCAAAATGAGAGAAGCCAATTCTCTACTCAACTTTACCCTCAACATTCCATCCTATGCTAAGTTAGGCCCTGGGTTCAATCCCAATCAAGTTTTATCTGTCCATTTTAAATAATTTTGGTAATATTGGTACCATCTTGAAAGAAAGGTAAAGGAGGAGAGTGGATCACTGTTACTAGAGGGGAGACACCCATGTGAGGAATCACAATGCAGACTGTGTAATGAAGATAAGTTTGCACTAAATCTTGATGGGTTTCGCTTTATTGAAACCCTCATAACTACTCACAGATAGGGTTTCTAGGGTTTCGACGGGATCTTGTATTTTTTGGGTTTCATGGGTTCTTGTTGGAAAATTGAAGAACCAAAGGGAGCAAACCTAAAGAGGCACCATGCAAGCATAGGACAAGAAGATGCAATTGAGGGCCTCCATTGAATGGAAGGAGGGCGTAATCAAAGAGGCACCACTATGGGTCATGAACCGTTTCGTTGTTGACAAACATGTCTCTATGATTGGATATCATTGTTTTGACCTCTTAATTCTCCTTTACCCTATCGATGTTAAGGAGGCAAATGCAAGAGCCAAATATAATTGTTGGAGAAAAGTTCCTCTATCGTTGCCAACACTTCCTTTGAATTCCCCTACTCTGACATCACAACTCCCGAGCTAAATCATCTATTACACACTCCTAAATCAATATAGCTTTGGGGTTTTATATATACACATTGAAAATCGTAAGATTTTATTTTCCATCTCAGATACTTTATTTATATTTAGGAGTAAGTTTAGATTTCTACATATTATTCTATATCATGTCCATGATTGCTATGATGAGTCATGCCAAGAGTCACCAATTAATGTTGTATCAAGACCTGTAAATGATCTACCTAACACCCCTGTCGAATAATTTTTCAAATATATTTAGTTAATTTTGAGACTTTATCTTAGATTATCAAGTCAAAAAACTTTCTCTATTGACACAATACTACTTTCAAATTTTTAAAACCTTAATAAATTGCAATCAATGTAAACATTGCACCTCCTTCGATACAAATGCTAATTTTAATTAAACTAAACCATCAACTTAGTTTAATTAAAAACACTCTAATTATAGAGTAGGTCAAAACTCACATTTATAGCACTACATACATAAGAGTCCCTCGTTACGTTAATGTTAGTGTTTTTTAAGGAAGAGCGAACCATTTTCTATAATTTTATATTTAAATGATAGGTTAACAATTGCGTAGATAACATTAAATTAATGAATTTTCAAGGATATTATACTTGAAGGTGTCTCTTTTATTAACGTATGTTGCGTGAATGATAATATATATATTACTATTTTTTAAAGTTATAAAATAAACTTATCACATACCATAGGAAAATGAGTTTTCCAACCTTTTCCTTAACTCTTCCATTTCTCTCTCTATACAAACGTAGGGGCTGGATGCATATTTTAACATTGTTTTATCTTTAAATATGCTTTGTTCTTTGCGGTGCATGTGATTTGGAACTAATGAGGATGTGGCTTTTATATATATGGGGATGAGGGGGCTTAATCTTGATCAATTCAATTTAACTGGTTTTGTTTGTTGTTTTTGATTTATATGAATTGTGGTTTTTCAATTTTTTGGGTGGGGGTTTTCATGGAATTATATATATAAAAAAATGAATATAAACAAGTTAATAGAAAATGAAGGGTACAAGTTAAATTTATATTAAACATTATTTTGAAATATATATCTCTCTCCTAAACTTAATTATCTAAGACACTTGCTATAGTTTATAATATAAATAGTATTCATTTTTGAATTTTAAAAAAGATTAGTGAGAAATATTGAGAATAGACTCATATTATAATCAATAGTAGTCACTCTTGACTTAAAAATACATTAGAAAGAAATATTGGGATTTGCCCTAGATGTTGGAACATTGAAGACGATAATTAAATAATTTATTTTGTTATAAAATAAAATATGACATTCTTTCCAAGTTAGGAAAATAAGGGAGTATCAACAAAATTATTAAGAAGAGGAAAATAAAGTAACATAACGACTTTACTAGCCCGCACGGGTGGCGTAGTTGGCTAAGGGCTTTGGGCTTGTCCCATATAGGTCCCGACGTCGATTCTCTCTGCTCGGATTTCTAATGGTTGTTCGGGGTGTGCGAGCCCCCTCGGCAGTCACCTAAGGATTAGTCTCACCTCTGCTCGCCCCGTCATTATTAGCCCCAACTCGGCACAAATGTAAGCCCAAGGCAAGGTGCGGTGGGTTACGCTGGGCAGAGTCGCAACGCTCCTGTCTCTCTCGGGGAGCAGGGCTAGGGGATACCTCTGGGTTAAAAAAAACAAAAACATAAAGACTTTACTAACCCTAGTTTGATTGATCAAAATTAGTTTTTACACATTGTGAACTTGAAGGACAAATGCTATTACTAAATTTAGGACTAATGCTAATAAATTACCTAGTGAAATTGGTCATCATAATAACCCAAAAAGACCATGGGATAAGTGCATTTGTAAAATTTGAAATACTAACAAAGTTAAAGATGAACATCATTTCCCTTTAACTTGTCCTACTCTTAACAATATGAGAAAAATCACCCAATTTCATAATTCAATTAATATCCAAGAACATTGTTCTTATGAGAATCAAAATAACTTAGGTAATAACTAGATCACATAGTTAAACTCAAACCACTCGTCTGCAATTTCTTGTCAACAACATTCATTTTTGAAGTATTCACTGAATTAAGCTTTTTTGCATAATTATTTTTGTATTTAGTGGATTGCATTTAAATTCTAGGTCTACGCAAAGGGAAGTGACACAAATTTAATGTTGGTAGTCTAAGCTCTCAACCTTGAACTATTAGATTTTTACAAGAGAATGCCTCCCAAGGAGTGGGTACATCATTTTTGGAGGAATCTTTAATCATAGCACAACAAGACTTAGGCCCTTGACAATAGAGGGTCTCCTCTTCTACACTTTTAGCTTTGTTAAGCCTAATCCATGCATAATTGTGTGCATTGTGCACTTTTGCGCAATGGCTCAACTTTAGTGCCTTCTGTGCCACAACATGTCCCTTGTGTGCACATAATGCACTAGAATATATTGCACATGGAAGGCTTCTAGAAGAATGGCTTTGCACATATTTGCATAAGCATCAATTCCAATAGCTCTTGTATAAGACAACACAAGACAATTGTAATGACCCAACTGAAACCTTACATACAATCACAATTTTTATTTATTTACATCACATAAGTTTGATTAGCTAGATGCTTGGTCATAGATTATCCAAACAAATAACAAATCTTCCATCCTAACATAATAGGCATATATCAAAACAGGATAGGCAAAAGTACTCTAGCCAAAGACTTGACTCATTGGGACCAACTAGGCCCTGAGTCACTCACTAAAGATTTCAATTCCCTATTGGAAGTGCACCAAGGTTTCCATCAATCAGAAGATTCTATAAAGTAAAAATGGCTTGAGTCCCACCTCATATTTTAGCCTAAAGCCTTGAGGAGCTAAGCAAATCCATCCACTAGATTTCTTCTAAGTACCAGATTTGTTAATTTATTATTTAGTTCATTCTTATTGATAAATTTATTATGTCACAAAATCCACAAGTCCTAATTAAAGAGAACTCATGGACCACATTCATGAAAACCTACTTTGGGAACCTCCATTTACCCAACTACCTACATATATGTATATATAGAATTAAGTTGTATTACTATGTAGTTCTAGCTCATTTTTTAGGTTAGGTAAGGGTAGCGGGTATGAAAACCTTTCTAGGGTCATGTTTCCCTAGATAGTTTCTTGTCAAATGCTACCCGCATGGATCAACAATGACAACCAAAGAAAGATTGGTTCACTCCCAAGACTTGGTTTAGATATCCTTATGTTTACCCAATTTTTGTTTGTAAGTTTAATTTTTAGTTTAAGTACAATTCATGTACATTAAAAAGTAGATAATAGATGACTATTCTGAGAAAGATCTCTGACTTCACTCAAATATTAGAAAGAAGTAAAAAGATTAAAAGAACCTTATTTCTCCCTAATGATTTATAGGGACAAAGCCATAGCCGTCATTTTTGTAACTATGTTAGGTATTGGATACAGGAGTTCAATCATGATGGCTTGACCCATAAATGTGAACTAGAGGCATCGTGCATACCAAACACTACAATTTATTTTGATTAGCAAGACTTGTTTTGATTATTGAATTTATAAATATAAAATTGACTATTGCTAAAATGAGTAGAATGACCTCCAACAAAATAATATCATGGCACATACATCAATTCACTCAAAAAGGAAATTTGACTGCGCATTAAATAATTCATATTATAGTTTTATTTTACAAATTCCTCAAAACCAACCAAAGGTCTAAACCAAAATGTGACAACAAATAAAGTACCACATAAGACATGTAACCTAGATGTTCATGTTATTCAAACATGTTTTCAAGCAACATCACAAAATCCAGTAATTAAAACCACTATATTCCAATTTAACTAACTATTTAGTCAAAACAACCTTCACATGTTTATCGAGACCATATCAATATTCTAAAAGACAATGTTAATTTATTAGGTATTATTAGCCTATAGTCATAATGATACACTTATGCTAGCATCTTAAGTATAGACGTCTATAAAGTCATAATCTTAATAGTTCATCATTACCACTACATAAACTTGATGACCAGTTGGGTTCTGCTAGAACACAAAAATACTAGATGATCATAGTTTTTTGGATACTCAAAATCACTAAGTTTAAGGCTAGCTCACAGTAATACTAATAATAAGCTAAATCTAACAACTAGGCAAAATACCCATATTACTTCTAATAATAACTTGTTGGTTTTAGGACAGACAACTGAGAGGCGGGGTGAATCAGTTGTCACCAAACCTTCTGATCTTTAAATCCTTCTTATATAATAATTTTTCAATCATGAAAACAAAAATATAATAACTTAAGAGCAAAAACACATGGAAAACCCGGTTAAGGGAAAAACCACGGGGTGACTAACTCAAGATTGTATTATCTATTAAAAGAATAAGAAGAACAAAAATGACACTTGCCAATTAGGGATCACTGCCCAAGCACACTGCTCACAAGAGGCCCACTGCCTACAGGGGACACACTGTCTACAGAATAATATAAATATTACATACTTGAACTAGAGATTAGCATCTTCACCATGTTTGAGACAGTTCCATTTAAGCTCAACACTTCTGCTTTACTTTCGCTCATTTGCTTTCTATCACTTTCACATCACGACCACACACTTTTGAAATGACTTCACAAATCTTATTTATAAAAGACATCGACTTTGGGATGATCATCAAAGTTGGCACAACACATACTTTATTTTATTACAAAGCAATTACACATACAACTTGACTTATTACAAAAACTTCATGAGCGTCACTACCCTGTCAGCCACGCATATCTGGGACTTCAATTTTCTTCGAGGAACACGCCTTGCTTTGTAAAACATCTTCAAGATCATCTATAGCATGTGTAAAAGATCCGGTTGGCCAAGACTAAGAAGAACACCATCACTGAGAGGTAAATTTTCAATTACGAGCTCTATCTTCAATGCGGACCGCCAACACAAACTGGACACTATCTAGAGACCCCCACAAACTTGCCTAAATCACAAAGAACATCCACACCACTTCTGTTTACTAAAATCATTTGCATCTTCATCTGGAACCTCAAGAACATAGTCTGTCATCACTGTCACATTAGAATAAATGCTTGCGGACCTCCAGACCACGAACCAATTGAGTTGTCAATTCACATTGGCTTCCCAAACATGCCACCAGATCTGTAGAACAAGATATTACATTTCTGGATCTCACCAGACCTATTTGTGTCACTCTGTTACTTCTGAACAGCTGCCAAAAACTAGTTTTACTCATATGGCCATAACTCCTTCAAATCTTCATGCGGACCTCTCAAATCTTGATTGGATCATCTTTAGACACATATCTACAAACTCTTTGATGTGCATTCTCTGATCTTCATCTAGCTGGGATCTTCACTTCATAGAGCTTCACTATCTTCACTATTCTTCTTTGTTTCTGATAGGACTAATTTTCTCAATATCCTTAGCACACAACTCATCCAATCCTTGACATCAATGCAACAAGAGTATGTTGACATCAATGACAACACCGGTTAGGCCCATACTTGCAACAATCTCCCCCTTTGTCATTGATGGCAACATATGATGTGAAAAATTGTTTTGACCATCAAGACAAGAACTTCTCCTCACTGGCTCCCCCTAACAACATCAATCATTCACATATCTTTTCTTTCTTCATTTCTCCCCCTTTGATCAGCAATCTCTTTAGTTTTTCACATGTCTTCTCCCCCCTTTGACATCAATGGCAAAGGGCACATACTTGCATCATACTTCAGAATCATACAAACTGCTCCCCCTGAGTAGCAGTTTCCTATCATCAATCCGGACTACAAGATATGACTGTGAGATCCACTGGACTGATGCACATCAGCACACCTTAATTTAGAATCGAAGGGGTAATAACCCCTAACTTCTCCCTAAGATACTCAAAAGAGTCCTTAGGTAGAGGTTTAGTAAAGATGTCTGCAATCTGATCCTTTGAGGGCATAAACTCTAATCTGACTTCATTTTTGTTCACCTGCTCTCTCAAAAAGTGAAACTTGATGTATATATGTTTTGTTTTTGAGTGCAACACCAATTTTTTTAAAATATTTATTGCACTTGAGTTATCACAGAAGATTGTGATAGGTTCTTCATACTCCACTCTGACATCTCTTAGCATTTGCCTCATCAACAATACTTGAGTGCAACTACCTGCTGCTACAATATACTCTGCTTCTGCAATGGACAAAGATATTGCCTCTTGTTTCTTGCTCAACCAAGAAACCAATCTTTTCCCCAAAAAGAATGCACCACCACTGGTACTCTTCTGGTCATCCACATCTCCTACCCAATCAACATCTGTATATGCATGAAGGGAGAAATCTTGATCCCTAGGATACCATAAACCATACTCAACTGTTCCCTTTAGATATCTGAGAATTATCGTGATTGCCATGACATGAGATTCTCTAGGATCAGCTTAGAATTTGGCAATAAGACCAACAACATTCATAATGTCAGGTCTAGTTTGAGTAAGATACAATAGTCCTCCAATCATTGACCTGTACTTTTTCTTATCAACCTTAGGAGATTCATCATCTTTGCTTAGTTTACATCCAGTTGCCATGGGAGTATTCATTGGCTTTGAATCTTCCATCCCAAATTTTTTCAACAATTCTTTCACATGTTTGGTCTATGATATGAAGATTCATTTCTTTGTTTGAGTAATTTGCAGACCCAAGAAGAAATTCATTTCCCCATAGACATCTCAAATTCACTTTTCATTTGATTTGCAAAAGTCTTGCACATACTATCTCTTCCTCCAAAAATGATATCAACAAATACTTCAACAATCAGGATATTTTCATGATCAATCTTGAAGCACAAGTTACTATTAGCAGTACCTTTGTTGAAACCAATCTTCAAAAGATGTTTATCCAATCTTTCATACCAGGCCCTTGGGGCTTATTTTAGTCCATACAATGCTTTCTTCAACTTGTAGACCATATCACCATGATCAGACAATTGAAATACATTTGGTTGCTCAATGTATACTTCTTCTTCCAGATCACCATTCAGGAAGGCGGACTTGACATCCATCTGATATACTTTGAAATCCTTGAAGGTAGCAAAAGCAAGAAATAATCTAATTACTTCAATTCTTGCCACCGGAGCAAAATTTTATTCAAAGTCAACTCCTTCTTGAGAATAACCCTTACATACCAATCTGGCTTGGTTTCTGACTACTTCACCATCTTCATTTGGTTTATTCCGGAACACCCACTTAGTTTAAATCACATTTTTGTTTTTAGGTTTGGGAACAAGATCCCAAGTGTGATTTTTCTCAATCTACATCAGCTCTTCATCCATTGCTTTAGCCCAGCTTTCATCATTGCATGCTTTACTTACTGTTTTTGGTTCAATCTTTGAAATCAGACAATACTTCTCTGAATCTTGAGAAATCTGTCTTCTTGTTTGAACACCTTTGCTTCTATCTCCTATGATCTGGTCTTTAGAATGATTCAGTCTTACATATCTGGGAGTTTGGGGAATTTCTTGCACTTCTATTTCTTGGACAGGTTCATTCAAACTTATCTCTTCTTCCTGTATTTCAAGATTCTTCAGATCAGTCTGATTCTGATCATCTGCTTCATACTCATAAAACCTTGAGGGACTTTTAATGGCTTCATCAACCTTCACATTTGTACTTTCTACAATCTTTCTCAATCTCTTGTTATAACTTGCTTTGAGTGGAATATCCCAAGAATATTCCTTTATCACTTCTAGCATCAAACTTTCCAACGTCTTCATCTCTTTTGATATAGCACTTACTGCCAAAGACTCTTAAATATTTCACAGTAGGGGTGATGCAAAACCAAAGTTCATAAGGAGTTTTACCAATATTGCTTCTGATTTGTACTCGATTAAGAGTATAGACAACAGTGCTTACAACTTCTCTCCAATAGATCTGAGGGACATTTGCTTCCATCATCATGGTTCTGGATGCTTCCTGGATGGTCTGGTTCTTTCTCTCCACTACTCCATTCTATTGTGGAGTCCTTGGAGCAGATAACTATCTCTTTATCCCATGTTTCTCACAGAATTCTATGAACTCTCTGGATGTGAATTCACCACCTCTATCAGACCTGAGACATTTTATGTTTATCCCAGTTTCATTTTCTACCATAGCCTTGAATATTTTGAACTTCTCAAGTGCTTCAGATTTCTCTTTTAGGAAGGTCACCCACATCATCCGGGAGTGGTCATCAATCAGTAACATGAAATATCTATCACCTTGCAGACTCCTGATTCTTGTCGGTCCACATAGATCAGTGTGTACCAAGTCCAACAATACGGTAGAAGATTGTTCCTTACTTTTAAATGTGACTCTATTCTGCTTACCCAACTGAAATTCTTTGCACAAACTGTTAGTAGGTTTCACTAGTCTTGGAAGATCTCTTATAGCCTGAGTGTTGCTTATCTTGATGATATTATCAAAATTTACATGACACATTCTTCTATGCCACAACCAACTCTGATCAATTTGAACAAATAAACAATTTTTTCCAGTACCAACCAAGTGGAAGATGTTACCTTTTGTTTAAGTACCAGATGCAATCTCAGTTCCAGAGCTTTCAAAGATCTTGCATTTTCCATTTTTGAATTGGAGATCATAGCCTTTGTCCACCAACTGTCCAACACTGAGAAGATTATGCTTCAAACCTTCAACATATAGAACATCACTGGTTTTGTTCTTTCCATCAAAAGAAATAGTTCCTCTGCCTTTGATTCTACCAGCAGAATTATCACCAAATTTTACAACTCCTCCTTCATATCTTTCCAGATTTATGAACTTGTTCTTATCACCAGTCATATGATGGGAGCATCCACTGTCAATGACCCATTCATCCTGTTGGTTTTTCTTCTGAATCAGCATTAGGGTTTGCTAGTTCTAATGCACAGGCAGATTCAACCAACTGAATACAGGAGGTTGCGTGAGCTCCTCCCCTTCACTTCTGGTTCTGCCGCACCAAGGGGGGTGTCCCTATTTGATAAAAGTATGACCTTGACTAGCTCAATGACAGAAAGATATAACTTGACAGCAACAGGCAGAATACTCTCACGTAAGGACCAAGATTTGTATAACAAATCACAAGGTTGGCAACATTCTTGGACATATATGTCTGGTTGGGTATGAGAGTACTAGGGATCCTAATCCTACTCCTACAACTAACAGGTGGAAAGATGAAATGGTTTGATTTGATTTTTGGATGCAAAGCTGGACATGGTATATAACCTCAACACAGAGCTAGATTGGTGCCTATCCAGGGCTTGGAGTCGGTAGACATACACCTATGAATGATTAGCATGAACAACTAAAACTAGATTTCAGGGGGATATACATGATATCTGCCTTACAGATATCTCCCAATACAGAGTGTTAAGCTATCTATACTTATGGCATCCCTATTGCAGTATACCCTTCCCAATATTCAATCTGAAAACAGTTTAATCTACCCCTTGAGCAGAAGTTAAAAGATTAAACATTCAACACAGGAATTCTATGTTCTAGAATCTCAGACATTCCTTGAATGCCTGGACTCAGAAGAAAGATATATGCAAAACTGGAGATAGAATCAGCATAACACATGCAAACATAGTATTATTCATATAAAATTGACCATGAAATCAGTGGATTCATGCACAAACGTACAACAGGAGATACATAAACTCACAAGTTTTGCTGCACAGAGCAACCAAAACCAGTTGTATTGTATTACAGAGCCAAATGTTCAACTTTCAACAACCAAAACAATGGTAACACAATCTGCTTATATCAGCCAGAAAGTGTACCATAGCAATTAATTACAAGGCTTTTACAAAAATCCGCCAGATACAGATCCTTCAAGGGAATGGTGCTCAGAATTTATTGTTGCAGAGACAAAAAGTAGAGAATGGTGGCCTCGAGCCCTGTGCCACCATCTGGAAGTCCTCACGCCAAAAAATTGGGTACATGACTGTTCAACAACTCGCCCATGCCCCTGCTACAGTCGCCATTGATGGCTCAACCACCCGCGGCCTACCTGGAAACCGTCGCTGCGTTCAAGCAGAAGTTCCTGCCAAAATGCATTTTACTGAAGTTTCAAATGTGCAGGAAGAATAGTCCCACATTGGTGCCGCAGAGGCTTCCTCAATACTTTAAAAACATAGTCGCGAGTATAATAGTTGTCGAGCGCCTTTTGCCGTGCTCGACGCATAAGCCTTCTCCAAAAGCCCATCGCCAAAACTTAAGCCATCAGCACACCCCAGAATTCTCCTTCCGATCTCAACGGTCTCGCCGACCGCTACCTTCGCATTCCCCTCCATCGGCCAGAGATGCACCATCGGGCCAACTCTTTAGATCTCCACCGATAGTATGAGTCTCTCCGATGGCCACAAAACATACTTCGTCGGCCAGACAACAACCGTCGGGCTAGCCCAAAATTCCCTCGCCAACATACTAAGTCATCCTGATGGTTCACTCCAAACACGCCCGTCGCCAAGACATAAACCATCGGCGTAACAGAAAAGATGCTCACCGACAACACAACTCACGCCGATGGACCCTGGCCTCCTCCTTCCGTCGGTGTGACATACACCATCGAGAAAGTCAAAAACTCTTTGGCCAATCGCACAAAGTCACACCGATGCTCGTTCCAAATCCCTCCATCGGCGATATCAACACTATCGGCCAAACCCAAAGCTCCCCAGCCGATGGACCAAACTCTCACCGATGAAGTCTCCACATTCCTCGCCTGTCGGTATGACCAAAGCCATCGGCGAACAACAAAATGCCTACACCGATAGAACTTGTCACCTCGATAGACACATCCTCCTTGGTCCCATCGGCCAAGCCCCCCATCGTTGGCACAACTCAAAACACTCACATCGATAATACAACACACGCCAATAACATCCATCGGCCAAACACAAATGAAGCCTGCCGACGATGAATATCACACCGATGGCATTTCCATCGGCCAAACCAAACACATTGGAGGGAACAAAAAATAGCTCGCCGATGATGCCAATCACTCTGATGAACCAAAAACATAAAGCTCTGAACCTTTGAACCATGAACCGGTTCAAACAGATGGTTCAACCGAGAAGTTCAATGCCGAACAGAGCACTTCAAAAAGAACATTTGCCGAACACAAACACAAAGCCTTGAACCGTTGAACCATGAACCAAAAGGGTTCAACGCGGTGGTTCAAAACCATGGTTCAATCATAATCTGAGCACTCAAAAAGAAGTTTCGCCGATAGAGAAAGTCACAGTGATGAACAAGGAAACCTAGGGCCCAAAAAGAAAAAACCCTCCAACATCTGCGCTCAGATCCAGACCAAAATTAGTGCCAACACTGGCTCTGTCTGGGGACGTGCAGGTGCAAAACTACAGCGAGGACCTCAGAATCTCTGGTTTCGCAGATTGGGCCATATCTATTAGGCAAGAGAGTTGATCATTGCACCAACCTGCACAAAAACTATATTTTTAGTCATCACTTGGGTGGCCCTGGGTAGCCAAAAAGGAAGAACCAAAATTTTTTCCTGCCAAATGCCTGATTCCAAACTGAAAGATCCCAATCCCAACTGAAAAAATTGGCATAGTTTGTCCATAAGGTCATTTGCTCAATTAGATATTCCACCACCTTTGACAGCTTGCCACTTGTAGTACTGCCTCTGTCACTCTGCATTTTAAAATCAAACATGCAACCATACATGCTAAAAAATCCTTCATCATTAAGCAACATATGCATGTTATACTCTTCAGATGGTACATCATACTGCTCTTGGCAGTCTTCATCATTTATCTGGCTACTGCACACCATCAGGCACTCATCCAGCTGATCCAAAAACTCAAAATACTCAGAAAAAATGAGACCCCCAATATCTACTGATATTGAAAACAAATCCTGATCCACACACCCAATGTTGCACATATCTAAACCAGGTGATGATGAACATCCATCATTCACAGTTTGCAAATCCATAGTATCTTCACAAGAACTGAAGATATCTGATTCATATGCCCCCCACTCACAAACTGATGTAACACCAAGGTCAACAGTCTCCTTATATTCATCATCATCCTCAAAAAGAGGATTAATCCTACACCACTGAAAGTCAAGATTCATAGCATCAAAGGCATCTGTAGGCTCATCATAAAGGGGATTAACACTCACCACAAAGGCCTCTGCTTCTTCTTCATGATACTCCAATTCTTCTTCAGTACTATCAGATCCAGAGTCATAAGAAGAACAAACCTGATCCATGAATTGATCATGGATATCATTTCTATCAACTGATTGCCCCATATACAAGATTTCTGCTGTTTCAATGCATTCTGAAGTTGAGCTATCTACATCATTCTCCATCCCTCTAATACTTCCTGATGAAACTGATACTGACTGTTGATCCACATGATCACAACCTTGCACAACTAGATCATTTAAACATGATGGCTCTTTGATAAGGGCTGGTATGTAAATATTACTTGAAAAACCATTGTTTTCAACTTCATTTGTTGGGCAAAACAAGACATCCTCCCTTATAACAGAAACATCATCAACTTGAAATGATGCAAAAACTGGGACAACAGGGTGTGAATACTTTGACATTCATTGTCAACTCCTAAATTAAATCTTTCATTAACATCGGGGGCTGCAGGACAACAAAAATTTTAAGAAAAATAACCCTTTTGTATTCCATACCTCCAATTGTTTTCAATATCTATTGCAAACTGATGTGCCTGATGCAATGTGGTGGGCTCCTTGTCTCTTAATCTGTAACTCATTTTCTTATCAAAAGCTCCCAAATAGACAACTAAGCACAGTGCATCACTAGGTCTCATGCATTCTGGAATTCTATTCAATGCCCTCATAAATCTGAGGTTAAAGGCTGGGATCAACTCACCTTCTTCAATATGGATGTACATAAAATTACTAATAACTGCATATTCAGAGATTTTTTCACCATATTGTACTAGAAATGCAGATTTAAAACCATGCCAAGAGCTGACAGAGTGAGCTGGAAGGTAGGAAAACCAGTCCCTTGCATCTTCATCTAGAGATTGAACAAATAATCTCATAACCACATCCTCATGGTCAATCTCAAAGTCATCTATCACATTCATAAACTGCTGCAAGTGTCTCTCAGCTGATTCATCCTTTATACCATTAAATTTAGGCAAAAAAATTCTGATTTTAGGTGGAAGAGCATTTGGATAGCCATAAATGCCACTGAAATTTATGGGCTTATATCTATCTATGTTGAAACTTCTTTTATTACATTGTTGGGACTTACTACTATACATTTTTGCACTTGACACTTCACAAGGGTGCATAGGCTGATAATACATCCTTTATGTTTTGCAAAACTCCTCTCTACTCAGATTTTCTACAAACAATGACTTTAGGCACTCAAAATTTAGACTGTTTTTTCAAACTTTCCTAAAGTCCTTTAAATGAGTCTTTTGAACAACATTGCATGCCCTTTGAAATACAGAGTAAGTTCTAATAAAAGCATGCAAGCTCTACTTTCACCAATGTTTCCCTTTTAACCAATGCTATCTCACCAAATAGGGAGTCTGTCAAACAATATGAAATACCTGGATATGTTGCAGGAGCTGCAAATTCTTCTCTGACTGATTTTGTTCTTTTATTAGGTTCTTTGATGCAGAGTCGCCACCTCCTTGAAGAGGAATGAGCTTCAAACAAGCTGAAGCTGCAAATTGATTTCTTTCTTTCTGGGTCATCCACCAGCAGAGTCACATAGACAACCTTTTTCTCTACTGCAACAAACACATCCAGGCCTAATTCTTCAATCTCGTAGACTCAAACTTTCATGGATATGACATTGATTTCCCCAGCAGAGTCGCCATTTTGTTGGTTTTTCTTCTGAATCAGCATTAGGGTTTGCCAATTCTAATGCATAGGCAGATTCAGCCAACTGAGTACAGGAGGTTGCGTGAGCTCCTCCCCTTCATTTCTGGTTCTGCCGCACCAAGGGGGGTGTCCCTATTTGATAAAAGTATGACCTTGACTAGCTCAATGACAGAAAGATATAACTTGACAGCAACAGGCAGAATACTCTCACGTAAGGACCAAGATTTGTATAACAAATCACAAGGTTAGCAACATTCTTGGACATATATGTCTGGTTGGGTATGAGAGTACGTAGGGATCCTAATCCTACTCTTACAACTAACAGGTGGAAGGATGAAATGGTTTGATTTGATTTTTGGATGCAAAGCTGGACATGGTATATAACCTCAACATAGAGCTAGATTAGTGCCTATCCAGGGCTTGGAGTCGGTAGACATACATCTGTGAATGATCAGCATGAACAACTAAAACTGGATTTCAGGGGGATATACATGATATCTGCCTTACAGATATCTCCCAATATAGAGTGTTAAGCTGTCTATACTTATGGCATCCCTATTGCAGTATACCCTTCCCAATATTCAATCTGAAAATAGTTTAATCTACCCCTTGAGCAGAAGTTAAAAGATTAAACATTCAACACAGGAATTCTATGTTCTAGAATCTTAGACATTCCTGTTGTGTGGTTACACAACACGACCCATTTTAACTTATCAAAACAGGGACCCAACTTTTGGCTTGGCTTGTGTTGTCTGCTTTCTGGCGGTTTGGTAAAAAATAAGTCAGGTGCATCATCATCATGAATGGCAGGATGAGGTTGGTCATCATCATGAGGTCAGTTTGTCAAAGTTCATATTTTGTTTCTATGACCTCATGGTTAGAAAGAGCTTGAAATTCCATGCAGGTTTGCCTTTTACATCACCCGAAAATTCGTCCATATGAGGGAGTTATGCACAGTCAAAGTTTTGGTCAAACCTGATAATTGCTGTATGAGGATCATCATCATCATATTTGAAACGCCCCCCGATAATATCCTGAGGTCGAAATATCTGGACGTCAACTTTAAGTCGTAGTAAGTTGTCCCTGTCGAGCGGTCTTTTGTATCGTGAAAGGTCATCATCATGATCTTGGTCTATCACCCGATAAAAATCATGCAGTCCCAATATCCGGACGTCAATCTTAAGTGATAGTGTGTTTTACCCGTCAAGCGACCTTGGAAACATCGCGAACATCATGATATTCTAACATCACCCGATATTATAATATCATGCTGATATTATAATATCACCTTGCTTAAGAAATCTGCCATCTGCAAAATTTGCACCCGCACGTCAAAGTCCTAGTGATCATCATCATCAGGATCTTTCAAGGCAGGATCGCATTTCGTAAAATCCTCCTGTTTTCCTTTTGCGTGATCATGATGATCACCTTATCTTTCAAAAACGGAGGGCGATATTTCATTCCTAAGTCATGTTGACAAGATCATCGTGATCTTGTTTGTCTACCCGACATTTCGCAATATCCTCCTGCCGAGAAGTATAACCTTTTGCAAATATCCTGATGACGTCATCCCGACCTGATAAACGAAGAAGCAAATATCAGGATGACGTCACCATCACATTTCTCCTTCAGCAGGATATTTTCCAAGGCATGATCCGGTTCGCGAATATGACGATGACGTCATGTTCTAAGTTTAACGAAGGCCCCGGATATCCTCATGACGTCATCTGGATGTTCAGCAGGATCATTTTTTTTAATCACCTAGTGCGGATATGATGATGATCATCATCATCATCCTGATCTTTCGAGAGGGTTACCTTGGCCGCAAAAAGGGGTCATACTACATTCATCATCCCGATCATCTTCCTTAGGTGACCCGATATTACATTTATCTCCTGATCTTAACGAAACATGACGGTGACGTCATCTTTTGCATTTTAATGAAGCCCGAATATGACGATGACGTCACCATGATTTTCCTTTCCTCAGCAGCAGGATCATATTCCAAATCCTCCTTTTCTCCTTCGACATGACGATGATGATGATGTCTTTCTTTCCCCAATATGCAGAAACGAAACATCCTGATGTGCTTTTCATCAGAGCATTCGGAGGGGAGGAGCATCATATTTCGTGATATCCTGCGGCTAGATAGAAGACATAGAGTTGGGCATCATCATGATTTTTGGCGTAGGTATAACTATTGCCGTCGGCCAAGTCTAATATTGTCACCCTGATCATATGTGGTCACACCGATGCGAATATGATGATGATGACCCGAAACATACAAACAGAACATGCAAAGCCGGATTCGAAGGATGGTTAAAGGGCGATTATTTCCTTGTATATTTTGAGATCATCATGATCATATTTTGAGCCCGATATACAAGAAAATGGGCGGGAACATGAAGCGATGGAAATTTGAAGACCCGATTGCTGATTTCCCAGTCAACGATGGTTGACCCGGGTGTTTTGAAGATGTTTATGCATTTAGTGCATAATTTTCCACTGATTTGGAGCCCGATTGCCTGTAGCTGCACATTTTTGGGGGCTTGTTTAATAAAACGTTTTACTTCCTGTTGTTTATCCGCATGATGATGAACTTAATGTTTGTCTGTTTACTTGCAGGAAGTCATGATGATGCTGCTGAAGCTGAGCATTGAAGTCATGATGCTGTTAGAGCTGCTGTTGAAGTTGATAATTACAAAGTTGCACATGGAGGCAACATGAACCAGAAATAAGGAGGATATTGTCAAATATGTTGTTCGCCAGCTGGAGACTGAATCAAGTTAAAGATGCTGGAATATTCTGTGCCAGCTGTACATTTGCCAACTGACGAAGCATGTGCCTTTCATCTGGAACGTTGATTGTTATGAGAGGATCCTGATCCTTGGATCATTGTAACCGTTTTCTGGCATTTGATCTATATAAAGGCCAGAGCTTGTCAAAAGGAGAAGATAGATACATTAGAATACACAGACGCATCTGGCGCATTAAGGCTAATTACTGTAGAATCAATTAGGAGATCGGATTACTGAGACTGATGAGGATAGAATTGTTGAAATGTCAAGGTTCTTTCTTCAGATCACTGTAAATGTACCTGTTCTTGAGCATACTGAATGGATATGAAGTTTCAGATTACATCCTGATTGTAAATTTTACGTAATCTTCTTGTTGATTTCTGGATATGTATTGGTGAATGCTGTGTTCAACTGGAAGCGCTTTCATTTCATTACATGTTGTTGTCAACTTTTCCTTTGAAGATTTGCACTAGATCATGCGAATTTGTGGAATGTCCTGGTGAAGTATGATTTTAGTTTTCCTTCTTTTCATTGCATGTATGGGAGCTTGTATGTGGATCAGTGATCTAAGTCCAGTAGTTTTGGGAATCTCATTTCTTAACCCTTTTTCTTTTTTCAATTTCATAAATTCATCATCATAACTGCAAATCATGATAAATAACAAGCAGAAACAGTGAAATATGCTGAAATCCCGTAGGTAACTGAAAATCATTAGCATATTTGAGTTAAGTGCATGTATTATTAAAAATATCATGCAAAGAATCATAAATAATGATAAAAATCATGCAAATATCAACCTGTAGGCACATTATTTGACTAAATTCACAGTGCAGAGGTAGAATTGTTGGAGATTTATGCAGAGCGAACATCCAGAGCAAGATATTTGAAGATAATAATGATGAACTTTGCAGAAACACGTAAGGCCCCTGAATGGAAAACAGCAACACACATCAACCACTGAGTAACGTCAGTAGATTAAGACCTAATCAACGGAGACTTGGGATCATGAATTCTTTGAATTCATCGTATCTTTCAAGATGAGTAAAGGTTGTTGTGTAACTTTTATTCTATGTTTGCGAATGACTAACATCATGACCAACAATTCCTTGAATGCATAGACTCAGAAGAAAGATATATGCAAAACTAGAGATAGAATCAGCATAACACATGCAAACATAGCATTATTCATATAAAATTGACCATGAAATCAGTGGATTCATGCACAAACGTACAACAGGAGATACATAAACTCGCAAGTTTTGCTGCACAGAGCAACCAAAACCAGTTGTATTGTATTACAGAGCCAAATGTTCAACTTTCAACAACCAAAACAATGGTAACACAGTCTGCTTATATCAAACAGAAAGTGTACCACAGCAATTAATTACAAGGCTTTTACAAAAATCTGCCAGATACAGATCCTTCAAAGGAATGGCACTCAGAATTTATTGCTGCAGAGACAGAAAGTAGAGAATGGTGGCCTCGAGCCCTGTGCCACCATCTGGAAGTCCTCATGCCAAAAAATCAGGTACATGACTATTCAACAACTCACCCATGCCCCTGCTATAGTCGCCATTGATGGCTCAACCACCCGCGGCCTACCTGGAAACCGTCGCTGCGTTCAAGCAGAAGTTCCCACCAAAATGCATTTTACTAAAGTTTCAAATGTGCAGGAAGAATAGTCCCACATTGGTGCCGCAGAGACTTCCTCAATACTTTAAAAACATGGTCGCGAGTATAATAGTTGTCGAGCGCCTTTTGCCGCGCTCGACGCATAAGCCTTCTCCAAAAGCCCATTGCCAAAACTTAAGCCATCGGCACACCCCAGAATTCTCCTTCCGATCTCAACAATCTCGCCGACCGCTACCTTTGCATTCCCCTCCATCGGCCAGAGATGCACCATCGGGCCAACTCTTCAGATCTCCACTGATAGTATGAGTCTCTCCGATGGCCACCAAAACATACTTCGTTGGCCAAACAACAACCATCGGGCTAGCCCAAAATTCCCTCGCCGACATACTAAGTCATCCCGATGGTTCACTCCAAACACGCCCGTCGCCAAGACATAGACCATCGGCGTAACAGAAAAGATGCTCACCGACAACACAACTCAGGCCGATGGACCCTGGCCTCCTCCTTCCGTTAATGTGACATACACCATCGGGCAAGTCAAAAACTCTTCAGCCAATCGCACAAAATCACACCGATGCTCGTTCCAAATCCCTCCATCGGCGATATCAACACTATCGGCCAAACCCAAAGCTCCCCAGCCGATGGACCAAACTCTCACCGATGAAGTCTCCACATTCCTCGCCTGTCGGTATGACCAAAGCCATCGGCAAACAACAAAATGCCTACACCGATAGAACTTCTCACCTCGATAGACACATCCTCCTTGGTCCCATCGGCCAAGCCCCCCATCGTCGGCACAACTCAAAACACTCACGCCGACAATACAACACACGCTGATAACATCCATCGGCCAAACACAAATGAAGCCTGCCAACGATGAATATCACACTGATGGCATTTCCATCGGCCAAACCAAACACATCGGAGGGAACAAAAAATAGCTCGCCGATGATGCCAATCACTCCGATGAACCAAAAGCATAAAGCTTCGAACCTTTGAACCATGAACCGGTTCAAACGGATGGTTCAACCGAGAAGTTCAATGCCGAACGGAGCACTTCAAAAAGAACATTTGCCGAACACAAACACAAAGCCTTGAACCATTGAACCATGAACCAAAAGGGTTCAACGCGGTGGTTCAAAACGATGGTTCAATCATAATTTGAGCACTCAAAAAGAAGTTTCGCCGATAGAGAAAGTTGCAGCGATGAACAAGGAAACCTAGGGTCCAAAAAGAAAAAACCCTCCAACATCTGCGCTCAGATCCAGACCAAAATTAGTGCCAACACATCCTTTTCTTCAACCTGAGCAGCCAGAGCCCTTTCTATCTTAAGATTGGCAGATTCAATAGGCATTGCATCTTCTTTCTTGATGTAAATAAACACCCAGTCACTTCCGGATTTGGTTCCTATCTCAGATTCATCATCTGTTACTCCTTCATCATCATCTTCTTGAACATAGTAACACTTCTTTTGAAATATTGATCTATTAGTGTTAGGCCTTGAAAATATTTCCGGACATCTTGAGACAAAATGACCAATCTTATTGCAATTGAAACATTTGAAAAGCAATTTTCCTTCATACTTACTAAATCCTTTTGGCAGTCTTTTTAAAATAAGGGCTTCATGTTGAGCAGCTTTTGCCTCATCTTCTTCCAGATCTTTTCTTACTTTTTCATACCATGATAATTTCTTTGAGGAACTCTCTCTTAGATCATACCTTTGTTTACCTTTTGTAGAGGCACTAGCTCTGAATGCAGATTCAGTCTTGGGAGGAGCATCTGCAAGCTTAGCCAATTCAAATGCAGCTAACTTCCCAACCAATTGACCCCTTGAAATATTTGATAAAGATCTGAATTCCTCAATAGCAGCAACCTTGTGTTTGTAAGCAGGAGGTAAGGATCTGAGAACTTTGGCAACAATCTCATCTTCATCTAGAAAGTTCCACTAGCACATCTAATGCCACAAACAAGCTCATTTACTTTTGGCATAAATGTAGTGATATTCTCATCTTCATTCATTTTCAGGTTTTCAAATTTTCCTTTAGACTTTGTAGCTTGGCACATTTAACATATTTGTCTCCTTCATGCAGAATTTCTAGCTTTGACCAAATTTCATATGTAGTTTTTAAATCCATAACATTTGTCAGCTCTGTATTAGATAAGGCACTTAGTAAGGCTTCTTTAGCTCGAAGATTATCTTCAGCATCTTTGATTTCATCTAGAGTTGTTGGACCATTCTTTGGAGGAATATACTCTTTTATAGTCATGTTCCAATATTGAAATCCCATACATTGCAAGTGACATTCTATGCGGCTTTTCCAAAGAGTGTAGTTCGTTCCATCAAACCTCAGAAAATCCTTCTTGTAGGAAGACATCCTGGATCTCCTCAAGCAGTTAAGCTCCTTTTAGAGGAAATCAGCTCTGATACCAATTGTTGGTTTTAGGACAGACAACTGAGAGGGGGGGTGAATCAGTTGTCACCAAAACTTCTGATCATTAAATCCTTAAATCCTTCTTATATAATAAATTTTTAATCATGAAAGCAAAAATATAATAACTCAAGAGCAAAAACACATTCAACACATGTGACACCAAGATTTTAACGTGGAAAACCTAGTTAAGAGAAAAACCACGGGGTGACTAACCCAAGATTGTATTCTCTGTTAAAAGAATAAGAAGAACAAAAATGGCACTTTCCAATTAGGGCTCACTACCCGATCACACTGCTCACAAGAGGCCCGCTGCCTATAGGAGACACACTGTCTATAGAATAATATAAATATTACATACTTGAACTGGAGATTAGCATCTTCACCATGCTTGAGACAGTTCCATTTAAGCTCAACACTTCTGCTCTACTTTTCACTCCTTTCCTTTCTATCACTTTCACATCACGACCACACACTTTTGAAATGACTTCACAAATCTTATTTATACAAGACATCAACTTTGGGATGATCATCAAAGTCGGCACAACACATAATTTATTTTAGTACAGAGTAATTACACAAATACAACTTGACTTATTACAAAAACTTCATGAGTGTCACTACCCTGTCGGCCACACATATCTGGGACTTCAATTTTCTTTGAGAACACGCCTTTCTTTGTAAAACATCTTCAAGATCATCTGCAGCACATGTAAAACATCCGGTTGGCCAAGACTAGGAAGAACACCATCACTAAGAGGTAAATTTTCAATTACGACCTCTATCTTCAATGCAAACCGCCAACACAAACTGGACACTATCTAGAGACCCCCACAAGATTTCTTGAATCACAAAGAACATCCACACCACTTCTATTTACTAAAATCATTTGCATCTTCATCCGGAACCTCAAGAACACAGTCTGTCATCACTGTCACATTAGAATAAATGCTTGCGGACCTCCAGACCACGAACCAATTGAGTTGTCAATTCACATTGGCTTCCCAAACATGTCACTAGATCTGCAGAACAAGATATTGCATTTCTGGATCTCATCGAACCTATTTGTGTCACTTTGTTACCTCTGAACAGCTACCAAAACTAGTTTTACTCATATCACCATAACTCCTTCAAATCTTCATGCGGACCTCTCAAATCTTGACTGGATCATCTTTAGACACATATCTACAAACCCTTTGATGCGCATTCTCTGATCTTCATCTAGCTGGGATCTTCACTTCATAGAGCTTCATTGTCTTCATTGTCTTCACTGTTTTTCTCTGTTTCTGATAGGACTAATTTTCTCAATATCCTCAGCACACAACTCATCCAATCATTGACATCAATGCAACAGGAGTATGTTGACATCAATGACAACACCGATTAGCCCCATACTTGCAACATAACTGATATCATTAATAGGAAATAGAAGAGTAACTTGGTTCCCTTCTATTATAGTTTCAATATTTTCCATAGATCGAATGTTAACAATCTATCACATTAATAAAAATAATGTTTTTCTTACATAATTCTTTAGCATTATATGAACAAGCAATAAATCAACATTGAACCTCAAACAAAGAAATATACTAAGCAAAAGCTAAACTAGACAACACGGGTGAGCATGATTCATTTTACATGAAATATTGGATAAGAAACAATACAAACAAGATCCATATTCCTATAAAGTGATATAACAATCCTACAAACAACTTTCCCACTTTGCAACTTTCCCGCTCTGACTGGTGTTTGAACTTGTTGCGGTCATGGAGGTTGTCAGCCTAGGGAGGCCCTGCCCCCCCTTTGGGCCCGCAGGAGTTCCCTGCTAATGTCAGTACTGCCTCGGTTAATACTAAAGAGACTGCTCCCCCTGCCTTGGGCTTAGACCCCAAGGCTAGGAAACAGGCCCTGCTAGGAAAGTCTAGTAGGTCTGAGGAAGATTCGGATGCTCAGGTGCTGCCAGAAGTTCAGGATAGAACAAATTTCTAGATTCCAGACAGAATGATGGACAAGATAACCTCCTCCTTAGAACTCTCCCTAGTTGGAAAATTCCAATCCCTTAGACCCAACATCGACATGGTTAGACGTTGGGTTACCTCTTGATGGCACCTCAAAGGTAGTGTGTCGACTAGTGCGATGTCGGGGCGGCCTTTTCCTATTCAAGTTCACGGCTAGGGAGGACTTAGTTACTCTATTGGCGGGAGGACCTTGGTTGTATGGGAAGCATAACCTCAGCTTAGGCTATTGGAATCCGGGCTTTGACGTTTTGATGGAGCTTAGCAGGTCAGCCCCGGTGTGGGTCAGACTACCTGGACTTCCCCTTGAGTACTGGGATGAGGAGATATTCACATGGATTGGCAACTGCTTCGGTCACTTCATAACCATGGACAATAGAACCAAAAATAAAACCAGGTTGGTTTTTGCTAGATTCTGTGTTAATGTAGACATTCATAAGACTCTTCCTAATACAGTAAAGTTAAAGTCAAAATATGGTAGTGTTATCACCCATATTTGCACCCTTTGCTGCGGTTGTGAAACTTCAGCAATCTGGAGTAACATGGGAATGATTTCAAAGTGTGGGACCTTGAGAAATGAGATAAAACCTCTAGAGAAGGCTGGCTTCCTCTCTCTAAGCCTAATGCTCAAAGAAATTCATCTAAACCTAGTGCTAATGCTTGCTGGGAAAAGGGTTAGAAGGAATGCTAAAATAAACTAAGTGATACACCATATTAAAATGTGTTTGGCTGCAACTGAATAGACATAGTAATAATCTCATAGCTGGAAAGACATTACACAGACCCATATTAATTTTAGAGAGGTCCAGAAGAGCAGACACAGGCCAAAAAATAATAAGAGAGGCAAAAATACCAGTTTATATTGATCATAGAGGCCAAATAGCCATTACAAAGAATAGCCCAAAAGAACAACCAACAACATACATCTATTTTTACATGTATATATATCATTTCATTTTTCCTCAGTCGATTACAAAATTCGCTCTAAGATCTGGGATAGAAAAATATCTACATGAATGATTGCCCAGTTGCAGAAGTTATGGCGTCGAATATCTGGCACTGGGCAGCTAGAAGATATTCTTTAGTCTTTAATGCGGCTGCTTCGTCGTCGATCCTCAGTAATGCATACATCAAAATATCTGAAGCAGGACGGTGGAGAAATATCTTTTACCATCAAAGCGAGCTGCTTCATCATTGTGCAACAATGAATGCAAGAAATATCTCTATCTGCTCAAAAATGGTCGCTGAAACGTCCAGTTGCTCAAAATATGCATAGCCAGATCTGAAAATGGAAAGGTGACAAAAACTCCTAAAAACCCTGCCAAATGAAAGAGGGGACCAAAATATGCAACTTTGCCTTTTACAGCAGGTCAAAATTCGCCAGGACGGAGGAGATACAAGCGGTCAAAGTTTTGGTCAACTGCCTATATATATCGCTTTGCATCTGTGTATATATCGCTTGAATTTGCCGCCTAAATCGGCATCCAAAACCTTCTCTGCAACTCCTTTGTATATGCATGGCACCTTGTATATCAGACTTGAATATCCCCTTTGAATTTTGAAATTGTATATGCATACAATTTCCCTTTGTATATGTGGGCCCCAACATTTGTATGTTAACTTGCATGTATGTCTGCCGCCACGTGGCACCGCCTGATTCATTGGTTCAAGGAGCATCGCTGAAAACTGTATCTGCCCCTTGCATATTGCAATATACAAGCACAATGTACATGCAAGCCGTGGACTTCAAATTTTATGAAATAGCCTGAAAAGACGTTGAAATCTGGCTTGTATACTTCCTTTGTATGTTTGCTTGTATATCGCATGATATACAAGCGCCAAATATACAAGCCACTGACCCCAAAATTTTATCAACTACTTTGACTGCTGGGTCGGATCCGGCTTGTATCACTTTCTTTGTATATTTCCCTGCATGTTCAAATATACAAAACACTTATACATATATAAGTCAGACCCCAGACTTGAAATGTTGAATTTGATCTTCGATTCAAGTCCGCCTTGCATGCAACCCTTGTATCTTTTCTTTGTATATTGGCTTGCATGTGCAAACATACAAGTGAAATATACATTCTATTATTCATGCTCACTGTATCTTCTAACATACAATCAGCCTTGTATGTGCACGGGCCCCACCTCTTGTACATTTGGCCTTGTATGTTTCTCTGTATGTTTCGCTTGTATGTGCAAAACATACAAGTGAATTATACAAAGAAACATACAAGGCCGAATGTACATTCCACTGTAGTGGATGCACTTGTATGTCAAACCTTGTATCTTTTCTTTGCATGTGCAAACATACAACATAATATGCATTTGAAACCTGATATACATTGAGGGAATATTCCTGTATGTATCTCCTACTTTGTATAATTTTCCTTGTATGTTTCTCCTTGCAACCAGATATACAAACCGGGAATATCCCAGGAATCTGCAAAAGATTCCTCCTTGTACATGCACCTTCCTAAGCCCAATATACATTCAGAAATGCATAAAACCCACTTTTTTCATCATTTTCTAAGGCTGATAGAGATTTTGCAAGCCCGCCAATGAACATTGAACTGTATGTTGACCAAAACTTTAACCATAAATAACTTCTTTATTTGGCTGAATTTCAGAGTGATGTAAAAAGCAAACCTGCCTATTTTTTCAAGTTCTTTCCAATGGTAAGGTTTTTCAGGCAAGGCTTTTTGGGAAATTTGGCACTTTAGCTTTATGGGAACATTTTCCAAAGAATTTTCAAGGAAAATACCAGATGAACTATTTAGCTCTAGACAAAGGAAAATGGGCCAAAAATTTGGTGACTTCTATGGGATGTTTGCCTGCTAAACATGAGATCAGTGGCCTGATGCATCCATTGGGCATGGGGTCAAGTCTAAACCCTGCTAGAAAACTAGAAATTGCCTCCAAAATACAAAAAGGGGAAAGGGCCTACATTCTCCTAATGACAATGCAGCATGTGCAGAAGCACTTATGGAAAAGGAAAACTAAAACAGAAATGAAACCTACTCTAATCCTAAACTAACCAGTCAAACATGACCTTAAACAAAGCCATTAACTGGTTCTTGGAAGTAACTACCCTTTCTTAACATTTTACAATGTTTCCCATTCATGTGAGCAGTTAAAAAGAGGTAAGGGGGAAATGTACATATGACAAATTGATAAAACACCCCCTTCAAAGTGGAGATAAACTCACCTATCCACCTAGACTGATTGCTGATGTTGCTAACTTGTGGCGAATAAATGGGCTGATCCCTCTCATTTTGATGCTCAACTTCATGCTTAGAGGTAAGCAGGACAAGTGGTGACTCCTCTTGATATGTCTCCAGCTGAGCTAGATGCCTAATTGGGCATCCCCTTGAAATAACATGCAAATCATGATGACTGATTTCATGACTCTACTCTGATTCTTTCTCTTCTTGCTCTTCATTTGGTATGATGGTGACCTCCACCTTTCTCTCATGTTGCTCTTGTGTGTGAAACAGCTGACTTGGGACCCCATGGCTTTCTCCTTCTTCCCTCAAAGAAACCAAGAAGGCCGATATAATGTCATCATGGTTGCATTCTTCCTCTTCTTACTGGTCTAAATAACTTAGCTCTTGAGATTTTACTACAAGTATGGCTGCCTCCACCTTATGAACAAAATGTTCATGATATTCTAACTTAGGCTCAGAAAATGAGCCATGCACATGCTCAAAAGAGAAGACCTCCCCATAAAGAAGCTGATATCCCTGTTCTTTTTCACATGCCAGCAACTCACAATCATGCTCACTGCCTCCCTCATCCCTGTCAAAGTGGTTGGGGAATTCATCCAACAAGGCAGCATCATCTGCTTTCTGAGCAAATTCAGCAATAGCCTCCACCATAACACACTCATCCCAGAAAAGAGCTTCCTCCAAGTCTTCAAGAGCTGGAAACTCATTGCCGTGCTGGGCACCTATGCATAATGAGTGGTCACCACTTTTGTTGTTCTCTTGTTGCTGCCTATTCACAACCAATTGCACATATTCTTCATCTTCAACATAATTAGGTAGCTCATGAAGTAGCGCAGTATCATCCATCTCTGAAGTGACCTTAACAACTTGTTTCCCTATGCCTCCATCCTTTGACTGCAGCTCTTCTGAATTTTGGTTAATTTGTCTCTGCAGCTGAAGGCTTTCCCCATGCACTCTTTGCATTTCAACCTTGTTTGCTTGATCAGACGCATGAGAAAAGGCTTCAAAAGAATTAAAGTTTAAAGGACTCAATCCCTTATTTGGGTTAACATTACTCACAAGTGTAATAGATTCAAACAATTCTATCTCTGTGAGTGTAAGAACAAACTACTCCCCATTAGTTTGATTTTCTTCCACCTCCTCTTTTGGCTCATCTTTCCAAATATCTTGGTAGACAACTTGCCCACCCATTTTGATTGAAATAGCATCAGGGAAAGAAGCCTGAATAACTTCTTGAATTTCTTGGAGGGGAGAGGGTTCTGGACAAATTTGTTTCTGGGGAGTGATAATTTGAGTTTGCACAGGAACAGGGACTTGGGAAGGGATATAGGCATTGAAGCCTAGAAACTTGTGGAGTCTAGGTTACTCTATAGGCTGAACATGCATAGAAGAAAGCAACTGGTTGAAATTTGGAATTGTAAACACATGCTCCTTTAACTTAGCAATCTCATCATAACCGTCCATGCTGGGTCCATCTGATAAGGGAATTTGAAAGGGCTGCCTAAAGCTTGGAATTTTAAAATTTGGGACTTCTTCAGCAGCAGGCTGAGTAGGTGTCATCCTTATAGCAAGGTTTTCTTGAAAAACCTCCTCTTGTGTTTCTTGCTACTAGTCACATGTTAACATTTCTATAAATTCATCAGCCTCCCTATTCAGATCTAGAGACAGCTTCTTGAGACCATACATGCTTATGATGCTGAGCTCATAAAACTGTTGAGGCCGACTGTACCCTGCTGCTCCTTTGGCCTTATCTAAATTTCTATCAAGCTTTTGAAAACCCTCCATGAGCTCATTAAAAGCATTAATATTCTCAGGGGCAACATTACGGGTAGGAGGAAGGTAAGCATCATGAGGATGCCGATATTCTACAGCGGCAGGGCTGTATGGCATAAAATCATAGGCATTTAGGGTCTGGTATTGCTGATACGGGGGCCAATAGCCTGTAATTGGCCTAAGGGTAGGGGAATAGTCATAATTCCCATAAAATTCTGACATCTTATAGCATCTAAATGCTGGATATTCATAAATATGTCAAAAATAGAGCAAAAAAGTCTGCAACCAAAGAAAAATCGGATACATACCAGAAAGGGAGTCGCCAGGTGATTGAAAGGCTTCTGGACGCTGGATAGACTAGGAAAAATCACCAAATCCTGATCCTTGATAAAATTTTATCGGGTACTTAGGCTGCTGAAACTAGCTAATTCGTTCAGTAGAGTCACCATAGTGTTGTTTGTATCGCCTCCAAAGGCTGGTAATACTAGGAGAAACACCAAATCTCTTAGTATATTGATGAGAAGTTCATTGAATTGGTCTCGCCGAGCGTGCCAAAGTTGTTATCACCCAGATTTGCACCCTTTGCTACAGTTGTGAAACTTCAACAATCTGGAGTAACATGGGAATGATCTCGAAGTGTGGGACCTTGAGAAATGAGATCAAACCTCCAGAGAAGGCTGGCTTCCTCTCTCTAAGCCTAATGCTCAGAGAAATTCATCTAAACCTAGTGCTAATGCTTGATGGGAAAAGGGTTAGAAGGAATACTGAAAATAAATGTTGAAATAAAGTAAGTGATACACCAGATTTAAATGTGTTTGGCTGCAACTGAATAGACACAGTAATAATCTCATAGCTGGAAAGACATTACACAGACCCATATTAATTTTAGAGAGGTCTAGAAGAGCAGACACAAGCCAAAAAATAATAAGAGAGAGGCAAAAATATTAGTTTATATTGATCATAGAGGCCAAATAGCCATTACAAAGAATAGCCCAGAAGAACAACCAACAACATACATCTATTTTTACATGTATATATATCATTTCATTTTGCCTCAGTCGGTTACAAAATTCTCTCTAAGAGTTGCGACAGAAAAATATCTACATGAATGACTGCCCAGCTGCAGAAGTTATGGCGTCGAATATCTGGCACTGGGCAACTAGAAGATATTCTTTAGTCTTTAATGTGGTTGCTTCGTCGTCAATCCTCAGTAATGCATACATCAAAATATCTAAAGCAAGACGGTGGAGAAATATCTTTTACCATCAATGCAAGCTGCTTCATCATTGTGCAGCAATGAATGCAAGAAATATCTCTTTCTGCTCAAAAATGGTCGCTAAAACGTCCAGTCGCTCAAAATATGCAAAGCCAGATCTAAAAATGGAAAGGTGACAAAAACTCCTGAAAACCCTGCCAAATGAAGGAGGGGACCAAAATATGCAACTTTGCCTTTTACAACAAGTCAAAATTCACCAGGACAGAGGAGATACAGGCGGTCAAAGTTTTGGTCAACCGCCTATATATATCACTTTGCATCTGTGTTTATATCGCTTGAATTTGCTGCCTGAATCGGCATCCAAAACCTTCTCTGCAACTCCTTTGTATATGCATGGCGCCTTGTATATCGGACTTGAATATCCCCTTTGAATTTTGAAATTGTATATGCATACAATTTCCCTTTGTATATGCGGGCCCCAACATTTGTATGTTAACTTGCATGTATGTCTGCCACCACATGGCACCACCTGATTCGTTGCTAAGCTGGTTCAAGAAGCATCGCTGAAAACTATATTTGCCCCTTACATATTGCAATATACAAGCACAATGTACATGCAAGCCACAGACTTCAAATTTTATGAAATAGCCTGAAAAGACGTTGAAATCTGGCTTGTATACTTCCTTTGTATGTTTGCTTGTATATTGCATGATATACAAGTGCCAAATATACAAGCCACGGACCCCAAAAATTTATCAACTGCTTTGATTGCTGGGTTGGATCCGGCTTGTATCACTTTCTTTGTATATTTCCCTGCATGTTCAAATATACAAAACACTTATACATATATAAGGCGGACCCCAGACCTGAAATGTTGAATTTGATCTTCGATTCAAGTCCGCCTTGCATGCAACCCTTGTATCTTTTCTTTGTATATTGGCTTGCATGTGCAAACATACAAGTGAAATATACATTCTACTGTTTATGCTCACTGTATCTTCTAACATACAATCGGCCTTGTATGTGCACGGGCCCCACCTCTTGTACATTCGGCCTTGTATGTTTCTCTGTATGTTTCGCTTGTATGTGCAAAACATACAAGCGAAATATACAAAGAAACATACATGGCCGAATGTACATTCCACTGTAGCGGATGCACTTGTATGTCAAACCTTGTATCTTTTCTTTGCATGTGCAAACATACAACATAATATGCATTTGAAACTTGATATACATTGAGGGAATATTCCTGTAATGTATCTCCTGCTTTGTGTAATTTTCCTTGTATGTTTCTCCTTGCAACCAAATATACAAACCGGGAATATCCCAGGAATCTGTGAAAGATTCCTCCTTGTACATGCACCTTCATAAGCCCGATATACATTCAAAAATGCATAAAACCCACTTTTTTCATCATTTTCTAAGGTCGATAGAGATTTTGCAAGCCCGCCAATGAACATTGAACTGTATGTTGACCAAAACTTTAACCATAAATAACTTCTTTATTTGGCCGAATTTCAGGGTGATGTAAAAAGCAAACCTGCCTATTTTTTCAAGTTCTTTCCAATGGTAAGGTTTTTCAGGCAAGGAATTTTGGGAAATTTGGCACTTTAGATTTATGGGAACATTTTCCAAAGGATTTTCAAGGAAAATACCAAATGAACTATTTAGCTCTGGACAGAGGAAAATGGGTCAACAGGTAGCTGGGAATAGCAAATACTATATGAAAACTCCACTTCCTATTGCCAAAAATGTAGAAAAATGGGGCACCTAATCAGTGAGTGTAAAAAAACTGAAAGCCCTAATGACAAGCAGACCCCGGAAGTAGAAATCCTAGCAGATGAAAACCCATTTAAAGATCTGTTAGATCTAATGCGGTCTCCTATCAAGCCCCAAGTTCTGGTTGGTGACCAAGAGTAGAATCTTCAGTCCTTGGAGATCCTCGCTCCTTCCCCACCTCTGTCGCTTGTTGAGCTGAGGTTGAACCTAGTTGGTGGTGGCCAAGAGTAGTCAATAGATTTCCCCCTGGATTTAGATGCTATAGAAGGAGAAATCCCTACTCCTGCAGTGTGCTCCCCCATTTTGGAGACTGATGCTCTAGATTCTGGTGACCTAAGGGTTTTGCGGTATCAGCTGGGAGTTCTAGGGTCCTCGTTGTCATCAGGCCCACTTTCTAGAGACCAAGAAGTCACAGAGAAGGCCTTGACTTCTCCCGACAAAGTTCTCTCCCCAGGGGCTAGTACTAGCAACCAAGGAGGATGGATCACCCCCAAGAGGAAAGGGAAAGGTCATAATAAGAAGACTGTCGATGTGGGAAGTAAAGGAAGAGCAGGGAGGCCTTCCTAGAGAGAAACTAGATCCAGGGAAGCAGCCAAGGAGATTGCCTATGGGAGCCAAAGCACACTGGAGGCCCTCTCTAGAAAATCCTTCAAATGAAGATTATCACTTGGAATGTGAGAGGGCTCAACAACCCACAAAAATAGCTCATGATTAAGAGCTGTATCTATGACAATAAGATATATTTCATCCTTCTTCAAGAAGTTAAAATGTCTGAAGAAAACTTTAGAAAAATTTCTAACAATATCTGGCCTATGGCAGATTTCATCATCAACCCCTCAACTGGTGCTTCCGGGGGTTTGGTTACTATGTGGAATAGGTACAATGCTTAGGGAAGTTATTGCTTGCATTGCAAAAATACTTTGGAAATTTCCTACAAGATGAACAACAAAACTTGGAAGATGCTCAACATTTACGCCCCCAATACAAAAAGAGCCAGGAAAGATCTTTGGGATGGGCTGAGATCCAAAATCAATGAGGACAGCAGAACTCTGTGGATCGTGGGGGGAGACTTCAACACCCCCCTCTACCCCTCAGAAAAATCTGGGGGTAATGAGGATTTTTCTGATAGTATGGTGGATCTTACTGATTTCCTAGGCCATACTGGACTTATGGACCTAGAAGTCATCAATCAACGGTTTTCCTAGACCAACAAAAGATTGAGGGAACAGTTAATTTAGGTTAAGTTAGATAGAATGTTGGTTTCTTCGAACTGGGATAGGATTCAACACGCTTACTTGTCTGCTCTTCCTCGTACCATTTCTGATCACAATGCTCTACTTCTGGACTAGACTGTGAAGAGTAACAAGGGCCCTTTCCTATTCAGGTATGAAATAATTTTGGCCTCCCACCTGGACTTTAAAAATTGTATTGCTGATTGGTGGAAAGTTCAAGGTCATGAATCTCTGATGTACAGGCTCACTCAAAAATTGATACACGTCAAAAACAAAGTCAAAGGATGGAATAAGTACTGCTTTGGTAATGTGATGAAGACCAAGAATCACCTCTCAAATAGTCTGCTGGAGGTTCAAGGAAAAATAGCCAAGGGAGATGGGAGTGAGAGCTTATACAAAACTGAGGAAGAGTTAGTCAGAAAATTGAAGGACATTATCAGCAAGGAAGAAATATTCTAGAAGCAGAAGTCTAGGGTTCAATGGCTGAAGGAGGGAGATAGAAACATGGCTTTTTTCATCAATCGGCCATGAAACACAGAAAGAGGAATAGTATTACCAAACACCTAAATGAACAGAATATTGAGGTGACGGATGATAGGGATCTTGGTAGACTAGCCTCTAATTACTTCAAAAACTTCCTGGCTAAGCAGAATATCAGAGTTGACAATGCTAAAGAAAACCTCCTACTGGAGTGTATCCCTCAAATTCTTTTTGAGGATAGTAATGAGGACCTGATGAAGCCTATTATGGACGAAGAGGTCAGAGCCGTGGTGTTCTCGATGGGGGCCTTCAAAGCACCAGGGTCGAACGGGTTCCCCCCTACTTTTTTTCAAGATTTCTGGGATATAGTGGGATATGATGTTACGAGTGTTGTTAAAAACTTCTTTAGAATGGGGAAATTTCTCAAGTAGATCAATGCCATGTTCATCGCATTGATCCCTAAGAAAACCATCACGGAAGTCATGGCTGACTTCCGCCCCATTAGTCAGTGTAACACTATTTATAAAATCATCACTAAAGCGCTTGTCCTTAGGATCCAGCCGCTCCTGGATAGGCTCATCTCTGATAGTCAGAAAGGCTTCGTCCCTGGGAGACAGATTCTAGATGCGGCTATCTCAACCCATGAGATCATTCACTCTATGGATAAAAATAATAGTCCGAGCATGGCCCTTAAGTTGGACATATCAAAAGCTTGCAATAGAATGTCTTGGGACTTCTTGTTCAAGGTTCTCAGGAAGATGGGCTTCAATGACAGATTTCTCAATCTGATAAAGGAGTGTGTCACCACTGTTAAATACTCAGTGTTGGTTAATGGCATGCCACGGGGTTTTTTCAAGGTAGGAAGGGGTTTAAGGTAGGGGGATCCTCTGTCCCCCCTACTTGTTTATTATGTTGGCCGAGGTCTTGGGAAGAAATATTATGTCCCACCTGGACAGCGCTCCTTATCGAGTGTTAAAGCGGCATCCACCCTTGGTCCGTCAGCTGTCCAATAGTTCATGGATGACACCATGTTGTTCGGGGTGGCTTTGATGGTGGAGGCCAAGAGATGGAAAAATCTGCTCAACACGTATGCGAAGGTTTCAAGGCAATGCATTAACTATGAAAAGGGCAATGTATTTTTCTTTAACTCTAAAGGGGATCTACAAGTCAAGGTTAGAAACATTCTCTAATTCAATTAGGCTACCCTCCCAGCCACCTACCTCAGCCTGCCTCTCACGATCAAAGATTTGCCCCAAACCTTTTGGAACACGGTCCTGGAATGTATCAATAAGAAAATGGAAGGCTAGAAAGGAAAGCTCCTTAGTCAAGCGGGTAAACATCAACTGTTGAAGGCCTCCCTTCAAGGCATCCCTACCTATTTCCTCTCTTTGTTCAAAATTCCCAGGTACATGGCAGAGAAATTAGAAAGGATCCAAAGAACCTTCCTTTGGACTAGAGTGGAGGAAAAGAAGAGGATTTCGCTAGTTGGTTGGGATACTGTCTGTCAGCCCAAGGCTAATGGGGGATAAGAAAAATTCAAGGTATGAACAAAGCCTTGCTAACCAAAATTGGGTGGATTTTCCTTAAGGAAGAGAAGGACTGGGTTCATCTCATGAAAGCCAAATACCTGTAGAGTGACTCCAATTCTAAAATTCTATTTAGAGACTCCCTTCCCAAAGGATCTATCATCTGGAATAAATTGTCAAAAACTAGGAACTTCCTCTCATAAGGCGTCAAATGGAATCTAGGAAGTGGAGATAAAATTAGATTTTGGGAGGACAATTGGCTAAGGAAGGATCCCCTGGGGAAAGGAAGTAATTCTATGATGGTTAGAACGATGAGCTTTTTTGGCACCAAGGTGAGTAACTATTTGACCAGCCATCCCCATAGACAAAGAAGATGGAAGAACTTAGCAGACTATTGTATCAACCAAAATGAGTTGCAGGATTATCAGTCTCTTCAGCAGGAGCTAGAAAATTACAAAATTCTGGTGTTTCAAAGAGAGGATGAGATGATGTGGGGTCAAGATCAAAAAGGTAATTTCACTGTCAAGTCAGCTTACCATATGTTGTCTAACGGGGGTCAACCGAATCAGCACTGGAAGAAAGTCTGGACCAACAAGTTATTACCCAAAGTCAACTTCTTCTGGTGGGCAGTGACACACAACAAAGTCCTTTCCATTGATAACCTTAATAAAAGGGGGTTTCAACTAGTTAATAGATGTGTGCTTTGCTGTCAAGATCAAGAGTCCTTACAACATCTTCTCCTTCACTGTGAGTTCACCAAACAAATATGGGGAAAAAATCTGCAAAAGCTTAATCTAGAGTGGGTCTTCAGGACAACTTGGAGGACTTTGCTCAAAGTTGGTCCTCTCCTTTCTCTCACCCCAAGATAAAAGAGCTCTGGAGATAAATTCCCCCGCACCTGGGATGCAGTGTGTGGAAAGAAAGAAACAATCGTATTTTCAGAGAAATTGCTCGTAATATTGATGAGGTTTTTTTGTCTTTTGCAGAGCAATAACAGAAAACACTTCTTCCTGCTCTATACAAGTGGTTGGGCATCCCCCTACTACTATTGAAATTCAAATTGCCAAGAACTGGCGTCTGAAGGAGGACATCAACAAAGTGGACACCTCTAACAAGATGGTCAGGCTTAACACCCATTGGAGACCGTCCCCCAGAGGGTGGACCAAAATTAATTTTGATGGAGCGGAAAAAAAGATTTCTGGGTCTGCCAATGGTGGTGGGATATTCAGGGACTTTCTTGGTGCCCCCATTGCTGCTTATGCTGGGGGCATCGGACAATAATCTAACAATATGGTTGAAGGTCTGGCACTCCTAAAAGGTCTAAAGATAGCCCACGCTTTGGGTATAGAAAACCTTCAAGTGGAAGGAGATTCTAAGTTAATTATTGATGTGGCTAGGAGAAGGTCTAACAGTGGTTGGAAGCTGAAGAGCTTAGTTAAAGACATCATCTGCTTACTTTCTAACTTCAATTAGATGTCCATCGGTCATGTTTATCAGGAGGGAAACAAAGTGGCAGATGCGATGGTGAATTTGGGGCAAGGTATGGATACGTGGCGGTGTTGGAGAACTGATAAGAATCTCCCGCACCTGATTCAAAACCTCATTAAGGACGAGTTAAGCCTTGCTCTCAATTCCTCATGAGATCTAATGTTTGGGAGAGAGGGTGGGACCTCCGGAGTTCTAGTATCTTCAGACAACTGGATGGTGGGTACAAAATGGTGGACGCCATGAAGGTTAAGTGCCAGCTTGATAATGAGGGGTCTCGTCATTTCAATAGCAACTGCATTGATAACAAAGTGAGTTGGCATCTTGAGGAAGCCTTTCACATGCCTAGCCATGTGAAGACCCGGCTTCATAGCTCAAGAAATCTCAACATAAGATTTAATGATGATTTTATAAGGCTTAAAAATGATGATTTGAAAGGGAGTAAATGTGCCTGATTGAAGATTAATAGCAAGTACGCCACCTTAGGCATGGGAAAAACTGGTATCATTATTACTATTAGATTAAAATCTATGTTGTTATTTGTCATTAACAAGAAGTTTTCCGAGAATTACACTAAGACTGCTCTTTACTGCACTGTGTTTACTCTGATAACTGACTGCATTGTTTACTTGTTCGATAGTATTATGGGGGGAGATAGGTCTTGGACTAAACCAAAGACGTGCGAGGAATTCAAAAACAATGAGATGATATGGCATATATGCCAGGAGGGCGGGGTCACCTCTTACCTGGAATGCCTTCAAGGCTATGATGAGAGTCTCTTAGCTCAGTTTATGTAGTCTTATAATGGCAGAAAGGTTAAAGTTGGCAATGTGGGGTTTGAGGTCTCTGAAGAGGTGATTGGGATGGCTACTGGCCTACTTACGGATAGGATGAAGCATCCTAGGAAGAGTATGGTTTCTGATCCTAAAGGCATGAAGCTTTTTCTTAATAAAGGCGAGGTTCTGAACAGTCTGCAAGGGGGTTTCGACCGCCAGCTTTTACCTCTGCCATGGGACGAGGTATGTTTCATGATTATGAAGTATTTTACCCTTGAAGGGAGGTTTAGGAGGTTATTTCACTCTACTTAATCACTTTAGGAGGATTAAGCATATCAGTTTCCCCTTCTATCTGCTTTCTTCCTTGGAGTCCTCCATTGTGGCTGCCAAAGAACAACACGCCCTTGACCCCAATAAACCTGAACTTCTGCTGCATCAAGGTCTCATCATGAGACTATATAAGTTTCACCTTGCTTTGTGTCTGCCAAAAGCTCCCACTCCTATCAGGATTGAACCTCATAACCCTCCCCTGGTGAGGGAGGGCCCGGTCATCATAACTAAAATTACTCTTGATTCTTATGCCAAGTCTTTAAAATTAGGTAAGAAAAAACCCGCGGTGGCTATTAGCCCTGAACCCACCACCGATGATCTCACCCCCACTTCTCCTGCTACTATGTGGCAAAAAGAAAAATTAGTTATGATAGCCCTTCCCTTCACAGTAAGAAGAAACGGGGAGCCTTGGAAGAAGGCTATGACACTGTTAGTGAGATTAGGACTTTGAAAGCTACCCTGGTAGTTGAAGAAGTTAGTACTGATGAAGATAATGGGGACTCTGACAGCGCTAAAGATGAGGCTTATACCCCCACTAAAAGCAAAATGCGCTTTCCAACAACCAGGAGGTCGTCTAGGCTGGCCGCTAAGCCGGCATCCTTTCCCAAGGGGAAAGCTGTTGTGACTGAGAAGGAGGAGGTTGAGGTTATGTTGGAAGAGGACCAACCAAAGGGGAAGAATTCTGAGCTTGAGGAGGATGTGCAGGGAGAGGATAACTCTGAAGAAGATAACAATAAGGGTTCTACAGAGCTCCAGGGTTTGGAGTCTGGGGCCAATATCAAAATGGACATTGTGGTGGAAGAGACAGAGCAAATGGGTGGTGATGTTTTTGTTAACAAAGGCAACAAGATTGAGGTGTTGGAAGCTGGTGAAGAAGGACCCAGCAACTTCCTGGATTTTAATGTGCAAGGCTCAGATATTGACAACACTAAGGAAAAGACTAAAGAAACCAGTAAGAAGAAGAAAGGTACTAAAAACAACAAGGCCAAGACTAAAGAGACTCTAGAGACTAGGATGACCCATCTAGAGTAGAAGTTTAACACCCTGGCCAATTTCTCTGCCAGGGTCAAGCATAGATCTACCACGAGTCTAGTGGCTCTCCAAAAGAAGGTTCCCAAAGGTCAAGAGAAGACGGATAAGAAGATGAAGGAGTATGAGGACGTGCTCCAGTTCCTAGTTGATGACTGGGACAAGATGATCAAGTAGCCTTTGGTGGTTTGGGGTTTGTCTGTTGTCGGTTCGTGGTCAGTCTGTTGTCCCTGTGGCGTCCAGTTTCTCTTGTGTTTTGTTTTACTGGTTCTGTTAGCTTTTGCTATGTTGCTTAACTTTAATGATTTGTTCTGAACTATTCAAGTTTTGGTGAGCCCTTGGTGGTTGTTTTGTCATGGGATCGTCACCCTTTTTTGTTGCTTATCTTATCAAAAACATTTCAAACAAACAAAATCTTAATAAAAAGTATAATATCATTATTAACTTATCAAATTTCCCAACTTTAAGAAAGAATACAATTGTTGATAGCAATAAACATATTCTTGGTAGTCCAAATGTTATAATCATAAAGACATCCTTATGACTAAAATATAATAGGATCTTAAAAAATACCACTAGAGGCAAGGTTAGTCAACATTTGACTACAAGGTTCCACTATTGCATTATAAGAATATTTTGTTCAAATAATTACTAAACCTCATTTAGGGATTCTAGAATCCATATAACATATATAATTAGAACAATTCGTTATGTAATAGCATGGAGGAATTAATATCTTCTTACAAGTGATAGTGATACCACTATGCCTCCATAAAGGTCTAAGGACTTCTACTTCACTAGAAAGAATAACTTCAGGGTTTAAAATTAACATTCCTATTAACATATCTAAGTAGGAATACTGGGGGAAATGAGTATAACCAAAATAAAGAATTACTATCATTATGAATTCTCAAATTTCCAATAAGAATTTTAAACATAACTCAAATCTATTGCCCCTATAACATAATCTTAGGTCATAGGGATATCTATTATTAGATTTAATCAACAATGAGTAATAAGTAAATCTTAAATACCAATAATAAGACATTCACATGAAATGCTATTCATAGTATACTCATCATAATAAGACCACTACACATCGAATACAAACTTATAATACAAATAAACTATTCTCCATGTCTTGACAATGTCTAATAGTGGTTCTATTGATCGACTTAGGCCAAATTTAGACTTTATACTCATATCCAATAAATTCAATATCCAAAACTATAGGTAAAAACAATAGAGATCAAATCTGGTTCTCATAAGGTAAAACCTATAAGATCCCAAGCTATACTTGAGACAAGTATTAGAAATATCAAGAATCAAATAAAGCTAATATCAAGATGCATCTAAGGATTCAAATGACTTAATTACATAACATGGATTATGCATTCTAATAACTCTAGCCATTCTTATTAATATATATTACATACCCAACTCAAGTCAAATGAAATGACTCAACAAAACCCATAATAATTTCAACCAAGTCTCTCTTGACACAATGAACTCCCTACTCTTTGACTAAACTGGAGATCAATATAATTTTCACCAAAATTATTCTTCTCAAACTTAAAAAAAATCTCCTCTGTTGTGTGTACCTAAGAGCTCCATGAAAAAAATTTATCTATTCTCAAAAACATATTCAAACTAAATGCAAAAATCATGTAACTACTGTTGCATGGATATGATAATAGAATCCATGGATAACATGAGTTGGGAATGCAACATGGTAGGATATGCACAAAATGGTTTTGTTGATACTTTCAAGAAAATGTGATTGGCATATTTAAGACCAAATTTTACGATGGGCAACATCCTCCATGTGTGTGCCTAAATAGGAGCTTATAAGCAAGGTATGACCATCCATCATGACATAAAGGATAGAGGAATGTCATCAGATGTTTTGGCTACACTTTTTCTAACATATGAGAAAATATAATCTATAAACATGCTCAAGGGTTTTTCACTTTTTTGGGTGGGTTTTTTTTATAGAATTTTATATATAAAAAATAAATTATAAAAGTTAATAAAAATGAAGGGTACAAGTTAGATGAATGAGGTTAAAATTAGATTGCACATTAAAAATTATTGTCAACAACTTACACATATGTCGCTCCTTAACTTAGTTATCTAAGACCCCTATTATAGCTTTTAATATGAATAGTATCCACCCTTGAATTTACAAAAAGATCAAGGAGAGAAATATTGAGAGTAGACTCCTATTATAGCTTTTAATATTAGTAGTAGTCATCCTTAACTTAAAAATATATATTAGAAAGAAATATAAGTGAAAATCGGTTTTCACTTTTTGGGTGGGGTTTTAATAGAATTTTCAAGAATTTATATCAAAAAATTAAATTATAAAAGCTAATAGAAAATAAAGGGCACACGTTAGATGAATGGAGTTAAAATTAGATTGCACATTAAAAATTATTGTTGCACATATGTTTCTTCTCAACTTAATTATCTAATACTCATGTTATAGATTTTAATATGAATAGTATCCACTCTTGAATTTATAAAAAGATTGGAGAGAAATATTGAGAATATACTCCTATTATAACTTTTAATTACGCCAAGAGGCATTCTACACTCATAGCACGGGCTGAAAGATGCAGATTCTTGTAACAGTAAACAAAAATCCAAAAAAAATATAAAAAATAGAAAATAAATAAAATAAACTCAAATCAAATTCAATGCATGGTTGTAGTGGATCATAATGAAACGCCACAATAAATACACCACCACCACTCTCAAAGATGCTTTTGCTATTTTAAACCCAAATATTAGCTGCAATAATTTATAAATGTCAAAAGCAAAAACTAAAAACCAAAAAACAAATTGGAAGATATCTCTCGGCGTACTGTAGATATATTTTTTAAATATAAATATACTCGTATTAGTAGTAGTCACCCTTGAATTAAAAATATATATTAGAAAGAAATATTGAGATTTGCCTTAGATATTGAAACATTGAAGATGATAATTATTTATAAAATCTTACATTCTTTTTGAGTTGAAAGGAAAATAATGGAGTAGCAACAAAATTATTAATAAGAGGAAAATAAAGGAATATAAAGATTTTACTAATCCTAGTTTGATTGATCAAAATTATTTTTTGCACAATGTGAACTTGAAAGACAAATGAATATTGCTAAATTTAGGAAAAATGTTAATAACTTACATAGTGAAATTGGTCATTACAATAACCCAAAAACACCTTGGAATGAGTGCATTTGTAAAATTTGAAATACTAACAAAGTTAAAGATGAACACCATTTCTTTTTAACTTGTCCTACTATTAACAATGTGAAAAATCACCCAATTTCATAATTCAAATAATATCCAAGAACTTCATTCTTATGACAATCAAAATAACTTAGGTATTGTAGACACCCAAAAGTGACCAAGTCATCGCATCACTTAATTTTCATCAATTCCTCTAATCGCCTACATTTAAACATTAATTAAATAATCCAATTATTTAATTAATTTCATATATTTCTTCCAAATCACATAATTTTGACATTAATTGAATAAATTCTTTTTATTTAACTAATTTTCATTAAATCAACCTTATTCTTCCATGATTAAATAATTTTCATTATTTAATTAAATCATTATCCTCGTTTAAAATTCAAATCCACATTAATTAAATAAATCCAATTATTTAATTAACTCATCCAATTCTATTTTATCTACAATTAAATAATTTACATTATTTAATTAAATCAAATTGTTCTTCCAAATTTAAATAAATCATGCAAATTTATTTAAATTATCTCAATCCTCTAAAAAAAATCAAGTATTTTATTTATAATCTTCTGCTCCTCAATCATGTACAATTAAATAAATAAATTTATTTATTTAATTTCAGTTATCTTCCAATTCCTCTTAAAATATCTTGTTAACTCATGTGCACAATCAGTCTTATTTTTAAAACTCTAAAAAAGGCAAAATTACAAGTTGAGTTATCTATTCAATCAATTTTGTTTTTATCATATCTTAATAAAAATATCCTTATGGATTGACACATGTTGTGTGCACATTCATCATGGTTATTTGTTTTATCTCCTCCGTTGATTATTTTGAATTATCTGGACCGTTGATCGATCTCTGTTGAAACCCATATAAACCCCCCTCATCTCCTTCACAAATCCTCTTCGATCACTTATTCTCAGACATCCTTTACAATGCTTTGAGCATACATCGCATCGATTGAGCAACTTTACGATCTTTTGACTTTGATCTTTGAGCACTTACACTTGCTTGTTGCAAACATGGTTTCGCAGCATTATTGAGCAATCCACATTTCGACAAAGAGAACAACACAAATCTGGGTAAAATCTTTCTTGTTTCTTTGATTTATTGATAATGGCTTTTATTTAGATTAGTTCTCTTTATGTTATGGGTTTTTTATTTGATTGTTTTGATTTTATCGATTTTCCTCATACACAGGTACCTTCATTTCCACCATACTCAAATACATAATAGATATTATACAGTAAAATTGTTTCTAATTCATCCACATGTATATAATAAATAGAAACTACCTTATCTATTTTTTAGATATGTTTGGTGTAGATGAAAACAAAGAAATATAAGAATTACAACATCTACACAAGCTATAAGGATATGACTTTCATATGGTTCACTAGATAGATGTAAATAACAAGCATAATTCTAGTGATACAATGTACAACCAATTTAAATTGCAGATTAAATTATAAATTAATTGGTACATTTCATTAGATCATATAGAACAATTAGGTCCAAAAGATGTTAAAATCCATCATAATTAAGAATAGGGTTGAACTATAAAGATTAATGGACAAGGAAAATGGATGATTTTTGAAATCAAATGAGTGAAAAGGAATTATAGAGATCAGTGTGGTAAATATTAGATATGACACAAAAGTTTTAGGATAATATCTAATAATGTGCCCAAAGTTATTGGAATCCACCATGACTTATGGCTAGCAAGGGAGAATAAGTCCAACTCAATTTAAATGATATTCACAAATCCTTACTAATTATCTTAAAAAGTAAATGTCACTATCATGAATTATTACAAACTAAATAATTTAGCTATGAAGTTATCAAAGTTGTGTTGCAAACTTATTTTTCTCCATTTCATCCATGAGTATAATAGGGATGTCATTGGAAAAAGTATCAAACATTCAAGATATTGCTAAGTTTTAACATAAAAGATGATGACTTATTGAACCCATACTACATCCCTACTTGGAGGGGCTTATAAGTTATGAGTTACAATATGTAAGACAATAAGTTGGGAAGGGAGGATTATTGTCACATCTCAATAAATATGTCTTGTTAAAAATATTTTTATGTATTTAATTTTGTTGATGATGTAAATTTTAACAAATAATTAGATGAAGGATAATTATATTTATGTTTTGAACATCATTTGGACTTGTTATGATTACAAGTAATGATAGTAAGCATTTTAATTATTATGTGAATATTTAATTATGACATGTTTATTGTTTCTTTTAAAATCATTATAATTGTTAGATGTAAATCATGATTTTGATATAGACTAACTACTTGTCTATGGTGTACCTAAGTGGGACAGGAAATACTTGACGCTCTCAAAGACACTGAGGGAGTATTTGTCATGGGTCGATATGCCTTGAAACATGACTCAAGAACAACGTGAGCAGGGATAACTTTAAGACCCCCCCTCGGAGAAGGTGTATAAACCTAGCGAATCATGTATACTTCCCGAGAAAAATATTAATTTTATTGGCAAATTTTTCATTTTTCTAGGAAAAAAATAATCTCAATTGGTGAATCTTTTGTAATCACTAGAGGTCTATGGAAAACCCTGGCGAATTGTAATTGTTTTAAACCAATAAAATATTTTCATTAGAGATTAAAACCTATTTTCAAACAAATAAAATATTTTCATTGGCGAATTAAAGCCTATTTTCAAACTAGTAAAATATTTTTGTGGCAAATTAAACCTGTTTTCTAAATAAAAAATATTTTTGTTGGCCATTAAAATCTATTTTCAAACCCAAAAAATATTTTCATTGGCGAATTAAACCAATTTTCAAACAAATAAAAAAAATCATTGGCAAATTAAATATAATTTCAAACCAATAAAAAAGTAATTGGAGAATTAAATATAGTTTCAAACCAATAAAAAATTAATTGGCAAAATAAACTGTTATGCAAATAAAAAAATCATATCGTGTGTGGCAAAAATATCAAAGGACAAATTTTCCACACATCCAAATTCCTTCATAAAGTGTCTAGACTGGGGACAAGTATCAACATATTTATTATGTCTGAAGCAAGATGTCAGTGCAAATTAATATAACCGACGACCATTCGATGAATTTTTGATGGACGACTATAGTTGCATTCCAGAAGAAAATGTCTGAAACACTAGACATGCGACTTCAAACCTCTGGAATAACACTTGAACCATTAGATTTCCAAATATCAATGGTTGACATTTCGTATGAGAAACCTAGCTTTTAACTTACTAGTTTTTTACGTCTGCAGAAACTTGAAATTTCTTCTTTTACTAGCCTGAAAACTTGCTCCGCGTATGGACTCTGTTTGTGCTTGAAGAAATGATGCAAAAAAACCCTAATCTTCTTCCTTTTGAAGCTTCATAGCATAGGTTCTAAGGCATTAATGGAGGTAGCCTCGGCCTTAATCTCACATTCGTGTCATAGGGCGCCTTAAACGTTCCTCATAAAAAATTTAAACCTGCGCTGTTGATCTGAATTTGTCCTTGTGAAATCGACAACCATAATTCACCTACCAGATTTGAAAATCTGGGTCATCATTGTTGAAAAGTCTTCAACCAATAAGAACAAGACATGTCAGATGTACCTCCTTTGCTGACTGCATCACCTTTTGTTTGATCTAGACACGTGGCATCATTTCGCGGCATCATAGCCAGAAATGGCCCACCACTTACCCACTCTGCGTGGGTGCGCTAAAGCCTCCACGCATCTCCTTTTCATTTTCTTTTCATTTCTTTATTAAGATGAGGCCACATGTCACTATCTCGCAACTGAGCGACAAAGATTCCTTTCTGGAAAGATTCCCTTGTGAGCTTGCACAACCATTAGATTTAAGCTGCCTACAGATCACTTCTTAGGTTGACACCTAGTAGCATACGGTTCATCAATTTGGTATCTTCGATTAAGGGGCTGTAAGCCCTTGACAGGTGTTGCCTTGTCACAGTCTCACAGAGAGATGATGATGTCATCTATGATATGCTGTGACACTACGAAATACTTTACATAACACTTTATACCCTTATGAAGACTTAGGACATAGATTTAATATTTCACGGGCTATAAAGGGCAAACTTAGGACATGGGTCTGACCATCTAATGAACATAACGGCCTCAAGTTATAACTTAAGTAATCGAGGACTTACTATAGGCGGTCAATAGGGATTTAAAAGATAAAGCGCATGAGACCTAGGGACTTAGGCTTAAAAGATTTTAAAGGTAAAGACTTGCAATTTTATGGACCTAAAACCCTAAACCCATACAAGTACCACCAGATTGCATACGTGGAACATAGTTTGGAAACTCTACATACTTAAGTCAAATCAAGTATAAATATTTGCATGCAGATTAAATTCACTTGAATGGATATAATATCACTTAAATATTCACATGCTTGGAAAGATGTCCCAAAGCTTTGAAGTCAAGCACCATTAATGAAGCTTGGCTCTATTTAATGGAGCCCAACAACACTTTCTCATACCAAAGATTGAACCTAGCTTAACAAAGAAAATGGATACGCCAATTTTCCTTATAGCGCTGTGAAGGAAAATTGATTTCTTGGCTTTCATCACAAACTCAAGGCTTAAAGTGATAACGAAGCCTCACAAAATTGCTCGTTTGCACTTCCTAGAGTTGGAAGCCATGAAAATGGTGCTTGGGAGGGATTTCTTAATAGATAGGAATAGATACATGGTGAATTCAGACATAGCTTCTTGGTTCTTGGCATCATTGTTGGACCTTGGAGGTGTGAAGGTGGATATTCTCGTTCTGTTGTGAGAAAATTTCAAGCCAGATTTTTGGATAATGATTTGGAGGTGGTAATTGGGGCAGAGATGGGTGTGGGGATTCCGCAGTCTTCTAACCTATCATTGGTGGTTTTTGGGGCAGAGATGGGTGTGGAGGTTCAGCGGCTTCCCTTTCTTCTCAACATGACAGATGGGGCTCTCACCCGCCACCGTCACTAGGCCACCATCAGTCAGAATTTTCTAAGGTGCACTCGAGCTCTCAACATGGAGCCGAATCTGGAATGGGTGTTGCACTTCACAGAGCTGGTGGAAACATGCGATTTCTATGGTTTCCCTTAGCCAGCATTTTGATTTTTGCAATGTAATTTTGATGTAATATTATTGTATGTAATACATGGGAATTTTTTGTAAGAATATGCCAGGGGCGTAGCTATCCCCCAACTGTAAGAATTTTTTGAATTAATATCAATTGAATACCTGCTTTCAGGGCTTAAATTTAACAATTGTATAGTTGTATTTAGGCATTTTTGCTATAAAATATAATCAAAATTTTAAAAAGAATGTATCATATGAAAGGAGAGATTTTGGACAAACTGTCAAAATTTATATAGGATTATGCTTATATATAATCTACTTATACTAATGTATGCCATAGTATTTTAAAGGCAACATTGAATAGATTATTGTCATAAGAAAATTGCTTGATAGGCAAGTTCGACTGTCAAATTTAAGCCATGTGGGCCGCTTTACAGATTTAAAACATAAAAAATATTTGCATGCAGATTTAAAACATAAATCAATACAAATGAAAAAAGGAAGTTCCAAGCAAATTGATAAATTACATTATAAATTGTTTATATCATAAATTACTCGATCGTTCGCTGAACATTTGATGGATGGTTGTAGTTGCATTCCAAAATGAAATGCACATAGCGCAAGGCTTGCGAACTTAAATCTCCAGAATCACCCTCTAACTGTTAGATTTACAAAGATCAACAGTTTAGAAATTGTTGTGAGCCATCAATGTAGGACAGCTGTTAGCCATGTACTAATTGTGTAGTCTGGAAGCAACACGTTGACTTGACATTTCATTAATTCACTTTATAAAAAAAAGCAAACTTTCTACTGCTAAGTGATTTTATTTTTAAGTGAGAGGGTTAGCACTTAACACATGGGGAGATTTCAAATTGCTCATTGTAGTGCACTAGGGAGATTTCAAATTGCTCATTGCAGTGCCACTTCCAACAAAGCCGGTAAGACAAAACATAGAATTCCTAGGCTACGTTTCATTGTTTCTTAAAATCTTATTTTGTCAAACTTTGGGTTTAGGGTTGAGAGACTTAAGAGGGGATTCACAATTTCACACTATATAAGCATGTCTACCACCACTAGCAAACCAGACAAAGTTTTTGTGAAAGGTAGAGCAAGTTCGGATAGAAAAATAGATTATTCTGGATTGCTTAAAACTTTAGGTTTGACTGATGAATACCGTGATATTTATGATCCTAACATCTATGGTAAACTTACCTTAGAACTTAGATTTTCATGTGAGAATAAGGCTGCCAACCAAAAGCAAGTTAATAGTATCAATGCACTGTGGGTAACTGGATTAGGGCACATGATGTTACATGAGGTTTTCCCTTGCCCAGAATTTATCATGGTTTGTGCCCACAATTATGATGATAACAAAAGAGCAATTGTAAATAAGGATACCAAAGAAGAAATTTTATCCATTAATGTATAAGAATTTGGAAAAGTGTTGGGGTTTACAACTGAAGAATTTGGAGACGTCCACATTGACCTAGAAAAGCTTGTTAGTGATTATGAAGCAACGGATGAAAGGGACAAAAATGTTTTCCTAAATAAAATAGTTCAAGAAAAAACAAGCTAAAAAGTAACCATAAGCCTCCTTATCCTTTACAAATTTTAAATCATGGGCTTAGGATACTATTTCCATGCTAGCAATTTGCCTCGGACTAGACAGCAATTGGGAAGTGGATGCAAGCCTCCTTAAAATGGTAGATAATATCCATTAAGGTATTAGTGTACATGTCAAATATAAATTTATTGAGCACATTGTAGAATCCATGCATAAACAATTTTTAATGATTAAAGGAGGTTCCACCAAGACATTTAGGTTCACAACCTACTTGTGCTATTTTTTTCTATTCAAATTTCGTGGAATGTTTCAGACCAACAAGCTTCAGATTCAGCCCTATAGTAATGCTGAGGAAAAGAAAATGGGTCTAGTATATGATTGGACCACTAAGATAAGGATTCATGATTCTTGAAGGAACTACAATCATTTTGTAGACTACTTTTTGGCTCCATTGCATCAAGAAATTACAAATAGTACAATGCCTAGATTGCCTATATCATGTAGAGATTTCATTCAACTAGGAAAAGAAATACAATTGGTTGATTGGTACTTATTGGAAGAATATATTGTGCTAAGATTTTATGGATTAGGAGTAGAGCCATACAAACTTCCAATACATGTGACAGAAAGGGTTTTTGCATTGGAATATGTAAGGCAGGATGAACTACACTTTGTCGGTCAGCAAAAGAAGACCTTATTTCCTTCTTTACCTGTTTCATGTCGAGGGTTCACATTGGAGAGAAAATATTTAAGATGGCACATGATCTTTTGAAAATTTTAAATTTTGATGCTATTTGTCACTGGCAGTATGATCCATGTGACACCATTAAAACAATGATTGTGGCCAATAGGATTGTTGCAAGTAGAATTCAACATCAAAGTAAACCCTTGCTTGAAAAATTGAGAAAAAATGATTCCTGGGATGAGGTCAAAATAGCAATGGAGAAAACTACTGCTGAGAAAGGTATTTCTTTTGAATAATTGTCAGCATAAATTATGGCATTACACCAAAATATAGGAGCACTAGCAAAGAATGAAATCAAGAGGTACAACAATTTTTATGGGAAAAGTGATAAACCATCTATTAGAGAAAAAATGCCAGATCCTCTAGATGAGTCTGTTACAAACAAAAATTGGTCACGATAAAAAATTACTGCATTTTGGTCTATGAGGAAGGAGCTAGGTGAACCAAGAATTGTTGCGGAGTATGGAGAAATCAATGGAGATGAAGAGTTTAGCAAATTGTGGAATATAGAGCATCCTAATGAACATGAAGATGAAGAAATTGATAGTGATGATGAACCTGATGATGATAGGGATGAACAAAGCAATTTCAAACCTGGTTTTAGTGGTTTAAGTCAGGCCACAAAAAAGCATATACTTTAGGAGCAGTCAAAGCTAAAAATATGAGTTATCAAGGTGGTGGTTTGGGGTCCCAAGGACAAGGCATTTGGAACCTAATAGATGTAGTCACCAGAAAACCAGTTGATAAACAAGGCCTTGGAGCTAATAAAATAGACCAAGGGCATACAAGTACAACTGAAAGAATTCATTTGTTACAGCTTCAAATCCTAATCCTCATGGTCAGATGCAATCACAACTTGGACATGCCCATGGTGGAGAGCCTAGTACGACTGACACTGCCAATGGTGGAGAACTTAGTCAACATGTGCTACAACAATAGGTCCAACAACAAATTACACACAAGAGGACACCAATACAAGATACCACACAAACACTCAGTGATCAAGGGATACAAAAGAGACAAAGGATTATGACAGGCCCAAGTCCAACTACCAGTTCCACTACAAAGGAATTATTTCCAGGCACTCCCCCAGTTAGTGTGGTTGCAACAGAAATTGCAAGTACTCCTATTCTTTCACCATTCAAGCATTTGCTTATTCCTGCGTCCCCAAGTTTTTATTACATTCAAGAGTTTAAAAAGAAATCAAAATTGTATTAAAAAAAAAGAAGCAACTGATGGAGAGTGTGTCTGCTGTAACTTCAGAGCATGCAACAACCATGTTATTACCCACATTTGACACAAATTCAAAAATCATAGAGTACACAATTGTTGTTCCCACAGTTCAAACTAAACCAAAAAATCAGATGGATCAATCTGAATTTTAGGTGAGCAATTTGCAATTTGATTTTTCTAGATTAAAAAATACTAACAAAATTAATAGATCAAAGAAGAACAATGAATTGGTGTACACATCATTTCTAAAGCATGATAGAGAGAAAAGAAGTTGCAGAATTAAATAGAAAAATTACAGGCAAACTTAGCAAATGAGAAAGCAAAGAGGAAAGCAGCAGATAACAAGAGCAATGAATTAGAAAAAAGAATAAAAAAACTGCCTCTACATCAACAAGCAAAGAGGATAAACAAACAGAGGTGGAATTGAATGGATTGAAGTCAAGGTTAGATGAGAGCAAAAAGAAATATGATGAGGAAAAATCCACTACTGAAAAATTAAGACAAAGCATTGGGAAAGCAAATGAACAGTGGGAACAAAAATTGGAGAAAGAGAAAAAAATGAAACATTGGCTGCAGAGCTTATGGAAGCAAAAAAAGAAATAAAATCTTGTCAAAAGAAGTTAACTAAATTTATAGACAAACAATAAGGCACATGAAACAAAAGATCTGGGAGGAAATAATGCAGAGGATTGATCATTTGTGTGAATTGTTTCAATTGATTGATTCCATGAGACTACATCATAATAAGCTGAGCAAATATTTAATGGACAACAAAAATGTGCAACTGTAGGCAGAAGAGAAATCTGCAAATCAAGTTCTAGAAATAGTCTACAAATCCAGTGATAATGAATTGATTTCAAAAGGCATTACTAATCAGATTGAAGCCTCAATGAAGGTGACATAAATCATTCAAAAGTGTTCAAGAATGAGTGAAATAATAGAATTTGTGATTGAGGTTGCAACAAAGATTAAGGAGGAGGATGAAAAGGTAAGGAACTTGACAAAGCTTGGTTTGCCACAAGATTTTGACACAAATGAGCGATTCATTGGAAAGGATAATTTTAGAAAGATGGAGGATGCAAGGAAGATTGACTTGGACCAGTTTCCTCAGAACCCAAATGAGCAAACTTTTTGGATTGCATCAAACCACTGATAATCTTGAATGTATCTTTGGCTGAAACATTCAAGTCAAGATCCAATTGAAATTCGATCATACATTATTAACAAAAATTCAAGTCAGACAACATCAGCTAGAAGAAATGACAATTCCACCACATGAATAGTGGAATTTGCTAAAAAAAGTTGTTAGAATGATTTGATATTGATAATATGAGTTTACAAGTTCCAACTCAGCTCTATGCAGAGTTGTCTTTGAGCAAGATTTTACATTGCCTCTATGTATTCCTTCATTTGAAAATCAATAGAAAACTCAAATTCAATAATGTGTTGATGTTCAATTATCTTTATTATTTATTTTATCAATTGAATATAAACTCTGGTTTCAATTACTAGAAGACAAACCTTACACCAGTGGATCAAATGGTCTGTTGTAGGAGTATATTTCATTTTCTGACTCAGTTGCAGATAAGGCACCAATCAAAATAATTCATAAACTATGAAAAATGATGCAGAATCACATATCAAATCAAAAAACAAAATTCTACTTTACTGCAAATTTTATGTTGTATGCACAAATCAACTTTAGCAAGGAAATATTAAGCATTGAGTTGAATGATGAATCACTGAGTACATGTAAAACTTATCAATATGACACACTTAAAATATGAAATAATTAATAATATGTTAATTTATTCAATTTGATTCACAATTTCAAGGAATACAATATAAAATATCATCAACTACAGTTTTGGAATATGATTCATGAAATGTAGTATAAATACCTAAAAACTGCTAATTCACTTCCATTTCCCAAATCGAGTCAGGGTCCTCAAACTAACGTTCATATAAATAAAAAGAGTCATCTTGATTCTGAGTCTCAAAGGCAAATTCATCAGTCATTGTGTCACTGTCATTTGTCCCACCACCACCAGCATTTGAAATTGAAGCGTTGCACAACCCTCTTCTTTCACATATGGACTTCCAGATTGTAAGTGCCCTTTCATAAGGAAAATTTTTGACATTATACGCACTTCCTAACACCCTCAAGCAATTTTCCAAATTCTTGTCTAGTTTGTTTCTTATCTTTGATTTCAAAAACCCCAATGCACTTAAAACTCTCTCATCTTCCACCAAACCCAATATCATTGTTTGACATAAATCAACAAGTTTGAAATATTCTAATATTGAATCACGCAATATTTCACTCTAACCCAAGTTTTTCCAAGCCTTTGTTATTGATCCCACTTCGAAGGGATTCTCCATGGCATTAAACTGGTCTATCATACTTCTTGCAAACCAACTACATTGTCCTCTACGCTTAGTTCCATCTATAATTCCTTCTATTGTCTATCCATTGCATTCTGCACTTTTCAAAAAGTATGCGGTCAAGGTAGTTACTTTTTGATGAAAAACGCTTGGGCTATCTCGGTGGCCTTGAACCCAAAATTAAGGATACACAATAGACATGGCTTCAATTATTTTTTCTTGAGGGAATCAATCATAAATCTCTGTTGAAAGATTGCTTGTAATATCCTTCAAATTATTACTAACATATTCAACAATGCCATCAAAATCTTCCTTTCTAACAGGTACTTCTTTGATAGAGCACCTGACCATCTTACAATGGTGCATTGGTATCTCAAATCCACATACAAAGGCACATAACTCCCTGCTTACATTAAACTGTAAATAATTTTCAGGATGATTCAAATCTGTAATTATCTGCCACCTATAAAAATTTGGGCTTTGAGAAGTTAGATCTAGATATATATTATCGAGGGCCATGCATGTCATTCTACGTAGTTTGGTATACTCATAGATATACATAGTTATGTCTTGGGCTTTCTTCACAAGATTGTTCATTTCATCCAGCATGGGGAGAAGACTAGCTAAAGTTAAGAGTGTCTCTATATCGCTTAACCTATCTAAGAGGTCAGGAGCTTTGTCTACTGTGTTACGATGCTCGTACATTATTCCAATCAAGGATGGATAGTCTAAAAGAAATCATTGCACTGGTCCATGCAAGGAGATCCATCTGGTATCAAAATCCTTAAGAAGCTTGTGTCTTGCTGTTATTCCCTCAACAAAATTTTGAAATTCTGCAAAACGTTTGGGACTTCGGCAGAAGTATGCGTGGAGCTCGTAGACTAGATTTTCAACTTTTGATACTATAGGAAACTTGCTTACAATTTTAAATGCTAAATTCATTCTGTGGGCCATGCAGTGAATGGAAAGCATGTATGGTGCACAAGTAGTTTGTAATTTTGTGCAAAGACCGGTCCTATGACCTTGCATTACAACTCCATCAGCTCCTACACACCAACTTTTTGGCAATTGTCAAGTCATCCATACATGCAATTTCATTCAAAGACTTCTTAACTAGTTCAATAAGATTTTGCGATGTTGAATTGTCCTTCATTTTATGAACATAGAGTAGATGAGCTCAACGGACATGTTCTTTTATAGTATACACATGCATACAGACCCAACAAGTATTATCTACTACAGTAACTTCATCTAAAGATAATGCAATGAAGTTTGACTCTTTTACATTCTCCTTTAAATCTTGCTTTTCCATCACAGCAAGACAGTTTTCCCATTACCATCCAGCATTTATTAACCAATGTGTGCTAGGATAGTGAGGAACACTCAAAAAAGATAATAAATTACTATACTCTAGGTAGTCTATCATAGGACACCTTCTGGACAAAATATGAAAAACAACACTCATCTGAATAGTTTTTCCAGTTTTGCTCCTTCCATTGCTTTTCCAAATTGAGCCTTGATTGTAACTCCACTTACAACAAGCTTCGTCATTCTTTTCTTATGCTCATCATATTCTATGGCATACTTCACATGAAGACATTCTTCCTTTGATTTCCATCTTACTACTGATGTTTCCCTTTTGTCTATGATTTATTTTTCATAAACTTTACCTACATGCTTTTCTATAGTGTCAAGCTTTAGCTGCAATTTCTTGTCTCTTTTACATTTCCAACTACAAATCATACACTTGCATTCTATTGGTTGTTCATCTTTGTTTGCTTTCTCCAATGGTTCAATGAATGGGTACTTTGACACCCAATCAAGCTAAAAATTCCTTGACATTTCCCACTCGTGCCCTAGTTTTGAATCTTTTGATTTACCTTTTATTTTCTTCTTGCCAACATCATCTACAACATCAACATTTTATTTTTCATCCAATTCAATTATCTCAATCTGGCTAACTGGGGTATCACTTGGAACATCTTTTGTGGTATTACCAACCTCATTCTGGCTAAGCAGGGTTTCCCTTAGAACATCTTCTGCGGTATTGCCATCCTCATTCTGGCTAACTAGGGCATCCCTTGGAACATCTTCTGCGGTATTGCCATCCTCATTCTGGCTAACCAGGGTATCCCTTGGAACATCTTTTGCAGTATTGCCATCCTCATTCTAGCTAACCAGGGCATCCCTTGGAACATCTTCTGCGGTATTGCCATCCTCATTCTAGCTAACCAGGGCATCCCTTGGAACATATTCTATAGTATTTCCATCCTCATTTGACTTAATGGCATTCACACCTTCTAGTGGTGGTGAGGTATTGCGAATGGCTTCTTCATTAATATTTGGTGCAAGAGTTGATGATGTAGCTCCATCTTGATTTGATGGATCAGAAACATTGCCAGTTCCAAAGCAAGACTATATACTAACTCCATGTTTTCAGTGTTTTGATGGACTCCTAGTCCCTTCACCACCCTGAGGAGTTTTACCCTTGTCGCACTTGTGGCTCGACATCTTGAACTATCACTTCAAATAAAAGCTAGAAAAAAATATCTTCTTGTTTAAGGACATACTCATAGAATATAGATCTCATTCCCTACTAAATATCTTCTTTAAGATTGAATCAAGAATGGAAAAGAGATAAAGAAATCTTATAACACTAATACTATGAAGAAATGATTACTCACCTTTAAGTTTAGGTTTTCACTGACTTGCTATGCGTTAATGCAGGAATGCCTGTGTTGTAAGTTTGTAACTTTGCCTACGATCAACTTCAAGGTTCCAACTCCAACTTTTAAAATCCAAATCGAGAGCTCACAAGTTCAGAGCTAAACAAAATGTGTAAGAATAAATCAGAGTTTCAATTGTATTTATATCAAACCATATTTGGCGAATTTTGTAGGAATTCTATATGGTATATTAAAAAATTGGTGAATCCCGCATGATTATATAAGGAATACGTTTAAGTGTCAGTGAATCAAACCTCGACGAACTACATACATTGTAATTTCCAAAGCAAATATGGCCCTACAATTAGCACAGAGGTGTCATGGAAATTGGTGAAATGGTCCCTCATAATCAACTACTTGTAAATTTTAATTGGCGAAATGGGTCCTCACGCGCAGTGACCATGAAATGGGTCCTCACGTGCAACAACCATTTAATGGGGTTGGCGAAATGTGTCCCGATACACAATGTTGTTTTAATAGTATTGGTGAATATATAGGTGATTTAGTACTTGCTTTCGAGATTCCAGACAAAAATATTAGTCGGCCCATTTGAAATGCGTAGTTTGTTATGGCAAAATTCTTACTTCATTGATTCTCATAAAATAAATTGATGGTGAATGGATATGGATTCAACTGATAATATGTAAAATCTGGGCGATTTGACCACCCTGTTGGATGCAATTTATTCTCCAATTCTGACTTGGCCGATTTGTGATATTCGCCACTAAAAAAATCTCTGATGCTCGCACAGGAAGGCACTAAATATAGATTAGAAACATACCAGGATTTTAATTTTGGAAAGAAGAAACTTCAGGGACAAAAGAGGGATCGCCCTTGTCTAATGTGGCACTTTTTCTAGAGGTCGGGAGCCAAATATGTTGTAGACTGTACTCTACTCAGAGATTTCTGACAGTGACAAATTAGAGGATGAAAGAGGGATCACCCTTATCTAATTAGGGATATTTTCTGCTATTTTATTCAGATCTGGAATCTTTATGCTCTGCACTAAACTCCTACAACTCCTCTTCGCAAGATCTGACACCTGTCACCTATAATCACAAGAGAGGGGTTAGGGGTTGTGGTGTTTAGGAGCTTGCCTCGGTCAAGCCCTGGAATGGCATTCAAGCCTCCCAATGTCGTTGTCAGATAGAGAGTGAATGTCCTTGGTGGACAGAGGCAAAAGAAAATGATATGATAAATTGATTGAAACACAAAGTAGATGTCGCCTTGGAGGTGAAGCTCACATAGGGAGATGAAAATCATTCACACCATGAGGAGATGGATTGATGAAGACAAATCTGCAACAAACAAGTACAAACACAACACAATACTGCTCTGCAACACAATGAAAGCCTTGAGTATCCTTAGGATAAGATCACAAGTTTGTATTATCCATCTAGTTGTAAAATGAAGTCCTAAACATGATTATATATGTATTTCTGCCAAAACGTTTGTAAATCAAACTTAAGATGTTGATAAGGGAAACCTTTTTAATGGTCACAAGCCGACATTCACATTTGGGACCCTGACAAAATAGGGTAGGACAAGGGCACATATGCCCAAGTCTAGGGGCCTATTTTGCATCTAGATTAAGCTCAAGAGTGTCCCCTAGGTCCCATTTGACATGGGTTTCAGGGGATTTTGCTCCAAGATTCATTTTAAACATGCATGTCTAAATCTAAGGGACCCGAGAGCTAAACTTAGGAGGTAAAAGTCCTAGGGTTTTTTTACAACATAACAACAATATACTTGCAGAGAAAGCTTCTCACAGGAGTATCATCACTAGAGATCCAAAGACAACACAAATGTTATCAAACTCTCAGAATACATCATGATACCGTAGCCGTAATACAACGCCCTCATAAAATAGGGTTACCTTCTAGGGAAAGACAAGACAATGAAATATCTACCATCAGATCTAAAATCTAATAATGAATGGTCCAGATTTACAATATATCATTAATTTAATGTATGTCGGCCATTTAACAATTTTTGTTAACCAAAAAATGTTAACACGCATCCCACTCCACCCCATGCTCCCATTGTATATTAGACCTATCGGTGTAACTAGGGGGACATTTTATGACATAACAACAATATACTTGTAGAGAAAGCTTCTCATAGGAGTATCATCACCAGAGATCCAGAGACAACATGACAGTTATTAGACTCTCAGAATACAGCACGATACCACAGCCATAATACAACGCCCTCATAAAATAGGGTTACCTTCTAGGGCAAGACAAGCCAACAAAATATTTACCATTAGATCTAAAACCTAATAATGAACGGTCCAGATTTACAATATATCATTAATTTAATGTATGTCAGCCATTTAACAATTTTTGTTAACAAAAAAATGTTAACACACATCCCACTCCACCCCATGCTTCCATTGTATATTACATCTATCGGTGCAACTAGGAAATATATATAAATATATATATCCTATCAATAATAAACCTTATATAATTGGAAGGTTGAGACACATTTTCCCAATAATTCAAACCAAAGATTACTTTAAAACCACCACACAACTTGTCTCTTGATTTCTACCCTCATTTACAAAACCCCTGTTTGGGCTAACAGAAAACAATTCAAGCTCTTCGCATCCCTTTGTATTCCTAATTTAGAACTATTTCTAAGTTTCCATATACCTAATTTGTATTCCTAATTACAGCAACTAGTTTTCATAATCCACAATGGATTGACGATGAGTTAGTGCTACTTGATGGAAAGGTAAAGATGGCAGTAATGTAAAAAATTGATTTATTCATTAAAAGAAAAAACCTAAGAGACCAGGCTTATTTTTGGGTGTTTTACTTTACCATGCACATATCTTTCAAAAATATTATTCTACGATTAGATTTCTTTTTAAGAGACTTAATCTAGATTTTTAATTTTTACATTTAGTGTGGCGGTCTTAGAGAAGGTGCACAACTTGACTTTGTATATTGTGTTTGAAAGACACATTCTTGTCTTGTTCAACTAGTTGAAGCCTCACGAATGAGATCAAGTTTTTATAGAGAACTTGAGTTGTTATAGTTAGAAATTATGTATGCCATATTCTATGAAGTTCGATTATTTTTCTCTCATACATTTGATAGTATATCAAGGAAATTGATCTTTTTAGACATTTGTAAGTTAGAAGAAGTACATGCTAATTTTATTTCTACTAAACTAGATGAATTCAAATCTAATAGTATGGATTCTATGAAACTGTAGGGCATATTGCTTTAGTCCTTAGAACAGTCTTATTGTTTGGCAAACAATCGTGAACACAAAATTTAGGGATGTTAAATTACATGTCTTCTAATGAGGAAGGTTGTGAATTTATGTAAGGTATATCTAAATTAGTAAAAACTGATATTCAAACTATTTTTGTGGTAACTAAGATTAGATTATCAAATTTTATTTGCTTGGATGGTGATTCCTTGCTTTACATTAATTTTATATGTAATTGTACACCTAGAATTGTTCATTTTTGTAGCATTGCTTGAGTTGCAAAATCTTTAATTTAATGGCTTTTATACTTTAGAGAGGATCATAATGTTGAAAGGCTTTGGAAAGTATTTTGTATTTGCATTGTACTAAGACTAGAATTTTTGTCCATACTAGGAACTATAGTTGTTTTAATGATGATATTTTTAATAACCCTATACATGTATCACAAAATCTCAAAAAGGATATTTTTTGATTATGGAGTCAAGTTTTTAAAAGTTTTAGTTAATTATTTCAATAAATGTTTAAGAATAATGTATTGTAAAAAATATTTATAGCATTTAAAAGTGCTATCAAATGTTTTTGATTAGTGTAAGCGGGAAACCAAGGTCCCAACCCTTTACATGGACAGCCTAAAGGTAGACAAAAAGGCCCCTTAAGACCAAAAATGACACATAAGCAACTCATAAACAACTAATCCAAAACAACAAATGAACACAAGCGAAGAAATGGCAAAAGCAACACACACTAGGGGGACAGCTTCCCTCAATCCTCCATGAGAAAGTTGTACATGTCTTCATAGAAGTCACTACTGGTACTTCCCAAGCCCTATTTTTTTCTTTTTAGCTTCCTGAAGCTGGAACAAAGTAGAAGTGGACCTATGCATAATTTTGGTACTGAATTGAGTCAAAATGTTCCCATTTTTCTCCAACTCCTCAACCTTGTCTTTCATTACTTCCACCTAGTTAGCAGTCTAATTACACATGGCACAATTGGTTTCATTGTCACCTTTCGTATTAGTCTTCGGTTGTGAGTCCTCCGAGTAAGGCTCACTCATCTCTTCAAATAGACTAGTGCCTTCCCCATTTAGTGGGGGGTAATCTTAGTATTCTTACCTTCCTCTTTGTCCTCTTTAGTGCTCTTACCTTGTTGTAACTCCATAGAGTCGCTAGAGATGTTAACATCCTTCATATCCGTAGGAGGAGTCACAGCTAAACTAGTCAACCTTCTCACAAAAGAGACAATATGATCTTGCTTATTAATAACATCCTTGTGCCCAGTCATTTTCTTTTTCCCATGAGGGGGCTTATTTTCAGCCTCACCAACCTTCTCAGTGCAAATACCTTCCTGGGATTGGTCCTTCTTACCATCCTTCTCTTGGATCTTGCTACAAACATTGACATCAATTTTCTCCTCAATGTCCTCAAGTTTCCTCTTTTCATTCACTTTAAGGGTGACATGTTTGGTACCTAGACTATTCTTGAGGGTAGACAACCCAACAACCACTTCATGCCTAGAGCTAATGGTTTTTTCCTTAACCCTAGAAGGAGGGGGCTTATAATCTTATCTATTTGGGGTTTTATTCAGGGTGGTAGTGGGTTAGGTCTTAGTGCACACCGTACTGCCCTGGCTTTCTATCTCTTTCACAATTTTAGAGAGGGAAACAAGGGGTGAGGAGGATTCACAAGGTTCGGCCACAATAGGGTTTTTACCTTTCACATTAGTAATATGCTAAATGACAAAGCAAGATTAGCATAGATGGGCTTTGTAGGGCAGAGTGCTAAATGAAAATGCTAAAGCTAGTGGATAAGGCCTTGATGGAGTAGTATGGGTAGTTTCTTAGGGTCATTGACAAATGTTTCCTTGACTTCCTCAACAAAGTTCTCAAGAGAAGTACAAAAGAAAAACAGAAAACACATAATGATCTTGTGTCTCAGATGGTTTAACAGAGAAAAGTGGTAGGTATAATAACACTTAAAGCACCATTCCAAAGTAAAATATTTAATGATCACATAACACACCTTGTCCCAGGGTTCGGGGAGAGCTTCCTTGTTATAGCTATTTTGATATCTAATAGCTTCCTTACCCTCATTGAAGTACACCTTCATGCTTTCAACATCTTGAACCCTACTCTGTCTTCTCACCTTCGTGCCATGGCATTCGATTCCCATCTCCGCACCAAGGACCTCTTCATTAACCTCAAAGCTAATGCCACCAACCTATACATTTCTATTGTTCCACGACTGCACAAATTGGATAGACAAGTTCTGGTCAAAGCCATTAAGGTTTTCAAGGAATGGAGCAATTCCACCCTCCTTAAAAATATACCAGACGGTAGTGTCCCAGCTAAATTTTGAGAAAGAAATAGGTTCAGACTGAACAAGATCACCCCCATTTCGAGAAAGAAACAGGTTTAGTTTGAACAAGATCACCCCCCATTTCAAGAAATAAAATATAGTTAGAGTGCAGTTGTATAGTGTTTTGATAGATGTAGAGTTTATTGTTCAGTTGCCAACTAACAAGCCCATCAAAAGAATAACTGTTAGCATTTTTCAATATCACACAAAGCCAGACATACTTACTCATACCAAACCATGTACTTGCCATCTCCTTGCCCATTAGGAAATGATTACAAATAACCCTTCCATCCTCATCCTATAGGATGACATGTGAATACTGTGATAATTATAATTACTGGTCATATCATTGTAGATGGTATAATTATTACCATGAGATTTGTTTAACAAATTGATTTGATAATGAGGATCTTGTATCATATCACATATCCACTTAGGAGGGTGCCATGTCATCTTAAAATTCCACCTATATCTTTTAATCCACGTAAGGCATCTCTGAATAGGCCAGTCCACATGTCTATTAACCCACATTAGGTTATAAAACAACCTAATGTTTTTTTTCTTTTTAGAACATTACATGGACTCATATAATGAATGAGGGTGAAGATGTTATTAGGAAGATTATTAGTTCGCTGCCAACAAAACCAGGTTGTTAAGTTGATTCCAAAGTTCACCAGGGCATCCATGACCTTGTTTCCTTCCCTTTAGGTGTGAGAAGTTTTATAGCTCACCAAATTATTAATAAGCCCATGTATATCTCTGATAAGTTTAGCATAGTTCCATCCCAAGATACTCTTTTCATCAATAGCATCTATGATTGTTTTGGAGTTGCCCTCAATATGAAGATGTTGGATACCCAATGATAGGGCCAACTTAATCCCCCAAATCACAGTTAGAGCTTCAACTTGGTTGCTAGTTTTGACTCCCACACTACTAGTATGGCCACCAATAGCTTTCCCTCATGAGACCTTATAACTCCCCCTCTACTCGCAAACCTAGGGTTACCTTTAGAGGCCCCGTCAAAGTTGAGCTTGGCCCAACCCATGGGGGGAGATATCAAATACATATTAGCACATGCCAACTTCTTCGAGTTGTCCACATCATTAAAATATTTGTTTATATCCCAGATTCTAGCTATATCAATGTCAATAGTTTTAGGGGGCTTTTAGATTTAGTACTATTGAAATTCAAAATATTCTCCAAAAGTAATTTAGAAAAATAAGCAAAGGTTTCCTCAACACTCCTTCCCTTGTCACGAAATATGTGGTTGTTTCTTTCACCCCAAACACTCCAAAACAAGTGGGGGGAGTTACTTTTACAATTCCTTAATGATGGAGTGTGAGAAGGGGGAAACCTAGTTATCAATAAAAGTGGACAAATTTATGTTCATCACCCACAATAAGCCCATATTTTGAATGGATTTTTCCCACATAGATCTAGAGTAGTAATAGTGGAAGAACATATGAGAGACAATCTCCTCTTCCTTCTGACACATAACACATATGTTCAAAATATGGAATCCATTTTTCTATAGGTTATCTTGAGTAAGGATTTTATTATGGATGGTAGTCCACCAAAATAAGTTGATCTTGGGGATCAACTTATGATTCTAGATATTTTTCCAATGTACATCTTTGTTAGTCTGGTCTAATAGAAGATTGTAGGTAGACTTAACCAAGAAATACCCTTGTTATCATTGTAACAAAGAATTTCATCTTCCCCCGGTAAGATAGGGATTCTAATATCCATCAGTCTCTTTTAAAGTTCATGTTGCAAGTATGGGTCTAACCGGCGTTGTCATTGATGTCAACATACTCATGTTGCATTGATGAGAAGGATTGGATGAGCAGAGAGGAGCAATGGAGACAGTGAAGTGGAGATCCCAGCTAAGATACAGATCAAAGGTTATGGTTCAAAGGGTTTGTAGATATGAGTCTTGAGATGATCCAGTCAAGTTTTCAGAGGTCCGCATGAAGATCTGAAGAAGTTATGGCCGCTCAAGTAGAACCTGTTCCGGCAGGTGTTCAGAGGTGACAGAGTGACACAGATAGGTCCGGTGAGATCCAGAAATGCATTATCCCATTCTACGGATTTGAGGGAGTGTTGAGGACGTCCTTTTGAAGTGTCAACTCGATTGGTTTGTGGTTTGAAGGTCTGGAAGCACCTATTCCGTTGTGACAGTGATGACAGACTGTGTTCTTGAAATTCCAGATGAAGGAGAGAAGAATTCCAGTAAGCAGATGAAGTGTCGATGTTCTTGGTGTTTCAGGAAAGGTTGTGGTGATCTTTAGATTGTATCCAGTTCATGTTGGTGGTCCACATTGAAGTTAGAGATTGCATTTGAAGAATAACCACCGGATGTTGGTGTTCTTCCTAAGACTGGCTGACCGGATGTATTACACATCTTGTGGATGTTCTTGTAGGTGTTTGCCGACTTAGATGATTGTTCCTAAGTCGAATCCTTGTATAAATAAGGGATTGTGAAGTCATTCCAAAGGAGGACTTGCATGGATGAGAGTGTGGTAGTGAGGAAGAGAGCAAAAGGCAGAGCAGAGGTTTTTGCGCTTAAATGGAACTGATTCAAGCATGGTAAAGATGCTATTCTCCAATTCAAGTTTGTGATACTTGTTAGTTTGTAGATAGTGTGTCTCTTGTAGGCAGTGGGCCTCTTGTGAGCAATGTGCTCAGGCAGTGAGCCCTAATTGGCATGTGCCATTTTTTTCTTTCTATTCTTCTAACAAAGAATACAATCTTGGGTTAATCACCCCGTGGTTTTTCCCTTAATTGGGTTTTCCATGTCAAAATCTTGGTGTCTCATGTGTTGATGTGTTTCAGCTCTTGAGTTAATGCTTTATGTTTTCATGGTTGATTAATTATTATGTTGTTGAATAACAAAGTGGATTTAAGTGTTTAATTGGAACAAGTTTTGGACAACTGAGTCAACCCCCCCTCTCAGTTGTCTATCCTGAATCCAATAGTTCACTAGTGATAGGAAGAAGCTCGAGTTAAAAGGGGCAATTATCTTTTATGATTTTCCACTGATTAAGTAATCTTGTTCTCTGAAAATAGGCCTTAGCCAAGTGGCCAAAGAAGTTTTTAGCAGTATGATACAACCGCCCAAATAACTTATGAGTTTTTAGGGGTTGCTCATCCAACCATTTATCCTCTGGAAATCTTAGATGTCTTCTTTTCTTGAGCTTCCATTTGATTCCTTTTTTTAGGAGCCCTCTACATTTCAGCACGTTGTTCCATGTGACTGAGCCCATAGGAAAACTATCTTATGAAATAATAGTTTCATCCTGATAAACATTGAGATAATTAGCTTTCATAATCATGCCTTAGTCCTTGTTATCCTTCAATAAGCTCCACCCCACCTTTGTTAGAAGAGCCTTGTTTCTCAAGTGTATTTTTCTAATACCCAACCCACCATGAGACATAGGGTAACAAACCTTATCCCATCCAACAAGGGCTAGTCTTTTTTATCTTCAACTCCAGCCCAAAGGAATCTCTTCTATATTTGTTCAAACTTTTCAGCAAAAGCCTTGGGGATCTTGAAGAGGGAGAGAAAATATATAGGTATACCTTGGAGTGAAGCCTTAAGTAACTGAAGCTTACCCACTTGACTCAATAGTTTCCCTTTCTAGCCAACAAGTTTTTTCTGCATCCTTTCAAGCACACCATTCAAAAAAGTTAGATCCACTTTTTACCATCAAAGGTAACCCAAGATACATGGCTGGAAGTTGAGCTCCATTGCACCCTAGTATATTTCTTATTTTTTGCTAGAGTTCAATCTTGGTATTGAAGAAATAAACTTGGCTTTTTTCAAAGTTTATACTTTAGCCAAAGATAGCCTAATAGTCTTCAAGGATTTTCTTCCAATAGTTAGCTTCAACCAGCAAACCCAAGAGAATAGTGCCATCAACAAACTATTGATTCATAGCAGGCTGAAGAGAAGTAGCAGCTTTGACTCACTTTAGTACCCCAAAGCTGACCAAGCTAGATATGTTTCTTCCAAGAACTTCTAAAACCAAAATAAAGAGATACAGGGATAGAGGATCACCCTATCGTAAACCTCTACCAATGTTGAAGAAACCTCTGGGAGTACTATTGATAAGCACTAAGAACTTTGGGGTAGTAACACATTCCTTAATAAAATTGATAGCTTTATTTTGAAAACCAAATTTTCTAAGTATTTAAATGTTATCAAATGTTCCATATATATAGACACAAATATTGATAGCCTTGTCCATTAAATACTACACATAATAACTTTGTAAAAGATAAATGTATATACTATTTAATGATAGGGCTAAAAATATTTTTTCCTATCATCCATTTGATATCACCTTTAGGTGATATAACTAGTTATTATCCTAATAAGAATGCCATTTACATTGTAATCTCACTTTGTAATACATCTTGGGGTGAACCAAACTTACAACTATCTCTTCCAACTATTATCATGTATGGACTATTAAACCCTACTACTCATGTCATTTGTGGTGTTTTTTTTATGTCTATTAACTTTAGTTTTCTATTTTTCACTTAACATTATAGAGGTTGAATTAAGAAAAGCCAATCACAAACCTTGGTAGATTATTCTAGCCCAACATCACCCACCTTTAGTAATGATAACTTCCCTTTGTACTCTCAGTTTGAGGTGACCTTGTTCATGGTCTTGTCCAATGTGGGAGCTACTAGCCAAGATGCCAACATTTGTTTATCAATATCAAATTCTATGACAATAAGTTAATTGGGAATACCACGGGAGTCCGTAGTTTGCCCAAATCGATTTCTAGTATCATATTGTCTCATCATATATCATGCAAGACCATGGCCCCTATAATATCCCAACCAAGAAGAAGCAAACATTAACATGCCTTAACCAATTCTCTCCCTTCTAGTGTGATATTTTTCAGGTCGATTTCCTCTATAGAGTTAGGGACTTTTATCTTAGACCCAACTATATCCTCTTGGTCTCCAATGTTAGCCTCATTAGTAACATGTGATTATCTATCCTTTTGTTTAGTCCATGCGCCAATATAAAAAATTTTAACTCATTTTTGACAAAGTTGTTGACCATCACTACTAATAATTCTCTAGTGATCTTCCAATCTCTCACCTAGCAATTTATTACATCTTGGCTTCTTAATGATTTCCAACTTTACTATTTTAGTAGGATTAGAAGGCACCTTTATTATGGAGAGGTTGTTGGGATAAGGTGCCATTAACCTTGTAAATCCCATTATTGTATTATTCCATTTATTATTTGTAATTATCCATAAGGGATGTACTAGCTTCATCGGTAGTGGTAAAAATTATTTACTATCCACGGTAATTACGGAGTTACTACACCGGTAAGTTCTGGAGTTACCGACGATAGTTATGGGATGTCATTTACTATGGTAAATGGTAATTGGTCAAAGTGGGGTGCACATGTGGAGGAATCGCCTATTTTTAGTGTTATGACATGCATCATAGATGTTGTAAGAAGGTGTAAGAGATTCTATGACAACTGTAAGTTGTCATAAGAATCTATGACATTTATGATAGCATATGACATGTCATAAGATGTTGTAAGTGGCTATTTTTGGCCCCTAGGCATTCAAGCTTGCATGGGCATCTTTTTCCAAGTGTAGGATGCATGTATGAAAACTTTTATGACCCCGTAAGAGCCTATTTTTGTCCATGGACGCCCAAGGTTGTATTGTTGACTCTTGACAAGTGTTATGAGCTTGTAAGAAGTCATTGAATGCTGCATGGGTGAAGATTCCAAGGTGGACACCCATCTTGAGGTTGTGTAAATTCTATATAAACCATGGCATAGTAGATGAGATATATAAGATTTTATAGGTACCTAGGTTTTGTCGGAGTGAAGGTTGAAGGACAGAGGAAGTGAATGTATTTGTAATCTCCTTTTATGAAGATAATACAACTCTACCTCTTTTCTTGGTGGAGTTTTTTACCCGCAAGGGTTTTCTCCACATTAAACACTATGTTGTGTGCTTCATTCTACTTCTAGTATATTTCTATATTGTGGGTTTATATTATGTGTTCCAATCTCCATCTTTAATACTCTGTTAAAGATCATTAAATAGACATTTGAATCAGATTTCCATTGAGTAGTGTTGCTTTCATTTCTAACATTTGGTATCAGAGCCTGGCCAGCTTTGACTCTTGGGTGGTAGTGTGGAAGTTGTAGCTATAGTGGGAGATTTAGTTGTGTTTGTCTTGCAGATCTTGTGTTGATGTTATGGCCGGATCTGTCATTGCATCAACCTCTCATTTGGACATTGAGAAGTTCAATGGAACGTGGTATGACTTGTGGAAGCTAAAAATGGAGGATTTGTTAGAAGAAAGAAACTAGTGGTTGACTGTTCAAAAAGAGAAGAAACACGAGGATGTCTCTCCAGATGAGTGGGATAGATTGGATAAGAAGGCACAAGGAACCATCCATTTGTGTCTATCAAATTCTATCCTATTGAATGTCGCAAAGGAAGAGACTGTACACAAGTTGTGGAATCAGTTGGGTGAGATCTATCAAGCCAAGAGTATGGTAAATAAACTTTATTTAAAAAGAATTTTTTTTTCCATGAAAATGTGAGAAGGTGAATCAGTTGCAGAGCATTTGAATTCATTTAATTTGTTGTTGAGTCAACTTGCTTCAGTAGATGTTGATGTTAGTGAGGAAGATAAATGTATCTTACTTCTTTGTTCTTTACCTAAGTCTTGGGAGAATGTTATCCTGGCTATCACTGCTAACCTCGCAGATCCCAAGTTGGATGCTCTTGTTTCAGTGCTACTGTCATAGGAATTGAGGAAGAAGAGTTCAGATAGGTTAGGGGATGCTCTCAATGTTAGGGGAAGGTCTAGGGAAAGAGAACTTAACGGAGATCAGAAAGGGGCTAAGGACAAGTCCAAGGGCTGGTCTAAGACTCCTAGGAAGAAGAACAAAGTTAAGAGTTGGAACTATGGTAAAAGGGGACATGTGAAGGAGTGTAGAAACCCAAAGAAACAGTGGGAGAGTGTTTCAGATAAGTCCTCGAATCCAGGGGAATATGTTTTACTTTCTGCATGCAATGTTGTTTCTAATGAAAACTGGTTGGTTGACTCAGGATGCTCATTCCATATGACCCTACATAAGGAATGGTTCTCCACATATGAAGAGTATGATGGAGGTAATATCTACCTTGGAGACAACTCTACATATCTGATGGTTGGGAAAGGCAAGGTACTGTTGTGTTTCAATGATGGGAGAATTAAAACCCTCCCTGATGTTTATCATATTCCTGGATTAGCTAGAAATTTGATTTTTGTTTCAAAGATAATGATTTGGGAATGCATGTGACTTTTGACAAGCATGGTTGTAGATTGGTGAGAGGGAACTTGGTGGCAGAGAAGGGGAAGAGATTGGGAAACCTGTTCAAGCTTGAAGCCACTACAGTTTGTAATGCCTCTTATGTATCTGAGGCTAGTACTAAAAATACATGTATGTTGTGGCACCATAGATTGGGCCACACCAATAATAATGTTTTGAAAACAATTAAGAATAAAGATTTGTTGGACGGTTTCTCTTATTCTAATGAGCACTTTGATTTATGTGAGCATCAATGTGTTTGGTAAATAAAACAAAAGTCATTTCCTTTAGGAAGCAATAGAGCAAAAGAGAAGTTAGAAATTATTCATACTGATGTGTTTGGACCTGTGGATAATGATTCTATCATAAAATCTCATTATTTTGTCACCTTCATTGATGACATGTGTCCAGATTTACTTGGATTTATTTTATGAAACACAAATCTGAAGTTTTCACCAAGTTTAAGGAGTTTAAAGTCTTAGTAGAGAACTAATTAGGGTTGAAGATAAAAATTTTAAAATCTAACAATGGAGGGGAATATTGCTCTAAGGAATTTGATGAGTTTTGCAAGCATGCAGGTATTATCAAACAAAAGACAACTCCGTATACACCACAACATAATGGTGTTGCAGAAAGGATGAACCGAACAATTATGGAAAGAGCCTAAAGTATGTTGAGTGATGCACAATTGGATAAATGCTTTTGGGAAGAGGCTATGTGTACTGCTTGCTACTTGTTAAACAGATCTCCTTGTAAGGCTCTTGATTCAACACCTTATGAAGTGTGGATAGGTAAGAAACCTTCTATTTCACATTTAAGGGTTTTTGGCTATGAGGCTTTTGTTCATGTGCCTAAGGAAAAGCGATCTAAGTTGGATCCAAAACATAAAAGTGTACATTCATTAGATATGGTGATAATGTCAAAGGTTATAAGTTTTGGAATCCACTAACCCATAAGATTATCTATTCTAGAGATGTTATTTTCAGGGAACTTAGAGCTATTTCTGAACCTGAGCAACCAAAATAAAAAGATGAAAAGGTAAAGAAAGTGCACTTTGAGTTAGAGCAGCAAGATGCACCTCAGGAAGAATAAAATGATGGATTCGTGGGTGAAGAAGAAGAAGAAGATTTGAGTAGTTCTGATGAAGATGAGTATGTTATTACAGAAGAAGTTGGTACATATGATCATGCAGAAGAACAAGTTGAGACTCTTACTCCACCCTTGAAGAGATCCACAAGATAACGGAATCCATTTGATAGGTATAGCCCACCAAATTTCTGTTGTGTATTTTCTTTATTGAGTACTAACGATGAGCCTAGATCCTACAGAGAAGCTATTCTTTCTGATGATAGTGAGTCTTGGTAGTTAGCCATGCAGGAGGAGATGATGGCTTTAGAGTCTTGTAACACCTAGGATCTTGTTCGTTTGCCCAAAGGAGGAAAGGCCATAGGTTGTAAGTGGATCTTCAAGAAGAAGTTTGAAGTAGATGGGTCATTGGAGAAGTACAAGGCTAGACTGGTAGCCAAGGGCTACTCCTAGAGAGAGGGAGTTGATTTTTGTGAAATTTTCTCTCCTGTTGCTAAATTGACTTCTATTAGATTTATTTTATCCATTGCTACAACTTATGATTGGAAGATTAAGCAAATGGATGTTAAGACTGTGTTCTTGCATGGATATCTTGAAGAAGAAATTTATATGCAACATCCTACAGGTTTTGAGGTAAAAGGAAAAGAAAAATGGGTTTGTAGGTTAAAGAGATCTCTCTATAGTTTAAAATAGTCCCCCAGAATGTGGTATCAAAATTTTGATTCATTTGTATTGAAATTGGGTTTTGTAAGAAGCAAGGAGGATCATTGTGTTTACATTATTGTATTGATGATTCTATACTGGTTATTGCATTATATGTTGATGACGTTATTTTTTGGCAATATTAAGGGTATGATTAGTGAGCTTAAAGCCCAACTTTCAGGTGCATTTGACATGGAGGATCTTGGAGCTGCCAAGTATATTCTAGGTATGGAGATCAGAAGGGACAAAGGTAACATAAAGCTTTTGTTGTCACAAAGTAAGTATGTGAATACCATTTTGTAGAGGTTTAGTATGTAAGACTGTAATCCAGTTAGAGTTCCTTTACCCATTGGTACTAAGCTTTCATTAGATATGTATCCAAAGACTGAGGATGATCTTGAGGATATGTCTAATGTGCCATATGCTAGTGTTGTAGGGAGTTTGATGTATGCAATAGTTTGCACTAGGCTAGATATTGCCCAAGTAGTGGGAGTTTTGAGAAGATTTATGTCTAACCCTAGTAGACAGCATTGGAATTATGTGAAGAGGGTGCTTAAGTATCTTGTAGGCACTCCTAATTATTATTTGGTTTACTCTGGTACTGATAGTGTTAATAAATCTTTGGACATATAGGGTTTTGTTGATTCAGATTGGGCAAGTGACTTGGATAGTCGAAGGTCCACTAGTGGCTATGTGTTTACTCTATTTGGAGGAGCAATGAGTTAGATGAGTAAGAGGCAGCCCACAGTTGCTTTGTCCACCACAGAAGCAAAGTATATGGCTGCTACCCATGTCTCTAAGGAGGCAGTTTGGTTGAGGAGATTGTGTACAAGTATTGGATTTGATTGTAGGATCATTTAGATTGGTTGTGATAGCTAGATTGCTATCTGTTTGGCTAAGAATCCCATGTATCATGCTCATACTAAGCATGTTGATGTTTAGTATCACTTTGATCAAGAGTTGGTTGCAAATGGACAGATTGAACTGAAGAAGATAGACACTCAGGAGAATTTTACAGATTCATTAACCAAGCCTGTGAGCACAGAGAAGTTTGTGTGGTGCAAAGAGGCCATGGGCCTTGTTTCTAGTGCTTGATTATTTACAATTATTTTTTCATATGGGTTGATTTACAATGTATAATGTCAAGTGGGAGAATGTTGGGATAAGGTACCATTAACCTTGTAAATCCCATTATTGAATTATTCCATTTATTATTTGTAATTACCCATAAGGGATGTACTAGTTTCATCGGCAGTGGTAAAAATTATTTACTATCCAAGGTAATTACGGAGTTATTGCACTAGTAAGTTCCAGAGTTACCGGTGGTAGTTACAAGATGTCATTTACCATGGTAAATGGTAATTGGTCAAAGTGGTGTGCACATGTGAAGGAATCACCTATTTTTAGTGTTATGACGCATGTCATAGATGTTGTAAGAAGGTGTAAGAGATTCTATGACATGACAGCATATGACGCATCATCAGATGTTGTAAGTGGCTATTTTTGGCCCCTAGGCATTCAAGCTTGCATGGGCATCTTTTGCCAAGTGTAGGATGCATGTATGACAACTTTTATGACCCCGTAAGAGACTATTTTTGTCCATAGATGCCCAAGGTTGTATTGTTGACTCTTAACAAGTGTTATGAGCTTGTAAGAAGTCATTGAATGTCACATGTGTGAAGATTCCAAGGTGGACACCCATCTTGAGGTTGTGTAAATTCTATATAAACCATGGCATAGTAGATGAGATATATAACAGTTTACAGGAACCCAGGTTCTACTGGAGTGAAGGTTGAAGGAAAGAGGAAGTGAATGTATTTGTAATCTCCTTTTGTGAAGATAATACAACTTGGCCTCTTTTCTTGGTGGAGTTTTTTACCCGCAAGGGTTTTCTCCACATTAAACACTGTGTTGTGTGCTTCATTTTGCTTCTGGTATATTTCTGTATTATGGGTTTATATTATGTGTTGCAATCTCCATCTTTAATACTCTGTTAAAGATCATTAAATATATATTTGAATCAGATTTCCGTTGAGTAGTGTTGCTTTCATTTCTAACAGAGGTTAGTTCCCTTAGCTACATATACTATAAGGCCTACCCATTTTTGTAGCCCTAGTCACATTCCTTATGCTCTATGACCTTTGATAGTTTTAGCTAATTGAGTAACACTTCATGCAATCTTCTATCTTTTGATTCATGGATTTTTCTTTGATCATATTTTAGTATTAGATTTTTGCATATAGTTATTTTAACATAGAAAATAATGTTAATTAGTTTTCCTTATTGTTGTTATATTGAATGTAGATAAAGAAACTTAACCCTAATTACAAGAGTTAGTTGGATTCAGTGCACAAGGTTGAAATTTATGTTGTTATTATCATCTTCTAATCTATGGATTATATCTATGATGTCACCTTCCTTGTGAAAGATATTTCTTGATTGTGACCTGACCTAATTGAATTTTAATGACATATGTTTAGCCTAGTGATGTTTGATTACCATGTGTTGCTTTGAATTACTCTAATATTTTAGAATCTACTTAATTGATAGTTTTCTATAATGTATATGCAATGTTGCAATGAACTCTTTATTACTCTAAGTAGTTACAATGCTAACCTTATGTAATTTGGTCACATTAGGGGTGAATAGTATCTTGATAGTCATAAATTACTCTTGTGTAGTTATTTAAGTAAAATTGGATAGTAATATGAAATGCCATTGCTAACCCTAGTCTTTAACTTGAGTATGATTTTAGTGGTTAATAAATGTTGTGGAGACATTGATTTTAAAGTTATATGAAATGTTGATATAAGTTTTTATTTAGATATTGAATTGTGATTTTGAATGTGAACTTATGGAATATTTCTATAGGTTATTATTACATTGTATATAAGTAAATATTATGGACATAATCATGTTGAGATATGACTTTGATACTAACTATTACAATGAGTCAAAATCACTAGGCATGTGATTGATCTTAATTATTATAGGTGAATAGTGTAATTTAATCAAGTTTCTTTTTTAATGTATATTATATATGCATTTGATGTGTGCATCAAGTGTGCAATTATATTTACATGTTGGCCAATGTGAGAATGAGATATCAATTGAGAAACTTGGTTACCCTTCCCACTTCACCTAGTTAAGAAATGAGAACTTAATTGTGTTTCCTAGTTACACCCATCATCTTAGTCCATTAAAGGACTAGGACCCCTTATGTTGAGCCTTCTTATCTTAAAGTGTTTTACTTTATTTTTGTGGTTTAAATTAAGTGTATTTAGTTTGTGATGATATTTTGATTTTTGAAATGCCTTTTTAGTGCAAACTTGGATTTGCACTCGGGTGAGTTTTAAAATGGAGCAAAATATCTTTTTTTAATGTAAAAATACCCCACTTGGGAAAGTACCTATGAGCTAGGTACTATTTGAATTTGTATTTTGAGTGTTGGGTGAGTGCAGTACTTAATTAAACCCCTTAGGAAGAAAATGTCATTAAGAGGCATGGAAGAGGTTGAGTGTGGTTTTTCCAAGTCAACCCTATCCTCTTCCTAAAGAAATTTGTGTAAGTGGAATGTTGACTACACTCCACTTCATCGTACCTTGCCTATGTGGGTGTGAATGGGAAGGCACATGTTGCATTTATGTTTTGTAAGTGGTGGTTATATGTGTAAGAGGGATGCCATGTTTCCTCATCCCTTTAGATGAATATGGATGACATGGAACCCTCTATAAGCCATCCTCCTTAGCTTTTGCAAGGGGAATTCGCTCATTTTTACCTTTATCACTTAGAGAATTTTGAGAAAGAAGAGAGCTCTAGAGAGTTTTGGCATTGCATGTGTTGGAAGAATTTTAGAGGCTTCTTGGTGAAGGAAATTATATTATGAAAGGGTGAAGAAAAGGATTGAATCAAGGAGGGAAAGGATCCCTCTTTGTGAAGCTACCTTGTGATGTAGGCTTCATCTCTTAGTTGCTCTTATGCTTATTATTTCTTTCCTAGTGTATTAGTAATGAAAGAATGGTATTCAATGCATGTGGATTCTTGAATGTGTTAGAATGTGATTTTTAGTAGTTGAGATATTTTGTGTGTTCTTGAGCATTTATTGAGCATGGGTGCTCCTTGTGAGTACAATGTTGAACCCGTTCCACTATTTCCATCATTATTTATTTACTTGTTTATGTGTATAATCCTTGATTTAAAATTATGATTATATGTATACACATAGAACCCTTAGTTGATCTCTTAGCTTGGGAGATGGATAAAGCCTTATATGGCTTGATGATGTCATATTGGTAGGGTGGAGAGCACCCTCCTATTGTGGTCTCCACAACATGCCCCTATTCCTAAATAATTGGGGATCCTTTCTTGTTGTCTTGAACTTATCTTGATTTTGTTCATAAGGGATCTGGTCTATTGCTAGTATAAGTATGACATTAGCTTTACTCTCTATTTTGGTTGTAAATGTTTTTAGTATTGAGCGTAGATCCTTAATTTAGGTTTTAAGTTTTGGTAAGTTGCATCATAAGTTGTTAAATTTAATAATTTAATTGGTCTTAGGGTAGGTTAGTTCTCAAGAAAAGACAAAAAATTATAAGTCAAATTTTCTCTTCGATAGAGTCCTAGACTTTTCTTATAATCATGTAGTTGTTGCTATGTTGTTTGAATTCTCGGAAAGTCCACAAACCTTTTCTAGCTGCAACCCTTGCCAACCCTTTCTCACTTGCACAAAATCTTCAAAAGTTTGCTTAGTCTAACTTCATCAAACATTCACGCTTTGCTTGTAGTTTTTCCTAACTATTTAAAAATCCTAAATTTTTGCACACCTTTCCTTATGCAAAGTTTTTTTGGATCCACTACATAACTACTTATAAACTCAAACCTTGGCAAAGAAATGGCATTAACTACCTGCATGTGTGCAACAAGTTTATAAAACCCCATGTTAATTTTATTCTTTTTGGTCATTTTTAATACATCCCTCCTGTTGCATCAAGCTTTCTCCATGTGTCTCTACCCCTGTAAGATTGATTACTTTTCTCATTCAACAAACTTTGCATTCTAACTCATCGATTCATCATTGCAATAAGAGATCCAACTTCAAGAAGCTTCGCGGGACTCACAACCATGATCAACTACAGTGTTCTTCATATGACACCCCTTCCTACTTCTATGTGTCCTTATACATTGAATCTCTAGTAATTTTTTCATCTATGTTATAAGTTCCAACTTAGGAGTGTTTTCAAATACCATTCCCTAATTCTAAACCCTAAGCAAACTATGTCACCACTTTGACACCCCACTTAAACCCCAAACTATAATAATCATTAGGGTTTTATCTTCATATGCGTACAATTTTGTTAATTGCATTTCCTTTAAAATCACATGAAAGCCCAGTGTTGTGTAGATCTAAGATTGTCTTGTAGTCTTGTAATCTCGTATAACTACAAATTTTCTGATGAACTCCACCTCTTTACATGCCTTTAGAATTTTCCTCCATCCATACATTCCTACTCAACTATAATTTTTCTCTATAACCTCGTGTTACCTTTGTAGTCAAACATTTTTTGCATCCTTCTAGTCCTACATAACTGTAATCTTTCTATGAAACACTGTCAAAAGAAAGCTATCAAACTTTTGGGCCTCCTTCCCAACTACTTGCATAAAAGGTCTAGAAGTCCACATAGGATATTTTCTTAGTTTTATCACATTAAAGGGATTCTATGATTATTTATTCTTCTGTAAAGATGAAGTACAAGTTAAAGGGAGTGGTTCATGCCACCAAGATCATCTTTAAACTTTCTTAAGTCTCTAATATAGATCTAGGCAATGTTAGCCTACAAGAATTTCATAAAAGGAAAGAAGATACTAAGAAAACCAACCCTATGGAAAGACATTTAGAAAAAAGTGGTCATATCCAAGCAACAACTTTCTACATTTCTATTCAATCTCATGATTTGTTCATGACCCATGCAAAATTTTATAATCCTAAAATGAGGGAGATTAGAGAATCAGAAGATCATGATATTCTTAAGATCATGTCATAGGATATTGAAGAAATGTTGGATACTCTCGTACCAATCATTTAGGTATTATAGTGAGTTCTTTAAGGTAATTTTTGTTGAACGCCCAAGATACTAAGAGGGGGGTGAATCACTATTCTATTAAACCTTTTACTTATTAACTTAGTAATCCATTTATTGCATGCAATAATCAAGCAAATTAAACATAGAAGAAGGAACCACAATGCATCACACATGAACACTAGGATTTTACATGGAAAACCCAAAACTAGGAAAAACCATGGTGAGTGTTAGCTCACAATATATTATGTAGGAACAATACCGAATTACAAAAGAGGCTTACTACCCAAAAGAAGTGCTCACTGCAAGAAGGCTCACTGCCTGGAGAAAGAAAGAAAGAAAGGAGGTGGCTCACTGCCAAAATGAACTGCTCTGATTGCATCTAAGAATGCATGGTTACAGTTCCAATGAAGCTCTAACATACTGTATCAAAACTCTTCATCTTGATTGCTCTGTTTTGCTACTTTGCTTTTACATGGGAACAAGGTCTCTCTTCTTATGCTCTTGTCACACTCACAAACCCATCAAACTTTGCATATCACACACACACACACACCTATTCATTCACATCATTATCCCAAACACCGAATTTGATCTCATATATATATATAACACATAGAATCTTCATAATAGGTCGGCCTAATAAGGTGTAGAGTGTAGTCATACCTTAATTAGCTTGTCGGCCAAATTCATTCACCAAAATTCACAGTGGACCCAAAAAACACTTGAATCATATTCACATATGTTGGCCTCAACTATTTCACTACTTAGGATTGAGTTCTAAACAATAGAACTTACCACATACAACCTAAACTTATCATGTCGGCCTCCAACACAAACTGCCACTGGTTCAGTTCAATTGTCAGACTGCAACATTCACTGCGGACCACAAGATACTTTCAAAATCATATCAAAGACTCTTCACACATCCCCAAGCTTACCTTTGGAACTACAAGGTATAATATCATCTTGCAGCAAAATGCGGACCATCAGAACTCAGACCCTATCATAGTCAAACACTGTCAAACCATGGAGCGATACTCAACAGCTTATAACTATCTTTTTGGTGGACTTCAGACTGTACAACTCTTGATTTAGACACTTCATACAGGTGTTTACAACACATCAAAGCCACATAACAAAATATGCAACACCAGAGGAATGCGGATCTAAACAAGTGAGTGCTCTGCTCTCATTAGCACTATATTCTGATCTGCCAAACTTAAGCTCTTTGAAGATGTACTTCTGAAACTTCTCAAAGTCTAAAAATCTAGATATAAGATCATCTAAGAGTTGGGAACATCATACTAGAACCACAGGATTAGTTTTGCAATTCCAGACCAATGCTAATCCAAACATTGTCTCTCTATCATTATCTCTGTATATTGTCAACACAGCCAAAATGACTAAGTCTTCTTCACCAGACCAAAATCTTTGTCCCAATCTTGTTCCTTTTCTTGTTTCCATAAATGACAACACCTTAAAACATTATGCACAATCATTCATAATCATACCAGCAGTGTCTTTCTCTTGATGATGTTTGTCAAGTTGCCAACAATCTCCCCCTTTGGCATTGATGGCAACACTTGATATGAAAATTTGTTACAACTCCCCCTTTCTCTTTACACACTACTCCCCCTAAGTTCATCCTTCTCTTCTTACTTTTCAAATGTTTTTCAAATGCTTCATTTCTTCTCCCCCTTTGACATCAATGGCAAAGGTCTATGATACAAAGATATGTACAAGTTGCCAAAATTTCAAAACTATTTTTCTACTTTCTGCATATATACAAGTGAAATCAAATTGCTTACTGTTGTTCAGGGAGAATGTCTTCATAGATCTTCTTTAGTTGCACCACTTCTTCATCCCAACTAACCTTAGCATCACTCAAAATTAGTATGTGCCCATTAACCTAAGACACCAACTCTTCTTCTTTCTTCACAGTATCAGGGGCGTCAATGATTTGCCTTGTCTTCTCTGCTGCTGCTACTAGCCTAGTTAGGGATGCAATCTTAAAGCTTTCTATCTCCTAGAGCTAGCTCATTCTATGCTTTATGACCCCCCTCTAGGTCTACAACTTATGTATATTAGAATGAATGGTCTCAACTTGTGCCCTCTGATTGCCAATAGCATCTTTTATCAGGTCATAAGTTCTGGATATCTTCATTATTTGAGCTTCCCATCCATTTATTTTATCTTTTATATTCTTAGTTTTATCAGGCCATGTAAGACAAAGTTGATATAGTTCACTAGCTTCTTTAATGGTCATCTATGCATACTCTATGCTCTTATCTAACAAAATTTTATCTTGAGCAAATTTATCATTTAGCTCTACTAACCTTTTGTCATCAATCTCTGCCCTCACCTTCTTTTCTGTAGCTTGTTCCAGGGACTCAAAATGAGGATTGATTCCATGAACTTCTTCAATTGAGAAGTAGGACCCAAAGATATATCTCTTTATTATGGGCATGATCTTTTCAAAAATTGTTGATGCATCTTCAATCAGCTCACTATCCTCCATATGGGACTTCAATATCTCTTCTTGTGCACTAGCTTGAAAAATTGTCCCAAGTCTTATTTTCTACAATGGGGACATTGTAGAAAGGTTAATAGGTCCTTGCAATAGCTCAGGTGCAGTCAAAATATGGGCTTCCTTCTTCTTCTCCCAAAATTCTCTCAAAGAGTCAGCATTGTCTTTGTTCTCTTCAACATCTTGTCTTTCCGGAGGAGGTTCTTGACTGTGCTCTTGTTCATTTCTTTTTGGTTTTGGTGTGAACATATTCAATCAATATTGAAGACATGCTGCCCAATAGTGGGGGGGGTTATTCAAAAGAATATGCAAAAGATGGCAGTCTACAAAGATGAGAACAGGCTGGTTCATAAATTCTCAGGTAACTCTTACCAAAACCCCTTAATAACTTTAATGGAAACCCAGAGTACAAACATGTTTAGAAACTGTAGTACCTAAACCCATATGCCTTTCAGCATAAATGATTATAATGTTACCTGGAAACATTGAAAGCTGACATAGTTTGCAAATAGGTGAAAGTGAAACTTTTTATAAGCACTTTACATACTTGACATTTTTTTTCCCTTGATTCGGGGTTACGTAGTGGGATGTTACATTTGGAGCAGGATTGTCTATCATTTGTTCATTTATCTCTTCTCTCTGCTCTTCTTGTCTCTCAGGTATATTCTCTTCTAGAGCTGCCTTTGCTTCTTCAGACTTCTTTTCTCCCCCAGGTTCTTTTATTTCTTCATCTTGACCAGAACTTACTGGAGGAACTATTCCACTTTGATCCCCACTTTGTTCTGTATTCACTTCCTCTTCATTCCTTGTGCTCACCAGAGGATTAACGGTACCTTGCTCCATGTTTTGTTCCATATTTATCTCTGGAATTACATTGTCAACATCAACATTCTGCTCCTCTTCATTTGTGTCAGTAGTAGTTGGGATTTGCAGCTCATGTAACACTTTTAGTGTTAACTCCTTAGTCTCCTTTACCAGTTTCTCAGTGTCACCAATCAACTCTCTTCTTGGTTCTAAATTCATCACTGAGCTTCTTAGAGACTTTAATATTTTCTTCTCTTGTGATGTTTGGGAAAAGTTTCAACAAGACATATTCTTTTATCTCAACATCTTTGGCCATGGCCCCTTCTTTTCTTGTTGTCATGATGCTGGCTAAACTGTCTGGTAACTCATTTATGACTTCAATTAATGTTTTACTAAATATGTCCAAGTATCTTACAACTGTTGTCTCAATTATTAGCTTATCTGCATATGATCTTTCATCATACATATCAACAATGGGTTTTAGGGTTCCATGTTGAGCAAATGCATTGACTGCAGCTTCCAAGGATATAGTTTCTTCTTCTTATCTGTTCTCAGTCTTTTCTTCTTTCTTCTTCTTCTTATCCTTAGGCTTTTTGAAGGGTTTCTCAGTAGTGGCTTTATCTATTTTTTTCCTTTTTGTTTTAACTTCCTCATCTATTTCTGTTTCCTCTTCTTCTCCTCCAAGGATTACATATACTCTCTTTGTAGCCTTTGTTTTCTTTATTTTCTTCTTCTCTTTTGGCTTCTTCTTTAGTACTTGCTCTGCAGGCTCTGTCTTTTCTTTCTTTGATCCAGAGCTCTTGGAAGTAGTTGTTGCGAAGGTGGAGGCTCTTATTTTTCTTCCAGAGCTGGAGGTAGGCTTTTCTTTCTTAGATTTCTCTTCTTTCTTTTTCAGAGCACTTGATGTTTGTCCTACCAGAGTACTTGCAGTCTTTGATGCCTCTGCCTTGGCTCTTGCTTCATTTATTTGTTCATCTGTAAATCCTTGTCTTTTAACAAACTCATCTACCATTTTTCTTACATTCTTCTTGATTTTTGGTTGTTTTTGTTCCATAAACACTTTGAGAGATAATTCTTCAAATGTTCCCAATCTTCCCTCCTTAGGGTCTTTTGGTTTACTCAACATTAGATCTGCCAAACCAGTTAAGACATCCTATGTGACTTCATATCCCATGCCTGGGACCCATACAGTTCTAGGATCTACATCCTCCATAAAGCATTTATCCTTGTCCACCATGAATACAATATCCTTTTCACATTTCTTCACTATTTTTTTAGGGATCCTGGCCTTAGCCTACATTTTCTTTTGGAAATTCTTGAAATATCCCCATAAAGCTGCATTTTGTTTGTCAGTATTTCCCAAACTCTACAAATGATTTATGATTTGTGCTGCTACTGGTGAGTGACCAAGCCAACCAATATTACCCATACCTGGTAACTCCTTCAGAAAATAGAAAAATAGGCATATGATCAGAGTTCCATACTTGAAGGGATATTTTGTGTCTTTTGTTCTTTTTAGGTTCTCATAAATCACAGTTTGTGTTGTTCTTAACCCTATCATATGTTGTATATATGATTGTTGCAGAGACTGAGTTCTCCTTGTTGGAGAAATAGACCTTGTAACCAATGACCATTGATGCAAATCGCACCGTTGGATCCATAATATCATTTACAGTTAATGCTCTTTTATCAAATTTTACACCTGTCAACTGCATTACTGTATTGTTCTTCATAGACTTCAATGCTGGAACCTTTCCAGAGGAACACAGACTGGTAACTGCAATGATGGCATCCTTTGTTATCATATAAGGTACATCAAGCCAAAAGAACTCATCATGAATCCTGCTCAAGACATACCTAACCAAAGCATCATTCAAGAACATTGGAAAATCCAATCAGGTATCCAAATTCTTCTCATATAAGGCACTATATTCTTCTTTTAGCTCAAATTTGTCATTATTCAGTTCCTTTAGGCAAATTTCCCCTAATTTTCCATGATCATATTCATCTAGTTTTGTGTGTATATATGCCCTAACATCTTTTGCTTTCGCTAGGGTTTCTTCACGGAATGCTTGAATTCACCTTAGCTTGCTTCTCAAATCTCTTTGGTCACTTGAGAGTTTGAATGCAAAGTGATTTTTCTTTCAAATGAATTCCTTATATCCTCTTTTCATCTAGACTTAATCGTCATAAATACTTATTTCAAAAAGCTATCAAAAACTTTCTGTCACTCACTATCGATCCAAATTACTCTGCAATCTACCGCGTTAGGTTCTTTTCTACCAGAATCTTCTCCAAATGATCTATTATTTTGTCTTACAACTCATATCTTCGTGCTGGATATCAACACCACACTTCTGGCTAGGGGAATAGGATTTTCAATTTAAGCTCCCCCTGAGTCAGAGCTCCTAATTTACTTCCCGGAGGAAGTACCTACACCAGAGTTTGGTGTGGACTCATTCTTGACTTCATGTGCTTCCTTTTTAAGGTAAATCTTGTTCATCTCCTTCTTGATCTCTGTCAGATCTACCTTTTGTACCGGTTTCTTCATTTCGACCTGATTATCCTTCATATTCTTGCTTCTACAAAACCTTGCAATATGTCTAGGCCTATTGCAATTGAAGCATACAACATTTCTCTATCCATGGTTCCTTTCATTCATCCTTGATCTGCATTGGTTAGCCTTGTGTCCAAATCTATTGCATGCAAAACAATTCCCATTGAAAGATTGAGAATTCCTTCCATTATTATAGTTGTTCCTTATCTAACTTCTACATTCACTATCTCTGTGACCAAACCTCTTGCATATAAAGCAGTTACCTCTGAAAGTTTGAGCATTCCTTCCATTGTTGTAACCATTCCTTATCTGACTTCTGCATTCATTAGCTTTGTGACCTACTTTATTGCAAGTGAAACATTGACTAGAGAATGGTGGAAATTTTGATTCACTCTGCTCCTACATTGAGTAGCCTTATGACCAAACTTATCACATGTGTTACAATAACCATTGAAAGAAGGGTACCTCTGAGAATTTGGTTGTCTGACCAGTGGTCTTCTAGGTCTGATCCTTTGATTCTAGATCTGTTTGCCTTTGTCCTTCTTGATCTCAGTATTATTTTCTTGACTGGCTTTAGATCTTTCACCTTTCTCAAATCCCAAGCCTTCTTTGTCATCAAGACTCTTCTGACTATCAAGCAACTCATCAAGTTTTGCAGAACTTATCTTGAATTTTTCTTCATAGCTCTTTGCTTTCTCCAAATCAAACTTCAGGTTACCAACTTCCTTTTCAAGCTTAGCACATTCTTCTAATTTACCTTTCACCAATTGATTTAGATCTTCTTCTACTTTTGCTCTTTCTACAACTTCCACTTTTAGATCATTCATTTGTTAACTAACCTCCTTGTGCTTTTCTTTGAATCGCTTGACTTGCTCCCTCAATTTTCTGATGCACTCATCTTCTTCCTTGACATTATCTTTCAGATCCCTGTTTTCTAATTCAACCTTTTCAAGATCTTCAAGGGAAACCTTGAGTTCTTCTTCACTAACAAGTATGCAATCTTCTTCTATAGTTCCAGTTGAATCAATTTATTCAAGAGGAGTAGAATACTTTTTGTCTTCCATGTGTTCAATCTCCAAGATCTTCCTCAAGTTGTTAGACTTCTTCCAAGGAACCAGGTTCTGATACCAATTGTTGAACACCCAAGATACTAAGAGGGGGGGTGAATCAGTATTCTATTAAACCTTTTACTTATTAACTTAGTAATCCATTTACCGCATGCAATAATCAAGCAAATTCAACATAGAAGAAGTAACCACAATGCATCACGCATGAACACCAAGATTTTACGTGGAAAACACAAAACTGGGAAAAACCATGGTGAGTGTTAGCTCACAATATATTATGTAGGAACAATACTGAATTACAAAAGAGGGTCACTATCTTAGGGCCCACCGCCCAAAAGAAGTGCTCACTGCAAGATGGCTCACTACCTAGAGAAAGAAAGAAATAAAGGAGGTGGCTCACTACCAAAATGAACTGCTTTGATTGCATCTAATAATGCATGGTTACAGTTCCAATGAAGCTCTGAAATATTGTCTCAAAACTCTTCATCTTGACTGCTTTGTTTCGCTGCTTTGCTTTTACATGGGATCAAGATCTCTCTTCTTTTTCTCTTGTTGCACTCACAAACCCATCAAACTTTGCATATCACACACACACACCTATTCATTTGCATCATTATCCCAAACACCAAATTTGATCTCATATATATCCGCAACACTTAGAATCTTCATAATAGGTCAGCCTGATAAGGTGTAGCATGTAGTCATACCTTAAGTAGCTTTTCGGCCAAATTCATTCACCAAAATTCACAGCGGACCCAAACAACACTTGAATCATATTCACATATGTCAGCCTCAACTATTTCACTACTTGGGATTGAGTTCTAAATAATAGAACTTACTGCATACAACCTAAACTTATCATGTTGGCCTCCAACACAGACTGCCACTGGTTCAGTTCAACTGTTAGACTGCAACATTCATTGCAAACCACAAGATACTTTCAAAATCATATCAAAGACTCTTCACACATCCCCAATCTTACCTTTGGAACCGCAAGGCATAATATCATCTTGCAGCAAAATGCAGACCATCAGAACTCAGACCTTGTCACAGTTAAACACTATCAAACCATGTAGCGATACTCAAAAGATTATAACTATCTTTTCAGTGAACTTCAGACTATACAACTCTGGATTTAGACACTTCATACAAGTGTTTACAACACCTCAAAACCACATAACAAAATATGCAACACCGGAGGAATGCGGACCAAAACAAGTGAGTGCTCTGCTGTAGTTAGCACTGTATTATGCTCTGTCGAACTTAAGCTCTTTGAAGATGTACTTTCAAAACTGCTCAAAGTCTAAAACTCTGGATATAAGATCATCTAAGAGTTGGGAACATCATACCAGAACCACAGGACTAGTTTTGCAATTGCAGACCAATGTTGATCCAAACACTGTCTCTCTGTCACTGTCTCTGTATACTATCAACATTTAGCCAAAATGACTAAGTCTTCTTCACCGGACCAAAATCTTTGTCCCAATCTTGTTCCTTTTCTTGTTGCCATAAATGAAAACACCTTAAAACATTATGCACAATCATTCATCATCATACCAGTAGTGTCTTTCTCTTGATGATATTTGCTAAGTTTCCAACAATTTTTTCCTGACAACTCAAAGAAATGTATGAAGATAATTAATACGAATTGGTGAAAGAAGGCAAGAGTTACTACAACTAGATTACCTAAGACACAAAAGTGAATTCCATGAAGAAATCAATGATGTAATCAGCCTACCTAATCAGGTTATTGGTAATAAGATGAAAAGAAATTATATCCCTAGATGTTTCAATATATTTCTAGGATTCTAGGAGGAAAAGAAAATATTGATTGGGCTAATTTGATTACTAAGAATCTACATGATTAATCTATCAAGGTAAAATAATCAAAATATTTTGATATGAACTCATATTTGGTATACTCTCTTTCCAGGAAAGGAATATTTCTAGTATTGAAAAGAGATGTAAATATGGGTCTAGGATAAAAGAAAGTGTAGAAACATTACCCTTAGCTAGAACTAAAAAAAAGCCAAAGATGTTTTAGAAGGGTAAATTATGCTTTTTGTTCTTCATAATAAGGGTCCTTAAGAATGATCCCAAGTAGCAAATGTCTATGGAGGATATTGTGGTTGTTGCTCAATGGGGAAATTTGTTCATTCAATTTTCTACTTTCTCATATATCAAGGTTGGTGGTTTCACTGAAGCGTGATACAAATTACCTAAGTGTGTTGTTTCACTGAAGTGACATGTCGATATTCATGGAGTTGTGTTATTAGTTGGTTGTTGTACACAAGCTTCTTTTAAGAAAGCATAAAGGCCAAAATTTAGTTTCCTATTTTTATTGGCATATATACTTCCCCTTCCTATATAAATGGTAAGGTTATAGAAATAACAATTGCTTCAGTGTCCCTACATCCATTTGAATCTAGGTTATCATTTTATCCTAGAGGGCACTTGAAGGGGTTGTTAGGAAGTTCTTATGCACATAGGCCAAGTCTTAAATACTTTTGGGTAGATTGTGATAAAGACCATGAAGTACATAAATGGGATTTATCAAGGTTCGCATCCTTTCAAAAAAAGGATTTTAAAATTGCAAAGACACCAAAGGACATTTCAAATGATGGTAACATTATGGACTCCATGTGTGAAGAGCAAGAAATTTTTTATAAACTAATTCCAAAAATAAACTTGTCAAATAATGAATATCTGTCTAATGAGGAAATATCTCAACATGTAATCAAAAGAAGCTTGGCATAACTAGATGTGAAAATAAAGGACCTAATAGAATCAAAGGGAGAAACATCCAAGCAAAAGAAGGAAAAGGAACATAAGAAGTAGAAGAACGTTCTATCCACTCTTCACACTGAAATAGTTCAAGCACCATTAGGGAGGGTAGTTAACATTGACGATATGGAGTATAAATCTCTAGATGAATTAGAGAAGTTGATAAGGAAGAAGACTCCTAGAATCAATGTTGTGTTTTCTAGAATGAACCAAGAAGTAGAAGCAACTCAAAACCTAGGTACTTTTTCCCTACCAATTCCTCCTCCTCCTTCTCAAGAAGGACCAACTCCCATTAGCATACATTCTTCCTCTCCTAACAAGTCTCTCTTAATACATAAGTCTCCATGTCTTCCACCTCAAGGCTCTCCTAAAACATATCCTCCTCAAAGACCACCTTCTCTTGAAGATTTCCCTCCTAAAAAATCTCCCTTTAAAAATTCCCCTTCTCTAAGTAAACCTCTTAATAGACCTCCATCGCCTCCTCCCAAGAAATATTCAACTCCTCCAATAAGGTCACCATCTCCACCACCTCAAAAGTCCCTTGAGTCATCAAACTTTCCTCCATACTTAAACCCTTAGAAGGAGAATCTTCTACTCTTGATGCTATTGTTTGATTTAATCAAATATTGAAAAAAAAGAAAGAGGGTCACAAGTCCAATTGTAGAGATTTATCAAATTTTTCCTCTATGATAATCTAGTCTCCTCCTTCAAAGAAAGATAAGGTGAGGTCTTCTGTCTTAATTGATCCACTAGTCGTGATCTACAAACATGTCCTCTATTTTGAGCTTCCACATCTCAAATTTATAACCATTGAACTTTTTAATCTCCATCATTACTGTTCTTACCATTCTCTATACCTGAAAAACAAGATCACCTAAGTAAAGCTCCCACTCAAAAAGTGATTAATAACAAGCCCTCTCCTCCCACAAATCTAAACAAGCCTTTGACTCTAATACCAAATAAAAGGAAAGATTGATATTACACTAATCATGTGAGAGAAGCAATGCAAATAGAAGCACCTACACAATATTTAGTAGAGATAATGCACAACACAAGATTTACCCTAGGAAAACCCTTTCAATAAAAACCTAACCTCCAAAGCACACTCAATGTTTTAATCTCAATAGTAGGATTACAATACAATGTTGAGTATGAGTGCTCTTAATAAGAGATACAAGAGATCTTCAAATATGTCTTATAGAGTTAATCTGACAGCATAACCTTGCTCTAAAATTTCCATCATACAAACCCCATCTTAAACATCTAATAGATAAACCAGCAATGGTTCTCAATGTCATGATTCAAAACAAGGGACCCAATTTGGGTGCCCAAATTGGACTCCCAAATTCTAACGCTCCCACTAATGAATGCATCTCCCAAGAGTTCACCCACCAAACATGAGCACTCCAATTTGGTCCATTCAAACATCTTACAATGTTCTTGTGTGAACTATTATTAATTGATCAAAGATGCTCCACCTAGTCCACTATGCAACCCTCTTAATATTATTACATGCTCTTACATGTGTCTATAGATTTTCTTACCTCTCTTACAATGTTGCTACGCCCTTAATCCTATAGTGTGCATAGGGTTATGAGTTGTCAACTTGTGGCTACCTTAACTCTTAATTAAGTTATATGATCATTAATATAGTCTTATATAGGTAGTTAAGTCGGCCTAGGTAGCATCCAAGGCATAAGTAGGGTATATATAGGAGATAGTGTTTAGTTTATTATCATCATATTGTGAATTGTATTCTCGTTGGAGATATTTGAAGGTTTACCCCCTTCAAGTGGCTTATTATTCTCAAGTATTATCAAGTATTTGTAGCATATTTCCTATTATATTCTTCTCTTGTGTAATTTATTTCATTACAAGCGCTATCAAAGCATGATCTTAGCACTATAAAGGCAAGAATCAAGGCAAAAAAAAATTGGAGGTCGTATTGGGAAGTGCATACCTCTCTCATTTTACAAAAAAATCTTGATTTCTAAAGGGTTGATCAAGGGTATATTGAATCTACTTTGGTTCTAATTTGAGGTCAATTGGAGTAGAATTAAAGTTGTTATTGTAAAATTAGGGTTTACACCAATTTTGATCCCAAGGCTGCAAAACAGAGAATTTGTTCTTGTTCTCTAGAGGGTTAAACAAGGGAACATTTATACACCTACGGTCCTGATTTGGAGGCAATTAGATTCATTTTTAGTAAGTTATTACAATTTTAGGGTTTTTATAAATTCACTTTATAGGCTACAATCTGTGAATTTTTTAGATATTTCTACATTTTGGGAAAGCTTGGAGAAAATCATTAGTGGTATACTCTTTGAAATTTTAATTTTGGGGCTGAATTTTTTTTGAAATCATCTGATCAAGTTGTGGTCAACAAAAAAAATAGATTTTGCACTATATAGTTAGACCATAGGCTAGGTAGGGGCAAGAATTCCTACACTCTTGGTAAGACTCCTAAAAAAGGTGATTCATCAGTAAAGGAGATGGATACCATATCCATGGAAGAGGTAAGGGAAGAAACCAACAAGATGAAGGAGGATATGCAACACTTGCAAGGAAAATTGGATACCATATAAGAGATATCTCTAGCATCCATAGTGCATTGGCAAATGTCAATGCTTATTTCCAAAATCAATCAGGCCACAACTAGATGTTTCAAGCAACCAAGGTGGATCATCCAAATCAACCAATTTGGATCCAAATGCTAACACTCATATGAGATCTCAAAACCTATTACCAATGAAGAATATGCTAGGAGGAGGAGGAGGAGCCAAGCCATTAACATCTTCCCATGCATTATCACTACTTGGAGAAATTCAAAAAGGGATGCCTCCTAAAGGAGATCTTGATCAGGCTATTCAATCAATTCTAGGGTGCCATCTACCATTCTTCACCTCTCGTTCGAAGGTACACCAAAAGGTTAGAGAAATGGAAGACTACATTTAGGACTAGCAAGAGGCACCCCCTAGTCTCAATGAGAACAAGGCAAAGAAACAAAACAAAATGAAGAGGCAAGCAAATCAATGCAAAATTCTAACACAAATAGTGCTACCTAAGCTAGATGTAGAGGGAAGACCCATCTTGGAGCTTGAGTGAATTTTCCAAACATGCACTAAAAAGTTGAGGACTAAGACAATCACAAAGTACCTCATTAAATGAAAATATTTGTTGGTCGAAGTTACCACGTGGGAAGATGAAGATCTTATGCAGAAGAATCCACAATTGATTAGTGTCAAGGACAACACTTGTGTAAAAAGGGGGCATGCTACACCCTTAATCCTATAGTGTGCATCAGGTTATGAGTAGTTGGCTTGTGGCTACCTTAACTCTTAATTAAGTTATATGATCATTAATATAGTCTTATATAGGTAGTTAAGTCAACCTAGGTGGCATCCAAGGCATAAGTAGAGTATATAGTGGGAGCTAGAGGTTAGTTTATTATCATCATATTGCGAATTATGTTCTCATTTGAGATATTTGGAGGTTTGCCCCCTTGAAGTGGCTTATTATTCTCAAGTATTATCAAGTATTTGCAACATATTTTCTATTATATTTTTCTCTTGTGCAAGTTATTTCATTACAAATGCTATAGATACTCTTACACATCTTAGCTAAAGTGATTGGATTTCTAGTCAAAGGTGGCACATAGGAATATGACATATGCACAATACATTTGATATTACAACAAATATGCATCACAAGTCAACCAATTATGAGTAGGAGAAAAATGGCAATTTCCTTAAAAACCTCTAATTATTAGAGAGAGAGAGAGAGAGAGAGAGAGAGAGAGATGGTTCTCTTGCTCAACAAAAGTTGTATGTATAGTCAACATAGAATCCTACATGATTCGAATCACTTTGACACTTCTATGGCAGCGTCAACTAGCATTTCAAGACCTCTAGTTTCACTAGGATTGCTGAGATTATAGATCAGCAACTTCAAGCACATAGTGCTTTCAAACACAATATGGGACACATAAGGAACAATTAAATCTAGTGGTGATGGAAGGTCTACCACTTCAAAATCTTCAATGAAGAAGGATGTGGGATGTTGGTGGCCACCCCAAGTGAGAAAACTATAATTATTTGATTGAAGAAGACTATAAAGAAAAAAGGCATTAAAGAATTTGTATACATATTTGTTGCATCTATAGAGATAAGTATGTGGTTTTCAATAGAAATTTTGTCAATATCAAAATAACAAAAGATGTGATGTGTATTCCAATTTTACTGAACATAATGAGCATGAATTGAGTCTGAGAATGACAATTGGTACCCAATTTAATACTTGAGTTAATACTTATCATTCAAGAATTGATTTGCATCTTTATAAACAATCGATGGTTGAATTGTAAAAGCACTTGATTCATAATTGAGAAGTAGTGACATTAGATGTACAATTCAAAATTCTATTATTGCAATCTACTTGCAAGAAAAATATTTCTCTACTAAAAAGTAATATTTTAAAATTTCAACTCAAAGACTAAAATGAGGAAGAATTGAATTGAACTAATGTTTTTGTGTAAAGGAGGAGAAGTTGCACCTTGATTAAAGTGTATTAATCAAGAGAGCTTTTCATTACAACTACACTAGGGTCCTGTTTAGTTTTTGCTATCTACTTTTCTAGACAGACTAACGCCAACAAACCCACTTTGTGCTAAGGAAAATGAAAAGTAAATGAAAAGAAACGACTAATTGTTTTAAAGGTGAAAATTTTTTATGAAGTACTAGAAATAAGCTATTGTAAATAAAATTCAGAAAATTTAAATACAGAATAGGAAATGGGGAATACTGAGGAGCCTGATACAAAAGAATGGGGCTCACTGTCCAAGACAACGGCGCATAGTGGGGACGTCTGCGCTACATGCTGGAGTCTAATCCATACGGAAAAGTCAAATATCTAGCACATGAAATTTACCAGTCTACAATATCAAACAAGAAAAATAATATCAAAGTACCAGGTGATAACAGAGATGAAATAAATGTAGATATTCTATCAAAATCCAATGAAATAAGAAATTGACAATAGAAGGGAAGAAATATTGACAAAACCTCTGTGCGGATGAATATTCTTCCTCAAAATACCTATCACTAAGAACAAGAAAAATTGTTGGGGTTGCTTAGGAGCTTGCCTTCAGGTCAAGCCCCTATTTTGGTCTTTCGACCTCCACAGGCAGCCAAGATAGATAGAAATATGGATAAATGTGTGTGCTCTTACTTATTAAGTGTGCCTAAGAAATAACCAACAGTGACAAATAAATGAAAACTAAAAGTATCAACCCTGGTCTATGGGGAAGAATACCTTAGTGTATGCAAGGAAAAGAGAGTGGTGGTCTACACCACAAATTTTGCTAATGAATAAGTAAAGCAATGTATATCAATATCTATAAACAAAACTTATTTCTTAATGTTGAAACAATATTACCGGCTCAAACAACAATAGAGGAGGTTGCAAGCTCCTTGAGGGCAAGATTTGTATGAAGATAACCTCAAATCCTTGAAAGAGAGCCCCCTACAATGCTCAATCTGCAAATAAAGACTTCACAAGGCTAGAAAAGATGGTACTGCAACTCAAGAGAGCATTAATATCTTCAATAGCTGCTATGGTGAGAGCCATGAGAGTGTATCCTTCAATATTCTTCTAGAAAATCAAAAGAGAAGAAGAGAGCCAAAGAGCCAGCAAGAGATTTGTTTAAAAATTAGAGATTGAGAGAGAAAGGATAGGCATGCAAGATAGGAAGAGTCATTCGAAGTCAGAGGAGCATTACAAAATCTCTTACACCGTAGAAGATGTTTAGCAAATAGATCACTTAACGCCACACTAAGCGGGATACCAACGCAACACACAGACGTCTAAGCTGAGCACTAGTGTCCAAGTGAGTTTATTTCTTGGTCATATGAAACATCTTCGGGCTAAGAGAAGTACAAGGCATTGAAATGATTTTTTGTAAAAATGAGCATAAAGGACTAAGATGGGATCAAAATGATTCTGAAAACACACAAGGGGAGCGGGCACCGAAGTGAGTGAAAAACGTAGCGTAAAATTGCAAGGGTATGCAATTTTTGACATTACATTTTGATTAAGGGGTAAATGCGGGTTTTGCAAGCAACTGAAAACCTTTTACACAGGCAAGGCAGCGGAAAACAAACAATGCAACGACAACAACTCAACAGCACAACAATCGAACATCATCCAAGATGCAACAAAGCAACCAAGGCAAACCATGCCAAACCTGGATTGGCGACCTAGACAACCCTAGGCTCCGTCCTAGCATTCCAAGCACCCAAGCCTTGAGTGTGGGACTCGCAGACATGTTTAGGAAGACCTCTCTTCCTTGTTTGAACAATTTTCCACAACACATCATTCTCTAAAGCCTCATACCAAGGAGAGAGGAGAGGGCTAGTCTCTAGTGTCGTCCCAAACTAAGCCCCCACACGTGCAGAATAACAATCCGAAGAAGTCGAATGTTGCACCGAAACCTCAAGAGGAGCAGGAGCAATGGACCCACCACCCTTTAGCTTGAGGAGTGGGGGATCCAATGGGGGAGCCACCAAAACTGAGCCTTGAGAAGACGATGCATCAGGAGAAATCTTTGAAGTCGTCGGATCCCTAGGGTGATCCAACTCAAGAACAAGGACCTCTGAGGCCTCATCCTCAGACATAACATCCAAAAAATCGCAAAAATCACCAATAGTCAAGTGATTGTGGAGGGCATTCTTCCACCAAGTCATTGAACCCTTGTGGGGAGAACAAGGGCAATCCAAAGCAAAGTGTCCAATGGTGAAGCATCTCTTGCAACGAAAGGGAAGACCTTCATAGTTGAGTGTTTGAGTCCAAGGTCTATGCCCCACCAGCAGGACAATATCCCTAAGCAAATCCTTAGAGGTGGCAATGTCCACTAGAATATAGGCATAGGTAGTGTGGCCGAAGTTTGAAGATGTTGACTCCTCCTGTAGAAAATGACTAAGAGCATTGCCAATAGATTCAAAAGATGAAACGTCCCAAAATTGGAGAGGGAGATTGGGTAGTCTAACTCAAACATGCATAATACATAGAGATTATGTTAGAGGGTTGAAGGAGGGAAACCACGGTTTGAGTGAGAGGGAATGTTATCCCCACATCCAAACCCCACCATCCAACACCCACTTCCTATTATCTTCCAAACGAAAGAATGCAATAAAAAATCCCCTAGCGCAGGGATATAGCTCACTCCCGCCCTCAGTGAGAGGGCTCCAGGATTCCAAAACCCATTTATTCCAATCAAGTAGGGAAGGCCATAATCGATTGAACCTACAGATCAAGCCTAGATGTTTAAAGTGTTCTTAATTATCAATCACATCTTGTCCACAGATAATGACAAGGGAGGAATGAAAACAAAAGAGGGGATGTAATTTACCACACATAGGAGGGCAAGCAAATCTTGCCGAATGGCGTGACCCGGGAGCACTAGTAGAGACCCCTACCCCAACCATAGTTGCATAGGATTTAGGGGCATCATTAACCAACCCTCCACTGTCCACCACCACACCAAAAACATAGGCGAGAGAGGAGGCACGAGCAGAGGTAGAGCACGCAGAAAGAACCGAGACAACAATAGGGACCGTAGCAACAAGATCCACACCACCGACATGCGTCACGTCCACCACAATCACACCATCTCTAGCCCCAAATGACAAAAAATCCACCTTCGACAAGGCAAGGGAACCAAGAGAGGGAACCAAGAGCGAGAGGGATCTTCATTCAAACCAGAAGCGATGAGTTTGTTAAATTAGAAAACTTGTATTGTTATTTATTGGATTGAACTCATGTTTCCAGTTATCAAATTAAAAAACGAAAAGATGGGGACGATTAAGAAAATAATGAGGCATCATATGCATTATAGATGTGTGAGGGTTGCCGAGACCAAGTTATTCTATTCCACCTCCACATATGGAAGTTATTCAATTCAAATAAAATAATGTGCACCACATAATCCTTCAATTTAGTATAGCTTTAAGTATCGTTCCAGTTATTAGATGAATGACAAGATTTTGAGCTACTCGGCCACATCATTTTGAAGTTGAATACTGTCACTTGCTGTGAAGGTTGATATTATGAATAGAGTATCCTACAGTTTTCAAGAAACACATGCAGTCAACACCATAAGGAGAGGCCTTGGCAGGGTTAATCAAGCCAAAACGGGGCCAAATCCCAATGAAGCAGCCAAATCCAGGTCGGACATGTTCACGGCATACACTCAACATTATTAAACTACTACAAGTCACTTTAGTTTAGATATGTGATTATACATGCTTTCAAAAATAGATAGCATTTTACAAAGTACTCATATTTTCAAGATTACACACAAATCCACTTGAATCGGAATATGTAAATGTTTCTATTCTTAATGCGGGTATAATTTGACACTCTTTAAACTTAAGACACATCGCTAATCAAGCAAGGCTTTTTATGGGGCTCCAAGCAGCCTATCCACACTCAGTGAAGATATGTGATTATACATGCTTTCAAAAATAGATAGCATTTTACAAAGTACTCATATTTTCAAGATTACACACAAATTCACTTGAATCGGAATATGTAAATGTTTCTATTCTTAATGCGGGTATAATTTGACACTCTTTAAACTTAAGACACATCGCTAATCAAGCAAGGCTTTTTATGGGGCTCCAAGCAGCCTATCCACACTCAGTGATTGTTTATCTTCAAATTTTATTGTTAAGGTAACAATGGACTAACCTAACCTGTTAAACCTTTGTGTTTTCATGTGATATTCATTTGCCTTACATTTTAAGAATTGGACATTTTCTTATACTTGTTTTCCCTTTCTCTATGATTGTAAAGAATTGTTTGAGGACTACATTTTCTTTTATACTACTGCTAAATATCTTTAGCTCCCTTCACGATTTGTGGACATTTAAAAAAACACAATCTCTAACTTTTCAAGTATGTTTGATCAAATGGGTACTTATATATTAAACAATTAAAGAATTTTATTTTGTCATACTTTGTTAAAGGGAAGCTTCGGTTGTATTTTTCCTAGAAGGGACTTTTCAACTATACTAAATTCAATATTTATTAACCCCACTTGTATCGATAAGACATTTACGTTCAAGATATTTTCAGCTTTTTGCAGACCTGTTTATTTCCTAGGCAGAATTTATAAAAAAATATTTTAAATAGTACAATATATTTATTGCAGAAAATAAGCTGTTTCTTCTTAAAAAAAATGTCTGATGTATTATTTCACAACAATCAATTATAAAAGAATGGGTAGATATAATCCAGACTTTGAAGGAGAATCTTATAAGAGTAAAAAAAATCTTTAAAATTTTCGAGTTTAAAATGCAGGACACGTTAACACACGTGGGTAGTAATTGTCTCAAAGCTAACGACTACATTAAGATCAAGTTAAGCTACACAATAATATGACAAAATTCATGGGAGAAATGATCTGAGTAACATGTTTGAGAGAAAAGAGAAGCTTAAATTGCACGTATTCTACATTTTTTTTTAGGACGATTGGAAAGAAATACTTTCTTGCATCACTTTTTTCCTACAAGTTTATTTTCTTTCCATTTATGAAGATCAAATCAGGAAGATTGTTTACATGCATAATAAAAAATCTCTACAACTCTGCTTTGTCCTGCTCCTGCAGTTTCAGCACTCTTTTAAAAGGTGCTTTAGCATATTGGAAAGAAATATAACAGTGAAATTTCATTCCAAAGGCGCACAATTTTATAAAATGGGACACTTCCTAGTACTCTTTGGAAAAAAGAATATGTACACCCAAAAAAGAACAAATTCCCAGATCAATTTCATCAAAAGCCACGTCATTCTAATTCAATAAGCCTCTTTTACAAGAATTTCAATCATTCAAAATGAACTTCCTTTTGAAATGAATGGAAGATATTGATATGACCTGATGCGTTTGCTAAACCATCTTCCAGGATGGCGAATACTTATACACACTCTACAAAGATTGAACTGCAGAAAATTTGCATGGTTGAAAGAAATGAGTTGATCTCAGATAATTAACATTCAACAATGTGCTTCCTACAACTCATTTGATTTATATAATTGTGAACAAGGTTAACACTCCAATTCTCAGAAAAGTAGACCTATATTGGGTAGTGCCAAATGCCTTAATAGGTGAATAACTATGGTAAACCCAATGCTTAAGCACATCAACTTTGTTGGAATGGAAACTTAGCCATATGTTATATGACTATCTTATCTAATGTCAAGATTGGCAGAATGTGTTAAGGGTATCATCAAGGGCCTTACGATCATAGTCTCCTGTAAAGACACAGTTACCAAGGGGTCCCTTGAGTAGAATGAGTCGTAACAATCCATCAGCCACCTTTTTATCCACCTACAACCAAATAATAAGATACACAAAATTTTTATTTAATAGATTTCAATTGCATACCTAACAAAAAGTACTCAATATTCCCTCTTAAAAAGAACTTACCGCCATTATGTTTTTGAATTTTTCCACTGTCATTTCCTCAGGGGGAGTGGTAGGAAGGTTAGCTTGCTGAAGTAACTTAAGTATTCGGTTTGGTAACGTGTCATCAATCCACCCTAGGCGATATGACATCTCTGCTGCCATCACCTAAGGAAGAATTGCATAATTATTAATTCTTTGGAAACACACCTTCAAAAATGCAGTCCAATGAAAAAAAATCAAATGAGGTCATGTTAGCTTTACCATTCCCGCAGCAATTGCCTCTCCATGTAGCCATCTTCCATAGCCAATACCATTTTCTATGGCCTGTAAAAAGTCGGGAAATGAAATTTAAAGAATAACTTTTGTCACAATGGAACAATGAATACTAGTCATTTCTAATGTTCTTCCAGACAAGAGACCTTAATAAGAAATACACATACTTAGACAAGGTCTGGTCTTTAAAGATAAACATAAAAAATAATTAAAACGTGTGATACCAATAGCAAAGACCTTGTTGCACTCACTGACAAAGCCTTGCAGCAAATATCACGTTGTATTTCAACTTTACTTGAGAACCCAAAAGTCAGACACAATACATACAAGTACAGATACCTCCACAGTTGGAAAGTATTAGAAGACTCTCGAAGAAAATCAGAATTGACTCTGGTCAAGAGAACATATATCTGCTGTTTGCAGATTCAAAGAAAATCATTTTTATGTATGTCCAGAAGCCTTAGGGCACAAATTCATGCTAACTTACACAATTACCAGCAAGAACTTAAAAGTAACCTACAATCAAAAACAAGAACTTAGAAGCAATCAACAATAAAATATTAAAAACCACATGATTAATGTGTTATTAGTAAAAGAAATTCTAACAAAATCCATAGAGTAGTGCTTTAAACAAGATCTTGTGTATGTAGTCAAAATCTGCACCGAAGACAATAAAGCACAGCAGCAAAGAAAATGCATCTGGAAAAAGCCAAATGTTTATGGTGGATAAGTCTGACAAGGCTAAGGGCTCAGCCAAAGGATATCATCCATGGGACATGAAGGCATCCCCTACAAGCAAGGAATGGTAAGGGAAAAAGTCAGTTCTGCAGGGGGGCAAGTCTTGAGGATCATCACCCTGACCTTCCTCTCCACCATCCCTGTTCCGAACCCATCCTCTAAAGAAGTGGGAAACATATCCCTTACCCCTCAGATTGCACAGTGGCAGTAATATAGGCTCACAGGAAAAGGGTGACAATCAAATTCCAGGCCCACATTTATGAAATGGATATCTCCCCTGATAATTCTAGGTGGTTAAAAGAATCAAGAGTTCAAATAAAAGTATATCTGAAGACCTTGTTTCTTGTTAAGAGAAATAAAAAGACTTTGTAGTATAAAGAATTTAAAGCTCAACTTGTCAGGAATCAAAACTTGTTTGTACAAATGTCTTAACATCTATGTCAGCAATCAAAAAATGCTTGACCAATCTCATTAACAAGCTTAATGAAATTATAGATGCATCTTTGATGATGAATGTAAAGCAAATAGTAATACAGTATGCCATTAGTGTCCAGTGTCCACTAGTAACAGAACCGATTGGTGGGGCTGTAGATAAATTAAATATACGTACAGTCAAGTACAAGGAAGTGCATAATGCCGCTATGGTATAAGAAGAAAAAAGAAAAAGCTGCCAAGGACATCATAATATAATGAAGATGCGAAAGAGATGGAATAGTTTAAGGCATAGAAGCAAAAATCTTTCTCAGGAATAACTCAGCAAACAAAAAGGTAAAGATTTTTTCAATTTATTGGGATTAAATCAGGAAAAATTCAAAAATTTGGTTTAGCATTACAGTTACAGTTATGGTTAGGGTAAGGTTTAGGGAAAACAAGAAAAAAAAAATGCCACAGAAATTGAAAAAATCCAGAAACCCTAACCATGAAATCACAGAGGGTGTTTTTAAGCAGAAAAAAGTCACAATTACTCACCAAAAATCGCCTTTGAAAAAGAAGTAAATAAATAAATCAAGATATATCAGCAGTTGATTGGTCAAAAAAACAGCAGAAACGCACTGCCCAAGAAATTCAAAAAATCACAAGTTTTGGGCGAAAAAAGCAGCAGAGGCAGTAATAAATGATTTATCACGAGAAAACACAATTTTTAAAGATACATGCTTCTATAACTTTAAGGTACAACTCAATCACTCTTAAGTTCTTAACATCATGGCCAAGAGAAAAGGGAGATCAGGGAAGTCACACAAAACACCCAATTACAGTGATGAACTCCAAAATCTTCAAGGACAAGGTGATGAATTTGATGTTAAGATCGTGTGTCAGCTTTTATAATACATTCCCCCACCGTAATAAGTCATCTCACAAATGAAGAGGACTATACAATGTACATCTTTCATCTTTGTCATTGATCAAAGACAAACAACTTGTGCTATTAGGTTCTGATTCCTGCCTGGGTATGGCCTGGAAACAGCTCTGGCTCACCACATTATGGACCCTGCCGGGGTATGCCCCACATATCTGGGGAGAACCTGAAGCCGAATGCCATTTAAAATCAGCATTAAATAAAAAACTGCAAGAAAAAACGAGAACTAACAATCTCATGTTAGTTGACTGTAGCAAGGATTCCAGTATTGCTAACACAAAATTAACCTCGAATCAACACTATTCTGCGAAATTCCTATAACCCAAGGCAGAACCTCTATTTTTTCAAGGGCAGTAATGCACTATTTTGTGTGAGGTTTTGATGGTAGGGCGTGAGAAGTAACATCCAGCCTCAGCTGTATTCAGCAAGCCATCACATTTTGACCATGATTTTGCAGCAGTCTGCACATGTTCTGATTTCCTGTGTCAAAGTAAATCACCTAGGCGCAGCTGTGTTATCTGTATTCCACAGCACCATCATGTGGGTTCACCATATTTTATTACAAGGGTAGTAAGGCTATGGTCATATGGAGAGGGGCAACGTAAAATTTGAAGCTTGTCACCAGGTGTTAGTTGAGAAAGTCTCACCAGGTGTTAGTTGAGAAAGTTTAGAAGCCTTTTAAAGTCAGGCGGTCTCATGGATTTTATTATCATTCTGAGTACTAACTTCTAAGAAAGTTTAGCTAATTTTCCCTCCAAAAGTTTACCAAAATCTACTGATGGGAATCCTAAAATATGCAGAGGCCTCACAATGCTGCCACATGGACATAAAAAACCCTAAATAAGTGAGGGAAACTTTCAGAGCCACCCTCCAAGCAGCCACTTAAAATCTGCAGGCAGAAAAATTGGAGCTCTGATTTAAGGGACAAGATTCCATTTTATCCCATAGCCATTTTTTATGAATACTGTGGGACCTGTCTTTGAGCAATTTAGAAGCAGAAGCCCCTTTAATGGGACAGCATCCTAATAAACACACCACAGGATTGGAAGCATGACATTTTTAATCTGTATAACTGAAATAGGCCACCCCTGTTTGTATTTTTTATTTATTTATCCTTTTGTGCTATTTTAATTAGATATGTGATCTTTCAGAACTAGACGGAAGATGCAGAAAAGGTTTTTTGGTTTAGAATGTATGGTTTTTGCATTGTAAAACAGATATATGAGCATGCAATAGAAACCCAAAAAATCTATGATAGATATGAACAATATAATCAAGACCCAGTTCATAGAATGACATAAAATGAATTATCATCACATACCCATGTCAAAATATTCATCTTCGAACTTCTGCTATAGCTGGACCAGCAACATGAACATAGGATTTTTGCATTAAATACATCAACAATGCGAGGAAACTCATCTACAACAATAGCATTGGCCTCATAGGCCAAAATCGACCTCAAAACTCAAGGAAGGCAGCCCCAACAAACTCCAAAGAGGGCCTCCAAGAGGTACGGCCAGGTCATGCAAAGTATGGCCAGCAAGGAGGGATGTACGGCCACCTAGTGGTAGAAAATGCTGTCCAATATGCACCTTAAACCTCCACAAATCTGTCACTGCTGTAGGTGTTCTCAGCTGCACAAACAATCTGAAAATGATAGGTCCTCAACCTCCTCAAATCTCCAACAATATGATCAAACTGATGCACACTTGCAACCACTATGTATGGCTGCCCAAGAGTCCCCTTGGGTGGTCTCTCACACCTGCGGAAGACCGAAACTAATGGTGGTTTTCGTCACCAAAAGCCATGGCTGGAAATCTTCTCCAAACCCTCAACTTGCAGAGCAAAGCATAGTGAAAATGTAATGTTATGAATGGATACTTTTTTCCCCTTTACTTCACCCTTTTATCTCCTCATGAGGGTCGATCCCTTTTTGGGGGGGAAATAATACATTTTAAATTTACTTTATTCCTCTCAAGGTGGCGTCCAAGTCCTTAGTGGCTTATTTTTGCATTATACACCTTTTTCTTAGTCACTGACTTTATAATATATAGTCCCATTATTAAATATGAGTTATAACTTATAGACTTTAAAATGAAATAGCAAACGGACTCGAAATCCCATGAACAATAGACCATTGGAAAGGTCTCATCAAAACGCTCCACCTCCAACCCTGAATTTCCCCAACCGGCACAAACCCTAACTTATTAAAAATAGTAAGTCCTAGCCAAGGTGACCGAAAACAGCCAAACGAACTCCAGAGTTCCCTAACCACATTGGTTAGTCTACGAGAAGCCAAGGTGACCGAAAACAACCAAACGAACTCCAGAGTTCCCTAACCACATTGGTTAGTCTACGAGAACCAAGTATAGACTAACTCCCTCAAGGAAAAGAGGACATTATAGTCTGTCCTCCCCAAGATTGCTTGCCTCAAGCAATCTCAGATCTGGATGCATCAGAATCTGTTCATTTTCCCAAGTTGCATCCTCCAGCGGCATGTTCTTCCATTTCACCAAATACTCCTTGATAACCCTCTTCCTCAATGTTCGCTCTCTAGTGTCAATGATGGCCTCAGGTACCAAAACCAATTTCCCCTCTTCATCAAGAGGAGGCAACTCTGTAGAGGGAATCACATTGTGCCCCAATGCCTTTTTGAGGTGAGACACATGAAAGACATTATGAACCTTACTGTCTGCTGGTAGTTCTAACTCATAAGCCACCTCTCCAACCCTCTGCAATCTCCCCCAAAGCGCACAAGTGAGGTGTCCTGGATAAGGCATCAGCAACTACATTCTTTTTCCCTTTGACAAAAACTATGTAAAAGTCATATGCCTGAAGTTTGCTGACCCACTTCTGCTACCGGTCATTCAGATCCTTCTGACTAAGGAAATGTTTCAAGCTGTTATGATCAGATTTGATAACAAATTTCCCTCCAACAAAGGCCTGAACTTAGCCAATGCATGCATGATGGCTAACATCTCCTTGTCATAAATGTTGTAACTCCTCTCGGCACCCCTCAACTTCCTGCTCTCAAATGCAATGGGGTGTTTGTCCTACATCAGCACTGCTCCAATGCTTCTCCAGAGGCATCACACTGCAGCTCGAAAGGTTTTGTGAAGTCTAGAATGGCCAAAACTGGACAAGTGCTTATCACCTCCTTAAATCTGTCATAACACTATTGAGCACTCGTAGACCATTCAAAAGCACCCTTCTGAGTCAAATCTGTAAGGGGGCCAGCTATCTGAAAAAACCCCTTAACAAAGTGGCAATATAACCCACAAAGGCCGAAGAATCCCTTGAGCTGAGAGAGATTCTTGGGTGGCGGCCAGTCTAAGATTGCCCCAACCTTTTCCAGATCCATGCGAACATCCTCTGCACTAATGATGTGTCCCAAATACAATAACTTTGTCATGCCAAACTCACACTTGGACATTTTGGCATAAAGAAACTCTTGCTCAAGAATACCCAACACAATACCAAGGTGTCTCAGGTGCTCCTCCCAAGTCTTGTTGAATATCAATATGTCATCAAAGAAGATAAGTACAAATTCCCTCAACTGCTCTCGAAAGACCTTATTCATACAAGACTGGAATGTGGCTGGAGCATTGGTTAAGCCGAAAGGCATAACCAGAAACTCAAAGTGCCCATAATGGCACCTAAATGTTGTCTTCTCTAAATCCTCCTCCCGTACCCGTATCTGATGGTACCCTGATCTCAAGTCTATCTTAGTGAAGAAGCATGCACCATGCAATTCATCTATGGGCTCGTTAATCCTCGGAATGGGATATCTATTCTTGATAGTCTTCTTATTCAACTCCTTGTAGTCTATGCACATCCTTAGTGTACCGTCCTTCACCAGAACAACAGAAGAAGCAAAGGGGCTCTTACTTGGCTTGATATGCCCCATCTTGAGAAGCTCCTAAATAGCCTTCTCAATCTCATCCTTGTACCGTTTAGGATGTCTGTAGGGTATCGTGATGACTAGCTTGGCACCCTGCTCAAGCTCTATGACGTGCTCAAACCCCCTATCAGGAGGTCTGTCTGGTGGTATGTCACTAAACACTTTGGTGTGTTTAGTCAACAAAGACTAAACCTCAGCCGAATACTCCTACTTCTGTTGCTTAGGCACCTCTGTCATCACAAGTATCTCAGTTGCCCACTATACTGTTAGACTTAGGGCACACAACTGAGAGGGGGGGGTGAATCAGTTGTGCGAAATTTTCTCAAATTAAACACTTGAATCTTCTTTAGTGATTAGCAGAATATTAATCATGAACCATAATGCATTCAAATCAAAAGCAGAAACATATCAACACATAAGACACCAAGATTTTGACATGGAAAACCCGGTTAAGGGAAAAACCACGGGGTGATTAACCCAAGAATGTATTCTCTGTTAGAAGAATAGAAAGAACAAATGGCACATGCCAATTAGGGCTCACTGCCCAAGCACACTACTCACAAGAGGCTCAATGCCTACAAGAGACACTGTCTACAAAGAAATATCACCTTCATGAACTGGAGAATCGCATCTTCACCATGCTTGAATCAGTTCCATTTAAGCCCAATACTTCTGCTCCGCCTTTCGCACTTCTCGCCGCTACCACACACTCATCACCACAAGACACACTTCAAAATGACTTCACAATCCCTTATTTATACAAGGCATTGACTTAGGAACAATTATCTAAGTCGACAAACACCTACAAAAACATCCGCAAGATGTGTAATACATCCGGTCGGCCAGTCTCAAGAAGAACACCAATATCCGGTGGTTATTCTTCAAATGCAAATTCTAACTTCAATGTGGACCACCAACATGAACTGGACATAATCCAACGATCATAACCTCCCCTCAATCATCAAGAACATCCGCACTTCATCATCCTACTAGAATTCTTCTCTCCTTCATCCGGAGCTTCAAAAACACAGTCTGTCATCACTGTCACAAATGAATAGGCTCTTCCGAACCTTTAAACCACAAACCAATCTAGTTGATACTTCACAGGGACGTCCTCAACACTCCCTCAAATCCGCAGAACGAGATAATGAAATTTCGGATCTTACCGGACCTATCTGTGGCACTCTGTCACCTCTGAACACCTGCCAGAACCGGTTCTACTTGAGCAACCATAACTTCTTCAGATCTTCATACGGACCTCTGAAAACTTGACTGGAGCATCTCAAGACTTATATATACAAACCCTTTAAACCGCATCCCCCAATCCTCAACCTATTGAGGACTTTTACCTTCTTGTCATCATTGTTCTTCACTGTTCCTGATTGAGACTAATTTTCTCAATATCCTCAGCACACAGCTCATCTAATCCTTTTCATTAATGCAACATGAGTATGTTGACATCAATGACAACACCGGTTAGGCCCATACTTGCAACAATCTCCCCCTTTGTCATTGATGGCAACATATGATGTGAAAAACCATCAAGACAAAAACTTCTCCTTGCTGTCGCAACTCCGCCTTTCAGCAACAACTATTCACATGTCTTCTCTTCCTTTATTGCTCCCCCTTTGATCAACAACCACTTGTTTTTCACATGTCTTCTCTCCCCCTTTGACATCAATGGCAAAGGGCTCATACTTGCAACTCCATTACTTCATAACATACCAGCTACTCCCCCTGAGTAGCAGCTCCCTATCATCAATCCAGATCACAAGATATGACTGTGATATCCACCGGATTGATGCAATCAATGCATACTAGTTCATCACCGGAGGGGCAATAACCCCTAACTTCTCCCTGAGATACTCAAACGAGTCCTTGAGAAGAGGTTTAGTAAAGATATCTGCAATCTGATCCTTGGAGGGCACATACTCCAATCTGACTTCATCCTTGTTCACTTGCTCTCTCAGAAAGTGAAACTTGATAGATATATGCTTAGTCTTATAATGCAACACTGAATTCTTAGAAATATTCATTGCACTTGAATTATCACAGAAAATTGTGATAGGCTCCTCATATTCTACTTTAATATCTCTTAGCATCTGCTTCATCCACAAAACTTGAGTGCAACTACCTGCTGCTGCAATGTATTCTGCTTCAGTGGTAGACAGGGATATTGCCTCTTATTTCTTGCTTAGCCAAGAAACCAATCTTTTTCCCAAAAAGAATGCTCCACCACTGGTACTCTTCCTGTCATCCACATCCCCTGCCCAGTCTGCATCTGTATATGCATGAAGAGAAAAATTATGATCTCTAGGATACCACAGACCATACTCAACTGTTCCTTTTAGGTACCTAAAAATCCTCTTGATTGCCATGACATGAGATTCTCTGGGATCAGCCTGGAATCTCGCAACAAGACCAACAGCCTGCATTATATCTGGTCTAGTTTGAGTGAGATACAATAATCCTCCAATCATTGATCTGTACTTTGTCTGATCTGTCTTAGGGGAGTCATCATCTTTGCTCAACTTACATTCGGTTGCCATGGGAGTGTTCATTGGCTTTGAATCTTCCATTCGAAATTTCCTCAACAATTCTTTCACATATTTGGTCTGAGAAATAAAGATTTCTTTCTTTGTCTGAGTAATTTGCAGACCCAAGAAGAAATTCATTTCACCGAGCATTGACATCTCAAGCTCACTTTTCATTTGATTTGCAAAGGTTTTACACATACTGTCTCTTCCTCCAAAGATGATATCATCAACAAATACTTCAACAATCAAGATGTTTTCATGATCAATTTTGAAATATAGGTTACTGTCAGCAGTACCTTTGTTGAAACCAATCTTCAAAAGATGTTTGTCCAGTCTTTCATACCAGGCTCTTGGGGCTTTCTTTAGTCCATACAGTGCCTTTTTCAATTTGCAGACCATATCACCATACTCAGATAATTGAAAACCATCCGGTTGTTCAATGTACACGTCTTCTTCTAAGTCACCATTCAAAAAGGCAGACTTGACATCCATCTGATACACCTTGAAATCCTTGAAGGCAGCAAATGCAAGAAATAATTTGACTGCTTCAATTTTTGCCACCGGAGCAAAAGTTTCTTCAAAATCAATCCCTTCTATTTGAGAGTAGCCTTTGCAGACCAATCTAGCCTTATTTCTGATTACTTCACCAACTTCATTTAGTTTGTTCCGGAAGACCCATTTGGTTCCAATCACATTCTTGTTTCTAGGTCTGGGAACAAGATCCCAAATGTGATTTTTCTCAATTTGCATCAACTCTTCCTCCATTGCTTTGGTCCAGTTTTCATCATTGCAGGCTTCATTTATTGTCTTAGGTTCAATCTTTGAAATCAGACAATATTCATCTGAATTTTGAGCAATTTTCCTTCTAGTTTGCACACCTTTGCTTTTGTCACCTATGATCTGATCTTCAGAGTGGTTCAGTCTTACATACCTTGGAACTTTGGGAGTTTCTTGCACTTCTGCTTCTTGATCAGGCTCATTCAGACCTATCTCTTCTTCCTAATTTACCGGATCAGTCTGAATCTGACTTTCAGAAGAGGATTGAGCTCCTTGAACCAGAACATCATTCTGATCATCTTCATCATATTCATAAAACCTTAAGAGTTTCTCTATTCCCTCATCAACCTTCTCTATAACACCGGTATGCTTTGCTTTGAGTAGAGTAACCCAAGAATATTCCTTCATCACTTCTAACATCAAACTTGCCTAAATCTTCATCTCTTTTGATGTAACATTTGTTACCAAAGACTCTGAAATATCTTACAGTAGGAGTAATGCCAAACCAGAGTTCATAAGGGGTCTTACCGGTATTGCTTCTGATTTGAACTTGATTAAGAGTATAGATTGCAGTGCTGACAGCTTCTCTCCAATAGATCTGAGGAACATTTGCTTCCATCATCATGGTCCTAGATGCTTCCTGGATGGTCCGATTCTTTCTCTCCACTACTCCATTCTGCTGTGGAGTCCTCGGAGCAGACAACTGTCTCTTAATTCCATGTTTCTCACAGAATTCTATGAACTCACCGGATGTGAATTCTCCACCTCTATCAGACCTCAGACATTTCAACTTTATTCTTGTTTCATTCTCTACCATAGCCTTGAATATTTTGAATTTCTCAAGAGCTTCTGATTTCTCCTTTAGAAAGGTTACCCACATCATTCGGGAATAGTCATCTATTAGCAGCATGAAGTATCTATCACCTTGAATACTTCTGGTTCTTGTCAAACCACAAAGATCAGTGTGAACTAAGTCCAATAATCCGGTAGAAGACAGTTCCTTGCTTTTGAATGTGACTCTGCTTAGCTTACCCAACTGACATTCCTTGCACAAGTTGTTAGTAGGTTTCACCAATTTTGGAAGATCTCTTACAGCCTGAGTATTGCTTATCTTGATGATATTATCAAAATTCACATGACATCCTTCTATGTCATAACCAACTCTGATCAACTTGAACAAATAAGCAGCTTTTACCAGTACCAACCAAGTGGAAGATATTACCTTTAGTTTGAGCACCAGATGCAATCTCTGTTCCGGATCTTTCAAAGATTTTGCATTTTCCATCCTTGAATCGGAGATCATAGCCTTTGTCCACCAACTGTCCAACACTGAGAAGATTGTGCTTCAAACCTTCAACATACAGTACATTACCAGTTTTGTTTCTTCCATCAAAAGAAATAGTTCCTCTTCCTCTGATTCTACCAGCAGAATTATCACCAAACTTCACCACTCCTCCTTCATACCTTTCCAAGTCTATGAACTTATTTTTGTCACCTGTCATGTGGTGAGAGCAACCACTGTCAATGACCCAATCATTCTTTTCTTCAACTTGGGCAGCCAGAGCTCTTTCTACAACTTTATGATTGATAGATACAAAGGATATTGGTTCTTCTTCCTTGATGGCAACAAACACCCATTCACTTCCGGATTTGTTTCTTGTCTCTGATTCATCATCTGTTACTCCTTCATTATCATCTTCTTCATTAACATAGTAACAATTCTTTTGGAACATTGATCTGTTAGGATTTGGGTTTGAAAATCTTTCCGGACATCTTGAAGCAAAATGACCAATCTTATTGCAGTTAAAACACTTAAAAGGCAATTTTCCTTCATACTTACCAGATCCTCTTAGCAGTCTCTTTGCAATGAGGGCTTCAAGTTGAACAGTTTCTACTTTTTCTTCCAGGTCTTTTCTTGCTTTTTCATACCATGACAGTTTCCTTGATGAGTTCTCTCCTGGATCAAATCCTTGTTTACCTTTCACAGAGGCACTAGCTTTGAATGCAGATTCAGTTTGGGGGGGGTCATCTCCAAACTCGGTCATTTCAAAAGCAGCCAGTTTACCAGCCAATTGGTCTCTTGTGACAGTTGTATAGGCTCTGAATTCATCAATGGCAGCAACCTTGATTTTGTAAGAGGCAGGAAGGGATCTGAGAATTTTACCAACAATCTCATTTTCATCCAAGACTCCACCAGAATTTCTAATTCCACAAACCAGCTCATTCACTCTTGGCATAAAAGTGGTAATATTTTCATCATCTCTCATCTTCAATTTTTCAAATTTCCCTTTTAGACTCTGTAACCTTGCACATTTAACATACTCGTCTCCTTCATGCAAGAGTTCCAGTTTAATCCAGATCTCATAGGCAGTTGGTAGGTCAATAACATTTGAGAGCTCTGAGTCAGTTAATGTGCTTAAAAGAGCCTCTTTGGTCTGCAGATTGTTTTCAGTATCTGTGATTTCATTTAGGGTTGTCGGACCACCCTGTGGAGGTACATACGCTTTTGTGACCATGGACCAATACGCCATTCCCATACACTGCAAATGACATTTCATGCGACCTTTCCAAAGAGAAAAGTTGGTTCCATCAAACTTCGGACTATACTTCTTGTATAACGACATCCTGGATCTCCTCAAGCGGTTAAGCTCCTTTTAGAGGAACTTAGCTCTGATACCAATTGTTAGACTTAGGGCACACAACTGAGAGGGGGGGGTGAATCAGTTGTGCGAAACTTTCTCAAATTAAACACTTGAATCTTCTTTAGTGATTAGAAGAATATTAATCATGAACCATAATGCATTCAAATCAAAAGCAGAAACATATCAACACATAAGACACCAAAATTTTGACGTGGAAAACCCGGTTAAGGGAAAAACCACGGGGTGATTAACCCAAGAATGCATTCTTTGTTAGAAGAATAGAAAGAACAAATGGCACATGCCAATTAGGGCTCACTGCCTGAGCACACTGCTCACAAGAGGCTCACTGCCTACAAGAGACACACTGTCTACAAAAAAATAAGTATCACCTTCATGAACTGGAGAATAGCATCTTCACCATGCTTGAATCAGTTCCATTTAAGCCCAATACTTCTGCTCTGCCTTTCACACTTCTCGCCGCTACCACACACTCATCACCACAAGACACACTTCAAAATGACTTCACAATCCCTTATTTATACAAGGCATCAACTTAGGAACAATCATCTAAGTCGGCAAACACCTACAAGAACATCCGCAAGATGTGTAGTACATCCGATCGGCCAGTCTCAAAAAGAACACCAATATCCAGTGGTTATTCTTCAAATGCAAATTCTAACTTCAATGCGGACCACCAACATGAACTGGACATGATCCAACGATCATCATAACCTCCCCTGAATCATCAAGAACATCCGCTCTTCATCATCCTACTGGAATTCTTCTCTCCTTCATCCGGAGCTTCAAGAACACAGTCTATCATCACTGTCACAAATGAATAGGCTCTTCCGGACCTTTAAACCATGAACCAATCTAGTTGATACTTCACAGGGATGTCCTCAACACTCCCTCAAATCTGCAGAACGGGATAATGAAACTCCGGATCTTACCGGACCTATCTGTGGCATTCTGTCACCTCTGAACACCTGCCGAAACTGGTTCTACTTGAGCGACCATAACTTTTTCAGATCTTCATGCGGACCTCTGAAAACTTGACTAGAGCATCTCAAGACTTATATCTACAAACCCTTTAAACCACATCCTCTGATCCTCAACCTATTGAGGACTTTTACCTTCTTGTCATCACTGTTCTTCATTGTTCCTGATTGAGACTAATTTTCTCAATATCCTCAGCACACAGCTCATCTAATCCTTCTCATTAATGCAACATGAGTATGTTGACATCAATAACAACACCGGTTAGGCCCATACTTGCAACATGTACCTGATCATGCCACAGTATCCTCTCCATCCTCCAAATAGATACTGGTCTCAAACCACCATCTGACACTCCTCTCAAAATGTGCCTTTGACCATTCATTTCAAACTTCATCTCCATGGTCCTCAAGTTGAGGGACAATTCACCCATCATATGTAGCCACTTCATACCAAGGACTACATCCATGTCACCCATACCGACCACATAATACTCTACCTGGAACTCATAGTTATTTAACCAGATGGTTAAGTTGGGGATCCTCCGTTTGCAGGTGATGACAAACCCGTCTGCAACTCTAACCTAATCCCTCAAATTCCTCAGTCTTGAGTCCTGTTGATGATTGTTTTTAGACAAGTCAACAATAGAGTAAAACACTAGAGTATCCCACTCTCTTGAATAAAGCTCTTCAAAGGCTGAACTATGTGATCTAGTGAAGTAACTCCAAGGTTCCTTATTTATGATTCATGATGGGTCAACTCAGTGATTACATGTGATTTTGCTAATAATCACAAAGGGACTTGCACAGACTTCTTCTATTTCATTTAGCTTGTTCCTCCTTCCAGTGTGGATGATGTATCAATAATAAAGAAAAGTAAAAAATAAGGGCTCAGAAACGGCTAATCTAAGGTCAATGAAGCAATGATGATGTATGAATAGACAAACTCCTTGATAAACCTAACTCCACTTCGCCAAGGATGCCTACAACTACATGAAGTTGGTGCAATCTCTTAAAGTACGCAAATGGTTTTCAAATCATGAAAGCTTATACAAGCACCCATTAAACGGCGCAGCTCAAACAAGCATCCACAATCGAACTTATGCAAATGAGGCTCAGACTAGCTTTACACAACACTTCACCGGCGATGAATGTTAAAAACATGAGCTAGGAGTTGATCAAATATTCAATACAACATACATTACATCAAAGAGCTTCTAATCTACTTTGAAACATCTCTCCATTTCATCAAAGTACAAGAAACCATGTGATTCCACAATGTTGTGACCAAATCACACATCGCCCCATTAGAAATAGGGACCCCCTTTTTTTGAGCTCTGATGCTTTGCATGAAGTTCTGACGATGCCTTAGGTTCGTTTCCTCTGTCAATCCAACAAGAGTCTTTTCTCCTAGATAATTTTGCTTTATAACTGGAGTCTCATCTGGTACATAAACTTGTAGTAATGAAGAATCTTGATCAAATCCCATCCAAATGATGAATAATGAGACCCTTCTTGATGTATGTTTGAGACCCTGAAAAGACTAAGCCTGGAGCCTGAAATCCTGAAAATCCTGAAAAAATGGCTAAGTCTGAAATCTGGTGAATCCTCCAAATTCTATATTTTGCATCTTAAATCCGGTGGATTCGGGACCTATCTCAAACATCCTGAAAGGTATATTGAAAAATATTTAAAGTATAAGAAATTCAATCTCTAAACTTATACTTAAATATATTTTTTAATATACCTTTACTCACGCGATCCTGAAAAATGCTTGACGATTTCAGAGGATTCAAAACACTGATCTAGTGCGACTGGATACTTAGATGGCGCAAATCTGGGCGCAAAATCACGAAGGAGAAGACACTTGAGCCAGAGGATTTGAAAACTCGATCTAATGCGCCCTTCTACACCTTGGTCCAGTGCGAAAATGTCAGAGGATTTCGATCACTCATCTATTGCGCCCAAACCAAAAGGTCATTTCGAAGGAGAAAATGTAGATTTCGATGCCTTGATCCAGTGCGAAAATGTCAGAGGATTTCAATCTTCTATCTATTGCGCCAATTCTTGGGGAATTTTCACCCTTCAACTAATGCGAAAATGATAAACTCAAACATTCAAACCACTTCACCAAATAGAAGTCAGAGGATTCTAATTGCCCATCTAATGCGCCAACATCATGAGGTAGTGATCAAGATTTATATGAAGAAGATTTTCAAGTGTCATCTAATGCGCCATGAATGAAGTTTATTTGTGAAGAGCTTAAACTACCTATCCCATGCGCCAAATGTCTTGAGGATTTCAATCCTCTATCTAATGCGCTATTCCTTTAGAGGATTCTCCAAAACATTATCCAATGCGTCACTTCCTTGAGCAAGAAAAAAAAACTAAGTGTCATCCAATGCGAATTGCCAAGAGGAATTCCAATTCATGATCTAATGCGCCTAGAAGCAAGATAAAGAAGAAGACTTCAATATGCTGATCTAATGCGAAATGCAAGACAAGAGGATTCAAATTCTTGATCCCATGCGCTTGAAGGAGAGGAAAAATGCCAACCAACAAGAAGATCACCAAGCCTTTATCTAGTGCGCCATCAAGAGGGAGTTAAAAACATTTAATGATTGTTGCCTTGGAAAACGTGCAAAATGCATTTATTAAATAAAGACCAAATCTAAATTAAATGTTTGTGCACAATAATAAAGGAGGTCGGCCTAGAGAAAAAGAAAAGTTTTTAAAGCAAATTATGTATATATATCTTATTTCCTTTTCATTTTTATCATTTTCAAGAGCAGATTTGTTTTCCAAAGGCAGATTTTTCTTCAAGGAGCAGCAACAAGAAGTTGTTTTACAAGTATAAATTTGATTTTATCAAATTTAAGCAAGTGGTGGATCAAATTGCAAGGTATCCAATTCAAAACAGCTCATCAAGTAAGTCTGATCTGAATATTTCTGATCTGATTTTCTTATTTTTCCTTCATTAAATGCATTGAAATTGTTTAAATATTGGTAAAATTCAAGTGGATTTTTATGATTTTTCATAGATTCTTTGAGTTTAATAGTAATATTTCATAATTATAAAGGAAAATTTCATAATTTAATCCACTAAGGTGGATGAAGTGAAGATTGTGTTTGCAATTACTTATTCGCGTCAAGTTTGTAGGAATGTCAATGATGCTAAAGGGTCATCAAAGAAGAAGAAGCTGGAACCACCTTCATGCTAGGAGTAAAGTCAACCAATTGTCATGTGGAGAAGACATCAAGTAGCTGCTCCACCATAAGGAAAGTGTTATCATCGAGTTGGAGCATTTCATATATTCTACTTCATTCAAGATCATCTTCCAGGAAGCATCATTCTAAGAAATCCACATCACTTCAAGAGGTAGCTGCTCCAAGACGTCACAGCAAGATATATCTCAAGTCCTCTTCATCAATGACATCATGAAAGATCCTACGTCAAGTTCCTTCGAGCTTCAAGATCATCTTCAAGGAATCATTTCATCAACTATATCATGATCATCAAGAGCAAGTGTTTGAATCACTTTCACCTTGCGGAGGGAACACTACTCTAAAGGATTATACCTCAAATCTTCTACATCATCGAGTTGGAACACTTCATTGAAACTTCCAAAGGCATTCATCCATCAAACTTCAAGACTCTTCAAATTTCCAAGTCCAAGAGAGTCTCCTACTCTTCATGAAGAAATCAAGTGTCATCATCTACTCTCTAGTCTACATGAAGATACATCGAAGAAGCTTCACATCAACCTACCTACAAGAAGAAGAATCATAAAGTTAGTCAAGTGAGGCGACAACTATCATACATCCAGTCAACAAGAAGAATGAACAAGGCAAGATCCACAGGATGTATTCCTAAATATACAAGTTCAAACAATCACATTGAATACATCATTGCAAGTTGATACAATTTTCAAAGTATGTTGAGTTGGCACTTATGTGGCGAGTACACATCATTTAATTTTGATTAGCCACATTATTTAATGCATGCAATGTATCATTTAATGAAAGAAGTCAAAGGGATTCCTATGTGGAGGAATATTTTAAATGCTTTCGCCTTACCTTATCACATTGGAAAACGTGCCTTCATTGCCTCTCTCTTTTTTGCTAAAAATAGCAAGTTGTTGTAACTACCTCTGAGGTGGCATGATCTAGACCCTTGGCTATCGAATCAATCTTAGCCATTCATTGTAACCTGGACGACTATATAAAGGCCTTGTTGCCTCATTTGTAATTCATTAGAGATATAGATTAGAAGGAGATCATTAGTAGAAGTAGAGAGTAGATTTTCAGAGTAGAATAGAAGAGACTCTCAAAATTCTCTGAGAGAACTTGAAATTGTTGTAAATATTTTCCAAGTTAATGCAAAGACATTGGAGCTACTGGTTTGGTGTTAAGTATTATCTTGTGGAGTAACATGGTTTTCTGAATCTTGATGGAGTTAAGAGATGTTTCAAATAGCTTAGAAATAGATTAGAAGTGCATTGATGTAATGAATATGCGTAAAGATATTTGATGAATTCTTTTGGTTCATACTTTTCGTGTATTGTCGAAGGCAATCCACTTTGCAAAGTTAGACTGAACCTTCATTTTCTTTAGTTCGGTTGTGAATGCTTGTTCAAATTGCGCCAGCTGTGGGTGTTTGGATGGAGATTTACAACATGAAAATCCCTTGAGTTTCCTTAGAAGATTGCACTGGCTTCGTGTAGTTGTTGGTTCTCATGGCGAAGCGAAGTCTGGTTTCATGAGGAGTTTGTCTATCTTTACATGTTTCATTATCTCATTGTCCTTAGATTAGCCTTCTAAACCCTTACCCCTTTTTTCATTTTCTTTATCATAGAAGCTCTGTACATATGTCATCCGCACTGAAAGGAGGAACAAGCTGAATGAAAGGAGAAGAGTCTGCGTAAGTCCCTTTGTGTTTAACAGCAAAATCATACTTAAATCGCTGAGCTGTCTCTTACCGAAATTAAACATTATAGGAAGGAACCTTGGAGTTATCTCGTTTGATCACTTAGTTCAGCACCCGAGAGGCTTTGCTCAAGAGAGAGTCAGATACTCAGTATTTCACTCTATTGTTGACTTGTTGAAAAACAACCATCAACACACAAGACAACACTTGAACACCAAATAAGCAACTCCAATGTCTTTACATTAATCTCAAGCAATATTTACAACAATTTCAAGTCCTCTCAGAGAATTTCGAGAGTATCTCATATTCTACTCCTAAAAAAACTATCTATTACAAATGAGGCAACAAGGCCTTTATATAGTGTCCAGATTACAATGAATGGCTAAGATCAATTCATGTAGCCAAGGGTCCAGATCGTGCCACCTCAGTAGGTAGTTACAACAACTGCTATTTTTAATACAAAAGAGAGGCAATGAAGGCATGTTTTCCAATGTGATAAGGTAAGATCAAATCATTTAAAACATCTTCCACATAGGCGTCCCTTTGGCTTCTTTTATTAAATGATACACTGAATGCAATTGGAATAATGTGGCTGATTATGATTGGATGATGATGTGTACTTGCCACATAGGTGCCACTTCAGCATGTTCCCAAATTGTATCATCTTGTGATGTCTTCGATATGATTGCTTTTGATGATGAACACTTGAGATGTATCTTGTTGATCTTGCCTTGTTCATTGTAAGTAGTATGATATATGTTGCTTCATTTGATTAACTCTGTGATGTTTCTTCTTACAGGTAGGTTGATAATCCTCCTTGATGCTTCTTCATGAAGAGTAGATGATGATGATGCTGCTTCCTTCATGAGATAGAATAGGTAATGAAGCTAATGATGTTTTCTTCATAACTCAGAGTAGATGATGAAGCTTCATTGATGACATGGAGTAGAAGACTCTTCTCAAGGACTTTTTAAGGATGAATGTCTTGAAGTATGCTTCATGGAGTAAGAGACTCTTTTGATACTTGAAGATTTGAAGGAACTTGAAGTTGAATGGATGAATGTTTTCGATGTAGAAGTTGATGAAGTGATCTTGCACGATGATCTTTGAAGTGGCCCTTTGGAGTGTGGATGATAATACCTTCTTTGGATGTGGAGTAGATGACCTCTCAAGGAGACTTTGAAAGTTTGAATGTACCAGAGGAACTTGAATCTTAATGGGTGAAGTGCCCTCGAACATAATGCAGATGATGAAGCATGCTTGAACTTGATGCGATCTAACATGTCATTGATGAAGAAGACTTGAGATATATTTTGCTGTGACGTCTTGGAGCAGCTACCTCTTGAAGTGATGTTTCCTTGGGAGTGATTCCTTCCATCTTAAGTCTCTGGCATGAATGAATGTGGAAAGCTCCTTAAGAGTAGCTACATGATCTCTTCCTTGAAGGTGACTCCAAGCTTCTCGCTCAAAGGTGACTCCTTGAACAACTCCTTAGATTTGTTGATGCTCCTACAAGACAAGACAATATATCAATCACTTCATAACACAAAGAAATAACTTTAAATATATAAATCACCTCACTTCAATCTAGGCGCACATATAGGTAAAAAAAGGAACAAAGTGCGTCTAACACATGATAGCTTCATACTTGTTATTTCAAATGATTTCAAACAATTGTAATAGCTAAAAATGATTTCTCCTTTCAAGGCGCCTACTTCAAAAGGTCAATTGATGTGATTCTTCCCAGGGCGCCAACTCAGTTGGTATGAAGGTGCAAGGGCGCCTAAGGTCTCCTGAAAGCTTTACTTGTCATTTTTTGCATTTTAAACAATGGTGAATGTTTTAGAAGGAGTTCCCTGACCTAGGCGCCTACTCAAAGGATTGTTTCATACAAATTCTTCCAAGGCGCTCATGGAGGTATGAAGAGGCAAGCAAGGCGCCTTAATTCATCATTCAACATTCCAACTCCACATTTTGATTTGCTTGGGATCTCTACCACTACTAGGCGCTAATGTTGGTCAATTTAGGTGAGAATATGCACTTTGAGACTTAGTGAAGTTGATCCCTCTTGAGGCGCATTTTGAGGTTGTTCAGAAAGTAAAATGCGCCTAAGTTCATTGCTAAATGCACTTTATAGTTGCCAAGGTATAGATTTGCGCCTAAGTTCACACAAGTATTTGCTTTACTTCTTATGGATTCAAGTCATTAGACAAGCTTAAGAAAGTGTTCAAGACACTCAAGTATACCCAAAATCATAGATTAAACTTCTTTGTCTAGGCGCACTCTGCGGTGGTTTTGAGTTGAATTTGACACCTAGGTGACATGAAGACTCCTTTCACCCACCCTACATTCAAAAAGACATCATCCAAAATGAGAAACCTCCAAGACTTGTCATTGTAAGTTAACTTCCTCCAAGGCGCCAAAACAAGGTTCTTTTGAAGGCAAAAAGGCGCCTTAAGTTGAAAATAGGCTTACTTCATTCCTTTAGGATCTAAATACTAGTGAAGGTTCAACAAAGGTACTTTAAGACTAGAACTCTTTCAAATTTGCTTGATAAATACCCCTTTGAGTTTAGGAACTCAAATTCATATACCCAAGCATTATACTTCCTAGGCGGAATTTGATGATCAAAACTACTAGAAGTGGCGCCTATAATACATGAGGGATTGATAATGCTCTGAGTATGAAATGGCACCTATCCTCTCTTAGTGATATTGGTCTCCTTAAAGGGCGCACTTGATGGTGATTTAGGTGTAATAGGGCGCCATAGCTCAAGATAAGCAATTCAGCATGTTAACCATCCTTATGAACTTCATGGAAGGCTAAGTTTCTTAAGGCGCTACCTTGTATAAGTTTAGACACTCTCTTCATACTTAGGCGCCATAATAGGTTTACAGAGGAGTGAAAGGGCGCCTAAAGTTCAAGTGGCTTCATACTTGTCATTTTGATGATTCAAGGGAATGGAGAGACCTTAGAATAATCATATCTCTCAAGGCGCCTAAGATGTTACTTCTCCTTGCTCAAGGCGCAATCTAGAGGCTGTCTGAATGGTATGAGGCCCCCGAAGTTCTAGGCGGAGTTTTGAGGTAGCACAAGTGGAAAAATGCGCCTAGCTTCCTGGAGCGAATTCGCGCCCAGAACTGAAAGTCCAGAGGGTAAGGTATATTAAAAAATATCTTTAAGTATAAGTTCTTATATACCTTATACTTTAAATATTTTTCAATATACCTTTCAAGATGTTTGAGATAGGTCTCGAATCCACTGGACTTAACGTGTAGATTATAGAATTTGGAGGATCCACCAGATTTCAGACTTAGCCAATTTTCAGGATTTTCAGGATTAGACTTAGTCATTTTCAGGATCATCTCAAACATACATCAGGATTAGGTCTCAGTGTTCATTATTTGGATGGAATTTGATTAAGACTCTTCATTATTGCAAGTTCATATTCCAGGTGAGACTTCCAGGTATTTCATTACTTCAAGCATCTTCTCTAAGCCAAATTTGGTGATTTCCAACTTGATTTCTCTTCTAGGTGCAATTCGATGATGATTGGAGTGTGAAATTGCGCCTAACGCTTGAATAACATCCAATTTCATGCTAAGGCGCCAAAATGGATAGTCTAATGCATGAAGGGCGCCTAGCTTAAGTTTGCTCATTTTTTACATTTGAAGTTGTTTACACCCTTGTGAGACTGGATCATCCTTAGGCGCCCATTTTGAGGTTGTTCATCCACACTATTGCCAAGGTGCCTAAATGGCAAAAGCGACAATAAATGGCGCCTAAACTCATTCACTTTAACCCAAGGCGCAATTCTTATGATCATTTGAACATGGAAAGGGCGCCTAGACTCTTGAATCATTCCTTTGTCAAATTTTTTGATGTTTAAGGCCTTTTATATCAATTCCAATCAAGGCGCCATCTTTTGGAGTAGGTGAAAGTTGATTTTCCTCTAGGCGCACACATGAGTGTCAACCTAAGGCGCTAGTTTGGGTATCCGCAGGTGAGAAAATGCGCCCAAGGTCTTCAAGCAAATTCGCGCCCAAAACCAAAAGTCCCCAAGGTCTTTGAAAAATATATTTAAGTATAAGAACTTATACTTTAAATATTTTTCAATATACCTTTCAGGATGTTTGAGATAGATCTCAGATCCAAAGAATTTAACATGCAGATTCTAGATTTTTGAGGATCCACTAGATTTCAGACTTAGCCAATTTTCAGGATTTTCAGGATCAGGATACCAGACTTAGTCATTTTCAGGATCTCAAACATCAGGATTAGGTCATCAAGGGGCTCTAAGACTCAAACACCACTGACTTCATCATGCAATAAACTAAAGACATCATCAAAACTTCATGCAAAGCATCAAAACTCAAAAAAAGGGGGGGGGGTCCCCATTTGCAATGGGGCGATGTGTGATTAGGTCACAAGTCCCCTTCGTGCTACTAGTCCCTCATCAATGAAGTTATGAGTAGCTCCTGTATCTAGCAAGGTGGTCACTCTCTGTCCCTCCAATACACCTCGTACCCTAAGGAACCCTCTCTCTGAATGGTAGAAAGATGTGTTGTCGGTGGATCATCATCATGAACATCCTGCACCTCTTCCGCTTACTCTCCACATCGCTATCCTCCCGATCACTCTGTTGATCTTAGTGTTCTGAAGCAGTCTCTTCGGCAGAATAGTACTCCAACTACTTAACTTGTCCCTTCACTGGGCATTTATGATTGGGATCCCATGGGCCTTTGCATTTGAAACATAATTTCTTCCTCCTGTATTCATTAAGAGCATCATCGTCAAGTTTAGGAAAAGGTTTCTTTTGCTGCCCTATATCGCGAGGTGGAAACCTCTTGTCCTTATCCTTCTTATGAAAGAAACTCTTTGACTGAAACTTGCTCCTATAGGAAGAAAATTCCATGTCCTTGGCCTTTTTGATTGCCTCCTGAAGTGAAGGTGGATCGAACCCCTTAATCCATCCTCTCAAAGGCTCTGATAATCCATCTATAAACAATACGATGAGTCCCCGCTCTAAAATGTTAGTGACCATGACTGACAACCTCTGGAACTCAGTAATGTATGCATCAACTCCTTCATATTGTTTGAGCTAGGCTAGCTCTTTGAAATGCAACTCACGATCACCTTTATCAAATTTGTCTATCAATCTAGCAGTGAAGTCTGCATAGGAAACAATCTGATCGTGGCCCAATGTAACAAGTCCATACTACCACCATTCATGTGCACTCCCATCCAAATGCAAAGTGGCATACTCAATGGCATCTCGCTCGGTCATGGGGTTGAGCCGCAAATAAGTATCCACCTTTTGTACCCATGCTCTAGCTGTAGTTTTGCCCGAGCCATCAAAGTAAGGAATGCTCATCTTTCCCTTTTTCTTCTGCAAATCCTGATTCTGTTGCCTCACTCCTCCATGAGGTCTACTCCATTCCTTGAAAGTCAGGTAAGCCTGGAAAGGCCTATCAGCACGGAACCCAGCATCCATAGCTCTCCAGTCCCGCCAATAATGTGCGTAACGAACTGTTTCAATAGGCTCGTGAACCTCCTCTGGTGGATTGTTTTCTGGTATAAATTGAGGCATAAGAGGCCTTGTGCTAGCTGATCCTGCAAAAGTGCATTGCGGGGTAGTCCGATTATTAACCGAATGCTCTCCATTGTTACCATTGTTTGCATTATTATTATTGTTTCCATTATTTCCTCTTGCATGCTGATCAACACCAACATTGTTATTGTCATTGATATTGCCATTGTTCCCGCCATTACTAGGTATCAAATGGGCAAGGATCTGTGCCAATTCTGTTTGTGATCTTTCCATCGTGTTCACCATATCACGCTGCCCTCTAGCTAGATCATTCAAGGCATGCATCATGTTGGTCAAATCTGCTCTCCCTTTGTCATACTGGTCTCTACTAGACCTACCCTCTCGATCACCCATGTTTTCTGCAATGGGTTCTTCTTCCCTGTAAAGCACTGTATTTCCTGCAATGGGTACTTCCCTAAAAAAAAACTACTTATTGTTCCTCAAATTCTAAAGGTTCACTGTATAAAACTGGTTTTTGCTCTTCAAACCCTAAGGGCCACTCTTCCCATTGTTCCTGTTCAACTTCCTTTTTCCTCAATCTCTCTAGGTATCTCTATTCTCTTGCACTACCTCTCATAGAATATTACATGCAATCATTGTTCGGCCATGGAAATCGACATGCAAGTAAATGGGTAGTCTCATTGTCCTGTAACTGTGCACAAGCTGTAATCCAACAGGCTGGCAGGAAAACCAACTCTGCTACCACTGAAATAGGCCACCCCTGTTTGTATTTTTTATTTATTTATCCTTTGCGTTATTTTAATTAGATATGTGATCTTTCAGAACTAGACGAAAGATGCAGAAGGAGTTTTTTGGTTTAGCATGTATGGTTTTTGCATTGTAAAACAGAGATATGAGCATGCAATAGAAACCCAAAAAATCTATGATAGATCTGAACAATATACTCAAAACCCAGTTCATAGAATGACATAAAATGAATTATCATCACATACCCATGTCTAAATATTCATCTTTGAACTTCTGCTGTAGCTGGACCAGCAACATGAACATAGGGTTTTTGCATTAAATACATCAGCAATGCGAGGAAACTCATCTACAACAATAGCATTGGCCTCATAGGCCAAAATCGACCCCAAAACTCAAGGATGGCAGCCCCAATGAACTCTAAAGAGGGCCTCCAAGAGGTATGGCCAGGTCATGCAAAGTACGGCCAACAAGGAGGGATGTACAGCCAACTAGTAGTAGAAAATGTTGTCCAATATGCACCTTAAACCTGCACAAATCTGTCACTGTTGTAGGTGTTCTCAGCTGCACAAACAATCTGAAAATGATAGGTCCTCAAGCTCCTCAAATCTCCTACAATATGATCAAACTGATGCACACTTGCAACCACTGTGTATGGCTGCCCAAGAGTCCCCTTGGGTGGTCTCTCACACCTGCGGAAGACTGAAACTAATGGTGGTTTTCATCACCAAAAGCCATGGCTAGAAATCTTCTCCAAACCCTCAACTTGCAGAGCAAAGCATAGTGAAAATGTAATGTTATGAATGGATACCTTTTTTCCCTTTACTTCACCCTTTTATCTCCTCATGAGGGTCGATCCCTTTTTGGGGGAAAAATAATACATTTTAAATTTACTTTATTCCTCTCAAGGTGGCGTCCAAATCCTTAGTGGCTTATTTTTGCATTATACACCTTTTTCCTAGTCACTAACTTTATAATATAAAGTCAAATTATTAAATATGAGTTATAACTTAGGACTTTAAAATGAAATAGCAAACAGACTCGGAATCCCATGAACAATAGACCGTTGGAAAAGTCTCATCAAAACGCTCCACCTCCAACCCTGAATTTCCCCAACCGGCACAAACCCTAACTAAAAATAGTAAGTCTCAGCCAAGGTGATCGAAAACAGCCAAACGAACTCCAGAGTTCCCTAACGACATTGGTTAGTCTATGTGAACCAAGTATAGACTAACTCCCTCAAGGAAAAGGGGACATTACAATAACTCACAAGTTATAAACTACTTTATAAACATCCAACACAAGTTCTTTCATGTATATATTTACAGCTATAAAATAAGATACTTATTTAAGTAGGTAGAAGGTTTCCCAAACAATTTTAATTAGATTTGGGATTTGACTAGTGTGGTTTTTAGTACCTACCTCAATGAGTAATCATTACACTGATGACATATTTCCTCGAGCACTTTAAGTATTTGTTAGGAGGAGGATTGGGCTTTTCCCCCTCTAGCTTTTTTTTTCATTGGCAAAAACTTTAGAGCATATAAGCCACACACACAATGGCAGAATATTTTGAAGATAGATTTTTATAGTTATGATTGAGATTGCTTCTATTCTTCCACCAACCTAATATGCATCACAGGATCGTTTGGTTTTTTTGCACTTTGTGTTTGGAGGACCGTAATGTTGAGCTACAACTCATATGTACCAACTAGGACTCGAACCTAGGATCTTCCATTTGCTACTGAAGTGCTCTACCAACTGAGCTACTAGCCCCTTTGTGGCCAATCAATCGTTGGTCCAGGTGTGGCCTATTTCCAACGCCCCCCTTGAGCCACACTATAGGTGCTTGGGGCTCCTATCCTGGCTCTGATACCAATTGTTGAGCTACAACTCATATGGATCAGCTAGGACTCGAACCTAGGACCTTCTATTTGCTGCTGGAATGCCCTACCAACTAAGCTACTAGCCCCTTCATGGCCAATCCATCGTCAGTCCAGGTGTGGCTAATTTCCAACACCCCCCCTTAAGCCACACTGCAGATGCTTGGGGCTACTAGCCTAGTTTCGATACCAATTGTTGAGCTACAACTCATATGGACCAGCTAGGACTTGAACCTAGTACCTACCATTTGTTGCTAGAATGCCCTACAACTGAGCTATTGGCCCCTTCATGGCCAATCCATCGGCAATCCAGGTGTGGCAGTCCAAGTGTGGCTTATTTCCAACGCCCCCTTAAGCTACACACACAATGGCAGAATATTTTGAAGATAGATTTTAATAGTTGTGCTTGAGATTGCATCTATTCTTCCGCCAACCTAATATGCTTTTGGTTGTTTTTGCACTTTGTGTTCAGAGGATTGTATTGCTAAGCTACAACTCATATGGACCAGCTAGGACTTGAACCTAGGACCTTTCGTTTGCTATTGGAGTGCTCTACCAACTGAACTACTAACCCCTTTATGGCCAATCCATCGTTAGTCCGGCTGTGGCTTATTTCCAACAGCCCCCCTTAAGCCACACTATAGGTGCCTGGGGCTCCTAGCCTAGCTCTGATACCAATTGTTGAGCTACAACTCATATGGACCACCTAGGACTCGAACCTAGGACCTTCCATTTGCTGCTGGAATGCCCTATCAACTGAGCTACTGGCCCCTTTGTGGCCAATCCATCATCGGTCCAAGTGTGGCTAATTTCCAACACCCCCCCTTAAGCCACACTACAGATGCTTGGGGCTCCTAGCCTGGCTCTAATACCAATTGTTGAGCTACAGCTCATACGAACCAGCTAGGACTCGAACCTAGGACCTTCCATTAGCTGTTGGAGTGCTCTACCAACTGGACTATTCACCCCTTTGTGGCCAGTCCATCGTCAGTCCAGATGTGGCTTATTTCCAACACCCCCCCTTAAGCCACACTGCAAGTGCTTGAGGCTCCTAGCTTGGTTTTCATACCAACTGTTGAGCTACAGTTCATTTTTACCAGCTAGGACTCGGACCTTCCATTTGCTACTGGAATGCCCTACCAACTGAGCTAGTAGCCCCTTTGTGGCCAATCAATTGTCGGTCCGGGTGTGGCTTATTTCCAACACCCCCCCTTAAGCCATACTGTAGGCGCTTGGGGCTCCTAGCCTGGTTCTGATACCAATTGTTGTACAGCTCATATGGACCAGCTAGGACTTGAACCTAGGACCTTCCATTTGCTGCTGGAGTGCTCTTCTAACTAAGCTATTGGCCCCTTTGTGGCTAGTCCATCATCGGTTCAAGTGTGGCTTATTTCCAACAGACCGAACACAATTTTGCATCAAAAGAATGTTGGTACCATAAATGCCTACAATCCACGCCACACCATCATAATAGTTACTAAAGCCTAAGCATAGTCATATGTCAATTAACTAAGCAAGCGTGCAGTTGTAGTCCAATTAACAAGAGGTTGTGCACAATTCACACATGTAAAACTTGGAGTCACTGTAACATGCACATGCAAACAAGAGTTAATCATGTTGGGGCAAAGCGCCTATAAAACCCCATGATTATAATGATTGTAACAGAGAAGAAATTGAATGAACATGCATCGAAGCTCTACCATTTTGTCTATTATGTGCATGCCATTGTTAGTTTAGCATTGCATTATCATAATCTAACAATGCATAGACAACAATGAGGGTTTCGAACTTTGCAAGCATGCTTCAGGTCAGAGAATAATATGTAGGCCAGCACACATATTACAAAGGTGTTAACCATGGTCTAATGCATGCAGTAACAAATGGTTAACATAGAGAATCCTGAAAAGAAAGAACAATGAATTTCTCTGTGTATTTTGAAAGCATGGCATTTAAAACACAGTCAAATTCAAAAACTTACATGGCCAAATGTATGTCCCAGATTTAATGTGGCTCTTAGGCCACCTTCTTTTTCATCCAATGCCACAACTTCGGCTTTGTTTTCACATGACCGCTTGATGGCATATGCCAAAGCATTTGGATCCCTGCACATCAGAGAGTAAAACATGTGTCCATTGAGAACCTACGTTCAAATCATATGAAAATTTGCCTTGGGATGAAGCTCAAAATACCTTGCTAGCATAGCATTCATGTTTTTTTCTTGCCACTCAAAGAATTTAGCATCTCTGATCAGACCATACTTGACAATTTCACCAATACCAGAAGCTAGTTCTCTATCAGGTAATGTATGCAGTGTATCTGTGTCTATTAGTACACACTGAGGTTGGAAAAATGCACCAATCATGTTCTTTCCCAGAGGATGATTTATTCCTGTTTTTCCACCAACTGAAGAATCAACCTGTACCCATAAGTAAGAAGGCATTGCACATATGTTAACCAATAGAAAAATGCTCCAAAGCTGAGAGGAAAACAGTTAAATTGGAAGCCACGCAATGATCAAACCTGAGACATCAGTGTTGTTGGAATCTGAATGAAATTTACTCCACGGAGGAAGGCAGCAGCAGCAAAACCACACATATCCCCAATCACACCTCCTCCAAGAGCAATAAATGTACAGCGTCGATCCATTCGTGTCTCAATAGCCTTATCAAAGACCTTCATGAGAGTCCCCTGAATATATCCACCCAGAAAGGTATCATTGTTAAATATCACAATTTAAGATGCAGAACAGATCTATCATATAACCAATTGGGGCTACTGGAATCTTGGGCACTACACAGATAAAAGAGAAGAATGTCAGAGAAGGGAAAACATATATGCAGCCATAAAATTGCATGTTGTGCAGATACATAAAGTCTCTCCACAAAAATAGAAATATAAAAGGCCTCTGGAAATTGGTATTTCAGCCAGCAGAAAATTAAAATTTAAGACATGTAAAGCAGATAGGTGTAGTCAATTTGACCACTTGCTGACTAACAGATAACTATATTAGCAAGCATATTTGTTCAAGCGTAACAAAGGTTACCAAATGGACTACAAATGTTTTAGTTACCATTTCCTTATACTTCTCTCCATCTGGTAGAATAACACTTTCAACTGAAGTTTTTGAACCATGAGTGACCGCAGCCACAACTCTTTCCAGGTACAATGGACCAACAGTTGTGTTTGTTACTATGAGAACCTTTTGTCCTTTAATATGCCTGCAGAAACATAAGCAGGCATTTGTCAGGAAAACCATATTGTCATTTCAAATATAATAACTGGGCCATTATTTGCAAAACAAATTTCCTAAGAAATAAACTACAAGATTCTCAAAGATAGATAAAGAAAAATATAGATATTCTTTAGCTATTTCAAAATTAAGACATTTCCATCTCTGCTTTTTAATAGAGTGATAGGCAATGGATGGAGATTGCATATGCGTCCTCTGCTATGCATGTTTAGCCACCAAAGAAATCAACTCAAGCCATAATGCAAGATAACCAAAAATTATCAGCTACCATCTTAAGGTATATACGCATCTCTTTGTTGAAAAATGGATCAACAAATGCTGGACAGATACACTTAAGAGTTTTAATTCATTGTTAGACTCTAGAACCAAGGTTTAATACTTAAAAATGATTGAAATTCACATTTCACTACTCCACAAATTTATATCCTCAGATTAACAACATCCAAATCCATACTCTAGAGTTGTGAATCAACATTAAGAACCAAGGAATGCAAAACTTGACATGTGACCTTTCTGACTTGTTCATAGAAAGGACTATAAAATAAAGTCTTAAAAATAAATCCACTAAATAATACAATTCCTGTAAATTTCTGATCAAATTTCAAAGGTTTCCAAGTTCCAACAGAAAACTGCTTTTATATTTAAGGTGAGGGAAGAAAAATTTAATAAGGTCATACAGTTCAAAGAGAGGTTATCAAAAGGCCCCAATGTGGATGATTACAGATTCTTGAAGATGGTTAGGTTGAACTAAAATTGCAATAATACATCAAATGAACAAGATCTGATGGATCTTATTGCTACAAGAAAGAATAAGGATATATTGCCATATCTATTTGAATTTTATATTGAACTAATTCAAATCACAGTAATACTAAAATTACTAGGTCTGCAATTCTTATCACTCTTTTCTTGAACATTCCTAATGATGGATCACGGTGTGTGATCCAAAATGTCGAATAATAGAAAACTATACACAGTTAAATCCAGAAACCTCTGCACAAAAATTACTAAGTCATCAAGTACACTGTTCCCAAATAAATGATGTGCCAAATTACTATTTTCCTATTTTAAACATAAATATTGATTGTACAAAGAAATATTATTTTAAAATAACCAGAACTGGAAATCTACCCTAAAAGTAAATGCTATTAAATAGAACTTAAGAGACTATCAATTACCAGTTGGGTTAAATGTCTTTTTGATAAAAATATGAGATATTTGTAACTAAACATTGAGGCAACAAATACAATGAAAGACAACAGTTGTGAACAAATTGTTAAGCACTTCCCTATTTCATTACAAAGAGATTCCAAAAACTTGTAGAAGAATATACCAACTTATCAACAGCTAGAAATAAAACTACTAACCAGTATAAAAACCCAAAATAAAGTGGGGTGACTATTATAAAGACTTTTGGGTGGTAGAGTAGGGCACATTTTTGGAAACATCAATTCTTTGTGAACAGGCATGAGGCTGTGTTTTGACCGAACCTGTGTCCATACTGTCCTGGATTTCACCTGAGTCAGCATCCACACTCTCTTGAAGTTATTCTCCTTTCTATGTAACTTCTAATCTAGTTTCCACGATATTGTAATTGTGTTCTCTTTAAATAATTGTGTTCTCTTTTAAGTTTTGAAAACAATAAATGAAAGAAAACTAGAAGTTAGAATTCAGGTCATTTTTAGCAATTTTAGGTTTCAATTTTTGGGCAAATTCAATTTTTCATTAAAGCCATTTTCAGATTTTAGAGCTTACAGCTATACCAGTAATTTGACCAAAGATGAGTGAGGCAGCTCACACAAAACATCGGACAAAATTTTGGTGGCTTCTACACAGTACACCCAGAAAAAACTTCAACAATGTGTCTTCTTACAGAAATCATCAATCAAAAATTACAGTGATTTTTTTAATTTTCTGTTCAGTTCAGTTGAGATTTACATTTATACAACTGCAACTGCAATGAACATGTTTGACTCTTAATTGTGTCCCTTAGAGCTGGAAATGCCATTCTTTTGAAGGTTCTTGCGGGATGGTTAAAGTAGAATTCGTTGTTGATGAGCAGAGAGTGGTATCGACACCCTATTTACGGATCAAGTGGTATCAGAGCAAGTTTATTACCTGTGTTTGTGGGAGTTTTTCAGTGGTTTGATGATAATTTTAGTCTATGCTCTCCAGAAGAACTAGTGAGAATGAAAACTTAGTCCCTTTTGAGCCCGAGATTGGAACTAGAGAGTGTCTAAGGACGGCTAGGATGACAAGAGAAGAGGATGATGGAAAAGCACATTTTAGGAAGCTGGAAGAAGATGTTGCAAGGATTTCTAGCATTGAGGTAAAAGTTGATAGGCTAGAAAACATGTTGTGACACTTAATGGAGAAGCTTGGGATTCCAAATGAGCACCATGATGGAATGGAACTGAGAAATCAGAAATCCGATTTTGGGCAAGGAGAGACCTCTTCTGAAAGACTCTTCAAAGCTGAAGCCAAGATTGACATTCAACCTTCTGATGGTGAGATAAGTGCTGAGAAGTTGGATAAATGGTTTCTCAAATGGAGGTTTATTTCAGTCTCCACCAATTGTCTCCTCATTAACAAATCTTGTTTGCTAGGTTGAAGCTTTCCAGGCATGCTCTTACATGGTATGAGAGTTTTGCATATTCTTGCGAAATTCGTAAAGTGTCACCAATCTCCAAGTGGGCGAATTTTATGGGGCTGCCAACGAAGAAATTTTACCCTATTTGCCATTAAGAGAAAAGGGTGATGCAGTGGCATTACTTGAGGCTAAGGTAATGGCAAAGTGTCCAAGCATCTACTAGCAAGTTTAGAAAGAGAACAGTTCAGGTTGGGAAGGATGTTATGGACCATGAAGTATTGATGAAATACATGAGTGGACTGTTCGGTCATTTGAAACGGCCTGTCCTAACAGCCAAACCCCCAGACATTGATGAAAGTTGAAACATGTGCACAAGCATTATTTCAAGCTTGATAAGAAGGGAAGCTCTTCCTACAAGCAAATGCAGCAGGGTGAAGAGCAGCAGCTTGGTGGTGAGAAGAATGAAGATAATAGCAAGGATAAAGGCAAGAGAAATGCTACTACCACTGTTCATCAAAGGGGCAAAGGTAAGGGAAAGTATCATTGTTCCCACTGTGACAAAGATGAGCATAACAATGAGAGATGTTGAAAGTTACATCCAGAGTTGGCACCTTCATGGGAAAAGAAAGAGAAAGGCAAGAATGTCACCTATGAGAGCATAGGTATAGAAATTGAATGCAGCTCCAAGATAGATGAGAGATTGTCTTGTGCCACAATTTACAAGGGTGTTTGTAAGGTGGGTAATGGTTCTCCTAGTGAAGAGGAGCTCACTCAACTCTTCCACATCAAAATAAAAGTGAAAGATAAGAAGGTTGATGCTGTGTTTGATTCATGCTCACAAGCAAACCTCATTTTGTATAAGTTGGTTGGTGAACTTGGTTTGGATATTGTAGACCATCCACATCCATACTTTGTAGGGTGGCTGCAACATGGAGTTGAAATGACAGTGACCAAGCAATGTAAGTTGTGTTTTGGACTTTACCCGGAGTTTAAAGATGTAGGTGTGTTAGATCTAATTCCATTAGATATGTGTGATGTTATTTTCGGGGAGCCCTTGTCTCTATGAGAGAGATGGTGTTTACTTTAGGAGAAAGAATCAGTGTAGGCTCTGTTTGAATGGGAAAGAGTTTACTTTGCATTCTTATGTTGGAGAGTTCAAAATCACTTTGGCTAGTACCTCGCAATACAAGAGGCTAAATGCTAGTGTAAAGGTTGTTCCTCCGTTGTTGGGTGGACAACAAGAGTACAAGAGAGTTGTAGTTGGAGCTATGCATCGACTTTAGTCACAGAAGAAGCAGCAAGGAATAGGACAGCAGATGTACGAGGTGTCTATGTTGTTTCTAGAACCTAGAGGACCACACTCTTATATAGAGGTAATGAGCATGGAATTCACCTGTTACCTTCTAGGACATGTGAGGATAGTCTTCCTTTCAGTTATTGTGATCTTTTGATTGGATCAGTCAACAAACCTATGGGTTCTAGTTCATATCAGTTTGAGGTACAAGTTGGCTTGAAGGTGTTGTTTCCAAGTAATGCCAAGTGGCATTCCAAAGAGAATGTGGGAAAAGGAATTCCTCACCTTTTGTGTTGTTAAGCTTTTGGGGACCAAAAGCCTCCCTATGGGGGAGGTGTGATCTGAAAATTCAGATCAAAGATGTTGGCCCATTGGGGTCATGTTGCCACTTTCAGTCAAGAAGATGCTTTAGAAGCCATGAATACACAAATTCAGAGATTTTTATTGTCAGGAAGCCTGCATCTTTGTCAGGGACGGATTTGGGATGATCTGGAGCATCTCAGAGATGCCTTGAACAGAACTACAGATGACCAAATAGAGTAGAAAACCAATTTTAGACTTTTAGTGAAATCGCCAGTTTGAGCATGCGACGACGCGTCACCAAGTGCAGTGATTTCATCTCAACTGTGGCAATTTCGAAATTGCCTCCTGGCGGAAGCAGCAAATTTGCCACATTGCAGGCAGTGTGTGCAATGTGAAGAGTTTTGACGTTTAAAATCACCTTATTGATATATGATCTTCCATTTTTTGCGTGTGGGAGGTTATAGGAAAGGTATATGCTTATTGTAAACAATGTTGGAGAGGTTGGCTCTCATATTTTAGCCTTCATATTGTCCATTTTGACTGTTGTAGTATTGGAGCAGGGGTTTTGTGGTCAAGAGGCATGTTGCAGGTGGTTTTGAGCATGTTGTAGCATTCTTGGAGCTCATGTTCATCCTTGAGGCATTGGTAATCACTTGTATTGAACTGGGACTTAAAGGCATGAGGACTGAGGCTCACTCTTCTGGAGTTTCCCCCTATTGTGGGTTTCTCCAGGTGTAAAACTTGTGTTTCAGTTGTGTGTGTTGCTTTTTTAATTGGTTGTACTCTTATTTCATGTTTTCCTTTCAAGTATGCAACTGCAATGAATATGTTTAACTGTTAATTGTGTCCCTTGGCAGTGAAAATGCTGTTTTGTTCAAGGTTCTTGCAGGGTTGTTAAAGTAGAATTCGTTGTTGATGAGCAGAGAATGGTAAGACCAGCCTGTTTATGTATCAATTGCAGTCACAGGTGGTGATGTGGTGGCAGTTGGAGATGAGTATGCTGCATCTGAAATTTCTGAGATAGCTCATGGAAGCTCTGCTACAGCAGATTGGCTTTGTGGCTGTTGGGATGTTAGACGTCCTTCAAAGAGTTGTAGCGGCTAGCCCATTCCAGGTGCTCTCCTATCACCTATGTGAGATGTTTTGGCTGACTCAAGTCTACTTGTTGTTTCATGAGGGCTTTTATATATTTATCTTAGCTACTATTTTTGTTTGCTTCAATTGTTAATGTTCATTGACATGGAGACTAGACTTTCTTTTGTCTGTTAAAAACTTTTTGTTATGTCTAAATTACCTATTTTGATGTTAAGAGGGAAGTCGTGTTTGAAATATTGGTTAGAATTATACTTTACCTGCAATATGCCAACAAATTATATATGTTTTTATTTTAATGCAAGGGTGGGGAACCCAACCAACCCCCATTAATCTAGCCAAAAAAAACACATTCAAAAATTTCAGATATTTTGATCAACAGTATTCATTTCTGGTCAACACATTTATAATAGAGATAAAGTGTTGGAATTGGATAAAGTGCAACCACTAATGGGCATAGGATAACCCACAGATGAAGCTGGACGAAAATCTTGGGTCCCTTCGATGGAAGAGACACCCCATGGTCATGGTGACCAAGTTAATGGCTACCCAAAAAAAAAGAGAATTAACCAAATAAAAAATGGAGAGAATGTTGAATGATATGAGCTCAAGTGGTAACGCACAAAGCTTTCATGGCAGATCCCCAGGTTCAAATTTCCAAGAGACGTGATAAAGTATTGAAATTGAGTACAATACAAGATCCAACTTGTTGGGTATGACATTACCCAACGGGCAAAGCGGGTGCAAGGCCTCGGTGACTTTGACAGAAGAGATGCACCTTGGTTGTGGCAACTAAAAACCAAACCATAAAAGCTTTGGGAAAGCATCAGAAAGGAAACAAAAAAGAAAAATGGTGGCATAGAATGTTGAATGGAAGAGCTCGGGTGGTAAAGCATCCGACTTCACAGCTGAGCCAAGGGATCACACACACAAGGGACATAATAAAGTGTTGAAATTGAGTAAATTAGATACAATTGAGTACATTACCAGATACAACTCGTTGATTGCAATGTAACCCAGAGTCTTGGAACTAAAGCCGAAATTCACTTAAACGAAAGGGAATTCGCAGAATGAAAAGGAAAATGAAAAAAAGGGGCACAGAATGTTTAATGATATGAGCCAGGATTTACCAGATTAAAAAAAGAGGAAAAGAATGTTTAATGGGATGAGCAAGAGCTAAGGTGGGCTTTAATGAACGAGCCGCAGATTCAAATTCCCATGACACAACAGGATAAAATGTTAATACTGAGCAAAATACAATATCCAGTTGGCTGAGGACATCCCGCAAGAGGGATCCACCAAGTTAAAAATACAAAATAAGGTGGACAATAATTAAGAAAAAGATAAGATTAGTCATTAAACGCTGTGCAAACACTTATACTGTAAAATTTGGAAAGGAGAATACCGTTGAAGAAGCTCTGGGCGATCGAGCAAACCAGATCCAATATAAATGGGGTAACTCCGGTCGCCCAAATCCACATCTACCACTGTCATTTCCTTCTGTGAAGAGGATGGCCGGGCTTCTTCCGCTACTTGAGCAGCACTTGATCTAATAATCCTCAAACTTCTCGAATTTCTCTCCAAATGTAGCCATTTGTTAACATTCAGAACCCTTCGTCCAGCAGAGGACGAGGCCAAACAAGTATTATTAGGCTTGTAGAAGACGGAAAGTTTCGAATTATGATTTGAATGTGAAGTAAATTGAAGAGGTGCTGACAAGGAAGAAGCAGCCGCCATTGTCCTTGCAAATACCTTCGATTTATCTTGAGATTATTTTGAGCTCCAGAGAGTTATTGATCGCAATTTGGGCGGACAATGATATCAGACAAGAGCCACGAGTTCTGTGTGTTTTTTGGACTTTGTTTTATTTTATGGTTTTAGTTTGGTGTGGTGAAATGGACAATAATTCACCTACCCCGCGCACTGCCGATACGCACGGCTGTCTGGGTCCGCTAGTCTTATTCAAAACAAGTTAGGTGCCCTTTGGAGTGGGATCACTTCGCCCCTTATGGTGGGGTCGCTAGGGTAGGTTTACAATTTTTGTTGGTGATTAGATTAGGATTTTTGTAGGATTAACTCTACTTTTTAATCTGTGTTTTAATATATATGGTCCAAATTATCAAAAATATAGTACTATTTGTGTGATTAACAATAATTTGTTTTTGATTAGAGAAGAGGGTCCAAAACCCTTTACAAAACAGCCCCCGGGTTACAAACTATTAAATAACAATAATTTGTTATTATTGGTATTGTTGTTTTTTTTTTAGTATTAAAGTTTTACATAAGATTTTGAATTGGAGTTCTATTTTTATTTTTTTTTATGAATAGGCGACTAGATCTATATTAATTAAAAATAATAGTACACATATCCACAAAAAAAGGGTGGGTGGTTAAAAGGCACACCCCAAAGTCACATGGGCAGAGCCCAGAAAGTCATAAAGTCATGGGCTACGCCCAGAATTCAAAAAACATAATAGAAACAGTAAAAAAAAAAGGCCATTAAGCAGCCAGAGCAATGCCAGCGGATGGCGGATCCTTGTCATCTAGGTTGCCCCATACAACAGCGGGGTCCAGGATGACGTCAGGAGGAGCCCAACCATCGTCATCCTTTTTTGTTTCTATATTTTTATCTTCACGGTGAGGTGAAATTGTCAAATCCAAACGCAAGACCCATTTAGAATTATCAATGGGCCAACCAGAACCGCCGCAGGAGTAGAGCCACCAGAAGGCCGCCTAGAATCTCCGCTTCCTCCCCTGGAGCTCCGCCAGATGGCCACCCCAGGGCAACCCGCGAAGGGGGAGAGGACGATCGCCGCCGGCAAGGGTGAGAATCCCTGGAAGAACCACTTCGCCGCCGGCCCTGTGAAGGCAACCGACCCCTGGAGGAAGTGGGAGAGGGAGGCACACGAGCCACAGTGCAAGGGGCATTGCCCCAGTGGTCTAGCAGCTCCTGAAGGTGAGAAACTTCAATACTGGGATTGGATAAATGATGATTTTTATGAGTAGTTATTTATATTAATGATGATTTTTTTCTCGTATACATTGGTAATAATTATAAGACTATTTAACTTGTAAGCACCTCTAAGTATTTGTTAGCAGGAGGAAGAAAGTTGATTATTTGCCACTGTAATGTAGAAAATTGCGTACCCTCACAATTTCACCATACGTTTCACTCGCTTTAGTGTCCGCACCCGTAGCATGTTTTTAGGGTCATCGAACCTGACCTTTAGCTTATTTTCCCTCATCACCAGCTATTTGCTAGAAATACATTTAGATACTTATTTGTGACATTTTTCTAAGAACACGTGTCAAATTTGGACAAATATTCTTAGGACGCGAACATCGTGCGCGGACGTCTTGCATCACGTTGGCGTCCCGAATATCCCAAAATGTGAACAAACTACCTCCCACATGAGGATTTTTACGAAGCCTTGCAGAATAAGAAGGCGTTGCAACCACACCCAAAGGTACTCTAGCCAAACTCAAGTTAGTGGTTCCAACCCTTCTCCCAAACATGCAAGAAGCTTCAACTTAGGAGAATAAGATAAACTCAAGATCTTTCTTCCAAGCTTGACGCAATCCTTTCCAAGAGAGCATAGTAACAAAGATAATCAACAAGTGTTTGGATAAAAAGATGAGAGTAAAACTTATAGCACGATATATGCGCCCACCTTAAAGTGATTGCTAACTCCATCAGGGAGAAATTGCCTTTAAGGTAGAATAAGGAAGAAATATAAAAGAGGCACGAGAGCTTTCTAAAAGCACATGCCCAAATGATATGTGCTCTCAAAAGCTACATCGTGACAAGGGTTTGCCCCTAGGATGAGAAAACCAAGGCGATGCTTCCAGGCATGATACATAATGGCTTGTGTAGTCATGGTATGATGTCAAACATAGCAACAAGGTGTCACATAAATATGAAGATGGCAGAAGAAAGATCACATGAAAGTAGAGTACACATAAATTGAATCAACATGAAAGGATGCTAAATCATCCAAAAGAAAAATAACGAAATTACAAATCACGACATATAGAAGAATGAAGATACACATAGAGGAATGCCACAATGATTTCTTTCTCCTTGTATCATTGTGCTAACAAGGGTGCCAAGGGAGAACTAACAATCAGCAAAACATCACAATACAGGGATAACAATACTTACAAGCATAACACAAAATGAGAGGGAGGGACCATACTTGCGAGTCAGCCTATAACAAATCATCCTCCCCCAACCTTGCTTATTATAAAATGGATGGAGGACAAGCTACTCTAGGGACTACATCAATCATGGTGAAGAGTGCTAGAGCCATACCATGTTCGAAGTTATTGAATTTTGTCACCCAAGACTCAGAATTCCTTAGTGGAATGGCCAAGCGCTCAATGATATGCACAATAATGAGGTGTTGAATGATTATTGTGTTGAATCTTTTTATGTGTTGGAGGAGGAAGAGTGATTAAGCAGTCATTGACTGGACTCAACAACATACACTCTTGTTGAGATAGAAGAGAACATATAGGTGGAGTAGGAAGCAATCCTTTTTTTTAACATGGTGGAGAGAATGTAGAAGGTCGGAAACCTAAACCTACTTTAGACAAGTGCAGTGTTGGTTCCATAGGTTCCTTAATTCCTTGTTCTTTGCATCCTAACCCATTTCCATTGTATCCAAGTTTAGAAAGAATTTTGAATCCACGCCATAATGTATCTCCAAGTCCGAAGGAAGAGGAGAGGTCATATGACTATCTTTGTTGAAATGAGAAGTATAATCATGTGTTGAAGAAGTAGAAGGATCATTCTTTTTGTAGGGTCTTAGCTAATTTTGTTTATTTTGGATATCTATTTGACATTATAGTATGGTGTGCATTGATTGATGATTGAACTATGAATATTATTATTATTAATGTTATTATTTTGGGATTGTGGAAAAATATTATTATAGTAATGAAGGTTGTTTTGGCTATAAAATGTTTTAGTTTTTAGTTAATAAGAGTAACGGATGGAGTGCCGATAAGGGCGTGGTTCGGTGGTTAAGTCACTCGGTTGTAGTGGCAGCCACCAGAGTTCAAACCCTCGCTGGGCCAATGAGCTCGCAGACTTTACACCTTCGCTGGGCCAACGAGCTCGCAAGTTTGAAGTGTTCTTGCTAGGGGATGAGGTCCCCCGTGTTGTGGCCTCACCGGTTCATTGCTCCGAGCAAAAGCATTCGTGTAGAGCCAGAGGGTGTGTCGCACCAGCATCACCGGTCACGTTAAAAAGTTTACCAACGCATTATCTTTAAAAAAAAAAAAGAGTAACGGATGGAGTGGTTCAAATATTTATTCCTTTATTATTATCTTTAATGGGGGTTATGTGGAAAAATGAATAGTTTTCTTTTATCATAAAAGAAATATGAAGAGTTTTTGAGAAGGTTCTATAAAAAAAAGAAAATGTTGTAAGCTGAAATAACATATTTTGGGAAGGGACTTGGAAAGGAAGAAAAAAGAGAATGGCTGTAAACTGCAGGAGGCGGATGGAAGATTGAACAACGAAGGTATGAAATTTGATTGATGATACTATTGTCTTGTCAGATTATTGATTGTTTTGAAAATGACAAACTGTATGTGCTCTGTGTGAGCCATACTTTTTGCTTTGTGTATGTGCTATATGTCAGCCATACTTTATGCTCCATGTATGTGCTTTGTGTGAGCCATACTTTATGCTCCGTGTATGTGCTTTGTGTGAGCCATACCTATGCTTTGTGTATGTGCTCTGTGTGAGCCATGCTTTATGCTCTATGTGCTCTGTGTGAGCCATACCTTATGTTCTATGTGATCCATAGCTTATGCTCTGTGTGAGCCAATCAAATGCTTTGTGTGAGCTATTAAAATTGATAAATTATCTATGTTATATTAAATCTTGTTTTTTTGAGAGTTGCTCGGGGGTGGTTGGGTGGAGAGCAATATGGTTGATTAAATTTTGGTTGCTACAGTTTTTAAGGAAGATTTTAATTATGATGAGTAAATTTGGTGTTGTTATTAACTCTGTGGTTGCAGATTAAGTGACCAAATCTGGTTTTGTGATGTGAAGATATGTGTTGGTGAGCCGAAGGATTCTTTCAGTAAGAAAACCTGTAGAAGAAACGAATAGAGCTTACTTTTGTGCAAGTAAAATTTCTCATTTTGAGTTAATATAACTAAAGATTTATCTCTGTTCACCTTATAATCTTAGTAAAGCATAGTCGGCAGTAAGATCGTAATTTAGTTGGGGAAGATCTGAAAGATTTCATTGATGCAGTTATGATCTCTGTAAAAACCATTATTATTGCAGTTTGAGTTATAGAATTCTTTTTGTGGTAGATGCGAAATGGAATTTTATTTGGTTGATAGGGAAAAGATTTTGAATCAGAATTTCCATCATTCGTAGGTAATGAATAATGCTTAGTAAAATGGTCGCATGTCTGGAAATTAATTTCTTTTGTGTCTAGAATTGAAGTTAAAATTTTATCGAATCTTGAATACATGAGATATTTCTTTCTGTAGGAATTCATGAATGAAATCAGAATGGAGATACTTCTATTCCTGTGTAATGTGATTGTATTTGTATAAAAGAAAATAGATATAGATTTAAGAAGGTAAGGGGAGTTCTGGAGCCACGATTCCCTCATTCTATCATAGCCACTATTTGTTACACAGACTGGCACTTATAATATTTAACCATTACCTTTATTTTTTTGTTATTGCGATCATGCCTTAGAATTGCAGACAATAGATATGTATTATATTAGTATAAACTTAGTATTGCAATCTGGTACAACAGGACAGTGGAGTGCATGGCACTTTGGCTTAAAATAGCCACAGTCGGTCGTTTAGTGGAGCTTGTTTGCATTTCATATCTCTCTCTAGAAACACAGATGTATGCATTGATCATCTAACCTTTAAAAGAAAAAACGTTATTCGAATTTCTTACCATAAACTCTCTTTTCTTTAATGACTTATGATTAATACTTTAAATCTTCCTATCATCGTTGATTAACATGTTTATGGAAAACAATAGTATTCAGAACCACATTTATATCACTTATTTAACTATTCTCTTAGTATTAATTAATGAATATTTCTTCTGGTCAAATCTCATATCTTATGAATTCAAAGGCGTATAGTCGTTACATTATATTCTATAGCAGGATTTATATATATATATCATTGATGCCATGATTTGTCATACATTACCTTCATACCAAAAAAGTCTTAATGATTGTGTTTAAATTTAGTAAATGAAACATGTTAGTTTGGAGGAGGTTTTTTTTTTAAATGTTAGTAATGATCACTGTGTAAAGAATACTCTTATATTTAAATAACGAAGTGAATCATTTTGTTAATTAGATAATAATAATAATAATAACTAACACTTTTTGTTCTTCTTTTGATCAGCTGTGAATAAGGGAGCTTCCTAGACTAGTTGTATGATTTCTAGATCACAGAGATAAAAATAAAGATTCTTTTCAAAGTAAGTTCTTGAGTTACAGGTCTCAATTTAGTTTTTATTCAATAAGTCTATTCTTTTCTTTAATTTAGGTAATTTTTACGGTAGGCATTACACTTTTTATCACAGTGAGGAGGGTTAACCTTTGTTTCAACAATCCCATGGGGATTGAAATCTAAAGGGACCTCATCATTACCAAGACATGCATTAGAAGAAGATAATCTATTAGATTGAGATGATACTTTATCACAAATGGCCACCATTTCTTTAGGAGAAAGCGGATCTTCATCAATATGAAAAGTTCCATCATTGTTACTCTTGAGCTTTAGTTTTTTAGGAGTAGGAGATTGTGTTGAAGAAATTTCATTTACCTTTGAGGTTTTTGGGTGTGAGGGTGAGATTTTATGCTCAACCTTACAGGTGGGTGTAAAATCTAACAGACCCCAATCATCACTGAAAAATGCATTCAAAGGACCAACACTATCGTTACCAACACTATTGTTAGCAACAGAGGATAGTGGTTTGGTTTTTGTTAAAGAAGGGATCAAATTATTTAGAGGAATTTGATATCTTGCTTCCATTTGTAAGCAACTTTCTGGAACCAAATCATCTTTGATTATATAGAACTTGTTTTTAAAAATGAACTTTATTGAACGATGAAGGGTAGACGGGACTACCCCCATGTCATGAATCCACGATCTACCAAGAAGAAGATTGTATGTGAGAGAATTAGGCATGACATGGATAAGAGTAAGCAGTGTCATAGGTCTAGCCTTAACATTTAAGGTGATTGTACCTAGTGACTGTTTACCAACATTATCAAAGCCACGAAGGATGAGTTTATCTAGTTTGATGAATGATGTATCAACATTGATTTTATGTAAAAAGTCTATGCCACAAACATTAAGACCTGGTCCACCATCAATCATAGTGTGTCTCACCCTCATTCTATTAATAATGACAGATATCATAAGAGGCTCATATTAGTTTTGCACATCTATGGGAGGTAATTCATGTTGTTGAAATGAAATATCTGATGTTTTCACATGCATACAACTAAATAGAGATGCTACATCATTCGGTCTAATAGAAGGTGGAACAACTACCTTTTGTAGAGCCTCTTGGAGCATTCTTTAGTATGTAGGCGACGTTTGTGTTAAATCCCATAGAAAGATCTTAGCCGGAGTAGTGCATAACTGATCGACAAGATCGTATTCTCTACCAACATGTTGAGAAAGATGAGGTGCTTGAGGAAGAATAGGTTGAGACAGTGGAAGAGAAGTGGGCACACTCAATGCTTGCTTGCTTTGATTTTTATTATGGCTGTTGTGTGTGTGAGAAACCACATTATAATGAGATTGTTGCGACACATTTTGAACACCTTGATTCCTTTGAGTAATTTTCTTTGCATAGTTGAGAATGTAACCAGGAGGTCAAGATGGTTTTGGAACACCTCAAATTGTAATCATAGGTTTAGATAAAGGAGGCGGATTAGGTGCCTCGTGCATAATGATTTTAGGAATATGTTGAACATTAATGCACTTATTCACTATCCCCTTAGTGGGCGGAATAAGTTTATTAATGATGATGGAATTTATATTGATATCTCCTTGAGATGAATGCCCAATGTCTTCCCATCAGGAATCCGCTAAAATGGGAGAATCTTCATCCACTAATGCTTCATATTTTGATGGGAGAGCATTGGAATGAAGAGAGGTTAGAGTGATGTTAAGAAAATTGTTGATGGTTGTATCTTTAGCGATGTCCAAGGGGCTTGAACATGTAACCAAAGGAGGAATACCAAGGGTCTTCACATCCTTAGTGATATCCAAGGTATTTGAACATTCAGCCAAAGGAGGAAGATCAAGGGTCTTCACTTCCTTAGTGATATCCAAGGTACTTGAACATTCAACCAAACGAGGAAGATTAATAGGATGATTCATGGAATCATCATGTGCTATGGTAGAAGTAGAAATAGTATGCTCAACATTCTCTAATGCCACATCTCTAGAAGAGAGATCATTCAAATGAAGAGAAGGTAAAGTAATGTTAAGGAATGTGTCAATCATTTCATCCTCTTGCGCCAAAATGTTCTCACTTTTGGGAGAGGGATCCAAAGCATAGGGTGATGTAGGCAAAGCTAGATCACCATCATATGCCTTAGAGGTGATGTCAATGATATTATTAGAATTGTAGTAAAAGAAGAACTTTCACCATCATCGTTCTCATGACTATTCATGGAGATGAATTTAGTAAAGTCTTTTAATATTGATAGAAGTAATACAAAAAGCCAATAACACATGTAAGTTTGATATGGAACAATAATGTATAATTGAATTTAGACATGATTTGAGTATCTAAAATAAGATTGCAATCAATGATCTACAAGTGCAAGATAAGTGGGGCTTTCCAAAAATGTGGTGTTTTTGGTAACCACAACAACTAAGTATTGCAAATATAAGATGTGTAGTATCTGCAAATGATTTTCCTAAGTAAACACAAGAGGGATTTAGATAATTTTGCTTTAAATGAAGACACATAAGTGTCAAATAAAGCTAGATAGTTTTGTTTATGCTTATTGCTTTACAATTTTAAAGAGAAGATGAACACATGAATGTTCTTGCTTTCTAATTTAAACAAATATGAAACATATGATGAGTTAAAGCAACTTAAAATCAGATTTAGCAGTCATTCAACATAGCAAAGATATGAAAATAAGATTTCAAATACAATCACTAAATGCAAGACTAGCTAGGGTTTATCATCAAACCCTAGATCTTTAAATGCTTCTTCCCTAAACCAAAATTCTTTGATACGAGAATTTTTTTTGAACACAAATGATATTTATGAAATGCTACAACAATGGAAAATCAGATTTGAATATTAATTATCATCAACAAAATATGGAACAAGAGTTTAATCAACTCAGCCTAGGTACAAGACTAGCTAGGTTTTCCAAAAATGCAAAATTTTTGAAAACCCTAAAATGAATAAGTGAAAATGCCAATTATACCACTAGGAAATTATTAAATGATGTATTAGAGTAAATAAAAATCAGATTTGAAATGCAAATGTCATCAACAAAATCTGAAACAAGATATCAAATTACAAACCCTAGGTTTTGCAACAACTTTTTGAAAAATCCTAACAATGAAGAGGTTCAAATGCAAGATATAACACTATGAAATGATTAATTGCTGCAATAATAATCATATCTGATGCAAAAATCATAAATTTATATCATGCTATAATGATCTAAACTTATGGAAAATAGACAATGTGACAAATATGCTTTTTCTACACTTAAATCCAATGCTTGATTTTCAAATTTCAAATGCCAAAATGCAAGAATGTTGTAAACACAAGGAAAGATAAGGTATAAAAAATGAAATCAAATTAATCCACATTATAATGTCACCAAGATCTGAAACAACACACTAATCTAGAAACCCTAGGTCCAAGACTAGCTATATTTTCTAAAAAAGCAAGGTTTTTACAAACCCAAATAATGAAACAATGTAAATTTAAGCTATGAAAGTATGCCAAATAATGAATGAATGTAATCTAATCAGATCTAGGGTAGAAAATAACTCATATATGAAGCAAGAAGGATGCCAAAGTTCAAGAAACAATGGGTTCACCAAAATGTTAAATGGAAAAGAGAGACTAGCCCAAGAGATCAAACTAGGTCAAACCCTCTTCCATTCAACATTGAGACACGAGTCGAGATTGGATTCTATCCTTGAAGGAGATCCAAACTATAGGGGATTTGTCCCTTTGTTGTATAGAGGAGAATCAACAAAATCCAACCAATCAAGCTAGGGCAAAGCATGAAACCCTAATTGAACAAGATCGGAGCATAACAGACTATCGGAAACATATACAAACAATCCGAAAGCATAGTGGAGACCAGTGAACAGAGAATAACCTAGATCTAAGTTTGGGAGCCAAAAAGACCAGGGAATTGGGTGCCCTACACCTAATTTAGGGTTTTATAGAAGCTCTAAGCTTTGCCACACTTGTACCTGCCTTCCTTCTTCCTAGATCTTGTCTCTCGAAACCTATTACTTCAACCTACACACACAAAAGAAGGAAAGAGGTTTGGTGCTATTTAGGAGCTTTCCTAAGTCAAGCTCCATGAATGGTGTTTCCACCTCCACAATAGCAATGATGAGAGATAAAGAGAGTGTGCCCTAAAAGGGCAGAGGCAAATCTGAAGTAGAATGGAATGCTATGACAAAGCATAAAGGAAATGAGTCACCATGAGCATGGAAACCCTAGCTTGCTTGATGAGGCATCACAACTTGACTCAAGAAGTTGGTGTAGCCCAAAGAAGTAGAGAGATCTTCGCAAGACCTACAATAAGTTAGTACAATAGCAATACTCCCTCATAGAGAGCTTTAGAGAAGAACAGAAAGTATGAGAGAAGAAGAGAAAGTGAAACAATGCCTAGATTTCTTAGAGAACTTAGGGGTGTTCAAATGAATAAACTAACTTGCTTTTATATGCATTCCCTCTCACCAATAATGAATAAAACCAAATGGGGTCGACTTGTAAAAGTTAAGAAGGTGTTCTAAGTTGATACCACAAAAATAGGACCGGGGCTAACATCTAGGACCAGGGCGCTAGGCGCCTATTGTGTAGTCTCACAACATGCCCCATTTTGCCCTGGCAAAATAAGGACCCAATTTCTTTGTTGTGCTTGTTTGTCTGTTGTCCGCCTAGGCGGTAATGGTAAAATGTCATTTCATCTTAGAGCCAAATTCAAGCCAAATTTTAAGTTGCAAAATTCCCCATGAAAAGGCTATGGATGGGTAGAGGGCAAAATTCTAGTCAGGTTTGTCTCTTGAATCATGTGAAAATTTGGTGAAATGAGCGAATTATGCCCATTTGAAGTTTCGGTCAACCAGACATTTTGGTCAACTAGACATGGACACTGGGGAAACATCCATGTCATGTTCGGTGTCAATATCAGGTTCTGAATACATTGATAAAAAAAAAATCCAAACCTGAAGATGAACTTAAATATAGCTCACTTATTGTTCGACTAGACCAGACATTAGCGTGCCCAAAATATCCATGTCCAGATCCTGTTGAGACCGTCAAATTTACCCTAGCGGGTCCTACACATTCCTACCGGACCAGACATTTTGACATGACATGATCCAATAAGCAAATGTCTAGTCTAGTCCAAATATCCAGTGCTAGCTGTTAAAATTTTCCCTGAAGTGAAGGAGTTCCATTGGACTGAATATTTTGCACCGGACATTTCCATGTTTGTGTCCATATCCATATCCATATCTTGTCCACATCATTATAAACCAAGTGCACAGCCTGTTGACTTTTCAACCAATCATTTTCAACATGACATTTCGCAATGGACATTCCCAAATGTCTTGATCTTTACAACTGAATATGAAGATCCGGTCATCTACTACTCTGGTCAACGAAGTTTGACTACGATGGTGATGACGTCACCTGTCAAAGTTACCACTATGATTTCCACCTGACTTTGGTCAAAGTCAAAAGGACATTTCAACCAAACATTTACACCAGACATTTCGAACAGGATATTTAGAATCCAAATGTCCATCTGGTCCCTAGCTTTTAATTCCCATACCGCGAGTTGCTTTTTGCCGTTGGGATTTAAATTTAAAATATAAGCTCTTCCTAGCTGTCATTTTTACCCATGCACAAATAGTAATTGCTCACCAAACTCTAGTGAACATTCAATGCGCTTCACACTTAGCAAATTTCATGAAGGATTAAAATGAATTTCAACGCATTTGTAAATCACAAAAGCATTTTAAGAGAACTGAAGAGCAGAGTTGTAGAAAATTACCCATGAAAGCAAATTTGTAGAGATTACAGCGAATCAGGCAATTAAGTAGATGGAGAGCACGACAGTGAACGGGCATTTCCTACATAGCATAACCAAGGTGATATCCTGTTTATCAGGTACGTATATGACAAAACCCCTTTCTTGATGATCACAATAATTCTTTCTTTATTGAAGGATTTACCTAAGGTAAACTCAGGATTTCATCTTGTTAAAAGGATCTCGAATTACTCTACAGAACCCAGATTAATTTATGTGTCTTAATTTCTAAATGTTGGAACTAATTTTAGATGTTTGCATCATGCAGACACAATGCAGAAAAGGCAAAAGCAACGCAATGATGAGTTTACAATGCCAATGTTTTCCACTCCTGGTGGGGTATGGAGTAAATTTGGGCATGCCCTATGTTGGTGAAAAATCATATTTCACTTTTAAATTAGTTAATTAGCGAGATTCTTTTTAGGATAATGTTTCTGTTCTCATACTGGAGAGATTTATGGTGAGTGACCTAAGCTTTCCTTTCTTGCTTTGTCCCAATTTGGCAAGTGGTTATCTTTTAGGAAGGTTAGTTGTCTTTCTTTTTAGTGCTTGAGACATTTATGGCATGTATCATCATCTGCCATTTTTGTCTCTCTCCCACTTTAGCAAGTGGTTGCTTATTTATGTAACTCCAGTATTGTGAATAATGTAAAGCACACATATTTGAATGCATTTGGCTTGTGCATTATCCTCTTGCAGCTCTCTCTTGTAGAAGTTTTCCTGTAGATGATCTTAGCTCCTGTGAGTCCTTGTGTGACTCTAACATGGTATCAGAGCACATCAATCAACTCTAACATGGTATTAGAGCTCCAGATTTGTTAATTTCTTCTCAAATCAGAGAGGGTTTTAGCCATCAGCATTTAATCCGTGTATCCTGGAGCAAAACTGACCTCACGGTTGCGCTCAAAAGGTGTCAAAACCCCTATTTTCATATAAGGCACTCTATATTTTGTTGGAAAAAAAATTTCGGCATTATTTTTGGGGTTTGGTTTTTTATGTGCAGGAAAATCCGTACGGATGCCTCAATTTTCGTGCCATATTTTCTATACATTCGCCTCGATTTTTGTGCCAGTTTTTTTGCATAGTCACCTCGATTTCCATGCCAAATTTTTTTAAGCCTATTTTGATTTTCGAGCTGCCTCGGTTTGCATTCCAATTTTTTTTTGAATTTGCCTCAATTTCCACGTCACCTGATTTCTATCTATCTCGATTTTCATGTCGTTCAATCTCTGAATTTGCCTTGATTTATGTGCCATACTCATGTGCAGGCCTAAAAAGGCAGTTTTCTTCTAGAGGCCATAACTTGAGCATACATACTCAAAAATTGGCAAACAAAAAAGCGTTGGAAAGCTGGTTCTGAGCACTATCCAGTAATACTGGTCTTTTCCCTAGATTTTTCTGTTTGAAACTTGTTTTTTCTATTTGAAGTCAAGGCATCATTTCTAGCTTCTGAGCTCCATTCTTGCGCCCAGAATCTCTGTTTTTTGAAAATGAATAGGCGTTGGAAAGGTATCAGAGAGATCTACACAACCATCTATGTAATTTTTTCAAATTCAGCCCCAGATATCTTTTATTTAGTTTGTCAATTTGATGGCTTCTGTTGGATATCCTGGACATGCTGCCTCCTGGAAAGGTTTTGTTTGCTTTGATAGGCTTTTGTTATCAGCATAAATCTATTTGCATGTTTTGATCTTTATCATTTTGAGGAGGTATCATGGGTTTAGCCACTCATCCTTTTGTGGTCAATCTAACTAAGGACAATTATGAGTCCTAGCAAAGAGGCATCGTGATACATCTCAGGTGGCTGCATCTTTTGCCTCATCTTTATGGACTCATACCTAAACCATAGACACCTATGAAGAAATTTGTTTGGGGTAACAATTGAGATCATGTTGTAGGTTTAATTTGTACCACTGTTGATTATGATATTACGTGTGATATTCCCATCTATGATAACCCACACATACTTTGGACAAAAATTTGGGAGTTGTATGGAGACTCACATGTCTCACCATTTCCAAATGATCCTACAACATGTTGCCTCATTCCACTTGATGATGCAGATAATATACCTTATGATGATGATACTTTAGAGGAGATTGAGTATATGGCATGTCTTGAATGTTCAGAGATAGAGACCTCTCTTGCTCCCTCTTCTCCTCCTATTGAGATCACATATTCTTCATCACCTGTTGCTACTTTAGAATTCAGTGTTGCATCATCATTGGCATATAGTAATTCTGTGTAGCAGGTCAATATGAGTCTTTCAGATCCACCTCATCGAGACTTTTATCTTGCAAACATATCATCGGGTAAGTGCAAAAAGATGGGGGGCCAAAAAGTGGCCAAATTATTTTCAAAAAAAAAAAAACGCGAGCACGTTATAACGCGCTCACGTTATGGCTTGGTAATGATGAGCCTAAGGCTCGTCAAAACCAAGCCATAACGCGCTCGCGTTATAATGTGAGCACGTTTTGACTTGCTATAAATTAAAAAAAAGTTTCTATCTCATTTCATTTCTTTCTTCTCCTCTATGCCCGCAGCCTGCAAACCCTAGAAAGCACGCTTGTGTTTTGCAAAACTTAATTCAACACAAAAACCTTATCGATTCATCGCCAAAATGCCGCCACAATGTCGAGCACGCCAAAGGAGTGAGTTATATATTTTTTTTAAATTTATTTCTAAATAGGTAGGTTTGAGTTGATTTTTGATGTATATTTCGTTAATTGTCAAGAAATGTTAATGCACCTCCTCCTCCTCCTCCTCAAAATCCACAAAATCCTAAGGAGGAAATACCTGTAGAACAACAACCTCCTCCATCCATTCCTTGACATGCGCCTGGAACACAAGAAAATATAATGGGGCAAATTGAAAACAACAAAAAAGAAATTGAAGATATAATTGCAAGGTTGAAAGATCCTTCCACTTCAACCTTGCATAGGTCCACGCTTGCTAAATCTCTTGAATCTATGTTATCAAATGTAGATTTAATTAGCAAGCAAATAACTAGTTGGACAGATAAGAGGAGAGAGTTTAGAGATTATTATGTAGACAAGCTGTCATACCAAAATGTGAAAAAATTACAAATCACAAAATTAGACTTGTGTTCAATTTTCACAAACCCACAAACAAATCAACCTCCACCCATTACATGCAAGAGGTTCCCTATCCATTGGTGCAACAACCAAGCGATAAGGGACAATTTTGGGCAGAGGTGGTGGATGGTTTTTGACCATCCTCCATGCAATAATAATGAGGTCCTGCAATACTTTTTGAGGAAACTCTACTGTGAGTTTGTCCTCAATAAAGTGCCAAACTATTTTGATATGCGGGACTTCCAGGGTAGAGGTGGGGGGTCAGCACAAGATAGACCAGGGGCACGTCTTGACCCACAGTGGGTAGTGAGATGAGTAATCAGTAGACCAGCCCATGAGCATGTTTCTATCCCTTCCATTGTGAAGGAGAGTGTTGAGGTCGATACACTTCAGTCCATTGATGCCTTGACCCAGAGCATCATAGAGCATGCCGGTCCTGCAGCACAGAGTGGGTTGGGAGATAGTGCGAGCAGTAGGGTCCCACCCCATGCTTGTCAGGCTTGTGGGTCAGCCTGTGGTTATGACCCCATGGATAGTCAGGACGCAGGTGCACAGGCTACATCTGCAGCTGAGCAGATGGTGATGATAGATACCCTCCTGAGTGAGACTTTTGGCCTTGGTACTCAGGTAAATATTAGCAAGTTTATTGAATGTAATTGATTAAATTTTATTTTTGAAATGCAAGATTAACTAATTTAAATTGATGATTTTAATGAAATTTCAGGGTCATAGCGTCGATGTAGTTTTCAGTGGTTCTCCTCCTGCATTTTACACTAGATCATCTACTGTCGGGGTATGTAACTAGTAAACAATTATAAATATTACATGTGAATAGCATCATTATATGAATGGTATTCTAATATTTAATTTTGGATGTTGAATAGGTTAATATTAAAGATTTCACGGTAACACTTGCCAGCGATGGTGGACTTCAAAGCTTTACGGAGGTAATAAAATAAATAGTTTAATGAATGAATTTTACTTACTAGATTTTTGTATGTGACTTGTGTGCTTTATTGTGTGTACTTCCATGTTTAGATGAATGTGTGTGTATGTTAGGAGCCATGATTTGCATCACTATTATAGTTTTTATAATTGAATAATGTTGTTTTATTTCCAGATGATGCAGGCTGCGGAGACACCTCCCCATGTTCATAGGGCAATGGAGCAGGGTGTGGCCTCTGTGATTCATAGCTCCATGGCATTGAGAGGGGTATGAGGTAGATTAGTAAATTTCAATTTACATTCATTGTTATAATTGTCTATTTTTGAAAAATCAAAAGATTATTGATTTGAAGTTTAATTTCTATCTGGATGGTTTCTATAGGACATGACATCACCACAGCCTATTCCTGCTACTGAGGCAAGTGAGGAGACAGATTATATGGTAGCGGTAAGTGATTATTTTGTTAAATGTTTTATTTTTTATAACATGTAATTTCTATATATTAATGTCTATACTTTTTATTGTAACAGCTAAAGATGCAGGAAGAACTAAATAGAAGGAGCAGCCCTCGGGTTCGTAGTAGACCACCCACATGCACGTCTCAATCCCCTAGAAGATCAAAGGCTACTCGTGATCTATTCTCTTCACCAGCCAGAGGGGAATGACTTTTTATTGTGTTCCTTTGTTGTATGCCTATATGGCATTTGTGGACATATATTTTGTATTGTATATAGTTGACATTGTATGCCTATATGGCATTCTTGTAAGCCTATATGGCTATTTTGTACATATGTTATACTTATATCAACAGGTATTGATGTATGCCTATATGGATATGTGGTTAATACAAATCTTTTTTATTGATGGCGTCCATACTTGCATTATAAATCCACGTTTGAATAGATATTTGTAGATGGCTACTTCAAAAATTTAAAGTCCAATTGTATTACATAGGATGTTTGTTGATCCAATAAGCTAACTATTGTTATTCAAGTATCACCTAAACCTCATTTTGGAACTAAAAGATAAAAGTTGCATTTAAAAAAAAATAAATCATCATGTTGAACAAAAAATATTAATATTCTTTATGAGTAGCATACAATGTCAACTATATGCAATACAAAAAAATGAATCATCATGTTATTCTTTATGTTTGAGATCCTAAAAATGACTAAGTCTGGTAGCCTGATATCCTAAAACACTAGGATGAATATCCAAGTCATTAGGATGATTGTGCCTTGAGAAAAAGTTATTAAGATGAGCGCCTAAAGGAGACTTTCTTAAACATTCAAACATTGAGCAACAAGCATGAAGGGTTAAGGTGCAATTTGCAACTCATAAAGCCTCAAAAGGGTGCCCAACTTGGAGAGAGCATTCATTTAAGACAAGGCACCCATTGACACCTATTCCGCCATAATAGTACGCCTAAGGTGGAAGGAGAACAAGCCTCTAGTAAGTGAAGCGCACCTATTGTCTAAACCACTTCATTATGGCGCCCTAGCATGAGGATTATATAAGTCAATAGGAAATGGAGATTATAATGCAAATGAAGGACTAAGTGGCATTTTCAATAAGCATCAATTCACCTTGAGCTTTCAATAAATACATCAAATTGAGCCCCATAAGCCTAGGCACCCTTTGCCTTGAAAAGAACCTTGTATTGGCACCTTGGAGGAAATCAACTTACAATGACAAGTCTTAGAGGTTTCTCATTTTGGATGATGTCTTTTGAGATTAACTACAATGATTGAAAGTTAAGATGAGTGGAAAGAACCTATCTTGAACCTTAGGCGCCCTTCATGTAATTTCCCACCATCATGAGCGCCTAGATCTAAGGAGTGAATGAAGGATCTTAACATCAAGAAGCATGTTATCAATCAACTTGGAGAAGTCTTTGACAATAATTATGATGAATTGAGTACATGGAAGTAAAGTACATATCAACTCCAAAGTGTGCCTAATGATCAATAAGAAATTCTTCCAAATCAAAGGCGCTCATTGTGAATTTTCCTACTAGTTTTGGCGCCTTGAAGTCTAAGTGCATGAAAATCATGAGGATGAGCGCTTAGGGATGAGATAGTCTTCATAAGAGTTTAAATAAGAACATCATCAAAATGCGCCTTGGTAGAGAGACTTGAGACCATCATCAAATAAGCCAAAATATCTATCTCCAGTCTGGGCACAAATTCTAGCTCCTCCCAACTCAAATGAGCGCCCAAGTTGAAGACAATTTTCATCTATACAACCCTCAGATTGTGCCTTGATTGAGGAAGGGATTTGAACCTCAAAATTTAATCATCTCAAGACAAAAGCTTCCTTAGACACTTGGCATTTGATTGAAATCATAGAGAATTAGAAAGAACCACCTAAGGATGTAAGGCGCACTTTTCACCCATACAAGCCTAAAATTGCGCCTAAGGGAAATAACTTGATTTCATATCAATAGGTGTGTGCCTTGAGAGAAAGGATCACTCTAGGTCATTTTCAATTGTTGAAAGCACAAAAATGATAAAGATAAAGGCAATTGAGTTAGGCACACTTTAGCCTCTGAGGACACCTCAATGAGCGCCTTGGGTGAAATTGCATGAGATGACCTTTTGGAGTGAGCGCTTGAAAGATAGAATTCATTCTAAGACATGTCTCATCATTTAGAATTACAAAATTGCAAGTATAAAGACATTTAAATCTAGGCACACTCTCCATCAGTACAAACCCATTCTGGTGCCTAAGGGAGAAATTGCATTAAAAGACACCTTTTAAATGAATCTCTTAAGGGAGATTGACCTCTTTAAGCCATTACAATTGTTTGAAATCATTTAAAGTGATAAATATGGACCAACTTGTGTTAGGCGTGTTTGCTCTTCTTTTTACTTATATATGCGCCTAGATTTTTAGTAAGATTATTCCATGTTTAAAGAGGATTCCTTTGTGTTATAAAATGTTTATCATGAGGATTGATGTGTTTCTTGGTTTGTATTGTAGGAAGATTGAAGGAAAAGGTAGGAGCAAGAGCTTGGAGTCGCCTAGAGTCATCATGTAGCTGCTCCAAAGGAGCCTTTCACATTCATTCATGCCAGAGAGTTAAGATGGAAGTAATCACTGCCAAGGAAACACCACTTCAAGAGGTAGCTACTCCAAGAGGTCACAACAAGATATATTTCAATTCTTCTTCATCAACGACATCACTAGTTGCATCATGTTCGAAGACTTCCATCTATCGCTTCAAGTTCCATTCATCTTCAAGTATCAACTAGATTCTTCATCAATCATAGCTTCAAGATCAACATGTAGCCACTCCAAAGGAACTTCTCATCATCATCAAGCATTCCAAAGACATCCATTCAATTTCAAGTCCCTTTGATACATTCAAGCCTCCTTAAGAAGTCATCTACTTCACATATAAGGGAAAGTGTTATCATCAATATCTACACTTCAAAGGACCTTTCAAGTTGAAACACTTCTTCATCGAACATTCGAAGACATCCATCCAAGCTTCAAGTTCTTTTACAATCTTCAAGTCTAGGAGAAATTGCATCTAGTGAACTCATTAATTGGCGCCTAGGAGGAAAAGACCTTAAACTTACATTATTTTGTCAGCACTTTAGAAATTGAGCCATTCCTAATCAATTGGAGTCATAAATATCAAATACAAAGTCAAATTGGACTTAGGCGCCCCTTCATGTAATTTCCCACCATCATGAGCGCCTAGATCTAGGAAGATCATCCAATTGCACCTAGGAATAAGATACAAGTCCAAGACCTCAAATTTGAGCACCTAGAAGTGTGATGGATTAAAGAAGCTACATTGGCACCTAAGGGTAAGTTGTATCTAATGACATCACCTAATTGAGCGCCTAGGAGGTATAAAGCTTAACATTGACATGAGGACAAGCGCTTAGTAAAGGAGAGTTTCTCAAACATTTAAACATGTGAATGAAGTCATAGAAATGCACTAAGTCATCTAGGCGTCATTTTCCCCTTGTGTACCCTTACATTTGCACCTAAGAAGAAGTTGCTTTAGTTCATTGGATTGTTTGAGTATTGAGGATTTCTTAGCAATGCTTTGCAACTTTACACTGCCTCCTTCTGACAATTTTTGGGGCAGCAGAAAACCTTTCACCACAGGCAAACACCTTAGAGATATAAAAAACTGAGAGAGGTTATTGTAGAGGCACTCTACATGATCATGTTTCCTTAGACGAAATATTTCTAAGTGACACAGTTTTCAAGTAACATCTCGTCAAAGATTGCTGCCTCTTTACACTTTGGACTCTTCAGGGATATCGTCGGTACAATGTAGCTTGGACTATTTTGACATGTTTGGGTGAAAAACAGGACCATGCAGCGTAAATGTACCCATCTGGACGCGTTGGAACAGTCAGTTTGGTCGCATCAGGAATAGGATGAAAGTTACACCCCTTTGCAACTTTACACTACCTCCTGACGATTTTTGGGGCAGCAGAAAACCTTTCACCATGGACAAATGTCTCAGAGATATAAAAAACTGAGAGAGGTTATTGTAGAGGTACTCTACATGATCACGTTACCTCAGACGAAATATTTCTAAGTGACATGGTTTTCGAGTAACATCTCATCAAAGATTGCTACCTTTTTGCACTTTGGACTCTTCAGGGATATCGTCGGTACAATATAGCTCGGACTGTTTCGACATGTTTGAGTGAAAAACAAGACCATGCCTAGTGTAAATGTACCCATCCAGACATGTTGGAATAGTCAGTTTGGTCACATCAAGAGCATGACGAAAGTTACACCCCTTTGCAACTTTACACTGCCTCCTTCTGATGATTTTTGGGGTAGCAGAAAACATTTCACCACGGGCAAATGTCTCAGAAATATAAAAAACTGGGAGAGGTTTATGTAAAGGCACTCTACATGATCGCGTTGCCTCAAACAGAATGTTTTTAAGTGACACAATTTTTGAGTAACATCTCGTCAAAGATTGCTACCTTTTTGCACTTTGGACTCTTCAGGGATATCGTCGGTACAATGTAGCTCACATTGTTTCGACATGTTTGGGTGAAAAATAGGACCATGCCTAGCGTAAATGTACCCATCTAGATGCATTGGAATAGTCAGTTTGGTCACATTAGGAGCAGGACGAAAGTTACACCCCTTTGCAACTTTACACTACCTCCTTCTGATGATTTTTGGGGTAGCAGAAAATCTTTCACCACGGGCAAATGTCTTAGAGATATTAAAAACTAAGAAATTTATTGTAGAGGCACTCTACGTGATTGTGTTACCTTAGACGGAATGTTTCTAAGTGACACGATTTTTGAGTAACATCTCGTCAAAGATTGCTGCCTTTTTGCACTTTGGACTCTTTAGGGATATTGTCGGTACAATGTAGCCTGGACTGTTTCGACATGTTTGGGTGAAAAAAAGGACCATGCCTAGCGTAAATGTACCCATCCGAATGCGTTAGAATAGTCAGTTTGGTCGCATTAGGAGTAGGACGAAAGTTACACCCCTTTGCAACTTTACACTGCCTCCTGACGATTTTTTGGGCAGCAGAAAACCTTTCACCACGGGCAAACACCTCAGAGATATAAAAAATTGAGAGGTTATTGTAGAGGCACTCTACGTTATCACGTTGCCTTAGACAAAATGTTTCTAAGTGACACAGTTTTCAAGTAACATCTCGTCAAAGATTGCTGCTTTTTTGCACTTTGGACTCTTCAGGGATATCGTCGGTACAATGTAGCTCAGACTGTTTCAACATGTTTGGGTGAAAAATAGGACCATGCCCAGTGTAAATGTACCCATTTAGATGCGTTGGAACAGTCAATTTGGTCACATCAAGAGCAGGATGAAAGTTACACCCCTTTGCAACTTTACACTACCTCCTTCTGACGATTTTTGGGGCAGCAGAAAACCTTTCACCACGGGCAAATGCCTCAGAGATATAAAAAACTAAGAGAGGTTATTGTAGAGGCAATCTACATGATCGTGTTGCTTCAGATGGAATGTTTCTAAGTGACACAGTTTTTTAGTAACATCTTGTCAAAGATTGCTGCCTTTTTGCACTTTAGACTCTTCAGGGATATCATCGGCACAATGTAGCTCAGACTGTTTCGACATGTTTGGATGAAAAACAAAACCATGCCTAGCCTAAACATACCTATCCAGATGTGTTGGAACTGTCATCTTGGTCGCATCAGGAGCAGGACACCAAAAATGCAAAAGTTGCTTTGTGCAACTTGACAACATTAACACATTTTTGCAATATGACTCAAAGACCCAAACTGACCCCAAATGACTCAAAGTGACTTAAAATCACCTTGATTTTGGCACCCAATGTACATTATAGAGGTTTAGGTGCTCCTTATCATTCAAAGGCACATTTGTCTCCTTTCATCCATTTTGGCGCCCTTATGTAGATTTTTCAACTTGATTTGGTGCCCTGTATGTGAAGGAAGATCTAACAACATGAAAGTGGATGTCGTTATGCAAGAGTTTGGATCATCAAAATTGAAAGAAATAAGTCTATTAAGCTTGGGCACCCTTGGTCTTCTTTTCATTCATTATGAGCGCCTTGAGAGAATGGTATATAGGTCATCATCATGATTGGGCGCCCTGGATCCAGAGTGTTAGAGAGATCATCAAATGGTGTCTAGAGGAAGTAGGGTGAGTTATGAGTTCGGTCGCATCAGGAGCAGGACACCAAAAATGCATAACATGATGTAAAAATTTGTATATGTGTAAAAATGCAGGAGGAAATAAAAAAAGACAAACCTTACAAATTAATGTGCATACTTACAACTCAATGTAACATGACTTTACAAAATCAATGTGAATACTTATAAATTAATCCAATGAACCATCTGGGTCTGCTCTACTCTTTATTGTGTCAAGTATTGCTTCATGGTTAGACTCACGCACCTTCCACAAGATTTTGTTCAAGGGTCTACCCCGATACTTTATCAAATAAACATTGGATGCCACGACAAGGTTCGAGTAATGAAGAATCTTCCGATGCGTGTCAAAGTCTTAAAACAGCCAAATATTAACACTCTTATGTGGGTACCTTCTAAGCCATGTTCCAGTAATAACCACTGAGCATGTAGGGTATTCGATGTTTTCTCCATCTATAATAGGGGCCTCCAATTTCTTTTTGGCCTCAACACAATGACATAAGTAATAGTCTGTTCCCTTTTCATTATCTTCATCTATAATAACTGCATATACGTGCCCTACATTGATATGTGTAGCAAATTAGATGAAATTAGTCAACATTACAAAAACACTACAAAGTAAGATGACATTACCTGGTTGAACTAGATGAAATTAGATGCATATACGTGCCCTATATTATCTGGTTGAACTAAATCTGATATGTGGTCAAAGTCAACTGATGATTCCATCTGTGTTAGTTCTAGTGCCGTCAGGGGTCGATACGTGTCAAGTGGACTAAGATAACTTAGCTGCCATTCGTCAACCCACTCCTTTGACTCGCACTCATCCCAGACTTGAATTGTACAGGAAGAACAATAGCATGACATCTTTCGCGTATGGATACTCCATGAACCTGCAATTGAGCTTCTGAAAGAGTGCATTTCATTTGATCCTATCAGTGTACAACAGTCCTCATATGGTGCAATGTTAGTATCATCTATCAACCAAAAAAATCTACGAACTGAAGACTTACCTTCATTACCTGGACCCATGGAAGCATTACACCAATCAACAATCAATTTTGCATTTGTTAACTTTGCATTGTCTTTATACTTTAACTCTTCTCGTGCTATGGCTCTTTTGATACATGCTTCTGCACTATCATGCTCCCCCTTTCCATGCCCGACCTCACAAAAGTTCCACATATGCTGAATACCTGTAAAATTATGCCTCCTACTCAGCCAATAGAAATTTTGTGAGTTCTTGAATTGTGACGCACAGTTATCCGACCATATGATATGCTGACTGAACGATATGCCCCTTCTAGCCAAATCATTGTAGAACACCTGAAAGCAACCTTGTACGAACTCCGTAGAATGCGTGCGATCATCACTAATATAGAAATTATACTCCCTTATGATCTTTTTGTCATCTTCTGTACTATCATTTGCATGAATGAATGCGATGTGCACAAATATAGAAACTTGTGTGGAGTTGTAATATTGTGATTGCACCTCACACTGTGGTTGTAGACTATAGTTCTGTGCAAAGTTGACGACTGAAACAATGCTACCAACTGGAAATGTGTCCTTGCATAACTTGAATTGCAAGTCCAACCATCGAGCTCTATGGGCATGTCTTGCATACTCATACACTATGCTGTCACGAAATATAGGCATAAACTGATACACTAGAATCTTTTCAATAACCAATTCACACCTCTTTGCTTCTTTACCATCTTTTGTATTGTATGCCACTATTTTATACTTGCCAAACTCTACTAGTTCATTTCCAACTGCATGTGTTCTTTCCATATGTTCACATATTGGCAAATGTTGCAACCACCACAATGATGACATGTGCCATCCAAGCATAATTTCTTGTAGAATATTTGACCTTCATCTCTTTCACATAAAATTCTTGATATAAAGTCTTTTGAAGATGTTGGTGGGGCATATATGGCACAACCCTGCAAATCATTGTTAGTATGCATATCTAAACATATAGACCTATAAGCATCAAAATGGTTAGAAAATTCAATATGTAATCTACAACAACAAGTAGTGCGTGTGTGATTTATCTTGACATAGAAACATTTTAGCATTTCAAAATATCTTTGACAAATTTTAATTTGAGGATACTTCTCTAGAAATTTACCATAAAACTATGTTTGAGTCTCATCCAAAAAATACTTTGGATGTGGCTCACGGTTCTGACTACCGATTCTCCTTCTTACCACATCCCTTTGATTCAAATATACCCTTGTGTAATTCTTCCAAAAGTCTTCAATTAGTGATCTTAATGCTTCAACAATTAGTTTATCTTTTCGGTAGTCTCCTCGAGAATGCCCATAATTCATTAGCATTAGTGTCCTCAATTCTTTGGCATCTTCCAACGGCTCTTGATAAAGTTTTCCTATTAATTCTCAATTCTTGACTCGTCTTTCTAATGAGATGAGCTTTCCTCATTTGACTACTTACTATAGTCGATGTAATCACACACCGTGTTGCATTACTATCTTTTGTGCGTGAGGTGTTATTCACACTCTCATACGCACTCATGAGATTCTTGACAATAGATTTTTCACTTGAAGCCTCTGATGTTCTCAACCCAAGAATCTTCATGATGGACCTATACTTTTTACTTCGCATCATTTCAATGAATAGTTGACATCTTGCAGTCTCATTTAACTTTTCAAAGAACAATCTCCAAATCTTATGAGCATATCTTCTACAAGTGCGTTTTAGAATCTTACCTTCCATTGGCTGCAAAATATTCTCATCAATATCAATCAAATACTCTAGCTTTCTATGCAAAATTCTAGGTGGTGTTAAGTTAGGTAAATTCATCTCAACATTAGGAATTTTATCAATATTTAAATGAGATAGGCTAGATGGCATACCTTCGATTGAAGATGGAATAGATGACATACTTTGAGGTTGAGGTGGGAATGATGGCGTACCTCCTTCATCACATGTGAGTGATGATGTACTCTCAACTTGAGATGTGGTAGATGGTGTCCCTACATGTTGACTTGCAGTAGAGAACATGTCTCCAACTATGGTATTCAAATCTCTTGTAGCACAAAGTTTTTGCATTCGTTGTCTTTGTGCCACTAATACCATATCTCTTTGTGATGGTTGTGGTTCCTCTTCAATTGGTATGTCTTCATTTATCGTGTCCAATTTCCTCTTCTCACGAAGTTTCCTCATAGCCACTGCTTTCTTTGCATTCTTAGCTTCTATCTCTTCCTGTGTTGGTTTAATTCTTGATCGTTTCCTCGGCATGACGGAGAATTTGTCTGTAGCATGATAAAGAGGCCAATATTACTTCCTAAGAAATGAATACAAGATAATAGTGGGACTGTAGTTTTATTATGTTGTGAGGATTTATTCTTGTATAGTTTGACATCATGGTATGTTAAGGTCTTTTTATTACACATAATTATTAAAGAGCCCAAGTGTAGAAAATATACATGGCATCATGTGAGATTGTACGCTGCTTTCTTGATTGGGAATGTGTCTATTTAAACATGTATGATAAAGCATAATAAAGTAATTCAATCCGAATTAAGGAAAATGTAAAGAACATGCATGTAAAGACTTGACATACCTAAAAAATGAAGATTCGAATGGAGAGAGTGGCCAATTATGTAGTGTTTTTTTCTTCTTGCATCAAACTCCTCAACAATTTGAGTTTTTCACCACTTTCTTCCTTTTCAATGTTAAATTGAATAACACTCAAATATAATTACTAACAACAATACTATTAACCAATCTATAATGTTAAATTCCTAAAATTGAATCACAATTAACATTGCAACACTACAAAAATTGAAACTTGAATAGATATATATCAAACTTGGTGTGAAAACTATGTTATTTCCTCCTTCTCAAGTTGGCAAAGCAAAAAAGGTGGTGGAAAGATCATGCAAAGGTGGTACAATGTATCAAATATGCATGTGAACTTCCCAACAACATGAAAGCAGTTCTTTTTTGTCGGAGCACGCACATAATCAATATGAAAATAGAGCATGTGGGCCTGGATCATGGGGGTCAACACTTTTTTACCATTTCTATAGCAAGATAAAACGCAAGCACGTTAGAACGCGCTCCCGTTTTGTCCTGCTATAGATTGATCAGATCCTATGCATTTCTCTTTCCAAACCTTCCCCTTCAGACTTGAATGACCACAAGGTTTTTGAGGGAGAACTTTTCCTATTTCCTGCAAGAGCTTGCCAGATGCTCCGCCATAATCCCTCAACCCTCAACCCTAAACCTTATCCCTAAACCCTAATCCCTCAACCCTCAACCCTAATCCATCATCCCTCAACTCTAATCCCTCATCCCTAAACCCTAAATGCTATCCCTATTCCTAAACCCTCAATAGACTTGATACTATACCTTAAACCCTAATCCCTTATCCCTAAACCCTCCAACCCTATCCCTAATCCTTATACCCTCCACACTCTACCTTAAACCCTAATCCCTCGACCCTCAACCCCATCCCTAAACCCTTGACCCTCGAACCTCAACCCTCAACCCTCAATGTCAAACCCTAATCCCTCAACCCTTAACTATGATCCCTTGACCCTAAACCGTAAACCCTAAAGCCTCAACCCTCAACCCTCAAAGTCAAATCCTAATCCCTCAACCCTTCACTCTAATCCCTCAACCCTAAACCCTATCCCTAAACCCTCAACACTATACCTTCAATCCTAATCCCTCAACCCTAAACCCTAATCCCTCGACCCTCAACCCTAATATGTCATCCCTCAACTCTAATCCCTCATCCCTAAACCCTAAATGCTATCCCTATTCCTAAACCCTTAATAGAATCGATACTATACCTTAAACCCTAATCCCTTATCCCTAAACCCTCCAACCCTATCCCTAATCCTTATACCCTCCACACTCTACTTTAACCCTAATCCCTCGACCCTCAACCCTATCCCTAAACCCTTGACCCTCGAACCTCAACCCTCAACCCTCAATGTCAAACCCTAATCCCTCAAGCCTTAACTATGATCCCTCGACCCTCAACCCTATCCTTAAACCTTAAACCCTAAACCCTCAACCCTCAACGTCAAATCCTAATCCCTCAACCCTTCACTCTAATCCCTCAACCCTAAACCCTATCCCTAAACCCTCAACACTATACCTTAAACCCTGATCCCTCAACCCTCAACCCTAAACCTTATCCCTAAACCCTAATCCCTCAACCCTAGTCCGTCATCCCTCAACTCTAATCCGTCATCCTTAAACCCTAAATTCTATCCCTATTCCTAAACCCTCAACAGACTCGATACTATACCTTAAACCCTAATCCCTTATCCCTAAACCCTCCAACCCTATCCCTAATCCTTATACCCTCCACACTCTACTTTAACCCTAATCCCTCGACCCTCAACCCTATCCCTAAACCCTTGACCCTCGAACCTCAACCCTCAACCCTCAACGTCAAACCCTAATCCCTCAACCCTTAACTATGATCCCTTGACCCTCAACCCTATCCCTAAACCCTAAACCCTCAACCCTTAATGTCAAATCCTAATCCCTCAACCCTTCACTCTAATCCCTCAACCCTAAACCCTATCCCTAAACCCTCAACACTATACCTTAAACCCTAATCCCTCAACCCTCAACCCTAAACCTTATCCCTAAACCCTAATCCCTCAACCCTCAACCCTAATATGTCATCCCTCAACTCTAATCCCTCATCCCTAAACCCTAAATGCTATCCCTATTCCTAAACCCTCAACAGACTCAATACTATACCTTAAACCCTAATCCCTTATTCCTAAACCCTCCAACCCTATCCCTAATCCTTATACCCTCCACACTCTACTTTAACCCTAATCCCTCGACCCTTAACCCTATCCCTAAACCCTTGATCCTCGAACCTCAACCCTCAACCCTCAACGTCAAACCCTAATCCCTCAACCCTTAACTATGATCCCTCAACCCTCAACCCTATCCCTAAACCATAAACCCTAAAGCCTCAACCCTCAACATCAAATCCTAATCCCTCAACCCTTCGCTCTAATCCTTCAACCCTAAACCCTCGACACTATACCTTAAACCCTAATCCCTCAACCCTAAACCTTATCCCTAAACCCTAATCCCTCAACCCTCAACCCTAATCCGTCATCCCTCAACTCTAATCCCTCATCCCTAAACCCTAAATGCTATCCCTATTCCTAAACCCTCAACAGACTCGATACTATACCTTAAACCCTAATCCCTTATCCCTAAACCCTCCAACCCTATCCCTAATCCTTATACCCTCCACACTCTACTTTAACCCTAATCCCTTGACCCTCAACCCTATTCCTAAACCCTTTACCCTCGAACCTCAACCCTCAACCCTCAACTTCAAACCCTAATCCCTCAACCCTTAACTTTGATCCCTCGCCCCTCAACCCTATCCCTAAACCCTAAACCCTAAACCCTAAAGCCTCAACCCTCAATGTCAAATCCTAATCCCTCAACCCTTCACTCTAATCCCTCAACCCTAAACCCTATCCCTAAACCCTCAACACTATGCCTTAAACCCTAATCCCTCAACCCTCAACCCTAATATGTCATCCCTCAACTCTAATCCCTCATCCCTAAACCCTAAACGCTATCCCTATTCCTAGACCCTCAATGGGCTCGATACTATACCTTAAACCCTAATCCCTTATCTCTAAACCCTCCAACCCTATCCCTTAACCCTAATCCCTCGACCCTCAACCCTATCTTGAAACCCTTAACCCTCTAACCTCAATGTACTCAACCCTCAATGTCAAACCCTAATCCCTCGACCCTTAACCCTTAAAACTTGAACCCTAAAACCTATCCCTACATGCTCGACACTATATCTTAAACCCTAATCCCTTAACCCTCATCCCTAAAGCCTCAACCCTAAATCATTAAACCTGCAACCCTAAACCCTATCCCTAAAGCCTCAACCCTAAATCATTAAACCTTCAACCCTAAACCCTATCCCTAATCCCTCTACCCTCGACACTCTTATTTAACCCTAATCCCTTGACCATTAACCCTATCCATCAACCTCAACCCTCAACCCTCAACTCTCAACATTAAACCTTAATTGATCAACCCTAAACCCTAATCCCTCAAACCTAAACCCTATCCCTAAACCATCAACCCTCAACACTATACCTTAAACCCTAATCCCTATCCCTCAACCCTTAACCCTTAAAACTTAAAGCCTATCCCTACACCCTCAACACTTGACACTATATCTTAAGCCTTAAACCCTCATCCCTAAAGCCTCAACCCTCAATCCTTAAACCTTCAACCCTAAACCCTAATCCGTCAACCCTAAACCCTATCCCTAAACCCTCAACCCTCAACACTATACCTTAAACCCTAATCCATCAACCCTAAAACCTAATCGCTCAACCCTTAACCCTAAACACTATCAATAAACCCTCAACCCTCGACACTATACCTTAAACCCTATGAGAAAAGCTTTGCGTATGGTACATCCACAGTGAGTAATTAACAGTTGAAATCAGAAGCATGATCATTATGAGAAAAGATTTGCATTGGGGTACATCTATGTTTCTTGCTGTCCACCCCACACTTAGGGAAGGTATATTGTTATGAAACAAGCAAATAATCTCCCATTGTTTACTGGCTCTATCCACAAGAACTACTAAACTATACCTTAAACCCTAATCCCTCAACCCTAAACTTTCAACCCTAAACCCTATCCCTAATCCCTCTACCCTCAACACTCTACCTTAAACCTAATCCCTTGACCCTTAACCCTAAACGCTATCCCTAAAGCCTCAACCCTAAACCCTAATCCCTCAAGGTCCTAAACTCTAATCCCTTATCCCTAAACTCTAAATCCTATCCCTACATGCTCAACCCTCAATCTTAAACCTTAATCACTCAATCCTTATCCACCCCTCTCCTCCCCTATCTGGCTCACTCCCATCTCTACCCTCCTCTGCCCTCGACACTATACATACATACATATAGGCATACATAGATAGATACATACATATAGGCATACATAGATACATAGATACATACATATAGGCATACATACATACATACATACATACATGATTAATAGCCTTTAACATAAAAAAATTTAAGGGGAACATAACGCGCTCGCGTTATGTCAAACATGACAAACAACACAGTTTTGCGGAAAAGAAAAAATGTAAAGTAAAAAATAATGCGAGCGCATTATAACACGCTCACGTTATGTTTTGCTTTGGGAATCCCAAGCCTTGGGCTTGGGATTTGCTTTGGATTTCCAACCCAAAGGCTTGGAGTGCCTTTTGAATAGTCACAGATGTGTTTTTCCATATTCTTCAAGATTTCACATAATTTCGTTCGTGCTAACCCTCAGATTTGCACATGTTTCAAGATCAAACAAATTGAACACCTGGGTAATCTTAGGCTTTCTCTTAGTTATTTGACGATGTGATTTTTTTCATATTTTAACAAAGTTAAGCCTTTCATCTTTAATTTCTTTTGTTTGTGTGTCTGTTTTTGGGCAAAAACCACTGTTTGGTCTTTTTTTCATTGTAAATTAACTATTCATTGAAATTTTAAAAAAATTACATATTTAGAAACTAGACTCCATTCTACAAATATTAAAAAAAGAAAAAAATGATTTTCAATTAGTTTTCAAAATTTATAGGGGTAGCACGGCCAAAATTCTATTTTTTAGGATGTGTCCACTTTGAAAATTAGTAAAAAAACAAATATTCGTCAAAAAATTATCAGAAAAATCAGGCATAAACTACATGCTATTAGCTAATTTCTCACTAAAGTGATTTTAAAAATACCAAAAAAAAGTTGACCTTTTGAGGGAGCCACAAAACATGCTATGTTATGTTTTTTTGACAGAAACAACACCAATTTCTATGGCTCCCTCTTTTGAACCCCTTATTCTATGCCATTTTTTTAAAAAAATAGTAGTTTAGAAAGACGACTCAGAGCACTACGAACATTGTTTTGGTTGCATCTCCAAATTGTTTTTGTAACTATGCTCAATTTCTCATCCAAGGCCAGTATTTCCTGATTTCAGAAGAAAAAAAAAAAGTGGCCACTTAAGACCCCTTTTTGGCCCCCCATCTTCTTGCACTTACCCCATCCTTGTTTGTGGAGTCTCACATTGCTAATTTGGAGGACACATTTGAGGGTTTATCTCTCTTGTTTGATGCTATCTCAGTTGTCTTTGCATTAACACCTTCATCTTCTGTGTTTCCAAATGCAGTTCATATCATATCCTCTCCTGGGTCTTCTTCTTTGATTGGGCAGACAATTTCTATTTTGGAGAAGACATATTTTCCCAGTATGAGGTCACTTGAGTTGCATTCAGAGGCACACATTTCGATATGGGTTCCCTATTCATCCAAGATGTGGGAATGGCTTCTACATTCACCAGTGGATTTATTTTTTCTGAAAGGGAGAAATGTTGTTTGTAGGCAGTGAATTGGATTATGTCTTCAAGATCTCTTCATTGGTTCTGGAGCTTCTTCTTGGAGGGGATTCATATTCTCTATTCACTCTCTCTTATAGGGGGGTACTCATGATTGTACTCTTGCGATGGATTCATTCCATGGGGGGTCTTAGTGTCCTTTTTCCATCACATGTTCTTGTACTTTCTTTTTGTTTTTTCTCTCTTTTGGAGAGGAGTTTTCTCCCACTAGGTTTTTCTCCTTTTCTCCACCTTCTGAGAGATTCTTGTTGTTCATGGGTACCTAACATGGCTTTGTTGCCAAGACCCATCTTTCTTTCTTTTTAGCTTGTGTAATCTCCCTAAGTTGCACTTATGGGGGGTGTTGGTGAAAAATCATATTTCACTTTTACATAAGTTAATTAGGGAGATTCTTTTTAGGATAATGTTTCCTTTCTCATACTGGATAGATTTATGGTGAGTGACCTAAGCTTTCCTTTCCCACTTTGTCCCAATTTGGCAAGTGGTTATCTTTTAGGAAGGTTAGTTGTCTTTCTTTTTAGTGCTTGAGACATTTATGGCATGTATCATCATCTGCCATTTTTGTCTCTCTCCCACTTTAGCAAGTGGTTGCTTATTTATGTAACTCCAGTATTGTGAATGTAAAGCACACATATTTGAATGCATTTGGCTTGTGCATTATCCGCTTGCAGCTCTCTCTTGTAGAAGTTTTCCTGCAGATGATCCTGGCTCGTATGAGTCCTTGTGTGACTCTAACACCCTGGACACCCATTATGGAAGGGTTGATCTGGAAGCTTTCAGAGCAAGGATCCAGGGATGTGAAGATCACCCCATGCTTAATAACATTGTTACTAGCGGGATGTACCATGCAGCCAACTTTCCATATGCTATAGATGCCCTGGAGCTAGTAATTGAATACACCCAGAAATATAATCCTACCAATAGGAAGGTGGAACACCAAGGGCAATAATATGTAGACCTCTTAGCCAAAGGAATTGCTGATACCTTCAGGTTGCCACGGAGCCAGGAGGTCTTTGAAATAGACTTGAATGCCCTATCAATAGAGTATAACTCCAATGTCTCAGGATGCTGCAAGATTATGCATACCTCATGGATGGATCTAGATACAAGGGCAAAGGCAATCTCCAAGATGCCAAAAAATTTATATAGGTACATCTTCAACCCAAAAGTCCAATACATGATAACCCTATTGAGACGAATGGTAGGGAAGGAATACTCATGAGGATTCGAGTTGTGGATGTATGGCCTCATCCATTTTGTAAAAGATGTGGGTGGTGTAGTGCACTGGGCACAACTGATTAGCAACTCCCTACATGTAGGGATGGCTGGATAGAAGAAGAAGTAGAGGTTCTTGATGACCTCTTATGTGGTATATTCTTGCGCATACTAGGCCTAATTTGATGGACTTTACAGAGTCGGGAGGCCTGGTAGCAAGAAAGGAGAGTAGTTGATGTGGGAATATTACCCACAGCTAGAGAAAAAATAGTCTATTGTGCACTACAGAAGACTGAATGATTGTTTTATAATGTGGTTGGTCTGGTTAATGGAAGGGGACCGAGCCAAGTTGATGCAGAGCGTCCAGGGAAATCATGCAAAATGGTTTTCAACCACTCTTTAACATACATTTACCTTTGCATGTTTACCCATCGACGAGATCAAATTCATCGGCCAACCAAATCTCTTTCACGCCGAGTCCTTTCCTCTGGTCGATGGAACTTTGATTTTGCGCCTATCAGCGGGACCGTCACTATCGGCCTCCTCAATAGGTTTCACCCCGATGCTTGCAATCACCCCGATACATTCAGCTTTGTACATACAATCTTTGACTCGCTGTGCCGGTTCTGTCTACTGCTTCTACCGGTCGGTATTTGCATCCGCAGAAAATGTATGTTTCAACATACAATCGTTATATGCAATCGGAACATACAAATGACAACCCCCTATTGCCGGTTCCCTTTACCTTCACGGCCGGTAACCTTATGCATCTTAACCCAATGTATCTACAAAATGTATATTTCAATATACATTCAAAAACATACAACTCGAAGCATGCATTTGCTGAATATGCCTTCAGGATATGCTTTCGCCGAAGTCAACCGTTGAATTTCCTTGTATCAATCTGATGTACATTCATTACATACAATCTACCACATGCATCTGCGAGATACTCACAACCATTCAACTATGGGATACACAGAGAATGAACCCAATATGCATTAGCGATATACACAGAGATTGTATATCAACGGTGTATATCCACAACCTGCATCTTGATTATGCATCTGAAGGATTTGACCGACGTTGACCAACTTTGTATATCAGCCGATGTACATTTGCTACATGCAACCACGATAGACAACTGCGATATACATAGGAACATGCGATAGAGATATACAGACAAAATGTATATCCCGCATAGAAAAGCGATACACATAATTTGTATGTCTATTGAAACCATGCAGATTTTCACAGTTTTGACCTGCTTTATACTCAGCGATTGCACAGGACTATTCCTCCTGCAAATATACAGACTTTTGCACTTTGCCAACCTAGCACATGAGGATGCTAGGGTTTATCTAAGCATGTTGTAACCGATCCTGCAAACATGGAATGAACAAACATAAAATGCAAAACAAGAACATAAACTAATATATACAACCATTCCACTGATTATGAAGTAATCGAACTTGTGGAATGGGCTAAGAACCCATTTTGGTTCCAAAGCAGAAAATTGATTACATAGTGAATTTGAAAACCAAAAAGATAACACACACATGATATTCTTATTGCTCTCAGAAATGTATACAGATATCTGATTTCACAGTTGCACAACTTGCTTTCACAACTACTGCTCTGTCTAACATCTACTCTCTATCTCTTCACTTCTCTATCTGAAATCAATCAGATCTAGGCTATTTATCTACTTACTATGAGTAGTACTGTCTAGGTTCCCAACGGCTGGGAGACAATTCCAAGCGGCTGGGAAACAACAACCAACTAACAAACTCTTAATAGACTAACAACCTTGTCATGACAGATCGACAAGTGTCCTAGGAACTTACACAGAAACCTAGATGCAAACTACAATAATAGATATTGGTCAAACAGACCTTATTATAGTAAATAAAGATATGCCTAAGACATATCGAGACTTTAATCTTCTCCCTTAGGTGTATATTTGACTTGTTGAAGGGGTGCCCCTGCACCACAAGAGGATCTCAAGGAATGCCCAAGGGGTCATCAAAACACATGGGTCCTGGTCTATCTAGTTTCTGTACACTCAAAAACACGACTCGGTAGCCTGGGGGGGTTGAGTCAGCTTTGGAGCGCACATGGACCCCTCTCCTTGCCACAGGGTGAACCTCCACATCACTCTCACTCTCGTGGAAGTATCCAGTCAAGAGGAGGTGAGACACAAGGGTGGTTTGGCTCACTTGAGAGCTGGACTTTGCGGAGAGTGGTCGGTCGGTCCTGGGGCCTTTTTTGTGCGTTGATTCTGATTTGATGTTCTGTGACAGTTGTTGAAATAACTATATGACCTGAAGGGTCACTAGTCAATGTTGTTCTTCTGTTTGGATTTCTAAGGTTCCAGTGCTATGTAGGTTGACTATTGCTTTCATTGATACTTCTATCGATTTGGTGTTGTTGTTTGAACTGTTAGATGATAGCCTATATCCTTAACCTTTGTTGTTCTTGAATTGTTTGTTGGTCTTGTTGTGGTCTTGGGTGGATCTCCTCTATCTCATTGAGGATTTCCCTCACCCACTCGCCTCTAAATCCAAGGCACATTTGTGAGCCCAAACCAAGAGAGATAGTTAAAGCTAACCTCGATTTGACCTAGGGTTTGTTTGACCCAAGGTTTGACTTTGCATTGACCTTGTGTTGGAATCAAGGATTTTTTCGAAATGTTGACCAAATTTGACCTTGTGTTGGAATCAAGGGTTTGTGAATGCTCTATGATGCTAATTTTTTTTTCTTTTTAGTTTTTGGATGCATGCAAGCCTATATGAGTGCAAAACAATTTTTTTGTGTTTTTTTCTATTTATGGAAATGAAAGTGTTTTTTTTTCTATTCTAGTAATTAAAATATGGATGCAATCTAATATGAAGTTACCTAATGCAGTTGATCTTGTTTTTGTTTTATTTTTTTGAATATGTGGAACAATTACTCTAAGAAAAGGAAATTGCTTTGAAATGAATCTAATCTATGAGCTTTTGAAAGTAAACTACTCTAACAATGCAAGATCTAGTTAGCCTATCAAGGAAAAAACAACATGCATTTACTATTCCCAAGAGCAAATTGATTTTATAATTACTATGAAATAAAAAGCATGAAGGAACCTGGAATAAAGAGACGTTTGAGCCTCCACTACCCTCAGAAATCCTTGTATGACAAACTCTTATCCTCTTGCAACAACGAGGTGATCCTCTTGGTAACAATAATAAAGAGATGCAAAAAGAAGCTTTTGGAAGCTTGAATGAGAGATCAATGCGAGCTTGTGAGCATTGTGGCTTGTGATGTGGGTAGTGTATCGACACTATATGAGCTTTTAGCAAAGCTTGATAAGACAACAATAAAAGAAAAAGGCTCAGACGTCCTGTGTGAGCATATGAATGTTGATTGGACAACAAAAACCTGCAAGAACTATGTGCACAAATGAAATCGCCTCCTTTGTGCTTGGGGGAGGGGGTATTTATAGGTTTGGAGAAGGCATGAGAGGTGGAGAGGATGAAGATTAAACTCCCTTTTATTGAAGAGTTAACTTAGAATACACAAGAGTGATCTGGGCCAAAATTGGAATGATCTAACCAATTATAGTTTATCACTGAAGAGGAAATGTGTTGCAAATATGTGCCTATGATGTGTTGTCATTGATTTCAACATATCCCTTTGTCAGAAATAGAGGAAATAGTACAGATCAGTGAAGTAGATTGTTTCGCATTTCCAGAGGAATGAAGATCAAAGTATGCGGACCATATGGCTGTGTAGAGGATTGTCTAAAGTAGCTCCAGTTAAGATTTGAGAGGTCCACATGAAGATTTAAAGAATCTATGGCCATCTGAGTAGAATTCAGTTTTGCAGTGTTTAGAAGAGACAAAGTGACAAGAAATTGGTCCGGATTACTCCGCAATGAAAACTTATGATCTACAGATCTAGAGGCATGTTTGGGAAGTTAGTGTGTATCTTCAACTCAAGTGGTTCATGGTTTGGAGGTCCGCAAGCAATCTTTCTAGTGTGACAGTCATGGAAAATAGTGTTCTTGAGGTACCAGATGAAGATGCAAGTGATTCTGATGATTTGGAGTAGTATAGATGTTATTGTTGAATTCAATGTGCTTGTGGAGGTCTCTGGATCGTGTGCATGCTGTGTTGGAGGTCCGCATTGAAGATTGAGCTCGTTGTTGAAGATTTTTCCTTGGTGTTGTTGTTCTTCCCAATCTTGGCCGACTAGATGATTCAAGTGTGTTGCAGATGATCTAAGAGTAATTCTCTGGAGCGTAGCGTGTTGATCGAAGAAGATTCAAGTCCCAGATATGTTTGGTCGATAGTATAGTGATCTGCATTGAGTCAAGCTGACCTTGATTTTCATTCTAAGGTTGATGAAGTGTATAAATACTTGTGGATGAGTTGTGGAAAGTTGTCCTTGTGTGAAAATGATAAAATCATAAGAAAGGTACAGAGGCAGAGCAGAGAAAAGGAGAAGCAGAAGAGCAAGAGCAGTAGAGGATGAAGAGTTAATGAAGAAGTGTTTGGGGCAGAGAAGAAGTTTTGTAAGCTATCAATGGGACTAAACCGGGCATGAAGAAGATGCTATTTCTCAGTTCATTCTTTTTGTATTAAACATAAAATCTTGCAGGCAGTGAGCCTCTTTGAGCAGTGAGCTCTGGGTAGTGCACCCGAAGGTAAGTGCCTTCCCATTTCTTTTAAGTACTTTTAATAGGGTATGAATTTTGTGGGTTAGCCCCCACAGTGGTTTTCCCTTAACCGGGTTCCACATTAAAAATCTTGGTGTCAAGTCTGTTAATTGTGTTTCTGCTCATGTGTTGTTGATTCATGCTTTAATGTTTACATCATTAATCTGTTTGTAAGTTGTGAAAGAAGATTAAAAGCAGAAAAGGTTAAAGTTGTGGGACAACTAATTCACCCCCCTCTCAGTTGTCCAACCTAATTCCAACAATTGGTATCAGAGCCAGTTCCTCTAAAAGAAGCTTGACCACTTGAGGAGATCGAAGATGTCGACTTACAAGAAGGAAAGTCAGAGATTTGATGGAACAAATTACTCCCTTTTGAAGGTGTGCATGCAGTGTCATTTGCAATGTATGGGTGATGCCTTTTGGTTGATAACTAAGGATGAGTATAAGATTCCGAAGAATGGCCCTTCAACTCTAGACAAACTTAAGGAAGCGGAATACAATATTCGAGCTAAAGAAGAATTGTTGAGTGCCTTGACTGATATAGAAATGACAAATGTCCTGGAATTGAAAACTACTCATGAAATCTGGAAAAAGTTGGAAACTCTATATGAAGGTGATAAATATGTCAAATGTGCCAAGCTACAGAGCCTGAAGGGTAAATACGAAAGGTTGATGATGAGTGAAGATGAAAACATTACTTCCTACATGCAGAAGGTGAATGAACTTGTGACTGGTATCAGGAGTGTTGGTGGAATATTGGAAGAATTAGAGATTGTTGCCAAAGTGCTCAGATCCTTACCTGCAGCATACAAGCATAAAGTTGCTACCATTGAAGAGATTAGGACTGTGACAACTACTACAAGGGATCAGTTGGTTGGTAAGCTTTCAGGATTTGAAATGAGTGAGTTTGGCGATTCTCTTCCTAAGTCTGAATCTACATTTAAGGCCATTGTTTATGGAAAATAAAGATATGATCCGGGTGAAAGCTCTTCAGAAAGATCAAACACATTTGAGAAGGCAAGGAAGGATCTTGAAGATGATGAAATTGAGGCTGCAGAACTTGAAGCTCTTATTGCCAAAAGACTGCCAAGAGGATCCGGTAAGTATGAAGGAAAGTTGCCTTTCAAATGTTTTGCTTGTAATAAGATTGGTCATTTTGCCTCAAGGTGTCTGGAGAGGGTTTCAAAATCAAATCCTAATAGATCAAGGGCTTTGAATAAATGTTACTATGTCCAAGAAGCTGAAGAAGGTGTCACTGATGATGAATCTGATATGGGAAGTAACTCAGGAAATGAATGGGTGTTCATTGCCATCAAAGAAGAAGATCCGGTGTCTACTGAATCTACTAGCTGTGTGAATGTGGAAAGTACCTTGGCTGCTCAAATTAAAGAAAAGGATGAATGGGTGATTGATAGTGGATGTTCTCATCGTATGACTGGTGATAAAAGTAAGTTCATAAGTTTGGAAAGATATGACGGTGGAATTGTGAAGTTTGGAGACAATTCAGCTAGTAGAATTCATGGCAGAGGATCCATCTCTTTTGATGGTAAGAATAACACTAATGATGTTATGTATGTAGAAGTATTGAAGCATAACCTTCTCAGTGTTGGATAGTTGGTTGACAAAGGGTATGATCTCCAATTCAAGGATGGAAAATGCAAAATCTTAGCAAGCTCTGGAACTGTGATTGCATCTGGTTCACAAACTAAAGGTAACATCTTTCATTTAAGTGGTACTGGAAAAAGTTGTTTGATTGCTCAGATTGATCAGAGTTGGATATGGCATAGGAGAATGTGTCATGTGAATTTTGATAATATTGTTAAGATAAGTTCTACTTAGGCTGTGAGAGATCTTCCAAAACTTGTCAAACCTGCTAATAACATGTGTAGAGAATGTCAATTGGGTAAACAGAACAAAACTTCATTCAAGAATAAAGAACAATTTTCAAGTGGACTTTTGGAACTTCTGCATACTGATCTATGTGGTCTTGCTAGAATTAGAAGTATGCAAGGAGACAAATAGTTTATGTTACTGATTGATGATTACTCCCAGATGATGTGGGTAACCTTCTTGAAAGAAAAATTAGAAGCTCTTGACAAATTCAAGGTGTTCAAGGTTATGGTGGAGAATGAGATTGATGTGAAGATAAAGTGTCTGAGATCCGACAGAGGTGGAGAGTTTACCTCCGGTGAGTTTGATACATTATGTGAAAAGCATGGAATAAAAAGACAATTATTTGCTCCTAGGACTCCTCAACAGAATGGAGTTGTGGAAAGAAAGAACCAAACCATTCAAGAAGCTGCTAGGACCATGATGATGGAAGCAAATGTTCCACAAGTCTAATGGAGAGAAGCTATGAGTACTGTCGTCTACACTCTTAACCGGGTGCAGATCAAAGGCAATTCTGGTAAGACACCTTATGAACTATGGTTTGGTCATTCTCCTACTGTGAAATATTTTAGAGTTTTTGGTAGTAAATGCTATATCAAAAGAGTTGAGGATCTAGGCAAGTTTGATGCAAGAAGTGACGAAGGAATATTTATGGGTTACTTTACTCAAAGCAAGGCATACCGGTGCTTCAACAAGAGATTGAAAAAGATTGTTGAAAGTGCTAATGTTAAGGTTGATGAGAGCAAAGAAAGACCTTCCAGGCCTAGTGGATATGATTTAGATGATCAAGATGAAAGTCAAAGTCAAGGAAAGCAAGTTCAAACCCAGACTCAGATCCAGATTGATCCGAAAAACTCAGTGACTCAAGAAGTTAGTGAAAATGTTGAGGAACAAGCTCAAGAATTAGAAATTCAAGAAACTCCCAAAACCCCTAGGTATTTAAGGTTGAATCATTCTGAAGATCAAATCATAGGAGATAAGAATAAAGGTGTTCAAACTAGAAGAAGAATTGCTAAAAATCAAGTGGAGTATTGTTTGATTTCAAAGATTGAACCAAAAACAGTGAATGAAGCTTGTAATGATGAAAATTGGGTAAAATCAATGGAAGAAGAATTAATGCAAATTGAAAAGAATCATACTTGGGATCTTATTCCTAGACCTGAAAATAAAAATGTAATCGGAACCAAATGGATCTTCTAAAATAAACTAAATGAAGATGGTGATGTTGTGAGAAACAAAGCAAAATTGGTATGCAAAGGATATTCTCAAGTAGAGGGAATTGATTTTGAAGAAACATTTGCCCCGGTGGCAAGAATTGAAGCAGTCAAATTATTTCTTGCATTTGTTGCTTTCAAAGATTTCAAAGTTTACCAAATGGATGTCAAGTCAACATTCTTGAATGGAGAGTTAGAGGAAGAAGTCTACATTGAGCAACTAGAAGGATTCCAGTTGTCTGATCAAGAAGATATGGTCTACAGATTGAGGAAAGCTTTGTATGGACTTAAACAAGCCCCAAGAGCCTAGTATGCAAGATTAGATAAGTATCTCCTAAAGAGAGGATTTAGCAAAGGCACAACTGATAGTAATCTTTATTTCAAGATTGATCATGAGGACATCTTAATTGTTGAGATATTTGTTGATGATATCATTTTGGTGGAAATGGAAGCATGTGTAAGAAATTTACTGATCAGATGGAAAGTGAATTTGAGATGTCCATGTTTGGTGAAATGAATTTCTTCTTAGGTCTGCAAATCACTCAGTTAGATAAAGGTATCTTCATATCTTAGTCTAAGTATGTGAGAGAATTGTTGAAAAAGTTTGGAATGGAGGACTCAAAACCAGTAAGTACTCCTATGGGAACCGAATGCAAGTTGAGTAAAGATGATGATTCACCTAAGGCAAATCAAAAAAGGTATAGATCAATGATTGGAGGACTACTTTATTTGACTCAGACCAGACCTGATATTATGAATGCAGTTGGACTTGTTGCTAGATTTCAAGCTGATCCTAGAGAATCCCATGTTATAGAAGTCAAAAGAATTTTCAGATATCTAAAGGGAACATCTGATTATGGCTTATGGTATCCAAAGGATAATGACTTCACTCTTCATGCATATACAGATGTTGATTGGGCAGGAGATTTGGATGATGGAAAAAGTACTAGTGGTGGTGCATTCTTCTTGGGAAGGAGATTGGTTTCTTGGTTGAGAAAAAGCAGGAGGCAATATTTCTTTCTACTGCAGAAGCAGAGTATATAGCAGTAGCAAGTAATTGTACTCAAGTCTTGTGGATGAAGCAAATGTTGAAGGATATCAGAATCGTGTTTGAAGAGCCTGTTACAATCTTCTGTGATAATTCAAGTGCAATAAACATCTCAAAGAATCCGGTGTTGCATTCAAAGACGAAGCACATATCCATCAAGTTTCACTTTTTGAGAGAGAAGGTAAGTGAGAATGAAGTCAGATTGGAGCTTGTTTCTTCAAAGGATTAGATTGCGGATATATTCACCAAGCCTCTACCTAAGGATACTTTTGAGTATCTCAGAGGGAATCTAGGGGTTATTACCCCTCCTATTCTGAACTAAGATGCACTAGTGTGCATCAGTCCGGTGGAATTCACAACCATATTTTGTGATCCGAATTGATGTTAAGGAGATACTACTTAGGGGGAGTAGTTAGCATGCAAAATTTGGAGATCAGTCTTAAACAAAAAGGGGGAGAAAAGATTGCAAATATGTGCCCTTTGCCATTGATGTCAAAGGGGGAAAGAAGTCATGTGAAAAACTAGTTACTGATGAAAAGGGGAGCAATGAAGAAAGTAGTTGCAGAAGTGATAAGAGAAGGGGGGAGAAATCCTTGTCTTGATGGCTGAATCAATTTTTCATATCATATGTTGCCATCAATGACAAAGGGGGAGATTGTTGCAAATATGTGCCTATGATGTGTTGTCATTGATGTCAACATATCCCTTTGTCAGAAATAGAGGAAACAATGCAGATCAGTGAAGTAGATTGCTCTGCATTTCCAGAGGAATGAAGATCAAAGTATGCAGACCATATGGCTATGTAGAGGATTGTCTGAAGTAGCTCCAGTTAAGATTTGAGAGGTTCGCATGAAGATTTGAAGAAGCTATGGCCATCTAAGTAGAACTAGGTTTTGTAGTGTTTAGAAGAGACAGAGTGACAGGAAATTGGTCTGGATTGCTTCGCAATAAAAACTTATGATCTGTGGATCTAGAGGCATGTTTGGGAAGTCAATGTGTATCCTCAACTCAAGTGGTTTGTGGTTTGGAGGTCCGCAAGCAATCTTTCTAGTGTGACAGTCATGGAAGACAGTGTTCTCGAGGTACCAGATGAAGATGCAAGTGATTCTGATGATTTAGAGTAGTACAGATGTTATTGTTAAATTCAATGTGTTTGTGGAGGTCTCTGGATCATGTGTCTACTGTGTTGGAGGTCCATGTTGAAGATTTTTCCTTGGTGTTGCTGTTCTTCCCAGTCTTGGCCGACCGAATGAGTCAAGCGTGTTGCGGATGATCCAAGAGCAATTCTCTGGAGCGTAGCATGTTGATCGAAGAAGATTCAAGTCCCAGATATGTTTGGTCGATAGTACAGTGATCTGCATTGAGTCAAGCTGACCTTGATGTTCATTCCAAGGTTGATGAAGCGTATAAATACTTGTGGATGAGTTGTGCAAAGTTGTCGGGTAAGTGCAAGAAGATGGGGGGCCAAAAAAGGGTCTTAAGTGGCTACTTTTTTTCTGAAATCAAGAAATATTGGCCTTGGATGATAAATTGAGCATAGTTACACTCAAAATTTAGAGATGCAACCAAAACAATGTTCGTAGTGCTCCGAGTCTACTTTCTAAACTACTATTTTTTAAAAAAATGGTATAGATTAAGGGGTTCGAAAGAGGGAGCCACAGAAATTGGTGTTGTTTCTGTCAAAAAAACATAACATAGCATGTTTTGTGGCTCCCTCAAAAGGTTAATTTTTTTTTTGGTATTTTTAAAATCGCTTTAGTGAGAAATTAGCTAACAACATGTAGTTTATGCCTGATTTTTCTGATAATTTTTTAATGAATATTTGATTTTTTTACTAATTTTCAAAGTGGACACATCCTGAAAAATAGAATTTTGGCCGTGCTACCCCTATAAATTTTGAAAACTAATTGAAAGTCAATTTTTTTTAATATGTGTAGAATAGAGTCTAGTTTCTAAAAATGTAATTTTTTTAAAAATTTCAATGATTGGTTAATTTACAATGAAAAAAAGACCAAACACTGGTTTTTGCCCAAAAACGAACACACAAACAAAAGAAATTAAAGATGAAAGGCTTAACATTGTCAAAATGTGGAAAAAAATTACATCGTTAAATAGCTAAGAGAAAGCCTAACATTACCCAGGTGTTTGATTTGTTCGACCTTGAAACACGTGCAAATATGAGGGTTAGCACGAATGAAATTATGTGAAATCCTGTAGAATATGCAAAAACACATCTCTGGACATTGGGAAGGCACTCCAAGCCTTTGGGTTGGAAATCCAAAGCAAATCCCAAGCCTAAGGCTTGGGATTCCCAAAGAAAAATATAACGCGAGCGCGTTATAATGCGCTCGCATTATGTTCTGTTTTGCATTTTTTCCTTTTCACAAAAGTTTGCTCAATGTTTGTCATGTTTGACATAACGTGAGCGCATCATAACACACTCGCGTTATGTCCCCCTTGGATTGTTTTATGTTCAAGGTTATTAAGCATGTATGTATGTATGCTTGTATATGTATGTATGCTTGTATGCATGTATGTATGTATGTTTGTTTGTATGCATACCTATATGTATGTATGTATAGTTATATGTATGTATGTATGTATGTATAGTGTCGAGGGTAGAGGAGGGTAGAGATGGGAGTGAGGCAGATTGGGGAGGAGAGGGGTGGATAAGGGTTGAGGGTTTAGGGATAGGATTTAGAGTTTAGGGATAAGGGATTAGGGTTTAGGACCTTGAGGGATTAGGGTTTAGGGTTGAGGATTTAGGGATAGCGTTTAGGGTTGAGGGTCTAGGGATTAGGGTTAAGGTAGAGTGTTGAGGGTAGAGGGATTAGGGATAGGTTTAGGGTTGAGGGATTAGGGTTTAAAGTATAGTGTTGATGGTTGAGGGTTTAGGGACAGGGTTTAGGATTTAAGGTTTAAGTGTTGAGGGTTGAGGATTTAGGGATAAGGTTTATGGTTTAGGGATAAGGGATTAGGGTTTAGGGTTTAGGGATTAGGGTACCATAAATTATAATTAGGGATTAGGGTTTATGGTTTAAGGATCAGGGATTAGGGTTTAGGGTTTAGGGATGTACAATTAAGGGGTACCATAAATAAACTGGAATTTAGGCAGGGTTGGGAAAATTTTATGAATCATCATGGGCTGGAGATTGGAGATTTTGATGTGTTCAAGTACATATCCAAGTCATATTTTAAGGTTAAGATATTTCAAAGAACAGGGTGTGTGAAAAATATCAATGCTCTTCAGCTTATGGATACCAACATTGATACAAATAAAAGATGCCCTTCTTCTAATAGAGTATGTAGTTCAAGTCAACCAATGGGCAGCAAGTTGTTGAATGAATTGGTTTAATGGGTGTGCCACCTTCTTCAAAATTATGCTTGGAGACTTTACACAAAAACTGGTAACTCTATACATTATTTTTCAATCTTTTATTTCCTGTACACTGTTAAGAACTTGTAAAATCTAATTGTGTAATTTGTTTATGGCAGCGCATTCCTCCTGCATTTGTTTCACAATTTATAGACAATACAGACAAACATACGGTGTTGCATGGTCTAGGTGGGTAGGAGTGGGATGTACAATTAGAGGGTACCATAAATAAACTGGAATTTAGGGAGGGTTGGGAAAATTTTGTGAATCATCATGGGTTGGAGATTGGAGATTTTGTTGTGTTCAAGTACATATCCAAGTCATATTTTAAGGTTAAGATATTTCAAAGAATAGGGTGTGTGGAAAATATCAATGCTCTTCAGCTTATGAATACCAACATTGATACAGATAAAAGATGCCCTTCTTCTAACAGAGTATGCAGTTTAAGTCAACCAATGAACAACAAGTTGTTGAATGAATTGGTTTAATGGGTGTGCCTCCTTCTTCAAAGTTATGCTTGGAGACTTTACACAAAAACTGGTAACTCTATACATTATTTTTCATTCTTTTATTTCCTATACACTGTTAAGAACTTGTAAAATCTAATTGTGTAATATATTTATGGCAGCGCATTCCTCCTACATTTGTTCCATAGTTTATAGACAACACAGATGAACATATGGTGTTGCAAGGCCCAGGTGGGCAGGAGTGGGATGTGCAATTAGGGGGTACCATAAATAAACTAGAATTTAGGCAGGGTTGGGAAAATTTTGTGAATCATAATGGGCTGGATATTGGAGATTTTGTTGTGTTCAAGTACATATCCAAGTCATATTTTAAGGTTAAGATATTTCAAAGAACAGGTTGTGTGAAAAATATCAATGCTCTTCAGCTTATGAATACCAACATTGATACAGATAAAAGATGCCCTTCTTCTAATAGAGTATGTAGTTCAAGTCAACCAATGGGCAGCAAGTTGTTGAATGAATTGGTTTAATGGGTGTGCCTCCATCTTCAAAATTATGCTTGGAGACTTTACACAAAAAATGGTAACTCTATACATTATTTTTCATTCTTTTATTTCCTGTACATTGTTAAGAACTTGTAAAATCTAATTGTGTAATGTGTTTATGGCAGTGCATTCCTCCTGCATTTGTTTCACAGTTTATAGACAACACAGACAAACATACGGTGTTGCAAGGTCCAGGTGGGCAGGAGTGGGATGTATAATTAGGGGGTACCATAAATAAACTAGAATTTAGGCAGGGTTGGGAAAATTTTGTGAATCATCATGGGCTGGAGATTGGAGATTTCGCTGTGTTCAAGTACATATCCAAGTCATATTTTAAGGTTAAGATATTTCAAAGAACAGGGTGTGTGAAAAATATCAATGCTCTTCAGCTTATGAATACCAACATTGATACAGATAAAAGATGCCCTTCTTCTAATAGAGTATGTAGTTCAAGTCAACTAATGGGCAACAAGTTGTTGAGTGGATTGGTTTAATGGGCATGCCTCCTTCAAAGTTATGCTTGGAGACTTTGCACAAAAACTGGTAACTCTATACATTATTTTTCATTCTTTTATTTCCTGTACACTATTAAGAACTTGTAGAATCTAATTGTGTAATGTGTTTATGGTAGTGCATTCCTCCTGCATTTGTTTCACAGTTTATAGACAATACAAACGAACATATGGTGTTGCAAGGCCCAGGTGGGCAGGAGTGGGATGTGCAATTAGGGGGTACCATAAATAAATTGGAATTTAGGCAGGGTTGGGAAAATTTTGTGAATCATCATGGGATGGAGATTGGAGATTTTGTTGTGTTCAAGTACATATTCAAGTCATATTTTAAAGTTAAGATATTTCAAAGAACAGGGCGTGTGAAAAATATCAATGCTCTTCAGCTTATGAATACCAACATTGATACAGATTAAAAATGCCCTTCTTCTAACAGAGGATGCAGTTCAAGTCAACCAATGGGCATCAAGTTGCTGATTGAATTAGTTTCTGATAAAGAAAATAATGATGTTGTTGAAGCAATGGAAGAAAATCAAAATTGTAAGTCTAATTTAATTTATTTCAACTTTCAAAGTAGGCATTTGAATTGTAGCTTTACCAGGAGGATTGGTATAACAAAAACTTAATTCTGTTACAGGCCTTTCTTTGAAGAACCCTGGACATTATGGACCCTTTCATTTAGAAAGGCACATGACAGTGAACTCTGCCCCACCTTTCAAATCAGATAAACCTGTTTATTCAATGAAAATGAAGTCACGGAATGTAAAGTGACCATGCATACTAGTAAGATCAAATTCTCTACCTTCTATTCTTATTACTCTTACTTTATTAAGAGAAGAGTGTCAAAAAGAATGGGTTTAATTGTAAGCTAACATAAGGCAAAGTAGTTTTGTTATTACATTTTTTTTATGGATCTCTAGAATAGTCTAATATAATGCAGTCTTCTATAATATGAACATCTACATTTGTGTGAATGCTAAGCTTTAATAGTAGAGTATTAAATCAATGCAATTAGCTATTTATTGGGTTAAAATAACTTAGTTTTTGTAATGGTTTGGGAATGTAGGAGTTGCCAAAAATAGGTGAATGTCCTCTACAATTACTAAGAGAAAAAAAGTTTAGTATTTCTTGTGGATAGAGCCAGTAAACAATGGGAGATTATTTGCTTGTTTCATAACAATATACCTGCCCTATGTGTGGGGTGGGCATATTTTGTACGTCATAATAATATCAAGGAAGGAGACGTTTACATCTTTGAGCAGGTGGACAACAAGAAACATAGATTTATGTTTAGAGTTCATAAAGATCGAAAGATAAAATAAGGATCCTTCTGAAAGAACTTCTAGGAGGGAAAAGACAGGCCAAAGATAAAAGGAGAAAATTATACAAGAAAAGATCTTCATGAGGATTGTAATATTTTGTCTAAAACAAACAAAAATTAGTTAATTAAAAATAGAAAATCAAGAAAGAAACGGTACTAAAATGTATAGTTACTAATATCTAAAATGTATAGTTACTAATATCTATTTTTAAAAGACTAATTGATTTTTATGGCCAAAGTTGTTTATTTTACCTAGTTGATGGTTTTAATTACACCTAGGTTATACATTGGGAGCAGATGTGTGCACATTTTTATGGCCCCAATTTAAATTCAAGCAAATAGGTGGAGAGAGTATGCCGATCTTTTAAAAAAATCTTAATAAAAAAATGTTCACTTAATGTTGACCAGGGGTTCTGATTTCAACCATTCATTGCCCACTGTGGATGTACCCCAATGCAAAGCTTTTCTCATAATGATCATCCTTCTGATTTCAACTGTTAATTACTCACTGTGGATGTACCAGACGCAAAGCTTTTCTCATAGTGTGTACACCTATTGGCATAATGAACCCCAGATGGGCCAAAAAAACATGCCATATAATTTGAATATTCACTTCAGCTAGAAAGTTTTACTGATGGAGCTAGAAACACAGAGAATTGACAAGGCACAATATGGCCCAAGATGTGAGATGCAAGCAAGGACAACTCATGAATCTAAAGAGTTAAGGTACACTTCAAGGACCTTTCCTAATTTCAATGGATGACATTTGCTCTTGCTAGTTGATGGTAAATACTACAGTTTTGCAGACTTTATTTTCATTATCCAAGAGAGAAGCATATACCATAGCACCAGTCTTGGATAGTATACCTAGTCTTCATGCCATATTTTTTTTTTCAAGACAAATAGGTTCCCATGTGCCAGGGATAGAATTTATTGTAAACAATTTTTAATAGCATTGCATAAAATTTGCCATTGGGTTCTTTCTAGTCAATCAAGTCCTCTTCCTAACCTTCTTTACTAAGACATTACAGAAAACTTAAATTAGGATTTACTGTAGACATGCATAATTAAAAAGGGCATTAAGAAAAATACTTTAAAACTAATTTCTAAAATTACCAAAAAAGTTCATAGCCATTTTTCTGACATATTCTTACAACTTAGATATCTTTAAGAGAAAAGTGTCAAAAATGATGGGTTTAACAACCTAACATTAGGCAAAGCAATTTTGTTGGGTTTAGGGATAGGGTTTAGGGTTTAGAGTTGAGGGATTAGGTTTTAGGTTTGAGGGATTATAGTTTAAGGTATAGTGTTGACAGTTAAGGGTTTAGGGATAGGGTTTAGGGTTGAGGGATTAGGGTAGGTTGATAGATTAGGGTTTAATGTTGAGAGTTGAGGGTTTAGGAATAGGGATAGCGTTTAGGGTTTAGGGATGAGGAATTAGGGTTGAGGGTTGAGGGTTGAGGGTTGAGGGTTGAGGGATTAGGGTTTAGGGATTAGGGTTTAAGGTATAGGGTTGAGGGTTTAGGGATTAGGGTTTAGGGTTTAATGCCCAATATGCAAACCCTAACTATCAATAAGAAAGACTTAAACATTCTAACTTTCTTCAAGAGATATCTAGGACATTTCAGAGACCTCAAGGACATCAGAAGAAAGACATTAGAGTATGACACTTGTCATAGGATTAGGGTTCTAAGACATGAACAACTTCACATTCGAATCAAACTCATGACTCCCCTTGATAAATATAACTCTCCTTGATGATGACATTGAAGTATGATTATGAAAGCTTGTGTCTTCTCTGACTTCTTATTGCATGAACAAAACCACATCCTCCATGAACATGAACCTTGCATCATATCAACCTTCCAAGATAGACCTTATCATGAAAACTATATTCACAACAAAACCTTGCATGAACAAAACCACATCCACCATGAACATGAACCTTGCATCATATCAACCTTCCAAGATAGACCTTATCATGAAAACTATATTCACAACAAAACCTTACATGAACAAAACCACATCCACCATGAACATGAACCTTGCATCATATGAACCATGTTTGTCTTGTGCAGCATCAACATGAAAAATTCTCTTTTTTATATATAGTTAAACATAACGCGAGCACGTTATGGCTTGGTTTTGCCGAGCCTTAGGCTCGTCATCACCAAACCATAACGCGAGCGCATTATAATGCGTTCACATTATGGCTTAAATTTTTTTGAAAATAAGTTGGCCACTTTTTGGCCCCCCAACTTTTTGCACCCTCTATGTCCTTGTGCAAAAATGATAAAATCATAAGAAAGGTACAGAGGTAGAGTAGAGAAAAGGAGAAGCAGAAGAACAAGAGCAATAGAGGATGAAGAGTTAGTGAAGAAGTGTTTGGGGCAGAGCAGAAGTTTTGTAAGCTATCAATGGGATTGAATGAAGCATGAAGAATATGTTATTTCTTAGTTCATTCTTTCTGTATTAAACATAAAATCTTGTAGGTAGTGTGCCTTCTGTAGGCAGTGAGCCTCTTTGAGTAGTGAGCTCTGGGCAGTGCACCTGAAGGCAAGTGCCTTCCCATTTCTTTTAAGTACTTTAATAGGGTATGAATCTTATGGGTTAACCCCCACCGTAGTTTTCCCTTAACCAGGTTTCCACATTAAAAATCTTGGTGTCAAGTGTGTTAATTATGTTTCTACTCATGTGTTGTTGATTCATGATTTAATGTTTACATCATTAATCTATTTGTAAGTTGTGAAAGAAGATTAAAAGCAGAAAAGGTTAAAGTTGTGGGACAACTGATTCACCCCCCCTCTTAGTTGTCCAACCTAATTCCAACAAAATGGAGTTAGAAGAATGCATGGGTTGACAACTAAAGATAAAAAGGAACTAAATATAAATGCTTGAATGCATGAAATAGTTAACTCTATCTTTGGGACAAAATTCCATGCAAATTGAAGCAAAAACAGGTTAAAATGAAGCTATTTTTGGCCAAAAACTCAAGTTTAATCACGAATGGGAAAGATAGTAGGATCGCCACCTGGTCATCCCGTTCACTAGTTAGGATCGCCTGGGGGAGACCCATGGGCGACCCTCAGAAGAGGGGTCCTAGGTGAAAGTGCAAGACATGAGATGGATCAGGAGGGGAAAAGGAGGTGAACTACCTTTGGAAACTGGTCAAATAGGGGTTAAAAACCAAATCTCCACTTGTGAAAGGTGGATCTCCCGAGGGAGATCTGGAAATAATAAGGGGAGATTTGTACTGGTTGAATGGAACTAAGAACCGAAATGGGAAACAAAAGGAAGAAGAAACCACATGCTACCAAGAGAATCACTACTGAGAGGGCATTATTCCATGCTTACATGTATGTGACAAGGATTGTGATTCATCATCAAGGTCCTCGTGGAGGCTGTGCATGATTTTGGTGCTTACATATTTGCCCCCTCAGGGACGATAGTCTACATGAAAGCTAGGTGTCATTCCTGAACTAAGCCTTACCTATTTTTGATTTTGTGCAATAGTACCTGCAATAACTAGTATTTGTCCGACATCTAAATATATCAAAACAAGTAATGAAAACTGAAATGATGAACATACCATAGATCGTGTGAATTCGCCTAGTTGTTTGCCTTTGTCAAAAAGACCTGTAGGGATGAAAGCATGCAAAACAAGAGCATAAGAGATACATAAAAACAACAACTCTAAAAATGCATAAACTCTAAAAATGCATAATACAATCCAAACTAAGAGAAGAAAAGAGTGAAGAAATGAGTGAAATTGGAGTGAAACGTTGACGGAATCGATCGTGCAAGCAGTCGTCAGAAAGATATCGTCAAGTGGATCGCAAAGAAGATTGCTTCTTCTTCTGTCGCTGAAAGTCAAGTGCACAATCTATCAAAAACCCTTCTCTAAACCCTTTTTTTCATTTTGTGAAAAACCTCATGAAATTTTTAGTTTTTATCGATTTTCTCTATTGCATTGTGTTTGTTTCGTCATTTAGAGTAAAACTAGTTTTTTGTTTGTCGAAATCAGTCAAAAATTGAGGTTTTTAGAGTATTTTTTTAGTATGTGGGTAGCCAAATATGGTCGCCCCTTTTGCTAGTCTAGGTCACCTAGGGGAGATTTGGCTGAACAACAGGGTCACCGGTGGAGATCTACCTGTGCAACAGGGTCGCCTGGTGGAAATCCTATTGAACATCTGGGTTGCTCGAGGGAGATCTGGTCTGATGAAAGGGGCGACCCTGACATATTGATTCTAACTGAAATTTGATGTTCTCTCATGTTTACTTCACTATGTTTCGGTCTAATTTGAACACTAAATTCATCAATTTTTTTGCAATTTTGAAGGTTTATATGCTCTTTTTTGTGAAATTTTCACAAATTATATGATTTTTAGGGATTTTCTGAGTTGATGGGATCTAATCAAAAGTTCTTTTCCTGATGATAGGATATACACATTCATTGGAATGCCAACCATGAGCAATTGTGGCTCTCTGAGACATATGATTCACTATCTTCTGATAATCTTGATGTCGTGAAGAGGGAAGGCTTGGTGAGGATTTGCCATGTACCAGTTGTTCATCCTGTATCACATATCTACTATGACATTCTGACCTATTGTTATGCTGATAGGAACAATTTTAGGTTTCCCCAGGTTTCAGGGGAATGGACCATTACTTTGTATGATGTCTATCACATTCTTGGAGTTCCTGTGAGAGGGCATCCACTTGTTTTACCTGCTAGCGAGTCTTCCAAGGACAAAGCATCTTGGGCTCAGATTATGGGGGTGAGTTGTCTTGAGGACTAGACAAGTGTTCATCACTGTACCACAACTTGACATTCCTCCTTTGAGGAAGTTCTTGATTGGGTTGATTGCATCAAAGTTGTTTGGAGACAAGGCTTTAGCTTGTCTACGATGGTGTTGGGCACCCATCATCCAGTGCATTGAGTAGGTACTATTTTTGCATGGGGTCTTGACATTCTTGCAATGGTTTACTGAGACTTCTACCATATTGCTCATTGTGGGGCTCTTGCATTTAGCCACTCCTCTCTGATCATGACCTAGATCTTTGAGCATATCAGGCCATACCAGAAGGAGATTCCTCTTCCTAATCGTAGACTTCCAAGAGCCATTAGATGGGCTTGTGTGGGCCACTTTGATACTTTGTTGCACGCTGTGGCTACTCTTACAAATGTAGATATGATTTCCAACCCTTATGCAGACATGGAGGGTACATGGTCTCATGACAGGGAGAATCAAGATTACTACCGCAACATTTCAGAGGTTTCAGACTACAATGGTCTCATCAAGGCTCAGCATTGAGCGAGTTCTTCAATAGCTAGGTGATGAATTTTCTGAGGACTTGCCACAAATTCCTATATTCTACTGATCTATCTAGGAGATGGACAAGGTTGGGCAGAGGCCCATAGTTTGGACTCCTTTGACTCCTAGGGTTTTGATTATTAAGACCTCTAGGACCCCGCGAGGTGGACAAAGGGGAGGGAGAGGAGCTCCTTCCCATGGACTCATTATCGTGGAGGATTCAGACTCTACGGATGAGGACTACATCCCTGATGGAGATGCTTTGTCAGATGATGGATCAGCTGGGGATGCCTAGGAGATTGATTTCGATGAGGGGGAGATACCAGAGGCCTCTTCTTTAGGGCCTAGACCTCCTCATTCTGATGAGGCGATGCAACGTTTTGATCCTTCCTGGCATTTTGGTGACCCTCGTAAGTCTACTTTTATTTTCAAATTTTGCACTGTCTTTCTTTAATAAAAATTTATGAACCATCATTCCTTTTATCTTTGTCTTTCAGGTAGCGTTGAGGAGTGGAGGGCTTTTGTTCACGAGGTTTATGTTGATTTGATTAGTCCCTTCACTAGATTACCACGAGAGAGGCTTCTTATTGATCCTAGTGTGCCCCCTAGAGCTAGACGACAGACTGACATTTTTGCTCTTGCCTACCATGGGTGCAAGGAGAATCCTTCATTAAGATCAGAGGCTCTCATCCTTAGGGGTGAGAATGTCGTTCTTCAAGAGATGGTTTTTCTTGGGATTGGCATCCAAAATCTAGCACAACAGGTCTTTCCCATTCTCAAACTCAGAGCAAGGTTCCTCATTCCCATAGATCTCATGGAGATACTAGTGCCATTTAGAGGCAAAGGAGTAGGAGTCTTGATGGTTCTGTTGGAGGGGGTCATCCCTGATGCTTTCACCTATTTGTTTTGAAACCATGCCCACTTACATGGGGAGCCTTACTTTCTGTTGAGAGCATTTTGCCCTGTCTCTTGTACTCTTGTAAAAGTCAAACCTTTGACTTATCTATAAAAAAATTGTCTCTTTATGGTTGTTTTCTTATCATATGAATGCTCATCTCTTGTGCACTTTGGAATTTTTTAGAACTTTTTGATTATGTTTAGACCTTCAACTCTAAGAATGCAAGTATGATAATGATGACATGTTTTTAGCTCTTTTTTTAGAATATATATGAATGCAAGGGACAATATGCAAATGCAAGAACACAAGTGATGCTGAAATAAAACTTCTACTTCTATGGAATGCCATGACTTATGACATTGACTTTTATTGCTTTAGAACTCTTTTTTTGATTTTGGTATGAATGCATTATGGAACAAACAATATGACTGCTCTTTAGTATGATTTTTAATCTTGGGGATTATAGGTTATCCTGATGTAGGAGACCTATTCAAGTTTGTGAAATAGGGATTTAAAACTCAAGTGGGGAGCGGGAAAGAGATGGAGTGCTTCTGAATTTTAGGATTTGCTAAAGGCTAAACATTGATCCTGATCTAGATAAGACAATTTGACAAGCTTTCAACTTGGACAAGTAACAAATTTTATTGGCATTCGCTAGACTTAGATCATAGATGGCAGCCAAGATAGACCTGGGGTAAAGGAAAATGAGAAAGAACAAGGGTCCCTAAATAGAAAATGGCCCTCAAGACAGTTAGACTCTCAGCTTTGCTTAGCTAGTGCGTGTGTGTGCTTTGTACCTTTCTCTCTCACTTTCTCTGGTAGAAAATGGCCCTCAAGACAGTTAGACTCTCGGCTTTGCTTAGCTAGTGCGTGTGTGTGCTTTGTACCTTTCTCTCTCACTTTCTCTGGTAGAATGTCACCCTTGAACCTTCGAGCTTAAACTGATCTCCAGCCAAGGGTACATACATTCAACAATCTTCTCTCTATCACTCTTTTTTTGTAACTCTCCTTTTTTACTTTATCTCTCTTTTTTTTGTATTTTTTGGAATGCCTCACTTGATTTTCTCATTTTTTTGATTTTTATGAAAACAAATTCTTTTGACTTTGGATATATAATGATTTGATCTCTCTATTCTCACTTTTCTCATCACTCTTATTTTTTGATCACTCATTTTTTTATTCACTCATATTTTAGATTGCTTCCTTCAGAGTTTTGATCCCCCTAACATTTTTGGCTAGGAAAGATAAGGGCTTGAGCACCACCAAAAGTTTTCATAGTCTAGTCAGACTTCCTTTCTACTAGGGAAGAATTGGGAAGGTCTACTTGCAAGCTTCCTTAGAACACTTTAGGTTTGAATACTGACTTTGATTAGACTCCACATCTTGAATCATTAAGATTAAGATCAGTGTAAAGCTAAGAGCTAGATTTGATTAGAATCACTGGGAATGAAGGGGGAGAATGGTGATTGTGAGAATAGGGAATCTCAAAACCTAAAAGGATCACCTACACCTGGGCAACCTTAGAATCCTTACTGAAATCAAAATAATACAAGAACGATTCATTCACTAAAGTGCAAGATGGAAATAATGATGCTGAAATGCAGTAAACAAATTTTGATTTTTTTTAGAGATTTTTGCAATTTTTTTTAGAATATTTGACTTTTTGTGTTTTTTTTGTTTTATGATTTTTATGATTTTCAGACATAGTATTTCTTGAGGTGAAAGGAATTGACTATTTCACCAATTTCCTCACCTTCCATTGTGCACAAGAGGTAGGAACCATTACCGACATCTTCTTTAACCATGTAGGGACCTTTCCAGTCCTTAGTGAATTTTCTCTTTCATCTTCTTTTCTTGTTTTTCATGCTACCTCTTCTTAGGATGAGTTCTCCTATTCTATAAGGTTTCACAACATCATTTGGCTCTAACCCTTCTAACTCCAAAGTCTCTCTTGGTAGCGTGAGATAGAGTAAGTTCTGGAAAGCTTGTTGATGGGAGGGAGTCCAATACAAGACTCAGTCGCATCTTAGTAATTTCATAAGCGTATCGAATTAATCTTGCATGTAAATCTTTAATTCATGTCAATCTTGAATATTTTGAAGGAATTGGAATAACTCGAAGGGATTTTGAGGTTCCCTTTGCTTATCAGGAGGAACAAAGCTTATACTCGTTCTTCCGTTGGGCTCAGGTCTTAAATCCATTGAATATCCTATGTAGCTCCCTGGTAACTCAAAGATGAAAGGATCATCAGTCCCGACTGTCACTTGCATTTTCCATTCTTTGTTAAATGTTCTTTTGCTTTCTTCATCTTCATCTGGGAGCCTCTCAACCATCTCGATTTGTACTAGGGGTGCTTTCCATTCACCTAGCTCATTTGATTATACTGAAGCAGAGGTAGTGGGTTGCATGTGTGGTTGAGAGACTATGAACATCTTCAGGAGAACTCCTATCACATTGTTTGACTCGTTGTCCATGGAATTCACTTCTTCTATTGGTGTCATTTGTCAATAGGAATCTTCTGATGGTGTGAGTGGCTCATATGACTCACTTTCTTCTGGTGTCTCATGAATACCCGATTTGCTTAATGGTGTTAACAGAGTATAGATTTTGGTTAAGTCTTCCTCAAGATCTGAGAAGGCATGTGGGTCTGCATTTCTCAGATCTAGCGTAGCTATTTCAAACATTGGTCCTTCAATTCTATGAGGTTTCTCCCCTATGCAAGGAAAGAGTTTATAAGCTAGCTACACATTGATCTTAAGGATTTCTAAAGGGAACTGGAGAGGTCCATCCTTTTCTATCCATTCCATTATTTTTATTGTCTTTTCCTTGGGGATGTTTCACTGGTGCCTCATTTCTAAGGCCTTCTTTTCTGCATTATTTACCATCTTTTCCAAAATTTCTATCCTCTTGATACATATCGACTACTGAGTAGGACTAAGAACAAAAATCTTATTCATGGGAAGTTCGTAGTCTATGGGGATGCCTATCTTCTTGTTTGTTGTATTGGATTTTATCATACTGAAGGGCTCTGGATCCCCTTTTGCAACATACACCTTCCCAAGATGTAAGAATTGAGCTTCCTAGAATAAGGTAGATGGCACAACTTTCATTCTGTGTATCCAGGGTCTTCCAAGAAGTAGATTATATCTTGTGTCTTTGTCAATGACGTAGAATGTGGTGGGATGGTCTTTGGTCCTAAAGTCATTGGAAGCGTGATCTTTCCTATCGTGGCAAATTTTAAATTGTCATATCTGCTTAGCATGCCTCTAGATGTACTGATGTTAGTGTGCCCATAACCCATTCATTCTAAAAGAGAAAATGGAACTATGTTCACTTCTGCTCCATCGTCGATTAGCATTCTCTTGATGCATCTGTCATAAATCCACACTTGCAAGTATAGCACAAGATCTCAGGATTTCTTTGTTAGTTCTACCTCAGAGGGCATTTTCTTTAAATCAAAGAAGAACCTTGGGTCCTTGAGTTTGGAGTTTGGTGGGTTTACATCGAAATCCACATGGTTGATTTGTTCACTAGGCGGTGGTGTGATTTGATCTAGGCACTTTAACCCTATCACTTTTAATAGTGTTGAGCAGTGTGAAAGAGAGTTCTTGAGGAGGCCAATGAATGAAATATGTGTGTATGTTTTCTTCAAATCCTTGATGAGTTCATAAGGTCCAATCGGGGTTGGTATCGATTCCACCACTAAGACCGTGCTTTCATGTATTTCTTCTTGCTTCTTTTCGATCTCTCCTTCTTCTTCTTCTTCTTCATCATGTAATATTTCGACCAATCCCAACATCCTAGATTCTCCTTTTTACCCTAATTGCAGTGGGATATTTGCATTGGTACCTTGGATTGCGTTATTTTGATTAGTCATCTCTGTGTATTTGTGTGTGTGAAATAGGTCTTGATAGATTCTCATGTTTGTGTTTTGTAGAGGTATTGGTGCTTGTGTTTTCCTTGGCCCCTTGTTATCTAGTGTGACCTCTTGTGGATTCATAAACATCTCTATGAATTGCCGCTACTGGTCTATCAGAAACCTTGCTATGAACCTATTGTATTCCCTACAAGACTCCGTGTTGTGCCCCTAGTCATGTAAAAAGAACATAATTGATTATACTCATAAGGGGGTCTTTCATGTCTTCCATCATTCCCATTTCCATTTCAACTCCGAGGTTGATAGTTGTCTCGTGGGTAGTATGTGTTATTTCTAGGGCGATCAATTGTGTTAACATTTGTAGGACAATAATCTCTTCCATTGTAATCATCCCTCGCTTTATTGACTGGGGGTTGATCTGTTACCCCGTTTGTAGTTGCATTCTTGCTATTCTTGAGGATCTTAATGACAAGCACATTGTTCCTAGTATTCTCATTTATCAGTTTTCCATTTGACCCATAAGTCCTTCTGCCACTATCAATGGTTGTGTGGTCAATCCGCAAGGCACTTTCCAAGGATTCTTTGTAGGACTTGTAAGGCAAATTTTGGACTTCTTCTCTTGTGTCCCTATTCAAAGCATGAAAGAAGAGATCGCACAGCTCACGATGATCCATGTTTGGAGCACTTGTCAAAGAATAGGGAACTTGTCTCCATCGAGTGATGAAATGGTCCACTGATTCATTGGGTTCTTGTTTCATGGTTAAGAATTCTCATATCCCTGTCTTTACGAGTTTGTTCATGTCGAAAGCCATGACAAACTCTTTGATTAATTATTTGAATGAGTGTATTGAGGCCTCTAGCAAATGATAATACCAAGCTAGGGCTATTCCTTCAAGTGTCTTAGGGAAGATTTTGGCGACAACCCCATCCCAAGGGAGGAGTTCTCTTATGGCAGTTGTGTATGCCTTAATGTACGAGTTTGAGTCTCCTTCTCCTTTGAACTTCAAGAGATCTGGTAATGGTCGAGATAATGGAACACTCCTTATAGCCATGTCAAGTGGCTCCTTTAAATGCTCCAAGTATGTGCCTAAAAAGGCACTCTGTGATTATGGAGTTGACAACATTAGCCCCATGGGTGGGTTTTGATAACTCAATACTATTGTTTGATTCGCTTGATTTCCTTGTATTGCTTGATTGTTTTAAATAGGAGGGTTCCCATTTGGGAATGTGTTATTACTCCCATTTCGTGAGTAGTAGTTGAGCTAAGGGGGATTTTGAGATGCCCCCTGGTCCTATTCAATTCTAATGTGTTCATACAATTTTTGTCTTCTATCTGGGACATGTTGTTCTACCTCCAGAGTTCTGATTCTTTGTACTAGCGTTGCAATGAGGTCTGTAGGTGTAGGACCTCTGGGCACTTCTTTTTTTCTATGATTTTCATTTCTTCTCGTATACCATTTTCTCATTGCTCTTCTCATAGAGCAACTTTCAAGGCCTCATGAGCATCTTTTGCTTCTTGTAAGTTTCTTTTGAGCCTTCTTACTTCATTATCAAGATGAGTGCTTGAGTGTCTTGTGGAGGGTTGATTCATGCAATGGATTTCTAACCTCATTTGTATTCTTCTCTCTTTGTGAGGTGTGTTTGGTATGACATGATTATGCTCCCGTGAGGGATTGTTGAATGATAGAGAATGCCTAGGTTCTCTTCTATCTTGTTCATAGTTTGAATCTTCATAGTCATAGTAGTTTGAAACTGATGCATTTCGATCAGGTGGCACATACCTATCGAAAGAGGGAGTTTCTGGTTCTCTTGAAGGAATATTCCTTAAGTTTAAGTTTGGTTCTGTCATATACGGTGGTGTCATAAACACCATAGAATAAATGGAACGAGCGAAGGCAAAGGTGAGAAAAGTGGAAGCAGCAGAAACAATGAGGATGACTATGAAAGAAAGAATGAACTAGATAGTTTCACAAAGACATGCAAAAAGTGCAACAAAAAGTTTTTGCTCTTCACGTCAGGTTCACCAAAATATGTACACTCAAAAACATGACTTGGTATCCTGGGGCGGTTGAGTCAACTTTGGTGCGCACATGGACCACTCTCCTTGCCACAGGGTGAATCTCCACATCACTCTCACTCTCGTAGAAGTAGACAGTCGAGAGGAGGTGAGACACGGGGGTGGTTTGGGTTGCTTGAGAGCCAAACTTCATGGAGAGTGGCCGACTAGTCCTGGGACCTTTCTTATGCATTGATTTTGATTTGATGTTCTGTGACAGTTGTTGAAATAACTATATGACCCGAAGGGTCACTAGTCACCATTCTTCTATTTGGATTTCTAAGGTTCCAACACTATGTAGGTTGACTATGGTTTTCATTGATACTTCTGTTGATTTTGCATTGTTGTTCAAATTGTTGGATGATAGCTTGTATCCTTAACCTTTGTTGTTGTTCTTGAATTATTTGTTGGTCTTGTTGTGGTCTCGGGTGGATCTCCTCTATCTCGTCAAGGATTTCCCTCACCCACTTGCCTCTAAGTCCAGGGCACATTCATGAGCCCAAACCAAGAGAGAGATAGTTAAAGATAACCTTGATTTGACCTAGGGTTTTGACTTAGGGTTTGTTTAACCTAAGGTTTTGACTTTGCGTTGACCTTGTGTTGGAATCAAGGGTTTTGCTGAAATGTTTACGAAAGTTGACATTGTGTTGGAATCAATGGTTTGCGAACTCTCTATGATGAGCTAATGTTTTTTTTATTTTTAGTTTTTGGATGCATGCAAGCCTTTGTGAGTGCAAAACAATTTTTTTCTTCTTTTTTCTATTTATGGAAATGAAAGTGCTTTTTTCTATTCTAGTAATTGAAATATGGATGCAATCTAATATGAAGCTACCTAATGCAATTGATCTATGTTTTTGTTTTGTTTTTCTGAATATGTGGAACAATTACTCTTAAGAAAAGGAAATTGCTTTGAAATGAATCTAATCTATGAACTTTTGAAAGTAAACTACTCTAACAATGCAAGATCTACTTAGCCTATCAAGGAAAAAGAAATGCATTCACTATTCTCAAGAGCAAATTGATTTTATAATTACTATGAAATAAAAATCATGAAGGAACTTGGAATAAAAAGACATGTGAGCCTCTACTACCCTCAGAAATCCTTGTATGGAAACCTCTTATCCTCTTGCAACATCGAGGTTTTCTCTTGGTAACAATAAGAAAGAGATGTAAAAAGAAGCTTGAATGGGAGCTCAATGTGAGATTGTGAGCACTATGGCTTGTGATGTGGGAAGTGTATCAATGCTATATGAGCTTTTAGCAAAGCTTGATAAGACAACAATAAAAGAAAAAGGCTTGAACATCCTGTGTGAGCATATGAACGCTAATTGGAGAGCAAAAACCTACAAGAATTGTGTGCACAAATGAAATTGCCTCCCTTTGTGCTTGGGGGAGGAAGGTATTTATAGGTTTGAAGAAGGCATGAGAGGTGGAGAGGATGAAGAGTTAACTCCCTTTGATTGAAGAGTTAACTTAGAAGACACAAGAGTGATCTAGGCTAAAATTGGAGTGATCTAACCAATTATAGCTTATCAATGAAGAGGAAATGGAGTTAGAAGAATGCATGGGTTGACAAATAAAGATAAAAAGGAGCTAAATATGCATGCTTGAATGCATGAAATAGTTAACCCTATCTTTGGGGCAAAATTCCATGCAAACAGAAGCAAAAATAGGCAGAAACAGAGCTATTTTCTGGCCAAAAACTTGAGTTTAATTACGGCTAGGAAAGATGGTAGGGTCGCCACCTAGTCGCCCCTTTCATGAGTCAGGGTCACCCGGGGGCGACCCATGGGCGACCCTCAGAGGAGGGGTCCTGGGTGAAAGTGTAGGACGAGAGATGGATTAGGAGGGGAAAAGGAGGTGAATTGCCTCCTAAGACCAGTCAAATAAGGGTCAAAAACCAAATCTCCACTTACGAAAGGCAAAACTCCTGGGGGAGATCTGGAAATAATAGGGGAGATTTGTATTGGTTGACTGGAACTAAAAACTAAAAGTTGGAGATGACTTGGGAGGTCCTCTAGAGGGCTCCTAGGGGTGGGAATGGATGAAAAACACCAGGGAAAGGCTAGAACACAACAAATGGATGAACACAAGCCTCAGAGACAAAGTCGTAAGCACATGAAACACAAATTGACAAATGTTGAAAAGTGTTGAAAGAGGGAAAGGGTTAGCATGACAAAGGGGAAACAACAAAAGGAAGAAGAAACCACATGCTACAAAGAGAATCGCTGCTGAGAGGGAATTATTCCATGCTTACATGTACGTGACAAGGATTGCTAGTCATCATTGAGGTTCTCATGGAGGTTGTGAATGATTTTGGTGCTTACAGTTCCCAACATTTACATATATCAGGATGGAAGGATTTGAGGGCAACCCCTTCATGTTGCCTCAGTATCCAACTGATAGGGTTCTACTCTTGGAGATCACCAGGTAGATAATCCCCTCATATGAGGTGTATGATCAGAAGAATGGTCAAGGGACCATGAATTTCCCACTAGATATTAGCCGGTATAGGTGTGAGGAGTTTAAAGGCTCCAAACTATTAGAGGCTAAACTATAAATGCTCCACCTACAGCCATTTCCCCTCACACAAACCTTTGATCCTTACAATAGGATGGAAATGTATGTTAATAAGAAATTGCAACATGTTCCTCATTTGGAGGACTACTGGGCAGATTGAAACGATGATAAGGATGTCAAGAAAAGGGGATACCAGAGGTTGACCCTAAATCAGATCTGGACATTGGGATGCCTGGAAGTTCCTCCGTAGGTGAAGTACGATGATGGTCAGTTTCTTGACCCAGACTATAATTAAAAATAGGTATACAAGGAAACCTTGCCTCTCCTAGACTAGACCTAGGTAGATGAGACATCAATTGATGTCATCACCAGAAAGGTCATGACCGCCACCCAAAAATGGGTCGACAAGAAGATAGATGAGCTAAAAGCCAAAGGCGTAATCCTAAATTATGATAAGAAAAAGAAAAGGAAAGACCAAGGGGATGTTGATTATGATGATTTCCTCATCGCCAAGAGGCAAGTAATGGAGACTAAGCTAGCCCAAGATGGAACATCGGTGTCTGCTGAAGCCCTTACTACAGAATGCATCACCATGGCTACCATGCCATCACCCTCAAGAGAACAGTCGGTGCTTGCCATTCCTATCACCACCGCATCGCCAACACATAGGCTTGCCACAGATATACTAGAAGGTGTGTTGATTCCCAAGAAGAAGAGGGGAATGCCAACAATGCCTATGAGAGGTGCCATTGCTAAGCTAGTTGACACTCAGGCTAAGGCATCAGGACCAACAAAGATGGAACTTATGTTTGCATCTGATGAGTCTAGTTTATGACTCAATTTTGTTAAACTTTATTATCCACTTGCTGTAGTTATCTTGGACTTTGGTACTTTGATCTTGATCTTTTTATGTCATTTCCTCAAAACTATAAGATGTTGGGCATAGGTTATTTCTTATAATCTTTTATGACAAAGACATGCTATATGAACTATCCATGTTAATTTTACATATGGTTAATGAATGTTACTCTAAGGTAGTTATAGATGTACAATTATTGTGTGTACTAATATTGTTATGTAGATATAATCAACAACCATAAAGTTGAGGAAGATTCTGCTAGTTGGTTACTCGCCATAAAAGTCAAACATGGTGATAGTTCAAATATCAAATGTAGGGAAGATAACCGCCTTGCAACTAGTCTTAATTACTTGTTGAGAAAATTTAGGAGTTACTGTTGTGCTAGATCTGCATTGAAGCAACTTGTTTGACCAGATTCCACGCATGCGTAACCTCCTTTCCACTTTCTATGCTTTCCCTAAAGTGTCGTCCTCCTATTCTATTAGAGTTGACCGCCTTGCTAGGTAGTTAGTTTTGTAGTTTTCCTTCTATAAATAAGACTCTAATGCTCCTTCTGAGGGTTGTTGATTAATCAAAGATTGTATTTGCATCATCCAGTTTTTAGTAATACAGTTATGATGTTCATTTGTACTCATGTTTTCCAATGAATAAAGTGAAGTTATAAGTTCGCATTTATGAGTTTACATTTGTCTTAGGGAATATTCATCCAAGGGGGCCCACTTAGTGAGCATTCCATCCTCTAGTTTAGTTGTATTTTATGTTAAGTAGTTAGTTAAATCTGGCATTGAATGTTCCTGCAGCCAAAGCAGACAGAGTAGTTTCCTGTTTGTTTGCCCAGACTTTTATTTCCTATTATGTACTAGAGCTTAGAATAGTTGTTGGTTGATGTTCAACACTCATGTTATTTCTTTCCCAGCAGTTTATCTTCAGTATTATGTCTTTCTTAGCTATAGAATGAATGTGGCTACTTTGGAAGTTCTTAGTGCACATACCGTGTTGACCCATTTCAAGTTTACGTCCCTAGGTTGACAAATGAAATGCATCTCCTAGTGATTAAGACAACTATTCAGATTAGATGTCCAAGCTCTGAGTTATAGCTTTATGAGCTCAGTTGTTAAAACATTATAGGAGACCAACATTTTTGACACCGTTGCCGGGGATGGTGTCAAACTAAGAAGATCTTTGGAGTCATCTTTAATATTATTTCTTCCATTTTTTCCCCTTTAAAATGTGTTTTTAGTCAGGAAGTAACCATCTACAACCCATTCACAACATTTTTTTTGAGAGGTGACTGATACTAAGTATATTGCATGCATAGAGGTAGGAGAAGAGATGCTTTAGGGAGATTCCTTCCTAATGATTCAACTTACCTAGCAGAAGAAGCAGAAGTGAATCCTTTTCATGATGTATTCCCTTATTTGAATAGTTCTGAAACATCCTCTGAAGAACAAGTTACCCCAAACCTGGTTGAAAATCCATTTGCCTTGATAATAGGTCAAGCAGTTATGGTTGCCCAAAATGTACCCAATCAACCAACCTTTCCATTTCTAATTGCTCATCAAAATGAAGTGGATAATCTCAAGAACATCCCTATTTCATCTCTCCCCAAGTTCTATGGACTTGCAACAGAGGACCCAGACACCTTCTTGTTTGAATTTGATATCCTCTGTAGAAGCTATGACTACACTACTGATGCTGATAAGCTTAAGTTGTTTCCTACTACCATGAAAGAGGCTGCATTAAGGTGGTTTATGAGTCTAGGTAGTGATATTGTCAATACCTAGGAAGAAATGAAAGATAAATTTCTTGAGAAGTATAAAGACTACTGTAGGAGTGGAGATATGAGAGGAAATGATATTTTTAGAATGCAGCAGAAAGAAGATGAAAGTTTGGAGGATTACATCTCAAGGTTTCTATTTTGTTTACAAAAGTCTCCCCATCATGCACTCAATGAGGAGTCTCAGAAACTACTCTTCCTCAGGGGAATAAGTGAGCATTGTACAGATGCCTTGGATTTAATGGGAGGAGGAGATATTACCCAAATGTCTTGGGACGATATTAAGAAGTTGTGTCAGAATTATTCTAGAACAACCATGAAGAAAGGAAGAGGTTATCATTCCCTTATGGGCAAAACCTCTACCAATGGAGTTTCAAGGATGGAGATAAGTCACTTGCTATCTGATTTTAAGCAAGATATTATAAATAATATGGCCACCCATTTGGACACACTTCAGGCAAAGAATAAGCATGAAGAGGCTGAGGCAATGTTGGCAGAATATTGTCCTCATTACAGACAAAAGAAAAGGGACTACAGATGCAAGATGGTAGCTAACATTGACAGTAAGTAGATTCCACCTGAGTTCAAGCCAATACAAGTTGAAGAAGATCAAGTCTTCTATGTTGCACAAAGGAGGCCATGGGCTCCAAGACAAGGTATGTCACCAGATCCATTATCATTTGCTGGACCATATTTTAATACTCACGCATCTGGTAACCAATGGTAATAGCCATTCCCATCTAGTTATGGAGGATATCCACCTCAGCCTTGGAATAACCCTCAAAATACTTGGCAAAATTACCAAAACCCTACACCTCAGTGGCAACAGCCTCAAGGGAATTGGCAGTCACCCCAAGGAAATTGGTAGCAAACATCTCAATGGAGAGGAGGACATCAATGGCCAAATTAGACCACTAATTACATGTAGTCACCTTCTCAGACCCAATAACCTACTATAATGCCTCCTGTTACCAGCTCAACTCTCACCTAACCCAAATAATAGACCTCAACAATAGCCAGTATATTCTGCTGATCCAAATCAATTCCCTGGATATGCTATGAATGTAAGTGACATCCATCTACATTCAGGAATGACCTTGGTAGCTCCTTCAAGACCCGTTATTACTGAGCTTTCTGAGGAAGATGGGGAACTTATCAAAACCCCCATTCAATCAAATGCACTTGGAAATCCTGAACCAGTGCTAGTCAAGCAGACTGCCCAAGAACCACCATTTCCACAAAGGTTAGAAACTATGAAACAAAAGGTAGAAGAAGAGGAACCCACCTTTGACATTCTAGAGCAGTTGAAACATGTATCTGTCAAGATCCCTCTATTTCAAGCCATAAAAGATGTTCCTATATATGGCAAAGCAATTAAAGAAGCATGCCTTAAGAAGCCAGGTAGAAAAAGGAAAGACCCCACTATGGTTCATGTGGTGGGACAGTTGGCTGACATCATGCTTGGGAAAGTGATTGTTCCCAAATATAATGATCCAGGAAGTCCTATGGTAGGAGTTGTTATAAATGGGATCCAAATAAAAAATGCTCTGATTGATCTTGGAGTAGCCATAAATATAATGACAAAGGATATCCTGCAACAACTGAATGTTGCAACCATGTGAACAACTCCTACTGTCCTACAACTTGCTGATAGTTCTACTATTAAACTTGATGGGATAGTCGAGGACCTTGTGGTATCCCTGGACTCATGGGAATATCCAGCTGATTTCATGATACTTTCTCCTAAAGCTACATTGGGAGGATACCCCATCATTCCTAGAAGGCCATGGTTAGCCACAGTAGATGCTTATATTGGATGCCGGTCAGGAGACATGACCATCTCTGATGGGAGAAGCATTAAAACACTTGTTCTTTGCCCACCTGCACTGCCATCTCATGATATGGATAATCCTGTTTGGCCTCATGTTGGTGAAGAGGCAGAGGAAGCTAATTTTGTGGAGCAACTTATGATGTTAGCTAGAAGTTCTTTCCTGTAGCTTCAAGGAGAGGAGGAGGTGTTGTCTAACATAATTCAAAATCATTGTGAAGTAGAGGAAGTATCATCCTCTCATTCTGCTGATCCAGTGAAGATACTTATTCCAATTTTTCCTGCAGCATCAGGTATGTTACATATATTGCTTCCATAAGAAATTAAGGTACCAAGCATTAATGAAGTAACTATGGTAGACTTAACAACTCAAGTGGAAATTTTAGAAGAAAGATATCTCAATATTAATAGTAACTTGACTCAAGCACAAGAACTATCTTTGACAAATTTGTTAAAGAAACATAAGAATGCCTTTGCATGGGATTATCATGACATGAAAGGATTAGATGCTACATTATGTACCCATAGGATTTACATAAAGGAAGATTGTACACCAGTAAGACTGCCACAAAGGAGAATCAACCCTGCACTAAGAGAAATTATCAAAGAGGAATTGCAGAAGCTATTAGATGCATGATTTATCTACCCAATCTTAGATAGCTAGTGGGTGTCTCCTCTGGTTCTTGTACCCAAAAAGGGAGGGAAATGGAGAGTCTGTATTGATTACAGAGAACTAAACTCTGCCACCAAAAAGGATCACTTTCCCCTTCCTTTCATAGACCAAGTATTGGACTCACTTGTAGGAAAGCAATACTTTTCCTTTTTGAATGGGTTTAGCGGTTACAATCAGTTTCAGATTGCACCTGAAGATCAAGAGAAAACAACATTTACCTATCCTTGGGGGACATATACCTACTCAGTACTCCCATTTGGCTTATGCAATGCACCTGCAACTTTCCAAGGGGTAGTCATTAGCATATTTTCAGATATCTCACATGATTGTATGTAAATCTATATGGATGATTTCACTACTTTTGGTGCTACTTTTGAAGAGGCATTAGCAAACTTAGGGAAGGTGTTGGAAAGATGTGAAGACCACAATCTATCCTTGAATAGTGCAAAGTGCTTCATGATGATGTAGGAAGGAGTAGTACTTGGCCACTACATTTCTCCAAAAGGAATCTAGGTAGACCTAACAAAGATTGAAGTCATCATCAATCTGCCCATTCCTACAAAGCAAAAAGATGTCAGAAGCTTCTTGGGTCATGCAGGGTATTATAGACGTTTCATCAAAGATTTCAGAAAAAATGGCATCCCCATTATATACTCTTCTCATAAAGGATGCTGAATTTCAGTGGAATGAAGACTATAACAAAGCATTTTCTGATTTGAAGGTAGCATTAACCCATGCTCTTGTACTTAAAGGGCCCAATTGGGAACTTCCTTTCCACATTCATAGTGATGCATCAGATTATGCCATAGGAGGAATTTTAGGCCAGAAAGGAGTCATTGAGCATGCTATTTATTTTGTTAGCAAAAACTTACAGGGCGCTGAGTTCAACTATATAGTAACAGAGAGGGAAATGCTAGTAGTCATATATGCACTCAACAAATTCAGGCACTACATAACCAGCTATGAAATCTTTGTGCACACAGATCATGCAACCATTAGGTATCTCATGAACAAACCTCTAATATTAGGTTGATTAGCAAGATGGGTGTTGCTAATGCAGGAATTTGACATCACTATTGTGGATAAGCCAGGGAAGGCCAATGTGGTTGCAGACTTTCTTTCAAGAATGACTACATCAGAGGATAACCAAGTTATTGATGACTATTTTCTTGATGAACATTTGTTTTCACTCACTATGCAAACACCCTGGTATGCTGACACAGCCAATTATCTGGTCACAGGAAGAGTCCCTCCTCACTTCTGTCCTAAGGAGAGAAGGGTACTCATTGAAAAGTATTTTCCTTTTTCATGGATTGTTGGATGTTTGTTCTACACTGGACCAGACAATGTCATGAGGAGATGTGTGAGAGAAGATGAAACATATGATATTTTGCATGCATGCCACAATGACCCATGTGGAGGACATTTTGCAGCAAAGAGGACAACAATGAAGATTTTGAATGTAGGTTATTACTGGCCTACACTCCACAAGGATCCAACAAGATATACCAAGAAATGTGACAGCTGTCAGAGGATGGGATGGCCAACAAAATCTGATGAGATGTCCCTTCATCCTCAGCTTGTGATTACTCCATTTGATAAGTGGGGATTAGATTTTGTAGGACCCATTGATCCTCCGTCTAATGGTAAATCCTATATCTTAGTATGCACTGATTATGTAACTAAATGGGTAGAAGTTAAGGCCATGAAACATGCAAGAGATAGTAAGGTTGCAGAATTTCTCCATGAGGAAATTTTCACATGATATGGAGTTCCCAGAGAATTAGTGACTAATCAAGGAGCTTAATTCATCTCAACTCTAGTTGCAGCATTAGTACAGGAGTACAACATAAGGCACAAGAAATCTACTCCTTATCACCCTCAGGCTAATGGGCAAGTTGAGGTAACTAATAGAGAAATAGAAGCCATTTTGACCAAAACTATGGCTGTCCATAGGAAGGATTGGGCAAACAGGCTGCTAGAAGTTGTCTGGGCCTATAGGACAACTTGGAAAATAACTACCAGCTTCACCCCTTTTGAGTTATTGTATGGCAGAACAGCCTTGGTGCCTATTGAATTTGAACATAAGACTCTCCAGACTGCACTTGACTTGGGGATGGATCTCTCTAAGGCACAAAAAGAAAGAATCATGCAGCTCAATGCTTTGGAAGAGATGAGGAAAGCAACCTTACATCACACAGAAGTGGTGCAGAATCAAAGAACAAAGTGGCATGACAAATACATCAAAGATAAGAAATTCCAGCCTAGTGATTGGGCTTTACTTTATGACTCAAGGTATCAGGATAATGCAGGGAAATTACAGACAAGGTGGCTAGGACCATATCGCAAGCCAACCTCAAAAGAAGAATTCCTGCAACAATTCACTCAACATGCAACTCCTGAACTTCCTGCAGCCAAAGGTAGTGGACCTAGTGTCCCTCCTTCTGGCTAACCAAGGTACAACACTTGTCATAATAAAGACTTCCACATTTGTGGGAGTCCACTTCTTCATCCATTCACCCATCCATATCCATGATTCTCTCTTCCATCATGTGTAATGATTAGACTTCATCCCACCTCGCTTTCTTCCACTCCACTTTCATTCATTGCTCAATAAATTCTTAAGCACTGACCGGTACTTTCTCCATGATTTTTGCAACCAATCTTCTGCACATCAAGGTACGCACACTTTAATAATTCTCTCTTAATTATCTTTTGGTACATTCATTTAATTATTGTACATTAATATCGATATTCTCTATGGCATGTCATTATTCCCTTCCTTGTCTTGTCACACATCACCATTCTGCATGTGTGGACACATGCTCAAATTTAGGTTGGGGAGGGAATGTTAATATGATGTCCACGTGTCAGTCCATATGCTTTATGCTAGCATGTCAACAAAGTTTAAAATTGAATGATTTGAATTCTGAGTGAGGTGACGGCTCGCAAGTGTGAGATGATAGCCTTCATCGATTATTCATTACTGCATGTACTACACTTGTCTTAATCTTGTGTTCCCAAAAAAGCCAAAAAGGAAAATACAGACGACATGAGTTATTGAAAATTTAACAGGGTTGCAGGAAGGTGAAGTTAGTTTACAAACTTTTTGCAGAAAAATAATTTGCAGTGCAATTGTTTTCAGGCAGCTAATTTAATGGGAGGTGGATTAATTCAGAATGAACCCACAGTTCATGATGTATTATTGCAAGATGTACTCATCCAGGCTGAGTTTAGAAATTGTGGGTGGATAGACTATTTCTTGAAGCTGAATGGTTTTGATGAAAATGTTGCGTTAGAATTTGCCTAGACATTGTCTGAAGGTAAAGCCATGGTAAGAGGGTTGGAGGTGTTGGATACTAAAGAAAGAATTGCAGAAGTTATAGGTCTGCTCATTGATGGCGAGAATTACCCTGTTGCCAGAGATGCTAGGTTAGCTAGGGCCAAATTTATAGAATCTAGTGATCCTCCATTGACTATAGACAAGCAAGGAACCAAAAGAACCTCTCTGCCTGAGCCATGGAAATAGGTAGCTATTCATGTGGTGAAGTACATTACTTGTGAAGGTCATCTATCAAATCTTCATTTTGTGATTTCAAACTGCTGAATCATATGAGGCATGGGAGAAGAATGAATGTGCCAAATGTGCTATACCACATTCTCTCAATCATGGCCGCCAAGACCCAAAAAGGTAGGGCTAATTCTGTCTCTCACCATTGTTTGATCAAATTGCTAGTTGAAAAGTCTTTGCATGATGTGTCTGATATGAATTGGGAGGAATTTCTGAATATTGATCAAATAAGACCAAGCCATTTGTGACCTATGGTTGTGCCGCAACCTTGTAGAACTAGGAGAAGAGTGTGTTCTGTTGAAGCTACTCTAGGAACCTCAACTTCAAATGCAAACCCTCCTGCAGCAAAACAAGATATTAAGATTAGTTCTTCTGAAGCAGAGCATGTGGGCAAAGAAAGTTCTTCAAATTCTGATGATGATGATGTTCCTCTTAGCAATTTAATTCAAACTAGGGCACAAAAGAGAAAGGAAGAAATAAAGAAGGATAAAACTAAAAAGCAAACCGCAGGAAGGAAGGTGCCATGCTCTAGGAAACAGAAGGCTGACACTGTTCTTCCTGCAGTCGAAGAGAAACATGAGAGTCCTTCTAGTAAATCAAGACTTGCTGAGCCAGCCTCTGGTGCACCTCCATAGAGAAGCCCTAGGGTTGAAGAAATGACAGTTGAGGATACAGAGGCCCCAATGGGGCATGTGAATGTTGTAGAAAAAGACATAATTGAGGAAGTAACAAATGTGACTCTGGCAGACCTTGCTGCCGCTACTGAACATATTGAGAGATAGGAACATGAAGATAAACAGGAGTTCCTATAGCAAGACGCCCTGCAGCTAGAATTGGCTGAGCAATCAGAAACCCTATAGCTTATGCTATATGAAGGTCAACCATCTGTGCCAAGAAAGCCTTTGGTAGGAATACACAGACATCCTGATTTTTTAATGCATATGGTAGCCATGAATTTGTGAAATGAGATGCAGAGGAGAGAAGAAAAATGGAAGAAGGAGAAACACAGATTAAAGGATAAAATTCAAAAGAAGGATGAAGAGATTAAAGACAAGAATGCAGAAATTGCGACTTTAAAAGAGAGAGTGGATAATATGGCAGCTTTGGTGCCTCAGGTATTAGAATGCAGGACTCCCCCAAGAGTCTATGCTCTGCATTTAAAGGAAAGGTACCTCTCTTTTAAGTTAGCAAGGATTGTTTCTGGTTTGAACCCTTCCATTGAATCTCCTCTTGAATTTTTCAATGCTTATAGGATTGCTCCTCTTGAAATAAAGAATTTGTTGTGTGAATTCTATTTACATAATTTTGCTGTGTCCCAAGACCATGAGTGGAACCCCTTGTTGTATGTTGGGGATGTTCAATTGAGGGCATTTATGTCCTGGATGCAAAATGAGATTAGTTGGGGACAACAGTTTAGGGCTTATAAGCAATTAGAATTCAACACTCCATTGCCCACTAGAGCTGAATCTTGAAATCCAAGAAGCATTTTCAATGATTGGCACAGAATGCTTTATAGGCCAAGCTATGGTAACAAAATCCTGCCTGAGAGAGAAGCAACTTACAGAGAATATGAGAAGATTGCACACCCTATTGGAGAATTTGTGAAGGGACATTTGACACAGGTGGAATAGTTTGTCTGATGAGTTAAAACAAGCAGAGCCTCACTCTCTGTAGAATTATACTGCAGCATGTAAAAGAGTGGATAGATATATACAGATTGGGAGGACAAAGGGGCAATTCTGGCTTCCTTTAATCTTTCAACCACCTATCCTGTTGTGGCCTATGCCAAATTACAGATTTTACCAGTATGATATTGCTGAAGAGAGGCAGAGATGGAACATATTGGATAGTCAGCAAGGGTTCTATTGGGATCCTAACTCATGCACCAGAGAAACTGATATAGGACAACTGGCAGTTGCTAATTTCAGGACATTAACCAAGCAAAAGAACAACCCTTCCTCTACTGGAGGACCAACAAAGTCTTAGGATGGGGATAGTGATGAGTCTAGTTTATGACTCAATTTTGTTAAACTTTATTATCCACTTGCTGTAGTTATCTTGGACTTTGGTACTTTGATCCTGATCTTTTTATGTCATTTCCTCAAAACTATAAGATGTTGGGTGTATGTTATTTCTCATAATCTTTTATGACAAAGACATGCTATATGAACTATCCATGTTAATTTTACATATGGTTAATGAATGTTACTCTAAGGTAGTTATAGATGTGCAATTATTGTGTGTACTAATATTATTATGCAGATATAATCAGCAACCATAACGTCGAGGAAGATTCTGATGGTTTGTTACTCTCCATAAAAGCCAAACATGGGGATTGTTCAAATGTCAAATGGAGGGAAGATAACCGCCTTGTAACTAGTCTTAATTACTTGTCGAGCAAATTTAGGAGTTACTATTGTGCTAGATCTGCGTTGAAGCAACTTGTTTGACCAGATTCCATGCATGCGCAACCTCCTTTCCACTTTCTATGCTTTCCCTAAAGTGGCATCCTCCTATTTTGTTGGAGTTGATCGCCTTGCTAGCTAGTTAGTTTTTTAGTTTTCCTTCTATAAATAAGACTTTGATGCTCCTTCTGAGGGTTGTTGTTGATTAATTAGAGATTGTATTTGCATCATCCAATTTTCAGTAATACAGTTATGATGTTCATTTATACTCATGTTTTCCAATGAATAAAATAAAGTTATAAGTTTGCATTTCTAAGTTCACATTTGTCTTAGGGAATACTCATCCAAGGGAGCCCACTTGGTGAGCATTCTATCCTCTAGTTTAGTTGTATTTTCTATTAAGTAGTTAGTTAAATCTAGCATTGAATGTTTCTATAGCCAAAGCATACATAGTAGTTTCCTATTTGTTTGCCTAGACTTTTATTTCCTGTTATGTACTAGAGCTTAGAATAGTTGTTGGTTGATGTTCAACACTCATGTTATTTCTTTCCCAGTAGTTTATCTTCAGCATTATGTCTTTCTTAGCTATAGAATGAATGTGGCTACTTTGGAAGTTCTTAGTGCACATACCATGCTGACCCATTTCAAGTTCATCTCCCTGGGTTGACAAATGAAATGCATCTCCATAGTGATTAAGACAGCTATTCAGATTAGATGTCCAATCTCTGAGTTATAGCTTTATGAGCTCAGTTGTTAAAACATTATAGGAGACCAACAACATCTAGTCAGCCTCAAAAAGAGGTACCGTCACCACAAGATGTACTCCGAGAGCATTTAGCATAGTAGGTGGCAACATATTAGGTTCATAATGGTAGCCAGGTCATGGAGATTCAAAGGGGTCAAATAGTTGAGCAGATAATCAAAGTGAAACAAGAGCTGGTTGAGGAAGCAAAAGCATAGGAGCAAGCTCGGGCTAAAGAATTACAACCGTCATTGAGTCAAGTAGTGGATTTGACTAACGATGAGGTCACTCATGTAGTGACCAATGATCTAGTATCCTCTTTGCTTGCACATTAGCCATTGCCACCACAAGATGAGCCTCAAAAATTAGATACTGAGGTGGAGGAAATAGAAGATCTGAATGCAGCTCAAGGTCCAAAAGTGGAAGAGATAACCAATATTGAGGGGTCTAGATCACCAATGTGCCAGTGGACCAACCAGATGTTCCAATTACATGAGCTATGGAACAGGAAGAGGTGGAGCTGTCTCAACAAGAGGTAATGGATAAATCAGTTGAGGACGTCACCCTTCTGGAGGATCAAAGAGAAGTTCTTCAAGATGTGCCTGAAGAAGGAGATACGAAACAAGCTGAAGAACAAGTAGAGAAAGAACAAGATGAGCAAGTGCATCATTCACTGACACTTGACGAGGGTCAACATGACCAAGGAGAGGAAGAAATGCACCAAGAGGTGGAAAATCCTGAGCACGAGCAAATGGAGGTTGATACAGAGGCTCCCTAATGAGAGATCCTACAACAAGAGGCCCCTCAACAAGAGTTGCCACAACAAGAGATTCCCCAGGAAGAAATGCCATAATAGGGGAAGGTCCAGACAAGAACACAGAGTTAGTGGTAAAGGATTCTCACATTGAGAAATCTAGTCAAGAAGGACCTACCCCAAATGTATCAGAATGGATAGCATCGAAGGTAATTGAACCTCCTATTAATTTGATTCCTTTTGATTTTAAATCATTATTTTCTATGGAGGGAATAAAGCCCAAGCGAAAAGAAAGGAAAGGGCAGCGTTCGCAATCAAAAGGGATGCAGTAGGTCATAGGACAACACATTTGGTAGTGCCTACAGTTGATAAGGCAAAGGGTGAGATTATGGTGAGTGAGTATCAAATTACCACACTAGACCTAGGACATGCCACTACTGAGCAGGAAATTGATGAGCTCATAGGTAATGCAGATGCTGCGATAGCTAGAATCCACAAGGATAAGCTGAAGAAGGAGTTGAAAGGGCACATTACCTAGCTCTAGGGGTTCATAAAGGGGTTATTGACCCTAGGACTATAGATAATAGAGGTCCCAACCAATTTGATGCTGGTGACATAGAATGAGATAAACGACTTGGATGCAAAGAAGCATCAGGCGTAAGTGATGCAAGGATTGTTCCAGAAATTCCTAAAAAATGGTGAGGAGGTGATCCAAACCACATTATCAAATTGGGACAAATTGGCATTCATCAAGATCAAAGCAGATATGCTGAAGAAAGACTATGTGACAAGACTTGATCAAAATGATTAGGATCCTGGTAAACTAAAGGTTGTCTGCAAATTAAATGAAAAGGTGCTGTTGAGAAAGAATATAATGATAGTTCAAATGATGCCAAAGATATCCATATGGATAAAGGACCTGAGTTTGAGGTTGACATTTTGAAAGGGTGTAGGCACAAAGCTGTAGATATTGACACTAAGGCACGTGACCTCCTAAAAGATGAGATGAATATTTTGGAGGAACTTCTTAGGACATTGATGGATGAAAAGGAAACATATCAAGAGAAAGACAAATAAGTGGATATCTATGGGTGATCAGCTCCAGATGCAAGAATATGCTCAGACCAAAGCACATAATTTTGATAAGGCTGATATAATAAAACTATCATGTCATATGATCAATATAAATTCCTGTATTCCAGAGGAGGAATAGTTGAGGATGACATAGCTTCGGACATAGAGTAGTCTAATGCCCAAGGGATCTGTTTTACAATCATAGGATATCAGTGTGAAGAGCACTTGCCAAGGTAAATATCATGATGATTGGTGACACACACATAGTGACAGATGCAATAAGAATATTCTAGAGGATGCACTTTGAAGATGCTGAGGAATATACCAATGCTAGCTATCATCTATTCCTCGATTGCTAACTGACAACCACGCGCCTTGTTTTGTAACCATGGATATTTCTGAGGAAGATCTTGACCATTGTTTTTGTAACTGATTCTAGTATATGAGCTTTTAGCAAAGCTTGATAAGACAACAATAAAAGCAAAAGGCTTGGACATCCTGTGTGAGCATATGAACGCTAATTGGAGAGCAAAAACCTGCAAGAATTGTGTGCACAAATGAAATTGCCTCCCTTTGTGCTTGGGGGAGGAAGGTATTTATAGGTTTGAAGAAGGCATGAGAGGTGGAGAGGATGAAGAGTTAACTCCCTTTGATTGAAGAGTTAACTTAGAAGACACAAGAGTGATATGGGCTAAAATTGGAGTGATCTAACCAATTATAGCTTATCAATGAAGAGGAAATGGAGTTAGAAGAATGCATGGGTTGACAAATAAAGATAAAAAGGAGCTAAATATGCATAATTGAATGCATGAAATAGTTAACCCTATCTTTGGGGCAAAATTCCATACAAATAGAAGCAAAAATAGGCGAAAATAGAGCTATTTTTTGGCCAAAAACTTGAGTTTAATTACGACTAGGAAAGACGGTAGGGTTGCCACTCGGTCGTCCCTTTCACGAGTCAGGGTCACCCGAGGGTGACCCATGGGTGATCCTCAGAGGAGGGGTCCTGGGTGAAAGTGGAGGACGGGAGATGGATCAGGAGGGGAAAAGGAGGTGAATTGCCTCCTAAGACCGGTCAAATAGGGGTCAAAAACTAAATCTCCACTTGCAAAAGGCAAAACTCCTGGGGGAGATTTGGAAATAATAGGGGAGATTTGTACTGGTTGACTAGAACTAAAAACTAAAAGTTGGAGATGGCTTGGGAGGTCCTCTAGAGGGCTCCTAGGGGTGGGAATGGATGAAAAACACCAGGAAAAGGCTAGAACACAACAAATGGATGAACACAAGCCTCAGAGACAAATTTGTAAGCACATGAAACACAAATTGACAAATGTCGAAAATTGTCGAAAGCAAGGAAAGGGTTAGCATGACAAAGGGGAAACAACAAAAGGAAGAAGAAACCACATGCTACCAAGAGAATCGTTGCTGAGAGGGAATTATTCCATGCTTACATGTACGTGACAAGGATTGCTAGTCATCATCGGGGTCCTCGTGGAGGCTGTACATGATTTTGGTGCTTACAGTTCCCAACATTTACATATATCAGAATGGAAGGATTTGAGGGAAACCCCTTCATGTTGCCTCGGTATCTAATTGATAGGGTTCTACTCTTGGAGATCACTAGGTAGATAATCCCCTCATATGAGGTGTATGTTCAGAAGAATGGTTGAGGGACCATGAATTTCCCACTAGACATTAGCCGGTACAGGTGTGAGGAGTTTAAAGACTCCAAACTATCAGAGGCTGAACTATAAATGCTCCACCTACAACCATTTCCCCTCACACAAACCTTTGATCCTTACAATAGGATGGAAATGTATGTTAATAAGAAATCACAACGTGTTCCTCATTTGGAGGACTACTGGGTTGATTGCAATGATGATAAGGATGTCAGGAAAAGGGGATACCAGAGGTTGACCATAAATCAGATCTAGACATTGGGATGTCTAGAGTTTCCTCCATAGGTGAAGTCCAATGATGGTTAGATTCTTGACCCAGACTATAATTAAAAATAGGTATACAAGGAAACCTTGCCTATCCTAGACTAGACCCATGCAGATGAGACATTAATTGATGTCATCACCAGGAAGGTCATGACCACCACCTAGAAGTGGGTCGACAAGAAGATAGATGAGCTGAAAGCCAAAGGCATAATCCTAAATTATGATAAGAAAAGGAAAAGGAAAGACCAAGGGGATGTTGATTATGATGATTTCCTCATTGCCAAGAGGCGAGTAATGGAGACTAAGCTAGCCCAAGATGGAACATTGATTTCTGTTGAAGCCCTTACTACAGAACACATCATCATGGATACCATGCCATCACCCCCAAGAGAACAGTTGGTGCTTTCCATTCCTATCACTACCGCATTGCCAACACATAGGCTTGCCACATATATACTAGAAGGTGTGTTGATTCCCAAGAAGAAGAGGGGAATGCCAACAATGCCTATGAGAGGTGCCATTGCTAAGACAATTGACACTCAGGCCAAGGCATCAAGACCAATAACGATGGAACTTATGTTCGCATCCAGACAGCATTCATTAGTAATTCATTGTAAATATCCATAGTATTTGACCATCCTGACTTGACTTTGCAAAGATCTAGCCCTAAACCTCCAAGTTTATCCTAATTTCTCGAGTTGGCCCATTGACCTGTCACAAGGTCCTGATCCAATGGTTCTTTAGATGAATTGCCTAATGTGAGATAGACAACTCACTCAACTAGTGCTTAGCCTAGACATCCTACTCATGTTGTACCAATAATTCCAGTGTAAGTCTTGATGGCATTCTTTAATGGCGTATCGCCTATCCGCTTTGTTGCGTATAATGATATGCCTAAGAATCCTCACAAGTTGTGTCCTAAATATTATGTCCATCAAGATGCTAAAGATCACCTTAGAACCTTCAAGGAAGCTTTCTTTAGAGCAAGAATCTAGCATGAGGATGTTGTTGTTATCACATAGAACTACACCCAGCTTGGAGAGAGTCCAAACATTCTAATGACACAATGGGAATGATCTCAAGGTGTGGGACCTTGCAAGTTGAGATCAGACCTCCAGAGAAGGTTGGTTCCTTATTCTAAGCCTAATGCTTAGAGAAAACTATCTAAACCTAGTGCTAATACTGCAGGGGAAAAGGGTTAGGAAGAAACTGAATGGAAATAAAGGTGATGCACCAGATTTAATTAGTAGTAAGCTTGGAAGAGACACAACAATGATCTCAATCACAAGGGAAGGTTCACACAAACTTATAGAATTGATTGAGGCTTTGGGATGAAAACCTAACCTATAGAGGAGCCATTTTGCTCATAGAATAGATCACCGCTTCAAGTAAAACACAGAAATCAGAGCATAAGAGAGGCAAAATATTGTGAATATATTAATCATGAAGGCTAGAAAGTATCACAATGTAAAATAACTTATAGCAGGAAAAGACACGATATATTCAATTACATTCATGGGTGGATTAACCCGAAGACAACAGAGGCCAAGCTACAGGCGCAGTGAGTCAAATTCTGATAATCCTACAATTGCACCAAGAGGTCTGACTACAAGGAATTTGGCAGCATAACAACCCAGAAATTACTAACTCCCTCTTTACTGAAGATTACAATGTTATATACCAAATCCATGTGTAGAGAAGTTGAGGTAGGTCCACAGAACCCAAGATCACCAATGATGTCATCAATGCAGAGTCAGAAACAAATGACGATGGGGACAGAACCCATGCCTCTGGCAGACCTACACCCTAGGAATGGCTGCCCACATGCAAGAGAAGGCATAGCATTGAAGAAGAGAGCCCAAAAGTCATCTCTAACCACCGAACAATCTACCACCGAGCCACAAAAGATCCCTCACATTGAAGAATCACACCATCCCCTTTGAATTTCATTTGCAAAGCTCACCAACTCAAATGAATGCCTTTGGCGCCACCAGAACATTTTAAAAGATCTAAATTTAAATCGGAGCCGTTGGATGAACAAATAGTTATAAGATTAACGGCTCTGATTCACACTGCATAACACTTTCCTTTTAATTCTGTGTTGAGGCTTGCCGACCTAGAATACGTGGCAATTTCACGACCTCACAGGGAGTTAAGACAAGGCTTAGTGAAGAAGAAACCCCCACAAAATTGCCACGCTAGCACTGAGCGTACAGGTAAGTTGTTATTCTTAGAAACATTGTTGGCATGTAGGAACCCACCCTAAAAGATCCTGAAGAGAAGGCACTAGCATGCCACGTGTCAACATCTCGCGGTCATGCACAAAATCTTTCCTATAGACAAGATTCACCTACGACACTGCGCTATCGTCTGATTTTCAATGATGTGACCCCACCCCTTCATTTCATCCTTCAACCTTGGTGCAATCTCCACCATTCAACCTGAATCAATAAACCTGTGGCCATAGGTCACGATGCACTTTACACTTGTCTTCATTTCACAGCCATGTAGAAGAAATGTGATGTCAGCTTAGGTGGTTTGTGGGCTCACAAGATACTGCCATATGGCACCCTTAGACCCAGAAGGACTTAAGGCTTAAGAAATGATGTTGACGGGTGATAAAAGGTAAACCTTAGGACTCAGGGCTGGTCACTTCATGACATAAAAGGATCAGAGTCATAACTTAAGTTACCGACAACCTAGGCTAGATAGTCAACGATGGATTATAACATAAAGCAAGATATGACCATAAAACCTAGGGCTTAAGGGGAAGGAAAAAATTTAGGGTTTAAGGGTTTGGACTATTTGGCTGGGAAGTAAAACAGGTCAACATTTTGGTGACTTCTCAGGGGGTGTTTGCCTGCTAAACAATAGACCAGTGGCCTTACACATCCATTGGGTATGGGGGTAAAAGAGACTGCAACAAGGACAGGGGAGCTAGAACAACTAGGGCAAGCTACCAAGGCAAACCAATGCAACAAGCAAGCATGTATTCTCCTAATGAGAATACAACAGAGTGCAAAGGCACTTATTGAAAGTAGACACCTAGCCTATTTACAAGTCTCACAACCATGCTAAAAGCAAGGTTTGAGATGAATCCCATTTACTGGGATTGGCAGAACCTCTCCATTCAACCTAGAAAGTTGAAATACATTAGCCTGTTTACAACTAGTAGTGATATAAGGGCCACTCCACATGGAATCAAACTTTCAATGTCTTCCAGCTTTGGCCCTATCTGCATCCCATTTTAGCACTATATCTCCTTCACTGAATGTTCTATTAGTAGATTTCCTATCAAAGGTTCTCTTGACCTGATCTTGGTAGGCTTCAAGGGTCTTCATAGCAGTATCCCTCTTCTCCTCAGGTTCCAATAGCTCTACAAATCTAATTGTCATGACATCATTTTCCATTAATTCCAGCTGTTGTGCCAACTCAAGAGAAGGCAATTCTAATGATAGCGGGACCATTGCTTCCCTTCCATATACAAGCATGAAAGGGGAATTACCTATGGCTCTTTTGGGAGTGATTCTATCAACCCAAAGAGCAGTCTTTAACTTGGAGTGCCAAGTTCTTTGATTATCTTCCACTGTTTTCTTGATGATTCTGATTAGATTTTTATTGGTGGACTCAGCCAAAATGTTTCCTTGTGGGTAGTAATTAGATGAGCTTTTCAAGTATACCCCATAGTTTTGTGCCCATTCACTGACTTTTGTGCCTACAAAGGCCTTGGAATTATTAGAAATGATGGTGGATGGCACACCAAACCTTTTAGCTATACCCTCAAGGAAGTCTACAATGGATACCTCTGTGGCATCCCTCAAAGCAATTGCCTCTATCCACCTGGTGAAATAATCAGTGGCTTTTAGAATCCACTTATGGCCAACACTAGAAGGTGGATTGATTACTCCAATGAAGTCTAAACCCCATTGAGAAAAAGGTTGATTTGTTTGGATTGGATGAAGGGGAAGAGCTGCCAGTCTCTGCTTCCCAGTAAATAATGCACATTCTTTACATTGTCTGATCCATTTGTATGCATCACTAAATAGACTAGGCTAGTAATAACTAGCCCTCATGATTTTCATTGTAGTTTTCCTTGGAGAATAATGGCCACTGGCATGGCCACTATGGAATTCTTCTAAGACTCTAGAAGCCTGGTCTTGTGTAATGCATCTAAGAAGAACTCCATTGATGTCTTTTCTAAACAAGACACCATCAATAATAACACAAGGAATAGATTAGAGTTTGAAATACTTTCTTTTAGCCTGATCCAATCCATCCAAACATCTACCTGACTATAGAAATGTGACCATATCATGGTACTAGTTAGTTGGAATATGAGGCTCAACTAGTTGTGCTTGTTCCTAGACATATACAACATTCTCCTTGTCCTTGACGTCTGTTGCCATTTGTTCACATAGACCTTTCCATGAACCAGTCTGGTAATGTTGATCTTGATGCCATATTCCATCACCTTAGTGATCCACCCAACCCTTTTCTCATTAATATACTTGCTCAGGAGGAATTCTTTCACACCGGAGTGGTTCACCATCAACTAAATTTTGCTGCTAGAAAACACATGTCTGAACTTTTTTAGGGCCTTCACTACAACAAATACCTCTTTTTCTATAAAATCATAATTTAGTTCATATTCCTTAAGAGGTTGGCTAAAAAAAGCAATTGGTTGTTTCATCTTATCTTCATTTTGTTGTGTCAGGACATATGATAAACCCTCTTTGCCTCTAAAGGCATAAAGGATGAAATCCTTCTCATAATTAGGGTTTATCAGTGTAGGAACTTGTGTCATAGACTGCTTGACAGCTTTAAAACTGTCCCTGCCTTCCTTGGACCATGTGAAGGCATCATTCTTCTTTAGCATAGTTGTGAGAGGTTTTGCTATTGAAGCAAAGTTGGGTATGAATCTCGTCACAAAGTTGATCTTTCCCAGAAAGCTTTGTAGACCTTTCTTATGACTAGGAAGAGCAAGAACAAGAATGACACTTGTTCTTTCTAGATCAATAGCCAACCCATCCTTGGAAACCACATGTCCCAGTAGTTTGCTTTCTGGAACAACAAATACACTTTTTAGGATTCAATGATATCCCAAATTCTCTGCATATTTCAAAGGCCTTTCTTGAATGACCCAAATGGTCGACTGCATGCTCAGAATACATAGTCAAATCATCAAGATACACTATAATAATATCATTGATCAGCGATTTGAAGGCCAAATCCATTACTCTCTGAAAAGTGACTCTGACGTTTGTCAATCCAAAAGGCATCTTTCGATAAGCCAAGGTACCCCACTTGGTGGTAAATGCTGTTTTATATTGATTTGATTCTTTTACAAGAATTTGATTGTAGCTGGAGTAGCCATCTAGGAGTGAAAACCTTTCAACACCTACTAATATTTGTAAAATCTACTCCATGGAAGGGAGTGGATAGTGATCCTTAAGTGAGGCCTTGTTCAAGTCTCTAAAGTCTACACATAATCTGATTTCCCCATTCTTCTTCCTAACTAGAACTAAGTTGGCTACCCAAGAGGAATGTTTGACGGGATAAATGATTTTAGCCTCTATAAGCTTGGATAGCTCTTTTCTCATTAATGGTTCAATTTTTGGATTGACAGGTCTTTGCTTTTGGAAGACTGGTTTGACATTGGGGTCTAGACCAATAGTATGTTGGATTAAACCAAGAGCAAAGCATCTTAAATCTCTATAATCCCAAGCTATCAAGTCATTAAATTCATTACAAGGCTCAATGAAACCTTGCCTCTCAGCTTGGCTACATACCTTGCCATGTTTTAAGAATCCACCTTGTGCAATCTCCACTTCTTCATAGTCTTGTTTTTTGACTATCATATTCATTTTTTCTTTCTTTTGTTGATCGTCAACACCAAATATGCTCTCTAAAGTGATCAACAGTCTAGGTAACTTGTTGGTCTTTAGCTAGATCACCTGGTCACCATATTGTACTTACAACATGGACTAATTTTTGGCAGCAAACTCTACCTCATCTTGCAAGAAATTCACGATCTGCTGGTCACTTTCAAACACTTGCCAGCTTATCACATTGTCAGGCACAACAGGTCTGACAAAAATTCTTACATGTTGATCTAAAACTTGTTTGACATTCTGAGGAATATCAAATTGGGAATCAACCGTAGCTAACCTATCAACATCCTTGTTTCTTTGTCTGGGAACTACCTAAATGTTGAAGGTATCAAAGTCTTCAATCAGGTCCTAGACCCTGTGTTTGTATGACTTTAGCAAGTCATTATTTGAAGCACTTAGTTTTCTGATTTGGTGGACAACTAGTTCACTGTCACCAAATACTTGTAAAATCTTTATTCTTCTTTTTTGACCTAGCTGTATGCCCTGAATCAAGGTTTCATACTCAGTTACATTGTTAGTACAACTAAACTGCAATCTGAATGAAGAGAAATAACTTTCCTTTTGGGGTGAAATTAGTACAACCCTAGCACCTACTCCATTTTTGCTTCTAGAGCCATCAAAGTACATCTACAATATCCCACCTAGATCTGACTCTTCCCTTTCAAGATTGGGGATAGTAGCATCCTCTTCATGGATACTGTTAGTGCCTGAATTGACTGACAGTTTTTGAGCAATTTTCGTGCAGGCACTTTCCCTAAGTATCCAAAAAATGTTCTAAGTGTTGGACCTCCTCAGCATTTTTCAGCTGCAGCATCATATTTTCTCCGAGGAGGAGGTCATCATCATCATGTTTGCTGCGATGGAAGTCAGCATCATCATGTTTTCTGTCGACTTGTTTTTCATCAGGATCATCATATTTCAATATCGGGTGATGTTTGGATATCATCCTGATCCTGCTGATAAGCTACAGTGTGCCCTGATTTGCTTGCGGGGGTGATTTTTCAAGTATCCGGTGATCTTCCAATTATCACCTTGCCCTTTTATGATGATGATGTCACCCCGATCTTCTGAAGGGGTTATTCTCTGAGTTGTTCGACCTGACTTGTTTTTTCTTAAGGGTCGTCATCATCATCATCATATTTCCAGTTATCGCCGTGTTGCTTGCGAGGGTCATCATATTTTCTGCCTGCATGATATTTCGCCGGGGTGATATTTTTATCATCGGGTGATCTTGGTTATGATCATCCTGATGATGTTGTTGAAGAGTTCTAAGTATGACCCGATATTCACTGGGGTCATCATATTTTGAACGTCAGGATGATCTTAGTCAATATCATCCTGATGTTGTTGTATCACTTCATGTTCGTTGTTTTATCATCCTGATGATGCTGACGTCATTCTTATGTCGGGGTGATATCTATTTCTCTGCCTATCTGCATCATGATATTTCCGAAGGGAGATATCCGCCTGTCGGCTTTGTGCATTATCTAGTGGGGGTGATCTTTTCAAATATCTAGCATATTCATCTATCACCCCGATCTTATAGTGGAGCTACAGTGCAGCATGATATTTGTGCATCAGGATGATATTTCCAAATATCCGGTTATCTTCCGAATATCATCCTGATGTCGATATGATGATGACGTCATCAAGGTCCGGGGGGGTCATATTTCTAGCACTGATCATCTTGTGGAGATCCCCCGATATTTGCAAACATGATGATGACGTCATCCGGATATGAGGAGGTGCGCAGTAGGCAGATATGATGATGACGTCAGCAGGATATGAGGAGGACGTCATCAGGATGTTCATCAGCCAGACTTTTGGTATCGGCTAAGTAGGAGGATGTTCCTTCGATGGATCAGGTTGTGCGGATGAAGGCGATTATCATGCAGGTTATATTGCGATATGATGCTGACGTCAGGGTGATATTTCAAGCGACAGGATATCATGCTGTTGGAGGATGATGATGAAGTCTTATACTAGTGTCGTCAGGAGCAAAAGCACCGACATTATATATGCTTGTGGCCTAGTATATAAAGTGTTGAAAAGGTCGCCACGGGGTGCATGTGGGATAATTGATATCCTGCATATTTTCAAATATCATGATGATGAATCTTGGCGGGAAATGGTTGCGATGCACAGTTGATGTTTTTCCCCAGGCTGCGGGTTGGTGCGCCATTATTGACAAAGGTTGCAGAGGTATGGATGGATCTGGTACCCGATTGAAGGTGTACATCAACGGACAGTGGCGCAGGGCTCGAGATTTCTTCCTGTCTCCTCCCCTACCTGCTGCATTCATGTTTGGGCGCCAATCTGGTAATGCGTTGAGCGCCATTTTTCTGATACTGTGTATCTGGCGGGATTTTTGGTCAACCATGTAATTAATTGCTGTGGTACACTACCTGGCTGTTATAAGCAGGAAGTGTTACTCATTTTTTGGTTGTTGAAAGTTGAAGATTTTTGGCTCTGTAATTCAAAACAAGCTGATCTAGTTGCTCTGTACAGCTAAACCTGTGAGTCTATGTATCTCTTGTTGTATGTTTTGGCACGAACCCACTGATTTCATGATTAATCTTATATGAGAAATGCTATCTTAGCATGTGTTTTGTTAATTCTGTCTCCAGTATTGCATGTATTCTTCTTCTGAATCTGGATATTTGGGTAATGTTTAGGTTCTAGAGCATAGAATTCCTATGTTGAATGTCTGATCTTTTAACTTCTGCTCAAGGGGTAGATTAAACTGTTTTCAGGTTGAACATTGGGAAGGGTATACTGCAGTAGGGATGCCATAAGTAGAGATAACTTAACACTCTGTATTGGGAGATATCTGTAAGGCAGGTATCACATATATCCCCCTGAAATCCAGTTTTAGCTGTTCATGTTGATCATTCACAAGTGTATGTCTGCTGACTCCAGGCCCTGGATAGGCACCAATCTTGCTTTGTTTTTGTGTTACAACCACGTCTAGCTTTGCATCCAAACTTAAACTCCAAATCAAAATCTAAAGCAACCATTAGGACATTAGAATTAGTTTTAGGATCCTCAGTCCTCTGTCTACAACTGCAAATAGGCCCAAAGCTAGCCCCTTTGCTCTTATCTTTCAGTTTTGGTCTACTTACAGGAGGACTTATCTGCTTTCTGTCAGCATCCCAGCCTTTGTATGCATATCCTCATGGATGTTGAGTAGGGAATAACCCCCTAGGTTTTGCAGAGCCTGAAGAAGAAGAGGAGATAAAATATAGAGTCTATCTCCTACACTGTTGGCCCCTGGCCCAGAGATCCTGTTGATCACTGATGGCTACCTTGTAGGGAAATCTGGGAATAAGCATCCAGTCTGGGAAAAAACCAACAGATACAATAAGTACCCAACCCCGTTTACCCTATGTGATTAGGAGTGTCAAACTGAAAACAATTAGCCCACTCATCAAGCAATATATCAGGTATCTCATCCATAGGTGTGGTAGCTTCATGCCTACTGCTATCATCCTCTTTTAACTCATGTATTGTGCAATTCATGTTGTTTGCTTTAGGAGAGTAGGGTTCTATATGGTCATTTGCAATAGGCTCAGCCCTAATGGTCACTTTGGTGCCATATCTAGTTCTAAACAACATGTGGGACCAATCAGAAGATAAATAACCACCTATTTCAGCAATGAAATCCCTAGATAAGCATATGCCAAAGTATGCAGGGAGATCTATAATAGATATATCTTGTGAAACAGAGCAGCTAGGACATGCATGTAGAGTGAGCTCCAAACCTTTAATAACTCCTACTATCTTGACAACAGTACCATCTAACTAAACTACACCCTTGTTCACAGGTTCATACTCTATACCCAACCTATCAGCAATATTTTTAGGCATGACAGAGGTACCTACCCCAGAATCTATCATATAGTTATGCAACAATTTATCACCTACGATTAGGGAAACATAAAATGGAGGTGGCTTACTAGTTTTGCTTGTACTTACTTCCTCCTTAGGCTAACATAGATTTGTTGGGGTAGTTGTCTTTTCTTTTGTTGTTTCCGTAGCAGGCTAAATGAAATCTGTTAGGGCCTCTTGAAGAAGATTCCTTTGAGCTGGGATTAACAAAGCATCCCACACACTAACACTTAGATTTGTCTTCTTCATCTAACCCACTATACTAAAGGGTATTTGACTACCCTTTTGTGACATTTTAGTGACAGTTGGATCACTTTTTGGCTGCTGACTGGATTGGGGTTGTGTTGTTGAAACTGTATCTGCCTTTGCAACTATCTGATTTGTTTTCCTTGAAGGAACCTCAGGCATTTTGTTTTTAGCTGTAACTTTTGGAGTCACTTTAGGTATAGGTGTATGAACAACTACAGGTACTAAAGTATCTTCAGTAGCTCTCCTCTTTGCCCTTGTATTGAATGCTATAGGGCCAGTGCCTTGATTGACACCACAATATTCATTGGTGGTCCAGTTCATCAAGGTAGCATTATGTTGTGTTTGTTCTTGACCTCCAACCACTCCTTGATCAATGCTAACTTGCTGCTCTGAAATTGTTGGTTGCTCTTGCACTGTCAGAGCATGACTGAACTGTCCATTTTGACACAAATTTTGGTCATGTGGCTGATTGCAAGGATAACACCAGTCACTGTCCTAGGCTAGATTGTTCTGGATTGTAACAAGAGGCCTTGAAGTGCTTGTTGCATTAGGATTAACAACATTTAATGGTATGATATAACTAGGTCGGTATGGTGGCCTATTTTGTTGGTAACCCTAATTGAAGGGTTGATATGTCTGGTTGGAGGGCTGATAAGGCTTGCTTGATTGTGCATTCTGTCTCCTTAGTGCCACTAACTCATTACCAAACCTTTGTAATAGGCTTTTCACCTCATGTAGTTCATTTAGGGGCATAGATAAAGGAGCTGTGGAGGTGGTCCCTATAGGAATTGGAGCCACAATAGGCTGAATAGCAGGAGCCTCTGGAGGCATGGGTGGCCTTGGAGAAAATTTTTTGCCCTTATTGCTGTGTCATAGGCATCAGGTAATACAGTCCCACCCATGGATTGAATCATGACAACAATATATGGATTCAAAGACTTTAGGTAGTAGATAAATGTTGTGTTTGGAGAGGGCTTCACTAACAAGGGAATCCTATCCCATGTCTTCTGAAATCTATAGTTGAAATCCACCATATATTCATGTGGAGCTCTCTTGATTGTAGCTAATTGTTGCATAAGTGACAAATGATCACTCTTGTCTTCAAAGTGCTGGCACAATTTAGTGCCCAAATCATCCTAGTTGTGTATAGAGTTGGCTTGAAGACCCCTATACCATTGTAAGGCCTTTCCCTTGAATGAAGAAGATAGTAATCTCGCAGCCACATTCTCAGTAGTGACATTGTGGATAGAGCAAACACTAGCAACATCTTGAATGTGCTCAGCAGGAGTAGTAGAGTCTTCACCAGTAAAGAATGAGATAGCCTTTAAGACTAAAGTAGGGATGTCATCATATTGAGCTAGGTCCAGTGGCTACCCCTATTAAAAGCAACAAATGGAAGATTTATAGCCATATTAGGGATATTCAGGTTGATTATAGGTATGCATAAGGCTCTTCTTGAATACTGAAATCTAACCTAAAAATTGACTGGAGAAGGAGTAGACCGAGCTCTTGAATGGTATGAATTATTACCTCTACTTGCTCTCCTAGGGGATCTAGACAGTCTACTTCTTCTTCTATCAGCAAAAGAGAGTTCTATGAATTGGAAGTTCCCTCTAGAAGATGACCTTGTCTGCACTCCAGACATGAAAAGTTGAATTGTTGTGTAGGAACTGGATCAACAAAATCACCAGGTGCCTGTTGAATGCTTTCACAACAATAAATGAACCAGGAATGGCACCGAATCCTTAGTCCAACTCTCACTCAAAACAGAGAGTCCCACTGGGCATTCTAGAAAATATTATCACATAGAAATGCACTAAGCTTGGAGAGAGTCCAAACATTCTAATGACACAATGGGAATGATCTCAAGGTGTGGGACCTTGCAAGTTGAGATCAGACCTCTAGAGAAGGCTGGTTCCTCATTCTAAGCCTAATGCTTAGAGGAAACTATCTAAACCTAGTGCTAATACTGTAGGGGAAAAGGGTTAGGAATAAACTGAATGGAAATAAAGGTGATGCATCATATTTAATGAGTAGTAGTAAGCTTGGAAGAGACACAACAATGATCTCAATCACAAGGGAAGGTTCACACAGACTAATAAAACTGATTGAGGCTTTGGGATGAAAACCTAACCTATAGAGGAGCCATTTTGCTCACAGAATAGATCACTGATTCAAGTAAAACACATAAATCAGAGCATATGAGAGGTAAAATATTGTGAATATATTAATCATGAAGGCTAGAAACTATTACAATGCAAAATAAATTATAGCAGGAAAAGCAATGGTATAGTCAATTACATTCATGGGTGGATTAACCTGAAGACAACAGAGGCCAAGCTATAGGCACAATGAGTCAAATTCTGATAATCCTACAATTACACCAAGAGGTCTAACTACAAGGAATTTGGTAGCATAACAACCCAGAAATTACTAACTCCCTCTTTATTGAATATTACAATGTTATATACCAAATTCCTGTGTAGAGAAGCTGAGGTAGGTCCACGAAACCCAAGATCACTAATGTTGTCATCAATGCAGAGTCAGGAACAAATGGCGATGGGGACAAAACCCATGCCTCTGGCAGACCTACACCCTAGGAATGGCTGCCCACATGTAAGAGAAGACATAGCATTTAAGAAGAGAGCCCAAAATTCATTGCTAACCACTGAACAATCTACCACTAATCTGCAGAAGATCCCTCGCATTGAAGAATCGCACCATCCCCTTTGAATTTTGTTTGTAGAGCTCACCAACTGGAATGAATGCCTTTGGCACCATCGAAACGTTTTAAAATATCTAAATTTAAATTGGAGTTGTTGGATGAACAAATGGTTATAAGGTTGACGGCTCTAATTCATGCTACATAACAATTTCCTTTTAATTCTTAATTGAGGCTTGCCAACCTGGCATACATGGCAATTTCATGGCCTCGCAGAGAGTTAAGACAAGGTTCAACAAAGAAGAAACCCCCTTGAAATTTCCATAGTGGTGCTAAGCATACAGGTAAGTCACTTTTCTTGGAATTGCTATTGGCGTGTAGGAGCCCACCCTGAAAGATCCTGAAGAGAAGGCTCTAGCATGCCATGTGTCAACATCTCGCAGTCGCACACAAAATCTTTCCCGCAGACAAGATTCACCTGCGACACCACGCTACCATTTGATTTTCAACGATGCGACCCCACCCCTTCATTTCATCCTTTGACCTTGGCACAATCTCTACCGTTCAACCTGGATCAATAATCTTGTGGCCATAGGTCGCAATGCACTTTACACTTGTCTTCATTTTGCAGTCACGCGGAAGGAATGTGACATCAGCTTAGGTGGTCTGTGGGCTCACGAGATACTACCATATGACACTCTTAGACCCGAAAGGACTTAAGGCTTAAGAAATGATGTTGACGAGCAATAAAAGGTAAACCTTCAGACTTGGGGCTGATCACTTCATGACATAAAAAGCTCAGAGTCATAACTTAAGTGACCAACAACCTAGGCTAGATAGTCAATGATGGATTATAACATAAGGCAAGATATGACCGTAAAACCTAGGGCTTAAGGGGAAGGAAAACATTTAGGGTTTAAGGGTTTGGACTATTTGGCTAGGAAGTAAAATAGGTCAACAATTGTATGTAGATTGTTCCCATACATTCTTAGAGAAGAAGCATACTTCTAGTACACAAATTTGCCGTAGAATTCTATTACTACCTGGACATTAATGGAACAAGCTTTTAAGTCCAGATTTAGAGTTCTGGTCGATGCGACGATGATGTATCATCATTTTGTTGAGATCAAAAGAGGAGAGGGTAAATTCATAACAACCTTCAATGATAGGTTCTAGAGAGCATACTCTAGATTGACGAATCCTTACAATATCCCTCAAGCCACAGCCTTGCTGGTATATTACTCCACACTAGACCCGCTGATAATGATGTTTGTAAGAAGAGTGGATCCTGCAATCACAACTTTATTTGGTGCATACGCAAAAGCAGTAAAAGTGAACACTGAGATGAAATAGGTACGATATGGTCCTTTGTAAAGCATAGGACATCCTGCTGTACCTAATCAAATGCAAAAGATAAATGGAGCTTTGATGAACCATGCTCCTTTGATGAACCCTTTGCTAGTTCCCCTGATTAATTATTTTCAGCTGCAAGGAACAACTAGATATTAGTACATCTTGGACCTACATTTACTGAAGTCTGACTGAATGGAAATGGTAATTCTTTCTTTCTCCCTATTAAGGATAATGTAGTAGAAAAAATATAGGAAGAGAAAGAAGGCATGAGAGAGATCACAACTCAGTTCAAAAGGTTGACCACTAAAGTCACTCAGTTGAGAAATCAGAGCTTTTATGCTCAAAGTAACTATCAGAATAAGCAGAATAGAGGATACAACGTACCTCAACCTCCTAGAGTCTAGAACACTAGACTGAATAATGGAAGTCTTCCTTCACCACTAGATAATTAGGTTCTTACAGAGCCAAAATAGACAACTAGAGTTAATCTAGCTAAAGATGCACTAAACAATTGGTGTAGGATACATAAAACCAGTGCACATGTTGAACTAGATTGTCCACAATTGAAAATTATTGCAAGTATTTTCCAAGTGGAAGTACAAAATACTGAAAGAGAGACAAGCTTTCCTGAAGGAAATGAGATCGTTCCCTTTGGATATGAGTCAGCAATGATGCTAGAAAGTTTCATGTTCCTAGAGGAAAAGATGAACACGCTTCATGAGAATTACACACTCATATGAGAAGAGTCGGCCTTAGTGTTGGAAGCTTATACCTTCCCTTTTGAAGGTGATAATGAGCCTGAGCAAGAGGTGGATGAGGTCCACGCCTTCCAATAGTTTTAGAGAGGTCATAACTACAACTTAAGAAATAGCAACAACAATTGACTGTTAGGACCTTTAAGAAGTTCTATTCCACTAAATAATTTCAATACACCTCCAGAAGTGTCATATAGAAACAATCTGTCACTGCCAAAGGTGAGCTGACAACATTCTGCTTCAATCTCAGCCACAACTAAAGGTATGTTTGAACTTTTCAAGTTAGATAAGTTGGTCAGTTACTTAGTTGAAGAAATCAAGAAGATGAAAATAAGCTTGTCATTATCTGAATTGCTCAAAAATCTAGTCATTAAAAGAGATTTACTCAAGTCCCTAGAAGAACCTTCGCCAAAGGAAAGTTCCCCTGGTAATGTCTAGAATAGAGAATATCCAAACAAAGATTTTCTCCCTAAGCCTAGAGGTAAAGGTCAAGTCCATGTTGCAGATGCACACATTGTAGTTTATAAAGAGAAAACTAAGTCTTCCCCATTCCTCTTAACATTAAGAATTTTTGGTAAGAATCTACATAACTATCTAGTAGACTTAGGAGCATCCACCAATGTTATGCCCTTATCAGTCTGTCAAATCCTAGGTTTGTCTCTCGCCAAATCTCTGAAGAAAGTCACTCAGCTAGACAAGTCTAAAGTAAGTGTCATAGGAGAATTAACTCATATTCATATATAGTTGGCCTCCGATCCCAGAGTCCAACACTTCATTGATATTCAAGTAGTGGACATCCTAGATACATACGGTATGTTATTGAGTAGAGATTGGTCAAAAATGTTGAATGGATATATGGAAACAAACTTCCCTCACATGTGGTTGCCTTGGAGAGGAACTCCAAATCAGATTCGCATAGAAGCAGAACCAAGAATGAAACATATGATCACAGAGTATCATCAAAACAATGAGGTGTTGTACACAGAGGTAGAACATGGAGTATACCATGTCAAAACTCCAGATTTTTGAGTAGAAGAGGTATTGATGTGCACTTAGGCACATGAAATCAATGAAAAGGGCAAAATTATGCCAGGAATTGATATATTGATACAATCAGATCATGAACATTCAAAAGATGAATAAAATAGTCATTTAGGTGATTTCGAAATACATCTATCCAAAGAAATGAAGAGATGTATACAACAAAAGGTGCCTTTGAAAGAAGCTTAGCTACAGGGATGGTGTAGATTACATCAGGCTCTGCACTCTGAGACTACTTGTGCATTATGTCTGGACATTGTAGACAAGAAAGAATGTGCATACTCACAAAATAAATTAGACCTATAGATCAGAGTCTTGAGCAAAATAGGACCGATTGTTCAAAACAGAATTCGTATTGAATTAGCCGAAGATCCAAACATATCAAAACCAGGCAAAAGTCCAAATGAGCTTGGAAGTGAAGTGGAAATATTTGAATCAATCCAAGTTGATGTTGTTATCTCATCCAAGAACAAAGATCTAGATGGTGAAGAGAATATAAAAGGAAAATCATATAATGACACTGAGCCTGACGACATTTGTGACAGAAGTCTGGATGCCTGTATTATCCCAAGCCAAAAGATAAAAGGACAATATGAACTTCAAGAGTTAAAGGGTGTTGCAGAGAAAGATGCCCTAGGGGATGTTAAAAGAAGAGAAAAGATCTTGAGAAAGACCTTAAGAGTGATCATCCATGGACACTCAAGTTTGATGGATCAAAATCCAAACAAGGTGTAGGAGTGGGAATTGACTTGGTAAGTCCATAAGGAAAGTCATTTCTAGCTGCATACAGGTTGCAGTTCCACTACACTAACAATGTTGTAGATTATGAGGCATTGATCCATGGACTCCTCCTAGCACTAAAGAAGAAAGTTTGTATACTCCATGTATTTGGAGATTCTGAGCTGGTGGTCAAGCAAGTAAGAAAATAGTACTCCTATAATTATAAGTGATTGTCCAACTACAGACACAGAGTCTGGGACCTAATCAAAGGCTTTGATGCTTTCAATATTACTCATGTGTTGAGAAAATTCAATCATAGGGTTGATGCTCTAGCTATAGCCACTAGTACTTTAGAGCCACTAACATTATCAGGATTAAAGAGATTCTCAGTAGAGTTGGTGTCTACTCCGTCAATACCAGATAATGTTACCAACTTCCAAGTTTTCGATGATGATCAACATATCCTAGATTTCATTGCTAATCAAGATGTTTTTGAATCTTAGGTAATTGATGAGTAGCATCGTGAAGATTTGGAGTGGGATGAGGAATCCATCATTGATCTACAAGACAATAAGATTCCCAAAGGGATGATTAAAATGGAAAGGTTATTTGATCTAGACAATATGGTGAAACAGAAAGATATCCCAAAAATAGACTGAGGTGATTATGAGCCTATCAACCTAAGTAAAGTTCCAGAACCTCATAAAGTCCTGATTGGAAAGGTCTTCACTCAGGCAGAATGGAAAGGAATAACTCAAGATCTAAAAGATTACATACATGTGATCGCTTGGTCATATGATGAGCTCAAAATATATAATACATCTATTATCACACACACTATTCCACTAAAGCCAGACGTGAAACCGTTCAGGTAGAAGCAAAGGATGATAAATGCCCTACTAGAACTTTTGATCTTTGAATAAGTCAAGAATCTACTGGCGGCATATATTATTTTTCTAGTCAAACATTTGACATGGGTTGCTAATTTGGTGCCAGTCAGAAAGAAAAATGGAGATATCCGGTTATGTGTAGACTTTTAGAATCTTAACAAGGCATCTAAAAAGGATAATTATCCTCTTCCCTCATTGGATGAGGTACTTCAAATGGTTAATGGAGCCAATATGATGTCCTTCCTAGATGGATTCTCAGGACACAACCAGGTTATGGTTGATAAAATAAATAGATTGAAAATCGCTTTCACTACAAAGTGGGGAATCTTTGCATATAGAAGAATGCCATTTGGCTTGATTAACACTAGTGCAACCTTTCAACATGTTATGGACATCACCTTTAGAGGTCTAGTTGGCCCATGCATTATCAGATTTATGGATGACCTGACTGTATTTTCCAAATCCAAAGAATATCACATTGCTGATTTAAGGAAGGTGTTACAAAGATGTGAACAATATGGAATCTCTCTTAATCCAAAGAAGTACATCTTTGGGGTCACCATAGAATAATTGTTAGGACATGTCATATTAGAAAATAGAATATCCATTGATCCTGATCAAGTCAGTTCCATTATGAAACTCCAATTTCTATGGAGCAAGAAAGAGCTAAAGTCATACTTTGGTAAGATAAATTTTGTCAGAAAGTTTATAACTGGTTTTTCTAAGATAGTAAGGCCACTTAATGTGATGTTGAAGAAGGATGCTAAGATAGAATGAACACCAAAAGATAAGGCTACACTTGAAGACATCAAGAAAGCCCTCGCTAATGCTCCTGTCTTGAATAGTCTCAATTATACCTGACCTTTTTACATATATTCATTCGCATCTGATCACTCATGTGCTACAGTCCTAACACAAAGAAATGATGCAAAGGAAGAGAAACCTATTGCTTTTATGAGCAAACCATTCAAGGATGTTGAGTTAAAATACTTGGATGTCAAACGACAAGCTCTAGCTTTGGTTAGAGCAGTTAATAAATTTTGGCATTACATCTTGAGAAGTCAAGTGATCACTGTTGTACCTAACTTAGCAATCAAGATGCTCCTGATGCAAAATGAACCAGGAGAACGATGAGCCAAATCAATTATTATCTTGCAAGAATATGATTTGGACATTACACCAATGAAGCTAGTGAAAGGACAAGCTTTGATGCAGACAATTGCTGAAATAGATCCTAGTCTAGTAAGCCAGCAATATGTCGCTAGTTCAAGTGAACAAGATGGTTGGTATTCAAGTGTCACACATTTCCTAATTATGGGCAGATGTCCTTCATACTTGAGAGCATCTCAAAGGAGAGCCTTGAGGATTAAAACTCAAGGATGCATGATTAAAGGAGGGGTCCTCTTCAAGAAGAATCATGAAGGCATGTACCTGAGATGCCTTAATTGACAAGAAGCAAACAAGGTCCTGCACGAGTTGTATGATAAAAGTGAAATGACCCATAGGTTACATTTAAGGACTACACACCGAATTATTAGAGCTAGTTATTACTGGCCAACAATATTCAAAGATACTGTTGAATATATCAAACACTGCCATACATGTCAGGTAGCCGCAAATAGAGAAAGGTATGCATGCCCGCCATTGCAACCGGTAATGGAGATACACCCATTTGCTTAATGGGGAATGGACTTCATTGGAATGATTAATCCTCCATCATCAACCAGACATAGGTATGTCCTGACTATCACTGATTATTATACCAGGTGGACTGAAGCTATGTGTAGCAAATTGTGCACAACAAACGTCGTGATCAAGTTCCTAGAGGATAACATTATCACCAGATTCGGTGTCCCATATGAACTGGTATGTGATAATGGCTCTACCTTTACTTGATTAAATTTTTTTAACTGGGCATTTAAATATGGCATCACTTAAAAGTTTTCATCCAATTATTATACCCATGGTAATGGCCTTGCCGAATCCACTAATAAAAATCTGTTAGACATCATCAACTGGTGGAAAAGAATCCCAGAGAATGGAATACTCTATTGAAATATACATTATGGGTTGACATAACTAGAGTGAAATCAACTTTAGGCAATTCACCATACCAACTGGTCTATGGAGTAGACCCCGTCCTTCCTATAAACTTGAAAATTCCCACATTGCAGTTTGCTTAGGAATACCTAGGTTTGGAGGATAAACTAGAAGTTAGATTGTTACAACTCTTGCACCTAGAAGAAAAGAGAAATTAGGCTATAGACCATTTATCCAAACATCAAGCTACAGTCAAATGTTGGTTTGACAAAAGAGCTAAAATTAAAACCTTTTGAATATTAGATCTTGTCCTATCTTGGGATAAATCCCATGAGAAGAAGGGAGACCATGGAAAATTTGATAAACTTTGGATTGGTCCCTTTCAAATTGCGAAGATATTAGGTGATAGCACCTATAGGTTGAAGACCTTAATTGGAGAGGATGTCCCATTCCCTGTCAATGTACAATTCTTGAAACATTACTTTCAAGCCTGATCTTTCAGGAAAGGAACTAGAATCTATATACATGTAAATATTTTTGTACAGTTGCTTTGCTCATTTATCTTTGTCTCTTTCTATTTTTTGTTGAGTCTTTATTTTGGTTGAGTGCAATAAGGAGCAGACTGCAACCTTAAAAAATAATGGAATTTCTAGAATTTAGGAAAGAAGTTCAAATTCTCACATATGTTGTGACTTCTATAGGTATGATTAGTCTGGTTTGTTTTATGAAATCATATTCACCAATAGCAACATAGATTATCTAGGGAATCACACAAGTACACGTACTTAAAATTCTTGGAATCAATTGGAAATAGTAATGCATGCATTAAGTGAAAATCTAAAGGTTTACCTTTGCTACCACTATAATTCTAAACCTAACAGTAGGTGTCATGACCTTGCAAATGAGCTGACAAGGTATCATATGAAATTTAGGAAAATGAAACATTGAAAATAAAAGTAAGAGATTTACTCTCTAGATCATCCAACTAACTCTAATAGGGCTATAGACACCTGACTCACAGTAGAGCAATATTTGGGACAATTATAGAGATAACCTTGTTGAGGCTATGGATGCTTGACTGGTAGCAAGGCTTTATCCAGGTTTGGCTTAAAAGGTTAAACTAAACTATGTAGCTTAATGCAAATAGCTTCTACTTTTAGACTCTTCAAAATGAAGGGAAATGAATCAAATGCACACACTTGCATTCCTTCTAAAAACCTAGTTACATTGGTGAATATAATTTCATTTAATCTAGCTGAAATGATCAGGTCTAAGGGAAGTTAGAAATTTATGTCTGAATTTATCTTCTTTTTTTTCCCTAAATTGGTTCAAATTTAGTGGTTTTCTTTGGTTGCAAGTTGTTGTGTAGTCTCACAACACGCCCCATTTTGCCTTGGCAAAATAAGGATCCAACTTCTTTGTTGTGCTTGCTTGTCTATTGTTCACCTGGGCGGTAATGGTAAAATGCCCTGTCAAATTCAAGCCAAATTTCAAGTTGCAAAATTCCCCTTAAAAAGGCCATGGATGGGTAGAGGTCAAAATTCTAGTCAGGTTTGTCTCTTGAATCATGTGAAAATTTAGTGAAATGAGTGAGTTATGCCCATTTGAAGTTCTGGTCAACCGAATATTTTTGGTCAACTAGACATGGACACTGGTGAAACATCCATGTCATGCCTAGTCTCAATATCAGGTTCCAAATACATTAAAAAAAATCCAGACCCAAAGATGAACTTAAATATAGCTCACTTGCTATTCAACTGGACCAAACATTAGTGCACCCAAAATATCCATGTCCAGATCCTGTTGAGACTGTCAAATTTACCCTAGCAGGTCCTAAACATTCCTATCGGACTAGACATTTTGACATGACATGATCCAATGAGCAAATGTCCAGTCTAGTCCAAATATCCAGTGCTAGCTGTCAAATTTTTCCTTGAAGTGAAGGAATTCCATTGGACCAGATATTTTGCACTGGATATTTCCATATCCATGTCCATATCCATATCCATATCTTATCCACAACATTATAAAGCAAGCACACAACCTGTTGACTTTTCAATTGGACATTTTCAATAGGACATTTCGCAATGGACATTCCCAAATGTCTTGATCTTTACAACCGAATATGAAGATTCGGTCATCTACTGCTCTGGTCAACAAAGTTTGACTACAATGGTGATGACATCACTCGTCAAAGTTACCACTATGATTTCCACCTGACTTTGGTCAAAGTCAAAAGGAAATTTCAATGGGACATTTGCACTAGATATTTCAAATAGGATATTTAGAATCCAAATGTCCATCTGGTCCCTAGCTTTTAATTCCCATATTGCGAGTTGCTTTTTGTTGTTAGGATTTAAATTTAAAATATGAGCTCTTCCCAGCTATCATTTTTACCCACGCTTGAAAAGTAATTGCTCACCAAACTCTAGTGAACATTCAATGCACTTCACACTTAGCAAATTTCATGAAGGATTAAAACAAATTTCAATGCATTTGTAAATCACAAAAGCATTTTAAGAGAACTGAAGAGTAGAGTTGCAAAAAATTACCCATGAAAGCGAATTTGCAGAGATTAAGGTGAATCAGGCAATTAAGTAGATGGATAGCATGACAGTGAATGGGCATTCCCTACACATCATAACCAAGGTGATATCCCATTTGTTAGGTATGTATATGACAAAACCCCTCTTTCTTGATGATCACAATAATTCTTTCTTTACTAAAGGATTTACCTAAGGTAAACTCATGATTTCATCTTGTTAAAAGGATCTTGAATTACTCTGCAGAACCTAGATTAATTTATGTGCCTTAATTTCTAAATGTTAGAACTAATTTTAGCTATTTGCATCATGCATGACACAATGTAGAAACGACAAAAGCAACATGATGATGAGTTTACAATGCCAATGTTTTCCACTCCTGGCAGGGTATGGAGTAAATTTGGGCATGCCCTAGACACCCACTATGGAAGGGTAGATATGGAAGCTTTTAGAGTAGGATAGAGGCACGTGAAGATCACCCCATGCTTAACAACATTGTTACTAGCGGGATGTACCATGCAACCAGCTTTCCATATGCTACAAATGCCCTGGATCTAGTAATTGAATGCACCCAGAAATATAATCCTCTAAACAGGAAGGTGGAACACCAAGGGCGAGTATATGCAGACTTCTTGGCCAAAGGAATCGATGATACCTTTAGGTTGCCATGGAGCCAGGAGGTCTTTGGAATAGATCTGAATGCCCTATCAATGGAGTATAACTCCAATGTCTCAGGATGCCACAAGATTATGCATACCTCATGGATGGATCTAGAGACTAGGGCAAAGGGAGTCTCCAAAATGCCACAAAATTTATATAGGTATGAATTCAACCCATAAGTCCAATACATGATAACCCTATTGAGCTGAATGGTAGGGAATAAAGACTCAAGAGAATTCAAGTTGTGGATGCATGGCCTCATTTGTTTCGTAAAGGATGTGGGTGGTGTAGTGTACTGGGCACAACTGATTAGTGACTCCCTACATGCAGGGATGGTTGTATGGAAGAAGAAGAAGCGAAGGTTCTTGATGACCTCCTATGTGGTATATTCTTGCACATATTAGGCCCAATTTGATGGACTGTACACAGTCAAGAGGATTGGTAACAAGAAATGAGAGCAATTGGTGTGGGAATATTATCCACAGCTGGATAAAAAATAGTTTATTGTGCACTATAGAAGAGTGAATGACTGTTTTATAATGTGGATGGTTCGGTTAATGGAAGGAAACCAAGCCAAGAGGATCTCAAGGGATGCCCAAGAGGTCATCATAGCACATGGGTCCTAGTTTATCTAGTTCCCTAAATTTACATATATCAGGATGGAAGGATTTGAGGGCAACCCCTTCATGTTCCTTTAGTATCCAACTGATAGGGTTCTACTCTTAGAGATCACTAGGCAGATAATCCCCTCATATGAGGTGTATGTTTGGAAGAATGATCGAGGGACCATGAATTTCCCACTAGAGATTGGCTGGTACAGGTGTGGGGAGTTCAAAGACTCCAAACTATTAGAGGCTAAACTATAAATGCTCCACCTACAACCATTTCCCCTGACACGAACCTTTGATCCTTACAATATGATAGAAAGGTACGTTAATAAGAAATTGCAGCATGTTCCTCATTTGGATGACTACTGGGTAGATTGCAATGATGATGAGGACGTAAGGAAAATGGGATACAAGAGGTTGACCCTAAATTAGATATGGACATTGGGATGTTTGGAGGTTCCTCCATAGGTGAAGTCTGATGATGGTCATATTCTTGACCCAGACTATAATGAAAAATAAGTATACAAGGAGACCCTACCTCTCCCAGACTGGACCCAGGTAGATGAGACATCAATTGATGTCATCACCAGGAAGGTCATGACCGCCACCTAGAAGTGAGTTGACAAGAAGATAAATGAGCTGAAAGCCAAAGGCGTAAGCCTAACTTACGATAAGAAAAGGAAAAGGAATGACTGAGGGGATGCTGATTATGACAATTTCCTCATCGTTAAGAGGCGAGTAATGGAGGCTAAGTTAGCCCAAGAGGGAACATCAACGTTTGCTGAAGCCCTTACTATAGAAGGCATCACTGTGGCTACCATGCCATCTCCCCCAAGAGAACAACTGGTGCCTACCATTCCTATGACCACCGTAGTGCCAACACATAGGCCTGCCACATATATACTAGAAGGTGTGGTGATTCCCAAGTAGAAGAGGGGAATGCCAACAATGCCTATGAGAGGTGCCCTTGCTAAATGTTGTGTGGTTACACAACACGCCCCATTTTGACTTGACAAAATAGGGACCCAACTTTTGCTTGGCTTGTTATGTGTTTACTAGCGATTTTGGTAAAAGTAAGTCATGTGGATCATCATGCAAGGAGGCTGGGTAAGTCATCATCATGAGGTCAGTTTGTCAAAGTTCATATTTCATTCCAGTGACCTCATATTTAGATAGAGCATCAAATTTCATGCAGGTTTGCCTTTTACATCACCCTGATATTCATTAGGATGTGAAATTTATGAATGGTCAAAATCCTGGTCAAACCTGATATTCACAAGGGGAGGATTATATTTCTTAATATCAGTCATCTTTCGAAAGATCCCCCCGATCTATTTTATCACCCAATAATTCATGCAGTCTGAATGTCCGGACGTCAATTTTAGGTGATAGTAACCTTTACCCATCAACAACCTTATGTATTTCGCGAGGGTCATATTTCTCATTGTAATCCGATATTTCTCAATATCCTCCTGCCGCAAAATATCCCCCTAAGCCATTATCCTGATGATGTCATTCAAATCCGATAAACAAAGAAACAAACATGACGATGACGTAATCATCACATTTACTTCTCGGGTGCATATTTCCTAAACATGATCCTTCTCGCATAACATGACGGTGACGTCATTATGCCTTAGCGATATAATGAACAAATATCTGGATGACGTCACCCTGATATTCTGAAAGAGAAGGTTATAGTTTACCCAGTCATCATCATTTTTGTAACATCACCCAACATATTGAAATATCCTCCTGATGTATAAGCATGACCTAATGGTGCAAATATCATCCCGATATCCAACTATCACCCGATATCCAAACTACCGTATTTTTGAATATATCCTGTCATATGGATATCACCTCGCTCTCATTGCCGCCATTGACATTTAATGCATGCAGAGGTGGTAGGTAGTTCCCGCCGACCACAAGACCTGATGAAACACCTGGCGAAATCTTGAGTTTCTGTGAGAATAATCAACGATCAAAATCTAATACGTCAGGGTTTGCCCTAATTTCGCCCTAATTGCAAGGTTAAAAGGTAAATTCAATTGTCATTTTCACACTTACCTTGCGATAACATCATTTTATAGAGCGCTAGCTTCCAAACCCCAGTATAGGCGATACACAGACGAACAGAGCTTGCAGGCAGGAAGAAGTGCGAGATTATCAACAGGATTATGAGCATTCTCAGAAAAACCACTGGTATAATTAAAGGGATCTGCATAACCAAGTAAGTAATTGAAACCCTCATCCTGTTGTTTCTGCATAGTCAGGTATGATGATTGTAGGTTTTAGTTTATGCATCTCATGATAAGTAAATGCTGAATAAGTACAGTATGCATGATGTTAGTAAAGATAAAATGTTATGTGCATGCTTGTGAACATCATTGTAAGACAAATCTTGTCAATTGTAGGTTGCCATGGCTGACAAGAGGTTAGCTAAGTGTGAGGCCGAATTCAGTAAGCCCATGTTTGCATCTCCTAGAGGAATCCTGTTCAAATATGGTACCATAACAGATACACATCAGGGAAGTACTGATTTGGAGGCGTGGTCCGCTAAGATGAATGATGAAAAGAATAGAAGCACCTTACTGGATGTAGTGTTCATGTCCGGAATGTGGAATGCGGCCGGTTTTCCATACTCCATGGAGTCCCCAGATCTGGTTATTGAGTGTGCTCAAAATTATAATCTAGAAACAAGACAGTTAGTAAAGCATGGAAGAATATATGTAGACCTGTCCATCAAGGGTCTTTCCAAGACATTTGGATTACCATTGGGCAGGAAGGTTAACAACATAGATTTGAAGAAATCTGAGATTGAGTATGAAAACAATATGAAGAAAGCAAGAAAGACAATGTATCAGTGGAGGGCCAATAATAGCACATATCCTGCAGTGGCCAAACTTCCTATGCACTTGTACAAGTATGATTTTGATGATGAATATCAGTACATGATTGCATTGCTTGGCAGGGTGATAGGCCAGCCTGATGCTGGTAGTTTTAAAGATTGGATGTACGGTGTCATGATGATGTGCATATATGCAGATACCAAGCCACTATGGGGCCAATTGATAAGTGATGCTCTACATGAGCAGCTGATGAACCTGGGAGGTTCAAATTGTTCCTTTTACATGACATCCTACATTGTCTACTCCTGTGCTTACAAAGGCACATTTGATGCACTGGTTACAGATGGGAAGGTTACAGGCACAATCAATGCTGTGCATATTTGGGATCATCATCCCCAGTTGTAGAGGGTTAATTACCTCCATGATTACAAATTGGTAAATGATGCATTCTCTATGCATCTGGTGAGGACCATGGAGGAGGACAGGACAAAGAGATTGAGCATGGAGGCTCAAGAAATAATCTATAGGCATGGAGCCTGGTACATTCAATTTGCAACATTTTCTTATATAAGGATTGAGGGCTTTGAAGGACACCCTCTCATGCTGCCAAGATACCCCACTGATGCAGTGGTATTAATGGAATTTATAAGGCAGAGCTCCACAATACTGAAAACATACAAGGACGCTCAGAAAATTCCACCAATTTTGTTTCTAGTAACCATTGGTTGGTACATGTGCCCAGATTCAGAGAGTATCAAGAAGGTGATGGTCAGTTTGAATAAAATGCAGTTGCAACCATTCCCACTGATAAGGCCATATGATCCTTATGGGAGGGTATAGAAAATAATAGGGAAACCTATTCATCAGAGGCACCTAGAGGACTTCTGGGCAGATTGTGAGGATGAAGCAGAAGCCAGAAGAAGAAGATACCAAAGGTTGACATTGAATCAAATCAAAACCTTTGACTGCATCCCCATTCCCTCATAGTTGAAAAAAGATGACGACAGGATAATGGCAGATGAGTATGAAGAAAAGAAGATATATAATGATACAATATCTGCACTTGACTTGACTATACAAGAGGATATATCCTTGGATCCTTTCATTGCCAAGACATTACACCTAACCCAAATATGGGTTGATGAGCAAATTGAGGCATTGAAGAAGAAGGGTGTTGCCCTTACTGTGGATAATTAAAAGAAAGGACAGGATATTCTTGATGATGAGTGTGATGATTTTATAACTGAAAAGAGGAAATCAAAAGGAGAGAGGCTGTCTCCACAACAACAGCAAAGCAAAAGACCCCGTAGGGGTAAGAAAGTTGATAATGAACCCAAGGGGGTGATTATTGAAAGGGCAGTGTTTCCAGCTGAGGATGCAGCAGCATCAAGATCAGGATCAGGATCAGCATCACCTCCATGGACAGGTAAACAAAAGTCCAAGAAACATCAGACAGTAGGAACAATAGTTATTGAGACCCAAGAAGAGGGTCAATCCTCACAAAAACTAGTAGAAGAAGATATTCTTATGGAGGAGGAGTCTGAAGAAGAGGAGGCCCCTTTGCTATTCAAAAGGAAGAGAAAAGCCCCATAGGTGGTGGTAGCTACCACACCTAAGAAACCCAGAACCTCCATGAGGGGTGAGATAAAGCAACCCCCTACATTGTTGAAAGGGGCAGGTAGCGAAGTTGTCCATAAAGAATTTCAGCATAATGTTCCACTTCCTACCATTGTGAAGTTCAAAACTGAACTTGTAGAAGAACAGATGAAAGAAACCTCTCAAGGAGGTCATATCTCATTAGATGAAACAATTAATTTATCTGATGATGAGGTTGTGAAAGAAGTAGCTTCATAGAAGATGGAGACCCTTGCTACAGGTACGCATATGACTCCTCATGGGACTCCATTAGTTCAAACAATATTGGAGGAGATGAAGCAAGTGGAAGCTGAAGCAGAAAAGAGTCCAGAGAAGATAGCTCAAGAAATGGGGCTAGACACATTAGTTGCATAGGTGACAAGTCCTGCAGTAGTGGATTTGACATATGCACAGGATGCAAGTCTTAAACATCCAACAGGTACACCTGATAAAAGAGAACACATGGAAGAAGTGAAGATGGCAGAACTAAAGGGCCATGCTTCAGGAATGAGCCCACAACACCAACAGGAGACATCAGTTAAGCCTGTTGTAGTAGAAGTTCAGGAAAAGAAGGCTGATGACAAGGATGTATTAGAAGATCCTACTTCTAAGGTTCAGGAAGTAAGTAGTGCAGGTGCAGAACAAATAGTGGTTTTAGAACAAACACCAGCACCTAAGGAGGATTCCATAGTATCCACAACTATAAATATGCCTCAACAGGAGGAAAAGTCAAAAGTGGATGAAGTAATAAGGGAGAAGGATCATGATCATCATGATCATCATATCGACACATCTCAAGATCCTCCACCTCAGGATGACGCCCCTCTAGAAAAGGAAATACCTCAGTAGGAGGATATACCTTAGGATCGCCCCCAGAGTGAGCATCATGAAGAAGAAATCACCTTCTCCATCACATATGCTAACGGATACAAGAGATCAAGGTGAGCATCATGATGATGCTGAGAAACATGATTGGGTATCTCGGTGGTTGGAGAAGGAAGTCAACACAGAGGTTGGTTTTGAGATTCAAGAATTTGATGTATCCACTTTGTTTTCTGAAAATCTAATAAAACCAAAGAAGAAGGCTAGAATGACTTCAGCCATTAAGAGAGATCCAACAACTGGAAGAAGGACTGCACAAGTTGTAATTCCTACTGTAGATAAAGAAAAAGGTAAAATTACTCTGGAAGAATTCCAGATTAATACAGTTGACTTAGCATTTGTAAATGAAGACCAGGAGGGTCAGGAGGGTAAGGATATCATTGATTCCTTAACTCAAAGAATTAAGAAAGAGAAAGATAAGAATAAGTAGCATAAAGAGCACATTGCTCAGCTGCATGCATACATAAAAGAGTTAATTAACCTTGATGATACATCAACTGATCATGCAGTCCCATTGACTGCTATTTCTTAGGAAGAAGTAAATAAAATAGATCTCATGAAGCATGAGTCATCTATAATGAGAAAGTGGATGTTATCCACATTTGATGAAGTGGAGGAAGTGGTAAAAGCTTCTTTAAAAAGATGGAATTCTTTAAGTGTCTCCAGGGGGAAAGTTGATAGATTGCAGATGGAGATTGGGAAAAGGTCTTTCCAGCTGGAGAAGATTTTGGTCATCTTGGAAGAAATAAGGAGAATTGACCCTCAGGTCCTAATAAGCAATCAAGTGCTGAATAATAATAATGCATTGTTGGTTGACATATGGTATAAAGATACCAAATTTGACTGTGATGTCCTCAAAAGATGCAACAATAAGCTGAGAGAGATCAACATAAAACTGCATGACATGATGGCGTATGAAGCTAAACTTTTGGAAGTGCTGGAAGGGAAGGTGGAAGGGAAGGTAGAGAATCAAGATGAGGAGTTTGCAATAAAAGCTATACATGATAACTTCCAATAGGTAGCTGATGACTCCCTAAACAATCTAACAGAGGAAACCATGGATAAAATTATGAGGCTCAGGGTCAAGATGGAAAATTATCATGAGACATCTAGCAGCAGGAGAAATAAATTAGAAAATCTCTGAGGCAAATATCAAATGCATAAGCACGCAGCCATCAAAGCAAAAACTCAGGATGGTGGGGAAATAGAGAGAATAGTACAACTATATGAAAATATCAGGACAGCTATGCAGGTCCATATCAAAGATGACCATCATGATGATGATGAAGAGAGCGAGAGCGGCGAAGGTGATGATGATGACAAGGAGCATGATGAGGATACATCATAAAAGGAATATAAGCATCAGTTACTTATGAAAATAAGTATTTCAGATAGTTGCCAGCTGGCAACTTGTGCCACTAGATAAAGTTGACAAAGTCAAATGAGATACTGACCGTAGATATTCATAGATAAATCAAGATCATAGATCTTTTTGTAATGGATTCCTCACCTTGTTCTATAAAAGGTGTAGGAATGCCTCATTTCAAATATTCAAAAATTAATTGAAATCCATCTGCTGAAATATTCAGGGCTCATTTCAAAGCTTTTTGTATACATTTATATCCTTGCATGCTTAATGAATGAGAAGACTTGTTTGATTACAATTCATAGTAAATCTTGAGTAATCAGTGTGTGAATTCTGGATATATGCTGTGATTTGTTGCGTCCCTTGGAGTGCATATCTACTTGCATATGTTGTTTTCATACAATTCCTTTGAAGTTAGCATCAACTGTATCTAGCTGTGGAATGTCCTGGTGAACATATGGTTTGGTTTTCTTCTCTTCATGACTGTATCTGATGTATGTGTGGTTTAATGGCTGAAGGTTCAACATTAATTTGAAGCATTTCATTCAATTTCATTTAAATTTCAGAGTATTTCACCATCATAATTGCAAATAATTGATAATCTCAAGCAAATAATGCAAATATGTGGACAACTCGTAGATAATTGAAAATATTTAGCATATTTAAGCTAAAGCATGTATAATTGAAAATATCATGCAAATATTTGGATATTTCTGTATCATTTGATCAAACAACTGTATAAAATGACCTCTCTGTGAAGAATCTTTACAGAAACAGTGTCATGATGATGAACTCAACGTAAGGCCCCAAAATGGAAACAACAACACACATCAACCTCTAAGTAACGTCAGATGATTAAGACCTAATCACCAGAGACTTGGGATCATGAATTCTCTAAATTCATCACATCTTTCAAGATGAATAAAGGTTAATGTGTACTTTTATTCTATGCTTGTTTGTGACTAACATCATGACCAACACTAAGCTAGTTGACACTCAGGTTGAGGCATTAGGACCAACAAAGATGGAACTTATGTTCGCATCTGGTTAGCATCAGGAAGAGGTACCGTCACCACAAGCTACACTCCAAGCACATTTAGCACAGTAGGTGGTAGCATATCAGGTTCATAATGGTGGCCAAGTCATGGAGCTTCAAAGGGGCCAAACAACTAAGCAGATAATCAAAGTGAAACAAGAGCTGGCTGAGGAAGCAAAGGCACAGGAGCAAGCTCGGGCTAAAGAATTACAATTGCCATTGAGTCAAGTAGTGGATTTGACTGATGATGAGGTCACTCATGCAATGACCAATGATCTAGTATCCTCTTTGCTTGCACATCATCCATTGCCACCGTAAGAAAAGCCTCAACAATTAGATACCAAGGTGGAGGAAATAGAAGAACCAGATGCAGCTCAAGGTCCAGAAGTGGAAGAGATATTTGATATTGAGGGGTCCAGATCACCAAATGTGCCAGTGGACCAACTGGATGTTCCAAGTACAAGAGACACAGAACAAGAAGAGGTGGAGCTATTTCAATAAGAGGTAATGGATAAATCAGTTGAGGACGTCTCCCTTCTAGAGGATCAAAGAGAAGTTCTTCAAGACACACCTAAAGATGGAGATATGAAACATGCTGAAGAATAAGTAGAGAAAGAACAAGATGAGCAAGTGCAGCATTTGCTGACACTTGAGGAGGGTCGAAAGGATGAAGGAGAGGAAGAAACACACAAGAGGTGGAAAATCCTAAGCATGAGTAAATGGAGGTTGATACGGAGGATCCCCAACAAGATATCCTATAATAGGAGGCCCCTCAACAAGAGTTGTCGCAACAAGAGATTCCCCAAGAAGAAATTCCACAATAGGGGGAAGGTCCAGACAAGGACACATAGTTAGTGGTAAAGGATTCTCACATTGAGCAATTTGGTCAAGAAGGACTTGCACTAGATGTACTAGAATGGCTGGCATCAGAGGTAATTGAACCTCCTATTAATTTGATTCCTATTGATTTTAAATCATTGTTTTCTGTGAAGGGAATAAATCCCAAGCGAAAGGCAAGGGCAAAGTTCAGAATCAAAAGGGATGCAACAGGTCATAGGACAACACATTTGGTGGTGCCTATAGTTGACAAGGCAAAGGGTGAGATCATGGCAAGTGAATATCAGATTACCACCCTGGACCTGGGACATGCCACTACTAAGTAGGAAATTGATGAGCTCATAGGCAGTGCAAAAGCCACAACAACTACAATCTGTAAGGATAAGTTGAATAAGGAGCTGAAAGGGTACATTTCCTAGCTCCAGGGGTTCATAAAAGGGTTATTGACCCCAGGAGTACAGATAAAAGAGGTCCCAACCAATTTGACGCTGGTGACATAGGATGAGATTAGAGACTTGGATGCAAAGAATCATCAAGTGCAAGTGATGCAAGGATGGTTCCAGAAATCCCTAAAAGGTGGGGAGGAGGTGATCCAAACTGTATTAGCAAACTGGGACACCTTGGCATTCATCAAGAGCAAAGTAGATATGCTGAAGAAAGACTGCGTGACAAGACTTGATCAAAATGATCAGCATATTGGTAAACTAAAGGTTGTCTGTAGATTAAATGACAAGGTGTTGTTAAGCCAGAATATAACGATGATTCGAACGATGCCAAAGATATCCATATGGATAAAGGACTTGAAGTTTGAGGCTAACATTTTGAAAGGGTGTAGACACAAAGCCATAGATATTGGCACTAAGGCACATGACTTCCTGACAGATGAGATGGAGATTATGGAGGAACTTCTTGGGACATTGATGGATGAGAAGGAAACGTATGAAGAACAAGCCTCTATAGGAGTGTTCAAGGCTAGGTATGAGCTTGTTTTGAGAGTCCTGTTGGGCATTTTTTGGAGAAGACTATAGGTGAAGTTATGGATTTATTTGCAAATATGAAGGCATACAAAGAGAAGCTGGATGTCCAGACAAATAAGCAGATATCAATAGATGATTAGTTCCAGTTGCAAGAATATACCCAAACCAAGGCACAAAAGTTTTATAAGGCTGATATAGATAAAACTATCGTGGCATATGATCACTATAAATTCCTGGATTCCAGAGGAGGAATAGTTAAGGAGGACATAGCTTCAGACATAGAGTAGTCTAATGCCCCAAGGGATCAGTTTTCTAATCGCAGGATATCAGTGTGAAGAGTGCTGGGCAAGGTAAATATCATGATAATTGGTGACACACACATAGTGACAGATACAGTAAGAATATTCTAGAGGATGTACTTTGAAGATACTGAGGAATATACCAATTTCCAGCTGTTATCCATTCCTCGATTGCCAACTGGCAATCATGTACCTTGTTTTGTGACCATGGATATTTCTGAGGAAGATCTTGACCGTTGTTTTTGTAAATGATTCTGGATCCTTGCTCTATAAAAGGACTGGATCATTTGTCAATAGGGAGACTGAATTAATGAAATTTGCTAAGTGCTAAATTTGCATTTTGGCAACTTTGCAACTTACATCATGGTTCTTTCTCAATCAGTGACATATTTATATATCTTTTCCATACATAACGAAATTGAAGAAGTAGATTAAATTTAAATTGTAAATCCTGAGTAATCTTAGTTGCTTTTTGGTATGGAATGTTAATTACTACATCCCTTAGGAGTGCTTTTGAATGATTCCTTGCTGTTGTGAATGTTTCCTCTGAAGATTTGCATCTATTATACATAGCTGTGGAATTCTTGGTGAAGTATAATTAGATTAACTTCATTTCATGAAAGTATCTGGATATTCATGTGTGATCATTGAAAATATTAACTTCTTAGAACTTTTTCCTCTCAACCTTATCTTTTGTTTTTTATTTTTACAAATCCTAGTAAATAGTTGCAAATAATGATAAATCTAGAGTAAATAATCATAAATATTGATGAATTTCATGATTTAAAGAAGATCTTTAAGTGAATTCAAGGTTTATGTGTAAAGGTCAGTTGAAGGATATAATTTTATAAGAATTGATCAAAATTAGAGATAGTTTTAGAAGAACTAATCAAAGTTATGTCCAATTAATGATAATCTACTTGAAACTTGATTATTTACTTGAGAATTCGACATAAGCTGTTAAGGATATGTGCAGATTTGTGACAAGCGTACATGATATTTGTGAAATTTAACTAGATCCAGAAGGAGATGACTTAAACTTACGTAAGGCCCCAAAATGGAAACAACAAAACACAATGAGCCTTAAGTGAAAACTAGACAATCAAGACCTGACAACCAGAGACTTGGGACTTCAAATATTTAGGGATCTTGAAGCCTTTCAAGATAGATAGGGGTTAATTATGAAAACTTTTATCTATGTGAATTGTGACTAAAAACCACATCAACAACGCCCTAGTCCTTTAGCCCCACAAACTTCAGAGAGTGTCCATTTAAGTGGGCTTAGACTAGCCCTAACTTTATTTTGTCAGGTTTATTCATTGGGATCGAGATTTAATTGTTTAATGTTCAAAAAGGTGTTTGTTACCAATTTTTCACCTACAACTCAAATTGGTAGAGCTGATACATTTTTTCTATCTTAAGATGAAATATTTTTAACATTTATTCTACTATGTTTTGTTGCATAGTTTAGAGTGCTTTTAAAAGGAGAAGGTTCAGTTATGATACATTGTTACAACAGAAGATAAAGAAGTTCAGTTCATCATTCATTGCTTTGCAGAGTTACATCACAGATAGAAGTTATTTCATTTTACATTACAATGTTTTATTCATTTTGACAAATGAGATATACATAAATGGAATAAACATTACATTGAATGAAAGCAAGACAGATCAAATGTCCCACACAAGCCATGGGAATAGCTGAATCAATACAACAAAAAGAATATACTATGCATCTACAAAAGACTAAAGAAACATATAAGATAGGCATATCTATCATTTCCTACTGAAGTGGTGGGTTGATCTTTGTTGCAGTCGATCCCTCTTGCTCCTGACATTTCGAAAGAACCTATAGGATCAAAAAAGTTTTGTTAGAGCTCCAGATATGGTTATCCTATGTACCCCATCAATGCAGAGACATAATATATTCCTTGTGATGCACATAATTAGTTGATAAAGCCATTCACATGCAAGAGAGCCTGAAGAAATGAACATCATTGAACTTCACTATTTTTTAAGCTAACATGTTTGTTTCCTGTGTAGGTATAGAAGAAGTTATGTTGATGTTTTGAAGACATTTCAACATGTGGTGCAAAGTGGGCTCCCACAAGGGTAGAGCTCAACATGCTGCCCCTGAATCTCAAGGGGAATGAGATAGGAATACTTATTCATGTTGTGAAAAAGGAACATTTCAATTGAAAGAATAATTCATAGAGTGTTTACAGGAACCTCAAGATCAGTGTTCATTTGTGAATGTCAGCTCAAACATGATGAGGTGAAAAACACAAATGAGTAGTGAACAACTTGTCCAAGATAGTTCAATGAGGTATGAAACTGAGTACAGGTATGACCAACATCAGAATATCTATTGTTACTATTTGCTGTCACAATGTCATTATGTTGTCATTTGCATGCATTCAAAGCATGATATTGGAACAACAAGAGCCATAGAGTATCAAGTTGTTCAAATGCAATGAAACAGTCAAAAGGAGTAACAAATGCAACTACAGTGATCTCTGCCAAGTTATGTTATGATAAAGGAGGTTCGTATGAGTGTTTGCAATATGTCTTTATGCCAAAATGGACAACCATGATCAATTACAGGACAGTCACAAAGAGATCTTAAAAGTGCATGCATCATGAAGCTACGGGAAGTAATATATGAAGAAATGTTACACTCAGAAGTATTCATGATATACATAATAGGTAGATAAAAGTGCCACATTCATCAAATGTGATATACACACAGGGGATTATATGAACTTAAGGTTTCAGTGCTCATATTCATCTACAGAAAGTACAAAAAGAAACAAATGATATGGATATTATCATTACAGAGTGCAATAGGAATAGCAGAAATGAGACTGTAATCTCTCTTATAATGCCATATCTTATCAATAGTATTTCTTACAGATCAGAAAGATAAGTGATAAAGAATAGTTATCTTGTGACTACAGTAGGTTATTGATCATCATATAGTAGTCATCATGCTTCTACAGGGACAGAAATTTCAACACTAAAAGCCAGTACACAGTATAATGAAGAGCAATATGAATTTTATCTTTTGCTAAATGGATCAAATTCTCTTTTTATAGGAAAGATAAAATGTAAGTTAAACTATATTATGAGTTCTCATAGATGCAGTTAGGAATGTGATTTTCTACATAAATAGTCAAAGCCCACATCAAATTGCACAGAAGAGATATGAGACATTCGAGTTCACATGAAAGAAAAATGCTCAGAAATGCCATAGAGGTCACGGCCTATGATAGAGAAAGTCTTTGCTTTCACAAGAGCTTAAACCCATTTGGGGTTTTGAAGTAAAAATTAAAGATACAAAACAATGGAGGTTCAAACACTCAGTCACGAGGATGCCCAAAAATAATGAAATACAACTACAGCTATGACCTTTGGTACCTCATGCTACAGAGAAATCAAAGAAATGTATGTAGATTTCAAGTTGACAAGCTTACCTTTGATTCTGAGTGGAGAATATGCTTAGAGCCGTGGGTTTTACCCATTTGTTTTGCTTTTATTTTTCCATCAAATGAGCTCAGTTAAATCATCCATTGTGGCCTGAGATACAAAGACAGAGGGTGTCAACAAAAGGAACATACAGAGAGCAAAGAAATGCATCAAAACATGTTATAGTCATGGCCTAATAGCCAGATTTGCCTTAGAAAATGAAGAGAAATAGATATATATGTGCAGAGGAAATTTTTACCTTTCATTTTCATAAAAGAGTCTTCGAAATCCATCAGAGAATGCCTCAGAAATCAACCAAACCCTAGCCATAATGGTGGCTGCCGAGCAGAGCTAGTTTCTAAAGTTGCAAAGTGAAAATGGGCCAAGAAAATAGGGTTCATGGTTTTGTTTTAGGGTTATCTTTTTTCCCTAAGACCGATTGTGGCATTTAATCACATCATTTTCATTTTCATATGCCTTAACTAATGCCCATTGTGGTGTTATTGTTCACCTTGCTTATACCTAGTCTCATGGCTTAGGATTTTCACATGCCTTAGGTCTTTTTTGCATATTGATTACCTAGGCATTGTGCCTTTAGAGTTCATGCATTCACATTGGAAGGATAAACACATATAGTTCATATGCCCTTAGAGACCATTTGTAGATCAAATAGAGGATAAGCCTTATAGGATTTTATTTTGCAAAACCATATATTATGCCTTCATTTTTTAATGATTTTTATAGAAAATCATATGTCTGTAGATGTATTATACTTGGCATAGTTATCAAAGCCTTGTATTTTATTTTTGTTAAAAAAAATCAAATCGAGATCAAATCGGGAAAAAGATAAAACTGCAAATCCATGTAAAACAATATTTAGAGCAATATTTTATAAATTTCTTTTAAATATTTGTTATTTATACAGTTAAAGTAGAGACAATCTAGGCAGGATCTTCTTGTGGATTTGATTTTTCTTCTGGGCGAAATTGGACAAATCTGGGCATTTTAGAGCTTTTCTGATCAGGTAAAGCCTGATTTTGAGTGGATTTTGGTGGGACCACTTAAGGTATCATTGTGGCATCTTCTATTTTCAGTTTGGAGATTTTTCAGATGGCTTTTTGACAACTTTTCAGAGGATTCTGAAAATGATTTGGAGGTAGGCTTTTAGAGTGATTTTTGGCATTTTTCCTATTTTTCCATCTTGGGAAAATTAGAGGATATATTTGAGAGAAAAACTTTATTTTTCTCAGTTCTGCTTATTCTATTTCTTTCTCTCTTTCTCACTTGCAGAGAGCATTGTAAACTTTTGTACTCAGTCTCATTTTGCATACTCCTTTTAGATAAATAAGACAATAGAGTTCCTTTCCCATTCATTTTTGTCTCATATTGTAGTGTTGATTTAATGTTTCATTGTGATCATAATAGTCAGATCCTTTGTTATGTGTCATTATTGCAAACTTATGTACAGAAGTCTCATGTAATGCGGGTTGTATGTTGAGTTTACTTGCAAGCCTTCATACAAACTATTAATGTGTTGTATGTTTCAAGTGGGATTGTGAAAGTAGATGTCTTAAGAGTTCGATTGTGAGTGAAAGCATTAAATAAGTTATATTTCTATTTAATCATTGTTAGATTTTAGAATTGCCTTTCAGTTACCTTCTACCCTTTTCCTCATAAATTACTTAGATTAGAAATTCATTAGGAGAACCAGCTCACTCTGGAGGTTCACTCCAAATTTTAGGCAACCCACAGGCCTAGGAGTGTTCCCATGTGTCAACAGGTAGCTAAGTTGGTAGCTTAGCATAGGGTGCATACTTCATTGATAATAGTTTTTGGCATGCCCAGTGGGACGGTTTAGCTCATCATTTCATTGCTGGTTCTGATGTGTGCACCAGCAATCTCAGCCTTTGGAGGTAGAAAATTGAACACATCTGGTGACTTCGAATCAAGATCTACTGGTTTTAATAGATCAAGTGCTGGTATGTTTCAAAAACTAAGTTTTATTCTTATTTCTAGCTCTTCATATGAGTAGAAATGTCAAATTTTCATAGTCAATATGTGTACCCACCCCCATACTATGAAAATACTATCAACCAACCTTCTTATCAACCATACCCAATCAACCACAATGCTGGTTTTAGTCCAAATAATCCTATTACAACAAGCTACTAGCTTACTCAACATGCTTACCACCCACCCACCCATGCCCAATCTTCGAATCAGCCTTGAAATTCTAAAATTATGGAGCTTAGAGACATTCTATTAGACCACAACAAGCAGATGGATGAGATTAAGAGGCAACATGAGTATAATCAGCAACAGGAGGAGATTGCAAGCATAAAGGGTATATTGTTTGACTACATGCAACAATTAGACAAGATTAAGAGACAACATGAGTATAACTTATAGCAAGAAGAATGGGCTTGCTCAGATTATTAGTACCAACAAGAAAGGGAGTTTCAAGGAAGGCAATATGAAGAGTGTAAATTGTAGCAACATGAGTTAGATTGCCAAGCCTATCTCCAACAATAGGAGCAGTAACCTTGTGAGACCTTTAGTTCTTACCAGGAGTTGGAGACATGAAGGAGACAATTTGAAGAGAATATTGAGAGGGAGATAGCTGCACAAATGAACCTTTTGCTTGCTCAGTTTCAAAGGCACGAAGCCCAAACAACTCCTGCCGTTCCAGAACAACTTACTCAAGAGGAGGTTCGTAAGTATAAATTTCCAAGTTTTAGATAGAATGAGCCTCTTAGTGTTCCTAAAGTTGAGATTCTAAGTTTTAAGTAGAATAAAGTCCTTAATTCCCCAAACCAGCCTCCTAAGCTATTGGAATTAGGGCAGACAACTGAGAGGGGGGTGAATCAGTTGTCTCAAAACTTTAATACTTTCTGTAGTTAATTCTTCCTTTTACCACTTAACAATAGATCAATAATTTAACCATGAAAAAACAAAAATCATAAACATATGAGCAGCATCAAAATAACACAATTAACACCAAGATTTTTAACGTGGAAATCTGGTTAAGGGAAAAACCACGGTGGGGGTTAAACCACAAAGATTAATACTCTGTTAAAAGTATTTTACAAATGGGAATACACATGCATTCAGGCTCACTGCCTACAAAGATGATTACAAGAGGATAACAAGAAGTTTGAACTGATGAATAACATCTACTAATGCAAGAATTTAGTTCTGATTAAGTACAAAATACTAATCTTACACATTTCATCTTCACTCTATCCTGTTTACTGCTTTGCTATCATCCGAACCTTAGATCTCTGCCCTTTTCACACTTTCTCCGTAGTCGCATCACACACACACACACTGAAATCACTTAAATCCATTGGCTATGGATATCCGCATCATGATATTCAATTACTTTTCAGTCGGCTTCAAGAACACTTAGAACTTTGTTGAAGACTCTGTTCTGTTGGCTAAATCCATGCATACCTTGTAATGTGGATTAAAACTTGCATTTACAAATCATCAATCATGTCGGCCATTATCACTGATCATCACAAATCATCCAACTAACAACTTCCATTTATCTGGAACCAAGATCAATTACAAGGTCGGCCTGTTCTTCTCCTGTCTGTACTGTCAAACTGTAACCCTATACTTACATGCAAATAACTTTTGAATCCTTCATTACCGGAGGTTAAAATTTTGGATTTAGATTATCTTGAAAATCCTTATGACTCCTTTAGATCTGCAGCATACTCTAATTTACCACTGGAGAGATCCGGACCAAGATATCGGACCCTATCATATGCTCTATTTCTGGCTACCCAGACTTAGATAAATTATGATTCTGACTTCCGGTATGAACAAATTATGTTATGTGGATGAGTGGAATAGTCTTAGTTGCCATCAATGACAACAACTATCATGTGAAGTAGTGTCTCTTGCCAACAATCTCCCCCTTTGGCATTGATGGCAACACTTAGTGAAAAATGACTAAGTGTTACTCCCCCTTACTCTATACTCTTATGCTCTCCATTGATTCTGGAGCTCCCCCTTTGCTAGATTCCTCATTTTTCATTGTTCTTCACTCCCCCTTTGACATCAATGGCAAAGGATAGGGTCCACAAGACAAAATTCTCAAAAACTTTTGTATACAGTGCCGCATATGTACACCTAATCATTAAGTTATATTTACATGAACTTGAGAATATCTGCAAAACTACTTTTTAATTGCTCAAGTTTAGAGGCCCAACTTCTTTTCATTCCATCCAAAATTGAGATGTGTCCACTTAGTAGAAATGCGTATGGTTTCACCTTTGTCAGATCTGAAGGATCACTTGTCTAAATTGCAGTTTGAGCTTCTGATAATGCATTAAACATTGTTTCTAACTTGGGGGCAATCAATCCCCGGAGCTCACACATTCTCTTCACAATATTGCCTTTTTCTTTCACAAGCTTCTTTATTTCATCGGTCAAGCTGATTACTTGACATTCCTGACTTATAGGAGAAACTGTTAGAGGATCAAAATTTTGAGATAGATTTGACAATTTTTGTTCTTGCTTCTTTATCTTCTTCTCAATATCCTCACTGACTTTGGGCTAGGATAGACAAAATTTGTATATATCACCTCCATCACTTAGAGCATTTTGAATACTCTTTATACTAATACCAAGTATCATCCTATCATTCCCTATTAGGTTCTTTATTTCACTAAATTTCTTATCCAAAAATTCATTCTTGACTTTAGTCTCTGCAGACTTTTCAAAAGACTTAAAATGTGTACTTACAGAATTTACAAGATTCTTTAGATGTCCAGAGGGAGAGTCAGATGGATTCTTCTGGAAGGTTGGCATTATATTCTCCAATACTCCAGTTGTAAGGCCTAGCAACTCACTATCCTCAATGTGAGATTTCAACATCTTTTCTCTTGCCTTGGCTTGTGTGAAAGATGCTATCTTCATTACTTGAACCAGAGAGAGAGCATCTAGATTGATCGGTCCTTGAAATAGCTTTGGTTCATCAAACTCAAGTATTTCTTTACTTAGGAGACTTTTAACTACATCTACAGTGTCTCTTGCCACAATTCCTGAACCACCTTCCTTTCCTTGAGATTTCTCAGCATCAGAATTTTTTTGTGTGGGTGCATTAACATTTGCACCATCTTCTTCTACCTTGTCTTCTTTACCCTCTTCTTTCTCTTCCTCTGCTTCACCTTTTTCTATATCATCCGTAGGGGGAAATCTTTTCTTTGTCTTCACAACTTGCTACTTGTTCTGGAGGGCTTTGTGTAGTAGCAATATTATCTTCTTTTCTGGATTGACCAGGTGGAGTTAGAGTATCTCCTGCATCATCAGTTTTTTCCACCATCTCTGTGTCTTCTTTGTTTATTTGCCCCTCTTCTGGAACAGAGGAGTCATCAACTTTAGTTTGTTGCTCACTGAAGTTTACTTTTTCAGCATTCGAAATTGATAAATCAATCCCATCATCTGTCTCCTCATAGGTTTTCTCCAGAGGATCTAGGTCATCATTTCCTTTTCTAGTTTCTTCTTTTGAGGTTTCTAGTTCTAGAACTATAGGATTGTCTTCCTCAACTTGTTTTTCTAAAACAATATAATATTTATCTTTATCTAGGGCCTTCCTCAAAATTTCCTCTATTTCTTTTACAACTTCCTCAGTTTCACCAAGCGTTAGCTTGTTCATCCAGATCTTGCTTTTGAATTTGTCCTTAACTTCCTTGAGGATTTTATTTGCTTCCCTTCTGGTCATTACTGGACACAGGGTGGAGAGGATATATTCTCTAAGTTCTATGTCTTTATTCTTGGTGGCTTCCTTCCTCATCTCTAGGATTTTCCTTAAACTTTTAGGAATTTCTTGCAAAATTTCCAATAGAGCTCTATTGAATTTATTCAAGTATAGGATAGTGGCATCCTCCAATATTTTCTTATTTGCTTCATCAAAACTATCATAATATTTTCTAATAGGCGTTAAATTTCCATGAACAATAATTATTTTTACAATTTCATCAACAGTCATAGCAACCTTACCAGTCTCTTGCTTTTTACTTACCTTTCTGCTTCCGGAAGGTTGGTCCTCAAGAGCCCTTGAAGTCTTGGCTCTCTTAGATCTTATCTCTTTAACTTCTTCATCTGTCTCCGTCTCCTCATCATATTTTGTGCTCACATACATTCTTGTGGCCTTTGTTTTCTTTCTCTTACTTCCTTCATTGGATGGTCTGTCTTCTGGTTTTGCAGGTTTAGGGGGAACATAAGCAACAATAGAGCTCCTAGTTGTCCTTGAAGTGGAGGATGGTTCCACTGGAGCATCTTCTTGTTTCTTATCATGCTTTTCCTTTTCATCCTTTTCAATTCTTTCTTTGTTTTGCTTCACTGCCTCCTTGGTTGGGCCAATGCTTTCAGCATACCTTTCAACTTGCCTCTGAACTTTTCTCTTGATCTTTGGTTGCCTAAGCTCAACATGCAATTTTAAACTCAGCTCCTTATATGTTCCAAACCTTTCAACATAGGTGTCTTTTTATTTTCTCAGGAGATGTTGAGCATACATGTCCAGGACCTTTTCATCAACCTCATAGGGCATCGCCATAATCCATATAGTTCTGGGTTCCATAGCCTCCATTAGGCACTAATCAATGTCTACCATAAAGCAGATTTCATTCTCATACTTCTCAACTATTGATTTGGGGATTCTTTCCCTTGAGTGCATCATACTCTAAATTTTTTTAAAGTACCCCCAGATTGCAGTCTTTTGTGCACTTGAGTCTCCAATGCTATGTAAATGATCCCTTATTTGAATTGCAACTGGCTTGTCATATGTCCAGTACACACCTTGCACTTTAGGTACTTCATTCATGAAATAGAAGAATAAGCATATAATTAAGGAACCATACTTGAAGGTGTTTTTCTTATCCTTCTTGATTTTACTTCGATTTTCAATTAGTTGGTTCTGTAGTAGTTCGCATAAGTCATGATTTGCATTTTCCTTCAACATTTGATATGCTGCATATATAGCAATTCCAGAGACTGAATTCTCTCTGCTAGAGTGATAGATCTTGTAGCCAATCACCATGGAAGAAAAATTCACATCTGGTTCTATAATGTCATTTATGGTCATAGCCCTCTTATCAAACTTTGCACCGGTTGCATCAGTAATAGTTTGGTTTTTCACAGATTTTAACATAGGTAATCCATTGGTTGAGTTTAACCTAGTCAGAATTATGATAATATCCTTGGTAATCATGAATGGTTTTAATAGCCATATGAATTCATCATGTATCTGGCTCAACACATATCAAACCCATTCACTTTCATCAAACGTTAGAAATTCAATCACTTGAAGAAAATGTTTGCTTTCCAGGGTTTCAAATTCTAGTTTCAGTTGATAGTTATCATTCTTTAGATGGTTCTTAAATAATTCAAGCAACTTTAGATTCCCAAATTCTTCTACATTGTAGTGGATGTATGCCCTAATATCTTCAACATGTAGTACTTCGTATGGGACACCAGAGAATGCACCTTTTTCTATCGCGGGGTTAGGGTTGATTAATTACCGGTTGAATTCACTCTTCATGCTTCAATCTTTGGATGTGCAGCTCAAATGCTCTTCTTCTTGTTTCCTTCGAATGCAAAGTGATTCAAATGCATGACTAAGTGACCCTTTATCCTTCACAAAACCTAATTTGACATTGTAATAAATGCGTTGCCCTAACTTCATCCGGTTACTCTATTTCTTAAAGAGTTCTTCATGAATCACTTCGCAAATTTTCATATCAACATCTTTTCTTCTGGAAATCCTTCCAAAAGTTCTGAAACAATTCAAAATATCTTCTCTCATTGTGCCAAATCCAGGCACCCACTTACTGGCTGGGGGAATTTGATTTTTAATGCAACTCCCCCTGAGCCAGAGCTCCAAATTCAATTACCAATGGAATTATCAACACCAGATTCTGGTGCAGACCCATTACTATTATTCACAACACTTTTCTTGACCCATGTCTTGCTCATTTCATTCTAGATTTCATTCACATCAATTTTGCCCTTGCCTTTGTTTGTCTTTGCTCATCCAGTTTTCTATTTATCGGACCTCTTCTTTCATTATTCCTGCTTCTGCAGAATCTTGTAATATGACCAGATCTATTACAATTAAAGCACTCAACATTTCTTTGCTTATGTGCTTGATTTCCTCTTGATCTGCACTGATTAGCCATGTGTCCAAATCCATTGCAAGTAAAGCAATAACCATTGAAAGAGTTGCCATTTCCTCTATTGTTAGAGTTATTCATTATCATACTTCTCCCTTCATTTGATCTATGACCATACCTCTTACACTTAAAGCATTGATCGGAGAAGGATGGACCATTTTGATTTACTCTGCTTCTGCACTGAGTAGATCTATGACCAAATTTATTGCGGTTGAAACAATTGTCATTGAAGGATGGATATCTTTGAGCATTAGGTTGTCTTACTGGAGGTCTTCTAGGTCTGTTTCTCCCATTCCTTGGTTGAAAATTTCTTTGTCCGGATCTGGAGCTTTCACCTTTCTCATAACCAAGACCATGCTTGTCATCAACCTTTTTCTGTCCTTCAAGCAGTACTTCAAGTTTAGCTGAGCTTATCTTGAACTTCTCCTTGTATTCATTTGCAACTTCTAGGTCATGTTTGAGAATGAAAATTTGCCTTTCAAGTTCTCTCTCATTATCTCTGCTTTCTTGTAGATCAGACTCTAGATTGCCTGCTATTCTATCCAATCTACAACATTCTTCAGTTCTATCTTTTAGAGTTTGATTTAGGTCTTCTTCAATCTTCTTCCTTTGTTGAATTTCTTTGATTAGCCTTATTACCCCAGATTCCATCTCAACTTTTAGAACAACAATTTCTTTTGACAGCTTCTCACACTCCTTTGTCTTTTCTTCCAAAGCTTCATTCATGCCATTTTCTTTAGTTAAACTGGTTAACTACAGAAGTAGCTCCTTTCTCTTTTCCATAGATTTCTTTAATTTATCTTTTAACATTTCAATGGTATTATCAACATCTTTAATCTCATCTTTCAGATTAGTTACTTCTGCTTTAGACTGATCAAGAGCTTCTAGGGCCAACTGAAGTTGATATTTGAGTGAACCCATTGAAACTCCTTCCAAGATCTTTACTCAAGTTGTTAGGCTTCTTTCAAGGAACTTTGCTCTGATACCAATTGTTGGAATTAGGGTAGACAACTGAGAGGGGGGGGGGGTGAATCAGTTGTCTCAAAACTTTAATACTTTCTGCAGTTAATTCTTCCTTTTACCACTTAATAGATCAATAATTTAACCATGAAAAAACAAGATTCATAAACATATGAGTAGCATCACAATAACACACTTAACACCAAGATTTTTAACATGGAAACCCGGTTAAGGGAAAAACCACGGTGGGGGTTAACCCACAAAGATTAATACTCTATTAAAAGTATTTTACAAATGGGAATGCACATGCATTCAAGCTCACTGCCCAGAGCTCACTGCTCAATAGAGGCTCACTGCCTATAGAGATGAGTACAAGAGGATAACAAGAAGTTTAAACTGATGAATATCATCTACTAATGCAAGAATTTAGTTTCAATTAAGTACAAAATACTGATCTTACACATTTCATCTTCACTCTGCCTTATTTACTACTCTGCTATCATTCGAACCTTAGATCTCTGCCCTTTTCACACTTTCTCCATAGTCACATCACACACACACCGAAATCACTTAAATCCATCAGCTATATATATCTGCATCATGATATTCAATCACTTTTTAGTCAGCTTCAAGAACACTTAGAACTTTGTTGAAGACTCTGCTCTGTCAGCTAAATCCATGCATAACTTGTAACATGGATCAAAACTTGCATTTACAAATCCTCAATCATGTCAGCCATTATCACTGATCATCACAAATCATCCAATTGACAACTTCCATTTATCTGGAACCAAGATCAATTACAAGGTCAGCCTGTTCTTCTACTGTCTGCACTGTCAAACTGTAACCCTATACTCAGATGAAGGTTAAAATTATGGATTTAGATTGTCCTGACAATCCTTATGACTCCTTCAGATCTGCAACATACTCTAATTTACCACCAGAGAGATCCAGACCAAGATACCGGACCCTATCATATGCTCTGTTTCTGGCTACCCAAACTTAGATAAATTATGATTCTGACTTCTGGTATGAACAAATTGTGTTATGCAGATGAGTGGAATAGTCTTAGTTGCCATCAATGACAACAAACGTCATGCAAAGCAGTGTCTCTTGCCAACATAAGCTTGAAATCCCAAGTTTCAGAAGCCTTCATCCCTTGCAAGTTGAGGAAAATAATCATTTTTAGCCTAGTATAATTGCAGATCAGCCCCTTGAGCAACATTTTTCCTTGCAAGAAATCCAAGAAGCTCCCCAAGTTTCCCTACTTGAGGAATCCAAAGATAAGCCTTTTGATCAGAATACCTTACTCTTCATCGAGGAGCTTTGAAAGGTAAATCCATTGCATTCAGCTTTGGAAGTTTACCATTTGCAACAGTAGAAGACCAAAATAAGAAAAGGCCTCTCTTGACGAATCTTTCAATGATTTCAGTAATGGGCTTCCTTGTTTTGTGGAAGATGATGAAATTTTTTTAGAACATCAACTAATGCAATAAGATATGAAGCAAGAGGCCATTGCTGTTTGTGCTGCATCCCCAGCTGAATATGAGCATAATGCATGTCTAGAGAAAGTTGATTCAAGCTTGACACTGAATCCTCTACATTTTGATACCTTTGAAAAGTTTTCTATGCTATTTATAAGATGAATGAAAGCAGGGTACAGAGATTGGAAGGTGGAAGTCTTCAATTGCAAAGAAAAATTGCCCAGATTCTGATGGATAATGAACCAGATAAAGAAGAGGTTTCAGTGTCTTTGTTTGATCAACTACCTCCTTATGTTGGTGATGATGAAGATAGCATGCAGACACCCAACTTACTAGCTGATTTGGGATAGCCAGAAGATATTGCAGAAAATGATGCACTGCTGGTTCATAAAGGCAAGGATGAGATTGAGGCCTCAATTCAGCTGGAAGAGGAGAGAGGTAGTTTTTTTTCTAAATCTAGAAGGCTTGTTTTGCATGAACATAGGACTGACTACCAGGCTGAACATGAAGCTAAATTAGATCAGATTCTCCATGATGATGAATCATCCAATTTGTTTTTAGAGCTCCCTTTGTACTATAATGATGAGGCTAACATGAATGAAACTATGGTAGCTTTCCTTGAGGAGCAATCAAGTGAACTAGCTAAAGATGATCAACCTTTTCAAGACAAATTTATGCTTGATTGTCAAGATCCTGATTGTTCAGCTTGTAGAGAGCTTGCTGCTCTACTGAATTCTTGTAGCAACCAAAAGCCCAAGCTAGTGGATGATGAGGACAATAAGCAGAATGAAGGGAATCAATTAGGCAAAGCACAGATTCAGGAAGAATCAAGTGAGGGCAGTCATGTTTTGGAAGGTCAAGAGGTTAACTCACAAGGAAAGGTTGTCATAGATATTGGAGGTATGGGTTTTGAAATCCATTATGATGATAAGTTAGAGCATACATTGCATGATGAAATTGTTCATCAAGAGGATTTATTCTCAACTATCATTGAAAATTTTTGCTTTAACACTGTTGATAACTTATCACCTTTCAAGACAAAGGTTTGTGATCAATATGATCAAGTGATCAAGGAGGTTGCAGTTGAAAGAATGATTCTCGAAAGAGAGGCTTGCAAGAAGAATTTTTAGTTTATCATCTCAAAAGGATGCCCAATCAGGCATCTTTCCAGGATGGAGCCCAAGCATGGAAGTGCAGTTGAAGAAGAACAGATTCAAGTCATTTCACCACCTCAGGGTAGCAATGTTTATATTCCATATGAAGAGGTTAGTGATCTTGTATATGTTCTTCAAGATGTGGTACAGCTATTTGATGTCCTTTTGTCCATTATTCTTTTCCATATAGCTGTCTAAAATCAAGTAAAACATCAAATATTCTGTAGAAGATGTTGCTACTTCACCCAACCAGTGAATGGGTTTGTTTGACCAGCTTCTTTGGCTGGTTAGAGTAGGTTAGAGTTTGTGTTTTTAGTTAATAATTGCTTTATGCACATTTCCTTTCAGTTATTTTCTTTCCCTGAGTGCTGTTGCACATGTTTTCTGGCCACTAGGGCCTTTTAGTTTACTTTCAGTTTGGTTTTGTTTGGTTTTTTGCCACTGTTTGGAGTAGTTTGAAGTACTGAGTTTCAGTTTTCTAAGTTTGAGATGAGCAGAGTGTGACTCCATGCCCAATGGATAGTTAAGGTAGCTGGTCTTGATGCTTAGCAGGCAAGCATGTAGTAGAAGTCACCAGAAATGTTACCAAATTTTCACCTACAGCTCAAATTGGTAGAGCTGATACATTTTTTCTATCTTAAGATGAAATATTTTTAACATTTATTCTACTATGTTTTGTTGCATAGTTTAGAGTGCTTTTAAAAGGAGAAGGTTCAGTTATGATACATTGTTACAACAAAAGATAAAGAAATTCAGTTCATCATTCATTGCTTTGCAGAGTTACATCACAAATATAAGTTATTTCATTTTACATTACAATGTTTTATTCATTTTGACAAATGAGATATACACAAATGGAATAAACATTGAATTGAATGAAAGCAAGACAGATCAAATGTCCCACACAAGCCGTGGGGATAGCTGAATCAATAGAACAAAAAGAATATACTATGCATCTACAAAAGACTAAAGAAGCATATAAGATAGGCATATCTATCATTGCCTACTGAAGTGGTGGGTTGATCTTTGTTGTAGTCGATCCCTCTTTCTCTCGACATTTCGAAAGAACCCGCAAGACCAGAAAAGTTTTTTTAGAGCTCTAGATATGGTTATCCTTTGTACCTCATCAATGCAGAGACATACTATATTCCTTGTGATGCATAGAATCAGTTGATCAAGCCATTCACATGCAAGAGAGCCTAAAGAAATGAACATCATTGAACTTCACTATTTTTTAAGCTAACATGTTTGTTTCTTGTGTAGGTATAGAAGAAGTTATGTTGCTGTTTTGAAGACATTTCAGCATGTGGTGCAAAGTGGGCTCCCACAAGGGTAGAGCTCAACATTCTGCCCCTGAATCTCAAGGGGAATGAGATAGGAATACTTATTCATGTTGTGAAAAAGGAACATTTCAACTGAAAGAATAATTTGTAGAGTGTTTACAGGAACCTCAAGATCAATGTTCATTCATGAATGTCAACTCAAACATGATGAGGTGAAAAGCATAAATGAGTAGTGAACAACTTGTCCAAGACAGATCAATGAGGTATGAAATTGAGTACATGTATGACCAACATCAGAATATCTATTGTTACTATTTGCTATCACAATGTCATTATGTTGTCATTTACATGCATTCAAATCATGATATTGGAACAACAAGAGCCATAGAGTATGAAGTTGTTCAAATGAAATGGAACAGTCAAAAGGAGTAATAGATGCAACTACAGTGATCTCTTCCAAGTTATGTTATGATAAAGGAGGTTCTTATGAGTGTCTGGAATATGTCTTTATGCCAAAATGGATAGCCATGATCAATTACAGGATAGTCACGAAGAGATCTTAAAAGTGCATCCATCATGAACCTACATGAGGTAATATATGAAGAAATGCTACACTCAGAAGTATGCATGATATACAGAATAGGTAGATAAAAGTGCCACATTCATCAAATGAGATACACACAGGTGATTATATGAACTTAAGGTTTTAGTGCTCATATTTATCTACATGAAGTACAAAAAGAAACAAATGATATGGATATTGTCATTACAGAGTGCAATAGGAACAACAAAAATGAGACTGTAATCTATCTCTTATAATGCCATATCTTATCAATAATATTTCTTATAGATCAGAAAGATAAGTGATAAAGAATAGATATGTTGTGACTATAGTAGGTTATTGATCATTATACAGTAGTCATCATGCTGCTACAGGGACAAAAATTTCAACACTAAAAGCCAGTACACAGTATAATGAAGAGCAATATGAATTTTATCTTTTGCTAAATGGATCAAATTGTCTTTGTACAGGAAAGACAAAATGCAAGTTAAACTATATTATGAGTTCTCATAGACACAGTTAGGTATGTGATTTTCTACATAAATAGTCAAAGCCCACATCAAATTGCATAGAAGAGATATGAGACATTCGAGTTCACATGAAAGAAAAATGCTCAGAAATGCCATAGAGGCCATGGCCTATGATAGAGAAAGTCTTTTCTTTCATAAGAGATTAAACCCAATTGGGGTTTTGAAGTGAAAATTACAGATACAGAACAATGAAGGTTCGAACACTCAGTCACGAGGATGCCCAAAAATAATGAAATACAACTATAGCCACGACCTTTGGTGCCTCATGCTACAGAGAAATCAAAGAAATGTATGTAGATTTCAAGTCGACAAGCTTACCTTTAATTCTGAGTGGAGAATATGCATAGAGCTATGGGTTTTACCCATTTGTTTTTCTTTTATTTTGCCATCAAATGAGCTCAGTTAAATCATCCATTGCGGCCCGAGATACAGAGATAGAGGGTGTCAACAAAAGGAACATACAGAGAGCAAAGAAATGCATCAAAACATGTTACAGTCGTGGCTTAATAGCCAGATTTGCCTTAGAAAATGAAGAGAAATAGATCATATATGTACAGAGGAAATTTTTACCTTTCATTTTCAGAAAAGAGTCTTCGAAATCCATCAAAGAATGCCTCAGAAATCAGCCAAACCCTAGCCATGATGGCGACTACCGAGCAGAGCTAGTTTCCAAAGTTGCAAAGTTAAATGGGCCAAGAAAATAGGGTTCGTGGTTTTGTTTTAGGGTTATCTTTTTTCCCTAAGACCGATTGTGGCATTTTATGACATCATTTTGATTTTCATATGCCTTAACTAATTGCCATCGTGGTGTTATTGTTCACCTTGCTTATACCTAGTCTCATGGCTTAGGATTTTCACATGCCTTAGGTCTTTTTTGCATATTGATTGCCTAGGCATTGTGCCTTTGGAGTTCATGCATTCACATTGGAAGGATAAACACATATAGTTCATATGCCCCTTAGAGACCATTTGTAGATTGAATAGAGGATAAGCCTTATAGGCTTTTATTTTTGCAAAACCATATATTATGCCTTCATTTTTTAATGATTTTTATAGAAAATCATATGTCTGTAGATGTATTATAATTGGCATAGTTATCAAAGCCTTGTATTTTATTTTTGTTAAAAAAAATCAAATCGAGATCAAATCGGGAAAAAGATAAAACTGCAAATCAATGTAAAACAATATTTAAAGCAATATTTTATAAATCACTTTTAAATATTTGTTATTTATACAGTTAAAGCAGAGACAATCTAGGCAAGATCTTCTTGTGGATTTGATTTTTCTTCTGGGCAAAATTGGACAAATCTGGGCATTTTGGAGCTTTTTCTGATCAGGTAAAGCCTGATTTTGAGTGGATTTTGGTGGGACTAGTTGAGGTATAATTGTGGCATCTTCTATTTTCAGTTTTGTGATTTTCAGAGGGATTTTTGATAGCTTTTCAGAGGATTCTAAAAATGATTTGGAGGCAGGCTTTCAGAGTGATTTTTGGCATTTTTTCTATTTTTCCATCTTGGGAAAATTAGAGGATATATTTGAGAGAAAAACTTTATTTTTCTCAGTTCTGCTTATTCTATTTCTTTCTCTCTTGCTCACTTGCATAGAGCATTGTAAACTTTTGTACTCAGTCTCATTTTGCATACTCCTTTTAGATAAATAAGACAACAAAGTTCCTTTCCCATTCATTTTTGTCTCATATTGTAGTGTTGATTTGATGTTTCATTGTGATCATAATAGTCAGATCCTTTGTTATGTCTCATTATTGCAAACTTATGTGCAGAAGTCTCGTGTAATGTAGGTTGTATGTTGAGTTTAATTACAAGCCTTCATACAAAGTATTCATGTGTTGCATGTTTCAAGTGGGATTGTGAAAGTAGATGTCTTAAGAGTTCGATTGTGAGTGAAAGCATTAAATAAGTTAGATTTCGGTTTAATAATGCTTAGATTTTAGAATTGCCTTTCAGTTACCTTCTACCCTTTTCGTCAGAAATTACTTAGATTAGAAACTCATTAGGAGAACCAGCTCACTCTGGAGGTTCACTCCAAATTTTAGGCAACCCATAGGCCTAGGAGTGTTCCCATGTGTCAACAGGTAGCTAAGTTGGTATCTTAGCATAGGGTGCATACTTCGTTGATAATAGTGTTAAAACAAGTCTTGATTAACAAGGGTAAGCATTTTAGGTCCACCCAGGTGATAAACTAGGTGTAAAATTCTAGTGTACACATTTTACTCCATAACACCAATATGACCTAATTATGTACATCCATCTCATGGTGTTGTAGGTGCCTCTAGTTGTAAGATTACACTAATTTTCAGAAGATCAATCAATATGCCTTTTTTGTAGATTACATGAGGACATATGAGTGTTCCAAGTGGTGTGGAAAACAAGCACTTCTTCAAATTGATGAATATCTACAACTATCAACTGTTGTGTTGTAAAATGTGCACACTAGCATTTTACACTTATTTTAGCACCTGGGTGGACCTAAAATGTTTACACTTGTTATTTAGGACCTATTTTAACACCTTTTTGAGCATTAAACATGTAATTCTTGATCTCGATGCACAAAATCCAAAAAAATAATTATAAGGCAGGGTTAAGGACACTTTAAGTGCCTTATCCCAAGAGTTTGGCTCTAGCACTTCTCACCATGCTTGATGTAGTCCCTAGAGCACCTTGTTCTCCATCCATGTTATAATCAAGTTGGGGGAGGATAATTTGTTATAGGCTGACTCACAAGTGTGGTCCCTCCCTCTCATTTGTGTTATATTTTTACGTAATGTGATCCCCTATTGTAATGTATGGTTGATTGTTAGTTCTCCCTTGGCACCCTTGTTTGGCCAATAGGCCATTCTATATGTGCACACATCTTGTAATTGCCAAAAAATTGGTAGTCCCACTAATTTTGTCGTCCACAAATTTTAAATTTTTTTTGGTAGTCCCACTAATTTCATCATCCACAAATTTAAATTTTGGTAGTCCTTCAATTTTTTTCCTCCAAAATTTAAAAAATAAAATAAAAAACCTGCTACACATAAATCGTCATCCATTAATTTTAGTGGAGCTAATTTTAGTTTATGAGAATATGGATGATGGAAATGGAAGTGGAAGAGTCATGGTGGACGTTACAAGAAGGAGAGATAATGAAATGTTCTTTTCTATATATTTTCATGTTTAGCCTCTAGAATAGGAGGCAGATTTGGGAAGGCTTCTGTTTGGGAATACAGATTGTGCAGGTTTTGCATGATTAATTTGGCATCAATTCCATAGTGGATACAAGGTAACTTGATTTGCTTGCCCTCTTGATCACATTTAGGCACTGTGCTTAATCTTTCTTTCTTTAATCTGCAAGAGGATAAAACAAATTTCAGAGCTATATTGATGGAGGATGTTGTGGGAGTTGGAATTGTTGATGAGATCTGTAGGAGGAATGAAGCAGTCCATGGAAAGCACCGGCACATTGAACACAATGTCTTCTATAGTCCATGTTTCTTCCATACGAGTCTTTGTGTGGGGCACGCCTACATCTCCAAATTTGAAGAGAGTCACAACCAACCTGCCTGAATGAGCTATCTTCACCCCATCCACGACCCTGTAATCTCCTGGCTATGCTCATTTCCTTGCTCTCGATTTCAGAGCTATATGCTGCTTGAATTCTTGAATCTCCAAATTTGAAGAGAGTCACAACCAACCTGCTTGAATGAGCTATCTTCACCCCATCCATGAACCTGTAATCTCCTGGCTATGCTCATTTCCTTGCTCTCGATTTCAGAGCTATATTGATGGAGGATGTTGTGGGAGTCAGAAGCATTGATGAGATCTGCAGGAGGAATGAAGTGGTCCATGGAAAGCCCTTCTCTATAATACTTGAATCTTTATTTAATCTTATATATATAAAAGTGGAAAATCCTAAATGTAAGGAAATGAGAATGGAATGAAAGAAAATGTAGGAATGAAGAACATAAGTCTGCATAGGACAAGATGTGTTTATGTATATTGATCATATTTATAGTATCATTTAACTCTTGGCAAAACAATTACAACATGAATATTATTATTTTGGTATTTTTAACCATATTGACCCCTCATGACAGATAAAGACAACATTTTCCCTTGTCATAGAATGAATTCTCTATAACAAAAGGTTTTTATATATATCTAGCCTACAAACAGTTCAACAGTAGATACTACATCCTATTTGAACATGCAATTCTAGAATGCTTGCAAATTTGTAAAATAAAACAAACCATATAATCAAGGGATAGGGATAAAACAAATAATAATAAACTAGTATATTTATATTTAAAAGAATATATCTACAGTACGCTGAGAGGTATCTTCCAATTTGTTGGCATTTATAAATTACTTGCAGTTATAATATTTGATATGCTCACATTAGTTAATTTAAAGAGACTATGCTGCAAGACTTTTCATATTCTTCAAACGTAATAAAGATTTCATTTAACTGCCTAAGTTTTTCTATTTTTCTATCCATTTGGCTTCCACGAATTTTTTTTTTGTATAACATGATAAAGATTTCATTCCATAACTGCCGAAGTTTTGCTATTTTTCTATCTATTTGGCTTCCACGAATTTATTTATTTACACATTTTATGAATTTTGTTTACATAGAATCTGAATCTTAATTGTTTACAGGAATCTGAATCTTTCAGCCCTTGCTGTGAGTGTAGAATGCCTCTCGGCGTAATAAAAATTAAAACAAATAATAATAAATGAACAAAAATTAAACAAGTAAAGAAAATTCAAAAGCTTGGAAAACCCATGAGCATATCCACATCTCAACTTTCCATTCACCTGCAAACAAAGACAAAAAAATAATAGCAAAAGAAATAAGATGGAAGAGCAAATGAGAAGATTTTAGGAAAAGAATAGCTTTATATGTTTCTTTTTTTGATGTGTGAGATTAAAATATTAAGTTAATTTTAATTGTGCTTTTCCACCTCCCCATAAGTTAGGGGACTAATTTTGTAACATTTAGTGAGTTGTCATAAATGATGCCATTCTTAAGTAATTTGAAAATTAAATAGTTCATTTGTTAGAGTTTGCACATATACATACACATATATTAAAAAGTACTTTTTTAATAATTAAAAATAGGAGAATTCTATGGCACTCTAAATTTAGGTTCTAAATTAATGCCTAGATTTGTGCCTTGAAGGTATCCTTTGCCATTATTACTTATGGGTCCAAGGTAAATAAAATAGTAATATTTATTATGTTCATAATATTGTGTTAGGTAGATGGAAAAATGTTTAATTTTTTTAAAAGTATTTATTGTAAATGGGAAAATGAGATTGATCAATTAAGATACTAAAAACTCAAACATCAATGAAATATGTGAGTAACAAGAATAAACAAATGAAAACACAAAACTTACAAACTTGTTACCCTGCGGCTTCCATTGTTCGCCTATCTGTTCTCGACCTTGATGATGAAGAAGGTTGGCCCTCAGGGAGCTTGCTTCCTTGCTTGTTGACGGTGACAAGAACGGAATGGCTATGATATTTTGATATTTTGTTGTGTTGAAGACGAGCCTCAAACACAGGGACAATGAAGGAGGATATGGGATGACTAGGATAATTTCAGCATTTCGATGGTATGAAGAAGAGAATCGAGAAGAAGAAGATTCCCTAGAGGAATTTGGGCATTATGAGGATGCAAGAATGAAGTCTTTCTAGAGGAAATTGGGCAGGGATTTGATGCTAGAATGAATCTCCCTAATTGCTTAGAGAGGGGTCTTATTTATAGATTTTCTGAAAAAGGAATGGAGGGTGAGGATCAACAGATGAGATCAATGGCTCTTATTTTTTGTGAATTTTTAATTCATAATGGATGATTTAAAAATTTATTTTTAATGAGAGTGGATTATGACAAATTGAATTTTTAAATTCAATTAGTGGAGGACAATTGAATTAAAAATTGAATTAGTGGAGGACAATTAAATTAAAAATTCAATTAGTGGAGGACAATTTAATTAAAAATTCATTTAGTGGAGGACAATTGAATTAAAAATTCAATTAGTGGAAGAGTGGAGGATAATTGAATTAAAAATTCAATTAGTGGAGGACCATTGAATTAAAAATTGAATTAGTGGAGGACCATTGAATTAAAAATTCAATTAGTGGAGGACCATTGAATTAAAAATTCAAATAGTGGATGTTTTGGAGGATAGTGGGGGACAATTGAATTAAAAATTTAATTTTGGATAATTGAGGATATTAGCTAATTAAATATTAAGAATATTTAATTATATGTGCCACATGGTGAGGTGGATTTAGGATTTGAGACATTAGAAGAATTTAGGGATTTTAATTAAATAAAATGATTTTATTTAATTGTAGGATAATGAACCAATCAAACAAACTTATAATATTTATTTAATTGACAGAAGAAAATATGAATTAAGATAAATATTAGAATATTTACTTAATTCAACTTGAGCCAATTTTAGGCGTATAAATTTTGCCCCTCTTTGAAGCAATGTGTTTTATCACGTTGTTTCAAAGAATAAATAGTCTGATAATGATACATGCCCCAGTTTGCCCCTGGTACAGGTTATGATGATAGGATGCCCCCTCGGGAGATTAGACGGGGAGAAGGCGGCAAGTGTGAGACGGACAATCTCACGATAAGATATGTTGACAGGAGATGAAATGGTTGAATGCAAAAGAAAGGGATGAATGATATGGAATGCAAGATAAAAAGATGATAACACACATAAGCAAGTAAGCAAGTATGCACAAATGACACAAGCACAAACAAGGTATTGCCCCTGTCGAGTGGTAAACCAATGATATGGATCGATGATGTTTGGTTTCAGGAATGAAATATGTCATATAAGACTCCGGGTTTGGTTTCGACAATATAACATCCTATCTAAGACATTTGATACGATAGTGTTGTCATGGCGAGGAATGATATATCCCTAGAGCAACACGAAGGATAGTGTCTGGTTTCAGGAAATGAAGCATGTCGTGTAAGATGCGTGTGTTGGTCTGGTTTTGACAATGCAACATCCTGTCTAAGATAATTGATTGGTTGATTGATTGAGTTGGTTTACAACTGGACAAGGATCAAGACCACTGATTGTGATTGGATCATTTGACAAGATTGACTTGACTTGATTGACATGGATTAAGGATAGACTTGCAATTGGGTATGGTATGGATATGGCTATGGATACGGATATGAGACACAATTTGATATGGTATAGATATGGAAATGGATATGAACTGTAGTTGGATATGGTATGTATATGGAAATGGATATTTGTCACCTTGATATAGCAAGTATTTTGAAGCGCTTTCATCATTGGGCTTTATTATGTTGTAAGAAAATACAAGTATCTAGGTATAATTAAACCGAGATGACCTGAGTATTACTTACATGGATTTTGATATAGCAAGTTAATACAAGCATCTAGTCAAAATTGAATCTAGATGACCTGAGTACTTCTTGCATTTTTCAACAGACAAGGATTGCCCCTTTTCATGTTTAGACCTTGGAGTCCTCGATGATCTTTTGCCGATCATGTCGTTAGACAAAAGTCGTCACATTACTAAAGGTTAATCCACAAGCAGCAGACAAAGAAAATAATCATGCCCCAATCATAGCATCTCTAGCTTTTGACATCCTCAAGTAGCATAGAAAGGCATGATAGCATAAATCAAGACTCTTAATCTAACCAACACAAAACATTCTTGCATTTAGATATGTCTTTTTTCCATAATTGATATGAGATTTAGCTTGAGTGTTTCAATATGGTGCTCTATTTTGCCTTGGACAGGTTGATGTTTTTCGTCAAGATTTTTGTTTGGAAGCGGGCTTTGTTGCTCTTGTTTCTCTAGCAGAAGGTATCACAATCCTTATTGGTGGGACGGACGACAAGACATGGGATGGATGGGAAGTGGAGTGGACTCAGATGGATAGAAGGACTAGACATGGAATGGAGGGGAAAGTGGAGCCTCGGGGGTGCATGAGAATAATGGCCTTGCCTACGTGACGACGCAGAGGCAATGTAGTTCGGGGCTTGGACCATGGATGGACTAGAGGATAGATGACAAGATATGAGATAGACAGGGAAGCAGAGCCTTGGGGGTGCAGTGATAATGGCCTTGCCTACGTGATAGCTCAGTAGTTTGACAAGAACCCTAATGGACCTAAGATATGGATCAGATGAGACACGGTATGGAACAGATATAGATCCGATACAGAACATACATGGATCAGATATGGAAAATAAGACATGACATGGAATAGATATGGATCAGATAAGACACGATATGGATCAAATATGGCTTAGATATGGAACAGATAATACTGATGAAAAGGACGCACCACGGATAGGTAGATGTATGGGTGAATGGAACAGGTAGGTAGAAGGAACCAAGGATGTGATCTCCAAGGTCTATGTCGCATAGGAATAACATGCCCCGTTGTAGGTAGAATACTTAGGATTTTTCATGGCAATGTTTATGCGGATAGGAGGATAATGAATGATTTGCATGGTATGGAGGGATAAGGTATGCCAAGAGACATCTAAAACATTTGTCAACATTGTGCCCCAATCTTTATCAAGACCAAGGAATAGAGGAAAGGAAGTTTGGATGGATGGATGGGACATGATAGGTATGTAATGGATAGAGGGTAGGATAGGAAATGGTACGGGAGGAAACTGGTAGGAGAAGAGTGATATGCCGATGAGACAAAGTTGCCCCCAAGTGTAGGTGACATAGAAGATCAACTTTACACATGACGCCTGTTTGCCAGGTTTTCATCATGGTACTTGTCCAAGGTGCCTGCTTGCCAAGTTTTCACCATTGGACGAAGGGATTTCTCTTTACTTTTTTCATTTTCTTTTTTGAATATTTAGATAGGAGAAGGTGGATATGGAAAGACTCAAGCATATAGTTCTTTGAAAGGTGATATTCCCGCTAGATAGATATTGTTGAATGGACCATGTTCAATGTTCTCATAGGTGTTGGTAGGGGATTGTATGAAAGTGAAATGGCGTAGGTAGATAGTGGATTATGGAAGGTGCGATAGTGGATGAGAATGCGTAATACAGAAGGGACTTAGCCAAAGATGGAAGGAAGGTTTTATGCGAAAGCATGGACCATATGATGAGGAAGATGTGTAAGATAATAGTAGAAGGAAGGGGAGATGGAGGTATATGAAAATGTTGTGGAATGGAAGGGAATCATGACCATCGGTTGCACATACCGTGGTAAACATTGAAGCTAGTGATGGGAAAGTAGTGTAGGAAGCAACAGAGACTTTTGCTTGTGGATGCATGACGTAGGCATGCAGGGATCCACATAGACTTAGTAGTTTTCTGAATTTTGTTTGCCATGTGGGATGGAAGAATTTCAGACTTATGGATGGAATGGGAGAAAGTGGATGGTTGAGATTCTTGAGAGGTGGATGCCTCATGTAACTTTAGGGCTTTTTGCTTGGGTACGCAAACCTTTTTGTTTTTAAGTAGTACCTGTGAAGGTATGGGTTTGGGTGTATGTAGCTTTTGTGCAGCTTTTGGAGTAATCATTTATTGCTTGGGGATCCACACCTTGTTCAGTTTGGCATTGAGGTGTATGGGTGTATGCAACTTTTGATATGGATACTTCTTTGATTCTTGGCTTTTATATCCTAGGTCATGAGGACTCTTAGGATTTTTTACTTTATAGGTAGAGGCATCCACATATTTGTCATTAAATCCCCATGGGATGGTAAAACACCATGTGCATTTGTTGGCCATGATTGGGATATTTAGAGGATTTATAGATGGATGGATAAGGTGTTGGAAGAAGTGGTGGTAAATTGGATGGTGGGATATTAGGAGTTGGAAGTAGTGGAGGGAGATTGGATGGTGGAAGGTGTATGGTCACATGCTTTTGGGATGTGTATGATAAGGGAGGTGGGATATTAGGAGTTGGAAGTAGCGGAGGGAGTTTGGATGGTGGAAGGTGTATGGTCCCATGCTTTTGACAATTGTAGGATGATGGAGGTGGAATGGCGACATATGTTTTGGGGATATGATAGGGTTTGTGATGGAAAGTGGTAGACTTAGGAGGAGTGGAGGAAGTACCAACATCTTTAGTTTGCTCACCTTGGGGTATGTATCCAAGGCCGTATGAAGGTGGGGGAACATTGACATGAATAGGTTCCAAAATACCTTGTTCATGAAGGCCTAAGCCTTTACCTTGATAGTTCATATTCTAGAGTATATGGTGGACAACGGGATTATGTGTAGGTGGAACATTAGACACAAGTTCTTTATTGGATGGAGAAGATGAGATAGCGGATAATGGTGGTTGGTGTTCTAAGAGAGAACATTCACGCATGAAGGTGGTAAGACCAAGGATATATGGTGGAGGATTTGTAGCTTGGTCAATAATGGATGGTGAAGGATTGTTTCTGGTTGGATCTTCTACGCTTGCTTGGGAGGCAAGTGTCTCATCAAGGGAAGTGGAAGTTGTTGGATTTTGGGTAGGACTAGATGGGGTGATAGGCTCAGGACCATGGAACACATAGAGTCGGCTAAGAGGATCATCATGGTCTGCTTGATCATAGATAGGTGCGTCATCATAGATGGGATCTTGTTCATAGATAGGATTTAGCGTGATGGGATTAATATTCTCTTGTATAGAGGCCGCATCAACGATAATATCTTGATCATAGGAGAGATATAGGTTAGGCCTGGTGGGAAATTGGATCTCTTGCTCATGTATAGGTATAGGATCATTGAAGAGATAAAGGTTATGCAGGGGTCGGATGGGAATGTTTTGATCTTGGTTTAGACAAGGGGTTAATGTTTCCACATGCTCTAAAGTATGCTCTTGACATAACTCTTGGGTTGTGGGAATGGAAGCAGATAGATCTTGGATAGCTTCTTGGTTGACAATATGGATGTGTGACAGACCTTGACTTTGGTGCATGGTAGAAGGATCTTTGATAAGCTCAAGGGGTTGCAGATGACATGAAGGGGTTGCAAGATTTGACAAGGCATTGGAAGAATCTTTGGTACGGTCAAGGACCATGTTGATGGTGGTTTTAGCACGCAACAACACAGGTGTGATTGCTGGTTTCACACCTCTCTTGAAAAGTATCTCACCCTAGGCAAGACTACTCCAAGGATAATACAGCTAGGTCTTAGCTTGCTTGGAATTTCTCAATGGTTATGTTCTAGCTGTACCTACAAGGGGTCTTACATGCAGTCTGCAAATCTTCAAGGTTGAGACAACAAATACACATAAACCCTATTATGATTTTCAGTTGATAGACCCAAATAAGGTGCTGCTGAAGTTTCTATTCTAACAACTAAACATGGGGTTTAAAGAAAATGCAAAAGATTTAGGGTTTAGAAGGAATCCTAAGTGACATTCACAATGCAAGGGTTATCTTTAGTAGACAAATATTCTAGACTTTGAACCAGTTTTCTGAGTTACCAAACTGAAATGGGTGTTACAGTGCTGCAGAAAACGGTGCTATCTTCAATGGAAGTCGAAAGATTTTCAGACCACATTCAGTCGTTAAATACCCAATAAATGGCACAACTTAACTCATAAAATGAAGTTGAACTTTAGCACAAATAATAAGCCCAGGCTAACTTTACACAGTCATTTACCATCAGCAAACAACTAAAAGTATGGACTTGGAACATTCATCAAATACTGCAATAAACCATTAACATCATAAAAGCACAACTAATCTAACTATGGGAGAGCAAGAAGCAAACCATGAAGACCACAATGAATTGAAACAAGATGCAAATTCTCAGAAATGCTGCAGAAACTTGCTTTGTATTTAATTCAAATGGCACAGAGTCAATAATTTGGCATCAAAATCTCTCTTACAAAAGTGGAAATGGCAGCCCTTTATATAGAAAGTAGCATACCCTAGCTCTTCAAATGAACGGTGGAGATTAACTCAACATCGACGGCTCAGATTACATTAAGAAAGGCCCACATTAATTCCCGGATTACATTTTGTCTTTTATGAAAAAGACGAAAAAATAGCTCCAGATACATTGAATCTAGTCATTTTGACTAGCCAACTCAATACATTAGTGAAAAGACTCATTTAGGAGGTAAGAAGAAGACAAAAATGAATCACATACTGTCCAGGTATATCAAATTTACAATAATGACGGGATTGAATCAATAAAATATTCAAATAATATTAAGATTCTTTATCTAGGTCAATACTATCTCCACTGGACAGCTTATTCCGATAGGCCAGCCATGCCTCAAGTGCTGGATTGATATCAGATGGGTCTGGATCTTTCAGATGATGTATTCTGTAATCGAATACCTCTAGCTCCCGACTGAACCTGGTGTATATCTTTTCAAAATCTGTCTCAGCTCTGCGGAATGCTTTGAATTCTGCTCTGAGATCACTTGCTTTATCCAGCCGTTCTTCCGTACTTAGCACAGTGTCTTCGAATAATATAACATGCAGTTTACCTTTGCATTTTTCGACCTCAAAAGGAGCATAATCATCAAAAGACTCATCTCTACAACTTCTTAAAGCATCGCTGATATCGTATACGATAGATCTCAGCTCTTCGTCAGCGGGTTTATATGCTTCCTTTACTTGCTCAAAGGTTTCCTTCCTCAGAAGTAACTGCTGATACCACTCAATAGCCTTCGGGAGCCTATCTCCAGTCAAAATATTCTCTGTGACCAAGGTTTGAGCTGGCAATTCCCGGATACCCTTGATTCGCGGATACATGTGAGAATAGTATTTGTCGAACAAGTCACATTCATCGCGCAAATCCTTCCATTTATTAAGCAATTCCACCGTACGTTGGTGGATTTGAGCAGAGGCACTTATGGCGTCGCATCCTGCCTCAAAAACACTCATTAACCAATTCTCGACGCCCTGGGATTTTGATCTTACTTCGCTCAGCTTTGCCATTTCATCTGTAGACAGGAAGGTGGGCACAGTCCTTATATCACCCCCTGCATCTATTGGTTTTACCAAAAATTGAAGACATGCCCTGAGCTCCTCGTTTTGGCGCTTTAACTCCTTCTTGGACATCTCGTCCTTATCCAACTGCTTCAAAATTGACGTAACTGATCCCTTGAAATCATCCACCCTTTGAGCACGGGTGGTTGGGCCTAAGTCAACTGTGGATATCACATAATCCTCCGCCCTGACTTGATCTCTTGTTACGTCATCTGGAGGGACAGCCACCTCCGCAATCCTTGAGCCTGATTCGCTCTGGTGGATCCTCGATTGCACCTTCGCCCTCTTTTGTTTCTGAGGTTTTTGAGCCTGCGATAGGATGGTGCTCAAATCAATTTTCATTACTTCAATCTGGGGTTCTGGATATACCATCCTATCCTGCAGCCATTCTGGAGCGGAAGATTTGTTCAACTCAGCGTTTCCATCCTTATCTGATACAGTCAATTCTTTGGAAGGCTCTCGTTCGGGCTCAGGGCTCTTCTCCTTTTCTTCTTGGGCCAATTCCTTTAGACTCTCAAGCACATTTTCTCGTGCTATTTCCAAAACTTCCCCTGTTGGGTCCTTGCTTAGCGGACTATCAGATATATCAATTATCTCTATACCAACAGACGAGTCGAGGGGGTTCTTATCATCTTCACTGGTCAGCGCTCCCTTGCTCTTTTCAGCCACTACCCCGTGCTCTTGTAATCCTAATTCCGCGCACACTTTCTCAATACCCTCCAACAAAGGTACTTCCAATGACATCGCAGGCATTTGTGAAAGGGGGACAGCAGAAGAAATTGTGAAGGAAGGGGTACTAATTTGAGTCAAATTAGTGAAGGCGGGCAATGGTAAGGGAGAAGAAGGGGTAGGGTACGTGATGGCGAGAGTGGAAGAAACAGGATGGCTGGGATCACCGGAGGAGATTGCCAGTGGGCAGGAAGTGGTAGTAATGCCAAAGGAAGGAGAAGCGGAAGGGGATGATTCCTGCACAATGATGGCTGAGGTGGTGGGAGAAGTAGATGAAATGGAAGAAGAAGGAGGGATAGAAGTAGAGAAGGTGGAAGCCAAAACAGCTGTTCCTGTATCGGGCATGGGGGTTTGGGAGATTGAAGTAGTTGAATCATCCTTAGTAGTAACATTCTCCTTGCTCGCTGCTTTTGTTTTTACCTTCTTGGCCTTGGAGGCCTCCCCAGTGCTGCCTGGCATGTCTTTCCTCTTAGTAGCTCTGGGCCTAGGAGGTGGATCCTTCTTCCGAGGGGATCTCACAGGAGGTTTTTTCACTTTTCTAGCCCTTGCTGCCAAAGGGGCATGCTCATCAATATCTGAATCCTTTTCCTTGATTGGCTCTGTATCATCTGTCCCCAGTACGGGCTCATCTTCTTCTCCATCGGAGTCCTTATCTGATTCAACTGCCGTATAGGTCAGTTGGACTCCTTGCCCCCTTAGGACACCCAATTGTGCTCTGACCCAGGCTTTACTCAATCTAATTGGCTCCTTCATGATCACATCCAAGGAGCTTTCTTCAGCATTTGCCCAATTGGGTAATGGGATGGGTAAATGGTATTGTGTCTCCCATGGGCCTCTGACCATGACATTCTCATCATCTTGCAATTGGTCTGGCACTGCCATTACATGAAATTTCTTAATAAAATCCAAGGATAGCCTCGAGTGCGCCCTCTTCATGACCTCGTAGTCATCAATGCAGTTGGCCCAGAAATCTTCAATATGATCTTTGTGAAACAACTTCCTGCTCACGAACTTCTCCATCACCTGATTTGGGTCAAAGTGAGCCCTGGCATTGTAATAGTGCAAGTTCAGAAGCTGGAGTTCTTTATCTGAATACTCAGCTGAGGCGAGGGAAGGGCATGCGTAGAGTCCTCTGCCAAACTTGATGGGAAATTGAACATTTGTTCGGTGCAGGTGTTTGAGTTTTTCGGCACACGGCACTAGTTGCCTGGATAGTTCTAGGAGCACTGTCTTATCATCAGGATATCTTGGCAACCTATATGCCATTCCAGTGAAGCCTTGTACTCTGATGTATGTGAACTTCTCAAATTGTATATACCACCGGCCATATTGGATTATTTCGTTCATAGCCTCGGCTGAAATCCTCAAGGCTGTATTACCTTGTAACTTCCTCGCTATGTACATGGTAAATGCATCATTGACCCGCTTGAAGTGTATCAATGATTGTGATGAAGTTAATTGAGGATAGCCTTCATATACCTTGACCTGTGTCTTTTCATCATTCCTGATTTCTCTGATCTTGGACAATCCGTCGTAATGATTCATTCTTGCCAATGCATAGACAACGTAGGATGTCCATCTGAAATATTTCTTCTCATTGAAGTGGCTAAAAGCCTCATGTATATTGTCGCTAAGGATCTGCGACCAATGGAACTTGGTTCCCTTCAACACTTCCGAGATTATAACGAACATCCAATCCTCAAAAGTGGAAGCAGCAGGTAACCCATATACTCTGCTCAAAAAGGTTACTATATCCCCGATTTCGTCATGGAAATCACTTCTATATAATACTATGGGGAGCTTGACGAGAGCGGATTTCTTGCTCTTGACCCAATGGTCGTTTATATGTTTCCTGCATCCCTCCACATCTTTATTATATGCCTCTTTAGATGCTTGCCTGTCGGGCATAGTCATGGTTTTATGCCATGGGATATCCAGCATTTCTGCCAAAGCAGGCGGGGACAAATCAGCTAGGACTTCTCCATTAGCTGTTTGAATTTGTCTAGATACGATGTCGTATCTATCTGCACAACTTGCTATCAATTCTGCACACTGAACAGAGGTCGGGAAGGCAGCTGCTTGTCTGAGTCCACTGTCCTTAAGTCTCTTGGCCCGAGGAGTCGGAGTGGGTCCGAAGATTCTGAGTCTGAAATCATCTAGGTCAATATGACCTAGATCAGTGTCTCCCACGTTACTCCACCCAGAGTGGATTTTGGTCTCTGGGGGTATCCCTTTGAACTCGTACTTCATGGCTTGAGCTCGTGCAGACATCTAATCTGCAAAACCAGACCTTATAAGCTTGATACCAAATAAGTTCCAATCATAAGTCTATTGTTCATTAGAAGCATGCATTTTGAAAGAAGACTAAGTTAACATACATAGAGTATTGCATGCAAGGAGATATCAAATGTTGTAAAAAGATTCACCTAAACATCATTATTACAGCATTACAACCTTAATTACCTTACCTTGAACCATCTTCCCTAAAGAAATTTCAGCAAATTTGGCCATTTAGGGAGGTTTGCGCTAATATGGAGGTTGTCCGACCTTGGGCAGAAAAAGCGCTAAAATTGAGGCTGTTCGACCTTGGCGGGAAAATGAGGCAGGTCCAACCTCAAATGAGAGTTTGTTCTGTGCATCCCAGAATTTGCGCTACTTTCAAGGGTGTCTGACCTGCGCAAAATTTGGAGGTCTTCGACCCCCAATGGTTTGCAAGTCGGTCGGTGGACAAACAAGCGCAAATGATTGCTGGTATAACAAGAGTCCTCCTGCGCGGAATTCAGGTGAGTCCGACTTGCGCGGGTTTTGACGGGGTCTGACTAAGTCAGATACAAGGTATTTTGGCGCATGGTCGGACGAAGGAAATTTTAGCGCAAAGAGTTTGGTAAGTCTTTTTAGCAGGTTTTTCGAGTAGCACCGACTTCGAGGGGTTATGGATGTCATCTGACTTGGTCAGACACAAGGTATTGTAGCGCAAAGTCGGACAGAGGAGATTTTAGCGCAAAAAGTAGTTTTCAGAGCCGCGGGCATTTCTAAACTATCCGACCTGATTAGGAACGATATGTGAGTTGCGAGGGTCGGATGAGGTCATTTTTAGCGCAATTGGGCGCTGGAATTTGGCGCTAGATCTCAGGGTGTCTGACCATATTGAATAATTGGGCCGTTTAGAGGTCGGTCGAAGGTTAATCCAGCGCCGACTTCATGCGCGGGGTTTGCAGGGTTTTGACCCGAAAGGGTCCAAATTCATCTAAGGCCTTGTGGTTTTTTAGATCTAGGGTTTGAAAACAATGAAAAGATCAACTCACCAAACCCTAGCCCAGAATCATCACATTCAACTCACTAAACCCTAATCACATTCAGCAACCAGTATAAAAAAATGAAACCCTAACGGTCTCCACTAACTTTGCTTCAAAAAAAAAAAACCCTAAGAAACTCGAAAATGCGAAGGGTTAGAACCCTACCTACAAATGGCGGCGCAAATCAAGTTTGTCGAGAGGTCGCGGGTTCGAGCTCGGGCGTTCTCGGCAGTGAAAATTGGAGCTCCAGATGTGCAACTTCGAGAATGCGGTGAAAAATGAGTTAATCCCACTTAACTCCCTATTTAAGCCACGCAAATCCGCCATTAATACTCGGGAGTACGGACTGTCAGCGGGGATTTGCAGCAGTTCTGACTTGGCGGGAAAACTTGAGATCTCTGACCTGGTCGGTTGAGGGAAGAATCAACGCGAAATCTGGAGGTCTCCGACTTAACCTGTTTGGCGGGGCTTTCGGACTCATCCGACCTGCGGGGTTTGTTTGGGGGTTCAACCAAGTTGGTTTTGACGCAAAGTCACTTGGAACGAATTTTAGCGCTAGGTCAGACGGAGGGGATTTTAGCGCTAGGTCCGACAGACTAAAAATCGGCGCAATGGTCGGTTGAGTTCAGTTTTAACGCAAAAGTCGGTTGAGTTCAGTTTTAGCGCAAAAGTCAGTTGAGTTCAGTTTTAGCGCAAAATGCTAAAATCAAGGACTCTAGAGGGAAAACAACAACCCACCTTAGCAAGTTTGAAGTGATTTTTTTTTTCAAGGTAATCATTCTATCCAGGGCACATATACTTTAGACCATACAACCACTTCCGAGAGAGAGATCAAAAACCAAACGACTCACTAGCCAAAACAAAAAAGAGCAAAGGGGAGGGGCCCCCATGTTTAGAATGGGGCATGTGTGCAAGGCACAACAGACCGGAGTTTGGGGACATGGTTGACTCTCTGCTAATAGCCCTTGGAGCACATCCTTCATAGGTGTATGGGTAGATGAATGAGGTAATGGATGAATGGATTTTGCTTTCTCCCTAGCTTTTCTTGCATTGTATAAATCTGGAAAACATTTTTCCCACCACTCATCTGATTCTTTTTTGGTCATCCATTTAGAGTTTGAGGAACTAGATGGCGGTGTTGGTGTAGAACTGATATGCTTTGAGATGTGTGTCTTAGAAGATAGCGAAGGAGGACTAGGAGCCAAAGTGGTATACAATTTCCCTCTTGAGGTGGTGGTTGCCTTGTCATGAGTATGGGAAAAAGACATAGGAGTTTGGGGCAAGGCATAGCTAGTGCTGGCACGTTCAGTGTGCAAGAGTGTCAATTCTTGTTTTAAGACTTGGATATGTTGACAAATTGCTATACAGTCTTGGGGCGAGGGATCTAAGTTTATTTGTAATTCCAGATATTGGATTTCTTGATCAATATATTCTAGGTGGTTTGCCATGGACACAAGACTGGAAAAGCTTACTAGTGTGGAATGAGCAGCAGTAAGTGTGCCGTAATAGAGTACAAATGTGTCACAAGTCGAGACAAATGCGCCAAATTGGTAATGTTTTGAATGCATTAAAAGTCATAGCAAATGCACTGTAGGTCGTTTCAAATGTGTAATTCCAGTTTTTGTTTGGTTTGATAATGTTCATTGAAATGATCACACATGTACAAGCATGAGTCACTCACACAAGACACAATAAGCAATTTTGAATTGTTAAATTTGAAGAATATGCTGATTAGTAAACAAGCACATGTGGAAGACACATCAACATGCCCTAATGTCTAGTTTGATGTAGGGTATGGCCAATTAGGTTTGTGGGCAATGTTTACATGAGGTTGACTAGGATTTGAAAGTGAAATCCTGTCACACAGTCGGGAGAAGGGGGTAACCCACCCTTCACCTTCACTTCCCAAAGGTAGAAAGTTCTTTGGGGCTTAGCTAAGAGTGATAAGATTCCAATTGCAATGAGGGTGTCTTTCGATTCAGCCTTGGATGAGGTCGTCCCTAGGGGTGATGAAATCCCCTAGCAGGCCTCCTAGGAAAGGGTAAACAAAAGCGAATCAAGTGAGGTGTTTTTGATCTCCAAGGTCACCTTGCGGTGTGAGGAGAGAGCATACACACATACACTTGATTCACACTCACACTTGTAAATTAACCCTTAAGAATTGAAATGTGAGGAAGGCACTTCAAGCACAGGTTCTTTTTAATGCCCAAATCAAGATGTGAATGGCAGACACAGGTCTATTTTAAGCTCAATTTCAATAATGTGTGATCAATCAATGTTCGTTTTAGAGCCCAAATCGAAGTGTGTGATGAAAACAAGATTGAAGGTGAAAGTTTAGAATGAGTGCACCCAGATTGTTTTCACTATCCAAATTTCTGTATTTGCTGATCCTGATGTTGTTCCAACCCCAAATGATGTCCCTATAAGTCACCAAAATTGAAAAGAAACCAGTAGACTAGCATAGGAGATTGTTATGTGAAAATTGATAATTTGATAAAATCTGATGAAAAATGAATTGATACAGGAAAATGAAGTGCATAATCAGATTCTAGATGAAATTTCATACACTTTGAAAAAAAATTTCACTGAAAAAGGCCGAGTTTTGCTCAAGTTATGATGATTTGAAGTTTTAACAGAGCTTTTACTTTGACTGCGAAAAAAGGTTGGTAGAAGGTATCATCACCTGAAAAAATCCTCACAACTATGAAGTTGACGAAGCTAGCTTTCCAACGCCACCAATTTTGTGTGATTTCATTATTGTATGCAAAAGTTGTGTCAGTTTGAAAAAAATGCCCTATTAGGACATGCGGGGAGCCCAAGAGGGTAACTGATTGTTTGATTTGACCGCTAGTGGTTAGGCGTATTTTGGTCATCTTCTTTTATTCTTTTGTTTGTTGTTTTTAATTTGTGTATTTTTTTTTTTTTTAAATGAAAACATTGAAAGGAAACACATACACCCCCCCAAAAAAATAAAATTATTTTTTTATTTTTTAAAAAATGAAAACATTGAAATGAAACACATACACCCCCCAAAAAAAAATTATTTTATTTTTTTATTTTTAATTTATTTTTCTACAAAAACACTGTGAAAAGTAAATTTTTTTTTGAAATTTTTTCAAATAATAACCATAGAGAATGATATGTGACTTTTTACCTTCGAGGCCTTCTAGACTCAACGATGAGCTCGGTTTGTGCGTAGGAGGTCATTTGTGGAAGTTGATGCTCGAATGTGCCCTGGAAAACCCCTGTATCCTGCAACAAAATTTCTAAGACAAACACTCACAAACAATGTGGATTAGATCACGGTGGGCGCCAAAATGTAAATGGGAAAATGAGATCGATCAATTAAGATACTAAAAACCCAAACATCAATGAAATATGCGAGTGACAAGAATAAACAAATGAAAGCACAAAACTTACAAACTTGTTACCCCACGGCTTCCATTGTTCGCCTATCTGTTCTCGACCTTAATGATGAAGAAGGTTGGCCCTCAGGGAGCTTGCTTCCTTGCTTGTTGACGGTGACAAGAACGGAATGGCTGTGATATTTTGGCTAGAATAATTTTGGCATTACGATGGTATGAAGAAGAGAATCGAGAAGAAGATTCCTTAGAGGAATTTGGGCATTATGAGGATGCAAGAATGAAGTCTTTCTAGAGGAAATTGGGCAGGGATTTGATGCCATAATGAATCTCCCTAATTGCTTAGAGAGGGGTCTTATTTATAGATTTTCTGAAAAAGGAATGGAGGGTGAGGATCAACAAATGAGATTAATGGCTCTCATTTTTTGTGAATCTTTAATTCATAATGGATGATTTAAATTTTTTTTTTTAATGAGAGTGGATTATGACAAATTGAATTTTTTAATTCAATTAGTGGAGGAAAATTGAATTAAAAATTCATTTAGTGGAGGACAATTGAATTAAAAATTTAATTAGTGAAAGAGTGGAGGATAATTGAATTAAAAATTCAATTAGTGGAGGACCATTGAATTAAAAATTCAATTAATGGAGGACCATTGAATTAAAAATTCAATTAGTGGATGACCATTGAATTAAAATTCCAATTTTGGAGGATAGTGGGGGACAATTGAATTAAAAATTTAATTTTGGATAATTGAGGATATTAGCTAATTAAATATTAAGAATATTTAATTATATGTGCCACATGGTGAGGTGGATTTAGGATTTGAGACATTAGAAGAATTTAGAGATTTTAATTAAATAAAATGATTTTATTTAATTGTAGGATAATAAACTAATCAAACAAACTTATAATATTTATTTAATTGACAGAAAAAAATATGAATTAAGATAAATATTAGAATATTTACTTAATTCAACCTACGCCAATTTTAGGCATATACAATTATAATTTGTGATTGCTTTCTTTCCACTCTTGATTATCTTAGGTATACTAGTAGAATATAAAAGTTTCTAAAATTTGTTTACCTTTTGCATACAAAAATTCTTTGATTCATATATATATATAATATAAATTTTTAAAGATATATCAAATCTAAAACACTTTATATTTTATTAGAAAAATAAAAAAAATTATTTGTTTTTATAAATAAAATTATATATTTATTTATTTTAATACTCTTACAAAATCTATATTTTTTATGGAATATTAACTATAATAATAAAACAAATAATAATAAATAAAAATTAAAGCAAATAATAATAAATAAACAAAAATTAAACAAGTAAAGAAAATTCAGAAGCTTGGAAAACCCATGAGCATATTCCATTCACCTGCAAACAAAGACAAAAGAAATAGCAAAAGAAATAAGATGGAAGAGCAAATGAAAAGATTTTAGGAAAATAATAGCTTTATATGTTTCTTTTTTTGATGTGTGAGATTAAAATATTAAGTTAATTTTAATTGTGCTTTTCCACCTCCCTATAAGTTAGAGGACTAATTTTGTAACATTTAGTGAGTTGTTACCATTGTTAAGTAATTTGAAAATTAAATGGTACATACACACATATATTAAAAAGTACTTTTTTAATAATTAAAAATAGGAGAATTCTATGGCACTCTAAATTTAGGTTCTAAATTAATGCCTAGATTTGTTCCTTGAAGGTATCCTTTGCCATTATTACTTATGGGTCCAAGGTAAATAAAATAGTAATATTTATTATGTTCATAATATTGTGTTAGGTAGATGGAAAAATATTTAATTTTTTAAAAAGTAATTATAATTTGTGGTTGCTTTCTTTCCTCTCTTGATTATCTTAGGTATACTAGTAGAATACAGAAGTTTCTAAAATTTGTTTACCTTTTAAAAGTTCTTTGATTCATGTAAATATATATTTATTTGTTTATTTATTTATTTAGATTTATTTTTTTAATATAAATTTTCAAAGATATATCAAATCTAAAACGCTTTATATTTTATTAGAAAAATAAAAAAAATTATTTATTTTTATAAATAAAATGATATTTTTTATGGAATATTAACTATAATAATAAAAACAAATAATAATAAATAAAAATTAAAACAAATAATAATAAATAAATAAAAATTAAACAAGTAAAGAAAATTCAGAAGCTTGGAAAACTCATGAGCGTATCCACAACTCTTTCATGGAGATGCAATCTTCAACTTTCCATTCACCTGCAAACAAAGACAAAAAAATAGCAAAAGAAATAAGATGGAAGAACAAATGAGAAGATTTTAGGAAAAGAATAGCTTTATATGTTTCTTTTTTTGATGTGTGAGATTAAAATATTAAGTTAATTTTAATTGTGCTTTTCCACGTCCCTATAAGTTAGGGGACTAATTTTGTAACATTTAGTGAGTTGTCATAAATGATGCCATTCTTAAGTAATTTGAAAATTAAATGGTTCATTTGTTAGAGTTTGCATATATACATACACACATATATTAAAAAATATTTTTTTAATAATTAAAAATAGGAGAATTCTATGGCACTCTAAATTTAGGTTCTAAATTAATGCTTAGATTTGTGCCTTGAAGGTATCCTTTGCCATTATTACTTATGGGTCCAAGGTAAATAAAATAGTAATATTTATTATGTTCATAATATTGTGTTAGGTAGATGAAAAAATATTTAATTTTTTTAAAAGTAATTATAATTTGTGGTTGCTTTCTTTCCTCTCTCGATTATCTTAGGTATACTAGTAGAATATAGAAGTTTCTAAAATTTGTTTACCTTTTGCATACAAAAATTCTTTGATTCATGTATATATATATATAATATAAATTTTCAAAGATATATCAAATCTAAAACACTTTATATTTTATTAGAAAAATAAAAAAATATTTATTTTTATAAATAAAATTATATATTTATTTATTTTATTACACTCTCACAAAATCTATATTTTTTATGGAATATTAACTATAATAATAAAAACAAATAATAATAAATAAACAAAAATTAAACAAGTAAAGAAAATTTAGAAGCTTGGATAACCCATGAGCATATCCACAACTCTTTCATAGAGTTGCAATATTCAACTTTCCATTCACCTGCAAACAAAGACAAAAAAAAATAATAGCAAAAGAAATAAGATGGAAGAGCAAATGAGAAGATTTTAGGAAAAGAATAGCTTTATATGTTTCTTTTTTTGATGTGTGATTAAAATATTAAGTTAATTTTAATTGTGCTTTTCCACCTTCCTATAAGTTAGGGGACTAATTTTGTAACATTTAGCGAGTTTCATAAATGATGCCATTCTTAAGTAATTTGAAAATTAAATGGTTCATTTGTTAGAGTTTGCATATATACATACACATATATATTAAAAAGTACTTTTTTAATAATTAAAAATAAGAGAATTCTATGGCACTCTAAATTTAGGTTCTAAATTAATGCCTAGATTTGTGCCTTGAAGGTATCCTTTGCCATTATTAATTATGGGTCCAAGGTAAATAAAATAGTAATATTTATTATGTTCATAATATTGTGTTAGGTAGATGGAAAAATATTTAATTTTTTAAAAAGTAATTATAATTTGTGGTTGCTTTCTTTCCACTCTTGATTATCTTAGGTATACTAGTAGAATATAGAAGTTTCTAAAATTTGTTTACCTTTTGCATACAAAAGTTCTTTGATTCATGTAAATATATATTTATTTGTTTATTTATATTATTTTTTTTAATATAAATTTTCAAAGATATATCAAATCTAAAACACTTTATATTTTATTAACTATGGTGGTGAGAATGGAGGTAGATAATGAAATTAGCGTGTATTGAAGTTATGGTTGGAAATTTAGAAATTATCTTGACATAGTGGAGGCATGGAGAACATGGTGCTAGCATGGTGTGAGGCTCACAGTGCATAAAGACTGGCGGTCTTGGATTTTGACAGTTTTACTTGCTTTAATTCGCTTGTCCATATCTTTAAAATAGTGCCATAGTTTCCTAAGAGGCAGTTTTTTTTTTCATATCACATTTTCTTTTTGTGTTAATGTTGTATGATTGATGTTTGGGTTCTTCAATCTTTTGACATGCTTTAAATAATATTTGTTCAAATCAGTGAGATTTATGTTTGTTAATGCGTTTGTGGTTTGTATGATTGTTTGTTTTAATGATTCAGTGTCTATAGGGCTATAGGCCTGCACTTTTTATGTCTTTTGTTTCAATATGTTTGTGACAGTGAATTTGAAAAAAAAAAAATTAAATGATTTCTATTATAGTGTATATGTCATGTTTAAAATGTTTATTGGTAAGGTAAGTTTTTGGATTCAACTGCATAGTATCACTCTTTACCCTTTTCCTAATATGCAATTGAATCTAGAATCTTCAGGCCTTACTGATTTCAGTGAGCTTTGTTGTGCCATCATAGTTTGTTTTTAGTTTGATTTTTTTTTTTAAATTTCATAATTTGGCTAATAGGCCATTATAAGTGAAATTCAAATGTGAAGGAATCTTCAGTGAAATTAAGTTGAGATGTGAAATTGATATTCTCAATCCTAATTTCTTGGAATGGTGCAATTATTTTAAATAGTTAGTACTTTGGTTATGAATTCATGGCTTGTGATTGTTCATATAAAGTGTCATGTAAACCATAATAACCTCTTCCCCAAACTAATAAATATCAATGTTTCATGGCTTTTATTTTGAAGTTCAATTTAATTGTGATTTATTACTATTGTCATTAAAATAAATAGATTAATTCTAATTTAATTGACATATTCCATCATGTCTTCTTTTGTAGATTTCCATTAATTTAATTGCGGAGTGGAATTTTTCCTTTTAGATTATTGAATGTTGATATTAAAATTTTTCATTGGGAAGTCAAAGTATTTGATTATTGTGTAATATATATTATTCTTTGCTAAGTTTTACTATGTCACAAAACTAGACAAAATATCTTAAAATCTAAATAATAGGAAGACGAGTATGCACATAAAGAGTCCAAAATAGTAGCAAGAGGAATATTCTCCCACATAATAGATACAATAACTATTTTTATACATACACAAACACAATCCACACAAAACAAACTTCTAAACATACACAAACACACTCTACATAAAGTGATAGTTGAAGTACATTCATACATAATGAAAATGAATGTCAAAGTACTTTCAAATAGATAAACACAATGCCTACCAAAATTAGTTCAAACACACACATGCATTTCAAACAAAGTGAATGCCAAAATTAACTTTTCACACACACACACACACACACACACACACACACACCCATTTTAGACAAACTGAATACCAAAATTAAATTTTCACACGCACACATGCATGCAAATAGAATGAATGTCAAAATTCATACACACACAGTTCACAGTTAACTTTCAAAGCCATGCACACACAATGAAAGCCAAAGTTCATTCAAACACACAAAGTGTACATTAAAGTTTGAAAGTATTTTTATACATCTACTTCACACAAAATGAATGTCAAAATATTTTTCTTAGGGTTAAGTTTCAAATACATGTGTGTGTGCATACACACATGCATGCACATAGAGTGTTTGGAAACATTCATTTACACACACAATGAATTCCAATGTTAAATTTCAAACCCACACACACAATGAAAGTCAAAGTTAGTTCAAACACACAAAGTGAACATCATTGAAGTTTGAAAGTATTTTTGTACATATCCTTCACATAATGTGAATGTCAAAGTATTTGTGTTAGGGTTAGGGTTCAAGTGCACACACATGCACTTTAAACAAGGTGAATGCCAAAATCAACTTTTCACATACACACAAATATCCACTTTAAACAAAGTGAATGAAAAAATTAACTTTTCACACACACACACACACACACACACACACACACACACACACACACACACACACGTGCATGTACATAGAGTGAATGCCAACATTCATTCACACACATAGTGAATGCTAAAGTTAACTTCCAAAGCCACACACATAGAGTGAACGCCAAAGTTAGTTCAAACACACACATGCACTTCAAACAAAGTGAATGCCAAAATTAACTTTCCACACACACACACACACATCCACATTAAACACACACACATCCACGTTAGACAAAGTGTGCCAAAATTAACCGTTCACACACACCCACACACATAGACATGCATGCACATAGAGTGAATACCAACATTCATTAAGATTATCATTAGGGTTAGGGTTAGCATTAGAATTGGGGTTAGAGTTAGATTTATAGTTAGGGTTAGGGTTAGAATTAGGGTTAGGGTTAGGTTAGTTAAAATTAGGCTTAGGGTTAAGGTTAGGATAAGAATTAGGATTATTACTATGGTTGGGTTAGAATTATGGTTAGGGTTAGAATTAGGATATCTCAAATTTTGTAGGATGCAAAAATGGTATCATAAATCTATATTGTAGAGTTCATGTAAGATTTTTTACAACATTCATCAAACACATATTTCTAAGGCATGCTTAAAAAAATATTATTTTAATAAGAGAGTTGAATTGCAAGTATTTTTCCATCCTTTTAAAATTATGCTTTATAATTAAAAGGATCAACTAATCAAATCATGATGATACGTTACAAAGAATAGTTACAGTGTGCATATCAAAATGGCCAAAACATACGAAGAATAGTTACACCGTGTATATCAAAATATAAATATATACGATTTGGTGATAGGCTTATAAATATTTGTGCCTATTGGCCATTTGATTCCACCTTTGTTGCTTTTACTAGTTAGTACAAAGGTATGAGGAGTAAGAACACATTGTGTCATTCCTCTATATGTACCTTCATTCCTCTATATGTTGTGATGTGTAATTTCATTATTTTATGGATGATTTAGCATCCTTTCATGTTGATTCAATTTGTGTATGTGATCTTTCTTCCATCTATATGGCACCTTGTTGCAATGCTCGACGTCATACCATGACTACGCAAGCCATTTTGTATCATTCCTGTAAGCATCGCCTTGGTTTTCTCATCTTGGGGGGCAACCCCTTGTCATGATGTAGCTTTTGTAAACACATCTCATTTTGGGCATGTGCTGTTAGAAAGCTCTTGTGCCCGTTTTATATTCTTTCATCAACTATACCTTAAAGGCAATTGCTCCTTGATGGAGTTAGCAATCATTTTAAGGTGGGGGCATATATCGTGCTATGAGCCTTGCTCTTTTCTTGATACCTAAACACTTGTTGGTTATCTTTGTTACTACACTCTCTTGGAAAGGATTATGGCTAACTTGGAAACAAGATCTTAAGTCTATCCTGTTCTCCTAAGTTGAATCTCCTTGCATTTATGGGAGCAGGGTTGTGCCACCAACTAGAGTTTGGTAGTAAGGTCTCTTCACCTTCTTATTCTGCAAGACTTCATGAAAATCCTCTTGCAGGAGGTATCTTGGTGTATTCCCTTGGATGGAAACACTTTCATTTTTGAGATTGTGTGTATGATGTGTTTGTACTTCTCTTTTTTTTTTTAAATGCGCCTGGTAAACTTTTTAACGTGACCGGTGATGCTAGTGCGACACGCCCTCTGGCTCCATGCAACACTTTTGCCCAGAGCTATGAACCAGTGAGGCCACAACACGGGGGACCTCATCCCCAAGAAAGAACACTTCAAACCCACAAGCTCGTTGGCCTAGCAAAGTCATAACGCCTGTGAACTTGTTGTCCCAATGGGGGTTTGAACTCTGGCGGCCGCCACTACAACCGAGTGACTTAACCACTGAACCACGCCCTTATCAGCGGGTTATGTACTTCTCATTTCTAACTAACCCCTTAGCATTCTTATTTATTGCATCTTGGGGAATGATACATGGTGATTGAGACATAATTTAAATTGAGGTCTCCTTTGTTATGTTGACTCAAGGTCTTCCATATTATGTTTCTTGTGATTGATGTATGATGTGTGTGTTCTCTTTATATGTTCTTTTTCTCCTCCATGTTCTTCATGCCTTGCACGTGCCTCACACATATTCTCTCTATGTATTATCCTTAAATGTTTTGTGTGTACTCCATGTGTATTTCATGTGTATACTTTATGCCTTATGTGTATACTTCATGTCAAGCATGTTTACTATGTGTATGGTGTGTATACCTTGTGTATTGTGTGTATACTTTGTGTATGGTATCTATGCTTTGTGTGTTGCCTATATGTATTGTGATTTCTCAAGTGTATGCCTTGTGTATGACTTGTCATAATCTCATGTTTTATAAGTGCTTCATATGTGAGTGAATTATGTAATGTGTCTTATGTGTATGCCAATCATCATGGACTCCTAGGACCCTAAACTTGGGGGCTTGATTACCCCTCAATTTTGGTGACATTCTATGGCTTCTATGAGCCTATGTGTTTGCAATTTTAAAATCCTAAGCTTGGGGGCTTAATCACCCCTCAATCTTGGTATAATTCTTTGGGATTCTATGTCTTGTGTGTTTGAATCCATCCTTTAGTATGATTTTGAACGTAAGTTCATACCCACACTAAAGTGGGGGCTAAATGTTGTGTCGTAAAATGTGCACACTAGCATTTTACACTTAATTTAGCACTCCGGTGGACCTAAAATGTTTACACTTGTTAATTAGGACCTATTTTAACACCTTTTTGGCCATTAAATGTGTAATTATTCATCCCAATGTACAAAACCCAAAAAATAATTATAAGGCAGGGTCAATGAAACTTTAAGTGCCTTATCCCGGGAGTTTGGGGCTAAAGGACCAGGGTGCCCAAACGCCCTTGTCCCCTTTTTAGACTTGACCTAAATTGTGGCTTGTCATCTTGGGACCTCTAAAATGGTTCCCAATGTTGGCCTCATGTGGCTTAATTCTCTGAAAATCAACGGGAATGCATATAAAAGCAAGTTAGTTTATTCATTTGACCATCTCTTAGCTCTCTCTAATTTCTTGAAGGATTCTACTTCCTCTCTCATGCTCTCTACTCTTCTCTAAAGCTCTCTATTGTGGGTTATTGCTGCGACAATAACATATTGCAGGTCTTGTGAAGATATTTCCACTTCTTTGGGCTACATCAACTTCTTGAGTCAACTTGTGACATCGCTTCAAGCATGCTAGAGTTTCCATACTCATGGTGACTTCTTTCCTTCATGCTTTCTTCTAGCATTCCATTCTGCTTTAGATTTGCCTCTACCCTTCTAGGGCACACACTCTTTATCTATCATCTTTGCTATTGTGGAGGTGGAAACACCATTGAGGGAGCTTGATTGAGGCAAGTTCCTAAATAGCACCCAACCATTTTCCTTCTTGCATGTGTCCAGGTCACATCTAGAGAAATTGCCCAAAGATAAGTTGCAGAGAAAATAAGTACAGAAGGGTGATGACATCTAAGTTATCAGTTTCTACTAACCCTAATCAGGGTCTAGGGCACCTAAACACCCTTTTCCTTGGTATTTTGGCCCCTAGATCCAATTTCTCCTCTACTTCCTATTGCAAGTATGTGCCTAATCGGTGTTGTCATTGATGTCAACATATCAGTGTTGTCATTGATGTCAACTGTGCTATTATTTTGTTGCTTGCTTGTAATAAGTAAAATGATTTGTATTTGCCTATGTAAGTGTTGGAAATCCTAATATTGAGGATAATGAGAAAATTTTCTCCTCTGATAGAAACAGTGTGTTGTAGAGTATCTTTGTCTGCAAAAGAACAGTCAACCAAATAGCTTTGCATTTCCTATAGATTAAATATCTTTGTCTACAGATTGGAAGTTATTTTGAGGCTTGTTTGAAGATGCTATGTTCCAAGTTTGAGCCCCCGGTATGAATATTTGAGTGAGATATGTTCACCAGAGTGAAAACTACTTTTTCTATATGTTTGGTGGTGACAGGAAGAAAGTATTATGCTCCGCATTCCTCCGCATTGAAGTATTTTTGTCTGTGGTTCTAGAGTTAAGTCTAAGCTAATGTTATGTGCCTTCAACTCCAATGGCTCATGATTTGGTGGTCCACAAGTGATCTTCTCCTTATGATGGTAGCTGGCAATAGTGTTTATGTGCTCTGGTTTGAAGAATCTTCTTGACAGAGTGGTTAGAAGTTGTGCAGTTGTTCTTGATGATTTCAATGTGCTTGTGGATGTCTCCTAATCATGTTCCTACCCTAGGATTGGTCCACAAAGAGAAATTTAGATCGTGGATGAAGAATGTTCTTAGTAGACCTAGTGTTCTCACCAGTCTTGGCTGACCTAGTTGATTTCACTATTTACAAAGATGCCTTGAAGATTGTAGAAGCATGGCATGGCGTGAAAGATTGCGTTTGAGTCCCAGCTAAGGCATGGTGTGATTAGCATACATCTTTACATATTTCCCTTAGCTAATTTTTGTATTAGGTCCAGACCTATTTCTATGTATGTTTTGTAATTCCGACCTTGGAGATTGCTCCAACGATTGATGAATGTATTGCCGACCTTGATGTACATTCCAAGGTTGATGACTTGTATAAAGACTTGTAATGTAATTGCAAAAAATGTAGAGTGTGCAAAAATAAGAAGATAAGTGCGAAGAGTAAGAAGAGCAGAGTAGAGGAAGAATATTGTGCTTCAATAGAACTGAACTCAGGCACAGAGTAGATGCTATCAAATCAATTCAAAGATATTTGGCAGTGAGCCACCCCCTGGCAGTGAGTCGATCTTTGTAGTGAGTATTTTGGGCAGTGAGCCTCGTAGGTAGTGAGCCTCTATTTTTTGGTATTGTTATAACTTATATATTTCTGTGGGTTAACACCCACCGTGGTTTTTCCCTTGTAAGGTTTTCCACGTAAAAATATGGTGTCTCTTATGTTAAATGTGTGATTGTGATTAAGTCTATAGTTTCATGATTTCATGGTTAAATCTGATTGTCCATAATTAAGAAGTTGATGGTTTGATATTTATATGAAGTTAAGTTTTTGTGACAATTGATTCACCCCCCCTCTCATTTGGCTTGTGTATTTCAACAATTGGTATCAGAGCAAGTTCCTCGGAAGAAAACCTAGCAGCTTGAGGAAGATCCAGGATGTCTTTTAAAAATGAAGCTCCACAGTTTGATGGGACAAATTATGCTCTTTGGAAGGTACAAATGAAAAGCCATCTCCTTTGTCTTGGTTATAAAGTGTGGAAAGCTGCAGAGACAAAATATACCATGCCTCCAAATGGTTTGACAACTGAAGATGAAATCAAAGAATATGAGTTGAATATAAAAGCTAGAGATGCCCTGTTAAGTGCTTTGACAGACACTGAGTTGATAAAAGTCATGGATCTTGAATCTACAAATGAAGTTGGGAAAAGTTAAAAAAATTGTATGAAGGAGATGATTCTGTAAAAGAAACCAAGTTACAAGGCCTAAAAGTGAAATATGAGGGTTTAAAGATGCATGAAGATGAAAACATAACAGCCTTTATGCAAAGGGTTGATGAACTTGTCAATGGAATAAAAGGTATGGGAGGAACTATTGGTGATAAGGAAGTTGTGATGACAATTCTTAGATCACTACCAAAGTCCTATAGTCACAAGGTAGCTGCAATTGAAGAAGTAATACTGCAAAAACTATCGACAAAGATCAATTACTTGGAAAGCTTATAGCCTTTGAGATGAGAGAGTTTCGTGATGCTCTGCCGAAAGTTGAGACTGCTTTCAAAGATAGTACTTCTGAAAAGATCTCCAGAGCTAAAAAATATAAAGTGGAGCCTATTGATGACTTTGATGAAATTGAAGCTAACTTTGTTGACAGATTGCAAAGAGGTTCCAGTAAGTTCAAAGGCAAATTACCTTTCAAATGTTTTTCATGTGGTAAAGTAGGTCATTATGCTTCTAAATGTCCTGAAAGAATTGAAAGGAATAGAAAACGATTTGAGAATAGGCCTAGAGATCCAAAGAAATGCTACTATGTTAGAGATCTTGATGATGAAGGTGTGACTGATGATGAATCTGATGATTCTAGTACTAGTGCAAATGAATGCTTGTTTATTGCTATTAAAGAAGAACCTGTGTCTACTAATCCTGCTAGCTGTGTGAAGGAAGAAATACTAGTGGAAGAAAGTGCTTTGGCTATTCAGGTTGAGAAAGATAAGGATGAATGGGTTATTGATAGTAGATATTCACATCACATGACTGGTGACAAAAGTAAGTTTGTTAGTTTTGAAAAATATGATGGTGGACTAGTTAGGTTTGGAGATGATACAACTGGTAAGATTTGTGGAAAAGGATCTATTTCTTTTGATGGTAAGCACAATACTGATGATGTTCTATATGTAAAGGGTTTAAAGCACAATCTTTTGAGTGTTGGTAAGATGTGTGGCAAAGGTTATGATTTGAGATTCAAGGACAATGGATGCAAGATCATGGAAAGCTCCAGAACAGTGATTGCTACTGGTAAAAAGACTAGAGGTAATGTTTATCATTTGAAAGGAACTAATGGTTATTGCTTATTGGCTCAAACTGATGAGAGTTGGCTATGGCATAGAAGGATGTGTCATATCAATTTTGACAACTTGGTAAAGATAAGTTTTGTTCAAGCTGTAAGAGATCTGCCTAAGCTTGTGAAGCTTGCCAACATCATTTACAAAGAATGTCAATTTGGGAAACAAACAAGAACAAGTTTCAAAAGTAAAGAACAATTCTCTGCTGGATTGCTGGAGATGGTTCATATAGACCTATGTGGTCCCACAAGAACAAGAAGTCTGCAAGGAGATAGGTATTTTATGTTGCTTATTGATGATTACTCCAGGATGATTTGGGACACTTTTCTAAAAGACAAATCAGAAGCCCTAGACAAGTTCAAAGCCTTCAAGGCAATGGTTGAGAATGAGTTAGAATTGAAGATTAAATGCTTGAGATCTAATAGAGGAGGTGATTTCACATTGAATGAATTCAATATTTTCTATGAAGAATAAGGGATAAAAAGACAATTATCTGCACCTAGGACTCCTCAGCAGAATGGAATTGTTGAAACAAAAAAATAGGACAGTTCAAGAGACTGCTAGGACTATGTTGAAGGAAGCTGACCTACCAGAAGTATATTGGAGAGAAGCCATACACATTGCTGTGTACATCCTAAATAGGGTTCATGTAAAAGGTAACAGTGCTAAAACTCCTTATGAATTGTGGTATGGAAGAGTTCCTACAGTAAGATATTTCAAAGTTTTTGGTAGTAAATGTTATATTAGAAGAGAAGAAGATCTAGGCAAGTTTGATGCTATGTGTGATGAATGAATCTTTCTTGGATACTCTACCAAGAGTAAGCCTACCGGTGCTACAATAAGAGATTGAAAAAGATCATTGAAAGTTCTAATGTGAAGGTTGATGAAGATAGGGAAAGAATATCAGACCTGAGTGATTATGAATCAGATGAACCTGATGTTATAACAAGTGAAGAAAAAGTTGAACAAGAAGACAATCAAGATGAAGAAGAAAAGGCTTTAGAAAATACTACTAAGACTCCCAGGTATGTAAGAATTAATCACTCTGAAGATCATATTATAGGAAACAAAAGCAAAGGGGTATTGACAAGAAAACAAGTTGCAGAAGAACAAGTGAATTACTTCTTACTTTCAAAAGTTGAACCTAAAACTATGAATGAAGCTTGTAATGATGAAAATTGGGTAAAAGCTATGAAAGAGGAGCTGACATAGATAGAAAAGAATCAAACTTGGGAACTGGTTCCTAGACCTATTGATAAAAATGTGATTGGCACAAAATGGGTTTTCAGAAACAAGATGAATGAGAATGGAGATGTAGTAAGGACAAAGCAAGATTGGTATGTAAATGATACTTTTAGGTTGAAGGGATAGATTTTGAGGAGACCTATGCTCTTGTGGCAAGAATTGAAGCAATTAGAATGTTTTTGGCATTTGCAGTATTCAAAGATTTCAAGTGTATCAGATGGATGTTAAGTCTGCATTCTTGAATGGTGAATTGGAAGAAGAGGTCTACATTGAACAAGCGAAAGGATTTCAATTATCAAAACAAGATGATATGGTGTGCATATTGAGGAAGGCCTTGTATGGATTGAAACAAGCCCCCAGAGCCTGGTATGCATGGTTAGATAAATATTTTTTACAATTAGGGTTCAGTAAAGGCACTCCTGACAGTAATTTGTATTTCAAGATCAATGATAATTAGATCCTGATTGTTGTAGTCTTTGTTGATGACATTATCTTTGGAGGAAATGAAGGTATGTGCATGAAGTTTGTAGGAGAAATGCAAAATGAGTTTGATATGTCTATGTTTGGTGAAATGAATTTCTTTTTGGGTCTCCAAATTAATCAATCAGATAAAGGAATCTTCATATCTCGGTTTAAGTATGTGAAAGAGTTGTTAAATAAGTTTGGGATGGAAGACTCTAAACTGATATGTACTCCCATGGTGACTGGATGCAAGTTGAGAAAACTGATGAATCACCCAAGACTGATCATAAAAAGTACAGATCCATGATTGGAGGATTACTTTATCTAACTCAAACCAGACCTGATATTATGCATGGAGTTTGTCTTGTTGCAAGATTTCAAGCAGATCCAAGAGAATCACATGTGATGACAGTAAAGAGAATCTTGACGTATTTAAAAGGCACACTGGACCATGGCTTATGGTATCTAAAGGATAATGATTTCACTCTCAGTGCTTATATAGATGTTGATTGGGCCAGAGATGTTGATGACAGGGAGAGTACAAGTGGAGGTGCTTTCTTTTTGGGTAACAGATTGGTTTCATGGCTGAGAAAGAAACAAGATTCAATCTCTTTGTCAACTACAGAAGTAGAGTATATTGCAGTAGCATGTTGTTGTACTCAAGTGTTATGGATGAAGCAAACTTTGAAGGGCATAAGAGTTATGTATGAAGATCCAGTTGTAATCTTTTGTGACAATACAAGTGCTATAAATATTTCAAAGAATCTAGTGATGCACTCAAGAATAAAGCATATATCTATAAGGTATCACTTTCTGAGAGAAAAGGTGACAGAGAATGAAGTAAAGTTGGAATATGTGTCCACAAAGGATCAGATTGCAGATATCTTCACCAAGCCTTTGCCTAAGGATACTTTTGAGTATCTCAGGGAAAAGTTAGGGGTCATTACCCCTCCTACCTTAAACTAAGATGCATGGGAATGCATCAGTCCAGTGGTGTCCAAAGTCTCATTCTTTGATCTGGATTAATGTTTTGAGAGCTACCTCTTAGGGGGAGTAGCTAGATGTTATCGGTATAAGTTCCTGATGAAGAAAGTATTGATAACAGAGAAAGTTCAGTTAGATCAGAGCAGTAGGATGCAAGTATGTGCCCTTTGCCATTGATGTCAAAGGGGGAGAGAAATCATATGAAAAACTTAGAAAAGAAAGGGTACATATGTGTAAAGAGAAAGGGGGAGAATCTTTTCTTGATGGTCTTTATAGTTTTTCACATTATATGTTGCCATCAATGACAAAGGGGGAGATTGTTGCAAGTATGTGCTTAATCTGTGTTGTCATTGATGTTAACATATCAGTGTTGTCATTGATGTCAACTGTGCTCTTATTTTGTTGCTTGCTTGTAATAAGTAAGATGATTTGTATTTTCCTATGTAAGTGTTGGAAATCCTGATATTGAGAAAATTTACTCCTCCGGTAGAAACAGTGTGTTGCAGAGTATCTTTGTCTGCAAAAGAACAGTTAAACAAATAGCTATGCATTTCCTATAGATTAAATATCTTTGTCTACAGATTGGAAGTTATTTTGAGGCTTGTCTGAAGATTCTATGTTCTAAGTCTGAGCCTCCAGTATGAAGATTTGAGTGAGTTATGTTCACCAGAGTGAAAACTGCTTTTTCTGTATGTTTGGTGGTGACAGGAAGAAAGTATTATGCTCTGCATGCCTCCGCATTGAAATATTTTTGTCTGCGGTTCTAGAGTTAAGTCTAATATGATGTTATGTGCCTTTAACTCCAATGGCTCATGATTTGGTGCTCCACAAGCAGTCTTTTCCTTATGACAGTAGCTGGCAGTAGTGTTTATGTGCTCTGGTTTGAAGAATCTTCTTGACAGAGTGGTTAGAAGTTGTGCGGTTGTTCCTAATGATTTCAATGTGCTTGTGGATGTCTCCTAATCGTGTTCCTACCCTTGGATTGGTCTGCAAAGAGAAATTTGGATCATGGATGAAGAATGTTCTTAGTAGACCTAGTGTTCTCACCAGTCTTGGCTGACCTAGTTGATTTCACTATTTGCGGAGTTGCCTTGAAGATTGTAGAAGCGTGTCGTGGCATGAAGGATTGCGTTTGAGTCCCAACTAAGGCATGGTGGGATCAGCATACATCTTTACATCTTTCCCTTAGCTAATTTTTATATCAGGTCCAGACCTATTTCTATGTATGTTTTGTAATGCTGACCTTGGAGATTGTTCCAACGGTTGATGAATGTATTGCTGACCTTGATGTACATTCCAAGGTTGATGACTTGTATAAAGACTTGTAATGTAATTGTGAAAAATGTAGAGTGTGAAAAAATTAGAAGATAAGTGCAAAGATTAAGAAGAGTAGACTAGAGGAAGAATATTGTGCTTCAATGGAACTGAACTCAGGCATAGAGTAGATGCTATCAAATCAGTTCAAAAATCTTTGGCAGTGAGCCAACCCCTGACAGTGAGCTGATCTTTGCAGTGAGCATTTTGGGCAATGAGCCTCTATTTTTTGGTATTTTTATAACTTATATATTTCTATGGGCTAACACCCATGGTGGTTTTTCCCTTATAGGGTTTTCCACATAAAAATCTGGTGTCTCCTGTGTTGAATGTGTGATTGTGATTAAGTCTATGGTTTCATGCTTTCATGGTTAAATTTGATTATCAGTAATTAAGTAGTTGATGGTTTGATATTTATATGAAGTTAAGTTTTTGTGACAACTGATTCACCCCCCTCTCAGTTGTCCTGTGTGTTTCAACAATTCCTAGTCTCTGTGGTTCTTTCAGATTGTCTGTATCTATTTTTGATTGCTGTTACACTCTGATCTTCGTCAACTAAGGTTTCATATCTTGGCTCTAATTTGATTGATTGGATTTGGTTGATTATCCTCTCTATACAACAAAAGGGAAAATATCTTGTAGTTCGTCTCTCCTTCAAGGGTAGAAGCCAAGATTGGCTTGTGTCCTAATGTTTTGTAGAAGAGGGTTTAACCTAGTTTGATCTATTGAGTTAGTCTCTCTTTTCTACACAAAAGTTTGGTGAACCTATCATTTATTGCACTTTGGCATCCTTCTGGCATCAGATATGAGATATTTCCTACATTATATCTAATTAGATTACATTCATTCATCATTTTTCATAGTTATATAGCTTAATTTTGCATTGTTTCATTGTTAGGCTTTGAAAAAACCTTGCATTTCTAGGAAATCTAACTAATCTTCAACCTAGGGTTTGTAGATTAGTGTGTTGTTTCAGATATTGTTGCATTATTGGGTTTATTAAAAGGATTTAATTGGCTTTACCTTATTATCCTTTCTGTTCTAGGACATTCTTGCATATTTGCATTGAAAAAAGTGAAAAATCAAAGCATTTTAGGCTTACAAAAAGACATATTTGTACATATTTTTCATTGCATTTGTTGTAGATCATCATAGAAAGATTCAAATTTCTGTTTTTGCATCAGATCTGACTGATATTATAGTATAAATCACTTCATGGTATTGCATCTTGCATTTAAAACTCTCATTTGCTAGAGTTTTGTTGAAAAAAGTTGCATTTTTCAAGAACCTAATCAAATTGAATACCTAGGGTTTGTAATTAAGATCTTGTTTTAGATTTTATGATATCATGTACATTTCAAATATGATATTTCATTTCTGTAGCATGTCATAAATATTACTTGTTTTCAAAAAGATTTCTTGCATCGAAAAATTGTGGTTTAGGAAGTAAGCATTCAAAATCTAGGGTTTTGATAGTAAACCCTAGCTAGTCTTGCATTTGGTACATCTTTATCAAAGAAAATTTTTGTAGATCATTGTTACATTAAAGTGGATAAAAAATTTAGGCACTTCTTTTGCACATATTTCACATCTTACATTTGCAAGACTTAGTTGTTGTGGTTACCAAGAATATCATAATTTTTGGAAGACCCCACTTCTCTTGCAGTTGTAGGTCTCTAATTGCAATCTCATTTTCACATTGGTGGTACTTGATTAATGAATATATCTGATTTTTTTTCATTATCATATTTTCTCATAGTAAACAAGACATTTCATTATGGACTCTTTTTGTTTGGAATCTTTGCATACAAACATTACAGATTTTGAAACTTTTACTACGTTCACTAATGTGCATCCTCATGTTTTAGATCACATAGCATCCATGAATGATATTTATGTTTATAAATGTTCCATACGTGAAGTCAAATTCCTTTATTATATATATGATTTTGATAGCTTCACAACCCTCATGGGTCTGTATCCTTCAATATTAGAAGATCTAGCCGAATTCATCTGCATGAATAGTCATGAGAAAGATGATCGTGGTAGTTCTTCTTCTACTTCAAGTCATAATAATTCCATGTCTATCCCCATGGATCTACTCTCTAACACATGTGATGGTGGCCTAGATTTTCCTATTTCACCCTATGATTTGGATCCCTTTCCCAAAATGGTCCCCACTTGTGAGGATATTGTGGCACAAGAGGATGAAATCATCGACACATTTCTTATCATCACCCTACCCTCTCTTCATTCTAATGCTCTCCCTTCAAAGGATGAAGCATTAGTGGATGAGGAACCTTCTCTCAAAAGGGATCCTCCATGGGTAGAAAATGGGAATTCATCTCATATTCTTAAATCTTCTATCTCTACCATAGCACATGATAAGTACATGAGTCATCCTATTGATCTTCCTCCTTAGGTTAAATGTTCAAGTACCTCATATGTGACTAAGGAAGTGAAGACCCTTGATCTTCCTCCTTTGGTTGAATGTTCAAGTGCCTTGGATGTCACTAAGGAAGTGAAGACCCTTGATCTTCATCCTTTTGTTGAATGTTCAAGTACCTTGGATATCACTAAGGATGTGAAGACCCTTTATATTTCTCTTTTGGTTGCATGTTCAAACCCCTTGGACATCACCGAAGATGCAATCATCAACAAGTTTCTTAACAACACTTTACCCTCCCTTCATTCCAATGCTCTCCCTTCAAAAGATAAAGTATTAGTTGATGAAGAGAGGTCTCTCACATTAAATCCCTTGGGGATGGATGTTGAGCTTAGTCAAAAGGAAAATATTGTCAATTCAGTCATCATTAATAAACTTATTCTGCCCACTAAAGGGATAGTGAATAAGTGTAATTCACCTCTTTTCTCTAAACTGGTGATTAAGGTTCAAGGTGATCCAATACCACCTCAATCCCGGGTTACATCCTCAATTATGCAAAAAAAATTACTCAAAGAAATAAAGGTGTTCAAAATGTGTTGCAACAATCTCATTATGATGCGGTTGCTCACACATACAACACCCATAATAACAAACAAAGTAAGCACCGCGTGTGCCTATTTCTTTTCCACCTTCTCAACCTATTCTTCCTCAAGCACCTCATCTTCCTACTCATAATGATAGAGTTATGATCTTGTTGAGTAGCTCCAAGCCACTCCAACAAAGATCTCTCTATGGGAGTTGATACAAATATCGCGTACATACCACAGAATGCTCGAAGAGGCTCTACAAAAGGTAGTTGTTCCACCTTCTGTTAGACCGTATGATGTAGCATCTCTTTTTAGTTGTATGCATGCGACGACATCAGATATATCATTTCAACAACATGAATTACCTCCCATAGAAGTTCAAAACCAAAATGAGCCTCTTATGATATTCGTCTTCTTCAATAATATGAGAGTTAGACGTACTATGATTGATGGTGGATCAGGTCTTAATGTTTGTGGCATAGACTTGTTAGATAAAATCAATGTTGACAAATCTTTAATTAAACAAGATAATCTCATCCTTCGTGGCTTTGATAATATTGGTAGGCAATCATTGGGTACTATTACCTTACCTCTTAGGGTTGGCAATGTGACATTGCCTACTCTTATCCATGTCATGCCTAATTCTCTTTCATAGAATCTTCTTCTTGGTTGACCGTGGATTCAAGCCATGGGGGTAGTCCGGTCTACCCTTCATCATTTAATAAAATTCATCTTTGAAAATGAAATACATACAATTAAAGCTGATCCATTTCTAGAAAGTTGCTTACAAATAGAAGTGAGACATCAAATTCCTTTAAGTGATTTGATCCCTTTTTTAAAAACCAAACCACTATCCTCCATTGCTAACAATAGTATTGGTCAGGATAGTGTTGGTCCTTTAAATGCATTTTTTGGTGATAATTGGGGTTCATTAGATTTTAAACCCTTGTTTGTGGGTGAATATAAAATCTCACCCCCACATCCAAAGACCTCAAAGGTAAATTAAAATTCTTCAATATAATCTCATACTCCTACAAAGTTTAAACTCAAGTTTAATGATGATGGAACCTTTAAAATAAATGAAGATCTGCCTTCTTCTATAGAAATGGTGACCATTTGTGATAAAGTACCATTTAATTCTAATACATGTCGTGGTAGTGATGAGGTCTCTTTAGATTTCAACCCCCATGGGATGGTTGAAACAAAGTTTGACGCTCCTCACCATGATAAAAAGAATGATCCTTCTTCTTCAACACATTTCAACAAAGATAGTCATATGACCTCTCCTCTTCCTTTGGATTTGGAGATGCATTATAGGCTCAGATTCAAAATCCTTTCTAAACAAGGATACAATGGACATGTGTTAGGATGTAAAGAACACAGAATTAAGGAACCTATGGAACCAACACCACACTTGTCTAAAGTTGGTTTGGGTTTCTGGCCTTCTCCTATGTTCTCTCCACCATATTGTTCACAAGAAAAAGGATTGCTTCCTACTCCACCTAAATCCTCTCTTATATCTCAACAAGAGTACATTTTGTCAGGTCTACTCAAAGACTACTTAATCACCCTTCCTACACCAAAACATAAAAATATTCAACAAAATAATTATTTATCTCTTCATTATTGTGCATATCATTGAGCACTTGGTCATTCCACCAATGAATACTGAGTCTTGGGTGACAAATTCAACAACTTCAAACAAGGTTTGGCTCTATCACTTCTCACCATGCTTGATGTAATCCCTAGAGCACCTTGTCCTCCATCCATTTTATAATCAAGTTGGGGAAGGATAATTTGTTATAGGCCAACTCGCAAGTGTGGTCCCTCCCTCTCATTTGTGGTATGTTTGTACGTAATGTGATCCCTATATTGTGATGTGGTCAATTGTTAGTTCTCCCTTGGCACCCTTGTTAGCACAAAGGTACACGGAGTAAGAATGCATTGCACCATGTCATTCCTCTATATGTCGTGATGTGTATTTTCATTAGTTTTTGGATGATTTAGCATCCTTTCATGTTGATTCAATTTGTGTATGTTGTTGAACACCCAGAATACTGAGAGGGGGGGGTGAATCAATATTCTCTTGAACCACTTAAGAGTTTAAACATTCATTCTACATAGCATATTTAATTTGTAGTAAGAAAGGAAAGCATGAAAGCAACCATTAAAATACATAACACATGAACACCAGATTTTTACGTGGAAAACCCAAAAAGGGAAAAACCACGGTGAGGATTAGCTCACAATATAGTAATAGTGCAACTGGTTAAAGTTGATACAATTGGTGGAATCACTGTCCAAAAGAGAATGATCATTGCAGGTGGCTCACTGCCAAAGGACTCACTGTCTTGAATAGAAAGAGATAGAAGTAGGGGTGGCTCACTGCCCAATATGAACTGCTAGTAATGCATCTGACTTATGCTAAAGATACAGTTCCACTGAGGCTCATAATACTGACTAAACACCTTCATCTTCACTACAATCTTATCTTATCCTTCTTTGCATTAGATTTCACTCTCTCTCTCTCTCTCACAAACACACACACATAACTCTTCCGCATCAACACACACATCCACACAATAATTCAATCTTGTTTATATATCACAATCAAGCAAAATATCAAACATGTCAGCATGAAAAGATGTACTGTGTGACTTTTTGTTCTGTCAGCCCAAAATTTAACCCTATACACTTTGTGGAGAGAACCAAAGCATGTAGCACATTCATATAGGTTGGCATAACCTATATTTACTCCCATAACTTTGTTCTATGCATGACTTAACTCTGCACAACCTCAACACTTTTAGGCCGGCTCAACTGGTGAAGTAACAATAACATAAACTAACAGTTTGCTCATAACTCAACATGCGGACCACAAAAATGCTTACTAGCTGGAGACAACATACTTCTGACATCCATAAACTTATCCTCAAATCCACATAGAAAAATATTCATTTGTGGTAGAATGCGGAGCATTCCAATATACCACTGGTACAGTCATTACACTGTCATTATAGAGTCTGGTACTCTGTCATCCTTGTCTTTCACTACGGAGGGCTTCAAGACTTGTATCTTTGGATTTAGACTCCTTTAGTATGCACCAAAAATACCTTACAACCACATGGAAGGATTCTTCATAGTGGAGGAATGCAAATGAGATATTGTGTCCCTGCCATAGTTTCTGTATTGCAAATGCCTTAGGAAAAACTTCAACATATTGTGCCTGAGTGTGAGTCATCAAAATGGAAGGACATCAATGTACAGTCATACTGGGATTCCATAAAATTCTTAGATATATCATGCTTAGGTGTATTTTCCTCTGCAACATACTTAGCAACTTCTCCAGACCAATACAACTATGTCTTTACACTTTGTTTCCATCAATGACAACACTACTCACTGTCATGCTCATCAATCTCTTCATCATCATGCTTATGTTGCCAACATATGTAATCTTTATTCCATCTATATGGCACCTTGTTGCAATGCTCAGCATCATACCATGACTACACAAGCCATTGTGTATCATGCTTGTAAGCATCACCTTGGTTTGATCATCTTGGGGGCAACCCCTTGTCGTGATGTAGCTTTTGTAAACACATCTCATTTTGGGCATGTGCTGTTAGAAAGCTCTCGTGCCTATTTTATATTCCTTCATCAACTCTACCTTAAAGGCAATTGCTCCTTTATGGAGTTAGCAATCAATTTAAGGCGGGGCCATATATCGTTTTATGAGCTGTACTCTCTTCTTGCTACCTAAACACTTGTTGGTTATCTTTGTTACTACACTCGCTTGGAAAGGATTATGGTTAACTTGGAAAGAAGATCTTAAGACTATATTTTTCTCCTAAGTTGAAGCTCTTTGCATGCTTGGGAGAAGGGTTGCACCACCAACTAGAGTTTGGTAGTAAGGTCTCTCCGCCTTCTTATTTTGCAAGACTTCATGAAAATCCTCTTGCAGGAGGTATCTTGGTGTATTCCCTTGGGTGGAAACACTTTCCTTTTGAGATTGTGTGTATGATGTGTTTGTACTTCTCTTGTGCTTCTCATTTCTAACTAACCCCTTAGCATTCTTCTTTATTACATCTTGGGGAATGATGCATGGTGATTGAGACATCATTTATATCGAGGTCTCCTTTGTTATGTTGACTCAAGGTCCTCCATATTATGTTTCTTGTGATTGATGTATGATGTGTGTATTCTCCTTATATGTTCATCCTCCATGTTCTTCATGCCTCACGTATGCCTCGCACATGTTCTCTCTATGTATTCCTTATGTATTCTCCTTAAATGTTTTGTGTGTCTCCATGTGTATTTCATGTGTATACTTTATGCCTTATGTGTATACTTCATGTCAAGCATGTTTACTATGTGTCTGGTGTGTATGCCTTGTGTATTGTGTGTATACTTTGTGTATGGCATCTACGCTTTGTGTGTTGCGTGTATGCATTGTGATTTCTCAAGTGTATGCCTTGTGTATGACTTGTCTTAATCTCATGTTTTCTAAGTGCTTCATATGTGAGTCAATTATGTAATGTGTCTTATGTGTATGCAGATCATCATGGACTCCTAGGATCCTAAACTTGGGGGCTTGATTATCCCTCAATTTTGGTGACATTCTATGGCTTGATACTACATGTTTGCAACCTTCAAATCCTAAGTTGGGGGGCTTAATCACCCCTCAATCTTGGCAGAATTCTTTTGGCTTCTATGTCTTGTGTGTTTGAATCTATCCTTTAGTATGATTTTGAATGTAAGTTCATACCCACACTAAAGTGCAGGCTAAATGTTGTGTTGTAAAATGTGCACACTAGTATTTTACACTTAATTTAGCACCCAGGTGGACCTAAAATGTTTATACTTGTTAATTAGGACCTATTTTAACACCTTTTTGAGCATTAAGTGTGTAATTCTAGATCTCGATGCACAAAACCTAAAAAAGTAATTATAAGGCGGGGTTAATGACACTTTACGTGCCTTATCTCAGGAGTTTGGGGCTAAAGGACCAAGGCACCCAAGCGCCCTTGTCCCCTTTTTATCCCTAACCTAAATTGTGGCTTGTCATCTTGGGACCTCTTAAATGGTTCCTAATGTCGGCCTCATGTGGTTTAATTCTTCGGAAATAAACGAGAATGCATATAAAAGCAAGTTAGTTTATTCATTTGATCATCTTTTAGCTCTCTCTAATTTCTTGAAGGATTCTACTTTATCTCTCATGCTCTCTACTCTTCTCTAAAGTTCTCTATTGTGGATTATTGTTGCGACACTAACATATTGCAGGTCTTGTGAAGATATTTCCACTTCTTTCGGATAAATCAACTTCTTGAGTCAATTTGTGATGCCACTTCAAGAATGCTAGGGTTTCCATACTCATGGTGACTACTTTGCTTCATGCTTTGTTCTAGCATTCCATTCTACTTCAAATTTGCCTCTACCCTCCTAGGGCATGCACTGTTTATCTATCATATTTTCTATTGTGGATGTTGAAACACCATTCATGAAGCTTGACTAAGGCCAACTCCTAAATAGCACCCAACCATTTTCCTTCTTGCATGTGTGTAGGCTAAATCTAGAGAAATTGCCCAAAGATAAGTTGCAGAGAACATAAGTACAAAAGGGTGAAGACATTTGAGTTATCAGTTTATGCTAACCCTAATAAGGGTATAGGGCACCCAAGTACCCTTCTCCTTGGTATTTTGGTCCCTGAATCTAGGTTTTCCTCTGATCCTTGGTCTCTATGGTTCTTTCAGATTGTCCATATCTATTTCTGATTGTCTGTTATGCTCTGATCTTCGTCAACTAGGGTTTCATGTCTTGGCTCTAGTTTGATTGATTGGATTTTGTTGATTCTCGTCTCTATAGAAAAAAAGGGAAAATATCTTGTATTTTAGCTCTTCTTCAAGGGTAGAAGCCAAGCTCAGCTTGTGTCCTAATGTTTTGTAGAAGAGGGTTTGACCTAGTTTGATTTATTGAGCTAGTCTCTCTTTTCTACACAACATTTTGTTGAACCCGTCATTTCTTACACTTTGGCATCCTTCTTACATGAGATATGAGATATTTCCTACCTTATATCTGATTAGATTACATTAATTCATTATTTTGCATAGTTATATAAATTAATTTTGCATTGTTTCATTGTTAGGGTTTGAAAAAACCTTGCATTTCTAGGAAATCTAGCTAATCTTCAACCTAGGGTTTGTAGATTAGTGTGTTGTTTCAGATATTGTTGCATTATTGGGTTGATTAAAAGGATTTAATTGTATGCACCTTATTATCCTTTCTGTTCTGGACATTCTTGCATATTTGCATTGAAAAAAGTGAAAAATCAAAGCATTTTAGGCTTACAAAAAGACATATTTGTACATATTTTTCATTGCATTTGTTGTAGATCATCATAGAAAGATTTATATTTCTGATTTTTAATCATATCTGACTGATATTACAGTATTAATCATTTCATGGTGTTGTAACTTGCATTTAAAACTCTCATTTACTAGGGTTTTGTTGAAAAAAGTTACATTTTTCAAGAACCTAGTCAAATTGAAAACCTAGGGTTTGTAATTAAGATCTTGTTTCAGATTTTGCTGCTATAATTTACATTTCAAATATGATCTTTCATTACTGTAACATGTCATAAATATCACTTGTTTTCAAAAAGAGTTCTTGCATTGAAAAATTGTGATTTAGGAAGTAAGCATTCAAAATCTAGGGTTTTGATAGTAAACCCTAGCTAGTCTTGCATTTGGTGCATCTTTATCAAAGAAAAGTTGTGTAGATCATTGTTACATTCAAGTGGATAAAACATTTAGTCACTTCTTTTTCAAATACTTCACATCTTACATTTGCAAGACTTAGTTGTTGTGGTTACCAAGAATATCACAATTTTTGGAAGACCCCGCTTCTCTTGCACTTGTAGGTCTCTAATTGCAATCTCATTTTCACATTGGTGGTACTTGATTAATTAATAGATATGATTGATTTTAATAATCATATTTTCATATAGTAAACAAGATATTTCATTATGGACTCTTCTTGTTTGGAATCTTTACATACATACATTACATATTTTGAAACTTTTGCTAAGTTCACTAATGTGCATCCTCATGTTTTAGATCACATAGCATCCATGAATGATATTGATGTTTCTAAATGTTACATATATTAAGTCCAAGTCCTTTATTATATATATGATTTTAATAGCTTCACAATCCTCATGGGTGTGTATCCTTCAATATTAGAAGATTTAACCAAATTCATCTCCATGAATAGTCATGAGAAAGATGATCATGGTAGTTCTTCTTCTACTTCAAGTCATAATAATTCCATGTCTATCTATTTGATGTTGATGGTATCTAGAGAATCCATTTGTAAACATGTAAATCTCACATCCAACTACTCCTTAAAATTTTCTTCAATAAATGGTGTGAGAAACATTTCAATAACACATGCTTCATGATTCAAGGTGAGATAGCCTATGTAGATTTTGATGTATACATCCTTATTTATATTTATTACCATAAGACTAACATAGTTAGATTCCTCAACTAAAAAGATAATCCTAGCAGATAATATCTTGTTTATCTCAACTTTGACTCTCATCCTTAAGTTGAGATTAATCTAGTATAGTCATTTTATAGGGTTTTAACCTTAATAGAGTTTAGTATAAATTTCTTCCAATTAAGGGTGGAGTCTCTTCATTTCACAAAACCCTTTAGAAAAGATGTCATAGAATTCTTACAATAGCTCCGAAAAGTGAACCAATTTAGCATCCATCTAGTAATCCCCAATAATCACAATTTGAGGTTCTTATATTACAATGTTGATTTCTTTCTTACATAAGGGTTTATTATATTATTAAGCCTTTGTTTTATTTATAATCAACCCAATCACAACAAGAGTGAGTTAGACTTCGATGTCGCACATTTAACTACACTCTTGCTTGAGGTGCCCACCCAGTCACTCCTGCTCTCATGGAAAAAACTAGTCAAGCAGTTGTGGGACTGAGGGGTTGTTCTATTCATGGGGAAGAAAAATGTCATAGCTGGAAGTTGTGTTGTTTGTGTGTGAGGTTGATGGCTATTGTGATTTTTGAGGTTTGGATGTTGTTGGAAAAGGTGTTGAATTGGTGTTATTTTTGTTATTCTTATGTGATCCAAAGGGTCACTCTCTCTTGTTCTACTTAATTCATTTACTACAATGAGGTGGAACATGTTCAATTTTCACTCTTGTAACTTGATGAGTTCTATGAGGAGTCTAAGTTATCTATTAGGGAGCTCCTTTCTTTGTCGTCTTTATTAGTTTTTTTGCTCAATTAGTCTCAAGATTTATGTTTGTTCTTGGGATAGTTCTTCTGTAGGGTTTTCCTATGTTGGCACATTTCCCTAATCTCAAGTCTAAGATTGTTTTAATCTGATATTCTCTCACTTCAGGGCACATTTAGTGCAAATGCTAAATTGAGGAATTTGGAAGACTTGTCTTTGTTTTGTTTATTAAGTTTCAAACATTGTGTGCCTCATGATGAAATTGAGGGATTTCAATTTGTTGAATGTTGTGTTCCTCATGATGAAATTGAGGGATTTCACTTTGCTGAAAGTTGTGTTCCTCACGATGAAATTGAGGTATTTCTTCTTTGTTTATGTTTTCATAGTTTGATGAGTTTCTAAATGCAACTATCTTGAATAAATGTAACTTTTCTTTTGTGTTTTTCCTAATTTTAAAATATGATCTAATTGCTACTTTGCAGAAAATAAAATCTTTTATGAATGCAAATCTAGAATGGATTTTTATAAATGCAATTTTCTTTTGTTTTGGTCTTTTTGTGTTTTGATTTTGAATGTGAATTATTCTAATGAAAGAAAAATGAATCTATTCTACCACAAGAAGAAATGAAATCTAGATCTAGTAAAGAAATAAATTTTAATGTAACCAAGAGAAAATAAGGATTTTACTTTCCCAAGGGAAAGATAATTTTCTAATTACTAATCTAAACTACCTTTTCAAATAAAATAAGAAACTGTAAATGAATGATAGGCACTAGTGTCAAGATTGTGCCCTTAGAGATCCAATGTAATCTATTTCCTCCTCTGTAGCAATAGGGTCCTCCACTTGATGACAGGAAAGAAGACAGGGATGTGAGGTTTAATTGGGATTGATTGAAGCTTTGAAGCTTGGGATATCAAAAAGAAAAATTATCTCTAAGTCTTGTGCTAGCATAAAATTCTATGGGTTATGCAATTCAAATAAGATAATTAGCCTCCTTTAAAACAAGAGAGGAGGGTATTTATAGCTTGGAAAGCCACACCAAAGGTGGGGCTATTGGGAGCTAACTATAGATCTAGTTGGGAGATCATAGAGGTTGATGGGGAGAAGACAAGAGATGGATTGAGAGATCATTGGGGATGATTGAGAGTGAAAAATAGACTAATTGGGAGAAGAAAAATAGTTACGGGGAGTGGTGGTTCAGTCAGACAAGAAAGAACTCTAAATAAAAAAAAAAAAAAACTTAAGTATAGGTCACCTAGGTGACCCTCCAGTTGAGGATCTAAAAAAGGTTCTCTAACAAGCGCAAGGTCCTAGAACTTAGTTTGGAGGTTGGAAAAGATGGTCAAGGGGTTAAATAGGCTAGATGATGCATCATCAAGTGTGAGAATGTTGAGAGAAGTGTAATTCATGCCTTTGAGGATCATGAGCTAGACTACCAAATCATCATTGTATTTCCATGTTGGTCCGTGCACTTTTTTAGTGCTTACATATTTTCCCCCTTGGGGATGGTAGTCTACATAGTAGGTAGGTACCATTACCAAAGCATGGAATTATGGGACTTACAATTACATGTACTTACCTTTGTTGTTGTCCTGCATCTAGACCGAGAGATTGACTAAAATGATTTAAGTGTAATTTTGATAAATGATTAGTTCATAGTAAGTACAAAAATGAAGATGAGAGAACATACCTTGGATGTGTGAGTTTGACGTTTACTTGTGTCACCTCACCTTGCCATGATGACCTACTAGGATGATGAAATAAATGTAAAATGAGAACAAAATATACTCTATAAAAGAAAACTAAACAACATAAGAGCCACTATTACAAACAAAGTTGAAGAAGAAAAAGGAGAAGAAAGAGGAAAAAGGAGAGAAAGTGATGAAACAATGACAAAACTGAGCGAGGGAGCAATTGATTGAAAGATTACAATGAGAGGATCGAGATCATGGACACTATTTAGCCTCCAATGGATCCCTAGGTATGAAAATGAGAAAAACCCTCCTTAAAACCATAGCTTCTATTTAGTTGGATTTGACTTGAAATCATCTATTAAACTTGAAATTTTTTGTTGCATTGAAGTAGGCTTTAGGTTTGCATTGCTTTTACTACTTTACTTTTTTAGTTTTCACTTGATTTTTATATTTTATGGGCCCATTAGGGCACACTAAGGTGTGGCCCTAGGTTTCCCTTTTTAGTAGGGTAGGTCACTTGGGCAACCCTGCCACTTCAATGTAGGTCACCTGAGAGACTAGTGAAGAAAGGTTTACTAAGAGACCTTTCTAGAAGCTTATGTTGACATGATCAAAGGAAAAATTGATTATTTTGAATCCTAAATTGACTACTTTATTTTATTTAACATTGAATTCTCCTTTTATTGCTATTTTTGGAAGATTCTATTTGATATTTATGGATTTTTGAGAGTTTTATGAATTTTTATGATTTTTGACTTTTCTAACTTTTATAGTTTTTAAAGGGTTTTAATGAAGGTCTAACTTGATGCACTATTTTCATAGGACACCTACATATAGTGGAATTACACTCATGAGAAGGCTTGGTACATGGACACAGTAGAGGCATTGGTCATTGCAGACCATGGTACTCTTCAAAGGATTAGATTTGCTTAAGTAGCACAAATAATGATTGTTCATCCTTTGTCTCACATATGCTACGACATCCTAACTTATTAGGATGCTAATTAGAACACATTTTGATTTCCATATATTTCCAAAGAGTGGATGATTACTCTTTATGATGTCTACCATCTCCATGGTGTTCTCGTTAGAGGGGAACAACTTGTATTTCTAGAGAGCGAGTTTGAGCGAGAGAGACTAGCTTAGGAAGTGGTTGTGGGAGAGATTTGACTTGGTGATAGGCTCAAAATTCAACTTACTTCCATCCCTAGACTCACCATTCAACCCTTGTAGAAGATTCTAATTGGCCTAATTGCCACTTTCTTGTTGAGAGGCAAGAAGGTTTTGATTCTTAGGTGGTGCTGGGCACCAATCATTTAGCAGCTTGAATGAGGCATAATCTTTTCTTAGGGTATTGACATACTCACCTTGGTTTATCAAGACTTATACCACATCTCACGATGAGGGGCTCTTTCTTTCAAAAACCCTTAATTTTTGATTTCATGGATCTTTGAGCACATTATATCATATCAATGAGAGATGCCCACTTTGGAGTTGAGACTATTGAGAGTCATGAGATGGGGTCGACTTGGGAACTTTGATACTTCTACTTGAACTATGGCCACTTTGATAAATGAGGACTTTATTGCATACTCCTATAGAGGGATGGAGGGATTGTGGCTAAGAGATAGAGCCATGTGATCCTATTACTAATGAGTTACCCGTTTGATAGATATGAATGACTTGATTGAGACTCACTCGATTGTATGGGTGCTTCAGAAGCTAGAAGATGAGTTTCCTAAGGATTTACCCCCATGCTATAGATCTATTCAAGAGGTGACTGATGTACATTGTGGAGTTCTTCTATGGTTTTCACTTGTTCCTAGAGTTTTGATTACATGACCATTTTGAGAACCAAGCCCTAAGTAGCGATGATCTCATCAAGCTCAGAGACTTATTAGTGTGGATGATGATGAGATCAATGATGAGACTGATGATGACTACAATCTTGAGGGGGAGATAGATGAGATATCATTAGACAGTGATGGTTTAGTGTTAGAGGATGAGGAGGTAGCACTATAGGAGGCTACACCTACACACTGGCTCGTCACATTTTATAAAGTTGACAGAGGAGATAAGGATTGGTGATTCCTTGTGGTAGCCTAGAGATCCTTGTGAGTACTATGCTAATCTACTTCTTTAACTTTTTTGCACTTGCTCATCTAAAAATGATTATGATCTTAACACTAGACTAACACTCTTTTTCTTCAAACTTTAATGTAGACACTATTGATGGATGGAGGGATCTTTGTAGAATTGCTTCCTTAGATGCCTTGATCCATACAACAGGATGAGCTAGAGAGGCACTTTTGGTTGATGTTGGGGTGCCCACACTAGCAGGTTAGCACATAGATGTCCTTGCTCCTACTTGCCATGCTGGATAGGATATGGTATCCTAGAGAACTAGAGTTGATGCACTAGAAGTAGTAGTCACTTTACTATGAGAGATGGCCAACCTTGGGGTCTATAGATAGACTTCCACTTACTCACAAGCTCAAACACCAGGACCATTGCACTCATAGACTCACAACCACATCCCCTCACAGGGGCACACTTAGAGGTCTCCTTGTTACAACCCCAACTTATGATTTAGCATTAATATTATTTTGTGTGGTAATCAAGAGGATTAACCATAGTCTAATGACTAGATATTGTGGAAATATCTTAATTAAGCATTGATTATGATTACAGACTAATGATAGTTATGAAACTACTTGTTCATTTGGCTATTTGATTTTTATGAACTGTGAATTGGGTGATGATGCATTGATCATGGTTTTATGATGCAAAGTGTGAACAGGAAATGAATCATCCTTCGAAGACGGAAGGAGAGTATCATCCAGGAGGACGAGATAGATGTTGGGAAATGGGCCAAATAGCCATCTGAGTATCAGATTCTATGTCCTTATGAACCCTCTGTAAGTTGTCTTGAGTCATGTTTTCTTTCTAGGAAATCGATCTCCTTTTTGGGTCATATTGTCGGTGGAGTTATCTCGACAATGGTTATGACGACTAAACGATGTTCCTTGAACATCATCGAAAGTCGAGAGTTAGTCTTGTGAAGAGATAAATAATTCTCTTGTTTTCCTTATTTACAATTTGGGATATTATTTCTTTATTCCTTGTTATTCGACAAAGGTCAATAGTTGATTGAAGGGGAGTATTACTCTACCCTGAAAACCCTAAGCTATTAGTGTGTCGTCCTTTGTTTTCATTATGATGATGATATTTGATATTATAGAAGTTATTTAACCCTTATTATTTAGTTAAGGGAGATTATATATATATATATATATATATATATATATATATATATATATATGTTTGGACCTCTTTAAAGGTCGATGGCAATAGTAACTTGACTATGCTTATAGCTATATTATCTTATCCATGTTCTTTCCACCCTGATATCCATCACCCATGAGGAGTGGGGAGAGAGATTTTAGGCCAAGTTGTGGCTTGTTAGAGCCCTCCTTGTAGACTGGCCAAGAGTGGACTGCGTGGATCAAAAGATCCTGTGAGGTGGCATGTAGGAAATGCATGCAAAGAACCATGTTTTGATAGTTATCAACAACTATCAAAAGAGAGACTTCATTCTTGTCTTTCATTATTTTGCGTCTGGAAGAAAAGAAGAGTGGGGTGGTGAATAATGAAGAGATCATTTAGCAGGGAGCTACAAGGCTATCACAACCAGGAGAAAGGGAGAGGAGGCCCGAGCCTAGCATGCAAGACACTTATTGCTGTGTTGTATCGCATGTATGATGACTTTAGAGCTCATGGCTCATACATATAATGGTTTCCAATACACTTTTAAACCTTTGTTTTTGGAGGACGTCAACTGTGTCGACTTGAGGGAACTAATCATGTATGCATATGACATGCTAAGTCATGAATGTAATTATACGTATATCTTGATGATTATCTCTAATTGTTGAAGGCTCTTGAAGCCTCACTGTATTCTTTTTGTGATGATTCTTTGAAGCTACTGTGTCTTAGTGGCACTCGACCATCTTGAGGCCGTAATACCTTTGGTGGTTATGCATGCATGTGCACCTGTGAAATACTAGTTATCCCTGTTGAGTCATGTATCTTTTAATAATGTTTTCTTTTAATTAATTATCAATCAATAAGACTTGAAAACTTGGTGTTTATTACTGAGCCTGATAGGGTGATAATCATTTGTTAAAGGTAGGTCAAGGGTATCGGCCTATGGAATTGATACCACAAAATTGTTGCATGCCATAATAACAATGGACATAGCCATGATAGATGCAAACACTTTAAACTCAGTGGTACAACTGAGTTGGTACCATGTGTACTTGATTGTTTATCTTGCCAACCCGATAGTAAATGATGTCGAGCCTCGACTATTTGTGCATATTGTGTATATCGTGGTTATTATGACTCTTCATGGTGATGAGCAGGTTATTATATATATATACAGATATATTATGTCTTTCTTGGCAGCCATGACTTTATGTCATATTCCCTATGTGAAGTAATTACTTGATAGGTCCTTTGATTACAAGAACTTACCCTAATTATTCTATAAACTAGTGGTATTAAAGAAGGTAAATGCCAACTTTGCGAATGACAATTATTTTTATATATGGCATTAGGAAAGTCTCTTAAGGAAGAAATTATAAAAGAGATCAACTCTATGAGTCATTATAAGCATTCCATTGATGTTATTAATTGAGCTTCAACCTTAAAAATAGGTAAACAAGGTAAACACCAACCGAGTAGGGTTAAGCGTGGAATACCATGAACGTACTTGTTTCTTTGTGAAATGTGGGATAGTGTGACGTGGAGTCACAGATTCCCTATAATAGTACTTGATTGTTAATAATAATTATTATGATAACTATGATGCATCTTAGGTATTTAAAATATATGTTGACTCCTCATTGAATAAGGAGAAACTGGATAAGAGGTGAGTTGTATTGCCTTCTAGGCGGCATTAAGTGCCTACTGGGTTTGTTGGAGGAACTATTTCTCCTAGATAATTATATACTTATGAGAATGAATACTATGATTAGTATGAAACTCTTGTATTTCAACATAAATGGAAGCCATCTCTTTTTGAATGGCCATACTTCACGAATGAGGTATAATATATTAAAACTCATGAGAATACTTGAGATAGAGTCTTTTTAGTAAGACCATCTTACTAGACTATTATGATATAAGTCTTAAATTTCATGAATTTGAGTGTAAACCTTGTGATAGGTCAACATGAAATTGTGAACCTAGGAAGGTCATAATTTGGAAAACTTGTTTTGGCTATTGTCATTTTGAAAAGGTGGGAATAGGGTGACGTGGAGTCACAAATTCCCTGTTGCGAAAGCAACGTAACATAATTGAATGTACTCCCAAGATAGGAGTTGTTTGTTGGGAAAACTTGATTTGGCTATTATCATTTTGAAAAGATGAAATAGAGTGATGAGGAGTCACAGGTTCCCTATTGTAAAAGTAACATAACATAATTGAATATACTCCTAGGATAGGAGTTGATTTTCCTAGAATTGGACTAAGAATGAACTAAACTCACTTTTACTAGACCTAGGAGGTCGAACTAAGCATACTGTAGGATGAGACAGCTTCTAATTCGAGTAAGGGTGGTGGACATATGACTATGTTCATTGCAAAACGTATATGTATGTAAATCTTTGGCCAAAGTAATGCATCCATCTTTGCATGCATTGTCGGTCAACAGTGCTCCAGATGGCATAATGTCTCCAGTAGTGTCATGTATAGTTAGAGTGGATCTATAGTTGTGTGACCATGAGGCATTATGAAGGACACATCACCAGATACTCAGATGGCTAACCTAATGGTTCCTTATATCTATCCCATATGTGAAGGGTAGGGCCACTTCCAGGTAGGAAGTTGTACAGGGGACTGCTGGTCTGTGGTTGGTGGAAAAGCACCAAGATGGTGCTCTTCTTCCCAAGCATGAGACAAGCCTAGGCTTATGAAGTTAGATGTCAAAAGTTCTAGATACAATGCTATTCATTTTATGACTTGATGGTCAATTATTATGTATAATTTGATATTTAATGCCTTGAACATAACTTGTACATGCATAGTGAAAGTCATTCACTAAGGATATATAATTGAATATTGTAATTGTAAGCTTTGTTATATTCTGTTTAGAATAACATGTTAATTGTTGAAAAAATAATGAATCATTCTTGTTTAACTTTGATTTGGGTAATCATGTTGATTTCTATTACTTGATTAAGATGAAAATTTATGTTAATGATTGAGAATTATGGAATGTGATGTTACACTCCCAAACTTTTCAATTTGACAAATAACAGGAGGAGACCACAGAGCAAGAGCCTTGGAGGTTTCGTGGGTTAGATCCAACCTTGAGGCCTTTGAGAGACCTACTTTTTTCTTATTATAAAGACTTTGCATACTTGAGTGTACATTTTTTCTCTCTGCACTCCCTTAATGGAGTGACTTGTACTCAAATATTATTTAGTACTTATCACAGTGACTTTGATTGATTTTAAACCTATATGTAGTTGTAGTTGATATCTTGTACTTTGCTTTCACTCTTGTGCACATGGTTGGTTGTAAAACTTGTATTTTGAAACTATGGATGCTTATATATGATAATACTATGTTCATTCTATTTTTTTATCTTTCTGTTATAGATGAGATGTATGCAATGGGAATATTTATGGATGCATTTGATACACATATGGATGGAAATGCAATTGACTTGTCTACTTACTTTATTATGAATGCTATTTTGTTGTGACATGATTTATTACTTTTTTTTGTATGATATGCATATGGAACTAATATTGTAGTTTCTCTTTAGTAGGATTTTTAACCTAGGGGATTGTAGGTTGACTTAGCATAGGGTGACCTACTAAACTCTTGAGATGGGATTTTATTAGGGGATCATGTGGGATTGGGGAAGGTGATGGAACAATATTTGGATTAAGATTCACAGAAAGCTAAGTACCGTTCCTTAATTAGACTGACCACTTAGACTAGTTTTCAATGTAGACAAGCAACAAAATTTATAAGTACTCTCTAGAATTAGATTAGAAGATGGCCAATAGGTTAGACTGGGGTAAAGGAAAATATCCTTAGCGAAAAATGGCCCTAGAAAATAGTTATACTCTTGGCTTTTCCTAACTTGTGTGTGTGTGTTTTCTTTTTTTATTTCTCATTTTTTTTTGCTTCTTTGATGGGATGTCACCCTCATAGCTTCAATCTTAGACTGTTCTCCACCCAAGAGTATGGATATCAACAATTTTATTTTTCTATTTTTTTTACTCATATATATTATTATTTTTCTTGGCTTTTTTATTTTTTTACTTTGCAAAGTTTTGACCCCCCTAACATTTTTAGCTAGGTGAGTAAGGGGCTAAGCACCACCTATTGTGTGGTTACACAACACACCCCATTTTGCCTTAGCAAAATAGGGACCCAACTTCTTTGATTTTGCTGGTGTTTCCCTGCTTTTTGGCAGTATGGCAAAAGGATCATGTCATGATATAAATCTAGAAGGTTAAGTCTAGGAATCCCCTTGGAAAACATTCCATAGGGTGGATAATTGAAAATAGAACAACTTTGCCTTTTGACTCATAGCAAAATTCAAAGAAACAAGACAATTATGGCCAGTTAAAGTTTAGTCAATGGGGATATGGATATTACCCATGTAATATCCCGATCTTCATTTTAATAACCAGATCCTTATGAATATCCCTATCCGAGAGATGGTCCATCAAATTTATACCTAATGTGAACTATGTAGATCCAAACATTAAGTCATGGATATTTTGACATAGATATATCCCTTCGAGATATCCATGCCCTAGTTATGTCATCATGCTTCATCTTGAAGTAGTAGGTTGGTCATGCTGACATCATCTATATGGATATTTCACAATTGCTTAATATCCATATCCTTACACCTTTGACATATCCAGATCCTGATGATGTCATTTAAACTTCACTTATATAAACAGCTAACGTCATGCGAATATTAATTCACATGGCTATTAACCTTGTTGAATATCCTTACCTTTACCAAACATCCTGATCTGGATGACGTCACATCATCTCGACCCATAAAGAGTTTTAACTTTGTTGATGTCATATGGATATTAGCCCGCATGGATATTTTCTTTTTGAAGATCCATACCTCACTTCTAATAGCCATGTCCATATGACGTCACTTCAACCTGACTCAACACAGAAGCCTTATCTTGATGATGTCACATGGACATTTGTTCACCTGGATATTTTGCATTGCTAATACCCCGACCTTCTAATATCCATGCCCCTGTCTAACCAATGATATTGTGCCGCATGTCCACATGGATATCCTGACTTGTTCTAAATGAAATTGAAGCCCGATAGTATAATTTTGGTCAACGAGGGTTGACCCGACCCTCATGCTGATGTCATACAGACATATCCACATGGATATATCTATATGGATATTCTAAAGTAAGATCCATTTCTATATCTAGGCGCACCCTTTGTGAATTTAATGCTGTAAAAAGGTCGTTGGCTTTTAAATTCAAAAGTGTGCCAATGAACACCTATGATGATCTCCCGTAATTGCACTGCTAGAATCCACCCTAACATCCTGAGAGTAATTAATAAGCCCCAAAATCAAAGAATAGCTAAGTTAACAGGGAAAATTACTCATAATTTGAATAATTGCATTCAAAAGTTGATAATTTGCACAGGAAGTTTGAACACTGTAAGTATTCATAGAAGAGCTCCGACGAGAAGCCAAATTCCACAGGGAGCAACTCATTCACTGCATCAATTACCCACCTTCGCATGTGTAAGGTTAAGGATCTCATAATTAGGTATGTACGGAACAATGCCACTAGTTATTTTCACAAGGATATTTCATGTTTTATACAGGTGAAAGGTTACAGTGATGAAATTAAATAAATTTAGGGTTTGCTCATGATTAAATACATTTATCTAGATGTCGTGTTCCTTTCAAACAAAGGGATTAGAAATGCATTAACCCTAACACATGTGCCCTAGTTAAGACATGAATGTGTTAAATTGTAGGATAAAATGTAGCCCCGCATAGACAGACGTGATGCCGAATTTAAGGATGACATGTTTCCAAACGCACACAACGTATGCAGTAAATTTGGATTTGTAGAGGACACTCACTGTGGTAACACATACATGTATGCCTTTAGAACAAGGATCCATAGTAGGGAGGATAATCCCATCTTAAAGAACATAGTAGCCACAGGGATGTATTATGCTACTAGTTTTTTGTATGCTACAGAGGCCCTAGAGCTACTAGTTGAGTGCATGGGACATTACATTGTGGTAGCTCAAAGAATAGAGCATCAGTGAGGAGTGTATGCTGATCTCTCAGTTGGTGGCATAACAGAGGCATTTAATTTGCCCACACCTAGGGGCATATATGTGCCAGATTTGGAGGCACTTGCTAAGGAATATGATGGAAATCAAAAAGATTGCAGGAAGGTCATTTTCCTTGGATGTAGAGACCTGGCTAGTAAGGAAAAAGCAGTATCCAAGATGCCCCAATATCTATACAAGTATGATTTCTCTCCAGAGGTTCAATATATGATGGTCTTGCTTAGCAGAATGAGTGGAAAACCTAATTTAGGTACTTTTGAGTCCTTGATGTTTGGCCTAGTTCATATGGTCATAGAGAAGAAGCAAATAGTTCAATGGGAAAAGATAATAAGTGATGCGATACATGAATAGATAATTAAGTGGAGGAAGAATAAGTGCAGAATATTTTACGTGACTTCCTATTTGGTTTATGCCTGTGCATGCAAGGGCACTTTTGATGGACTGCAAACAGTTGGAAGACTGGGCAGATTGCCACATGAAAAGACATCCTGGGAACATTATCCCTAGTTGGAAAGAAGGTAGTCTGTACAACATTACAAGCTTGTGAATGATTGTTTTATAATGCACTTAGTCAGACTCATGGAGGGAGATAGATCCAAGAGATTATCATGGGAAGCCACAAAAAATATTCATCCTCATGGGACTTGGTTAATTCAATCCCACACATACTCATATATCAGGATGGAAGGATTCAGTGGGAATCCCTTCATGTTACCTAGGTACCCATCAAACAAGGTTGTATTGATGGAGATGGCTAGATAGATGGTCCCTGCACTTGAAATGACCAAGAGAAAGGACGGTAGGCCATATGTGAAGTTCCCTATTGATATCAATTGGTTCATATGTGTATCAATGGACAATGCTAAAGTACCTGAGGCAGACCTGAAGATGCTTCACTTACAATTATTCCCATTGGTAAGAGATTATGATCCTTACCATAGGATAGAGAGATTCTTCAACAAGAAATATAAACACACTACTCATCTAGAAGATTATTGGGTAAATTGTGATGATGATTATGAAGTAAGAAGAAGGGGATATCAAAGATTGACCCTTAATCAGATGAAGACTATGGGATATCCTGAAGTCCCCCCTCAGGTCAAAACTAATGATGATGATATCCTAGATCCTGAGTATGAGGAGAAGAAGGTATATGATAAAGTATTAGCACCTCCTAATTGGACTAAGGAAGATGATACATCTATTGATGTCATTACTGCTAAGGTGATGGAAAGGACTAAGAATTGGTTAAATCAGAAAATTAATGAATTGAAGACAAAGGGGGTTGTCATCACCTTTGAAAAAAAGAGGAAGATGAAAGAAAGAGAATAACTAGACTTTGATGACTTCTTGATGCACAAGAGGCATGTGTTGGAGACTAGATTAGCCCAACCAAGCTCATCAGGAGCTACTGAGGAGCTTACTTCAAAGGGTGTTTCACTTGTATATAGACCATCACCTCCTAGGGATATGCCTGTAAGGGCTATTCCTATATCCATACCCAAGGTCCCAATAGCAGAAGAGGAAAACCCTACAGGGGAGGAGGAGCCTATGGAGGAAGATATAACCAGGGGACACTTTGATGTATTGGGAGGGGTTACTATTCCCAAGCAAAGTAGATACTAAGGCCCACTCATGAGAGGATCCACATCCAACTCGGTTGATATTCAAGTTCTAGAATATCAAGACCCAACACTACATGTGGCAAGAGAGTTCCAACACAATGTGCCAGCAGATAATATCGTGAAGGTAATGAGTGAATTGGCAGATAAGGCCATAATTGAAGAATTAGAAAAAGAGGATAGTAGACCCCTACCATTAAGTTAGACTATTGATCTGATAGATGATGAAGTTACCTGGGATGTGGCTGCTAATCCCTTAGAAAGACTGCTGGGACATCTAGAATCTATAGCTCAAGATGTTGATCAGGAGGAATAGGATGCAGGGGTGGAAAGAGTAGAGTCCCCTGAAGTTGAAGTGCCAACAAGACCTTTAAATGTCCTAATAGAAACTATTGCTAGTCCTAAAGTGATAGATTTGACATACTAGCCTGGGCCTAGAGATGAAGAAGAAGAAGTTGTTAAAGACAACCAAGTGCAAGAAGACAATATCTAGATGGATATTGATGATCAGAGTAAAAATGTCCAAATTGAGGACACATAGAAAGATGTCCATGTGGATATTGATAGGCTTGAACAACATGAGCCTGCATCTAAGGAACAAACTAAAACAAAGAAAGGTCCTAATGAAGATACCCAAAGGCAAAATGAAGAAGAACCTCATTAGGATGATAAACTTCAAGATGAATTAGGAGAACAAATAGAGGGTGGTCTTGAGAATGAGGTAGATTAGGATAAATAGGTTGACATCCCACTTATAGATCAATAGCCTCTTGAATATCAAAACATCCAGGAGCAAGGTTAATAAAAGGAACAAAGTGTGGATGATCATAAGGGCAACATTAGTCATGATCAGCAAGATGAACAACCAAAATATGATCATCATGTGAAGAAAGGTCAAGATGAACAAAGGGATAGATCATATGCTGACCAACCACCTCTAGAATAAGAAAAGATTCAAGATGAAGATGCTCAGGATGAACAGGTAAACCAACAGCCACCAGAACATTAGGATGTCCTAGGGTAAGATCAGGGGGAACACATAGGGGATGATCATGATACAGAAATGGCTCGAGAGGAGAATATACATGAAGAAGGGCATAGGGACTAGTAAATTTTTGGTCAAGATGAAGAACACATAAATGATAGTAGTGGTTTGAACATGAGCCAACAAGAAAAGAATGTAGAGGTTTCTCCACCACAGGAAGATCAAAATAAAGAGAAAGAAAGGCAAGATGCTCAAATTGAGTAGCATGACCAGATAGGGTCTGGATCTACTACACTATCCCAAATATCCTTAGAGGTAGAGCATCAAAAAGAGGAAAAAATGCCTTTTGATTTCAAATCTCTGTTCACATTGGATACTACTAAGCCCAAGCGTAAGGCTAGGGCCATGTCAATAATAAGAAGAGATGCTATGATAGGAAAGAGGACAACACAAATAACAGTCCCCATGGTGGATAAGGCCAAAGGAGAGATAAGAATAGAGGAATTCCAAGTCACCTCGGTTGACTTAGGGCATTCTATAGTAGACCAAGATATCCAAGAGCTCAAGGAGAGCACTGATGCTGTGGCTATGAGAATGAAGAAATTGAAGACAAAGAGTAAAGAATTGAAGGAGCAGAATGCTCAGTTACAACAATTCATTAAGGGGCTAGTAAAGCCTATAGGTCTAGCCTCCATAATACAAACTGTAGAAAGGCCCATTGCCTTGACACTAGTTAGTGAGGAGGAAATAACAGGCTTGGATGCTCAAAAGCATCAAGCTCAAGTCATGGGAAATTGGTTCATGAGATTCATGACCACAGGGGAAAATGTAATAAGGATATCCATGTCCAGTTGGGACACATTGTCCAAGCTAAAAGAGGAAGTTGAGTCATTTAAAAGAACATCCAGACAAAGGCTTAAGCAAAGTGACTATGCATTGGATAGAATAAGGGAAGCTAGGAAGATGACGGACCAAGAGCTCTTAACCAATAAAATTGTAACAGATTAAACATTGCCCATGATAGATTCTTGGATCCCAGAGCTTCAATTTGAAGTAGATGTGCTAAGGACATGCATGTCCAAGGTTAGGGATATAAGCACAAGGATACATGCCATACTATTCGATGAAATGAAGGTACTAGAGGAGCTATTGGGGAATGCCATCAAAGAAGATAGCTTACTAGATAAAGAGGGGTCTATTTGGATATTCAAAGAAAGATTCAGGGTAGTATCAAAGGATCTTGTGGAGCATTTTTTGGAGGATGTGATGGATGAGATGGCAGAGCATAGTGTTAAGGTTAAGGCATATAGCAAAGAGGTGGATGGAAAAGCTGCTAAAGTAGTATCCTTCAATGAGCAACTTAAGGCATTAAAGTATGCAAAGACAAAAGCTCAGATATATAATAAGTCCCAAATAGATACAACAATGCGTGCATATGACTTTCATAAGAAATTAGACACTGGGATAGTCATCACCGAAGGATCTAATATGTCAGAATAAAGAGTTGGTGGAAAGATGCCAAAAGGAATATTCTGTCACTTGTGCCCTGTTGATAAGTCGCCAGCTGGTAACGGGTGGTGCCACTAGGATTGTTTTGTTGACTTGGTCAAAAACAATGTAGACTGTTGATCTTTTGAATGGATTGTGATCATTGATTGTTGTAATTGAATCCTATCCCTGTCCTATAAAAGGATGTTGATTCTCATTTGTAAACTATTAGGAGCTTAATTGAGATTGAATTGTTGAGCTAGCGAGCACTAAGTATACATTTTTGTGACTTTGTGTTGCCCATGGTTCTTTCTCAAGACCATTTGTAAATGTGCATACTTTTGAATACTGAATGAGAATGGAGATCTAGATTACTACTTCATTGTAAATCTTGTGTAATCTTTGTGGATGATATCTGGATATGCCATTGTGAAGTGCTACGCTCCTTAGAGGTACATTTCAATTGGTGCATGTTATTGTCATCTGATTCCTTTGAAGATTAGCATCTGCTGTGTGTAATTGTGGAATGTCCTGGTGAAACATGGTTTGATTTCATCTCCTTTTCATGAAAGTGTCTAAGTTGCATGTGGATCAGTCGTCAAAACTCAATCATTTCAAATAATTTTAGAATTTCATTTCATTTCATTTTAATTCCATAAATCATCATCATAAATTGCAAATAATGACAAACAATAAGCAGATATAAGGTAAATATGCAGAATTCCTATAGATAATTGAATATCTTAGCATATTTGAACAAAGAGCATGTCATGTTGAAAATATCATGCAAATATTGGAGAATAATAGTAAAGAACATTGAAATATATGCTTATACGCACAATATTTGAAAGAATTTAAAGTGCAGAAGTAAAATTGAGTGAAGATTAGTTCAAATTTGATAGAATTTCAAAAGAACTAATCAAAGTTAGAAAGACCACAATAAATAATCTAAGCTAGAGTAAATTTCAGAAGAATTGATCAAACTTATGATGAATATCCATGAATACATGCATATCTTAGTTAAGGATTATCAAATTTGATGTAATTTGTTGAGATACATGCAGAGTAGGTATACAGGACAAGTATCTAGATAAGATTTCTTCAAATCTAGACGTAAGGCCCCTAATGGAAAACAACATTATCACATCAACCTCTAAGTAATGATAGATCGTTAAGAACTAACACATGGAGACTTGGGATTATGAGCTCTCTGAATTCATCATATCTTTTTGTAATGTCAAAAAATGTCCCCTTGGGGGATTTTTCCTCATAAGGTTTAGGTCTCGGGTCTTTAGCATGCATTTAGGACATTTTAGTTCATATTTTGGCATCTCGATGGAATGAGACCTAGGTTCCATGGAAAATTAGACCTGGGTGGACCCCTTGAGCTGTACCCTACCCAAAATAGGGGGAGGACTTGGGTGCTCGCACCCTAGTCCTGCCCTACTTTGGGGTAGCCCTAATTTCTGGGTGTCAGTTTATGACCGTTATTTGGTCCTTTTGCCGACACGGTAAGTTTTGATTTTTAAAATCTTGGCGGGAGTGCTTGTAGTTGCATATATAAACATGCTTAGGCATTCATTTAGAAACTAGATGGCAATTGTGATGTTCAAGCATTCTCAAGGTGATTCAAGGCTTTCTATTGTGTTGCAAGAGCAGACTTGTGTGTTTTGTGTGTTGATATTTGTAGATTTGAGCATCAATTTCCTCATGGTATGAAGAGCCTTTTCCTCTATGAGAGATTCACTACAAGGTGACATAATATTGTGTTTTCATCATTGATTCCTTTGGTTTTTGCCTCTGCCTCACAAGGGCACGCACTCTTTATCTAACAATGGTGTTCAGAGACCTAAGTGTCCTCTGGGGCTTGACTGAGGCAAGCCTCTAAACTCCACAACCCCCAAACCAGGTCTTGTGATTGTAGGTTATAGGTGTTGCATTTGGGAAACATGGAGTTGCAGGAAGGATTGGCAGGCATCAAGGATTCAGGATCAAAAGAAAAGTTAGACACATGAGCACTTCTAGGACTTGGGCGCTCACTCTAGTGTCCTCCGCAGACAGATATCTGAAAATAGAAGTTACAGGGCTGATCAGTGTTGGAAGGAGGTCTGGATTCTACAAAAAAGTAGGTACCTTGGACTTGGGTGCCCGCTCCAGTGTCCTCGACTGTTCCGCTTCGAAACCTTGAAAATAGGTATTCTGTGATTTGGTATTTTAATTCTGTCTGTAAGAGTTTTTTCCATCTTTCGTCAATTTGTTGCCATATTTGCATAATTAGGGTTTTTATGGTTAATTGGACATAGGAGAAGGAAAATTAATAATTAAATTCCCTAATCCATGTTTCCCTACATCTACAAGTGACCTAGGGTATGATAGTGCTCGCCACTCGACCCTAGATCCTTGAATGTAAGGTGGAAAGGAGGATTTAAACATCTAAACAATAGAACACTAACAAATCCAATTTTCCCCTAAACACTTTCAAGATAAATAGAGGTTTGATAAGAAACTTTTATCTCTTGTGAATAATAACTGCATCAACACCACCAAATGGATAATTAACTCCTAAGACTTCCCTCTTGCCAAGGAGGATTAAGGGAGATCACCTGTTAGCTTCTATTAGACACTATAGGTTTGACAACTTACTTTCCTTAGGCTTGACTAGACGATGGTTAAGACTGGGATCAATATAAAGCTTAAAGTTTTACTTTATTTGAAATTGCTAGGAATGTAAAGGGAGAATGGTAATTATGATTCTTGGGAGTCTAAGGCTTAGTAGGGACAACCTATACTAGCAATTTTAAGACTCCTTACTAGGATGTAAATTGAACGAGAGAAAACCACTAACAAATGCAATGATGGACATAATGAAATGCATGTTGTGTTGCTTTTATTTTTTTAGGTTTCTAGAATTATTTTGATTGTTTTGAATTTTTAGATATAATACTTTTTTAGATGAAGGGTGTTGACTGTTTCACTAAATTCTTCACCTTCCATGGTGCAAAAGAGATAAGTGTCATTACCAACATCTTCTTTAACCATGTATGGTCCTTTCCAATCTTCATCTACTCTATATGGTCCCATCGTGGTTTTTTGATCTACAAGTATGTTTGTACTTGTTTGCACAAACTAGGCTAATGTGAGATGAGCTAAATATTGAAACACTTGTTAGTGGGATGGGGTCAAATTTAAGGTTCCATTGCTAGCCAACAATTCAGTAAAAAGGTCAAACTTATCTTGCATATAGATCTTAACTTTGACACGTTCTCAAGGATGGTTTGTAAGAATTGGAATAACTCGAAGGGAGTTTGTGGCTCCCTTTACTCCTCCAAAGGATCAAAAATTATACTTGTCTTCCCATTTTGTTCTATTTGTAAGTCAATGGAATACCTTGTGTACTTTGCAGGTAACTCTAGAATGGTAGGGTCTTCTACTCTAATAGTTATGCGCACTTTCTTCTCTTTTCAAAATTCTCCCACACTTCATCCTTGTCAAGGAACCTTTCAACCATTTAAATTTGGACTTGATGTGGTTCCCACATAACATTATATTGTATAGAGGTTGTAGGTGAAAGTGGGTCATGTGAGTTGTGTCCTCAAAAAGCCTTACAAGAAATCTCATGATCATTTGTAGATTTGTTATCAATTAATTTAGCATAAATGTGATCATGAGATTCTATCTTCCCTTATATCAATGAAGTCCAGGGAGTATAACACTCACTTGCTAGTGTTAGAGGCATATAGGAGTTGCTTGGCGATGGCATTAGGGGTGTATAAAACTCACTCGAAGAGGTTTCTCTAGGTGGTGTCAATGGAATGTATCCTCCTAACAAATCTTCTTCAACATTAGAAAATGCAGTAGGGTTCATTTCTGTTAGGTCAATTGTCTTTATCTAAACTTGATTCAATGGGATGGACCATCTCAAAATGGGAATAATCTCATTTCTTATCAAACATATTTGAATAGGCCTAGTTGATTTAGTCATTTCATCTTCTTTTGCGTTGGCAAACATGATTACCTCCAGGACCATGTTGATGGTGCAAATATCCTAGGCAAATTGTATGGGGTTATCTTTTTCCAATAGGTCCATGAGTGTTTTAGTTGTTTCAGTTGAGAAGACCAACCCCTATTTTCATGATTCCCTTTTTTCTATAGTTTTGATTCCTGCATCATGATGCAGGGGCATCGGAGCCGTAAAAAAATTTCAATTCGGGATTAAATTCCAATTTTGTCAATTTTGAGTCTAAGTTAGTTATTTGAGCAATTTTGTGTGGGTCAATTAAATATTTAAGGTTATATCATTGTCACCCATTTTGTTTATGGGTTAATAATGTCTTTAGATTAGTATTTTGAGAAATCAAGAAAAATAAAAACACAAAAAAATAAATAGTTTCCGTTGAGAGGAAGTTATAATTTAGTTAGGGATTTGAGAATTAGCTGGAGAATTGTAAATGTTTACAAAAGCCATACAGGTTGGTCTTTGAGGGGAGTGTGTGTGGTCATATTTCTCTCTGTGTGAGAGAAGATGTTATGTAGAAGGATTTTGGGAGGTTTTCCTGTAGCGTCTTATTGATGCCTTTGTTTTGAAGAAACCAATATAAGAAAAGCCCAGAACAAGCATTTGTGACAACAACATTGCAGATCATCTTCATCAACGTTTGGAAAAGAATGTTTTAAGTTAGAAAAAGGTAAACCCCAGCCTTATCCGCCTAAAGAATGATGTTCGTTATGTAACACAGACATATAAATTAAGGATTTATCCTCTGTTTCTCTTCGTTTTTATGGTCTTTTATATGATCACATATGCCAGCTAAAGTCTTGAAATTCATATGGAGAGCATGCAGATAGGTTTGATCCTATATGTTGAGACAAATTCTGAACCCAAAAAAAATTGCTCTAGATACAAGTTGTGTATTGGAGACTCTGAGTTCGTGGAGGCCCCCGTTCTGAAGCAAATCAATTTTCTTTCATAATAAAAGACTGTTTTGAAGAGAGCAACCCCTGTGTTTGTTTATGTTTATGAATTGTCTCATGTCTGAATTAACATGATTATAAAATACTGTATTGGATTATGCTCACAAGATAGTGTCTTACTTGGATTGACACCTTTGCACTCAACTAATTACCCTGTTCTGAGCTATCATTGACCTCTGCTGTCAATTTTTTGGTTATGTTTTGAAACTCTGCATCACGTCAATATTCGTTTTTGCTCGATCATCATTCTTTTTCAAATGCAAGATCTAAGGAGTAGTCTCTGGTACGATAATCTTGTTGGTAGATAAATCATAATCAATCAAGATGCCTATCCTTTTCTTTGTTGTATCAGCTTTTAACATGATAAATGGCCTAGAGTCTCCTTTTGTAACATAAATTTTTCCTAGGTGTAGGAAGTGAACCTCCTAGATTAGGGTTGAAGGGACTACCCTCATCTTCTGGATCTATGGTCTTCCTAACAACAAATTATAACATGTCCTTGTCAATGACATAAAACACCATTGGGACCATTTTGGGTCCTAGGGAAATTAGGAGCGTTATCATTCCAATGGTAGCCAGTTTCAAGTCATCATATGTCATGCCTATACTTGCTCATGAGCACAAACACTGACACTAATTTTTTCCCTTAAGATAACAACTCTAATATGACTTCACCATACTACACATGGTAACGTAATATGCACTCCCAATGTCATAGCATGTACACACCACAATGTGTATGCCACATAACACAAGAGAAGGACCTATGAAGTTTGTAGTGACAAGTAATCCACTTCACTCACAAACTAATGAATTAATTTTTCTTAATCTTGTGAAAGTTATGATGTGAATTTAATTAAATATTCCTTAATCAAATTTATAAAATAATTGACAACTAGTTAATATATTCAAGTGATGATTAATAAATCAAGGTTATCAAATTTTCACAAGAGCATTTGTCACCTTACATGTATCAATCTTTCACCCTAGCCAACATACAAGGAGTTGATTATGCTAGAATTTATTATGATCAACAAACCTACCTAAGATAAAATGCCTACAAGCTAACCACAAATCTAGATGAATAGAATAATTGCTATTCTATATTCAATATTATGATACAAAGATATAATGAGTAGCATACATATATATAAGCCTCTTGGATGCATGAATCAAGGAGATGACATGCCCAAGAGGTATGGGTTAAATTTCAATCACTCTCAATCAAGAGGTGAGTTGACTTAGCCTAACTGAGAAGTCCAGAGTTGAACTCCCAATCAATGGATTAGTTCATTCAACTTATCTAAAACATAGGTGGTCTTGATAGAATAAAGGTGGCACCTAACTACCATCAATCAAGAGTTGATGAGTTAGTGGTGGCACTTTGTCATAACCCTAGTCCTTGAACCCTAAGTGTTCATAATTAAATTGTTAAAACAATTATTAATTGTGGATGTGCAACTAATGCTTCTTTAATTCAAACAAATTAAAATAAATAATAGATTAGAAAATATATACGTAAATAAAAAAATTAAAATAAAATATAAATGAGATATTTTAAAATACTAAATAAAATGTTTTATTTGGATAAAATTTACTATTTAGAAAAGATTAAAAAATAAATAAATATAAAGTTAGAATAAAACAAAGGAAATAGAAAAAGAAAACTTGATAAGGATAGAACAAAGATAAGGATAAAAATAATGAAAAAGATAAAAACTAAAGATAAGGAAAAAGATAAAAATAAAAGAAAAAGATAAAAAGATAAGGATGGAGATAAAACAAGATAAGGAAGCAAGATTTTAGTATAAATATGATTGAGTGGGTGGGAGGTGTGGCAGCATTATTGTTGTGAAAAGATTGTTTTTGGGAAGGGTGTTCTCATCTTTCAACAGAGCAGGATTTGTTTGTGAGCAATAGCTAGACCATAGATACGTGATCTAAAATTGCTACTTACATTTTGGTATTTTATAAAATGATTTAGATCTTGGATGAATAAGCTCCCTCTTTCTCTCTGTGACTTCTTAAAGATTAAACTAGCGTTCTTTCAATTTTACGAAGTTCCTTGGCTATGAAATTATAATTCTTCTTCAATATGTTTTGTTTTGCAATATAGGAAGCTCTTTTCAATAGATGTAATGGTCCATGTAATGGAATACTTAGTTGTGACTGCAAATCTCTACCTTTACAATGGTGTATTATGAGAATTTTCCTTCCTACGCATCTATGTTTAACAGAGAGGAAAAAGGAAATTGTATTCTATTTTTTGTTTAACATAAATTTATACCAGAATGAGAAGAAGAATATCCTTATATATATGTATATATATACATATATATAATGAGATTTTATTTTTTCAACTTATAGATTTAAAAACATAGATATAATATATGAAAAACAAGTTAAAAGAAAAATTTTCATAGAAGTGTTTCAGCTTGCAAATCTTGAGGGGTATGGCCTATTGCATAGGTCGCAACCCACCCTAAACCAAGCAAGGCTTGAAGTTGAGGGGTACGACTTGTTTGCACAGGTCGTAACACCTTTAAAAGGGTTGCGGCCTATGCAAATAGGCCACAACACTTAGGCTTCAACCTCTTTTCTTTTTTCGAAAGAAATTCAAAAATAATAAAATAAAAATAACTATTGTTAGTTGTTATAATTGTTGTTTTATATGCACTTTGTTAGCTAAGAAAGCTTCTATTTATTGAAAATGGAAGTTATTTAATAAAATTAGAAATATTTACTTAGTTTGATAAAGTAATAAAAAAATAATAATAGAAAGAAGTTGTAAGGTTCTTTTCAAATTAGTATAATCAAGCTGATAATTTTTAGAAACTAATTTTTTTTTTGGCAAAAGGCTAATAGCCTATATATTATATTAATAATAATAGTAAATAATTAAAAAAGTGCCCAAGAGGGCCTAATTACAAAAGTTCCATGTGTCAAGACACAACAAACCCAGGCCATTCAAACCAAGTCAACCGATGCCCGAAGCACTACCAATGCCCGATGCACTACATATCTCTGATGTCTTCTTGCCTCACTTGGACATATCTTCGATGCCCAATGCCCGATGCACTATCCATACCCAATCTCTGAAAAAAGACCCCCTCAAACATCAAGCAGGCTTACAACTATTTCAATCTGCATTGTGTTAGATCTCCTGACCCTTTTTCTGATTTGCAAATGAAATTAAGAAGAGCGATCTCTATTTATTATTTCCCATAGATCTGGGAAGGTTTTAATATTGTTGTCATTTTCCATGAGATAAACTTCCTCCTTATCACACCCCATAACTTGATAAATTGATTCTTTTAGTTTCCATCATAGGTAATTAAAATTGTCATTTTCCACTTAGAGAAGGAATCAAATTAGTTTAGAGTAAATTATACAATTGATTTCAATTAGATATGAAATTGAATCTATTGTGCAAATTGGTTTATGTTTTCATTTCTAAGTATTCAGTTATAGTAAATTCAAATAACTAAAGTGTTTAAAGATGAGAAATTGATATATCAAGTTAGGGATTGTTGATACAACTATTAGTCATATTAACAGAGATAAAAATTCATTACAACAAACCTTTATCCTCTTGAAAGATACGACAAATTTAGGATGAATTTGTGATCCCAAGTCTCCGATAGTTAGTACATAACCTTCTGACATTACTCAGTAATTTGATGTGATGATGCTGTTAACATTCAGGGGCCTTATGCATGAAATTCAATGTTATTTGTATCTGGATGCGCGAGTATCTACTCTATTTTACCTGTTCTACATGAATCTCCACAAATTATGTTAAATCCTACAATCTTTAACTAGTATTTTTTATGATTCTTATCATTCTTTCCAAGTATTTGCATGATACTTTCAATCTTACATGCGATTTTCTCAAATATGCATAGGATATTCAGTTATCTACGGATGTCTGAATATTCACTATGTTCTGCTTATCATTTATCAATATTTTGCAGTTGATGATGATGATTAATGAAATTTAAAATAAATGAACTTAAATTCTAAAATTATCTAAAATGAGTGAGTTTCGACCATTGATCCACATGCACAATTCAACACTTCATGAAAAGAGATGAAATCAAACCATGCTTCACCAAGATATTCCACAACTACACACAGTTGATGCTAATCTTCAAAGGAATTGGACAACAATAACATTCACAAGTTGAAATGCACCTCAGAGAGCATAGCATTCCACAGTGACATGTCCAGATATTATCCAAAAAGATTACTCAGAATTTATGATTAATTTGTAATCAGGATCTCTATTTCATTCAGTATTCAAAATGTATGCATATATACAATTGGTCTCAAGAAAGAATCATGGGGAAATGTTGTTTAGTGGAAAAAAGAGGGGTTTCAATTTCAAGGTTAAATCCTCCTTTCACACCTTACATTCAAGGACATAAATCAAGTGAAGCCACAATCTCTTGCAAGAGGGCTCTCCTACAAATTTAGTGTCCTTTAGAATGAAGAGGAAACTTGGAATTTGCTAACTAATTGATTAATTAAAGTCGATTATGCTTAAAACCCTAATTTCATAAAATCGTAAATAAATAGATGAATCATGACAAACGCTTGTACACAAAGATATCAAATGACAATTAGATACATACTAGATTTCAAGATTTTGTATTTGGAAAAGTCAGGGACTAATGAGTGGGAGATTAGTCCAAGGTATCAATTTTTGTCAGGATCTCTAAAATTTGTCTGCAATATATTTCTGCTATTCTAGGGATTTCTGTGTTTCAGGATCTGGAGGACTAATGAGCGGGCACCCAAGTCCAGGTCCTACTTTTCTGCTTTAATCTGTAATTCTGACACTTTGTTATTCTTCCCTGCAACTCCACTTCTTCCACTTCTGCACCTGTAACCTGCAATCACAAAAAGGGGGGTTGGGGGTTGTGGTGTTTAAAGGCTTGCCTCAGTCAAGCCCCAGAGAGACATTCAAGTCTTCCAAACATCATTTTCAGATAAAGAGTGTGTATCCCTACAGGATAGAGGCAAAAAATAATTGATAAATGATTAAAAACACAAATAAATGTCACCTTGGAGGTGTAGCGCACATATAAATGAAAACCTTTCACATCATGAGAAGATGAAGCCAAATCTGCATAACGAACACAATAACAAGACAAGTCTACTCTGTAATAATGAATATCTTGAATGCTCTAAAATCACAAGTGCGCCAAAAGTTCATAATCATCTTCTAGTTTGCAAATGAATCCCTAAACATGCTTAGATATGCATCTAAACACATTCCCGCTTTAATTTCATAATTCAAACTTAAGGTGTCGGCATAGGACCTAATTAACAGTCACATAACTGACACTTGAATTTAGGTCCTACCTAAAATAGGGTGAGACTAGGGCGCGGACGTCCAAGTCCTCCCTCCCTATTTATGTTAGGAGTTATCTTAATAGCACCCCTAGGTCCTATTTGTCATAAAACTTTAGGGTTTTCTCATCAAGAGTCAACAAGAATATGCAAGATGATTAAAATGCTTTCTAAAGGACCTGGGAGCTAAACATATGAGGGAAAAAGTCCTAGGGAGACATTTTCTGACGTAACATTTAGTTCTCAATTTAGTGTATGCATGAACACAAGGCCCATACATGCATTAAAGTATGATCAACAAACACAACAAACATGCCAGGCACTTAGAGCTAATGCATACACAAAGATTGAGAACTATTCCTAGCCCCCAATCTCAGGTAGACATTAGAGAAACAACATTGCAGACATGCCAAACACAATGAAGGTAGTAATAGGCACGCAAAACATGGAGAAGACAGTAACAGTCATGCAAAACACAGAGAAGACAACATTGAAGACACACAAAACAAAGTGAATATAGTAAATGTAGTGATTATTTCTTTTTCATTTTCATATATAAATGCAAATGCAAGTACATGGAAAGTAAACACACCACCCAAAATGTAGGAGGGACTCATTACCACATGTCTTTAGACTACATATGGGGTAGCAGACATGCAATACAAAACCTCGAGTGTAGGTGGAGCATGTCGCTACACTCACACAAGAGGGGAAAACATGCCATACAAAGCCTAAGTGGGGGTTAACCACACAAGGGGAAAACACACGGAATACATGAGTGCCATATAGCATGCCAAAGACATACTATACATCTAAAGCATGACAAACAAGGTGATGAAAGGAACTTATTGCTAAGCCCCAACCATCTCAAGCACGCTATAGGCACACCTGACGGTTGGACTTATGCCACAACAACTGCCAAAGACATGCTTAAGGGAGGATTGTCTTAGATCTAACCTCACCTACTTGGAGGACTTTTAAGATAAAAGGATGTGCACTAGCTCAAGAGATACACTATCTCACCTTGCGCAGAGGGCTTTTGAATAAAAGGATATGCATGTTATCTCGCCTTCGCAAAGGGCTTTATGATTGCAATAGAGATAAAGATGTGCATATTGCAAGTATGTGCCTAATTGGTGGTCATTGATGTCAACATATCTATGTTGTAATTGGTGTCAACTGTGCTCTTACTTTGTTGAGAATATTGAGAAAATTAGCCCCTCCAGTGATAACAATGTGTTGCAGTAGAAACAATGCATTACATGTAGAAGAACAGTCTAGAAGAATACTCCACATTTCTTGTAGAATAAATATCTTTACCTGTGGATCAGAATTTATTTAGAATCCTATTTAAAGATGTTATATATGAGTTTGAGCCTCCGGTATGAAGAATTGAGCGAGTTATGTTTACCAGAGTGAAAACAGGTTTTTCTGTGTGTTTGGTGGTGACAGGAAGAAAGTGTTTTGCTCCGCATTCCTTTGCATTTATGTATTTTGGTCTATAGTTCTAGAATTAAGTCTATAATGATGTTAAATGCCTTCAAGTGTAATGGTTCATGATTTGGTGGTCCGCAAGCTATCTTTTACTCATGACCGTGGCTGGCAGTGTTGTTATTGTGCTCCGGTTTGAAGAATCTTACTGATAGAGTTAGAGATTGTGCGGTTGTTCCTGGTAATTACAATGTGCTTGTGGATGTCTCCTGATCATGCTCCTACATTTGGACTGGTCCGCAAGGTGTAATTTAGATCATGCATGAAGCGTGTTCTTGAGAATATTTGTGTTAACATCAGTCTTAGCCGACCTGGTTGAATTCATCATCTGCAGAGATGCATCAAAGATTGTGATAGCGTGTTGTAGCACGGAAGATTGTGTTTGAGTCCCAGCTAAGGCATGGTGTGATCCATATACATTCTTACATTTTTTCCTTAGCTAAATTTGTATTAGGTCCAGACCTATTTTATGTATGTTCGTAATGCTGACCTTGGAGATTGTTTCAATGGTTGATAATTGTAATGCCAACCTTGATGATCATTCCAAGGTTGATGAAGTGTACAAATACTTGTAATTGAGTCGTGAAAATGTATTGAATTGTGAAGATGTGAAGATAGAAGTGAAGTAAGGTAGCAGAATAGAGCAAAGGTGTTTGTGCTTCAATGGAACTGAACCTTGGCATAGAGTAGATGCTGTTATCTCAGTTCAACCTTTTGGCAGTGAGCCTTCCTTTAGCAGTGAGCCATCCATAGGTAGTGAACCTTTCTTTGTAGTGAGCAATTTGGGTAGTGAGCCTCTATTTTTTGGTATTGATATAACTTATATATTTCTGTGGGCTAACACCCACCGTGGTTTTTCCCTTTTAGGGTTTTCCATGTAAACATTTGGTGTCTCATGTGTTGTTTATGCTTTTATGTTGAGTTTCTCATTTGATGCTTTCATGATTATATCTGAATATAAGTAATTGATAAGTTGATGATCATATTGGTTAAAAGTTTTAGGACAACTGATTCACCCCCCTCTTAGTTGTTCGGTGTAGTTCAACAATTGGTATCAGAGTAGGTTCCTCTAAAGAAAGCCTAACATCTTGAAGAAGATCTAGGATGTTTTATAAGAAGGAAGCTCCACATTTTGATGGGACAAATTATGCTCTTTGGAAGGTACGAATGAAAAGCCATCTTCTTTGTCTTGGTTATAAAGTATGGAAAGCTGCAGAAGTAAAATATACCATGCCTCCAAATGGTTTGAGGACTAAAGATGGAATCAAAGAATATGAGGTGGATGTCAAAGCAAAGGATGCTCTGCTAAGTTCCTTAAGCGACCCAGTGTTGACAAAAGTTGTGGACCTTGAAACTGCAAATGAGGTATGGGAGAAGCTGAAAAATCTATATGAAGGAGATGATTCTATAAAAGAAGCCAAGCTACAAAGTCTAAAAGTGAAATATGAGGGTTTGAAGATGAATGAAAATGAAAACATAACAACCTTTATGCAAAGAATTGATGAACTTGTCACTGGAATAAAGGGTATGGGAGGAACCCTCGGTGAAAGGAAGTTGTGATGAAAATTCTTAGATCACTACCAAAGTCATATAGTCACAAGGTAGCTGCAATTGAAGAATTCATGACTGTGAAAACTATTGACAGAGATCAGTTACTTGGAAAGCTTACAGCCTTTGAGATGAGAGAATTTGGTGATGCCCTGCCTAAAGTTGAATTAGCTTTTAAAGCCAGTACTTCAGTAGAGATCTCCAAAGCTGAGAAATACAAGGTGGATAATGACTTTGATGAAATTGAAGCTAACTTTGTTGAAAAGCTACAAAGAGGCTCCGATAAGTTCAAAGGTAAATTACCTTTCAAATGTTTCTCTTGTGGTAAAGTAGGTCATTATGCTTCTAGATGTCCTAAAAGAATTGAAAGAAATAAGAAGAAACATGAGAGCAGGCCTAGAGTTCCAAAGAAATGCTACTTTGTCAGAGATTTTGATGATGAAGGGGTGACTGATGATGAATCTAATGATGCTAATACTAGTGCAAATGAATGCTTGTTTATTACTATTAAAGAAGATCCTATGTCTACTAATTCTGCTAGCTGTGTGAAGGATGATAAACTAGTAGAAGAAAGTGCTTTGGCTATTCAGGTTGAGAAAGATAAGGATGAATGGATTATTGATAGTGGATGCTCACATCACATGACCAATGACAAAAGTAAGTAAGTTTGGAAAAGTATGATGGAGGACTGGCTAGGTTTGGAGATAATGCAGCTGGTAAGATTTGTGGAAAAGGATCTATTTCATTTGATGGAAAGCATAATACTGACAATGTTCTATATGTGAAGGGTTTGAAGCATATCTTTTGAGTGTTGGTCAGATGTGTGACAAAGGATATGGTCTAAGATTCAAAGATAATGGGTGCAAGATCATGGAAAGTTTTGAAACTGTGCTTGCTACCGGTAAGAAGACAAAAGGTAACATCTATCAATTGATAGGAATTAATGTTTATTGTTTATTGTCTCAGGTAGATGAAAGTTGGTTATGGCATAGAAGGATGTGTCATATAAACTTTGATAATCTGGTAAAGATAAGTTTAGGTCAGATTGTGAGAGATTTACCAAAACTTCTAAAACCATCCAACACAATCTGTAAGAAATATTAGTTAGGGAAGCAGACAAGAACAAGCTTCAAGAACAAAGAACAATTCTCTGTCAATTTGTTGGATCTAGTGCATACAGATCTATGTTGTCCTACAAGGGTGAGAAGTATAAAAGGGAATAGGTACTTCATGTTTCTTATTAATGATTACACTAGAATGACTTGGGTTATTTTTCTAAGAGATAAATCAGAAGCCCTAGAAAAGTTCAAATCTTTCAAGGCAATGGTTGAGAATGAAATAGAGTTGAAGATCAAATGCTTGAGATCTGATAGAGGAGGCGAGTTCACATCAAATGAATTCAACATTTTCTGTGAAGAACATGGGATAAAGAGACAATTGTCTGCACCTAGGACTCCTTAGAAGAATGGAGTTGTGGAAAGGAAGAACATGATAGTTTAGGAGGCTGCTAGGACAATGATGAAAGAAGAAAGTCCGCTGGAAGTCTTTTGGAAAGAAGCTATTCACACTATTGTCTACATCCAAAAAAGAGTTCAAGTGAAAGGTAATGGTACTAAAACTCCCTATGAATTGTGGAATGGAAGAATTCCCATAATAAAATATTTCAGAGTCTTTGGAAGCAAATGCTATATCAGGAGAGATGAAGATCTAGGAAAGTTTGATGCAAGGTGTGATGAAGGAATCTTTCTTGGATACTCTACCAAGAGTAAAGCTTACCGGTGCTACAACAAAAGGCTCAAAAAGATTGTTGAGAGTGCAAATGTGAAGGTAGATGAAGGCAAGGAAAGAATATCAGACCCAAGTTGTTATGAACCAGATGAACTTGTGACTATAGTAATTGAAGAGAAAGATAAGAAAGTAGACAATCAAGATGAAGAAGAGGCTCTAAAAAGTGTTGTCAAGACTCCCAGGTATGTAAGGATCAATCATTCTGAAGATCAGATTATAGGTGACAAGAACAAAGGTGTGATAACAAGAAGAAGAGCTGCAGAGGAACAAGTCAATTACTGTTTGCTTTGAAAGATTGAACTAAAAACTGTGAATGAAGCATGCAATGATGAAAATTGGGTAAAGGCAATGGAGTAAGAACTATTGCAGATAGAAAAAAATGAAACTTGGGAATTAGGTCCTAGACCTGCTGACAAAAATGTTATTGGAACAAAATGGGTCTTCAGGAACAAGTTGAATGAAAATGGAGAAGTTGTAAGGAATAAAGCAAGACTTATATGCAAAGGATATTCTCAAATTGAAGGGATAGATTTTGAAGAAACCTTTTCCCCAGTAGCTTGGATTAAAGCAATTAGAATGTTTCTAGCATTTGTAGTCCATAAAGATTTTAAGGTATATCAGATGGATGTGAAATCTACCTTGTTGAATGGTGAATTAGAAGAGGAAGTATACATTGAGCAACTGGAGGGATTCCAATTATCAAATCAAGGTGATATGGTATGCAGGTTGAAGAAAGCATTGTATGGACTCAAACAAGCTCCTAGAGACTAGTATGCAAGGTTAGATAGGTATTTATTACAATTAAGATTTAGTAAAGGCACTGCAGATAGCAATCTGTACTTAAAAATCAATGATGATCATTCTTGATTGTTGAGGTCTTTGTTGATGACATTATCTTTGGAGAAAATGAAGGTATGTGCATAAGGTTTTTTGGTGAGATGAAAAGTGAATTTGAAATGTCCATGTTTGTTGAAATGAATTTCTTTTTGGGTTTGCAAATTAATCAATTAGATAAAGGAATCTTCATATCTCAATCTAAGTATGTGAAAGAGTTTTTGAAGAAGTTTGGGATGGAAGACTCTAAACCGGTATGTACTCCCATGGTGACTAGTTGCAAGTTGAGCAAAACTGATGAATCACCTAAGGCTGATAAAAAAAATATAGATCCATGATTGGAGGATTGCTTTATCTAACTCAAACCAGACCTAATATTATGCATGCGGTTTGTCTTGTTGCAAGGTTTCAAGCTGATCCAAGAGAATCACATGTGATGGCAGTTAAGAGAATCTTGAGGTATTTGAAAGGTACTCTGAATTATGGCTTATGGTATCCAAAGGACAATGATTTCAGTCTTAGTGCTTGTACAGATGCAGATTATGCTGAAGATGTTGATGAAAGAAAGAGTACAAGTGGAGGTGCCTTCTTCTTGGGTAATAGATTGGTCTCATGGCTGAGCAAGAAATAAGATTCAATATCTTTGTCAACTACAGAAGCAGAGTATATTGCAGCAACATGTTGTTGCACTCAAGTATTATGGATGAAGTAGACTCTGAAGGATATAAGAGTTGTGTATGAAGATCCAATTGCAATCTTTTGTGACAATACAAGTGCCATAAACATTTCAAAGAATCTAGTGATGCACTCAAGAACAAAGAACATATCAATAATGTATCACTTTTTGAGAGAGAAGGTGATAGAGAATGAAGTAAAGTTGGAATATGTGTCCACAAAGGATCAGATTGCAGGTATTTTCACTAAGCTTCTACCTAAAGATACCTTTGAGTATCTCAAAGAAAAGCTAGGGGTCATTACCCCTCCTATCCTGAACTAAGATGCATAGGAATGCATCAATCCAGTGGAGCTCAAAGTGTCATTCTTTGATTTGGATTGATGTTCTGAAGGCTACCTATCAGGGGGAGTAGCTAAATGTTTTTGGTAAAGTAAATGGATTAGAGCAGCAACATGCAAGTATGTGCCCTTTACCATTGATGTCAAAGGGGGAGAGAAATCATGTGAAAAACTCAGGGGTAGAAAGAATGCAAATGTGTAAAGAGAAAGGGGGAGAATTTTGTCTTGGTGGTTTTTTTAGTTTTTCACATCATATGTTGCCATCAATGACAAAGGGGGAGATTGTTGCAAGTATGTGCCTAATCAGTGTTGTCATTGATGTCAACATATCTGTGTTGTCATTGGTGTCAACTGTGCTTTTACTTTGTTGAGGATATTGAGAAAATTAGCCCCTCCGGTCATAACAATGTGTTGCAGTAGAAATAGTGCATTACATGCAGAAGAACAGTCTAGAAGAATGCTCTGCATTTCCTGTAGAATAAATATCTTTACTTGCAGATCATAATTTATTTAGAAGCCTGTCTGAAGATGTTATATTCTGAGTTTGAGCCTCCAATATGAAGAATTGCATGAGTTATGTTCACCAAAGTGAAAACAACTTTTTTCTATGTGTTTTGTGGTGACAGGGAGAAAGTGTTTTGCTCTGCATTTAAGTATTTTGGTTTGCGGTTTTGGAAGAAAGTCTGTTATGATGTTAAATTCCTTCAAGTGTAATGGTTCAAGATTTGGTGGTCTGCAAGCTATCTTTTACTCATGACAGTGGCTGGCAGTGTTGTTCTTGTGCTCTGGTTTGAAGAATCTTACTGATAGAGTTGTTAGAGATCATGTAGTTGTTCCTAGTGATTACAATGTGCTTGTGAATGTCTCCTGATCATGCTTCTACATTTGGATTGGTCTACAAGGTGTAATTCAGATTGTGCATGAAGCGTGTTCTTGAGAATACTTGTGCTAACATCAGTCTTGACCGACCTGGTTGAATTCATCATTTGCGGAGATGCATCGAAGATTGTGATAGCGTGTTGTAGTGTGGAAGATTGTGTTTGAGTCCCAACTAAGGCGTGTCGTGATCTGCATACATTCTTACATCTTTTTCTTAGCTAAATTTGTATTGGGTCCAAACCTATTTTATGTATGTTTGTAATGCTGGCCTTGGAGATTGTTCCAATGGTTGATGATTGTAATGCCAACCTTGATGATCATTCCAAGGTTGATGAAGTGTATAAATACTTGTAATTGAGTCGTGAAAATGTATCGAAGTGTGAAGATGCAAAGATAGAAGCAAAGTAAGGTAGCAGAGTAGAGCAGAGGTGTTTGTGCTTCAATGGAACTGAACCTTGGCATAGAGTAGATGCTGTTATCTTAGTTCAACCTTTTGGCATTGAGCCTCCTTTTAGCAGTGAGCCTTCCTTTGGCAATGAGCCATCCATAGGCAGTGAGCCTTTCTTTGCAGTGAGAAATTTGGGTAGTGAGCCTCTATTTTTTGGATTGATATAACTTACATATTTTTGTGGGCTAACACCCACTGTCATTTTTCCCTTTTAGGGTTTTCCACATAAAAATCTGGTGTCTCCTATGTTGTTTATGCTTTTGTGTTGAGATTCTCATTTGATGCTTTCATGATTATATCTGAATATAAGTAATTGATAAGTTGATGATCATATTTGGTTAAAAGTTTTAGGACAACTGATTCACCCCCTGTCTTAGTTGTCTGATGCAATTCAACAGTGCACTCGCGCTGGAGATACAACATCCCACCTCCATAGAGGGCTTACAAACACGCTTCGTTAGTACCAAAATCATCAAATAGCTTACCTTATATGCCCCCACCTTAAGGTGGTTGATATCATGTACCGATATCGAGCACTTTAATGTAGAGAGAAAACACACAAGGGAACAAGAGCTCACGCAAAGCCCATGCCCCCAGAGGTGACATGTACTTTACAATCACTGAATGTTCCCACAAACACACAATGTACTAAGATCACTACAATGCATGAAAACAATCACATAAAGAGTCAAGGCTATACTAAGGGTTTGAAATCTGAGTATAACCATGGGGCTATACTGCAGAAATCTTAGAATCGAGTGTAACCAAGGCGAGATTCAAAGTGCATGGAGTAGTTGCATTGTTATGGTTTGTTAGCACGATAAGACAACATCAAAATATCACAAGGAGTGATTCTACTATCCAAGCGTCAGATAATATATATCAACCCCATCATCATTTATGGACTAGGTCCATTTTTGCTTATTCATTGAAGGGACACATGGTCCTTATCAGTCTTATTTGTTTTTTGTCATCTGCTGCTAGATTGAATCACTAGAAGAAGGTAAACAATAGGGTGCCCCTAGGTCACCAACCGCAATGTTATGCCCCTAAGATAGAACACACAACAATCAAAATAGAGGAGAAGCTAGATAGAAGAATGATGATACAAATAGAAGAAGGGCCACAATAGAGACAGTCTCCTAGTATCCTTGACCTTACAAGAGTATCAAGCATCATCCTAGGAGGCCTAAACAACACATAACACGTTACAGGGGGAACACAACACAAGAGGAAAAGGTTAGAAATACTTACCTAATACAACCCAATGTTAAGAACATACATATCTAGGAGAAGGCCACCCTTGAGAGCAATAATATTTTCTACAATGAGTGTGGCTTAAAGAGGGAGGAATATTTACCTGTTTCAGTGGGATATTTCTTGGTGGACAATTGTTGTCTATCAGCCTAGGATATCTCGCATGTCATTTGGGTCTTGTTGATATCATATTAACATTTAATTTAGGATGACGAGAGGCTTTGGTAGGCTTTAAAGAACGGTATCCTATACCGGCTATGTAATTAATTCCAGCAACTTGTAAAGCTACTCTGATTCATTGTTGATTTACACCGCAACCATTACCTACATAGTCATTATTTTTGTACAAAATTTGAAATCCACAACCATATAGAGAGTCCATTTCTTTAGAAGAAGGTGAAGCATCATAGGTATCATAATTTGTAGTATAAGTAAGAGTATTGTCTTTATTTTCTTCGAAGGAGGCTTTGGTTTTCTTAGGTGTTTCTAAAGTTTGCTTAGATGAGATCGATGCGAATTTTGATTTGTTAGGGTTATTAAGTTTATATTCCCCTACACTGCAAGGATTAAAATCTAATGAACTCCAATCGTCACCAAAAAGTGCATGTGATGTTTTAGAGTCTTGCGCAACATTATCCGTGGCAAGAGGCGTTGATGAATCAACTCATAAGTTGTTTAGACTTTACTAATTGTTTACTTATTTTTGTGTTTCAATATGTAAGCAATTATCTAGTTTAGGATTAGCTTGTATGGTGTGGATCTTGTTTTGATAGATAAACTTTATTGATCTATGAAGGGTAGACAGAACTATCCCCATGGCATGAATCCATGATCTACCGAGAATCATATTATATGAAAGTGAATTGGGCATGACATGCAAAAGGGTAGATAATGTCACGGGTCCAACCTTTACGGGTAAAGTTATAGTACCCACTGATTGTCTACCAACATTATCAAAGCTGTAGATGCTAATTATATCTAGTTTAACCAAAGAGGTATCAACCTTAATCCCATGTAACAAATCAATACCACGAACATTAAGAGCCAATCCATTGTCAATCATAACTCGCTTCATCAAATTTTTAATTATCATGACAAAGATTATAAGAGGATCATATTGGTTTTAAACTTCAGCTGACGGTAATTCATGTGTTTGAAAGAGAATATCCATTTTTGTTGCATGCATACTATCTAATATAGATGCTACGTCATTAGGTTTAGCAGTAGGTGGTACAATCAACTTTTGTAAAGCTTCTTGGAGCATTCCATGGTATTTAGGTGATGTTTGTATTAAATCCCAAAGAGAGATCTTAGCTAGAGTAGCGCGAAGCTATTCGACAAGATCATATATTTGACCACCTTTTTGAGTAAGACGAGGTGCCGGAGGGAGCATAGGTTGAGAACATGGAAGAGAGATGGGCACATGAGGTGCTTGCTTACTTTTCTTTATTACTACGGGTGTTGTATGTGTGAGAAATCACATTGTGGTGTGGTTGTTGCAACACATTTCGAACACCTTGATTTCTTTGAGTAATTTGTCTTGCATAGTTTAGGATGTAATCCAAGGGTCAAGCTGGTTTTCAATCACCTTGAACTGTAATCACTGGTTTTAAGCAAGAAGGTGCACTAGGTGCCCCTCGCACAACCATCTTAGGAATATTGCTACAAAGTCTATTAGTGAAGATCGAATTAACATTGTAGACACCTAAAAATGTCTTCATCATTAAACCGACTCTCGACATCCCTAAGCATACCAATTCCCCTTCTAATTAATTAATTAAACTTTTATTTAATTAATTATCCCTTCATCACCTAATTTTTCATCATTTTACCCCCTACAATTGGATTAATTTAATTAATTCAATAGTTCAACCTTACCTGATTGATTAAATAAATATGCAAATATTTATTTGATTAATTTCTCTTCTTCATTAAATCCAATTAATTATTTAAATCATGTTTAACTATTTAATTCAGCTTATTAATTAACCTATCCCTACCCTAGGTGATTAAATACTCATTATTTAATTACCTACCTTAACCTACATCATCCTAGCCTTAAGATTAAGTAAGTAAATCATTAATTAATTAATATTATCCTCCCACTAATCCATTTGCTAATTTATTCCAGCCATATTAATTAGGTTAATCACCTCAATTAATTTGGTCAAACCCTCATTAACACTTCTCCCTACAACCCATGAATAAAAAATTGATTTCCATGTCAAATAAATCAATTTTTAATACCCATTTGTCATAATCTTCATTAAATACCTCTTACACCCCTTACACATTTCATAACTCATTAATATCCACTCTTCCCCAAATAAATTTTAAATTCATTTTACTCTTCCTCATATTAATTTTTAATTCACAAATAATCCATCTCACCCAACCTCATTTATGGACCCCTCTTCCCAAGATGAATTAAAAATTCATCTTTATTCTCATCCCTTCATTTTTCAAGATTGAATCTAGGCCCGCCACATCATCTTCATTCTCCACCATTGATCTCTCAAATCAATCTCCACCCTTGGATCAAAATCTCTCCAAAAATCCTATAAATACACCATCTCTCAAGCCATTTTTCATTCACAATTTGAGTAGTGTTATTATGCTAAAATCTTGAGCTAGTCTAAGTGTGAGTTGCATAGCTTGAGAGAATTTCACATCTCATTTGAGCATCTAGGGTACATCTTGGAGCATTGGGTGCAAGCTCCTTCACCCTTCTTAGATTGGGTCTTCACATTGATGTATAAATCTTTGTTTTGAATGCATTTGATTTATGTTTTTTTTACCTTGATTTGGATTCACTAATCACATTGGCACACCCGGTGGGACCCACAAGGTCTCAATCTAACTTTATGTTGTGAGTTTTGTTATTAAAGCCATGTTTTGTAGGTTCTAGTGCCAAATGCCCTCTGTTTAGTGCTATTTCTTCTTAAAGTAGCGCCATTTTATGGTTTTTTGGCGCTATTTCACAGTTGTGTAGTGCTATTTCTACCTACGCTAGCATCATTTTCTTGCGATAATTCATCCCAATTTTTTTGCACTAACGTTTGATTTCCCTTGGTTTTTGGTGTTTTGTAGGCTTTTGGGATCAAATTACTCTCTGTTTTGATAGGAAAATTATAGAGATAAGGGGAGGTTATGGCAATTTTTTGAGAAAATTTTGTATTCAAAGAACCACTCTATCTTTGTTTTAAAAATAATCAAAAAACACTAAGAACAAAGAATTAGTTTGTTTATTTTGATAAAACAATCAATAAACAACTTAACAAACTCACTAAACAAACTTATTTTGAGAAAACAACTTTGTTTTTTAAGAATTTTCAACTTCTGTCTTGTATTAGCGCTAAATAGACTTAGATTGGCACCATTTTGAAGTACTCTGATGCCTTTTTCAATTACAATGCTATTTTCATTATTGTTGACGCTATTTCCTTTATGAGTGCCATCTTAATCTGTTTCAGTGCTATTTGTAATATCAGTGCTATTTGTAATGATTGTAGCGCAATCTGTAAATCAGGCACAATCTAAGATTATTGTAGCACTATAGTTAGGTTTTGTTCTGGGTTCTGAATATTAGCACCATTTTAGGTTTTATCAGTGCTATTTTTCTCTGTTCTAGCGCTATTTTTCTATACTGACATTGGGCTTTGTGCAAGGAAATTTCTTTGATCTGGAGGCTTTTTTACATCTGTCCAAGACCATCAATTGCAAACTATTAACATATCTGCAGGGTTTTTAGATTAAAACAAACACTTTCTTTGGGTGCATTTAAAAAGAACCCTTGCATGTTAGTTTGGAAAACACTTCAATTGGTGCACTAAAATCAATCAATTGGTTTATCAAACAAACAACAAACACACTTCAATTGGTGCTAATAAAAAGAATCCTTGTGTGCCTTAGTGTAGAAAAAACATTTGATTTTGGGGCTCTAAAATTAACAAGTGCTTGCAAACAAACTTAGGAACATTTCAATTTGGGATTAAAAAGAACATTAGTAAGTGTTTGCCGTGCTTGGTGTGCTTGCACATTGTGTTTTCCAAAGGGTCTAGAATTGAAGTATCCTCTCCCCTCGCCTTGCAAAAGGATCTTGGGTGTAAAAGAAATGATTCTAACACTCTTTCTTTGTCTAGGCCGTGGGCTTGCTTTTGAGACACATCTGAAAGGAGAACTCACTAGCGACCCTGAGCGGTACTTTCATCCGGTTTGCTACATGTAAATTAGGATAAGGTGAAAGCCAAGTCCAAATTGGTATTAGCGTATACCATTCGATTCTAGCTTGAAAGGGAGTAGTACCTTGTGTATATGAAACCCCTAGTAGAGCTAGTAAAAACCTTAAGTGGTTTATCAAATGCTCGTATCGTGCCAATCCCTTGGACGTTCCCCCACTACGAACCTTTGTTTTAGTGGCCCAAATCCTTCTAATTGTTGGTGCAAAAGGTGGGACCTTTGAAGCCGCCCTGATTCTTGTGGTTCTTAGTAGAGATAACAGGGACAATCCTAAGGTTTGGTGGGGGTACAAGCCTTGGGAAACCCTGATCTTGGTATGCATGAGAAGTGAGTACCGTGGAGGGGAGCCGGTGCTACCAAGATCCTGAAGCTATCCGCTTTGAATAGGCACAGCCAGGGGATCCAACAAGTATTGTCCTATCCTCGCTTTAGTTGTGCAAAGTGCTTGTTAAAATCTTTACATCTTTTCACAAACAAAATCTTTGGCTATTGTGTTCTATTGTGCTTGAAGTGTTTACAAAACTTGCCAAGAAATCAACAACATTTGAGACCACATTTTAATCCACCCATTTCAAGCATCCATTTCAACCACACCACATCCCTTTTAATCCAAAATTTAACAAGCATACCTCCATTTTGACCTTAGAGAATTAATCATTACCTTCATTGGACACTTTTATCATACCTTTAATCCGTTCATTTCCATAGCTTCTCATCCTCCTTGATTTTTGCATACTCTTTGGACCAAATAGCATCCTTCTACAAATCCATTCCCAAATCCATTTGCTTCCTCCATCCAAAGCACACCCAAAATCCTTTAAACCAAAAATCAATAAAAAAACCATCAACCAACATCCAAAAAATCAATCTTGAGCTAAAGTTGAATCTAGGTTTCATTCTTCACATCTTATTTTGCTTGATAGGTCATTAGTCTACCTTCAAGTAGAATAATCATCCCTCTTTGTGTAAGGTCATAAGTCTACCCAAAACAAGGAGACAACATCCATTGTGCAACACCTAAATCTAGATCTTACTTGAGCTTATTTGTTGACTTCCAAATCCCTTTTCAAGAACATCATCCAAATCTCTCATACCAAACATCTAGTTCATCTAAGCTTTCATCCCCCAAATCAACATCAAAATCTCTTCCATCAAATCATCCCCAAACAAATCCCATCTACCCTCCATCATTTTGGTCCAAATTTCTTGTAAATCAACATCATCCACTCATACCATCCTTAGGTTAACACCTTTTTGAGATTTATATCCTAAAAGTGAAAATCTATCCTTATCACACCATAATCTCCTTTCATCTTTAGATTTAGATTATAAGGAGTGTGCTCTCTTACATCTAAATCTTTATTCCATTCCATTACCACATCCTCTTTGGGTCCAACAAATCAAACCAAATTCTCTAAGGTCTCCACCTTTCAACCACCTCAAAATCAAAATCCATACACTTGCATGCCCATAACTAGATCCCAACACAAGAAGAATCAAGAAATGGCCAACTTTGGACACAACATGGGCACAGGGATGCCTCCAACCAACGAAAGCAATGTACCAATTGAATAACAAACATACAACATACCTTTGGTCTTCCAATTCCCGTCATATAATCCCAATGAAAACCCCTTCCATTTCTTGCAACCTCAACCACCACAACCACCCACCCAAAACACCCCTACCATAAACCAAATAGATCAAGATGTCATAAGCTTTACACAATATTTTGATAGCATGGATATGCTTGACAAAGTCTTAAGGTCAGATCCAAATAGATATCTTGATTACCTCAAAATTGGTGCCCAACCACCCCACAACACGACATCATCCCAACCATCCACATCTAACAACAATCCTACGACATCCTCTCAACCATCTAAATCGAACACCCAACCTACCATCTCTCAAACTTAAACCCCCACTGTATCTACCACTCTCACAAGCTCTAATGTTTCCGCATCTACCACTCCCACAAGTTCTAACATTATCACATCTACTATTCCCACTAACATATCCATCGCATCTAATGTCTCCAATCCTACCATCTCCAAACCCATCGTCACATCCACTACCATATCAAACGTAAATCCTTCCATTCCCCAAATCACCTTGGGCATCCACAAGTGTGCCTCCACTTAACCCCCATACCGTAGCTTACATAAGCCAATTCTTACAACCACCTCACAACAACGTCAATTCATCTAATGTCAATCCATCCAATGTCAACCCATCCCATCTCACGTATGTACAAAATCCTGTAGTATCGTCAACACAACATAATCCCAATCCCTAATTTCCACCTCATGTCCTCCAACAAATCCATGCTTACCAACAATACCTTGTGCAACTTAACCAAAATACCATACCACAAAATCAAAACATCATACCCCAAAACCAAAACCTCACTCACCAAAATCAAACAAACCAATATCAAACTCCGCCCAACCTACAACATCTCATCAACCAATAAACATACCTCCCACAAACACCACCAACTCTGGACCTAACAAGTGTGGTACAAACATTGATCCAAAAGGTAGACTATTTGCAAACTAGGGGCAAATACAAACATTATTCTTTCGAGGATATTTGTCCCTACCCATTCGATCGGACACTATACATGCCTCCTTTTCCCAAGAACTTTGAAACACCAAAATTTGATAAATATAAGGGAAAAGGAGACCCTAGGGATAACCTTAGGGAGTTCTACCTCGCTTTCCTATAAGTCTTGAACAACGACACCTATCTAATGAGACTTTTTCCTAGGATCCTCAGCGGTCAAGCTGCTGAGTGGTTTGCACATCTTCCCCTGGGCATTAGGTCTTTCCCTGAGCTCACAGAGAAATTTGTCAACCACTTCTCCTATAATTTCAAACATGAAATATCCATGACGGACCTTTGCAATACTAAACAAAAGAGAGAAGAATCCTTCGCTTCATTCTTGCAGAGGTGGAGAGGCTTAGCAAGCAAACTCCCTTGGCCGATTCCCAAGAAGCAATTAGTCACCATGTTTGTGACTAATCTAAACCAAGAAACAAGGTTCCATCTACAAATCCTTTGCGTATCTACTTTCAAAGAAGTCATCGACAAGGGTACTACCATCGAAAGAGCCCTTATTGCCAAGGGTTCGATCAAACTATATGACAACAAGCCCTATAACAACAACAACAAGGTCAACATAAATGTCCCCAATGCAAACAACAATAACAAGCAATCAAATGAGAAATCATGCTTTTGGGGAAAGAACAAAAATGCTCTCAACGACGGCATCACCGATGTGAAGGCCGTCTAACATGTACAAAACCAAGCACCCCCAAGTACATACACCGCCAATATAAATATTCCAAAAGGTCAACCTAAGCAAAACAAACCTCAGAGGCAATTTACACCCCTAGGGGAACCAATCGAAGATATCCTCGATAGATGTCTAAAGAATGATTTAGTAACTCTCCTACCCATTAAGCCCCACCAAGAAAGTGAACTCAAAGCCGCATGGTACAATTAAAATGACTATTATGACTACCACCACATTGTGGGCCATAAGACATCTGATTGCATGAAATTAAAACATTGTATACAAGACCTCATAGATCAAAAGAAAGTCAATCTCGAGAAAATGAACCAACCATCACCCAACACCAATTTGGGAGCTTACAAGGATCTGCTACCTAATCAAAACAAAGCCTCATCTTCTAATCAAGTCTACAGTATCACTCCACCTTCTGCTTCCTATGATTCCGTCAGAGGTTGTATAGAAGCATCATCCAGCTATATCAACACAATCACTATTCGGGCTCAAGCACCTGATTGTGCCGTTACAACCTGTCGTGGCTATGTATCCATCTGCATAGCCCCTACCACTGATAAAACACTTCCATCCACATCAAAGGCTCAACCCAATTGTCCATCCATTCTCCCATCACCTACCAATAAGTACAACCTCCTAGATCATCTAGGAAAGACCCCTGCACAGATCTCCATCCTTGAGCTCCTTCATAAATCGCCTCTCCACAAAGAAGTCCTCAACAAGGCTCTAATGGAAACCCAAGTTCCTACAAACTTAAATGTGGACAAATTCCAAGCCATGGTGGGCCATATCGCCACACCCCATCATCTCACTTTCTTGGAAAAGGATCTCCCTGCCTTCGACAATCTACATAACGATGCCTTGCATATCGAAGTCCGCATCCATAAACATATCATCAAAAGAGTCTTAATAGATGGTGGCTCCGGCCTAAACCTGTGCACTCTAAAATTGTTAAAACACTTTGGATATTCGGATGTGGTTGTGGACACTAGTGAATGTATAACCATCAAGGGGTACGATGACATCGAAAGATTGTCTGAGGGCACTATCAAACTCCCCATCCAAGTAGGGCAAAAGATAATGGAAACAAAATGTTAGGTTCTTGATCTTGACATCCCCTACAACATTCTTCTCAGCCGACCATGGATCCATGCCATGCAAGCCATCCTCTCCACATTCCATCAATGTCTAAAGTTCCCACACAATGGCACGGAAGTAACCATCTATGCCGACCCCTGCCCCTTCTAATACTGCAGTTTCTTGGAAGGACACGACCACACTTTCTGCCCATACAATAAAGCTATCACAAAAACCACTTCCCAAACTGATCCCACAACATCCACCTCATATATCGACCCTTCCAATGTTGCTTCCACTTCATCCCTAACAACCCCGCCACCTAAGGTCAAGGTCAAGATCACTGACATGGGATGTGGAGAATATGACCTACATGGTACCTTTTGTGTAGGGACTCTAGCCAATCCTAAGATGTTCAGTGCCTCAAAAGAGGGAGAAGTCTCAATAGTAGTTATCAAATGCAAGCCATCCTTGACCTTTGAAAAGAAGCACCTTCTTGACCAAGACGTGCTTGAGGACATATCATCGTGGTTGTATAAAGATGAAGAAATAGAACAAGAAGCCCCTACCATACCATCCGAAATATATGGCAAAGGGTTAGAAATCATCAAAAACATGGGCTACAAAGGATAAGGAAGTATCGGCCTTTATGAATAAGGGATCATAGAACTAGTTCAAGCAATGAGGAATCCCTACACCCAAGGGTTAGGGTATGGTCAACGGCAACGTATCCTCACTAGTGGTGAATGTATTTTAGCTGAGGTTGCTACGGTTTCTCCTGAGGTCGATAACATCAATGAAGTAGGCCATTAAGACTCTTTAGCAACTTCGCCGAATTATTTGAATCATCCATATGCACCATCTACACAGTCACCACCCTAGCATCTTCATCCAATGACCCACCCCTTGTATACCTGAATCTCATCGATTGGGACCAACAAGGACCTCCTATCTTTGATGTAACACAAAATGATGAAGCCACAGTAGAAATGATGGGGGTCAGGGATCATTTCCCCCTGGGAGATCACAAAGCCAACTAGATAATGGAACTTAACACATCTGCCTATTTCGGTGAAACCACCCATGTTTCTAGTAGCAAAAATATAAGAATAAAAACAACATCCCCTAGTGAAAACCACTCAGTGGCACTTTCAGATGATAAAAAAGTAAAAATAAAGGACGTATCTACTGGTGAAAACCTCTATGAGGTGCCAGGAGATGGAAGCATGGGCCTTCCCCAAATAGACAAAGTATATCCTGACAGGTCATCGATCCTCATCGAGCCATCACAGGAGATGAATCTTGGGACCGAAGAAGCACCTAAAATCACTTTCAGAGTAGAATCCCTCACCATAAAAGAGAAGGAAAATTTATTAGCATTCTTCAAACGGAGAAACCATAACTTTGCATGGACATAGGCTGACATGCCAGGGTTGGATTCGGCCTTGGTTGTTCATCATCTTGCGGTATGACCCGATGCAAAACTAGTGAAACAGAAGTTAAGAAAGATGAACCCTCAGGTTGTGCTCCTAGTTAAAGCAGAATTGAAGAAACTATTAGATGTGGGGTTCATTCGACCAATAGACTATCCAGAATGGGTCTCTAATCTAGTACTAGTGGCAAAACCTGATGGTCACATCTGATGTTGCACCGACATCTGAGATCTCAACAAGGCATGTCCTAAGGACAACTTCCCCCTACCTAATATCGGCATCATAGTGGACCTCACTGCAGGACATAAGATGCTATCACTAATGAATGGATTTGTTGGGTACAATTAGATGAAAATTGCGGAAGAAGACCAATATAAGACATCCTTCATCTGCCCATGGGGGACATACTGTTGGGTAGTAATGCCATTCGGCCTGAAGAATGTAGGGGCGACTTATCAACGTGCTATGACCGTCATCTTCCATGACCTTTTCCACCACATCATGGAAGATTATGTGGATGACCTATTAGGGAAATCAAAGAAAAGAGAGGAACACTTGGACATGCTAGCAAAGATCTTTGACAGGTTGGAGCAATATAATGTACGGCTGAATACAAAGAAATGTTTTTTTGGGGTTACCTCAGGAAAGATTTTGGGATACATAGTCTCTAGAAGAGGAATTGAGGTAGATCCTACTAAAGTCAAACCCATCACATAGATGCCTCCTCTTAAGATAGTGAAATAACTACAAAGTCTACAAGGGAAACTCTAGTCCATCCGTCGGTTTATTGCTCAGCTTGCCGATAAGTGTCAACCTTTCCAGCACCTGCTCAGAAAGAATATAGCTTTTGTCTGGGACAATCAATGCCAGGATGACTTTGACTAGTTGAAAGAATACTTGGCTAATCCCCCTATTCTCACCCCACCAAGGCAAGGAGAGCCCCTCCTTTTGTACATCTTAGCAACTAAAACTGCTATAGGCATTTTGTTAGTACAACATGATGAACAAGGGAAAGAAAGGGCTATATATTATATTAACTGGACTTTGGTAACCTATGAGCTAAATTACACACCCATTGAACGAGCATGTCTAGCCGTCATCTTCACTTCATAAAAATAAAGACATTACATTCTTAATCACAAAACTAATCTCATCGCCAAGATTGATCTGCTAAAATATTTGCTAAACAGAGTTGCTCTTATTGGAAGAATGGAAAAATGGGTCATGATCCTCAGTGAATTTGACAATGAATACATAGAGAGAAAGGCTATCAAAGGACAGGTCATTGCCAATCAATTGGCTGAAGCACCTATTCCTGCAAAGCATCCTACACTTGCAGAGTTCCCTGATGAAGCCATATTGACAATAGCACCAGCAATAGAAACATGGAAAATGTATTTCAATGGGTCATATACACATAGAGGCTCGGGGGCAGGCATCTTGTTTATTACTCCTTAAGGTGACACCATCCCTAAATAATTCAAAATTACATTTCCATGTACCAACAACTTGGCAGAATATGAGGCCCTCATCACAGGTCTCCGAATGGCAATCAAATGGGAAATTGAAAAGCTGACAATATATGGCGACTCCCAACTGGTCATCCAACAAGTAAACAATGAGTACAAAACTAAGGATGACAAACTCCTGCCTTACAAGAAGATGGTCGATGACTTCAAAGAATATTTTGATGATATTCACTTTGAACAAATCCCAAGGCTCAACAACAAATCTGTAGATGCCATGGCAATAATCAGATCTCTGGTTGATATGAAGAAAGATAGCAAGAAGTGTGAGTTCCTGATCGAAGAGCTCCCTATTCCAGCATATGATGTTCCCCAATCATAGCTAGTGTGTGAAATTGTTGGTCCCTTATCCCCATGGTATCAAGAGACTTATCTGTACCTCCATGATAACATCATTCCCCATAACTTATTCGCCTTGCAATGAAAAAGCTTCATCTGCCGAGCCTCCCGCTTCCTCCTCGTAGGCAACACCCTATACAAAAGGAGTCTTGATGGCATGCTTTTACGATGTTTAGACTCTAGAGAAGCCAAAGTATCCTTCCAAGAGGTACATGAATGAATTTTTGGGGCACATTCAAGTGGGCCTACTCTAGCTAAGAAGATCCTGAGAACCGGGTACTATTGGCCAACCATGGAACAAGACGCCTACCGGTTTGTAAAGAAGTGCTTGCCATGTCAACAACATGGAGATCTCATTCATGCCCCATTGCAAGAATTACAACCAATTATGACTCCGTGGCCCTTCTCACAGTGGGGGCTCGACCTCCTAGGGAAAATCCATACACCATTATCCAATGGCCATAAATTCATCATCACTACTATCGAATACTTCACTAAGTGGGTGGAAGCAATACCACTCACTTTACTACTGGAACACAAATATCCAAGTTCATCCTCCACTATATCATATGTCATTACGACATCCTCCATTCCATCATCACTGACAATGGAAAACCATTCAAGAACCAGGAAGTCTGCACCTTGTGTGAGAAATTCCAAATCCAACACCACTTCTCCACCCCATATTACCCTCAAGGTAATGGTCAAGCAGAAGCTTCAAATAAAACCATCCCCCGCATTCTAAAGAAGACGATTAATGAAGTTGGCCATGACTGGCACCTTCAACTCAATCCCGCCCTATGGGCCTATCACACAAGCATCCGTACACCCACAGGAGCCACTCTATATTCCCTTGTATTCAGATTTGAAGCCATCTTACCTATTGAGGTCGAGCTCCCATCTTAAGAGTATCTCTTTAAAACATCATCACTAATTAAGAAAACCAAGTTGCAAGGTTGCATGAGCTAGAATTACTGGATGAGAAATGTCTGGATGCACTAAACCATCCGCAAGCCTACCAAAATCGCCTCAGAAGAAGCTATCACAAGAAAATCAAGAACCAAAAATTTGAAGTTGGTGACCTTGTCCTCATGGAAAATTAGAAGAATTTGCAAGAATGCCCTAAGAAAGGAAAATTTGAACCTAATTGGTTAGGACCCTATGTCATCACAGCCAGCTATAGATCAGGAGCATATCAACTTGCAACACCTGAGGGGTAGCCTCTGGAGGAGCCTATGAACATTCTGCATTTGAAAAAGTTCTATGCATAACCCATCAAGTATCCCAAGCAAAAAAAAAAAATCCAAAACATAAAAAAAAAGTCAAGAAAAACCTTACTGCAATAAAGATGTCCAATGGTGAAAATCACTTCGATGATGCCTTGGATTGGTACCATGGTGAAAACCTATTTCAGGTGCCATGCGTAGTGGCTGGTCCTACCATCTAATAAGTACTCTTTCTATCACGACACTCCATACCAAAACACCTTCCATGCCTTGGAATTCTAACACATCAATTACCCACCCAAGGCTAATTCATGATACAGAGATCCTTGTAAGCTTCCTTCTGTATAGATAAAATCAGAAAAATCCAAAAACATTAGAAAATCAGAAAAATCCAAAAACATTAGAAAATCAGAAAAATCCAAAAACATTAGAAAATTAAAAAAAATTCCAAAAATCCACTTTCATGACATCATCATGATTCCCAACATACTCACAATCACCCACAATCATCATCTTATCATCAATATCCATCCTAAACCATTCCCACATCATCAAGTCTTGCCAGGACTACATATTCATCTCACCCGCATCTTGAAAGTACCTTGATCCTATGGACACAGGGTATGTAGGCAGTCTGGAATATGAAGGAAGCATCCAGTACTCAGGTACACAAGATGCACCCATCCAACCTGTTTGGATGGTCCATATTTACTGAGCTTGCTAGATCCAACAAGTGATACACACGCTAAGTATACGCTTGAAACATTGTACCTTATGCAAAAATCATTAATCAACATACCAACTATAATCCAACACATGGCCTGACTGTACTTTCCCCCATCTTTCAAAAATTATCCAAAAAAATCCAACAGATTCGCATCCTAGGATATATCGTTCCTACAATGGACAAGAATATGTCATCCTATCAACACTAATCTTGGCAAGAGCACACAATAGCTATTTCTATATTTGTGTTGGTCTTTTTGATTATTGATTTTTATTTTCTTGTCTTGCTCTAGGTCATTTCCAAAGCTACCTTGATGTCATCATATCATGGTCATTGGTGGACAACACCTGGAGTAGACACGGTCATTGTTTCAGTATGCCATGCTTATGGGTTGGTTTCATTACTCCTAGAATAGTATTCATATCTTGAAGCTAGGGTCAGTTCTAGCATATTGATCTCTTTTTGCATCTAAAGTTCTTCATACCTTTTGTGTACTAAGGGCTTATGCTATGAATTCCCTTCCCTAAGCTAGGGAAGGTTATACTATATCTTGGGTATGCATGGAATCAACCTATTATTTGTTTGTGAGTCTAGTCCATGCAATTTTGGGATAAAAATCATCACTTAGGTCATTTCATACCTTTGTAAAAACTATCCTACATTGCTATAATAAACTGAGAAATGCTCTCAAAATAACATTATGCGACTACTATTGCTAGCTCAAAATCATCCTTATAATCATCCATTCAACCATACTATCTAGGCCTAGATTTGAAATCCCCCCATTTTCCAACTAACTTCACTCCTTACTAATTCTCTGAATCATCCCAACCAATCTAACATATCCCTAACTGAAACCAATTCCACCCCCTCAATGACGTGGTAAGTCAGGACTTAACAACTACCTTTCCCCCATCATCCCACACCTTTTTCCCCCATCCCCTACCCTTACCCAACCCATAAATCATTTCCCCCCTCCCTACCTATCCCCCTACCACCAAGCCCCATCATCCAGGGTTGAACAAACATATCACATGTGTCATGACTTAATCACTGTACAAATCATTATCCTAATCACCTAGTTGCATTGCATTATCATTTTACCATACATATAGGCATATATATCCATTTCCATTACATGTTAGATACATAATAAATGTTTATTAATCTGAGCATTTATTTGCATTACATATTCACATCATAAACCATAATCAAAACATGCATACAACACATTCTTTGAGCCCATCTAGTAATTAAACTTCAAATCCTGACATTACTGCATACATGGACATCCATCACACACATCACATAGATAAAACATATACCATCCATAATCTATCATTATCATAAATCCTATTGTTATCACATGGATGTGAAAATCTAACCAATAATGTATATTCTTGGACTCAACAACTGCCATGATATGATGGATAAGATAGCTAGTATGATTATCATAGTGATTTTGACAAGCTGCATATAATGGTGTAATTATAATTCACATTTTACATCCATCTGATAACCATCACATCATCATTAGAAATAAAACATAACATCACATTAGATCATACAAGTATAGAGTCAACATAAGGTAGCCATCCCATCAATAAAACATAACAAAATCATCATATGTCATCATTATACATAGAACCATCATATACATCATCAGTACATCCATAGCATCCCATAAAATCATCACATCATCATAATATCCATAAACATACTGCATCCATCAACATAAGCATCATCATAATCACATAATCACATAAACACATCATAAACATAACATATAGACCATCAAAATCATCATTTCATATATCATCATCACAAAAAATGTACATTGCTCATATATACATCAAAAATATGTCATGATATAATGCCTCTAAGGGCCAAAATAATACAACATCATAACACTATCAACCCTAGGCTGATGAACCCCTCCCTGACTGAGTAAGAGATCCCCCTGGACCTTGTGGTGGCTGGGGTGCCTATGGTGGCTGTGTTGGCTGTGTTGCAACCTGTTGAGGCAATGGCTGAGCTATAGATTGAATTAACCTCGATCTATGAGAACCAGACATCATAGATCGACTCTATTGATTGAAACTAGGAATCTGCTTCTCCTAAGGAACAACTGTGTAGTAAGCTCCATAGTAATAATCTACATGTGAGGCCTACTGTGATGACCCTCCATAGTAATAATCTACATGTGAGGCCTGCTGTGATGACCGCCTCTACTCCTCCATCAACTGTCCCTACAGCTGTACTGTCTATGCTATACTCCCTCCTGCTAGTAATCCTTGTAATCTTGCCACCTCAGCCTATAGCCCCGAAATCTAACTAGTCAAACCAGCCACCTGAGCCTCTGCTGCCTCACGGAGCCCTCTGTCTCTATCTCGCTCTACTATCAAACCTATAATCTGTGTCTGTAAAGCACTGCTCTGTCCATCTCCATCTCCACCACCTCCATCTAAGGCTGCGGAAAGTCCCCGGAGCTGTGCTAACTCCTGATCTTGCCTCTGTAAGGTGTCCTCATAGCTAGCTATTTGAGCATGAAGTGTAGCTACCTCTGTCTCATCATCCTCCTCTCAGCCTCTCCACCATGATATATGTCACTCTACAGCAGTCTCATCTCCACCTCCTCCCAAGCCCCCTGCACCTAGGCTCCCAAAGCCACTAACCCCAGTCCCTGCTGCTGTTACCACCTGCTGCTGCCCTGTCAGCCTAATCTGCTACCCTGTCGGCCTAATTTACTGCCCTATAGGTCTAATCTACTGACTTGTAGGCCTCACCTACTGACCTGTGGGCCTAGGAGGTGGTCCTGCTGCTCTCTATTCTGACTGCACTGGCACTCTACCAGATGGCACTGATCCTCTATGAGCGTGATGTTGTGGTGGTCCCCTAGGTGGTGGCATAAGTCCTCTCTATAGTGGCCCTCTTTGCAGTGGTGCCTATCCAACCCTCCCCCTCTGATCTCTGTCACCCTGTCCGCTGCCAACTCTACCTCTCCCACGAGCTCTACTCACGAAGCTGCCTGCTCCCCCATCAGAGTCATCGTCACCATCATCATCCTCGCCCTCCTCCATAGTCATGTCTGGCTCTACCTCTGAATCTATAAGTTAGATAGGATGCCATACAACCCACCATCTATCATAATCACGTGTGGTCCCTACATCCACAATGTCACTCCGCCAGTCCCACTGCTATGGCTGTAATGCATCAAAATCTGCAATAGCTACCTGCGGTGCTATCCGTGGAGGCCATCTCTTATCCCTATGTGTCTGTCCAAATATGGCCATCACATGTGGTATGTCCTAATGAAGGCCAAATTGTCTCATCACATGAGAAGGAATATATCTGTCAATAGTCTGATCCCCTTGCCCCATAATATACCGTGTCTAAATGGCATAGGGTAGCTGATCATCCTCATCTGGCCACCTCTTGCATCTGATGTACGGCCTCCATACCACCTATGTCACATCATCTAGAAGGCTCCTCCAATACCTCAGCATACCTGTATATGAGTACTACAGTGGCCCTAGGTATCTAAACATATAAGCCTCAAAAAGATGTCGGTGTAACACCCCCACAGGACGTGTGATCAGAATATGCTCATAAGCCCAAATGTGTAGAAGTGTCACTCCTGCTAACAATGCACTGTCCAAAAGATACACAACTGTGTGCATCTCATGACACATCTGTGCAAGTATATAGGGGCCCCAAGAAAATATAGTCCCATGCACCACCATCTCCTCTATAACCTACCCCTAGCCAACTAAAAATCCCTGCCCTCTCCTATCAAGCATCACCACTCCCCCAATCAAGGCATAGAGAAAGAGAACCCAGCTCCGCTCCCCAGCTGCAAGAGTCTAAAGATAACTCATGGCTCGATCCTCATCCACCAGCACAATCACCTCTGGCACAAAAGCCCTCTCTAATGTTGGTCCTCCTCTACCCACATCATAAATCACTCATCTCCCATGTATCGGAACCTTTAGGATCCGATACACATCCTCTAGGGTGATAGTAATCTCACCCATCGGTAACAAAAATGAGCATGTCTCTGGCCTAAATCTCTCAATCAATGCTGTCATCAAGGCCCTATGTTTTTGTAACACAGGCATCTCTGCAGGTGTCCGTAACCCTAATGCACTGAACCACGCCTTTGTAGGCGCATCAAACTCTGCCCATGGTGCCATCACCTCAGGCACTCTCTACTCCTGTGATGCCACAATGCCCCCATCAATCTGCATTTCATCACAAAAATTCACCTAAGCCTTAATCTCAGAAAAATGCGCTAACAAATCACCAAATCATGCTGAAATTACATTTAGTGCTACCCCCTTGCCAAATGGCGCCAACAAAACAATTGGCACCACAATTTCCTGAAAATCATGCTATTATTTAAAATAGCGCTACCCTTCCCCTCATTTCGTGCCATTTGACGAATAGGCGCTCATCTGTCCTAAACCCACGTTGATATAAAAAATCACGCTACACTTACCCTAATTTTGTGCCAAATTTTGAATTGGTGCTAACATACCCTAAAATAGCGCTAATATAAAAATTAGCACTACTAACCCTCACACATAGCGCTGCATCCCTGAAAAGCTCCATTTCCCAAAATGGCGCTAGCTGACCAAATAGCGCTATTTCTAGAAATAGCGCTAGAATCCTTACAGATAGTGCCACTGTATAAAATGGTGCTAGACCACCTAAAATTCACGCTAGCTATGTCTAAAATGGCACTAATCACCCTAACCTACCCATTTTTCCTCACACAAATCAACCTAAAAAAGCGCAAAAATTAAAAATGCCAAGATAGGATAGACGACTCACCTGCTCTCCAGCCTCCTCCGACCACATGTATGTCTACACTCGCTCCGCCAAGTGAGAATACCAAGGCTAGAATGGTGTGCTGCCACCTCCTACCATCTCTCTTGCTCTCTCTTTCTCTATTAGCTATGTGTGCAAATGAATCACCTTTGGGCCCATTTTTTACTATTTATAGCTAGCCATGTCACCCCCCTTCCATCTTTTTCTTCCCTAAGGAGCATATTAACTCCTTTTTCACCCGTTCTTCTTCCTACTGACTTATTTTTATGTCCACTTCTCATTTTTCACCTCTATTTTGTCCCTTTCGAGAGTTCACCCAATTTTTTTTATTTTTTGCCTGATCTCTCAAGGGGGCATCCCTCACCCATTTTATTCCTCCATGCAGCTGGGGTAAATTTTTCTTTGACCTGACGCCACTCCCTTGCTAGGTCCTGATGCCATGTCAAAGAGGGGCAAATGTAGACACCTAAAAATGTCTTCATCATCAAACTGACTCCCGACATCCCTAAGCATACCAATTCCCCTTCTAATTAATTAATTAAACTTTTATTTAATTAATTATCCCTTCATCACCTAATTTTTCATCATTTTACCCCCTACAATTGGATTAATTTAATTAATTCAATAGTTCAACCTTACTTGATTGATTAAATAAATATGCAAATATTTATTTGATTAATTTCCCTTCTTCATTAAACCCAATTAATTAGTTAAAACATGTTTAACTATTTAATTCAACCTATTAATTAACCTATCCCTACCCTAGGTGATTAAATACTCATTATTTAATTACCTACCCTAACCTACATCATCCTAGCCTTAAGATTAATTAAGTAAATCATTAATTAATTAATCTTATCCTCCCACTAATCCATTTGCTTATTTATTCCAGCCATATTAATTAGGTTAATCACCTCAATTAATTTGGTCAAACCCTCATTAACGCTTCTCCCCACAACCCATGAATAAAAAATTGATTTCCATGCCAAATAAATCAATTTTTAATACACATTTGTCATAATATTCATTAAATACCTCTTACGCCCCTTACACATGTCATAACTCATTAATATCCACTCTTCCCCAAATGAATTTTAAATTTATTTTACTCTTCCCCATGTGAATTTTTAATTCACAAATAATCCATCTCACCCAACCTCATTTATGGACCCCTCTTCCCAAGATGAATTAAAAATTCACCTTTATTCTCATCCCTTCATTTTTCAAGATTGAATCTAGGCCCTCCACATCATCTTCATTCTCCACCATTGATCTCTCAAATCAATCTCCACCTTTGGATCAAAATCTCTCCAAAAATCCTATAAATACACCCTCTCTCAAGTCATTTTTCATCCACAACTTGAGTAGTGTTATTATGCTAAAATCTTGAGCTAGTCTAAGTGTGAGTTGCATAGTTTGAGAGAATTTCACATCTCATTTGATCATCTAGGGTACAACTTGGAGCATTGGGTGCAAGCTCCTTCACCCTTCTTGGATTGGGTCTTCACATTGATGTATAAATCTTTGTTTTGAATGCATTTGATTTATGTTTTTTACCTTGATTTGGATTCACTAATCACAACCATTTTTGTCCTTTCGATTATGTTCAACATCTATCCCAAAAGGATTTGACTTGAGAGACCTTTTCTCATCCACTAATGCTTCATCTTGGCCAAGGAGAGCATTGGAATGAAAGGAAGATACCGTGTTGTTAAAGAGTTTGGTATTATTTGAATTTGCAACAAAAGTAGAGTTATCCATATTCTTCACTTCCTTAGAGATTTCCATGGTATTTGAACATTCTATCAGAGGTGGAAGATCTAATGGATTATCCTTAGAGACCTCATGTACCATGTGATCATTAGTTGAATAGTCATTTTTAACCCATGAAGAATCGTTATTGAGAGGGAGCCCTTTATCCACTAATGTTTCATTTTGCAAAGAGGGTAGGGTGGTTTTAAGGAACATGTCAATGATTTCATCCTCTTGTGCTAGTATATCTTCATAGGAGGAATGATCAGAGGGCAAATTTATGCTATCATTACATGTAGTAGAGACTGGATGCATAGGAGAAGTGCTATCACAATTATCTTTTTCATTACTACTCATGGAGACGAACTCGGTTAAGCTTTCTAATATTGTAGGATGTTCACTCATGAGGGTTAAGAATCTATGAAAATAAAGATCTTTGATAAATGTATGCAAAGATACCAAAGAAAAATGACATGAAGGTGCCATAGTAAAATGTCCAGAAACATCAATAAGAGCTAGTAGTACACCCTAGGTGTTGAAATACACAATGTGTAATTGAGATAATGCCAAATTTCAAGAAAGTATATCAAATGATGCCAAATTTATGTTTTCAAATATATGCAATATCAGATTTAAAATATGTTTTATATGAATGCAAGATAGTAAGTGCAAAACTATGTGTAAATATGAGCTAAAATGCTTTATTTTTTCACCTTTTTCAATGCAAGTGCCTTAAAGATAAGGTGTTGTAAGGAAATTGATGAGGGGAAGAGAATTATATCCTTGATATCAGTCCAATAATGCAACAATATCCTTCACAACACACCTTTAATGCAATTCTATGTGGATTACAAGGCCAAATCTAGTGAAAATGCAAGATTTTTTAAACCCTAATTGTAAAATTAAGGCATAAATGTATACAAAATGATGTATGAATGTTTTCAAATAAGATTTATGATGTAAAACAACTAAGATCAGATCTGAAAATGATTTTAAAGCCTTACAATGCTGAATGCAAGTGCAATTTAAATGATAAATCGATGAAAAATGCTAGTTTTTGTTGAAATTGAGTATGTGTAAATGCAAATTTTTGAAATATGAATGCAAAAACATAAAAGAATGCAACACTACATAAAAAAACAGATTTGAATGAGTGCCTAAGATGAGTAGTAAAATCTAAAACAAGATTTTATGTACAAACCCCAGTTTTTGACATTACTAGGTTATAAGAAAACTTCAAAATTTCAAACAAACCCTAGCAATTTTAATATGAAAAATACAATGCAAAAGATTGTAAGATGATGATTTTTTGTAATTTATATCAGATATAATTTAAAAATAAGAAATTAAATGAAAATTAATTCAAATTATGTCAAAATGCAAGCTAAAATGCCAATTTTTTCAAAATTTTCAATTTTTTTGTAAGTTTTCAAATGTAATATGAAAATTATGAATGAAATGAAAATGAATTTCAGATATAATGAAAAAATCAGAAATTAAATGAGAATTAATTAAAATTAATTCAAATTATGTCAAAATGCAAAGCTAAAATGCCAATTTGTTTTTCAAAATTTTCATTTTTTTTGTAAATTTTCAAATGCAATATGAAAATGATGAATGAAATGAATGTAAATTTGAAGTACAACACTCAACAAGGTGTAAAATTCAAATAAAATAGAGGTTCACCAAAATGTTTAGTGGAAAAAAGAGGGGTTTCAATTTCAAGTTTAAATCCTCCTTTCACACCTTACATTTAAGGACATAAATCGAGTGAAGCCACAATCTCTTGCAAGAGGGCTCTGCTACAAATTTAGTGTCCCATAGAATGAAGAGGAAACTTGGAATTTTCTAACTAATTGATTAATTAAAGTATGATTATGCTTAAAACCCTGACTTCGTAAAATCGTAAATAAATGGACGAATCATGACAAATGCTTGCACACAGAGATATCAAATGACAATTAGATACATACCAGATTTTGAGATTTCATATTTGGAAAAGTTGGGGACTAATGTGGACGATTTAGTCCAAGGTACTAGTTTCTGTCGGAATCTCTGAAAGTTGTCTGCAACCTATTTCTGCTGTTCTAGGGATTTCTATGTTTCAGGATCCAGAGGACTAATGAGAGGGCACCCAAGTCCAAGTCCTACTTTTCTGCTTTAATCTACAATTTTGACACTTTGTTATGCTTCCCTGCAACTCCACTTCTTCCACTTTTGCACCTATAATTTGCAATCATAGAAAAGGGGGTTGGAGGTTGTGGTGTTTAGAGGCTTGCCTTGATCAAGCCCTGGAGAGACATTCAAGTCTTCCAAACATCATTGTCAGATAAAGAGTGCATATCCCTATGAGATAGAGGCAAAAACCAATTGATAAATGATTGAAAACACAAATAAATGTCACCTCAGAGGTGTAGCTCACATATAGATGAAAACCTTTCACATCATGAGAAGATGAGAAAATCTACATAACAAACACAATAACAAGACAAGTCTACTCTGCAACAATGAATATCTTGAATTCTCTAAATCACAAGTGCGCCAAAAGTTCATAATCATCTTCTAGTTTGCAAATGAATCCCTAAACATGCTTATATATGCATCTAGACACATTCTCTTTTTAATTTCATAATTCAAACTTAAGGTGTCGACATAGGACCTAATTAATGGTCACATAACTGACATTTGAATTTAGGTCCTGCCTAAAATAGGGTAGGACTAGGGTGTGCGCACCCAAGTCCTCCCTCCCTATTTAGGTCAAGACTTATCTTAATAGCACCCGCTAGGTCCTATTTGTCATAAAACTTCAGGGTTTTCTCATCAGGAGTCAACATGAATATGCAAGATGATTAAAATTCTTTCTAAAGGACCTGAGAGCTAAACATAGGAGGGAAAAAGTCCTAGGGAGACATTTTCTGATGTAACAAACGCTAAGTCACAAATTATACACTTAGTGCTCACAAAGCTCAACATTTCTCTCTCAATTAAGCTCCTAATAATGTACAAATGGCAGTCCATCCCCTTTTATAGAACAAGGAGAGGATGCGGTTACAGTAGATCCAATGATTTAACGATTAGGATGAAATGTGGCACATTATTGCCAGTTGGCAATCAATCTAGTGGAGTCTAGCTGGCATCTTAAAATATTCTAGAATCTTTGACTTGGTTAATGTGACCCTTTCACTCTACATTTCCATCTGATTCCTCATATGTCGATGGTTCTTCTGTTACTCTACATCTGATACCCTGGATAAGCTCATACGCATGGATGGCCTTCTCTATTTCTGCTCTATCTGGTACCTTTGCCTTCATAGCAGCATGCTCTTGTGCCTTCAATTGTTCTTGCAGAGCTACCCACCTATTTGTCTAACTATCAAGCTCTTCATTATATGCTTCTATCTTAGCCTTCATCCACATTACTTTATCAATAGTAGCCTTAGAGAAATGCTTAATTAGATCCTCATCTACAAGACTAAAATTATCCCTGAATGCTTTGGTAGCAAAATCCTCATCTTGATTTTCTACCTTTCCTTCAACTTCACCCTCAAGGGCCTCCAAAATCCCTAGCTCTTCTACTAAGAGTTCATGTTCTTTGACACTGATGTCCACAGTTTTAGCATTACATCTCTTCAGTATATCCACCTCAAACCTTATATCTTCGAACCAACTATCCAGCTATGGCAATGTTTGAGGTGTCAGGACATTTTTGGTCTTGAGGGTGCTGACACCCACCTTCCTCATCTCTTTGAGTGTGGTCAAATGCTTACCACTCTTTATCAACCTTTGAACAACCTCCTTCTTCAATTTGTCAGCCTTACCCTTTAGGTTGTTGAGCATGTCCCAATTAGACAGTGAGGTTCTTATTACTTGTTCTCCTTCACCTAGAAATTTGGTGAACCATTTATCCATTACTTGTGCATGATGCTTCTGCACATCCAAAACTGCTATCTCCTGTTGGGATACCAATTTCAATGATGTAGTAGTTGTGATCTAGATATTTGTTGGTGCTACTAACCCCTTCACAAAATCCTGTAATTGGGCTACTTGCTCCTTATAGATCTTCTTCTTGGCTTTTGCCTTCTTTATTCTGGCCTTCACCGCATCAGTATGATCCCTCACTCCCTGGATCTCTTGCTCCTGGGTGATGTGGCCTAAATCAATTGTAGTTATTTGAAATTCTTCTAGCCTTATTTCTCCTTTGGCCTTGTCCACTGTTGGCACAACTATTTCAGATGTTCTTTTTCCTGTAGTTGCATCTCTCTTTATTGAAGAGATTGTCCTTGCCCTCCTTTTTGGTTTAGCTGGATCCAATATAAACAATGACTTGAAGTCAAAGGGCTTAGTCTCCTTATGTGGATGTTCCACCTTTGAAGACATCCATGGGAATATAGGTGGTCCTGAATCTTCTTGGTCTTGCTGCTGAATTTGAGTAGCTTGTGTATTCTTATTCTTATCTGTGTCATCATCACCTACAAGGATGATCTATGCATTTTCTTGTTGATCTTTATTGTTATCCTATTGTGATGGGATGACCTTAGGATTTCCCATTTGTTGGTCTTTTTCTTGATCAACCCTGCTATCCTCATGAACCTTTTCCTATTCTAGTAGTGGTTGATCTAGATGTGATGTGTCTATTGATTCATCTAGAATTGTATCATCCTTGGGCATATCCTCAACTTGTTCTTTGTACATTTCTTCTAGTTGGGTGCTATCAGGCCCCTGTGTCTGATCATTTTGATGGGGCTCTTGCATTGGTTTCCTTTGATCACCCTCATCAACCTTACTTTCTATGTCAATGAATGGTCCTGACACTGACTCCTGTTCAATCTTATCCATCAAGATATCTTGCTGATCTTGTTCATTTTTATTCACATGAACATCCTGCTATGCCCCTTCAACTTGGGCATCTCCAATTCTATTATCACCATCCATTGGGATGTTCTCTTCTTGTACTTGGTCATTCCTGATAGTTTTTCCTTCCTGATCCCCACATTTAGGCTGATATGTCAAATCAATCACCTCGGGGCTAGTTACTATCTCAATGAGGACATTTAAGGGTCCCATTTGTATTTCAACTTCACAGGACTCTACCCTATCAATGTTCTTATCCTTTACTTCTGTATCTTTATCTCTAACTGCAGCTTCAGTATGGTGAAGTAAAGTCTCAATAGGATGATTAGTCACATCCCTGACTACATTATCTTCAGTTAAGTCCATTGTTGCACTCAATGGAAAGGACTTATTCACTTCCTTCTCTAATGACTTACTGATGGCCTGCTATGCCATTTTAGTTTTCACCTTGATAATATTCTCAACAGGTAAATTATGCTGGAATTCTTTCACTACATTCAAAACTGGGCCTGGATGTGCCCGCGCCTAAATAGGTGGTATTGTCCCCTCATGGTTGGGCTTTGATACCTTGAATGCCTAGGCATATTGACTCCCTGCAAAACATCCAACCCCTTTTCGATAATGGTCCAAATTGGACCTTGATTTTCTTCCTCCAAAAGCTCCTCTTTTGCAGTTGATGCCTTGGGTGTAGAGACCAAGATAGCCAACAGTGGCATATCCTTAGGAGGTGAGGGTGGTGCATATACTAATGAAACTACCTCAGATATAGGTTGCCCTACAGTTCCTGAAGAACTGGGTCATGCTAATTTGGTCTCAAGTACCTACCTTTTATGTATAGGAAGTAATCATAACCTAGTTCTTCCCTCTCTTTCATTGTTCTCTTCTTGTCGTAGGTGATAGCAACACTTTCCATCTTCAATTCATTAATTTTCTTGTTCACCCAACTCTTGGTCCTTGCCATCACTTTAGTAGTAAGGACATCAATTGAAGTTTCATCTCCCCCTGGGTCCAATTTGGAGGTGCCAATGCCTCATTATACACTTTATTATCCTCATATTTTGGGTCTATGATATCATCATATTTCTTGATCTAATGAGGAACCTCTAGCTGCCCAATGGTCCGCATCTGATCTAGGGTTAACCAGCTTTGGTATTCTCTTTTCCTCATCTCATGCTCATGCTCATGCTCATAATCAGCCCAGTAATCCTCTAGATGTGATATGTTTGTATTTCTTGTTGAAGTGTTTCTCAATCCTATGATAAGGATCATAATCTATTGTCAATGGAAACAATTATAAATTTAGATTCTTCAAATTTGACATAGCTTCGTTGACATTATTCATTGATCCCACCATAAACCAGTTGATTTCTATAGGGAATTTTCTGTATGGTTTTCCATCTTTCCTCTTGGACATCTCCAATGTAGGAATCATTTGTCTAACCATTTCCATTAAGACCACCTTGTCTGATGGATATCTTTGTAACATGAAGGGATTCCCATTGAACCCTTCCATCTTGATGTATGAATATGTTTTGGCCTATATAAACTAGGATCCATATGGATTAATCTTCTCTATGGCTCCTACTAAAAATCTCTTGGCCCTATCTCCCTCCAAGAGTCTAACTATATGCATTATGAAGCAATCATTTACAATCTTATAGTTTTGAACAGATTGTTTCCTCTCCAATTGGGGATAATGCTCCCAGGGAGTCTTCTCATGAGGCAGTTTGCCCATTCTTCCTACTGCTTGTAACCCATCAAAGGTACCTTGGTTACACATGCATATACCAGATATGAAGTCATTTTAAACACTCTATCTTTCACTCTTCTCCATTTCACCATTTGGTCGTACATGGCGTCGCTGATGAGTTTGGCCCATTGGACCACCTGCTTGCTCTTGATCACTAGCCATATCAACCTAAACATCCATGATTCAAAATTCCCAATATTCTCCTTTACACTCATTCTATTGAGTAGGAATATCATATATTGCACTTTTGGGCTGAAAATGTACTTGTATAATGTTGTGGCATCTTAGCCACTACTTTGGCTTTGTTGATTGGATCTCTCCATCCTAAGAAGATAAACTTTCTACAATCCTTTTGATTGCCATTATACTCTTTAGCTAGTGCCTCTAGGTCTGGTACATATATTCCTCTAGTTGTTGGTAGATTAAAAGCCTTGGTTATGCCATCAATTGATAAATCAACATATACCCGCCCCTGCTTTTCAACTCTTATGGTTACCACATTGTAATTATTTACACATTCAATCACTAGCTCCAGAGCCTCTGCAACATACAGTAAACCTGTTGCATAGTACATCCCTGTAGTCACTATGTTCTTCAATACGAGATGATCCTCCTCGCTGTTAATTCTGGCTATAAAACCCTCAATGTCTGTATTGCTAGAATGGGTGTCCTCTACGAACCCTTATTTGTTGTATATATTGTGTGCCTTTAGGAACATACTCTATTTAAATTTGGGATCACATTTGTCCATTTATGGTTGAGACATCTTGTCCTACAATTCCATGGACTCATCTTAACTAGGGCTTCTGGTAATGTTAGGGTTAACATTGCTAAATTTATGAAATCAATAAACATTGCATTCAAACATATACATTTAATCAAAACTTAACCCCAAATTCATTCAATTTCAACATTTTAGGTCCTTTCCTGCTTAAAATCATGGAATATCCTTATGAAATAACTAGCTAGGGTTCATTCCGTACATACCAGGTTTGCAGAACTTGAATTGAAATATGCAGATGAATACTAGAATTAGTACGTGCCCCTTTGTGCAGTCAAAATCTGGTTGCAAATCCTCTGTAGCAGCTTCTGCTAACTTCTCAGGTTCTTTGTGCAAGGTTATTTATCTCTTTGAATGCAATTATGAAATTATGAGAGTAATTTACCCTTTAAATCTTGAAAATTCACCAGTTTAGGGCATATTAATTACTTTTGAGAGGATTAAATGGACTCTAGCAATGAAATCTTGAGAAATTGGGACAAGTGATTGTTGACACAAGTTTAAATTCAAAAGCCAATAGCTTTCATATGCATTAAATGCAAAAAGGGTGCACCAAGATGGAGTGAATCTTACCTTTAGAATATTCATATGGATATATTCGTATGACATCAGCATACGACTCTAGTCAACCATCATTGACTAAAGATTCACCATCGGGTTTCATATATGTTCAAAATAAGTCGAGATGTCCATGTGGACACATGGCATGGTATCATTGGTTGGACCAAAGGATATGGATATTTAAGTTAAGGTCTAGATATTATGATTGTAAAATATCCATATGGTTAAAATTTCTAGATGACATCACTAGGAGAAAGCTCCTTCATTGTAACATGATAGGGTGATGTCATCGGGATGGGGATACTAAAATAAGGTTAGGATAATAAGAATGCAAAATATCCCTATGGTCAAATATCAAGATGATGTTAGCAAGATAAATTCTTTGCGTTGAGTTGGGGCAAGGTGATGTCATCAAGATCTAGATATTAGGCAAAGGTGCGGATCCCCGAAATGTTAATACCTCTATGAGTTAATGTCTACATGACGTAAGCGGGCTTAACGTTCTTCATAAAGTTGAGATGACATGACGTCATTGAGATTGGGATGCTATGTAAATGTCTGGATATTAATGAAGTTAATATCCATGTGTGCTAATGTCTGGATGACGTCAGCCGAATGAATAAGCAAGGGATAAATGACGTCATATAGACATGGATATTAGCTTAGATATGAATATTAAGTTAAGATCTAGACATAAGCGACTATCTAGATGTTAACCAATATCCATGCATGCGATGTTTAACCTTTATAATGACTTAAATTTGACATCTGCACATTTGTGAATGTCGGGACATTGAGCGCTACTTAACAAATTCTAGGATCGGGATATTAAAATAATATTCGGATACTAGGATGATGTGAATATCCTCATTACCTATTGACCACACTTTGAACAGGTGTAACATATTTATTTTAAGAAATTTCAATATGCTTCAAAAGGCAAACCTACTTAAAATTTCATTATATTTCATTTGGCAGGGTTTATAAGAAGAAATTCTAACTTTGTAAATTCGATCTAGATGTCAAGATCCTAACATACACTTGCTACTAGTTTTACCACACCACCCAAAAGCAAAAGGGAAACAAGCAAGGCAAACAAAAGAAGAAAAGTTGGGTCCCTATTTTTATAGGGAAGAATGGGGCATGTTGTGTAACCACACAACAACTTACCACCAAAGAAAATAACTAAAATTCCAATAATTCGAGAAAGGAGGACAAATTAGAACATAATGTTCCAACTCTTATCAAACATAAGCATCATGACCTTTCTAAATGAGATCATGTTCATCTACATAACAATGTAATGAGAAGGAGTCAGGTGTGTGCATGTGATTCATTTCCTTCATCTTGAAGAAAGGTTGAAAACACCAGTAGTTATTGTTAAGCTACATAATTGGATTTAACTCTCGTAGCCGACCTTAGATAGAGCCTTGCTACCAATAGGCATCCATAGCCCTAACAAGGTTATCTTTACAATTCTCCCAAGTAGAGCCCCACTGCTAGACAGGTATCCATAGCCCCGGTAGAGTTACTTGGATGACCTAAGAATTCTTTCTTTTGATATTCAATATATGCTTTTATTTTATTTTTTGTTTTCAATTTTCATAAGATATGATCTTGTAAGCTCATTTGCAAGGTGTAGGCACTTGCTTGTCTAGGCTGAGAATTGCAATGGTAGCAAGGGCAAACCTTTAGATTTTTCACTTAACATAGACACTAGTATCTTCAACAAATCCAAGGATGTTAGGTGTATTCATGTGAGGATCTCCTTGAACAAAAGAGTACCATCAATGAACATGATATCACAGATCTGATCAAAAGTATCTAAACTGATAGGAGTTACAACCTATGTGGGAATTTGTATTCCTCTCTTGAATTCTAACAATTTCACTAGTTTTCTAAAGTGTAAGTTGCTCTATCTTACCTAATCAAAACAAGTACTCAACAACACACAAACAGAGCAAAGCACACAAAGCAAGAAACACAAGCAACTATACAATACATACATATAATACATGGTTCTGACCTGACTTACCTAGGCTTGAACATAGTGCTTGAGAAATTGTCCATTGACTGGCAATGGAACATCCTCATATGTTAAAGTCTTAAGCTTGTAGGTGTTGCCGCCTAATATCTCTGATATTTGGAAGGGACCGATCCACAGTTTATCAAACTTTCCATGATCACCCTTCTTCTCACGGGCTTTATCCCATGATAGGACCAAATTTGAGATCCTGAATGTCTTTACTTTGGCTCTTTTGTCAAACCAACATTTGACAATAGCCTAATGCTTGGCAAAATGGTCAATTGCCTTATCTCATATCTCTTCTAAGTGCAGCAATTACAACAGTCTGACTTCCATTTTATTGTAAATACCTAGATACTCCTTGGCAAACTGTAGGGTTGGGATTTTCAGGTTGACAGGGAGGATAGGATCCACCCCATACACCAATTGATAGGGAGAATTTCCCAAGGTAGTCTTAACTCTTGCCCTATCTACCCATAAGGCATAGTTGAGCAACGTATTCCATTCCCTAAGGTTCTTTTCAATTAACTTCTTAATGATATTCAACAGATTCTTGTTGGTGGATTCAGCTAGGCCATTACCCTGGGGATAGTAATTTGATGAGAACTTTAAAACTATACCATGATCAAATGCCTGACTTGAAAATTTAAGAGATGTAAATGCAGGGCCATTGTCACAAACTAAAGCATATGGAATTCCATACCTTGTGGTGATATTGCTCTCCAAAAACCTGATCACATCATCTAATGTGCATGTCTTGCTGTTGATGGCCTCTATCCATCTGGTACAGTAATATGTGATAGTTAGCATGTACTTGTGTCTTGCAGAGGATGGAGGATTGATGGGCCCAATGAAGTCCATGCCCCATTGTGCAAATGGGTGCATCTCCATCACAGGCTGCATGGTTGGGCCACATATTTCTCTTATTAGAAGTAGTTTGACATGTTTGACAAAACTTGATGTACTCAACTGTATCCTTGAAAATGGTGGGCCAATAATATCCATCCCTTAATATGGCATGTGTGGTGGCCAGATGTGATCCATGGGCCGTACCAAAATTATCATGTAACACAAGAAGAACATTGGCAATTTCTTGTTTGTCTAAGCATCTGAGGTATATCCCCTCATAATTTTTCTTAAATAGGATGCCTCCTTTGATCATGTATCTTAATTCTTTTATCCTCAGAGCTCTTCTTTGTGAATCCTGCATATTAGATGGACATCTTCCTGTGATCAAGACATGTCTTATATTGGAATACCAGTCATCATGCATCTCCAAATCTATTGCATATTGTTGGCTTGTCAAGTTAGGATCTATCTCTACAATCATCTGACCAAGTGCCTGTCCTCTGACTAATTTCATAGGAGTGATATCCATATCATACTCATGTAGTACATTAATCCATTTATCTCTCTTCTCTCCTAGTTCACTTTGCATTAGGAGCATTTTCACAGCTGAATCAGGTACTACCGCAATGAATTTACTTCTTAGGATATAGTGCTTGAACTTCTTTATAGCTCTGACTAAGGCAAGAGCTTGCCTTTCTACATCCATATACCTTAGTTCAACATCTTTGAATGGGGAACTCATGAATGCAATTGGTTTTTCTTCTTTTGCCTCACTCCTCTAAGTTAGGACAGCTGCACATGTGTGTTCTGATGCAAAAGACTATATACAAAAGTCTTTTGTGTAGTCAATACTAATCAAAACTGGGGCATCTGCAATGACTTTCTTTATATATTCAAATGTTGCCTTTGCCACTGGAGTCCATTCTATCTTAGCATATTTTTTTAACATAGCAATGAGAGGTCTCACAATCTTTCTGAATCCCGTGATAAACTTCCAAACGAAGTTGATCTTACCAAAGTAAGACGTCAGCTCTTTCTTGCTTGCTAGAAGTTGCAACTTCATGATTGAATCTACCCTAGCAGGGTCTATAGTTATTCCATTCTCAGATATGACATGACCAAGCAATTTGCCTATGGTCACTCTAAAAATACACTTCATTGGATTAAGGGATATGCCATATTATTCACATTTCTTTAACACTTTTTTGAGGTCGTCAATGTGATCACCTCTCTATTTTGAAAATACTATTAGGTCATCCATGTATATCACAATGCATTGACCTACTAGTCCTCTGAATGCTATATCCATGGCTCACTAGAAATTTGCCCCAGCATTGATTAAGCCAAATGGCATGCGCCTATAAGAAAAGATTCCCCACTTAGTGGTAAAAGTTGTTTTCAATCTATCAATTTTATCAACCTTCACCTGGTTGTAACTTGAGAATCCATCCAAAAAGGACATCATTTGTGCACCGTTCACCATTTGGAGAACTTCATCTAGAGAAGGCAAAGGATAGTTGTCCTTCTCTAATGCTTTGTTTAAGTTCCTAAATTCTATACACAGGTGTATATCTTCATTTCTCTTCCTTACAGGGACCAAATTAGAAACCCAGGTTGAATGTCTGATTGGAAATATGATCCTGGCAGCAAGCAACTTCTTGACTTGTTAAAAAATGAGAGGCTCCAACAAAACATTCACAGGCCTCTGTTTCTGCCTGAATGGCTTGGCATCAAGTTTCAGGGGAATTTTTGGAGTTATGATGGATGTATCATAGGTCTTTAACTCATCATAAGTCCATGCTATGACATGAATGCAATCCTTTAAAGCTTGGGCTATCCCCACTTTCCCTTCTTCTAAGAAAACCTTGCCTATCAGGACATTTCTTTTATCCTCATCCTGTCCTATATTAACAGGTTCATACTCTCCTACATCTATTTTTGGGAGATTTTTCTGCTTGATCATATTATCCAAATTGAAAGCTCTTTCTGATTCAATCATTCCCTTTGAGATCCTGTTTATGGGTAGATCAATTATCTCTTCTTCATCCCATATATGGTCTTCAAGATTCTTTTCATCCACTATTTGGGCCTTAAATACATCTCTATTAGTAATAAAGTCTAAAATGTGTTGATCTTCGTCAAATACCTAAAAATTGGTGACGTTATCAGGAACAGATGGTATTGACACCAGCTCAACTGAGAACCTCTTCATCTCTGATATGGACAAAGGTTCTAGAGTAGTAGCAGCTTGTGCTAGTGCATCTGCACAGTGATTGAGTTCTCTTAGAACGTGTGTGATGTTAAAGGCATCAAAACTCTCTATCAAGTCCTAGACTCTGTGTCTGTAACTAGATAATCTCTTGTAATTGCATGCATAAATGCCTCTTACTTGCTTTACTATGAGCTCTGAGTCTCCAAAGACATGCAAAACTTTTACTTTCTTCTTGAGGGCAAACAACAGGCCATGGATTAGAGCTTCATATTCTGCCACATTGTTTGTGCATGGAAATTGTAGTCTATACGCCATTAAGAATGATTTTCCTTGTGGATTAATATGATCCACTCCTACTCTAGGTCCTTTCTTTGATTTGGACCCATCAAATCTTAGTGTCCATGCCTTATCCTCTATCAGGGATTTATCTAGACCTTCCTTCTTTCTCTTGGCATGTGCAATTGCTCCTGCAGATATCCATTTGATCTTAGGTGGTTCTTTATTTACCACATCCAGATGCTTCTGTGGAACTAAAACATCCACACTTTTCTTCTTTTAACCATCACCTTCTGGAATATCTTTTCTTTTCATGAACTTGATGTCATCATGTCTCTTGTCAGGGGACACATCAACTTCTCAAGTTCTGTCTCTTCTAGAATGTCCCTAGTTCTATGCAATTTGTCATTTGAACACAACCGTTCTTCTTTTCTCACTATGTGTAGACATAGAGCACACATTATTTCTGAATGGGGAGCTTCATGTAGCCTACACCATCCTTCAATTAGTACTTGACTAGGTGGAATTCCTTGGAGAATATGCCTTTGAATTTGCTTGGATAGAAACTCTTCAAACTGTGTCAAACGGCTTCCCCTATCTTCATCTGACAACTCATAATCTGACTCAATAAGATAGTCTATCCTTGGGGTAATTGTGCTTACCCTATCATTGGAATGCATCTTGCTACATATGAAAACTTCCTCTATACTAGGCACTGGAACTTGCACCATGCATATTTCTTGTTCACATTCCCCTGCATATGGAGGAAATTACAAATGATTATGATCATCAACATTAAGCATTTCACTTACATCTGGTGAAGACTGCTTGTCTTCTACGCATGCTCTCTCTGCTTTATCTATTATATTCAAACATGCTTCACAAGTGTTCTCTAAATGTGCATCCTCATGTAGTCTGCACCAACCTCCCATGAGTATATCCTTCACAGATGTTCCTGTCAACTGATATTTGTGAACTTCACTTGATAGATACTTTTGAAACTCAAGGACATGATTTCCTTCATCTTCATCAGATGAACTATAATTAGATACCATCATGGATCTTGTCTCTGGCATTATTACATCACTTTTACTAGCTTCATGCATATGCATGCACATTAGTACCTCTTCTATTCTAACTTCTTGAGGCCTTAATGCATATACCCCTGGTTCTATGTCCACATATAATATCTCATTGTTTTGATTGTACTCAGTTATTGAATATGTTTCATTTTGGGTTCGGTTTCAATTTTGAGCTGATTGGAGATGCCTTTCCATGGCAACCACATGTGGGAAAAATTAGTAGCCATGTAACCATTTAAAGTCTTGGACTAGTCCCTACTAAGGAGCATGCCATATGTATCAGATATGTCAACAACCTGAATGTCTATGTAGTGTTGCACCCTTGGATTAGATGCAAGATGCATGTGAATATGTGTCAATTCTCCTACTACATTGACCTCAGACTTGTCTAATTGAGTGACCTTCTTGAGTGACTTTGTAGGATGCAAACCTAACATCTGACAAATGGACAAGGGCATTACATTGGTAGAAGCACTTGAATCTACCAGGCAATTGTGCAGGTTCTTTCCAAAGATCCTAAGTGTGAGTAGGAAAGGAGGTGACTAATTTCTCTTTGTATAATGTCATCTGTATTGCATCTGTAGTATGGACTGGGGATTTGTCTTTTGGTTTGACAACATTATCCCTAGATATAGGATCTCTAGCAGGGATATGACTAGGGATATCCTCCTTTGCCATAGGTTCATCTAATGACTTTAGAAAGGCTTTCTTAATGACAGGAGTCTTTAATAACTCTGATAAGGATAAGCTGATTTTTATCTTCGTCATCTCCTCAGCAAGGTAAGCAACAAGTTTATCAGATTTAGGAAATCAGTTCATACCTTTTGCTACTGTTGCTTGTGGTGTGAAGTACTGTGGATTCACCTTTGGAGGTCCTAGATTGTTATTGGCCTTAAGATCTAGAGGTGTGTTGAAATTCTTAGGAGGAATGGAAGTGGTTAGAGGACCACTAGGGCAATTAGCATTGCTCCTCAGATTGTAATTGTGTCCTTTCTGATATTGTTGATATGCATGAACTTCTTCAGTTTCCTGCTTAGGCTCATTCTCATCCTCAAAGGGAAAGATGAGTGGTTTCAAAGGCCATGGTTGAATCTTCACATGCCAGGGTGTAATTTTCATGTATTGTGCTCATTTGTAGATGCTGATGACTAGAGGAACTTTCAAGTACCATGGCAGATTCATATCCAAGAGGCATTATCTCATTACCCTTAGGGAAGGATGCCTCTCTTGCAGTGTTTGACACTTTATCTTTGAAAATACTGGTTGCAATTTTGAATTGTGGGCAATCCAACTCAGCATGTGCATTTGTACTATGTATTCTGCACTAGTTGTTAAGTGCAATCTCTACCAAATTAACCCTAGTGGTTTGCTTAGATTCAGGAGGGGGCTGGTTGTCTAAGGGTGAAGGTAATGAACCATTAGTTGGCCTGGTATTCTAGACTCTTGATGGCCTAGGTGCATTGTTATTACTATTGAAGTTCCTCTCATTGTTATATCCCAGATTAGGATATCTAGATCTCTCATTGTTATTACCATATCCTCTGCCAGGGTATCCCCTATTGTGCTAGTTCTATGAATTGAACTAAGCATAGAAGTTATGAGTTCTCAAGTGAGTGACTTCAGTAGTCAATTTTCTTAACTAAGCCTATTGCTCTTTGATGTCATCCTTTTCCTCCTACACTTTTGCTACTACATTATCTTATTGTGGCTGGAAAAATGAACTGCCATTAGTATTCCATGTGGCATCCTGAGGTGCATGTCCAGGATGTGGTATGATTGACTGTTTCCTTGAGGAGGCATAATGCTAATTGGAGACACTTGTAAAGGATTAGTAGGGGGCATCAAAGCTCCACTAGTTTGTGTTTGACTGGGAAAGGCATGATATCCTAAGTTTGGAGCAAGACCTGGTATCAACTGTAGGTTAACCATGATAGCTTTAGCAAAGGCACCTGATAAGGATGTGATTGCAGGGTGGGTCCTCCTGATGAACATTGATGTTAGAGGATCTAAGGTTGAGTAATAAACTAACCTTGCTGCCTCATCAGGAACATTGTAGGGAGCTGTCAGTTTGGAATACATCTTTTGAAATCTAGCATTGAAATTTAAGATCAACTCTCCATCGCCTCTTTTTATTGTGGCAAAGAGATGATACATAGTGGCTGCATCTACCAGTATCTTAAACCTTGCTTAGAAAGATTTCTCTAGCGAATCCCAAGAATTGATAGAATTTTGAGGAAGGCTGACATACTAGCCATATGCTTCTTATCCTAATGAATAAGGAAATAATCTACATACAACATCTTCGTGTTGTACTCTGGCCCTGAAATAGGCTTCCTTGAAAGTCTAGATATGATCATCTGCATCTAAATATAGATGATACTTAGGACAAATTTTGTCCAAATTTTTAGGAAGATCATTATACATGTTGAAGTGGAGCGGTGATTCAACAATGAAGAAAGACATTGGAGCTTGTAATCAAGGTACTAAGGGAACTACTGGTGGACTAAGGATAGCAGGTCTAGGCTGACTGGCTGAACACAATCTAGGTCTAAATACATGTAATTCTTCCAAAGGTCCATAAGATCTTAACCTTGTGTTAGGTTGACGAGCTAGTGCTAAGAAGTCCAAGGTAAGACCTGGATATTCAAACAGGATCTTCACAAAGATGTGGATAATTCCTCCATAGAAGAAGATATTTATGGATAAAGGTCTCAGATGATAAGGTATTTGTAGAGTATTTACAGAGGATACAAATCTTCAACTCAAACTTTGAAAATCCAGACAATTGTCTATAAATATCCATATGAATGTCGACAGAGATGTGATATTTATAATCAGGCTCTTCAAATTATTGGATATTAGTGGAATCTTTATGGGAGACTCAAAGTTCTGGAGTATACTGAGAAATTTCAAAATTATTTCCTCACAAGGACATGGGGAAGTTCATTTGGATGACAAATCCTCATGAATCTCAAGTGATCAGTCCCTCCTTCTAGTGCCAAAAGCTATTGATACAACTGTTAGTCATATTAATAGAGATAAAAATTCATTACAACAAACCTTTATCCTCTTGAAAGATACAACAAATTTAGGATGAATTTGTGAGCCCAAGTCTTTGATAGTTAGTACATAATCTTTTGACGTTACTCAGTAGTTTGATGTGATGATACTGTTAACATTCAGGGACCTTGCACATGAAATTCAATGTAATTTGTGTTTAGATGTGCGAGTATCTACTTTGTTTTACCTATTCTGCATGAATCTCTACAAATTATATTTAAATCCTACAATCTTTAACTAGTATTTTTATGATTCTTGTCATTATTTCGAAGTATTTTCATGATATTTTCAATCTTACATGTGATTTTCTCAAATATGCATAGGATATTCAGTTATCTATGGATGTCTGCATATTCACTATGTTCTGCGTATCATTTATCAATATTTTGCGGTTGATGATGATGATTAATGAAATTTAAAAGAAATGAACTTAAATTCTAAAATTATCTAAAATAAGTTAGTTTCGACCATTGATCCACATGCATAATTCAACACTTCATGAAAAGAGATGAAATCAAACCATGCTTCTCCATGATATTCCACAACTACACACAGTTGATGCTAATCTTCAAAGGAATTGGACAACAACAACATTCACAAGTTGAAATGTACCTCAGAGAGCACAACATTCCACAGTGACATGTCCAAATATCATCCATAAATATTACTCAAAATTTACGATTAATTTGTAATCAGCATCTCTATTTCATTTAGTATTCAAAATGTATGCATATATACAATTGGTCTCAAGAAACAACCATGGGGAAATGCTAAGTCACAAAGTGTATGCTTAGTGCTTACAAAGCTCAACAATTCTCTCTCGATTAAGCTCCTAATAATGTACAAATGGCACTCCATCCCCTTTTATAGAACAATGAGAGGATGCAGTTACAATAGATCCGATGATCTAATGGTCAGGATAAGATGTGGCACAAGATTTCTAGTTGGCAATCAATCTTGTGGAGTCTAGCTTGCATCTTCAAATATTCTAAAATCTTTGACTTGGTCAATGTGACCCTTTCACTTTGCATTTCCATATGATTCCTCATCTGTGGATGGTTCTTTTGTTACTTTGCATCTGATACCCTGGATAAGCTCATATGCCTGGATGGCCTTATCTATTTCTTCTCTATCTGATACCTTTTCCTTCACAGTACCATGCTCTTGCACCTTCAAGTGTTCTTGCAAAGCTACCCACCTATTTGTCCAGCTATCAAGCTCTTCATTATATGCTTCTATCTTAGCCTTCATCCGCATTGCTTTATCAATAGTAGCCTCAATGAAATACTGAATTGGATTCTCTACTACAAGACTAAAATTATCCCTTAATAATTTGGTAGCAAAATCCTCATCTTGATTTTCTACCTTTCCTTCAACTTTGCCCTCAAGGGCCTCTAAAATCCCTATCTCTTCTGCTAAGAGTTCATGTTCTTTGACATTGATGTCCATGGTTTTAGCATTACATCTCTTCAGTATATCCACCTCAAACCTTATATCTTCGAACCAACTATCCAGTTGTGGCAATGTTTGAAGTGTCAAGACATTTTTGGTCATGAGGGTGCTAACATCCGCCTTCCTCATCTCCTTGAGTGTGGTCAAATTCTTACCACTCTTTATCAACCTTTGACCAACCTCCTTCAATTTGTCAGCCTTACCCTTTAGGTTGCTGAGCATGTCCCAATTGGAGAGTGAGGTTCTTATTACTTGTCCTTCTTCACCCAAAAATTTGGTGAACCATTTGTCCATTACTTGTTCATGATGCTTCTACACATCCAAAACTGCTATCTCCTATTGAGATACCAATGTCAATGGTGTAGCAGTTGTTATCTGGATATTATTTGGTGCTACTAATCCCTTCACAAAAGCCTATAATTGGGCTACTTGCTCTTTATACATCTTCTTGGCTTTTGCCTTCTTTATTCTGGCCTCCATCGCATTAGTATCATCCCTCAATCCCTGGATCTCTTGCTCCTCGGTGATGTGGCCTAAATTAATTGTAGTTATTTGAAATTCTTCTAGCCTTATTTCTCCTTTGGCCTTTTCCACTATTGTCATAGTTATTTGAGCTGTTCTTTTTCCTCTAGCTGCATCTCTCTTTATTGTAGAGATTGTCCTTACCCTCCTCTTTGGTTTAGCTGGATCCAATATAAAAAAATCACCTCATATCAAAGGGCTCAGTGTCCTTCTATAGATGTTCCACCTCTAAAGAAATCCATGGGAATACAGGTGGTCCTAACCCTTCTTGGTCTTGCTACTCAATTTGAGCATCTTGTGTATCCTTATTCATATCTGTATCATCATCACCTACAGGGATCTGTGCATTTTCTTGTTGATATTTATTCTAATCCTGTTGTGATGGGATGACCATAAGATTTCCCATTTGTTGGTCTTTTTCTTGATCAGCCTTGCTATCCTCATGAATCTTTTCCTATTTTGGCAGTGGTTGATCTGGATGTGATGTGTCTATTGATTCATCTAGAATTGTATCATCCTTGGGCATATCCTCAACTTGTTCTTTCTGCATTACTTCTACTTGGGTACTATTAGGCCTCTGTGTCTGATCATTTTGATGGAGCTCTTGCATTGGTTGACTTTGATCACCCTCATCAACCTTACTTCCCATGTCAATGAATGGTCCTAACACTGACTCTTGTTCAATCTTATCCATCAGGATATCCTACTACTCTTGTTCATTTTTATTCACATGAACATCTTGTTATGCCCCTTCAGTTTGGGCATCTCCAATTCTATTATCAACATCCATTGGGATGTTCTCTTCTTGTACGTGTTCATTCCTAACAGTTTCTCCTTCCTGATCCCCACCTTTACGCTAATATGTCAAATCAATCACCTCAGGGCTAGTTACTATCTCAATGAGGACATTTAAGGGTCCCATTTGTATTTCAAATTCACGAGACTCTACCCTATCAATGTTCTTATCATTTACTTCTGTATCTTTATCTCCAACTGTAGCTTCAGTGTGGTGAAGTAAAGTCTCAAAAGGATGATTAGTCACATCCCTGACTACATCATCTTTAGTTAAGTCCACTATTCCACTCAATGGAAAAGACTTATTCACTTCCTTCTCTAATGACTTATTGATGGCCTACTGTGCCATTTCATTTTTCACCTTGATAATATTCTCAATAGGTACATTATGTTGGAATTGTTTCATTACATTCAAAATTGGGCTTAGATGTGCCTGCACTTGAATAAGAGGTGGTATTGCTCTCCTCATGGTTGGGATTTGATACCTTGAATCACTAGGGATATTGACTCCCTGCAAAACATCCAACTCTATTCTATAATGGTCCCAATTGGACCTTGATCTTCTTTTTCCAAAAGCTCCTCTTCTGTAGTTGATGCCTTGGGTGCACAAACCAAAATAGCCACCATTGACGTATCCTTAGGAGGTGAGGGTGGTACATATACCAATGAAACTCCCTTAGATGCAGGTTGCCCTGCAGTTCCTGATGAACTAGGTGGTGCTAATCTAGTCTCAAGGACCTACCTTTTATGTATTAGAAAGTCATCATAACCTTGTTCTTCCCTCTCTTTCATCTTTCTCTTCTTGTCATAGGTGATAGCAACACCTGTCATCATCAATTCATTGATTTTCTTGTTCACCCAACTCTTTGTCCTTGCCATTACTTTGGTAGTAAGGACATCAATTGAAGTTTCATCTCCCTGGGTTCAATTTGGAGGTGCCAGTGCCTCATTATACACTTTATATCCTCATATTATGGGTCTATCATATCATCATCATCTTTCTTGATATGAGGAGGAACCTTTGGCTACCTAATGGTCTACATCTTATCTAGGGTTCACTTTTGATATTCTCTTTTCCTCACCTCATGCTCATCATCACAATCGACCTAGTAATCCTCTAGATGCATGATGTGTTTGTATTTCTTTTTGAAGTGTTTCTCAATCCTGTGATAAGGATCATAATCTCTTGTCAATGGAAATAATTGTAAATTCAGATTGTTCAAATCTGACTCAACTTCCCTGGCATTATCCATTGATCCCACCATAAACCAGTTGATTTCTACAAGGAATTTTCTATATGGTTTTCCATCTTTCCGCTTGGACATCTCCATTGCAGGAATCATTTGTCTAACCATTTCCATTAAGACCACCTTGTTTGATGGATATCTTGGTAACATCAAGGGATTCCCATTGAACCCTTCCATCCTGATGTATGAATATGTTTTGGCTTTATAAACCAAGATCCATATGGATTAATCTTCTCTATGGCTCCTACTAAAAATCTCTTGGCCCTATCTCCCTCCAAGAGTTTGACTATATGCATTATGAAGCAATCATTTACAATCTTATAGTGTTGAACATATTGTTTCCTCTCCATATGGGGATAATGCTCCCAGGGAATCTTCTCATGAGGCAGTCTACTTATTCTTCCCACTGTCTACAACCGATCAAAGGTACCCTTGGTTGCACATGCATATACCAGATATGAAGTCATTTTAAACACTCTATCTTTCACTCTTATCCATTTCACCATTTGGTCGTACATGGAGTCACTGATGATTTTGGCCCACTGGACCACCTGCTTGCTCTTGATCACCAGCTATATCAACCCGAACATCCATGATTTAAAATTCCCAGCATTCTCCTTTCCACTCATTCTGTTGAGTAGGAATATCATATATTGCACTTCTAGGCTGAAATTGTACTTGTATAGATATTGTGGCATCTTAGCCATTGCTTTGGCTTTGTTGGTTGGATCTCTCCATCCCAAGAAGATAACCTTTCTACAATCCTTTTGATTTCCATTATACTCTTTAGATAGTGCCTCCAAGTTTGGCACATATATTCCTCTGGTTGTTGGTAGATTAAAAGCCTTAGTTATACCATCGACTGATAAATCAGCATATACCCGCCCTTGCTTCTCAACTCTTCTGGTGACCACATTATAATTATTTGCACATTCAGTCACTAGCTACAGAGCCTCCGCAACATACAAGAAACCTGCTACATAGTAGATCCTCATAGTCACTATGTTCTTCAATACGGGATGATCCTCCTCGCTGTTAATTCTGGCTCTAAAACCCTCAATGTTTGTATTGGTGGAATGGGTGTCCTCTGCAAACCCCTGTTTGTTGTATATACTATGCACCTTCGAGAACATACTTTATTTAAATTTGGCATCACGTTTGTCCATGCATGGTTGAGACATCTTGTCCTGCAATTCCATGGACTCGTCTTAACTATAGGGCTTCTGGTACTATTAGGGTTAATATCACTAAATTTATGAAATCAATAAACATTGTATTCAAACATATACATTTAATCAAAACTTAACCCCAAATTCATTCAATTTCAACATTTTAGGTCCTTTCCTGCTTAAAATCATGGAATATCCTTATGAAATAACCAGCTAGGGTTCATTCCGTACATACCTAGTTCGTGGAACTTGAATTGAAATATGTAGATGAATACCAAAATTAGTACACGCTCCTCTGTGTAGTCAAAATCTGGTTGTAGATCCTCTGTAGAAGCTTCTACTAACTGCTCAAGTTCTCTGTACAAGGTTATTTAGCTCTTTGAATGTAATTATGAAATTATGAGAGCAATTTACCGTTTAAATCTTGAAAATTCACCGGTTTAGGGCATATTAATTACTTTTGAGAGGATTAAATGGACTAAAAGGATAAAATCGTAAGAAATTGGGACAAGTGGTCATTGGCACGAGTTTAAATTTAAAAGCCTTGGCTTTCATATGCATTAAATGGAAAAAGGGCACACCAAGATGGAGTGAATCTTACCTTTAGAATATTCATATGGATATATCCATCTGGATATATCTATATGACGTCAGCATACGAGTCCGGCCAACCATCGTTGACTAAAGATTCACCATCGGGTTTCAAATCTGTTCAAAATAAGTCAGGATGTCCACGTGGACATGTGGCGTGGTATCATTGGTTGGACCAAAGGATATGGATATTTGAGTTAAGGTCTAGACATTAAGAGTGCAAAATATCCATATGGTCGAAATGTCTGGATGACACCACTAGGAGAAACCTCCTTCGTTGTAACATGATAGGGTGATGTCATCAGGATGGGGATATTAAAATAAGGTTAGGATAATAAGAATGCGAAGTATCCCTATGGTCAAATATCTAGATGACATCAGCAAGATAAATTCTTTGCATTAAGTTGGGGTGAGCTGACGTCATCAGGATCTGGATATTAGGAAAAGGTGCAGATCCCCGAAAAGTTAATACCGCTATGAGTTAATGTCTACATGACATAAGCAGGCCTAACATTCTTCATAAAGTCAAGATGACATGACGTCATCAAGATTGGGATGCTATGTAAAGGTCTGGATATTAACGAAGTTAACATCCATGTGCACTAATGTCTGGATGACGTCAGCCGAATGAATAAGCGAGGGATAAATGATGTCATATAGACATGGATATTAGCTCAGATATAGATATTAAGTTAAGATCCAGACATTGAGCAAATATCTGGATGTTAACCAATATCCATGCATGCGATGTTTAACCTTTATAATGACTTAAATTTGATGTCTACACATTTGTGAATGTTGGGACATTGAGCGCTACTTAGCAAATTTTAGGATTAGGATATTAAAATAATATCCAGATACTAGGATGATGCCAATATCCTCATGACTTGTTGACCAAACTTTGACCAGGTGTAACTTCTTCATTTTAAGGAATTTCAATATGTTTCAAAAGGCAAACCTACTTAAAATTTCGTTCTGTTTCATTTGCAAGGTTTATAAGAAGAAATTCCAACGTTGTAAATTCGATCCAGATGTCAAGATCCTGACATACACTTGCTACTAGTTTTACCACATTGCCCAAAAGCAAAAGGGAAGCAAGCAAGCCAAACAAAAGCAGAAAAGATGGGTCCTTATTTTTCTAGGGAAAAATGGGGCATGTTGTGTAACCACACAATAGGGATGAAATAATACATATAATGTTTTTTTTCAATTTATCAAGTTGTTGGTTTATGAAACTGAAGCATTTCCAGTTATATACTTTTGTAGATCAAGTAATTCTTCTTTTTTATTTGACGAATTATGTAATTAGATTTACTTAAGCAATTAGAAATAGATTTATTCAAATTGGATTCCTTTGTCTATAAAGTTTGTAATTTGGTCAATTTAATTGTTTAGTCAAGATTATCTTTTTTCATATGATCAAGTTATTCTTTTTTTACATATAAGAATTTTATTTCTTAGATTAGTAAACTTTAAACAAGAATGAAACCAAAACCTTTCATATTTTTCAGCATTAATGGTGCCTCTGGTTCATGTTTACGGGTAATGCCATCGCATTTGAACTACCACATCTACTCACCTAATATAGCTGCAACAACGATGTATGTGGCATCCTCCCTATAAATTGTCGGAGAGCAATAAGGAACATCCTGTTAATAAATCTGAGTGAATGGAAAATCTTCCTTGTATAAATGAGTAGTAGACAAACACTAAAAAGATAATTTTAAATTAATCATGGTTTCCTTTCATCAAAATCAAAAAGTTTGAGGGGGAGTTGTTCTCACAAATATTTATGTTTTTGAAAGTAAATCTTGGTCAAAAAGATTAAGTACTCATTTAGGATTAGGATTGTAGAATCTCTTAGAAAACAAGTCTTAGTAAACTCGACTAAATACTTATTGAGCTATGCTTCCCTTAGTGGGTAGCAGTCGCAGAGGAACTATCTAGGGAAAAGAGGCCCTGGAAAGGGCTATGTACCCAAAATTAACAGTTCACATCAAACCTAGATTAGAAAATAGAACTACATATATATTACACCTTGATCCCATTTGGAAGCGATTATGTAGGCAACCTTGGTTGAACAAAGGATGTTCTCAGGTGTGTTTTTAGCTGCAACTAGGTGAATTAACAAACCAACTTGTACTATTAATATAAGATAATCCAACTATGAACAATGATACTTAGAAGAGTTTCAGGTGAACTTTTACATCCTCAAGGCTTAAGCTAAATTCTGAGGTGGGTTGCAAACATAACTAAATATTGTCTTGATAGACGTCGAACTCAGTGTATCTCTGATAGGGATATGTAGTCTATTAGGATGACTCGGGACTCAATGTTGTCTTGATGAGTCTAAGTCTCTGGCCAGAGCAAAACTTATTGCCTATCCCATTTGGACAGATGTGTTGTCTATACCATTTGGTAAGACATGTGCCTGCTTCATTTGAATAGATGTTTCTTGCCCGAGTATTCAGATAAAAAATTTACAACTTTAATTAATAAATAAAGGGATAATTAGTCAAAGATTTAGTAGGGTCTTTACAGGTGGTATCAGAGTGCAAGGTTTGAAAGCTAGGCATTGAGATTGCTACGACTTGCATGAGTGTAAACCTTTAGTAAATATAGATATATTATTAGCGACCAAGTGTTATGAACAAATACAAATTAGTGATTGTTTCAATAGGAAACATAAATGGCAACAACTAGAGCATCCCATGCTAGGACTACTCGTAATCAAAGGACGGACCCTAACATGCAAAAAAAACATCAGCAGACAATAAGAATGGAGGGATAGAAGACATATGTAATTTGTTAATAGAACAAAGGGATAAGATAAATAATCTTGAGTAGACAGTGAATGATTTGAGAACAAGGTAGGAAAATATAGAGAATGTAATAGAACTAGAATTTCAAAATGTGGATAAGATGAACAATTTGGGGGAAAACAATCATGAAGGAGAAAGCCCATTGGTAAGTGTTATCAGAAATTGTGGTTAACAACATAAAACCATTAATAAACCAATGAACATCAATAGAAATAGTGAATAACAAGATTGAACAAATAAAGCACAAAACCTCACACAAACCTTGTTATCCTGTGGCTTCTATTGTTTGCCTAGTCTCGATCGATCTTTTGTGATGAAAGTTGCCCTCAGGAAGTGCACTTCCTTGCTTCGTTCTTCAAGATGGCAATGGAGAAATGACTATGATACTTTATTGCTATGAAGATGAGCTTCAAAGCAATGGGAGTGATCTCAAGCAAATGTATGATAGTGGGGGTACCAAAGGCGCGCTAGTAATTAGATAGATTAATTGTATTGAAAGCTTGGATTATGGAAATGGAAGAATAAGGTTCAATTTATAGACTCAGAAGAGAAGAGATCAACGGTTGAGAATAGATGAGGAATGTGCGCGAATAGAAAGAGGGCAAGTTAACCAATCAGTTAAGTGAATTGATTGGGGAGTTGACTGAATTGACTAATCAGTTCAGTGAATTGATTGATTAGTGAACACAAATGACTAATTAGTTAACTGATTTGATTGATGAGTTAACTAATTTGACTGGAGGATAAATAGGACATGTGGGTGAGGGAATATTTAGCTAATTAAATATTTAAAATATTTAATTACATGTGCAACATGGTGAGGTGGAAAAGGTGAGGTGGATTGGTGAGGTGGAATTTATGGAATTAGGACTTAGGATAGAGGAATTTAGGATTAATTAAATAATTTAGGATTATTTAATTATGTGAGACATTAGAAGAATTTAGGGAATTTAATTAAATAAATTAATTTTTATTTAATTATGGGATAATAAACCAATCAAATAAACTTAGAATATTTATTTAATTGATAGAAGAAATAAGAATTAAGATAAATATTAAAATATTTACTTAATTCGACATGAGCCAATTTTAGGTGTATGCAGTAAGCAATTTGAACAGTGAAGCACCTAACAAAGATCTAGAAATAGTAGAATTGTCCAAGGATCTGAAGAAAATTGCACCTCCAAAATTTGATGGGAAACATCTAGGGGAAGGAGCTAAAAACTGGTTGATAGAGATGGAAAAATATTTTGAGTTGAGAAATTTCACCGAGTTAGTTAAAGCATTATGGGGAGCCTATCATTTAACAGGAAAAGTTGCCAATTGGTGGACAAATGTTAAAGACCAAAATGGTTATACCAAGGATAACATATCATGGGAACAATTTGTTTCACACTTTTGTAAGAGATGGCTACCACAACTTTTCTTTGATGAGAAAATGACCGAGTTCCATAACCTTATGCAAGGCACTTTAACTGTACAACAATATTGGGATAAGTTTGCTAAGCTATTGAAATATGTGCCAATGTATCAAGGGGATGAAAGGTCACAAGTAAGAAAATCTCTATTAGGATTAAATACAAATATTGGTGTGGAGGTAGACATGCATGGTCCTAAAATTATGAATGAAGTATTGGAAAAGTCCTTAAAACAAGAAAGGAAGCTTCAAGATCTTGCTATCACAAGACAAAATTTTAATAACAAGAACAAGAATTTTCCTTTCAAAAGGAAACAAGATTTTAGGGAAAATTTAGTCTTTAACATGAACAAGAAAATAAATTCCACAGAAGGAAAACAGGGTGCAAACCAAAATCCTGGGAATATAAGGAACGAGACTAACAACAGGTGGGGTAATAGTCAGATTAATCCTAGAGGGAATGGAAGGCCAGTCTTACCACCACAACCCAATGGTTCAGGAAACGTACCTCCAAAGAATATTGTTCAACAAGGTCTATCAGGTGGATGTTTTATGTGTAGAGGAAACCACTATGCCAGAGATTGTCCTAAAGTGCAAGGTCAAAATAAGGCAACACTAACTCAACAAGCACCACCATGAAGAATCTATGCAGTAGTAAGAAATTGAAAGACGCAGTTTCAAAATTGACCTATTGAAACCACATGTATGCTTTTTGAATCACCTATATCTATATTAATAGATACAAGATCATATGAATGTTTTGTTGCTCCTAAACTAGTAAAGAAAATGTCCTTGAGAGTTAGTGATATGGAGACATCATGGATGGTTCAGTATGGGGATAAAGCTACTAAGAAAGTAAGTAGGTGTTTGTTTAACACCCCAATACAATTCTCTAATTTTGTGAAAAAGGTATATATGTATGTGGCACCATTGGGCTTTTATTATATTATCCTTAGAATGAGTTGGTTAACTCAACACCAAGTAAGTGTGGATTGTTATAATAAAATAGTAGATTGTTTGGATGACTTTGGAAACAAGGTTTGAGTGTATGGAACTTATAAACTAATAAATGTGGAGAAATTTCAGCTATGCAACTTAAGAAGGCTAGAAAGAAGGGAGCCCAACTGTTTGTGTGACCCTAGATGAGAAAGAGGAACAAAGTACTCCAACCTTTGAAAAATTTCCTTTTCTACAAGAATTTAAGGATGTTTTTCCTAACAACTTACCAGGACTACCTCCTAAAAAGAAATTTGATTTCTCCATTGAAGTTGTACCTGGATCAAAACCAGTGTCCAAGGCCCCCTATCGAATGAATGTGTTAGAATTACTTGAACTAAAAATGTAATTGAAAGAGTTACTAGATAAAGGGTTGATAATGCTAAGTGTGTTGCCTTGGGGAGCACCTATCATTTTTGTCAAAAAGAAGGATGGAACCCTTAGATTGTGCATAGACTACCGGATGTTGAACAAGGTAACTATAAGGAACAAATACCCTCTGCCACGAATAGAATGTAAGGAAGCTAAGGTAGAGGAAAAACTTCATACACTAATCTTAAGGGGAGAGTTATGAAGGATAGTTATAGAAATAAACACAAATATCAATCATATCACAACACAATAATTACTCAAGGAAACTCTTTCGGGAGAAAAACCCCACTCCAAAGCCGCCCAATATATTATTTAGGAATCAAGAAGATTACAATATATTTGTAGAGAAAACTTTTCATAGGAGTATAACCAACCAGAAATCCAAAGGTAACTCAACATCTATAAGACTTTTACACACAACCTCTATCTCAAGCTCTTGATATATAGGAGATACAATACAATAAACCATCAACGGTAATTACAAAACCATGAGCCAAAAACAACTCAAAAGTGGCACCCATATTTTCTCCAATCATAGATGCCTTGTGATGTGCTAAATCACATGCCAACACATGTAACTCTCCCCTTTACAACTCTTTTAAGTGTCCAACATGTTTTCACATTTCCCAAAACATGAGGTCCAACTTCTGGAGGTCATAACTTTTGATCAGGGTGTTCGATTGATGAACCATTTGATGCGTCGAAAAGATAGTGATGACCTCTATCAAGATATAACCTTCTTCACCAGTTATGACAACTTTTAGGGCATTTAGGGACCTCTAAGTGCCTCAAATCTATTTTTGAAACTTTTTTCAACAGTTTCAAAAAATGGAAACTTTAATATATTGTAATCCAGGTATGATCTTGAGTCGAAACTCACCTGAGATGTTTAGTTGACAGTTCCACACCTTTTGGAAAAATTTCAGGTCCATCCAAGCTCAAATGTAGAGTTACTAAAAATTGTAAGCCTTGCTATTTTTAGCCCCTTTTGAAACTTTGAAATTTCTAAACCATTCTTCAAGATAAAATGTATTCAAAAAGACCAAAACTAGGAAGAATAGTAACATTTTGTAGTTACAAGATTGAGACACCTTTCCTAGCATTTTCCCACTTGTCAAACACCTTGCAAGAGCAAAGGGAGTATCAACACCATGATTTAATTGCTAGGAGTCGAGAGGCCCATAGACTCCAAACACCATATGAATTTCTCTATGTTCACAGGTTTTGTCAAGGAATCTGCAACATTCGTCAAAGTGTAAACTTTCTCTAAGTTTACATTTCCATCCTCTACCATGTCATGAACAAAATGGTACTAGACATCAATATGCTTAGTCCTCACATGGAAAGTAGGATTTTTTCGCCAAACATATGGTACTCTAACTGTCATAATAGATGGTAATCTTCCTTGCATCAAACCCAACATCAAAACATAATCTCTTAAGCCAAATGGCTTCTTTACAAGCATGCGTTGCTGCCATGTACTCATCTTCAGTAGTGGACAAAGTGACCATAGGTTTTCGCTTACTCATCCAACTAATAGCACTATCAAATATAGTGAACACATAAGCACTGGTGGATCTGCTACTATCAATGTCACTTGCCCAATCTGAATCCACAAATCCTTGAATATGAATTGAATGCCAAGGTCCTATAGGATAACCATGAAAACATAGGGAATACTTGGAAGTACCTCACAAATATCTAAACACTCTCTTCACCGCATCCTAATGTACCCGTCCAAGATTAGCCATAAACTGACTAAGGACTCCCACTGCTTGAGTAATGTCTGGTCTTGTACAGACCATAGCATACATCAAGCTGCCAACTGCACTAGCATAAGGAACTTTGTTCATATCCTCCATCTCTGAAGGAGACTTCAGACAATCTACAACATATAACTTTGTCCCCAACATAATAGGAACAGTCAACAATCTACAAGCTGCCATACTTAATCTCTCCAACACAAAATTCACAAACTTACTCTAGCCTAACAAAAGTTTTCTTTTTACTCCATCTCTTCTGATTTCCATCCCTGGAATGTACCTGGCTGCCCCTAAATCTTTCATTTCAAACTATGCTGACAACTGAGACTTTAAATCATAAATCAAATTATTACCATTCCCAATGAATAACATATCATTAGCATACAATGCAATAATGAGAATGTGATCATTATCCATCTTAAAGTAAACACAATGATCTAATTTTAATCTCAGAAATCCCAAACTCATCACAAAGGCATCAAATTTCTGGTACCACGTCCTAGGAGATTGCTTCAAACCATACAAAGACTTTTTAAACTTGCAAAACAAACTTTCTTTATCTTTTACCATATAGTGCTTTGGCTATGACATATATATTTCTTCCTCCAAGTCACCATGAAGGAAAGTTGTCTTCACATCCATCTGTTCAACTTCTATATCATATGTTGCAGCAAGTGATAATAGGAATCTAATAGATGTCATCTTTGCAATGGGAGAGAAAATCTCACCATAATCTATTCCCTCAACCTGGGAATAACCCTTCGTGACCAACCTTGCCTTAAACTTCTCAACACTTCCATCTGAACCAAACTTCTTCTTGAACACCCATTTGTATCCAATAGGTTTACGTCCATCAGGAAAGGGAACCAAATCTCAAGTATTATTTTTCTTCAAGGAAGCCATATCTTCTTCCATGGCCTCTTTCCAAGAATCTATATCACTCATACCCATAGCCTTGCTTATGGTCCTAGGCTCATCAATGTTTGAAATCAAAGAAAAAATACAATTGGAATCATGCAATGAATAACCAAACCTATCAGGTTGTCACCTAATCTACATGGAGCTCCTCAAAATTTGAGGTTGATGTTCTTCTTCTCCTTCTGAAATTTCTGAGCTACTAGAGCTCTCCTCATCATCAGGTCTAACAAATGTCTTCGGTTCAACTTTCTCAGGGGTGGAAGGAAGTTGAACCACATCCTCTTTATTCTCTTCTTTCTCCGGCTATAGAACATTAGAAGAAGGATTGAGCTCTCTGAAGATCACACTTTTTCTATACAGAACTCTCTCGGCCACTAGATCCCAAAGCTTGTACCCTTTAACACCTATGCCATAATCGATGAAGATACACTTCATTACCTTGTTCTCCAACTTAGACCTCTTCTCCTTAGGTACATGTGCATATACCTCACAACCAAATACTTGAATGTATCTCAGTGAAGGTTTTTTACCAGACCACACCTGTGGTCCTCCATAGGTGTCTTATCAATGAGCATTGATGTAGGAGACTTGTTAACGAGGTAACAAGCAATAGAAGTAGCTTCAGCCCAGAACTTTTGTTCAAGGCCAGCTCCACTTAGCATACTCCTAGCTCTCTCCATCAATATTCTATTCATCCTCTCTGCAACTCCATTTTGTTGAGGGGTATAAGGAGTTGTCTTGTGCCTCTCAATGCCATGTTCTTTACAAAACTTGTTGAAATATGCTGAAAAAAACTCACCACCATTGTCATTCCTCAAACACTTAATCTTTCTATCTTTTGATTCTCTACAAGAGCTTTGAACTCTTTGAATCTACTAAAGACTTCAGATTAGCTTCTAAGGAAATACACCCATGTCCTTCTACTATATTCATCAATGAATGAAACAAAGTGAACATATTTTGAAATTGAAGGAACATTAATTGGACCAAACACATCAGAATGAATCAAGTCCAACACCTTAGAAGATTTGTGAGAATTGGAATAAAACTGAACATGGTTTTATTTACCATAGATGCAATATTGACAAAAATCAAACTCATGGTTATAGTCATTTATACCCTCAACAAGATTTTAATTTTTAGGGTCCTCAAGCCCTTTTCACCAATGTGACCAAGCCTTTGGTGCCATAACATTGTCTTCTTAGCTGGAATTTTCATCTCCATATGTAAATGAGCACCCTTAGGTACCCAAAAAGTACAACCATCGGAAGTAGATGCAATGGTTCTCTTCGTTACTGGTTCTAATGGTGAGGATGAAGACTTTGAAGTTCTCTTCTTCAAAATAGAGGCATTATTGCACTGAACTATGCATGCATCAAGTTGAAACAAAGTGCCAATCTGAAACACCCTTAGCTAGCACCATAGCTCCTCTAGTCATCTTGCATCCTCCATTCGAGAAAACAAGGTCTGCACACCTACATCATTCAACTTACTTACATATAATAGGTTATGTGCCAAACTAGGGATATGCAAAACACTATTGATCACTTTCACTCATCGATTAGAGAATTGAATCAAGACTCTTCCACAGCCAACAATCTTTAGGTGAGAGTCATCACCCAAGTACACCTTGCCACTGGCATATTCTTCATACTTTGAAAACCAACCCCAATGAGAGATCATGTGAAAAGATCCACCAGAGTCATTATGATGCAGTCAAGGTAGGAGGGTCCAATGAGGGACTGTCCAACCTTACAGCCTTAAACAACTAATAGAAAGATTAATCATAGATGCAACATAAGTATATAGATAACAATAGAAAGAAAGAGACATTCATAAGCACATGACACAAGATTTATCCTGGGAAAACCCTAAAAGATAAAAACCCATCCTTCAAAGCTCATTCCTCTTATATTATGATCTCAAAACACATTACATATGCCACTCAGGATTTTACAGACACTAGGCCACATCCCAGGGTTACAGAATAATCATATAACAACACTCTTTCATGAATTTCATATTATTCTTTCCTCAATTCTCTGCTCTGCAACTTCTTCTACTCTCTGCTCTGTTCTCTGCTTCACTTCTGCTTCTTCTTTGGATCAAAACACTCATTCTTTTGCTTCATATATTCACATACTTAATAATTTCATCACTGTTGCTTTGTAACAAATCATTATCCTTCATTTGTATCCTCCACAAGCCTTCAAATCATTATCAAGTCAGCCTAATTGCAATGGCTAGCATGAAATGTGTAGACACGGATAGGTCAGACCTAAACATAAGGTATTGCTCTGCTGGTGCATAGAACTTCATGTGGATCTCCACGAAGGTTGGCTAGGTCACCAACTTCCTTGAATGATGTTCCTTTTAGCTCTGCAAGTCACGGAATTGCTCCGTAGGCCAATTAGACTCCACTGAACACTGTCAACTCTGCTCTGTGAAAATAGGTAAAAATAGGTAATCTTCTGATAGTGATATCTCTCCAGAAATAAACCCAAATGATCTAAATTTTGGATATAATGTAGATGATTATGTCTAGATACTAAGTCCAACTCTGCAACCTCTGATATGCAAATGCGGTATTCTCCAAGGTCACTCTCTTAGTACTCTACAAATTCACTGTTAACTGTCCCAATTGTTTTGAATGCTTCCAGATGCTCCTGCATCAGACTCTTAGGGTTAATTGAAAAGTGAGCCTCTTCACTTTGGTCTGTATTATGTCAAAATTAATGTTGTCTCTTTGGATAGGTTCAGGGATCTGTTCATAGGTACTTGCAACTACCTCAAGGTCAGCGGTCTATTCAAGTCCACCCTACAAAACTACCTCAAGTTCTTCTAAGTTCGGCGTTCTACTTGCAAGCCTTGCACTTCCTCAATGATCGACGGTCTGAGCAAGTCTTCTCCGTAAGCTACCTCAAATTCTTCATCTTGTCATGGTCTAGGTTCGGCGATCTACTTGCAAGCCTTGCACTACCTCAATGATCGGTGGTCTAAGCAAGTCTTCTCTACAATTTGCCTCAAGTTCAATGTCTGCTTCCATCAATTAAGAGTCAATCAATACACACATGCATCCTTTGGAACAATCATGTGACTTCCTTTGATATAGTCAATACATTCTTGAATTTCTCTACAACACTTTCTGATCTCTATTTTCAGATATAGTTTCTCTTGCACACATCAAATCTTACAGTTTCTTCTATGCTTATACTTCTCCTACACTTATCTCTACTTCTTTATCCATGTTTTCTGTACTCTGGTACATAAACTCTCTCCTCTGATAGAGTATCTTGTCATTTCCTCTTTCTCTACAACATGAATTTCCTTTCTCTACTATGCTTCACATTTGTCCACACAAACTTTCTTTGGCACTGCTTTCTCAGTTCTATAACACAAATCTCCTTAAGATCAATGCTTCACCTTCTTCTGGTTTCTCTGACAAACTTAGTGAGTTAATAGGTTCTTCTTCTGCATAAACTATCTTTGCATCAATTATTGTTTCCTCATCATTATCCTCTCTGGTAATAGGTTCTTGTTGACATTCACTTCTTGGTTCTTTTCTCCTCCAAACTTGAAAACAGGTTCCTTTTCTAGCAAATCCTCTTTCATCTCTTCTATATCCTTCACTGTGATAAGAATTATGACTCTTGTCATTTCTCCCTCTGTGGTTTGAATTACTGTCCTTGTTTTTCTTTGCATAAGGTCTTCTTTCTCTGCATCCTGATTTATATCTTCTTTTCTCTCCAACATATGAATATTTCCACCTATACAACCTTCTAAACATACAAGTAACATGTTTCCATTTTGCTCCCTCAATCCATCCATAATCCATCTGCATACAATCTATCATAGGCTTTCTCCTTCTCATTTTATTCCAACACATCTTCTCAGAATGACTCCTTAATCCACAAGACTTACAATGGTATAGATCCCAACACAATTCCTTTTCATGTCCATATCTATTACAATGTGAACAATACATACCTTTTCTTCCCTTATTTTATTTGTTTGAATTTGCAACATCTTTACCTCTATCATATCCAAGGCCTTCACTTCTTGATCTTATTACTAGTTCAATAGGTTCTATAATTCCTTGATGATGCTTTCCCAATCCTTGTCCTTCATATCCCATTCTCTGCATGATTTTGAAACCAATACCATCACCAACAACTGCAGGTCCTGTTACATTGTCATCTCCATTTTCATCTTCTAAAGAAGCTTCTGCAGCATCACACAAATCATTAGTATCACAAGAAACATCACAAAGTTTAGTCTTAGATCTCAGACTTTCATTCTCTTCTTTGCATGCTATAAGTGACTGCTCTAACTTATTAACCTACTCCTTCAATCCTGATATTTCACTCTTCTGCAAACTATTTTCCTTTTTCAGCTCTTCCATATTTTCCTCCAGATCTCTGTTTCTCTTTTCCACCTTCCAAAACAACTTAAATCCTTCTTCCAATTCTGCAAAACTCTTTTCAACATACTCAAACAATTTCAGCTCTGCTTCTAATTCTTCATTCCTTCTTTTTACATTTTTTAGTTCTTCTTCAAGAGCATCATATTTGTCTTCTCCTAGTTCTTTTATCCTTTCCATAAATTCTAAATTACACCTTTTGATTTCACACAATTCTTCTTGTAGAATATCCTTTTCGCATATTAGGTTTTCATTTTCTTTCTTCATCCTTTTTCCAATCTTCCCCATTGACACAAATCAGATACACAACTTAATTTGAAAAGCTTACCTGAATCTTTCTTGCCACGATCTTCTTCAATAGTGACACTTGTTACTTCTAGGGTTTCACACTTCTTTCAACATTGTCTTCCCTCCCAACAGATTCACAACTAGCTCTGATACCACTTGATGCAGTCAAGGTAGGAGGGTCCGATGAGGGACTATCCAACCTTGCAGCCTTAAACAACTAACATCAAGATTAATCAGAGATGCAATGGAAGTATATAGTTAACAATAGAAAGAGAGATACATTCATAATCACATGACACAAGATTTATCCTGGGAAAACCATAAAGGGGAAAATCCTAGCCTTCAAAGCTCATTCCTCTTATATTATGATCTCAAAAAACATTACATATGCCACTTGGGCTTTTACAGATGCTAGACGGCAGCCCAGGGTTACAAAATAATAATATAACAACTCTTTCATGAATTCCATCTTCTTCTTTCCTCAATTCTCTACTCTGCAACTTCTTCTGCTCTATGCTTCACTTCTACTTCTTCTTTAGATCAAAAAACTCATTCTTTTTCTTCATATCTTCACATACGTAATCATTTTGTCACTGTTGCTTTGTAACAAATCATTATTCTTCATTTATATCCTCTGCAAGCCTTCAAATCATTATCAAGTCAACCTAATTGCAACGGCTAGCCTGAAACATGTAGACACAGATAGGTCAGACCTAAACATAAGGTATTGCTCCGTTGGTGCTAGAACTTCATGTAGATCTCCATGAAGGTCATCCAGGTCCCCAAATTACTTGAATTATGTTCCTTTTAGCTCTGCAAGTCATGGAATTGATCCGCAAGCCAATTAGACTCCACTGAACACTGTCGGCTCTACTCTGTGAAAACAGGTAAAAATAGGTAATCTTTTGATAGCGATATCTCTCCGGAAACGAATCCAAATTATCTAAATTTTGGATATGATGTAGATGATTATGTCTAGATACTAAGTCCAGCTCTGCAACCTTTGATATGCAAATGCGGTAAAATGTGGTATTCTCCAAGGTCACTCTCTCGGTACTCTGCAACTTTACTGTTAACTGTCCTAATTGTTTTGAATGCTTTTGGATGCTCCTGTATCACATTAAGCCACACATCCTTAGATGCATGAGTTGCCAAGGTATAGATAAACACTTATCCATCATCCTGAGAGGATTTATCAAAATTTGAATCATAGTTCTTCTTCTTTTTCTTCTCCTCCTTGCACTCCTTGTGGAAGTGGCCAGGTTTGCCGCAGTTCCAACACAGAGCCTTGGACTTTCCAGGAGACTTAGATCTCCCATGGGATTTGGATCTTCCTTTTTCTTCCTTTTTCTTATCCTTTTTCTTTCCCTTCTCTTTAGATCTACCATGAATCCCAAGAGCCTCAGCCTCCTTAGCCAATTTAGAAGATTTTCTCTGCATCTCTTTAGACAATAATGAAGAAGCTACTTCATCCATCTTGAAGGTAGTAGTGATGCTTGCAATGGCCATAACAAGATGGTCCCATGAATCTAGTAAGGAGCATAGTAATATCATACATCGATACTCCTCCTCCATCTTCACACCAATAGAGGTCAATTGGGCAACAAGCATATTGAATGTATTCAGATGATCAATGATAGATCCTCCATCTTCCATCCTCAGAGAATATAATTTATTTCATAGGAATACTTGTTCACCAAGGATTTGGCCTGATAAACATCTCCAAGTTTCTTCCAAATATCTTTTGCAGTCTTCTCTTCATGGATATCTAGGAGCATTAAATTAGGTAAATAGAGTCTTATCAGACCCTTAACCTTCCGATCTATCAAATCCCAATCTTCTTGTTTCATACTCGATGGCATGGTTTTGGATACTGCAAGCCATAAATATCTATCCACTAATAAGTCATCCATCTTGAGTTTCAACAACTCAAAGTTGCCTCCATTAAACTTATCTTTATCAAACCTCCTAGATGTGCTCGCCATCTGAAAATCCCTACAACATGATCACAAAGTATCTTCTGCACAAGCTCCCACTCAAAACTAGATTAGTTCAAAAAACCCAACAACCCACAACTGAAAATAAAGGTGACTAGGCTCTTATACCACTTGCAAGGAAGCTAAGGTAGCAGAACAACTTCCTACACTAATCTTGAGGGGAGAGATATGTAGGACTTTTCATATATTTACAATAGTTACAAAAATAAACACAAATAGCAATCATACCACAACACAATAATTATGTGGGAAAACCCTTTCGGGAGAAAAACCCCACAGTCCAAAGTCGTCCAATATATTATTCATGAATCAAGAAGATTACAATATACTTGCAGAGAAATATTTCACAGGAGTATAACCAACTAGAGATCTAGAGGTAACTCAACATCTATAAGACTCTTACACACAACCTCTATCTCAATCTCCTGATATATAGGAGATACAATACAGTAAATCGTCAATGGTAATTAGAAAACCACGAGCCAAAAAAACTCAAAAGTGGCACCCAAATTATCTCCAATCAAAGATCTCTTGTGATGTTCCAAATCACACACAAACATGTGTAACTCTCCCCTTTACAACTCTTTTAAGTGTCCAACACAATTTCACATTTCCCAAAATAGGAGGTCCAACTTTCGGATGTCATAACTTTTGATCTGGGTGTCTAATTGACGAACCGTTTGATGCATTAGAAAGCTCGTGAAGAGATCTATCAAGATATAACCTACTTCACCAGTTACAACAAATTTAGGGGCATTTAGGGATCTCTAATTGCCTCAAATCCAATTTTAAAATTTTTTTCAAGAGTTTCAAAAAATAAAAACTTTAATATGTTGCAATTTAGGTATTGTTGTCACATAGAATTGCACCCAGCTTGGAGAGAGTCCAAGCATTCTAATGACATAATGGGAATTATCTCAAGGTGTGGGACCTTGCAAGTTGAGATTAGACCTCCAGAGAAGGCTGGTTCCTCATTCTAAGCCTAATGCTTAGATAAAACTAACTAAACCTAGTGCTAAAAGTGCAAGGGAAAAGGGTTAGGAAAAAACTGAATTGAAATAAGGGTGATGCACCAAATTTGGTAGGTCAGCTGCAATTGACTCAACATAGTAATAATCTCACAACTAGAAGGACTTACACAGACTAGATTGATTCCAACAAAGGCCAGGACAAAGAAGTAGAGAAATGAAAGGGACCATTTTATCCACAATACATAGCTCACACCAATCCAAAGAGTAGACACATTTCTAAAATCAAAAGAGAGAGGAAAAAATAATAGCTTATATTGATTATAGAGGTCAAATAACTATTATAAAAGAGAGAATGTTGCAAGAAATATAGACACAGTGCGATCAATTGCATTCATTGTTGAACAAGACTAGAGACATGAGAGGCTTAGTAGAAGAGTACAATCCATCAAATCTAGTTATTCCTGCAATTACATTACAAAGGTTTGATTACAAAGATTCTCTATCCTATAGTAGCCTACAAGAACAGCCAACCCTTAATACATCTTTGAGACATGTATATATAGCATTTCAGAACTCCACTTTAGTAGCCATGGTGGGAAAAGGAGAAGTCAATGAGAAGAGACATCGACTATGTTGCATTGAATTTTGCTCAGAAACCCCCCACAAATTAGGGTGGAGCTCATACCCTTGCCAGGCCTGCAAGCTTGCAAATAGGTTGCTTGTGTGAATGAATGGCAGGAGCATTAATGAGGGAATGCAGAAAGTCTTTAACTTTTACTGTTGAATCGACCTTGTATCTGCATCTATACCCTAGCATTGAAGGGTTCACCGTTTCATCTACCCTCATCAGCCCAGGCCTGTAGAAATTGAATGTTGAGTTGGTAGTGTGAGGCCTATTTATTTCACTCCCTTATTTTGCTTATTTCATAGTTACAGTTGATGACATTTAGACATTTGGGATTGTTGATTCAGATTATGCAGACTTTTTGGACTCTATTCCCTTATTTTGTTTAGCTATATTTAGTATGATGTGATGTGACTAGATCTTGAATTTGAATCACTGATGATTATTAGACATGTGACATGTATTTTGATGATATTAGAGATGCGAGTTGTGAAATTATTAAATGGTACTGTTATGCGATTTTGATCTTGAGATGGTGTTTAGAAATGCAAATTATGATTCTTAATTATGATGCTATGGGATTTTAATAATGTTTTAAATGATTATGTGATGGTGTGAGTGTATGCATTTCATTTCTTTGGCTATGATATATATATGTTGGATTAATCTGTTTGTTCAAGTGCGTGGGTGATTTTCCAGTACACAGAAAATTAGAGATTGATCCCACACCTAATGTGATTCCCATGTTAGACTGATCTAGTCCCAAGAGGGACCAAGATCACGTGTGATTTGTATGATGCTTTTGTAAATGTCTGCACTTTATTATTTGGCTTAGATTTCACCTCTTTTATATTGTTTATTGAAGTGTTGTAAAAATATGTGATTTAATATACACCACTTGGTGTCTTTTATTTTGGTGGCCATTTTATGTGATTTTCTACTTCCTAAATTGTTTATTATGGGCTAAAATTAATCCTAGGTGGTACCCCTAGGGTCTAGGGCCGATTTGAGCATGCCAAACCCTAGGGTTACCTCTGTCTAGTCACCTTAACTTTAGATTGAAGTAAAGTGACGAAATTTCAAATTTGAAATGGAGTGGTGAGTGAGTCATGCCTTAAAACTTGACCCACTCCTCTTTCCAAGGCATGGATTCCCATCACCTTGAAGACTTGGAGAGTCTTCAAGACCCCCAAGTGTGTGGAACCTTTCTCCAATGCTCTCACACATGTGTGAGAGCATCTTGGAGTGAATGGGCTTCCTTTAGAGAATAAGGTGATGACATGTGTCATCCCTTATCCTCTTAGAGCCCATTTTGAGAGATGCCACCTCTCCACCTTTGCTCTCACACACATGTGGAGAGGGTGAGGATTGAATGGATGGGAGGGTGACACATGTCACTTCCACATTCCATATTCCTTGCAAGTGGCTTTGGAAGAGGAAGGAGAAGGTGACATGTGTCACCTTCTCATTCCTCAAGGCTTTGGAATGAAGCCTATATTATTTCCTCTTTGTGAGAGGAAAGGGGTTCTTTCTTTTTCTTGTTTTTGGCTATCTTTGGAGGTATTTTTGGTGAGTGAGAGAGTTGGAGATCTTGGAAGGAGGCTTGAAGGAGAAGGTTGGAAAGCTCTTCTACAACCCTCTTCCATTATTGGGCTTTCAAAGGTAAGCCTCAAGGCATAAGAGCCTTTCTCATGCATTTTATTTTTATGATGTGAATGAAATTGCTTTGTGTTTTGTATTTGTTGTTGTGTTGGGTTTTATGGGTGTTTTGAATGAGACTACCATTCTTGGTGTGTCCATTCATGTGAGGGGTGGGAGAGGAGTGAACCTCCTCAAGGTCACCCTCTTTGTATTGGCATATTGTGGCCTTGAGGGTATTTTGGTGAAGTTTTGGTGGTATTTTTATGGCATGAGTGCCTTGGTGTGATATTTCATGGAGGAGATTTTAGGCTTGAGGCCTTGTTTTGGAGTATTATGATTATTATGGAGGTATTTTTAGGCTTGAGGCCTTATTTTGGAATCAGGAGATTTGGATGTAGGAGTGAACCTCTTGAGTAGAGAGAGTCCACTCTCCTACCCCCTCAAATCCATTTCTATGGCTTTTGTGTTGTTTAAGCCTTATGGGTGTTCTTCTTGTTATTATGTGATTGCCTTTTTTGTGTTGTGGTATGAGACCTGTGTGAAGATCGACCTCTAAGCTCAGGGTGACCCGCTTGTGGGTCTATGGTAGGGAGGAGAGTGTTTTGGTGGCTTGGAAGTATCCCCATTGTTTTAGTGTTTGTAGGTTTGTTGGAGACCTTTGGAGCTTGGAAGGTGTCAAAAGAATTTTAGTTTTATGTATGTAAGGCTGTTTGGAGCCTTAGCCAAGTTGGCTTGTTGTAGAGATTTCCTCATGAGAGTATAAACTCTCTTGGTTGTGTTGTTAACTGACTTGTTATCCATGTATGCAAGTTTTTCCATTTTGTGAGGTTGTTGTCCTTATATCAGAAATGATTAAAAAAAAGAGATGAGACTACTTTATGGTTGCTGTTGTAAATCTTTTATTCTGTAATATATATATATATATTCATGGTAATTGTAGTGCAATGTTGAAGAAAGAGAAAATGATATTCAGTTAAATATAGTGTTGTGGTTTTTGTCTCAAAAGAGAGTGTATTACATTATGTTGTAAGTGTTTGCAAAAAGGAAAATATCCATGTTGTTGTTAGTAATGAATCTCTATAGTTTTCATTAAAAAAAAAATAGTAACACACACACACACACACACACACACACACACACACACACACACACACACATATTCAGTTGTATGTGTTTCTATATGTATTTAAAAATGGACTTCATATGACAAAACAAATATAGTTGCTGTTGGAAATCTCTTGCCTGCAATGTTCTGTGGTTATGTTCAACAATGCATTTAACATCATAGTTGCAGTAAGTGGTTTTCAGTGAAGGATATAGTGATTTCATATAGTTCTGTTGGAAATATACTACTGTTTATTTTCAATATATATATATATAGTAGTGAATTATTGTTATTAGTTCCTTATCAAAAGAAAAGGGAGGAGGGGTAAATAGTAGCTATTCTATTTATTTTTTTTAAAATGGCTAAATAAATTCTCTATTTCAAGAAAAAAAAGGGGTTTGATTTCTATTTATGTCATTTGTATTATTTATGACAGCAAGTGTAATAAATTAGAGATCAATTTTTACATTGTTTAATAGAAAAACATATATATATATATATATATATATATATATATATTTACCTAACTGTGTATTAAAAAAAAAGTATATTGTTTAGCTGTGAGAATATATATATACATTATACATATTTAATATAGGATGGAATGAATTAAAAAAAAACACAGAAGAATAAAATATAGATCGTATTGTTGCTGATAAAATATAGAATATATATACTCTTTGTATATTGTCCTTCTTTTCCTGTTAAAAACAATACAAAACCAGAGATGTATATACAATCTATATACATTTAAAACCCATATATATATATTAAAAAAATGGATGGATAACGTAGGAGTATATATTGTGTATATACCTCCTTTGTGCTTTCTTTCCATGGCTGCCCTCTTGTTTGACCTGCAACAAAATGGTAGAATCGAAAGAGAGCTATCAAAGTAGAAGTGAAAATAGGAGAAATGAGAGAAGAGGTTAGGGTTAGAAGGAGTTAGAATAGAAATGAGTTGCTCTCATAAGGAAATGAATTTTTTATTAGAAGGTTTTTAGGGTTTTGTTTTAGGGTTGTGGTGAGTGAGAAAACATAATAATAAAGAACTTGAATTTTTTTCTTTTAAAACTTAGTGCACGGGAGTTCTTTCCCCTTTATCCCTTTTTGTTTGTTTTCACTCATATTTGATTATTTCACCTTTTGGGATAATTTAGTGAGATGGGATAATCTTATCCCTTGGCATATTTGTTTGACTTAGTGGACTTTTATTTTATCCTTTAGTGGGCGGGATTTGTTTTAATCTTATTTTATCTAGGCCTTGAATTTCTTCCTATGTTTCCTTGAGCATTAAATGATAGGGGAAAAAGATTGATAGGTGAATAATTATATTTTAACCTTATGTGTAATTTGGTCTAGAAAATTAATTTTGGTGGGTTTGACGATGGGGCTATGAAAATAATTAATTTTAATACTTTATCAATGTAATTAGTTTATTTAATTTAATTTAACTTAAGCATTTAAACCTAGAGGTTAATAAGGGATGATTAATTAATCGAGCATAATTATTTATATTTTCTTTTTATTTAATTATTGAATAGTCGTAGGAATTTATTTTGTAAATAATTCCCATGTAGGCCCGAGAGGCGTTATGCTGCCAAAATTTTCCTGAATTCCTAGTATGGTTAAGTAGATGATTTATCTATGCAATAGTGTTATTTTCCTGACCTAGATATGTTTGAATTATTCATCCTTGTTCTAGTTTCTTAGGTTTTGATTTCGACACATGTCGAAATCACACCACTCATTTAGGAAAACCTAGGGTTTGAATCAAATCGATTCTAACCCTAATGATAATGCTTCTCGCATCGCATAAAACCCCTTAGTAGGCTATCATCTTGCAGGGGATTATGTAGACATTCACACTACCCTGAAGTGGGATTGACATGTTTACACCTTATGCGTATCGCCACCGAGCATACTGACGCGTGCGAGGGGTTTTCTAGGGATGAGTGGAAAAGTTTTTGATATTTCATGTCATGACCACATGACAAATGTGGATATGACACGTGTGTTGCGTGTCGTGACTGCATGGGAAATGTGGGCATGATAGGTAGGGAGGGGCAACTTTTACAACACTATAAAATTTTAATCCTTGAGTCACTACATCTGCATCCTTATCAGCCTGAGTTGATTCCTTTGAATAATCAGCCTCTGTAAAGCCCCGTCAGCCGAGTCTACTATTTTACCACCTTCAAAATGCCTGAGGGTCGTCTTTAAATTTAGAATACTAATGGGATTCCCCTTTTGGATCGACGATCATCATATTTCCCTTAATTCTTCATTGAGGCCCACTGACTTGGCGTACGTGGTGCAATCTGAAAGGGTGAGTCACTTCCTTTTAGTAGTCGTTGACGTATAAGGGTCCACCTGAGAGATATGGTAGAGAAGGCACCGACATGCCACGTGGCCACATCTCGTGGCCACTCACTGAATCTTCTTTGCAAGCAAGATTCACTCGCAAAGCTACACCACCATTGATTCACAATGGCCCCACCACAGCCCTTCCTTCTTTGACACTTGGCATGATCTCCTTTGCCTGACAGAATCATCAATCCTATGGTCATGGGCCTCTGATATACTTTACAAGTGTCACGATTCTAGAGCCGCACAAAAGGAATTGAGCCATCTTCATTTGGCTTCGTAGAAGCATGCTAAGCCCTCCACATGGCTCTCCTCTGATGCACTTTACACATTTCTTCATTTCACAACTGTGCAGAAGGGATGTAACATAAGCCTTAGGCAGGCTGCGGGCCTGCAAAATACCGCCACGTAGCACTGCGGGCCCAGAAGGACTAAAGACATAAGAAATGACGTTGATGGGTGCTAGAAGGTAAACCTTAGGATGGGAGGCCGGTCACTTCATGACATAAAGGACTCAAGTTATAACTTAAGTGACCAGGCACTGAGAATAGATGGTCTACTACGAATTAAAACAAAGGTAAGATCTGACTGTGAAACCTTAGGGTTTAAGGGGAAACAAGGGAAACCCTAAGAGCTTTTGGAGATTTGGGCAATTGGCCTGCATGCCAGAAGGGGAAAACACTAGAATTAAGGATTCTTTAGACTATTTAGCCAGGAGGGAAAAATAGTATAACATTTCAGTGACTTTGCAAACACATGGAAACTAGAGGCCTTATCAATCCATTGGGCATGGGGTCAAAGAGCTACAACAAGGACAGAGGAGCTAGAACAACCAGGGCTAGCTACCAGGGCAAAACAAAACAACAAGAAAGCATGTATCCTCCCAATGAGAATATAGCAGAGTGCAGAGGCAACTTATTGAATTAAAACCTAAAACAAAAACAAAACTAACCTAAACTAACCAACTAGAACTGACCTTAAATAAAGCCATTACCTAGTTGTTCAAAATAACCACCCTTTCTCAACATCTTACAATGTTTTTCATGCTCATGGGTAGTTAGCAAGAGATGGGCAATGAGTTGACATATGACAAATTAATGGAGCACTCCCCAAAGAATGGGGATAAAATCACCTATCCACCTGAACTGATTGTTGATGTTGCTACCAAGAGGTGAATAAATGGGTTGATCCCACTCATTTTGATTTTCAACTTCATGCTTAGAGGTAAGCATGACAAGTGGTGACTTTTTTTGATGTGTCTCCAGTTGGGCTTGATGCCTGATGGGGCATCCCCTTGAGATGACATGTAAATCAATGTAGCTGATCTCATGCCTCTGCTCTGATTCTTTATCCTCTTGCTGGTCTGAATGCTCTGGCTCCTATGGCTCAACTAGAAATATGGCTACCTCCACCCTTGAAACAAGATGCTCATGATTTTCTGGATCAGGCTCAAGAAATGGGCCCTGCACATGCTCAATGGAGAAACCTCCCTCATCAAGAAGTTGATATCCTTGCTGGATAACAAAGAACAAATCTTCAATTTGTTCTTGCCCATGCTCAATCTCTATATCACTATCATCAATAGAGCATGGAAGCTCCTCAAATGTATCAGCATCATCAACCTCTGCATCTGCTGGCATAGGGCAACATGCTTGCCCTTCTTTGTGGTTTGGAACCTCATTGTCCTGTTTGACCTCACATTCCAGCAACAAGCCATTATTTTTAATGTCCCCACACTACTGGTCCGTCATCAAATTTGGCATCTCCATGCCTTCTTCATCCTCAATGTAAGTAGATAGTTCATGAAATAAAGTGGCATCATCCATTTTTGAAGTAAACTCTGTAACAACCCCCTCCACAGTGCTCTCATCCTTTAGTTGCAGCTCCACTAGATTTTGCTTGAGCTATCTTTGCAACTAGAATTCTTCATCATGCCTTCATTTGGGTTTCATTCATCTTGTGCATAGCATGGTAAAATTATTTAGATGAGCCAAAGTCCAAAGGGCTCAACACTATCCTTATGCTCCGTACATTGCTGCTCTATCAGATTTGGCTTAACTTCTTCTTGCAGTAGGTTTGAAATTTCAGTTGTAATAGTGCACAAGGGCTCATTATTTGCAAGTGGCTCCTCCCTTGTTACAAGGACTTTAAGGGCTTCTTGAGAGAGTCGTTCCTAAGGAGTGGTAGGCTGAATTTGTGTAGGAACAAGCTCCTGTGAAGGCTGAGGGCCTCTAAAATTTGGGATTTTGAAACTGGAAAGTGGATTTAGAGGCCTAGAGGGATTATCTTGCCTAAAGCTTGGAATTTTAAATTTGGGGGCTTCTTCTAAAATAGGTTTAATAGGTGTGAAAGGGAGAGGATGCTTGAAACTGGAAATGGAGAGGGTTGATTGGGCTTCTAATCTCTAGACTTTGGCAAGCAACTGCCTCATCTATTCTTCTTTAGCTACAATCTACAAAGCCAGGCTTTCTTGATAAGCCCTTTCCTATATCTCCATCTGTTGTTGGTGAAGATGAGCATGATAGGCAAGATCATCCTGCCACTGGTTATACTCTACCACTCCTTGAATTTCCTCCACCCTCCTTTGCAGATCCCTTGCTATGTCTAGGAGACTCATATTGTCAAAATCATAGTCCACTTAAGGTGGGATAAGAGGGTAGTCATACTGATTAGGGACGAAGTGGCTTTCTTGTGGTTGATAACAGGCATTATTAGATTGGCAAGAAAACTAAGCAGGGGTTGGTGGGCGGTAAGCATCATGAGAATGATGATATTCTATTGTTGCAGGGGCATATGGCATAAAATCAAAGGTGTTTGGGGTTTGATATTGCTGATATGGGGGCCAATAGCCTATATTTGGATTAGGGGAAGGGGAATATTCATAATTTTCATAAAAAAATGACATTTTATAGCATCTAATTGCTGGATAATCACAAATGTCTGAATTAGAACAGAACAGGTCTGCAACCAGAGAGAAACTAGATACATACCAGAGAGAGTCACTAGGTGATTGAAGATGTTTCTAAAAGCATAATAGACCAGGAAAACCACTGAAATCTTAATCCTTGGATATCTTTAAGTGCTTGGACTAGCTGCACCAATAGATTTGTTCAGTAGAGTTGCCATGGTGTTTAAAGATTGCCCTAAATGGCAAGATGCGCTGAAGAACACACCAGATCCTTCAACAGATGATAAAGCTCATCAAGCTTGTCCCACCGGGCATGCCAGAAACTATTGTTACATAGAATTGTACCCAGCTTGGAGAGAGTCCAAGCATTCTAATGACATAATGGGAATGATGTCAAGGTGTGGGACCTTGCAAGTTGAGATCAGACCTCTAAAGAAGGTTGGTTCCTCATTCTAAGCCTAATTCTTAGAGAAAACTAACTGAACCTAGTGCTAAAACTATAGGGGAAAAGGGTTAGGAAGAAACTGAATTGAAATAAGGATGATGCACCAGATTTGGTAGGTCAGTTGTAACTGACTCAACACAGTAATAATCTCATAACTGGAAGGACTTACACAGACTAGATTGATTCCAACAAAGGCCAGGATAGAGAAGTAGAGAAATGAAAGGGACCATTTTATCTATAATACATAGCTCACATCAATCTAAAGAGTAGACACAGTGCTAAAATCAAACGAGACAGGCAAAAATAATAGCTTATATTGATTATAGAGGTCAAACAACTATTATAAAAGAGAGAATGATGTAAGAAATATAGACACAGTGTGATCAATTACATTCATTGTTGAACAAGACTAGAGACATGAGAGGCTCAACAGAAGAACACAATCCATCAAATCTAGTTGTTTCTACAATTATATTACAGAGGTCTGATTACAAGATTCTCTATCCTATAGTAGCCTAGAAGAACAACCAACCCTTAATGCATCTTTGAGACATGTATATATAGCATTTTAGGAATCCACTATAGCAGCCATGGTGGGAAAAGGAGAAGTCAATGAGAAGAGACATCGACCATGCTGCATTGAATTTTGCTCAGAAACCCCTTGCAAATTAGGGCGGAGCCCATCCCTTTCCAGGCTTGCAAGCCTACAAATAGGTTGCTTGTGTGAATGAATGGCAAGTGCATTGATGATCGAATTTAGAAAGTCTTTATCTTTTACTATTGAATCAACATTGTTTCTGCATTTGCACCCTAGCATTGAAGGGTTCACCATTTCATCTACCCTCATTGGCCTAGGCCCATAGAAATTGAATGTTGATTTGGTAGGGGGGGGCATCTTTTACAACACTTAAATTTTTTTAATCCTTGAGTCACTGCATCCACATCCTCATCAGCCTAAGTTGATTCCTTTGAATAATCAGCCTCTGTAAAGCCCTGTCGACCGAGTTTGCATATTTTGCTGCCTTCAGAATGTCTAAGAGTTGTCTTTGAATTTGGACCACTAATGGGATTTCCCTTTTGGATCGATGACCATTGTATTTACCTTAATTATTCATTGAGGCCTACTAACTTGGTGTACGTGGCACAATTTGAATGGATGAGTCACTTCCTTTTAATAGTCCTTGACGTATAAAGGCCCACCTAAGAGATCTGATAGAGATGGCACTAACATACCACATGGCCACATCTCATGGCTGTGCACTAAATCTTCTCTGCAAGAAAGATTCACCCGTGATGCTATGCCACTATTGATTCACAATGGCCTCACAATAGCCCTTCCTTCTTTGACACCTAGTGAGATCTCCTTCGCTTGATGAAATCATCAATCCTATGGTCATGGGCCTCTGATATACTTTACAGGTGTCACGATTCCAAAGCTGCATGGAAGGAATTGAGCCATCTTCATTTGGCTCCGTGGAAGTGTGCTAATCCCTCCACGCGGCACTCCCACGATGCACTTTACACTTGTCTTCATTTCACAACCACACAGAAGAGATGTGATGTCAACCTTAGGTGGGCTACGGGCCTGTGAAATACCACCACATAGCATTGGGGGCCTGGAAGGACTAAAGACATAAGAAATGACATTGACGAGTGCTAGAAGGTAAACCTTAGGATAGGGGGTCGGTCACTTCATCACATAAAGGACTCAAGTTATAACTTTAGTGACCATGTACCGAGAATAGACAGTCAACTATGAATTAAAACAAAGGTAAGATCTGATTGTGAAACCTTAGGGTTTAAGGGGAAACAAGGGAAACCCTAAGAGGTTTTAGAGATTTGGGCAATTGGCCTACATACTAGAAGGGGAAAACACCAGAATTAAGGATTCTTTAGACTATTTAGCCAGGAGGGAAAAATAGTATAACAGGTATAATCTTGAGTCGAAACTCACTCGAGATGTTTACTTGACAGTTCTGCACCTTTTGGGAAAATTTCAGGTCCATCCGAGCTCAAATGTAGATTTACTAAAAATAGTAACCCCTACCATTTTTAGCTCCTTTTGAAACTATTGTCACTTGGATTTGTACCCTGTGTTGAAGTGCTTTTGCTATAACAATCCAGTGAAACATGGGAGTGATTTCTAGGTGTGGACCCTACAAAGGAAATCAAACCTCCAAAGAAAGGTTGGTTTCTCTTTCTAAATATGAGATTCAGAGTATTTTAAGACTAAACCTAATCTATCACTATTGGAGAAAAGGGGAAGAAGGAGAAATTAGAAATGAAAACGTGATACACCAGGTTTGAATGTTTGACCCTCAAATCAACCATATATGCACATAATAACAACAACCAACACATCAAAATACACAAATCACAAACTACCTGCAGAGGTAAAAGAAACTAATTAAAATCCAAAAGGAAAGAAGCATTCACAAATGGATACTTGTAACATACATCCTCCGAACTAGGTTTTCTGTATCACTTTTTTTTGTTCTCTGATTGTTTTGGGTTTAGGGTTTCATTGCATGTTTTTGCATGTTTTGATATTGCATAGATAACATGGACTGTAAAGCATATATTGAAAACCCAAAAAATATACAATGAATTTGCATAAAATAACAATGACCCGGATCATAAAATATGCCAAAACTAATTATAGTGACATACCCATTTGGGAAACTCCAACTTTGTATTATTGCTGAACTCGGGCCAGCATTACAAGCTATGAGAATTCTTCAATATTCACATACAATGGTAGATATACATCAATATCAATGTTGCAACAGTAATTGTGACCCCAGACGCCTCTAATGAGAAGTATAAATAATGCCGAAGGAGTGAAGATTAATTCCCAAGGAACCCACAGCCTGGTACTAGCTGTACGACCTACCTGGAACTCTATATCAGTATCAAATAACACTAAATCCCCCATAAATCTCTCTGCCAATGTCTAATTTAGATTCCAGAAGCATAACAAATCAATATGAAGAAGAAATACATTAAATCCCTCAAAAAATTGCCACAAAGACTCCCAACTGTTGTATGGCCTGCAGCAAGATTGGTATGGCCCAGCAATAGGTATTATTTTAGTCACAAACCCTCACCAATCTATTAAATCTACTCCTCAAAAATTAGACTCTTCATTTGCATATCAAACTCCATCAAATATGTCCGTATCACACTCAAATCTTCATCAAAATATCTTCGGCTGATGCACAACTGAAGCCTCTATGAGAAGCCTCCAATAATCTCTTCCTGATGTGGTCTCTCACACATGAAGAAGAGGACTATGTAGAGGTTTTTGTCTCAACACAACCAATATCAAACCCTTGAAGCCAAACTCCAAGCATTGCACGGGAATATCCAAACAAGAGAGTAAAATTCAATATCCAAGCATATCCAAAATGAGCTTCACTTTTCTGTTTTATTTCTCTCATGCCTCCAATGCCCAAGTGAGGGATCAAAATAATATTTTGTTTTATGTTTTTATCCCCTTATAACTCCCATGAGGGTGCCCATCTCCTAGGGGTCCAACTTTAAGTCATCACTTAACTTTATAACATAAAGTTACCCTTTTAAATACAAGTCACTTAACCACCTTTTAAATAATCTAAGTTAAATCTTTAATTTAACTTATACTTTATCGAATAATGCTTTGGAGATATCAAAACCAATAATCTCGTGCAATGCTCCTCTGCCTCTGCCCTGCTATAAATAGCAAGGTGCTCCATCCTGACTTACTATAAATAGTAAGTCACCAATTTGACCCCCTAACCATGGTCATTAACCTACGAGAGTTCAATGTTAGGCTAATTTCCAACCTCTATTTGACTAGGCTAAATGGGGGACGTTATAGTCTGCCCTCCCCAATATTGCTTATCCTCAAGTAATCTTAGCTCAAGATGTTGTAGTATATGCTCACCTTCCCATGTCTCATCCTCAACTAGCAGGTTCTTCCACTTCACTAGGTACTCCCTGATGATCCGTCTCCTCAGATTCCTCTCCCATGAATCTATGATGGCCTATGGAACTAAGATTAGCTTTCCCTCTTCATCCAATGGTGGAAGCTTGGCTAAAGGAATTGAATTGTGGCCAAGTGCTTTCTTAAGTCTAGAAACATGGAATACATTATGCACTCGATTGTCTACTGGCAACTCAAGCTCATAGGCCACTTCTCCCACTCTTTTAGCCACTCTGAACGGACCATAGAACCTGGGTTTTAGTTTCTCCACTCCACTCTTTTTTAGAGTAGACTACTTATAGGGTTGGAGTCTCAAGTACACCATGTCTCCAACCTCAAAACTCCTCTCTACTCGGTGTTGATCAGCATAAAGCTTTTGTTGATTCTATGCCTGCTACATGTTTTCCTTAAGCTCTTTCATTATATCCCAGCTCTCCTGTAATAGATCCTTTGCCTTCGACACTCAACTATCACCAAGTAGATTTGTGAAGCATGGGGTATCATAACCATATAGAGCCTTGAATGGAGTCATCCTGATCGACATATGATAAGTCATGTTGTAGCAACACTCCCCCCAGGTGCAACCATCTGATCCATGCCTTCTGTTGCCCTGAAATGTAATTTCGCAGATACCCTTCCACCTATTTATTAACTATTTCTATCTGACCATCAGTCTGTGGGTGGTAACTAGTGATGGGAGTTAGTTCAGTGCCACACAATCTGAATAACTCCTGCCAAAATAAACTCAAGAACTTGTTGTCCCTGTCACTTACTATCCCCTTGGTTATCCTGTGAAGTCTAAATATCTCCTTGAAGAATAGATCAGCTACCTGTACCGCTGTGTATGTCATTGAAATGGTGAAGAAATGTGCAAATTTGGTGAGTCTATCGACCACCACATAGATACAATCCTTCCCTTGAACCTTAGGTAGCCCTGTAATAATTCCATGGAGATGTATTCCCATTTTTGATTGGGAATAGGAAATGGTTGTAACAAACCTGTAGGATAAGTATGCTCATGCTTGTTTTGTTGGCAAATAGGACATTCACAAACATACTTAAGGACTTCATCCTTGAGTCCTTTCCATGTGAATCTCTCCCGAATCTGCCTGTAAGTTTTGAAAAATCTGGGGTGGCGAGCCATTGGTATGTCATGGAAAGTCTTTATAATCTTATGCTTGAACTGAGAATTAGGCACCTAAAATATTTTGTCTTTGTATATAATCAAATCACTCACCACAGAATACTTGTCATCCTTGATAGTGCCCTCAATGACTCCTGTTGCCCAAGAGTCCTTAGCGTGCTCTATTGAAATCATCTCTTTCCAACCAATAGATATCTCTCCAAATAAGCATAAGTGGGGTCTCCTCGATAAAGCATCTGCAACTATATTTCTTTTGCCCTTGACATACTCAATGTCGAAGTCATAAGACTGGAGTCTACTTACTGACTTTTGTTGTCTATCATTGAAGTCTTTTTGGTTCATGAAGTATTTGATGCTATTGTGATATGTTTTAATTATGAACTTCCCTCCAACCAGATATGGCCTGAACTTGGCCAATGCATGCATAATGGCCAACATTTCTCGGTCATATACTGAGTAACTCTTCTCTACACCCCTCATCTTTCTACTCTCAAACACAATAGGGTGTTTCTCCTGCATTAACAATGCCCCTATCCCCTCTCCTAAAGAATCACACTCTGCCTCAAATGGCTTAGAGAAATTGGGGATCACCAACACTGGGCAGGTAGACATCAAGTGCTTGAAGTGATCAAAGCACTGCTGAGCTATATCGGTCCACACAAAGGCTCCTTTCTTAGTCAAGTCTGTCAACAGTGCAACTATCTGTGAGAAGCCTTTCACAAACCTCCTGTAGAAACAACATAACCTAAAGAAGCCCTTATGTTGTGTGAGGTTTGTTGGTGGTGGCCAATCAACTATTGCCTTAATCTTCTCTAGATCCACTCTAACCCCATCAGCACTAATGATATGACCTAGATAAAGAAGCTCTGTCATGCCAAAGTCACACTTGGACTCTTTAGCATAGAGGGACTCACTCTCCAAAATGCTCAGTACCTTCTCCAAATGTCTCATGTGTTCATCCCAACTCCTGCTGAAGATTAATATGTCATCAAAGAAAATTAACACAAACTTCCTTAGCTGCTGTCTGAAAATCTTTTTCATGCAACTCTGGAAGGTATCAGGGGCATTGGTTAACCCAAACATCATCACCAAAAACTAAAAGTGGCCGTAGTGACATCTAAATGTTGTTTTCTCTATGTCTTCTTCCCTCATCTATATCTGGTGGTTTCCTGACCTCAAATCAATCTTCAAAAAATAACAAGCACCATGCAACTCATCTATCAACTCATCAATCCTAGGAATGGGATACCTATTCTTTATTGTCTTTTTATTTAAGGCCCTATAATCTATACACATCCTGATGGTCCCATCTTTCTTTTTGACCAAAACAACTGCTGAAGCAAAGGGACTCTTGTTGGGTCAGATGTGTCCCATCTATAACAACTCCTTGATTTCTTTTTCTATCTCATCCTTGAGCCTCTTAGGATGACAATAGGGTGTAACCATTATAGTCTTAGTCCCATCCTCAAGCTCAATGACATGCTTGATCCCTCTGTCAGGTGGCACTCCTAGAGGTATACTACCAAACACCTTATTTTGCTTGGTCAATAGCTTTTGTATATCAGGATGGTAAGCACTCTTCGACTACTATGGAGACTCTAGCATAATAAGACATTCTACTGCCCACTCTACCTAGTTATGTCGCAGCATTCTCTCCATCCTCTTGAGAGAGACTACTTGTGGTCCACCATCTGATAATCCCCTAAGAACTATTTTCTTTCCATTGCACTCAAACTTCATTTCCATCTTATTCAAATTCATAGTGAACTCACCTAGTTGCATCATCCAATGCATGCCTAGCACCACATCTATGTCTCCTATCCCAACAACATATAAATCGTTTACAAGCTCATACTCTCCCATATGAATTCTCAAACCTGTAATCTTCCTATTGCATGTGAGTTTGAAGTTGTCAGCTACCATTACCTTGAAGCCTTCAAACTCCTCCACCTTCAGCCCACGTCTAGCCACCAACCCCTCATCAATAAAATTGTGTAGCTTTAGTGTCTATTAGGGTGATAATGCACTGACCTCTAAGGACTGCTCTCACTCTGAATGACCTAACTTTCTGGAAACTAGAGAGTTGTACCAATGTCCCATCATTGTCGCTGCTATGTTGAGAGGCATTCTCATCTTCATTATCCTCTCTATTTGAAGACCGGTGTGATGCCTCTGACTATGACTCCTCTACTAAATAATACTCAATTAACTATGCTTTTGCCTTGTTAGCACATTTATGTGAAGGGTCCCATGGTTCCTTATAGTGAAAGCAAAGTTTTTTCCTCTAATACTCATTCAATTGGTCATCAGTCAATCGATTTGATTTTTCTTTCCACTAGCTAGTATCCTTTTGGAAGGGCTTCCTATCTTTCTTCATGTCCCTCTTGTAGAAACCCTTTGTTTGAAATTTATTCCTCCATATAGAGGATTCCATGTCTCAGGGCTTTTTCATGGCCTCCTGAAGTGCCAATGGCTCTAATCCCTTAACCCAACCATGTAAGGGATCTGATAGTCCATCTATAAATAATATGATCAACCTACACTTTGAGATATCTGGGACCATAACAAATAGGTCCTGAAACTCTGAAATGTATGAGTCCACTGATCCAACCTGTTTGAGTTGTACCAACTCAAACTATAGTTTTGGATCCTTCTTATCAAATCTGTTGATTAGTCTAGCAGTAAACTCAACATACGAGGTAATCTGATTGTGGCCCAGTGTAACCTTACCATTGCTCCACCATTTATGCGTGCTGCCCTCTAAGTGTAAAGATACATAAGTTATAGCATTTGCTTCTGGCATAGGGCTGATCTACAAATAACTGTCCAATTTTTGGACCCATGCTCCAGCAGTAGTTTTACCAGATCCATCGAAATATGGTAAAGTCATCTTACTAACTTTCTTTTGGAGTTCCTGATTCTGTTTATTTCCCCTGCGGGGTCTGTGTTTCATCCTAAGATCTGAGTACTCTCCAAATGTCATCTCAGCTCTAAACTCCTCACTGGATGCCCAACAAATCTCTCAGAATCTCATCTTGGAACTCAAGTTGTGTGGCCTTCTGTTCAGGAACATTGTTCCTAGATGCAAATACAAGTATGCCAGGTCTATCACCTGCTGTCAACTGAGAAGCTCCCCTGTTAGTGACTGATGCTTCTCCCTCATCATCTCTATCTCTGTACCTATCACCATTGTTCCTATCCCCATTATTCCTATCTCCATTGTTCCTATCACCCATTTGCCTATCACCTCCATTGTTCATTCGGTTCCTATCCCCAAAATTGTTCTTGTTCTTGTCACTGTTATTATGGTTATTATCCCTATTATTTCTACCATCCAGAGGTATCAACTGGGTAAGGATGTGAGTCAATTCTGCATGTGATTCCTGCATTGTCCTCTCTATAGCTAGTTGTCCCCTAGCCAATGAGTTCATAATTTCTCACATGCTAGGTTCTTCCTGCTCTCTGTCACCCATCTCCTCAACTGGCACCTCAACCTCACCTGAAAAGGGATCTATATGGGGCACTTTTGCTTCTTGTTCTATTTATAGAACCTGTATTTCTTGTTGTGACCTATTTCTTCTCAGATTGTAATGGTGAGTCAAAGATGGTATAGGAAGCATGTCTCAAAAACCCTTCTGCATGTTTGATCTAGCCACACAGGATGGCTAGATACTACTACTCTGATACCACTGTAACATACACCCTCCGAACTAGGTTTTCTATATCATTTTTTTTTGTTTTCTGACTATTTTGGGTTTAGGGTTTCATTGCATGTTTTTGCATGTTTTGATATTACATAGATAACATGGAATATAAAGCATATATTGAAAACCTAGAAAATATACAATGAATTTGCATAAAATAATAATGACCCAGATCATAAAATATGCCAAAACTAATTATAGTGACATACCCATTTGGGAAACTCCAACTTTGTATTATTGTCGAACTTGAGCCAACATTACAAGATATGGAAATTCTTCAATATTCACATACAACGGCATATATACATCAATATCAATGCAGCAACAGTAACTATGACCCTAAATACCTCTAATGAGAAGTATAAATAATGTTGAAGAAGTGGAGATTAATTCCCAAGGAACCCACGACCTAGTACTAGCTGTACGACCTACCTGGAGCTCTATATCAGTAGCAAATAACACTAAATCCCCCACAAATCTCTCTGCCAATGTCTGATTTAGATTACAGAAGCATAACAAATCAATATGAAGAAGAAATACATTGAATCCCTCACAAAATCACCACAAAGACTCCCAACTGTGGTACGACCTGAAACAGGATTGGTACGACCTAGCAATAGGTATATTTTTCAGTCACAAACCCTCACCAATCTATTAAATCTACTCCTCAAAAATTAGACTCTTCATTTGCATATCAAACTTGTCAAATATGTCTATATCATGCTCAAATCTTCATCAAAATATCTCTGGCTGATGCACAACTGAAGCCTCTGGATGAAGCCTCCAAGAATCTCTTCCTGATGTGGTCTCTCACACATGAAAAAGAAGACTATGCAGAGGTTTTTGTCTCAACATAGCCAATATCAAACCCTTGAAGCCAAAATCCAAGCATTGCACGGGAATATCCAAACAAGAGAGTAAAATTCAATATCCAAGCATATCCAAAATGAGCTTCACTTTTCTCTTTTATTTCTCTCATGCCTCTAATGCCCAAGTGAGGGATTAAAATAATATTTTTATTTTATGTTTTTATCCCCTTATAACTCCCATGAGGGTGCCCATCTCCTAGGGGTCCAACTTTAAGTCATCACTTAACTTTATAACATAAAGTCACCTTTTTAAATACAAGTCACTTAACCCCCTTTTAAATAATATAAGTTAAATCTTTAATTTAACTTATACTTTATCGAATAATGCTCTGGAGGTATCGAAACCAATAATCTCATGCAATGCTCCTCTGCCTCTGCCCTGCTATAAATAGCAAGGTGCTCCATCCCGACTTACTATAAATAGTAAGTCCCCAATTTGACCCCCTAACCATGGTCATTAGCCTACGGGAGTCCAATGGTAGTATAATCTCCAACCTCTATCTGACTGGGCTAAATGGGGAACATTACAATACTCAAACAAAAGTATTACACATAACAGAAGAAGTGCATGAAAGGGTAAAAATCTTATTGTTTATTATCAAAGAGGCATGGTTACACTTGATACAAGATGTGGTTTTTAGACCAACAACCAAAAATAATACATTTGATTTCATGGCTATATAGCATTTTACATTGAGGCGCAATCATCTACTACTATAAATTCACCCCATGGGCCTATCAGAAGATGTTTCTGCAAAGGAATGTTTGGATACATTTGTTTTGCTTTGACATAAATGCAGAAAAAAATCTTCTTTGAAGTAGTTGAGAAACAAATATCTGCATTGAAAAACATCTGAGTCATCCACTTGCAACAATAAATGCTCAAAAATCACCTCCAGCTAGAGCTAAATACTTGACCCTCAATTTCAGCCTATATTCTACCCTATCAACAAAATTTCTTCCTTGTAAACCATGGCCTAATTTTGATTTCATCCCTTTTCCTTCACTTTTGAAGACTACAGAAGCTATTAGAGATCGGGCCTCGGGCCTTTAGCTTTCTGTCTTCCAAGAGAGAAGGAAGAAGAAAGGAGAAAACCCCTCCCTCTGAGTCCTTCTTTACTTAGAAAGAAACAATCGGTGGAGTTTGGGCCTTGGGCCTTCCGCCTTACACCTTCCTAGAGAAGGAAGAAGAAAGAAAGTATGAGCCCCGAAAGTCTAAAGACTTAGCCATTTTGAGAAAGTTTCAGCGAGAGTCGGGCTTCAAGCCTTCCATCTTTTTCCTTCCAAAAGAAAAGGAAGTGGGAAGAAGAAAAGTCTGAAGTTCGACCCCCGAAACACTTCAAACTTATTTGAGATGGTTTGGCGGAAGTTGGGCTTTGGGTCTTCCATCTTCCACCTTCCAAAATAAAAGGAAGAGGGAAGAAGAAAAGTCTAAAGTCCAACCCTCCAAAACACTTAGCCAAATTTTCAAAGGGAAAGAATCGGAGCTCGGACTTCAGGCCTTTTGTCTTACGCCTTCCCAGAGAAGGAAGAAGAAAGAAACTTTGACCCTTGACACTTGAATAACTTTGAACACTTAGAGGATTTTTTGCAAGGAACAAAGCTGAGTTCAGAGTTGATTAGGATAGCATGATGAAGGGGAAAACTCTGAACTCCAAAAATATGAAAAGGTTAAAAAACACAAGGAAAACTTAGGATTTTGGACTTAGTCAAATTGGGATGTTTTTCCTTGCATTCTAATGGGGAAAAGACTTAGAGACTTCATGGATTTGGGCTATTTGGCTGGGGAGCAAAATAGGACAACAAAAAATTTGAAAGTTCTAAACCATTCTTCAAGATAAAGGGTATTCGAAAAGACCAAAACTAGGAAGAATAGTAGCATCTTTTAGTTTCAAGGTTGAGACACCTTTCCTAACACAGAGGATCTATTTGATCATATGAAGGGGCAGCCATATTCTCAAAAAATGATCTCCAATTAGGGTATCATCAACTGAGAATTAAAGAAGAATATATTCCAAAGATAGCTTTTAGAACAAGATATCATGGGCATTACGAGTTCACAGCTGTACCATTTGGTTTAACAAATGCCCCTGCTACTTTTATGAACTTGATGAATAGTGTTTTTCATGACTACCTAGACAAATTTATCTTTTTACTTCTAGATGACATTTTAATATACTCCAAAAATGAAGAAGAGCATTTAATACATCCCTAAATGGTTATGTAAAGGTTATGAGAACATAAATTATATGGAAAGTTGTCTAAATGTGTATTCTTTTAAAAAGAAATTCATTATCTAGGGCACATAATATCAACTGATGGAATCACAGTAAATCTTGAAAATATTAAAGCCATAATGGAGTGGTCAATCCCTAAAAATGTGGCGGAAGTAAGGATTTTTATGGGGTTGGCCAGATATTATAGAATATTTTTGGAAGGATTCTCCCAAATTTCCAATCCTATTACCTTCTTACAAAGGAAAAATAAAAGGTTTTTATGGACAGAGCAATGTGATAAGGCCTTTCAAAACTTAAAAGAAAAACTAACTTTAGCTCCCATCTTAAGAGTTCCTGATCTAAATGGTCATTGTATGGTTGTCATTGATGCTTCTATAGAAGGCTTAGGGGGAGTACTCATGCAAAATGGTGGAGTGATTTCTTATGAATCTAGGAAACTAAAAACTCATGAATTAAACTATGCTACACATGACCTTGAGTTGGCATCCATTGTTCATGCTCTACAAAAATGGAGACATTTCCTTTTAGGGAAACCTTTTGAATTAAAGATTGATCATCAAGGGTTAAGGTACATCTTCACTCAACAACATTTGAATGCAAGGCAATGGAGGCGGTTAGAATTCTTAAGTGAGTATGACTTTGAAATTGAATACATTAAGGGTAAAGAGAATAGAGTAGCTGATGCTCTAAGCAAAAGAAGGCATTTGATGACAACAATAACCTTTAAAACAACATTTAAGGAACAAGTTTTAATGGAATAGAAAAATGATCCTTGATATGGAGAAGTTAGTGCAGCATTAGAAATTAATCCAAGTGATCTAAAATTTTTAGGGTATGGGTTTGGTAAGGATAGGTTTCTAAGATATAATAATAGAATATTTGTTTCCAATATTGGAGACCTTAGAATTTTTGTTCTGACTAAAGCCCATAATGTTCCTTATTCTGGACACCCAGGAGTTAACTGTTAGACTTAGGGTACACAACTGAGAGGGGGGGTGAATCAGTTGTACAAAACTTTCTTCCAATTAAACACTTAACTCCACTTTGCAATTTAGCAGTATAATAATAAATCAATCAAGGAAACACAATGCAACAAATTAAGAGCAGAAACACATCAACACATGAGACACCAAGATTTTGACATGGAAAACCCGGTTAAGGGAAAAACCACGGGGTGATTAACCCAAGATTGTATTCTCTATTAGAAGAATAGAAAGAACAAAATGACACATACCAATTAGGGCTCACTGCCCGAGCACACTGCTCACAAGAGGCTCACTGCCTACAAGAGACACATTGTCTACAAAGAAATAAGTATCACATACATAAACTGGAGAATAGCATCTTCACCATGATTGATTCAGTTCCATTTAAGCCCAATACTTTTGCTCTGCCTTTCGCTCTCCTCCTTGCTACCACACACTCATCTCAACAAGGACAACTTTGAAATGACTTTGTAAACCCTTATTTATACAAGACATCAACTTAGGAATGATCATCTAAGTCAAAAAACATCAACAAGAACATCTACAGAATGTGTAACTCATCCGGTCAGCCAATCTCAGAAAGAACACCATCATCCAGAAGATTTCTTAATTGCGAGCTCCAACTTAAATGCGGATCATCAACATGAACTGAGCATGATCCAAAGACCTCCACAAGCTTATCTGAATCACCAAGAACATCCACACTTCATCTGCTTACTGAAATCCTTCTCCCCTTCATCTGGAACCTCAAGAACATAGTCTGTCATTACTGTCACAAAGGAATAGATGCTTGTGAACCTTCAAACCACAAACCAATTGAGTTGATACTTCACAAAGACTTCCTCAACACTCCCTCAAATCCGCAGAACAGGATAATGCATTTCCAGATCTCACCGGAGCTATCTATAACACTCTGTCACCACTGAACATCTGCCGGAACCGGTTTTACTTGAGCAGCCACAACTTCTTCAGATCTTCATGCGGACCTCTAAAATCTCTATTGGACCACCTTAAGACACATATCTACAAACCCTTTAAACCATATCCTTTGATACTATTGGTTTTTTCCCTGACTGGATGCTCATTCCCAGATTTCCCTACAAGGTAGCCATCAGTGATCAATAGGATCTCTGGGCCAGGGGCCAATAGTGTAGGAGATAGACTCTATTTTTATCTCCTCTTCTTCTTCAGGCTCTGCAAAACCTAGGGGGTTACTCCCTATTCAACACCCATGAGAATATGCTTTTGGGTTGGCTTGGGATGTTGATACAAAGTAGATAAATCCTCCTATATGAAGACGAAAACTGTGGGATAAGTGCAAAGGGGCTAGCTTTAGGCTTATATTCAGTTGTGAATCAGAGGATCTTGGTCTTAAACTACTTCTAAGGTCCTAATGGTTTGATTTGGAAGTATGAGTTTGATTTTATGTTTGGATGCAAACCTAGACCTAGTGTGTAACCTCAACACAGAGCTAGATTGGTGCCTATCCAGGGCTTGGAGTCAGTATACATACACCTATGAATGATCAGCATGAACACACTAAAACTGGATTTCAAGGGGATTTGTGTGATATCTGCCTTACAGATACCTCCCAATACAGAGTGCTAAGTTATCTCTACTTATGGCATCCCTATCGCAGTATATCCTTCCCAACACTTAATCTGAAAACACTTTAATCTACCCCTTGAGCAGAAGTTGAAAGATCAAGCATTCAATACAGGAATTCTATATTTTAGAATACCAGACACCCCTTAGATATCTAGATTCAGAAGAAGGACACATGCAATACTGGATACAGAATAACAAAACACATGTAAATACAACATTACTCATATAAAATCAATCATGAAATCAGTAGATTCATGCATGAGACATACAACAAGAGATACATAAACTCACAAAATCACCTGCACAGAGCAACCAGAACCAGTTGTATCTTATTACAGAGCCAGATGTGTCTAGTTTTCAACAACCTTCAAATGAGCAACACAACTTGCTAAATATAGCAGGAAGGTGCATAGCATTAATTACATGGCAAAAGTCAAAAATCTGCCAGATACAGTTCATTGAGAGCATGGCGCTCAATGCATTGAATGTAGTAGGTGGAGGAAAAGACAGGAAGAGATCTCGAGCCCCGCACCGCTGCCTAGGGATTCACATCTTCAGTCGAGTGGCTGATCCGTCCACGCCATCGCCCATACCTCTGCAACAACTACCATTAATGGCGTACCAACTCACGGCCTTGGGAAATGCAGAATACTGTGCATCACAAACCTTTCCCGCCAAAATGTATCATCCTGATATTTCAAATCATGCAGGATCTAATTATCCCACATGCACCTCGCAGTAACCTCCTATTACTTTATATACTAGGTTGCGAGCATATATGATGTCGGTGCTTTTGCTCCCGATGACACTAGCATAAGCCTCATCATCATCATCCTGTAGCATGATATTTGGATACTCAATATCACCCTGATGTATGAATAGCATCCTGATGACCAACCTCACCTTCATGTGAAATATCAACCTGATATTCACCTTCATCAGCACAACTTGATGCATCAGAGGAAGATCCTCCTACTTAGCCGATACCAAACGTCTAGCCGGTGAACATCCTGATGATGTCATCGTCATATCCTGCTGACGTCATCAAAATATCTGCCTATCGCGCACCTCCTCATATCCAGATGATGTCATCATCATATTTGCAAATATCGGGGGATCTCCACAAGATGACTAGTGTTAGAAATATGACCCCCCTCGGATCTTGATGACGTCACCACCATGTTGGCATGAGGATGATATTCAGAAGATAACCAAATAATTGGAAATATCACCCACATGCACAAATATCCTGCTGCACTGTAGCCCCATTGTAACATCAGGGTGATGTATGAATATGACTGATACTTGAAAATATCACCTCCTTCCTTAGAATATGATGAAGCCGATTAGAAAAGTGGATATCACCCCCGCAAGAACATGACATCAGCAGCATCCTGATGTTGAACAAACATAAGGTGACAAAACAACATCAGGGTGATCTTAACAAAGATCACCCGATATTCAAATATGATGACCCCGATGAAAAGTGGGTCATACTTAGAAATTTCATAGGGCCAACATCAGGATGATCTTGACTAAGATCACCCGATGTTAAAATATCACCCCGCGGCAAATGTTAGGTTGGCAAATGCATGATGACCCCCACAGGATATCTGGACATGAGGAGAAATGACCCTCACAAGAAACATCAGGTGGATGTCTGGGAACATGATGATGATGATGATGACCCCTTCCTTGGAATATGATGATGATGCAGCAAAACACAGAGAGGGTCCAACACTTAGGAAATTTTCTTGGATTTCTAGTGAAGTGCACATCCTGTAACCTTAAACATAAATTATTACCAATATAGGCTCCGATTGGGGACATGTAGGTGCAAGACTATAGCAAGAACCTCAGATCTCTGGGATGCAGACCAGTGCCTTATCCATTGGGCTACAGAGTCAAACCCGCACCAACCTGCATCACAAACTAGATTTCAAAAATTATTTAGGGCAGCCAAAAAGGAAGAACCAGAACTTTTGCTTGTCAAATGCCTGATTCTGAACTGAAAGATCCCAATCTCAATTGAAAAGATTGGCATAGTCTGCCCATAAGGTCATCTGCTCAGTTAGACATTCCACCATTTTTGACAACTTGCCACTTGTAGTACTGCCTCTATCACTCTGGATTTCAAAATTAGACACATAACCATACACATCATAATATTCTTCAGCATTAAGTAACTTATGTATGTTATATTCTTCAGATAGTACATCATATTGCTCTTGGCACTCTTCATCATTTACCTGGCTGCTGCACATCATTAGGTATTCATCCAGCTGATCCAAAAACTGAAGATATTCAGAAAATATGAGACCCCCAATATTTATTGATATTGAAAACAAATCCTGATCCACACATCCATAATTGCATATGTCTGAACCAACTAATGATGAACATTCACTTTCCATAGTTTGTAAATTAGTATCATCATCATCAAATAGAGGGTTAATCCTACACCATTGAAGGTCATGACTCAATATCATATGCATTTGCAGGCTCATCATAAAGGGGATTTTCATTCACTGCAAAGTCCTTTGCTTCTTCTTCATGATAGTCCAATTCTTCTTCATTACTATCAGATCCAGAGTCATAAGAAGAACAAACCTGATCCATGCACTAGTCATGGATATCATTTTTATCATCTGATTACCCCACATACAAGATTTCTGCTACTTCAATGCATTTTGAAGTTGAGCTATCTGCATCATTTTCCAGCCCTCTAACACTTTCTGATGAAACTTATATTGATTGTTGATCCATATGATCGCAACTTTGCACAACTGGATCATTTAAACATGAATGTTCCTTATTTAGGACTGGCATGCGAATATTACTTGAAAAACCATTGTTTTCAACTTCATTTGCTGGGCAAAATAGGACATCCTCCTCTACAACAGAAACATCATCAACTTGGAATGATGCAAAAACTGAGACAGTAGGGGTGTGAGTGCTTTGACATGCATTGTCAACCCCTGAATTAAATCTTTCATTAACATTGGGGGTTGCAGGACAACAAAAATTTTCAAAAAAATAACCCTTTTGTATTCCATACCTCCAATTGTTTTCAATATCTATTGCAAACTGATGTGCCTGATGCAAAGTGGTGGGCTCCTTATCTCTCAATCTATAACTCATTTTCTTATCAAATGCTCCCAAATAGACAACTAGGCACAATGCATCATTAGGTCTCATACATTCTGGTATTTTATTCAATGCCTTCATAAATCTGAGGTTAAAGGCTAGGATCAACTCATCTTCTTCAATATGGATATACATAAAGTCACTAATAACTGCATATTCAGAAATTCTTTCACCATAATGTACTAGAAATGCAGATTTAAAACCATGCCAAGAGCTGACAGAGTAAGCTAGAAGGTAGGAGAATCAATCCCTTGCATCTTCATCTAGAGATTGAACAAATAATCTCATAACTACATCCTCATGGTCAATCTCGAAATCATCTACCACATTAAAAAACTGCTGCAAGTGTTTCTCAGCTGATTCATCCTCGGCACCATTGAATTTGGGCAAATACTTTCTGATTTTAGATGGAAAAGCATTTGGATAGCCACAGATGCCATCAAAGTTTATGGGCTTATATCTGTCAAGTCTGAAACTCTTTCTATTACATAGTTGGGACTGACTACTATACATTATTGCATTTGACACCTCACAAGGGTGCATGGGCTGACAATACATCTTTTTATGTGTTTTTTGCAACCCTCTTCTATACTCAAATTTTCAATCACAATATGACCTCAAGCCCTTAAAATGCAAACTGCTATTTCAACCTGCCTAAAGTCCTCTAAATGAGTCTTTTAAAGAATATTGCATGCCCTTTTGAAATACAAATTAGGTTATAACAAAAACATGCAAGCTCTGCTTTCACCAATGTTTCCCTTTTAACTAGTGCTATTTCACCAAATAGGGAATCTTTCAAAAACTTGTACAAATACCTGGATATGTTGCAGCTGCTAATAGGTTCATTCAATAGAGTCGCCACCTCCTTGGCAGAGGAATGAGCTTCAAACTGGCTGAAGCTGCAAATTGATTTCTTTCTTTTTGGGTTTTCCCACAGCAGAGTCACATATACAACTTTTTCCTTTGCTGCAACAAAGCACCTCCAGGTCTGATTTTTTGATCTTTTAGACTCAAACTTTCATGGATATGACATTGATCTCCCCAGCGGAGTTGCCAATTTCTATTGGTTTTTTCCCTGATTGGATGCTCATTCCCAGATTTCCCTACAAGGTAGCCATCAATGATCAACAGGATCTTTGGGCCAAGGGCCAATAGTGTAGGAGATAGACTCTATTTTTATCTCCTCTTCTTCTTCAGGCTCTGCAAAACCTAGGGGGTACTCCCTATTCAACACCCATGAGAATATGCTTGTGGGTTAGCTTGGGATGTTGATACAAATCAGATAAATCCTCCTATATGAAGACCAAAACTGTGGGATAAGTGCAAAGGGGCTAGCTTTGGGCTTATATTTAGTTGTGAATCAGAGGATCTTGGTCTTAAACTACTTCTAAGGTCCTAATGGTTTGATTTGGAAGTATGAGTTTGATTTTATGTTTGGATGCAAACCTGGACCTTGTGTGTAACCTCAACACAGAGCTAGATTGGTGCCTATCCAGGGCTTGGAGTCAGTAGACATACACCTGTGAATGATCAGCATGAACACACTAAAACTGGATTTCAAGGGGATTTGTGTGATATCTGCCTTACAGATACCTCCCAATACCAAGTGCTAAGTTATCTCTACTTATGGCATCCCTATCGCAGTATATCCTTCCCAACACTTAATCTGAAAACACTTTAATCTACCCCTTGAGCAGAAGTTGAAAGATCAAGCATTCAATACAGGAATTCTATATTCTAGAATACCAGACACCCCTTAGATATCTAGATTCAGAAGAAGGACACATGCAATACTGGAGACAGAATAACAAAACACATGTAAATACAGCATTACTCATATAAAATCAATCATGAAATCAGTAGATTCATGCATGAGACATACAACAAGAGATACATAAACTCACAAAATTACCTGCACAGAGCAACCAGAACTAGTTGTATCTTATTACAGAGCTAGATGTGTCCAGTTTTCAACAACCTTCAAATGAGCAACACAACCTGCTAAATATAGCAGGAAGGTGCACAACATTAATTACATGGCAAAAGTCAAAAATCTGCCAGATACAGTTCATTGAGAGAATGGCGCTCAACGCATTGAATGCAGTAGGTGGAGGAAAAGACAAGAAGAGATCTCGAGCCCCGCGCTGCCACCTGGGGATTCACATCTTCAGTCAAGTGGCTGATATGTCCACGCCATCGCCCATACCTCTGCAACAACTGCCATTAATGGCGTACCAACCCGTGGCCTTGGGAAATGCAGAATACTGTGCATCACAAACCTTTCCCGTGAAAATGTATCATCCTGATATTTCAGATCATGCAGGATTTAATTATCCCACATGCACCCCGCAACAACCTCCTATTACTTTATATACTAGGTTACGAGCATATATGGTGTCGGTGCTTTTTCTCCCGATAACACTAGCATAAGCCTCGTCATCATCATCCTGTAGCATGATATCCAGATACTCAATATCACCCTGACGTAAGCATCATCAGATAAAATATATCACCCTAATGTATGAATAGCATCCTGATGACCAACCTCACCTTCATGTGAAATATCAACCTGATATTCACCTTCATCGGCACAACCTGATGCATCGGAGGAAGATCCTCCTGCTTAACTGATACCAAACGTCTAGCCAATGAACATCCTGATGACATCACCGTCATATCCTACTGATGTCATTAGAATATCTGCCTATCGCGCACCTCCTCATATCCGGATGACGTCATCATCATATTTGCAAATATCGGGGGATCTCCACAAGATGACTAGTGTTAGAAATATGACCCCCCTCGGACCCTGATGACGTCACCACCATGTTGGCATGAGGATGATATTCAGAAGATAACTGAATAATTGGAAATATCACCCCCATGCACAAATATCCTGCTGCACTGTAGCCCCATTGTAACATCCGGGTGATGTATGAATATGACTGATACTTGAAAATATCACCTCCTTCCTTAGAATATAATGAAACTGATTAGAAAAGTGGATATCACCCCCACAGGAACATGACATCAGCAGCATCCTGATGTTGAACAAACATAAGGTGACAAAACAACATCAGGGTGATCTTAACAAAGATCACCCGATATTCAAATATGATGACCTCGATGAAAAGTGGGTCATACTTAGAAATTTCATAGTGCCAACATCAGGATGATCTTGACTAAGATTATCCGATGTTAAAATATCACCCCGCGGCAAAGGTCAGGTTGGCAAATGCATGATGACCCCCACAGGATATCCAGACATCAGGAGAAATGACCCTCGCAAGAAACATCAGGTGGATGTCCGGGAACATGATGATGATGATGACAACCCCTTCCTTGGAATATGATGATGATGCAGCAAAACACAGAGAGGGTCCAACACTTAGGAAATTTTCCTAGATTTCTAGGGAGGTGCACATCCTGTAACCTTAAACATAAATTATTACCAATAGATACTCATCCTATCTTGGACTTTTACCTTACTGTCATCATTGATCTTCACTGTTCCTGATTGAGACTAATTTTCTCAATATCCTCAGCACATAGCTCATCCAATCCTTATCATTAATGCAACAGGAGTATGTTGACATCATTGACAACACCAATTAGGCCCATACTTGCAACATTAACAAGATGTATGTAGATCTTAAAAGATTATACTATTGGCCAGGGATGAAGAAAGAAATAATCCTCTTTGTTGCGAAGTGTTTGGAATGTCAAAGGGTTAAGGCAGAACATGTTCATCTAGCAGGATTATTGTACCTTCATGAAATACCTCATCTAAAGTGGCAAGTAATTAGTATGGATTTTGTGCAAGGATTACCAATGTCACTATATCAACATAATACAATATTGGTAGTAGTGGATAAACTTACCAAGGTAGCTCATTTTATACTAGGAAATTTAACAAATGATGCACCTACTATGGCTAGAAGTTTTATTAAGGAAATAGTCAGATTGCATGGGCTTCCAGAGAAAATCATTTCAGACAGGGATACGAAGTTTACTTCAAGGTTTTGGACTACATTATTGTCAACTTTGGGAACTCAACTAAATTTTAGTACTTGACTTATCATCCGGAACCTGATGGCCAAACATAAAGGACAAATCAAATTTGAGAAGATCTTTTACAAATGTATTGTATAGATCAATAGTCTAAATGGGAAGAATATCTTCCACTAGTGGAATTTACCTATAATAATTCCTTTTAGTCTTCTTTAGGAATGGCTCCTTTTGAGGTGTTATATGGCAAGAAGTGTCGAACTCTGTTGAGTTGGGATAAATTGGAAGATAAAATTGTGATTGGGCTAGAAATGTTAAGAGAAATGGAAAATCAAGTAAAAGGTATAAGGCAAAGGCTAAAGGAAGTATTTGACAGGCAGAAGAGCTATGCTGATAGTAATAGAACATTGAGGATTTTTTCAGTTGGAGAAAAGGTCTTCGTCATAATTAGACCCCATAATAGTTCCATATCTTTTGGAAAGAAAGCTAAATTAGCACCACATTATATAGGGCCTTTCAAAGTTCTAGAAAGGATCAACCCTTGTGGCTTAATGCTTAGCCTTACCCCTAATGTTGAGCCAAATCCATGATGTTTTCCATGTGTCCTTAAGAAATATGTACCTGATGCTAAGCATATTTTAAATTGGCATGCATTATAGGTGTAGAACCCTAGGTTGATAATAGTAGAGCTTTGCAGAATCTTGGAGAAGTGTCGATACCAATTACACAACAATGTGGTAGATCAATGTAAGGTGCAGCAGGATTAGTATTCTGAAGATAATGCTACATGAGAAGATACTATTGAGATGCAGACTCTTTATCCACAATTATTTTAGAACTTATTATTTTCTTGCAAAACATTTTCTTTATATATGTTGATCAACATTTATACACTTATGTTATTTTGTTGTGCATCGGGACTATGCAACATTTAAGTGGGAAGGATGTCATAACCCTAGCCCTTAAATCCTAAGTGTTCGTATTTAAATTAGAGCTATTTTTAGGGTTACAATTAGAGCTATTTTTAGGGTTGCAATTAAAAATAGTGTGAGAATTACAATGAGAATTAGGGTCAAAAGTAGGGTTAGGATTATAATATGGGTTAGGGTTAGAACTAAGGTTAGGGTTAGTGTTACGGTTCAAATCATTGTTAGAATAAAATTTATGGTTATAATCAAGTTTATGGTGAGGGGTAGAATTAGGATTAGTGTTACGGTTAGAATTAGTTTTAGGGGTAGCATTAGGGTTAAGGTGAGAATTAGGGTTAAGGTTAGAGTTAGGGTTATGGTTATAGTTAGAGTTAGGGTTAGAATTAGGGCTAGGGTTATAATAAGGGTTAGGGTTAGGTTAAGAATTAAGGTTAGGGTTAGACATATAATTAGGATTAGGGGTAAAATTAGAGTTAGAAATAAGGTTAGGGTTAATGTTAGAATTAGGGTTAAGGTTTGGGTTAGAGTTAGAATTAGGGTTACTATTAGAATTAGGGTAAGAATTAGATTTAAAAATAGGGTTAGGGATAGAATTTAGGTTACTGATAGACTTAGGGTTAGGGATGGAATTATAGCAATGGTTAGGGTTAAATTTAGGCTTAGGGTTAGGGTAAGAATTAGGGTTATGACTATAATTAGGGTTAATGTTAGAATTAGGGTTAGGGCTATAATTAGGGTTAGAGTTGGAATTGTAGTTAGAATTAGGGTTTTGATAAGGGTTATAATTACAATTAGAAATAGGGTTATGAGCAAACAAAATCATAATTCTAAATCTGACCTTCATTTGAGCCCTAACTCTAAGCCTACTTCTACCAAGTTGTGCTAACATTACATTTAGCATATTGTATCTTTACAGATAAATTAGGGTTAGGGCTACAATTAAAAATATCCTTAAGGTTAGCATTAAGGTTAATAATAAGGTTAGGGTTAGTGTTTGAATTACAGTCAGGGTTAGGATTAGAGTTAGGGTTAGGGTTAAAATTAGAGCTATTTATAGGGTTATAATTAAAATTAGCGTGAGAATTAGAATGAGAATTAGGGTCAAATGTATAGTTAGGGTTATAATAAGGGTTAGGGTTAGGGTGAGAATTAGGATTAGGGTTAGAACTAAGGTTAGGGTTCAAATTAGTGTTAGAATTAAATTTATTCTTATAATCAAGTTTATGGTGAGGGTTAGAATTAGGATTAGTGTTACGATTAGAATTAGTTTTAGGGGTAGGGTTAGGGTTAAGGCAAGAATTAGGGTTAAGCCTAACCCTATATCTAGCATTGATTTATAAGCCTAATCATAACCCAATCCCTAAACAAAATTGTAATTCTAAACCTAACCTTCATTTGAACCCTAACTCTAAACCTAATTCTAACCAGTTGTGCTAACATTACACTTAGCATATTGTATCTTTATAGATAAATATGCTAACCTTAACACTAATTTAAAACACAACTATATCTCTATCCTACATGGAACCATAACCCTAACCATAATTTGGTACATAAATAAAATATTAAATGTAACGAGATTTATAAACATAACCATAACCCTAATTAGATTAAAACCTTATTTTAATCCTAATTTTAAGCATAACCCTAAATCTAATCTAACCTCGATTCTAACCCTAACTTAAACCCTAATTGTAAACAAAATCCTAATTCTAATCTTACCTTGGTTTTAACCCTAACCCAAACGCTAATTGTAAATCTAACCCTAAGTATAACCATAACCGTAAGATTACACTTAACATTGATTTATAAGCCTAACCCTATATCTAGTCCTATTTATAAGCGTAATCCTAACCCATTCCCTAAACAAAACCATAATTCTGAATCTAACTTTCATTCGAACCTTCAAAATTAATATAGAATTATAATTTTATAATTATTATATAATATAATATATAATTATAATTATTATATAATATATTATAATAATATATCTAACATTTATTATAATATTAAATTATATAATTATAATAATTCTTAAGATATATAATATAGTTAGAATTAGGCTTGCCACTCCGGATGCTACTAGCATAAATTTATATTTTAAAAATATATCTAAAGTACACCGAGAGATATCCTTCTCGAGGTGCCTATTTTTTAATCGATTTACCACATATAAGTGGAATAGGCACCTCGAGAAGGATATCTCTCGGTGTACCTTAGATATATTTTTTAAAATATAAATATGCTAGTTATATATAAATCTTTATTTAACTATTGTTTATTATTTATTTTTATTTAACTATTTTTCTAATAAAGCCTTATTACAATGTCAATTTAATTTAATAAATTATCAACAACATTTACTATATTATTTCAACCCTATGTGTTACAATTTAAATATCTTTCTTAAAAGAATAAATTTATTTTTATTAACTCACCACTCAATTAAATTTTTACAAACACATTAATTAAATTAAATTATATCCCCAAACCTTAATTTGATTTAATCTCACAATTAATATAATTAAAAATTAAGTTATACATAATAAAAACTAAACCACTCAACTATCTTAATTAAATTCTAAATAACAATTAAATATTAGGAATTTGAGGATCACTTATAAATCTTAAATATAATATGATATAAAATAATAATTATAATAACTCACTACAAAATTTTATTCTAAATCATGTCATATACATAAATAAATAAATAAATAATTTAAAAAGTCACATGATTAACTTACAAAAAAAAAGAGTCAGATCCAATTCAATCTCCATCATCTATTTTTATATCATATCTTTTAATTCTAGCCATTCACATAATGATAGCCCTAAAAGTGTCATAATTCTTCTCATTCAATCTTAACTGTCCATTTTAATTAAATCTTAACCCTTTATTCTATCAACTACACATCTATAAATCAACCCTCATCTTTACTATTTCACAAGAGAAATATTTGCAGGTACATGTTTAGGAATCTTGAATAGCTCCATGAGTAATCAGATCAATTTCATCTCAAGCACATCTACAACAACAAAAAATAGACAAATTTCTTGCAAAGGTCATATGTCTCACACAGGTACTCAAATAAAGAGATTTTAGATTCATTGGAAAGAGAACTTTGAGAGCTTTCCAGAAAGTGGTTACATTAAAGATTTGGATCAGTATTGAGGGAGATATAATGATTTGAAGTTGACTTAGAAATGTTGTTTTCTAGAATTTTTTGATGTGTGATTTTAAAAAAATCATATCTTTCAATATAGGAGAGGAAATTGCATTTTGTTTTTTGCTAATGGTTTAAAATATTTAAATCTATTTTTCTATATTATTTTATTTTCAAATCTGCAATAAAATAATTATGAGATTTTTTTTAAACACTTAAAGCCCTAGATACATCCATATATATATTTTATATCTAAAACAACACTTCAATTTTCTTTTTCTCTTAATAATGAATGTATCTATAACAAATAAACCCTTTTGTTTACTACAATAATGCATTTTTATTTTTTTCCATGCATTTACAATTATGGTTATATAAAAGAAAATCTTCTAAATACTATATATATAAAATGATTCACAGAAGAAATCTATTTTCAATATAATAGACATATAAGTAGATCTCTCATTCACAACTCTCACATACATAAGGAAGAAATAATTTTTTTTTCTAAACAAATCTAGAGTGTCATATGCACAAATGTGAAAACAATCACATTCTCTCAAAAGAGAGTTTACAATAGTTTAATGGCTTCAAAAGAGGGTTTCAAAACCCATATAAGATCTTCATCAAACACAAATTTGTCATCTTTGGCTCATCCCAAATCTGTAAAAATACAAAGTTTCACATCCAAGCCAATGGAGATTTGCTCACCTCCTAAACATAGGGCTTGCTCACAAGCCGACCCCCGAACTAGGAGGTCCTCATAGAAATTGGTTTTCACAACACAATAAAGAAATACACACACAACAACACCCATAGGCTTAAAGATCACATATGAATCTTGGCAAGATTCATAGAAAAGGGGGAGTCAAGGGGACACACTAATCAATTGGGAAAAAAATAAAAATGATATCAAATCTCTATTTTTTCAATACTTGCATACACCAAAACATATAATAATACTCCATCACCAATTCACATCTCCCGCAACATTAAGGCCATAATTCCATAAAATATTCTTCTCACATCCCATGATATCACATATCAAACACAAAGGCACTCAATGCCTTGAACACACTACAGTCTCTCAAATGAATACTCCTTATATCACCAAGAAATACAATGCACACAAATATGCAAAGGCACTCATGCCTTAAAATAATTGTAGATTGAATATGTTTTTTTTCCAAGAGAGGGTCCACACCTCTCTCAACCCCAATACATGGGTGGCTCTTAACCCAAATGAGAAGATTTACACTCAACACAACATAACACCCATCTCCAATGAGTATCAACACAATATACATAACACAACAAGAGGGTTTTCATACAATATCAAGAATACTAAAAAAAAATCAACAAGTTTTCAAATATCACTTTATCAACATACAATATCAATGTATACTCAAAAGTGGCTTAAGAGCCTACCTCAATACTTGAACAAAAATTGAAAAGCCCTTGATCCAAATTTCTCAATATCTCCTCTTCTCCAAGCTCTAAAGCTCTTCCCAAATCTCCTCTTTCACCAAGGCACTTGATATCCAAAATAACAATGACAAAAATAGAAAATCCCACCCTCAACAAAGCTTCAAGAAAGGTTTAAATAAAATACAAATGTTTAGATACAATGAATCTAGTGTAAAGTTTAACTTTGCCACCAAAATCATATTTGCCTCCAAAAACTTGTCGCTTATCTTCCAAGATAGTTTTCAAGGCTCTAGACTCTTCCAACATTTTAAACACTCCAAATGGACCCATCTCATAGGTCATCATTTTAGAGGTTTAATTTTACTCAAATAATAAATAAAATAACATTAAATGACCTCTAACGTCCCCCTTAAGTTCAAAACTAAGATTTGACACTTAAGGGAACTTATCCAAACCCAAAATAATAAAATTAATCATAATTTAAAAATAAACCAACAAGACCCACACACATCACATTTATACATAAGGACCTTAATCCTCACTTAGGATAAAGCCTATGTATACTAGAGAATCACAATAATGGTTTCTTGAGAATCTCGACAATTTTTCATTGGTTATGCAAATTAACCTACACACTTGCACCCAAACATCAATATATCCAAGATAACAACCAAAGAAAAATTTATAATTAAATCAATATACACACCATAGATAAATCATAATTAACCAACATTATCATGATTCAATGAAAGTCCAATGATAAGTTTAATCCACTATCAAAATCATATTTACATACAATCATATAAAACACATAGGATCTATCTGATTACATTGAGATTCATCATTGCACAATTAAATCCATTTCCAAATCAATCTGTAACAAAAAGATAATTATAAATTGTATACATAGATATAGATAATGTAAACAGATCCATAATCATTAGTTAACCAATTTCTCATCTAAGCAGATAATCAACTATTATTCTAAATATAGTATCAATGTCCACATAATCTATGATCATAACAAAGTATAATAACATATCCATGAGTCTTTTAAGCATAACAAGTCTTATCAAAATAAGATGTGATCATGAGGAGGAGAAGTGGACCTCACACTCTCCCCCAAGGACTAGGCTTCCTCCTGGAAGCAAAATGTGATAGTGAGGAGGAGAAGTGGGTCTCACATTATAACCTCATAAGGTATCTCTATAAGCTATTACCTTGGTGTGATCATATCCCATTCTTTCAAGAAGAGAGAAAGGTATGACGTTTAATGTTTTTGATTAATTTGGTCAAACAAGTTTTGAAAGGGGACCCCGAAACCCTTCACAAAAGGAAGCTAACAAAAAGCAGAAAGCCAACCGACAACCAACTATAAGCTACCAAAATACATAAGCATATAAAGAGTAGCCAAAAAAGTGACCAAACAAAACTAAACTAGTTCATCTTCTTAAGAGTCTCGGCTGCTTCTAATTCCTGTTCATAGAATGCCTCATGCATTTTGGCAAAGTCCATGAGTTCTTTCTTCTCAGCTTCAAACTAATTTTTGTTTCTCCCCCTAGTGTGGGTTGAAGGTCCACCTGTGTCCTCAGCTGCTACCTATTTACTTGAGCTATTAGTTTCATCACCCTTGTCCTGATTACCCAATTCCTCAACAATCATGATGTCCTCAGCATTGAAATCCTTGAACTTCTCTTTTCTAAGCTCCTTGAGCTTCTCTGCCAGTACTTTCATCCCCTTGAGGCTGTTCTGAATGGTGAGTCTACTGATATTCATCATTTTGTCTAAGTTGTTTTTCACCTCAATGATCTTCTCCTCCAGGTACTAGACCCTAGTATTAAATTCTTCTCTCATCCTGTTCAGCTCACGGTCCATTTCCTCCATTTTAGGAATAGCTTCCTAGTTTCTGAAGATAAGGGTGTCCTGCTCAGCAGTAGTCTTAGTACCACTCCCCAAGCTATCCTACATCAACTGGAGCTTGATGTTGATTTTGTTTATTTTCAAGAAGAACCACTTAGTCATTTTGTGTTGAGAATTGATAGCATTCTTCACCAGTTTGAGAACCTCCTCAACCTGATCTCTATTTTTCGCTTGGGCCAGCAAATTGTCAAAATCCTCAGGGATGTTTTTTGAAGGGTCATTAATTTTAGGAAAATTGAGGTCTTCACGAGGTTCAAGGATCTGCATGGTGTTGTCCTGTGTATCCTCCACCCTATCATCCAACTTCTCAGTAGGTTTCTCCCTAATCCCCTACTTCATCCTGGTCCCCTATTTCTAGGCAGAAAAACTAGCTTCCTGAACATTTCCCTGATCCTGAACCTTCTCAAATAGCTTATCCTTGTTCCCCTACTTTGTCTTAAATCCCTGTTTCTATGAAGAACCACCAACATCCTGCACAAAACCCTCATCCGCCATATCTTTCTTCGAGGGTTTTTTTTACCTTTCTTCACCATAGCGGGGGTTTTCCTCTTCTGAGGCATGGCCTTTTTGGCAATAATCTCCTTGACGGAGGTGTCAGAGTCATTATCAGTATTATACCCTTCCGACCAAGAGATGAAGACTTCCCTCTTCTAAGTTTTTCTCTTCTTTCTAGAGGACTCCTCCTCACTATGGACTCGTCTACATCCTCTATATTCCACTCCTCATCCTCAGAATCAGTCTCCTCTTCACTCGACACCACCCTACCCTTCTTCTTAGCACTATTTTTTTTATTTATCCCTTTTTTGGGTGTGTTATTCATGTGCTTCATGATGAGTAAAATGAGGCTCTCATGCAGAACCGAGAGTTTAGGGATTTTGCTATTCTCTTTTAAACCAAACTCCAAATATGAAAGAAGGTAGAAGGGAAAGGAAACCAACATACCGTGTCTGAAATGATGAGCAAGTTGACGTGATAGTTGTAGATGGCCATGTACCTCCCGTCTAGAGTCACATATCTCATAATAACTTTGGCCACCTATGCCTAGATGGGCTTGATGGAGAGACAATTATACCCTCTAGTCTGAAACTTCACTAGCTTGTCTCTTTCATTACCTTTGAAGAAGTTATTAAGGGATTCTTCACTCTGTTTCCTGTAGTGAAAGAATTTCTTCCCTCTGGTTGAGAGGCCCATCACCATGGCAATAAGGTCTTCAAAAATAGCCATTTCCCACCCATATGTCGTAACCTTCTTGTTGTTGAAACCTTTAATGAATAGAGCAGTCACATTAGGGTCAACTCCATGGAGATTTTCCATGAACAAAGTGAACCCTCCAGCCTCCAAGATACTCCAAACTTTCTGCTTCTGCCTAATTCCCTCACACAAGGATGGTTCAACCCTATTTCTATCTCCCCCATGCTGGAATATAGACACTAGAAGAAACAACTCTCTCTGCAAATAGAAATGAAGGTAAGAATGAGGAAAAGTAGAGCAATATTATTGTAAATCCTACCCATAATCCATGTGAGATGAACTATCTGGATAGTCAAGGCTTGTGAACCCTTAGAGATCATGATGATCTCTTTAGAGAATCTTGAGTTTCGTAGCATGGAGGCAATCATTATCAATTAATTCTTTAACATTGCTCTAGATAGAAATAAATTCCCCCCATATGAGCTTTGAATTGTTTACAACCCCTAGGTTGGCGAAAACATCTGCCACCTTATTCCCCTCATGATAAATGTGAGAAATATGGGTAGTCTCAAAAATTCCTAACAACATGAAAGCATCTTCGATCATGGTCACTATAGACCAGCTTGGTTTAGTGGTGCTTTTAACACAATTGATGATATTGTTAGAGTCACCCTCCACCCAGACTTTTCTATAACCCTTAGCATGCGCTAGAGCTATAGAATGATAGGCAGCTGCAACTTTGGTATATTGGTTAGTCTGAGTACCCAAAGGGAGTGCCACAACCATTATGAACCTACCATGATTATCTCTTATCACCCCCCTACTACAAGCAGCTCCAGGATTACCTTTTGTCACCCCATCAAAGTTGATTTTGATCCACCCTTCCGGGTGTAGATACCACACCACTTTCCCTCTAGAGTGTTTCATTTTTTTGAAGGGTATAGATATATCTTCAGTGATGTCCCAATTTTTGGATATGATGCTCTACATCTAAGTTACCTCTATTCTTTTATCATGAGAGAGTTGTTCTTCAATACTGGCTTTGAAGTTCTCCTTAATGTTCTTGACCACTTTAAAAAAACAAATTATCAGGAGTTAAGCTGGTGTCTCTGAAGACTCTATTGTTCCTTTCCTTGCAGAGGCCCCAAGCAATGTGAGGGATGCACAGGGACCAGAGGAATTTAAGGGAAGGGTTAGAGACAGGGCACAACCATTGGGTGACCAGATCCTTGGTGGAGTTGGAGAAGGTCCAGCTGATATTCCATAAGGAAAGAAACTTGTTCTAGAGCTCAAGAGAAAAGGGGCAGGAAAGGACCAGATGAAAAGAATCTTCAAAGTTCTTTAGACATAAGGGGCATCTGTTAACAAGTGAGAAGCCCCTTTTACAAAGGCTATCACACGTGAGCACCTTGTCTTGAGCCAGCAGCCAAAAGAAAATATTGATCTTAGGAATAAGTTTATCATCCCACAATCTAGCCCAAAAGGGAGGGTCTTCCACAGAAGGAATGATTTCTTTGAACCCCGACGCCATGAACTAATGCCCTGAAGAGGTGGCCTGCCAAATGAGTTGGTCTTCTTTTCTACCAAGGGGGATATGAAAGACATTCAAGCTATTCTAGAAATCAATCATGCACATGTCAGTCGAGAAGTTCTTCCATCTACCTTCAGAAATGTAATCCCTGACCTTTGAGCCACAAGTGGTAGTGCATATACCTTTAAAAGGGCTCACCCAATCTTGCTTGCTGAGAGGGGAATGCCCAAACCACCAATCCTTCCAAAAGTCCACTTTGTTGGCATCCCCAATCCTCCATAAAGAACCTTTTCTGATAATTTCCCTAGATTGAGATATATTTTTCCATATTTCAAATCCTTCAGGCAAAGTAGGACTATCCAACAGTTCTCTGAAATTATTGAATCCCCTCAGATATTTATTGTTCACTATTTTCATCCATTCTTTCTTTTTTGACATGAGGCGCCAAGCATTGGCCGCTAGGAGAGCAGAGTTGGAATCCTTGAGTTTTCTCAGACTAAGACCCCCATCCCTTTTAGGATTGCAGATTGAATCCCATGCCACCAATGGGATTCTCTTCTTCTCCTCAGTCCCAGACCAGAGAAATAATTTTTGGATTTGCTCAATTCTTTCTTTGATTTTGGCAGGAATTTTGAAAAGGGACATAGAGTAGACTAGGAGATTTTGGAGAGAAGCTTTGATCAGTTGAATTTTTTCTGCCTGGCTAAGGGTATCTCCTTTCCAGTCCACTAATTTGGAGTGAAATTTGTCAACCAACCTCTACCAGAAAGAGTTCAGGATTCTTTTCTCATAAAGAGGTAACCCAAGATAAATAGAAGGAAGGGATTCCACTTTGCATTGCAATATACGAGCAATTTTAAGCTGCCTGGGTTCTAGGGTATTGAAGAAGAAAATTGAGCTCTTAGGTAAACTGATTTTCTAACTTGAGACCAATTCATAATTCAGCAGGATACTTCTCACCATGCAAACTTCCTTGACAGAAGCTTCACCCATAATTATAGTATCATCGACAAATTGCTGATGAGAACAGGAGGGTCCAAGCAAGGAAGGACAAAGACCTTTGAAGCTCCCTTGAAAAACCTCTTTCTATATGTTTCTTCCCATGACTTCCACCATGATGATAAACAAGAAAGGAAAGATAGGATCTCTTTGTCTCAACCCTCTAGAGCTAACAAAAAAGCCTGACAGATATCTGTTGACCAGGACCAAGAACTTAGGAGCCAGGAAAAGCTGCCGGAGAAGATGAAGGGATTTCTCATTGAAACCAAACTTTCTCAAAATACTGGTAAGGAAATTCTAGTCAACTCTATCATAAGCTTTCATGAGATCAAGCTTGAGAAGGAAGCCCTCCTTCTTGTTCAACCCCAGGGAGTGAATGTTCTCTTGGACTGAAATGATAGAATCAAGGATTTGCCTTCCTGGAACAAACCCACTCTACTGCACAGAAATCAGACGCGGGAGAAGGGCTTGGAGTCTGCAGGCCATAACTTTAGAAATGATCTTGAAAATAAAATTGCACAGACTGATGGGTCAAAAATCAGCAAAGGAGTTGGCTCCAACCTTCTTAGGGATAAGCACGAGAAAAGTGGAGTTGAGTTCTTTAAGTAGCCTCTTGCTACCAAAAAATTCTTTAGTAGCATTGCAAGTGTCTTTGGCAACAATCTCCCAAAAGGTTTGGAAGAAGAAGTGGGGGAAACCATCAGGCCCAGGTGCCTTGTTACCTTCAAAGGAGAAGACATCACCCTTAATTTCATCCTCAGAGGGGATTTTGGTCATCATCTTATTGTCGATGTCGTTCACCACATTGGGAATAACCTGAACACAAGTGTTTCCCATATTATGATCTAGAGGTCCGTTTGCATTTAGAAGAGAGGAAAAGAATAACTTATCTTCCTTCTGAATTTCCACTTCATCCAAGATGATCTTGCCCTTCGAGGAGATATTCTTGATTTTTTTAGCTACTCTATTCTTCATGGTAGTTAAGTGGAAAAATTTAGTATTACGATCTCCACTTTTCAACCAAATAGCTCTAGATCTTTGGTTCCAAAAGTCTTCCTCTTTCAAAACAATTTTATGGAGGAAATTAAGGAGGTTAGTCTCTACCTCCCTGGTTTCTAGAGTCATACCATCATTTTGAATTTCTCTCTGGATCCTATTCAACTCACTTTTACAGTCTCCTTCTCCTTGAAAATTTGACCAAAGGGAGATCTATTCCATTTTTGCACATTACTTTTGACATTTTGCAGCTTCTTAGCCAACCTATACATAGTTGTGCCTTCCACCTCAATATTCCACCATTCTTTGAGCTTTTCCTTTAACTCTGGGTGACACAGCCACATTTTTTCAAATCTAAAGGGGAATTTCTTCCTCTTACCCCTTTTATCAGCAGAGAGAACAATCGGGAAGTGATCAAACCCAAGTCTGGTGAGAGCAGATAAATCACAGGAGTAGGATTCAAGCTAGTTACAGGAGATGAAGGCTCTATCCAATTTGACTTGTATGAGATTTTCCCCAATCCTTTGATTAGACTAGGTGAATTTGGTACTCTTAAGGTCTAGATCTAACAGGGCTTCATCATTCACAAAGTCCATTAGATCCATTCTAGAGTCCAGAGGCACCGGAGATCCACCTTTTTTCTCATCATCTTTGAGCGCAAAATTAAAGTCTCCCATTACGAGCCATTTAGAGTCAAGGTTCATTCTTCTAAAAACACCAAGTCTTTGCCAGATTTTCTTTTTGGAATTCTTATTATTAGGGGCATAGATATTAGAGATAACCCAAGCCGTATTGTCTGTTTTATGAACAAACTTGGTAACAACCTGATTAGGGTCCACCAGAACTAGGTAACCAGTGACACTTTTAGGATTCCAAAGAGTGGCAACCCCTCTGGAGGCTCCCTCTGAGTTACAACCATGAAGGCCACAATCAACAAAAATCTATTCTTGATAATGTCTAGTTTCTCAGTTTCCATCTTGATTTCTTGAATAAGCAAAATATTCGGCTTGAGATTCCAGATTAGGTTAGACAGGAGGTCATGGTTATGACTGTTATTTAAACCCCTAATATTCCAAGAGAGGATCTTCATGATAAACCTGAGTTTGTGCTCTTAGAGCACAGATCCATGAGGGTTTTTTGTATCCCTCCTGCTATCTCCTTCTTGATGTCTCTTTCTCTAATAGAACTTGTTGAAGGTCTCCCTGGTCTTCTCTTTTCTGATCCAACATCCACCTTAGAAGAGCTCCTAGTTTCTACACTGCTAAGGGGTGGGGTAGCTCCTTTTTTCTTCTTTCTTCCCTTGACCTCCACAAAGGGTATTTCTTCCATTGAACTATCCTCAGCAAACTCCACTAGTTGCTTGGTTGAGTAGGGGGCCTAATCTTCACCCTTAAGAGTAAGGGGGACATGATAATTATCACTAAACCAAGCACCCTCTGGGGAGTCCGGTGCAGAGGCTAGATCCTCACATCTGGGTTCTTCAATGTTAGAGATGATCAAGGCTCTCTTCAGAGAGCCTTGCTTAGGAATTCAAGGTTCTTCATTCCTAGGGATGAACAGAACAAACACCAATTTTGTAACTTCAGCTAGAGGTCCCTTCATAGAAGCTTCCTCTTTCTAGAAATGGGTATCCCCCTTCTCATTTTCTTGCTTCTCTTTCCAAACCTTTGGTTAGATCTACCTTTCTTAGAGGGGCAGTTTTTCACCTAGTGGCCTATCTTTTTGCATAGAAAACATGCAAAAGGAATTGATTCAAACTCAATGGCTTGCTCCCAAACACCAAGTTTATAGTTGATCTTAATGGAAGAATGCAAGTCTGTAGTTTGGTTCATCAACACATAGACCCTAGCATAAACTAGCCTCCTCCTTGAGACAGTGACAAGATCAACCGTTAGTAGACTACCAAAAGCACTAGCCAGGCCTTTAAAGACTTCTTCATCCCAGAACTCCATAGGCAAACCTAGGAATCTAACCCAAATAGGGGCAACATTAAAGGTGGTTTTCGCTGCATCAAAACTGGGTTCCCATCTCTGCAAAGCTAGCGTAGAGTTCCCAATAACCCACAAGCCACCAACCAGGGTACAAAGCAGATCTTCTTCACAAGAGAAAGAGAAGGCGAATGGTGCAGGAGCACTTTCTCCACAGAAGAGGATCATATTTTCTTTTGTTGTTTCATAAGGCTCTAAGCCATATCATATTGTAATAAGGATCAATTTGGTCCCATTGATGTAATTAGGCAAGGAAAACATGTGGTTTTGCTTGTTTGAGGAGTAAGACCAATGACTAACTGATTTGAATATCAGTTTGCATGGTTGGAGGGAAATAACTATTGTCTATACCTCTTTTCTAGAGGCAAGTTGTATGCAACATCAGGGAGAAGGGGTGTGATACAACGAAGACTTGATGAATGAATAATAAGAGTTTTCTGGGTGTGATATATATTGATATGTCTATGTGTTCTTTGTATTTTTATATCTCTGTCAAGATAGTGTACATCCATGCCCTAAACTATATATTATCTGGTAGTTCCTAGTGTTTCTGCAATGTGCAGATGGTGTAATATTAGTATTTCCACAGAGGCTAGTTTGTAACCTAGGGGTTAGGGTTTGATTCATAAATGGAGACCCTTTCCTCTATCCACTAAAGCCCTGTGTAGTGTCGGTGTGATGGGGGAAAGACATTTTAAGTTTGTTGTTTCTACATTCTCACCTAGGAAGCCAGAGAACTCGGCCAGATCCGACTAGGCATCTTCATGTGACTAGTCGAGAAACCAATGGGAATTGAATGGTGTTGATTTGGGACCAGACTGATATAAGTGGTCGAGGCTTTGATACATGAGTCGGCTAAATTCCTTGTTTTGTAGAAGGACCTCATGCATCGAGTTGTTACAGAGTATTTGGGAAGCCATCGGTCTGACTTGGGGTGTCGGAAGAACTTTCAAAAGTCACTCCGATTCACAACGTCTGACCGATGAGTGAACATCAGTGATAAACAGATCCCATCTCACCGAAGATTAGTAATGGTGTCGAAGACACATACAAGCATTCCTTCGGAAGACTAAGGAAGGTGGACCCCACACATAGCCTAACGAAGTGCATGAGTATGCATTGGTGTGAGGAGAGGCATCGGGCTGAGGAAATTGCATTGGGCCAACGGTATAAGGTTTCACCAATTGGGGTGACTATTGCAAAGTGTCACCGATGAGGAGTTCATCGACGTGAGACGGGGCGTCAGCTGGAGTTCACAAGCGGTTGCTGATGAGGAGTGTGTTGTCAATAAAGACATCGGGGAGAGAATAAGTGTCGGGTTGACATATCTAAAGGAGGCCGATAAGAATTATTTGGCTGATGTGCATGAGGGTTTTGGTGAATGCAGAGGAAGTGTGACTAACCGTTACGGTTAGGTCAATAGAAGCCAATGGTCATCGGAGTGTCGGCATGAGAAAAATGGACACTGCCGATAGAGGAAGTCTGTCTGAAGAAGACAGAAGACGTTGGTCGTCGGTAAGAGTATAAAGACCAGCGAGAGAAATAAGAGGGGGCCCGATAGTAGTTTGCTTGGCTGACAGGAAAGTTATCGCCAAGACATAGCTCAGGTCTGGCCGATTATACTAGAGGACCTTTCGTTGCCCACTCTGCATCAAATTGGTATCAGAGCTAATTTTCTGAATCAAAGCCGTGTATGTCAGACAAGGAGCTAGAGATAGAGACAGAGGCTAGCACAATGCCTCCCAAGTCAATGAGCAAAGCAGCCATCCAGAAGATGGTAGAAGAGATGCTCGAAGAGAGACTGAAGGAAGAAAGATCCAAAGAGAAGAATGGAAGCACTTCTGAGTCAGAGGAGGACAAAGAAGGAGAGACAGGAGAGAATCCTCAAGGAGAAGGTATGTCTGCTGATCAAAAGGCATTCCTGAATGCACTCAAGGGTCATGGAGTGGTGGTGATCCAAAAATAGATGTTCCCACATTCAATGGGAAACTAGATGGAGATACTCTTGTGGATTGGATTGAAGCCATAAGTAATTACTTTGACTTCAAAGAGTACAGTGACAGTAAGAAGGTCAAATTTGTAAAAACCAGATTGAGAGGTTTTGCATTGGTTTGGTGGAACTACACCCAATGTGAAAGGGAGAAGGTTGGAAAGAGTCCAATCACCAAATGGAGTAGAATGGTGGTCATGCTGAGAACCAAGTTCATGCCATGTGACTATGAGCTGCAGACCATCAGAAAGTTTAATCATCATAGACAGAAAGATATGGACGTGGCTACATACATTGAAGAATTCCACAGATTGAGTATGAGAGCCAATCACAGGGAAGAAGAGAAAGAGATGGTGGCCAAATATCTTGATGGTCTAAGATACAATATACAAGATGAGTTTAGTATGGTGATTCCCAAGACTGTAGATGAATGTTTTCAGTTAGCCTCTAGGGCTGAGGATAAGCTGAAAAGGAGAGGGGATCAAAATAATAGAGGAAGAGGTGGCAGGAACAATAGAGGGAGAGGTAATTTTGGTAGAGGACAGCCAAACAAAGGTGAAAGTTCAAGTCAGCAAGAATCACGTTCTGATATAGAACAGAAAGGTAGTGGTTTCAGAGGTTGGAGGAGACCTAATGGCAGAGGCAGAGGTGGTGGTGTAGGTAGAGGACCTGGAGTCTTCACTGGAAGATGCTACAACTACAATCAAGTAGGCCATACTACAAATAAGTGCCCTGAGAAAGCATCTAGCTCTCATGATGGTGGGAGGAGGAACCAGCTATTGAAAGATGATGATTGCCAAAGTGTAAATTCACCAATTGGTATTGTTGCACCAGTGCTTGAAGGAGAGAGCATGATGATTAAGAGTACCCTAGTGAAGATGCCATTGAAGCAGGAGCCTCCACAAAGGAAGAATCTCTTCAGAACCCAAGGAGTAGCATATGGTAAGCTCTGTAAAATCATTGTTGATTCAGGTTCTACTGAAATTGTAGTGTCTGCTAAAATGGTAGAAAAATGTAAACTGAAAAGATTACCCCATATTAATCCTCACAAAATATCTTGGTTGAATAAGAATCAGAATTATATGGTGGAAGAACAAACTTGGGTAGAGTTTGAACTAGGTGATTATAGGGATAAGTTGCTATGTGAAATTATTCCTATGGATGGTTGTCACCTTCTTCTTGGATGACCTTGGCAGTATGATGTGAAGGCACAGCATGATGGTGAAAAGAACACATATATGATCACCAAAAATGGTAAGAAGTTTTAGATGGATCCCTTACCAGAGCAGGTTGGAGATAAGAGCAGTGATAACAATGTCATGTTAGTTAGTGGCAAAGAGTTCCTACAACTCCTGAAGGAGGAGGATACCCAAGGGTATGCCCTGATGATGAAGCCTGGAGATGTATCAAGTTAGCAAGGCAAGAAGCAGAAGGAGATTCCATTGGAAGTGCAACAATTATTGGATAGATAACAAGGTCTTGTGGTAGAAGATACACCTGATTCTTTACCACCTATGAGGGACATAAGTCATCAGATTGACTTGATTCCTGGAGCCACATTACCCAACAAGGCTGCCTACAAGTTGACACCACAACAGAATGAAGAGGTAGGTAGACAGATTCAAGATCTCTTGGAGAAAGGTTTGATTAGGAAGAGTCTCAGTCCATGTGCAGTCCCTAGTGTACTTGCTCCTAAGAAGGATGGAAAATGGAGATTATGTATAGACTCAAGGGCTATTAATAAGATCACCATAAGGTATAGATTTCCTATGCCAAGAATTGAAGATCTATTGGACTATCTTGGTGGTTCATGCTACTATTCCAAGATTGATTTGAAATCTGGTTATCACCAGATCAGAATAAGGTAGAGAGATGAGTGGAATACTGCTTTCAAGACTAATGAGGGTCTTTATGAATGGCTTGTTATGCCATTTGGTCTTAGCAATGCTCCAAGCACATTTATGCACTTGATGAATGAGGTATTAGTTGAATTCATTGGTAAATTTGTTATTGTTGATAGGTTCAGCAAGATGGCTCATTTTGTGCCATGTAAATGTACAAATGATGCATCTCATGTTGCAGGTCTATTTTTTAGAGAGGTAGTGAGAATACATGGTTTACCATTGTCAATTGTAACAGACAGGGATTCGAAGTTTGTAGGTCACTTATGGAGGACCTTATGGAGAAAGTTGGGCACTCAGTTGTCTTTTTCATCAGCCTACCATCCATAGACTGATGGTCAGACTGAAGTGGTTAATAGGTCACTTGGAAACCTTCTAAGATTCCTTACAAAACAGCATGGTTTGGCTTGGGACTTAATTATCAGTCAGGCTGAATATGCCTACAATGATTCAGTGAACAGGAGCACTGGTAAAAGTCCTTTTGAGGTAGTTTATGGGTTTCACCCAAGGGGGCCACTTGAATTGAAGGATCTCCAAGGATGGGATAAAAGGAGTGCACTTGGTGAAGATTTTGCTACTTCCATGAAAACAGTCCATGATCAAGTCAAATTACAATTGGACAAAATAGTCACAAAGTATAAAGTAAGGGCTGATCTGAAGAAAAGAGAGGTGTAGTTCAAGGTTGGAGATTTAGTTATGGCATATCTAAGGAAAGAAATGTTACCAAAAGGACAGCTAACTAAACTCCTGATGAAGAAGATTGGGCCATGCAAAGTAGTGCACAAATTCGGTCCAAATGCATATGAGATTGAGTTACCATCTGGTCTTGGTATCTCTCCTATTTTTAATGTCTGTGATCTTTATCCTTTCAAACCTCCATTGCATGGTGATAGTGGATCAGATGTGGTGGATGTAGATACTGATTGGATCAAGGATTTGCCTCCAAGTAAGCCTTTACAGTTGGAATGCATTTTGGATTCCAAAATTGTCAAGAAGACTAGGAAAGGTGTCTACAAAGACTACTTGGTGAAATGGAAGGATCTTCCTGATTTAGAGGCCACTTGGATGACTGAGGCAGATATTTTGAAGCATGGGAAGACACTTTAGCAATTGGCAACTCAAGGGACTTGAGTTTTTCCTACTGGGGGAGTATGGTGCAGGAGCACTTTCTCTATAGTAGAGGATCATATTTTCTTTTGTTGTTTCATAAGGCTCTAAGCCATATCATATTGTAATAAGGATCAATTTGGTCCCATTGATGTAATTAGGCAAGGAAAACATGTGGTTTTTCTTGTTTGAGGAGTAAGACCAATGACTAACTGATTTGAATATCAGTTTGCATGGTTGGAGGGAAATAACTGTTGCCTATACCTCTTTTCTAGAGGCAAGCTGTATGCAGCATCAGGGAGAAGGGGTGTGATACAGTGAAGACTTGATGAATGAATAATAAGAGTTTTCTGGGTGTGATATATATTGATCTGTCTGTGTGTTCTTTGCATTTTTATATCTCTATCAAGATAGTGTACATCCATGCCCTAAACTAGATATTATCTGGTAGTTCCTAGTGTTTATGCAGTGTGCAGACGGTGTAATATTAGTATTTCCACAGAGGCTGGTTTGTAACCTAGGGGTTAGGGTTTGATTCATAAATGGAGACCCTTTCCTCTATCCACTAAAGCCCTGTGTAGTGTCGGTGTGATGGGGGAAAGACTTTTTATTTTGTTGTTTCTACATTCTCACCCAGGAAGCCAGAGAACTCGGCCGGATCTGACTAGGCATCTTCATGTGACTAGTCGAGAAACTGATGAGAAGTGAATGGTGTTGATTTGGGACCAGATTGATATAAGTGGTTGAGGGTTTGATACATGAGTTGGCCAAATTCCTTGTTCTATAGAAGGACCTCATGCATCGGGTTGTTGCAGAGTATTTGGGAAGCCATCGGTTTGACTTGGGGCGTCGGAAGAACTTTCGAAAGTCACTCCAATTCGCAACGTCTGACCGATGAGTGAACACCAATGATAAGCGGATCCCATCTCGCCAAAGATTAGTAATGGTGTTGGAGACACATACAAGCATTCCTTCGGAAGACTAAGGAAGGTGGACCCCACACATAGCCTAACAAAGTGCATGAGTATGCATTGGCGTGAGGAGAGGCATCGGGCTAAGGAAATTGCATTGGGCCGACGGTATAAGGTTTCACCAATTGGGGTGACTATTGCGAAGTGTCATCGATGAGGAGTTCATCAGCGTGAGATGGGGCATTGGCTGGAGTTCGCAAGCAGTTGCCGATGAGGAGTGTGTTGTTGATAAAGACATCAGGGAGAGAATAAGTGTCAGGTTGACATATCTAAAGGACGCCGATAACAATTTTCTAGCTGATGTGCATGAGGGTTTCGGTGAATGCGGAGGAAGTGTGACTAACCATTACGGTTAGGTCAATAGAAGCCAAAGGTCATCGGAGTGTCAGCGTGAGAAAAATAGACACTACCGATAGAGGAAGTCTGTCCGAAGAAGACAGAAGACGTTGGTCGTCGGTAAGAGTATATAGACAAGCGAGAGAAATAAGAGGGGGGCCGATAGTAGTTTGTTTGGTTGATAGGAAAGTTTCGCCAAGACATAGCTTGGGTCTGGCCGATTATACTGGAGGACCTTTCATTGCCCACTCTGCATCAGAGAAGAACCCCTTCTAAAATACTGCTATGTCTACTTGCCCTTTTAGGGCCCATTTCCGATGGGCCCAAGATCTCACAATTTCAATATTAGGTCTGGGACCTAAAAATTTACCAACCAATGATAGATCCATACAAGAAATTTCATTTTCCACCACACTATCAAGAACCGATAAAGAAAACTTACTTGAACCTGGCTCAGAGGAGCAGACAAGAGGTAGAGCTAAACTTTTCCCTTTAGGACGTGATCCAAAAAGTGATTTCCACAAATTATTGACCTCCTTTGAAATGACCTTCTTGGGATTATCCTCCTTAGGATCCTCGGGGGGATCCACACCTGAAGAGCCATTGGGGTCTAGAGGTCTAGTCTCAACTTCCAAGGAGGCCGGACAACTCCCAAAAGTGCTAGAGGAAACATCATCAACTGGGCCCTCTTTGAAACCTTCTCCATCCACAACACTGTCACCAACAGTTAGGCTGCCGTCAGCAAGACCACCAGAGACCAACTTTGCACCTACACCTGCTACCACCTTCCCTCCACTTCTTCCATTGCCATTATTCAAAAACACCTTTCCTACCTACTCACCCTTCCCACCACTCACCATTCGCTAGTCTAAACTCTTATTATTGTTTACATCCATAACAATTATGTTTAATGTTGCCCCATCATCTATTAGCATTATTTTTATTTAAGTTTCATAAATCTAGACCTATAAATATAATGTCGGATCTCCTCTTTCTGTTAATTCAACTTTTGAGGGTATTTGTTTTAGATCAAAGAAGAAGCTAGGATCACAAAGTTTGCATTCAGTGGGTTCATGTCTAGATTCACCTAGTTTATTTGCTCATCTGGGGGTGAAGTTATATGATTGAGGTATTTCGAACCAATTGATTTTAGGAGAGTTGCATGATGTGGCAGTGAATTTCTAAGAAGATCAATGAATGAGATATTTGCATAAGTTTTTTCAAGATCTATCATGAGATCAAATAGTTCAATAGGAGATGGTGTAGGATCAACTGTTGAGATCACCTTCCCATGGAATTTTGTCTCTTGTTCAATGCTAGGTTCTATGTTTATTTCAACATGGACTATTTCCATTAATCCTAGCATTTTAGTTCCACCTTTCAACCCTAACTGACTAGGCATATTAAGCTCATTGGCATGAAATATGTTGGTTGATCTTGAATTGGTTGGATTTTGAATGTTTTCTTCATTGTTGCAATGAGTAGGGAAATGATCTTGAAAGATTCTCATGATTGCATTTTACAGGGCTATGAGTGTTTACCAAATGTTGTTATTATTGGTTGTCATCTCTTGAGGGTTGAGGAACATTTTGATAAACAAACATTGTTGGTACTCTAGAAATTTTGAGATGAACCTATTATATTCCTAACATGGCTTAGTGCTACGCCCTTTTGTTTTGTGAAATTAGCAAAATTGGTTGGGCTCATATGGTTGATGATATGGTTTATACCTATTGACTACCTCTTTGAAGATAATTATAGTTGTTTCGGGGATAATAAATAACATTAATGTTTTGATTATTTTGGGGAATATAACCTCTCCCACCATACCCCTTGTTATAGCCATTGTTGCTATTGATCTTTGTAGGAGGTATGTCGGCTACCCTATCTATTGTTACATTGTGATTATTTTTTAGAATTTTAATAGCGGAAGGGTTGTTTATGTTACTATCATTAGTTTGGATAGTCACAAGTCTTCCATTTACCATAAACTATTCACCCACTATCAATAGTGGCTTGGTCAATTCTTAACGCGCTTTCTAAAACCTCTTCTTATTACTTATAGGGCAACTTTGAACTTCCTCCAATGTCCCTATTGAGGGCATGCAAGAAGAGGTCACAAAGTTCTTGATGATGCATGTTTGGGGAACTAGTTGATGAATAGAAAACTTGCATCCAACCTGTAACAAATTGTACCACAAATTCGTTTGTGTCTTGTTTCTGTACGCTCAAAATTGTGACGTTAGTGGCATGGGGCTGTCGATTTAGATTTTGGCACGCACAGAGACCCTTCCCTTCTTCCCACAGGGTGAACCGCCATGTCACTCTCGATCTCATAGAAGTAGCCAGTCTAGAGGAGGCGAGACATGAGGGTGGTCTGGCTCATTGGAGAGCTGGACTTAGCAGAGAGGGGTTGGCACATCCTGGGGCCTATAATTTTGTGTGCTTGTGTAGATGTGTTGTTCAATGATCGTGGTTGTAAAGATAATTATATGACCCAAAGGGTCACTAGTCACTCTTCTCCTATTGGGGTTTTTGATATTCCACCTTTGTGTAGGTAAGCTATTGTTTTCGTTGATTGCTTGTTGCTGTTCAAATTGTTGGATGAATGCTTTTTGTACTAAGAGTTGTCTAAACACTTCTTGTTGTTGGATGAATAGTGGGTCCTATTGCGGTCTTGGGTGGATTTCCTCTATCTCATCGAGGATTGCCCTGACCCACTCACCTCTTAATGTAGGGCACAATCGTGAGCCAAGACAAGAGATAGGTCATTGCGAGCTAACCTTGACTTGACCTAGGGTTTGACTTAGGGTTTGTTTGACCTAAGGTTTGACTATGCATTGACTTTATTTGACGTTGTGATGGAATCAAGGGTTTTGACCAATGTTTGATTGTAGTTGACCTTGTGATGGAATGAAGGGTTTGCAAACCTTATAAGTCTCTAATGTTTTTGTTCTTTTTTTGGGTTTTTATGAATGCAAGTCTAAATGAATGCAAAACTTCTTTTTGTGCTTTTTTAATATTTTTTGGAATTGAAGACGCTTTTTTCTAATCTAGGAATTGAAAAATGTATTCAAGCTATGATAAATTTATTTAATGCAATTTAAACTATGTTTTTGAGGTTTTTTGAATATTTGAAACAAATTCATCTAAGAAAAGGGAAATTGCTTTTAAATGAATTAATCCATGAGCTTTGAAAGCAAATTACTCTAGGAATGCAAGATCTATCTATCCTATCAAGGAAAAAGCAACAAGATTGCTGATTCCAAGAGCAATTTTGGTTATCTAATTACTACAAATTAAAAGAAAGCATAAAGGAACCTGGAGACATGTGAGCCTCCACTACCCTCAGAAATCCTTGTGATGGCAACCTCGTATCCTCTTGTAGCACTAGGGAATCCTCTTGGTGACAAAACGACAATGGAAGCAAAAGAAGCTTTTGAAGCTTTGCAAAAAGAGCTCAATGAGAGCTTTGTTGAACATTATGGCTTGATATGAGTAGTGTATGGATGTGTGATGAGCTTTATATGAAAGCTAGATGAAGCAACGAACAAAACAAAAGGCTCCTATGTCCTTTATGAGCATGAGAATGCTTGATGTGGAGAGCAATAACTTGCAAAAGTTGTGTGCACAAATGAAATTGCCTCCCTTTGTGCTTGAGGGAGGGAGGTATTTATAGGTTAGAAGAAGGGATGAGAGGTGAAGAAGAATGAGAGTTAACTCAATTTGGTTGGAGAGTTAACACAGAGAATTCAAGAGTGATCTGGGCTAAAATTGGAGTGATCTACCTAGTAAAAGCTTATCACTCAAGAAGAAGTGAAGGAGTGCATGGGAATGCATGAGTTATTAGTTAAAGATAAAATAAAACTAATTATGTATGTGTAGGTGCATGAAATAGTTAACTTTATATTTGGCACAAAAATCCATGCAAACAAGAAGAAAAATGGGTGAAAACAGAGCTTTTGTGAGTTAGAAACTTGAGTTTTTCCGCAGCTGGAAACACGACAAGGTCACTTAGGGGTCTCCCCTTTCACCTGTCAGGTCGCCCAAGGGGAAACCCATGGGTGACCCATAGAGGAGGGCACCTGGGTTGACATACATGATGGGAGATGGAAAAAGGAGAGAAAAGAAGGGGATCTACCTCTATAAATAGGTCAGTCATGTGAAAATCCAAATCTCCACTTGCAAAATAGAATCTCCTAAGGGAGATCTGGAAATAATAGGGGGAGATTTGGATTGGTTGAGTGAAATTGAAAGCTAAAAGTGGGAGATGGCTAGGGGAACCTCTAGAAGACTTCTAGGGGGTGGAGAAGATGAAAAACACTAAGGAGAGGTGAAAAATCACCTACAAGATGCATACAAGGCTTAGGAACAAGGTTGCAAGCTTAGAAAATACAAATTGACAAGTATCACAAAAGTGTCGAAAAGTGTTGACAATAAAGAGAGAGAGAAAATGACAAAGTGGAAACAACACAAGATGAAAGAAAACACACGTCACCAAGAGAATTGCTGCTGAGAGGATGTTATTTCACACTTACATGTACGTGACAAGGATTATGACTCATCATAGGGGTCCTTGTGGAGGCTGTGTGTGATTTTGGTGCTTACATATTTGCCCCCCTTGGGGACGGTAGTCTACATGAAACGTAGGTGTACCATTCTTGAACTAGGCCTTACCTATTGTCAATTTTCCCACAATTGTACCTGCAATAACTAGTATTAGTTCGACATCTAGATATATCAAAACGTATAATGAAAACTGAAATGACAAACTTACCATAGATCATGAGCGTTCAACTAGTTGTTTTCCTTTGTTAGTGAACCTATAGGAATGAATGCATGCAAAATGACGCACAAGAGATGCATAAAAGCAAAAACTAATCTAAGAATGCATAAAAAAACTAAGCTAAGGAAGAGGAAAAAGCAAGCAAATTAGTAAAATTTGACTGAATCGGCGATGGAATCGATCATGTAAGCAGTCGTTGGGTAGATATCATTGAGGAGACCGTGAAGATGACTAGTGCTTCTTCTGCCACTGAGAATCAGATGTGCAAAAAGTAATAAACTCTTCTCTAAACCCTAGGTTGAATTTTGTGAAAAATCTCTTGAAATTGTCTATTTTTTATGATTTTTTCTATTGCATTGTCTTTGCTTCATCATTTAGAGTAAGATTAGTCTTTTGTTTACTGAAATCGGCTTAGAAACAAGGTTTTAAGAGTGTTTTTAGTTTGGGGGATCACCACATAGGGTTGCCCCTTTTTCTAGGCAGGTCACCCGGGGGAAGATCTACTGAGCAATACGGTCGCCTGGGGGGAGATCTGGCTGATGAAAGGGGTGACCCAGTAGATTAATTTTGACTAAAATTTTATGTTTTCTGACATTTACTTCACTTTGTTTCGATCTAATTTGTCTATTGCATTCACCTGTTTATTGCAATTTCGATGGTTTATATGCTTTTTTTGTATGATTTTCTGCAAGTTTTACAGTTTTTAGGATTTTTGCAAGTTGATGAGATCTAAGCTAAAACTATTTTCTAATTGGTAGCATATGCACATTAGATGGAATGCTTACTAAGAGCAGTTGTGGCTCTCAGAGATGTATGCTTAGCTAAACAATGATGAGCATGTTGTCCTCAAGAGAGCGGGCTTAGCTAGACTTTGCCATGTACCAGTCGTACATCGTGTGGCACATATTTGTTGTGATCTCTTGACATATTGGGATGCTGATAGGAACACTTTCAAGTTCCTGTAGGTTTTAGGAGAGTGGATCATCACTCTATTAGATGTTGACCGCATTCTAAGGGTTCCTGTGAGAGGGCACCCTCTTGTTCTATTAGCTAGCGAGTCCTTCAAGGACAAGGCTTCTTGGGCACAGTTCATGGGGGTGAGTCGTCATGAGGATCAAACAGGTGTTCAACTTACCTCTATGCCACGACTTCACATTCCTCATTTGAGGAAGTTTCTAATTGGTTTGATTCCATCGAGGCTGTTTGGAGACAAGGTCTTGGCTCGTTTGAGATGGTGTTGGGCACCAATTATACAAGGTCTTGAGCAGACTAGAGTCTATGCTTGGGGGCCAGACATTTTGGCCATGATATACATGTATTTTTATCATATCGTACGATGAGGGGCTCTTGCTTTCAGTCACTCCTCCTTGATCATGACTTAGATCTTTGAGCACAATAGGCCTTATCAAAAACTTTTTCCAATTCCTGACAAACGGTTACTGAGAGTAGCTAGGTGGGTTTAGGTGGGCCACTTTGATACTTTTTTACATGCTATGGATACTCTTACCGATGCAGATATGATTTCTAATCCTTACTTGGATATGGAGGGGGCATGGTCACATGATGGTAAGATTAGGGAGCACTGCCTTGTTGTATTAGAGCTTTCAGACCGTAATGGTCTAGTTGAGGCTCATCGTGTTGAGCGTGTCCCACAATAATTTGGTAAGTATTTCTCTAAGGAGTTGCCCCTAGTGCCTACTTGTTATAGATCTATCCAGGAGATGGGTGAGATTGGCTAGAAGGCTATTACTTGGACCCCCTTGACTCATGGAGTTTTCATTTCCAGAGCTTCTGGAACTTTGAGAGGAGGACAGCGGGGAGGAAGAATAACTCCTCCCCACACATTGATTGTGGTTAATGATTCAAACTCTACTGACGAGGACTATGTTCTTGATGGGGATGATTTCTCAGATGAGGGGCTGACAAAGGATACACAGGATAATGGTTCCAATGATGTCGATGATGTTGATGATGCTCCTGAGGGTCCATTTGTGGTTCCTCTACCTCCCCACTCTAATGAGGTGATGGAACAACTTGACCCTGCTTGGCAGCCTGGTGACCCACATAAGTCTACATTTGCTTTTTTGTTTTCACATTTTGTCCTTCCTTCTCTTTCCTTTACGTCAAGAACTAACACATTTTTCATCTTTTGGTTTGCTTTGCAGGTAATGTTGAGGAGTGGAGGGATTTTTTTCGTGAGGTTAATATTTTTTTGGTTGCCCCCTTCACTAGGATGACTTGAGAGATTCTTTTGACTGATCCTAGTGTGCCCCCTTCTGCTGGGTGACACACTAACATTTTTTCTCCTTCCTATCATGGATGTCAAGCAAGTGCTGATTTGAAGGTCAAGAATCTCATCCTTAAGGGTGAGAATCAGGTGCTTTATGAGATGGCTCGCCTTGGTTTTGGACAACGATACTTTAATGTTGCGGGACCTTCACAATCACGCACTTATAGAAAGATACCTCACTCCCATAGATCTCATGGAGCAACTAGTGGCACACATAGGCAGAGGAGCAGGAGTTTTGAGGGTTCCGTTGGAGGAAACCACCCTTGATTTTATCTTGTTCTTCTTTGAAATCATGCCCCCTTGCATGGGGAGCCTTTATTGTCCTCGAGAGCATTTTGTCTTAGCTCTTGTACTTTTATACATGTAAACTTCAGATGTATCAATGAAAGTTTGTCTTTTTATGGTTTTAGCTATCGTATGGGTACTCATCTCTTGTGCATTTTGGAAGTTTAAGAACTCTTTGATTATGTTTTGACCTTCAACTCTAACAATGCAAGTATGATAACGATGACATGTTTTTGTAATTTTTGGCATATTTATGAAATGTAGTTTACGATATGCAGATGCAAGAACACAAGGGATGCTTGAAATGAAACATTTACTTCTATGGAATGTCATAAGTTATGACATTGATTTTATTGCTTTGGGACTCTTTTTCTAATTTTGATAAGAATGCAATATGGAACAAACAATATGACTGCTCTTTAATATGATTTTTGATCCAAGGGATTGCAAGTTGTCCTGATATAAGAGACCTAATCAAGGTTGTGAGATAGGGATTTAGAACTCAAGTGGGGAGCGAGAGTGAAATGGAGTGCTTCTAAATTTGGACTCTACTAAAGGTTAAACACTGATCCTTATCTAGATAAGAGAATTTGACAAGCTTTCAACTTAGACCAGTAACAAATTTTATTGATGTTTGCTAGACTTAGATCATAGATGGCAAGAAAGATAGACCCGGGGTAAAGGATAAATGGGAAAGAATTAGGATCCCTAGATAGAAATTGATCCTAAAGAATACTAGGTCCTCTTGGCTTTTCTCAGCTAGTGCATGTGTGTGCTTTATACCTTTCTCTTTTATTTCCTCTGTTAGAATGTCACTCTTGAGGCTTCATGCTTAGACTGATCTCCACCCAAGAGTACAGACATTCAACAATCTTCTCTCTTTCACTCTTTTTTCTTGCTTTTTCTAGAATGCCTCACTTGATTTTCTCATTTTTTTGGATTTTTGACTTTTTGCAAAAATGAAGGCTTTTGGAACTTTGGATATGTAGTAATTTGATATCTCAATACTCACCTTTCTCAATACTCTTATTTTGATCACTCATTTTTTTATTCACTCGGATTTTAGATTGCTTCCTTCAGAGTTTTGATCCTCCTGATGTTTTTGGCCAGGAAAGATAAGGGGCTGAGTGCCACCTAAAGTTTTTGTAATCCAGTCAGACTTCTCTTCTACTAGGGAAGAATTGGGAAGGTCTACTTGCAATCCTCCTTTGAACACTATAGGTTTGAATATTGACTTTGCTTAGACCTAACATCATGGCTCATTAAGACTGGGATCAGTGTAAAGCTAAGAGCTAGTCTTTGATTAGAATCACTGGGAATGAAAAGGGATATGGTGATTGTGAAAATGGGGAATCTCTAGGACCTTAAAGGATCATGTATACCTAGGAAACCTTAGAATCCTTACTAAAATGAAAATAATATAAGAGTGAATCATTCATTGTAATGCAAGATGAACATAATGATATTGAAATGCAAGAAACAAAATTCTTTCTGGCATTTTTTATTTTTATAATTTTTTGTATTTTTGGGATATTTGATTTTTTTTCGTATTTTTATGTTGATTTTTATGATTTTTAGACATAGTATTTCTTGAGGTGAGAGGCATTGACTATTTTGCCAAATTCCTCTCACTCCATTGTGCACAAGAGATAGGCACCGTTTATGACATCTTCCTTAACCATATAAGGACCTATCCAATTGGGTCTAAACTTGCATCCTTCACCATCTCTTTTATCGATTAGGTTGTCAATTCTGAGTACTAAGTCTCCCACCTGAAAAGGTCTTGGGACAACCTTCTTGTTATACCATTTCTTCATCCTTGCGAGATAGGAATCATATATTTGAACAACTCTTAATTATTTTTCGTCCATCATCTCTAACTCGGCTAATCTTACTGCTCGATATTCCTCATTATCCAACAGGCCTTGTAATGACACTCTTAAGTTGGGTAATTCTACTTCCAATGGAAACACTACCTCTGACCCAAAAGTGAGGGCATAAGGGGTGGTTCCAATCGGAGTTCTTACGCTTGTTCTATAAGCCCAAAGAGTTGGGTATAACTATAAGTGCCAGTCTCTTTTGGAATCCATAATTTTGACCAATATCGATTTCAATGTTTTGTTTGTGGCTTATGCTTGTCCATTCCCTTGAGGATAGTAAATTAAGGGAGAGTAGTGATTCTTATGGAATCTCTCACATAACTCTCTCACTTGTGGATTTTTGAATGATGACGCTTTGTTTGTCACTATCACTTGGGGAATCTCGAACCGACATATAATTTGATTTAATATGAACTTGGCAATTACGGTCCCTGAAACTGTAGTGAGTGGCATGGCCTCTACCCATTTGGTAAAATACTCTATTGTAGTGATGATGAACAAATGTCCATCCATTGATGGGAGAGATACTTTCCCCACCAAGTCTAAGTCCCACATGGAAAAGGGCCAAGGGGTAACTATGGGTTGCAAGTCTCTTGTTGGTGTGTGATGGACATATGTGTATGCTTGACATTTTGGGCATCTTTTTACGAATTTGATTGCATCTCCTTGTAAACATGGCCAAAAATAACCCAACCGATGTATTTTTCTTGTTGTAGCATGACCACCAAAATGTCCTCCACATATTCCACTATGACATTCTTCTAGGATTTTATGTGCCTCTTCTTTGTCAACACATTGAAGCAACATTCCATCCAAAGCTCTTCAATATAACACGTCATCGATCAAGACATATCTTGCAGTGAGGACACATAAGTGTCTTTTTCCTAAGGGAGTCATGTTTTTGGGGTAAGTTTTATTTGCAAGGTAGTTCACAATATCTCTTTACCAATATGAAGCAACATATTTCTCAAGATCAATTATACAAATCTCTTTGTTAGGGAAGTCTTTGTTTATGGGCTCCTCTTGAGGAACTAGATTGTCTGCTAGCTTTTCTTCTATCACTTGTCCTTTCACCGACTTTTGATTTACGTAAGTTAATTCAAACTCACTTAGTAATGTTACAAACCGGCCAGCTCTTCTTAACAACATTGGATGGTTTAAGAATGTCCTTAATTGTTCGGATTGTATCATGACTCTGGTTTCTTGGTTTAGCATGTAATGTTGCAATCTTTGAGTTGTGAAGACTATGGCCAAACATTCTTTTTTGACTTTAGTGTAGTTCTTCTCATATTATAGCAACGTTTGACTTATGAAATATATGGCTTTTTCCCTTCCACCTTCATCTTCTTGAGCCAACATGCAAGCTATGTAGATGTCAGTTGCTCTAAAATATAAGATGAAAGGTTTGTCATGTTTTGGTGGCATTAGCATAGGTGGAGTTAACAAGAATTTCTTTACTTGCTCAAATGCATTTTGACAATCCACGGTCCTAGTTATGCCAACTTGCTTCTTCAGTAATTGATTGATCGAGTGAATTTTAAAGGTCGTGTTTGGTATGAAATGCTTGATTGTGCCTAATTGTCGCAAGAAAGTCCTTACCACTGTCTCACTTGTTTGTGGGGTTGCATTTAAGACTGCTTTAACTTTTGTTGGCTCTACATCAATCCCTCTTTGTGAAACAATGAAACCTAACAACTTATCTATCGTGACTTTGAAAACACACTTCTTAGGATTTAGCCTTACTTTATATTCTCGAAGCCGATTAAATATTTTGCGAAGATTCTTCACATGTGTTGATCTTTGCTCTAACTTATCCAAAAGATCATCAACGTATGTCTCTACTATCTTGTGAATGTAGTCATGGAAGATGTGTGTCATTGCTCTTTGATAGGTAGCCCCCACATTTTTCAGCCCGAATGGCATGACTATGTAATAGAATGTTCCCCAAGGGGTGGTGAATATTGTTTTGTTTTGATCTACTTCCAAGATTTTGATCTGATTGTATCCTGAGAACCCATCCATAAGAGAGAGTACTTCATATCACACATTGAATCGACAATTTGATCTATGGATGGTAAGGGGAAGTTGTCTTTTGGGCAAGCTTGATTGATATCCCTAAAATCGAGACATATCTAATTTTTTTTGTTCTTCTTTAAAACTGGCACGATGTTTGATACCCAAGTTGAATAATCCATTGGTTTGATAAATCCGATATTCAACAATTTCTTCAATTCTTCCTTTACCATTTCAGCTACTTGAGGCTTTATGGGTCTCAAATTTTGTTTTATGGGTTTTGCATCAGGTTTCATTACTAAGTTGTGTACCACAATTTTAGGGTCTAACCCTGGCATGTCCGAGTATGTCTAGGAGAAGACATTAGAATATTTGATAAGGAACTTAGTGTATTCTTCCAATTCTTCATCATTTAACTCCCCTCCCAATTTTAACATCTTTGGTTTCTCAGGAGTTCCTAAATTGATATCAATGGTATCTCCAGTTAGTGATGGATGTTCCTCTTCAAATTTTTGAGGGGCAGGTGGTAAATTTGAATTTGCTTTGATCTGGAGGATTTTTTTTTTGCTTCCAAAATAATCTTCTGGATGTGGGAGGAGCATGTATGCTTTTTGTGGTATACTCTTGGGAGGTCATCATAAGCATGTAGATATTGTAAGATAGCTTCATCATTCTTAACGTAGTCTCAAGTTGGTTTCTCTGTTTGATCCGTAGCATAATTCAGAATGTTTGGTAATTCTTCACTTTCCAACGATGGCTCTCCATGAACTAACACAATGTATTCTGAGTTTTGAAGTTGAGCATGTGGTGAAAACAATGTGGCTGACATAGCCATTGAATCTGCTACTTGGTTCTCTTTTTTGGGTATGGCTTTTATGGAAAAAAAGTCAAAGAATTGAACCAATTTCCTGTTGGTTTCCTTATAAGGTCATAGTCATTTTGATTTTGTTTCGTAGTTCTTTGCAACTTGGTTGATCACCTATTGGGAATCTCCAAAGGTAGAGATTTTCTTGATTCTCATTCTCATGGCTAACATGACTCCTAGGGATAGGGCTTCATACTCAGTAATATTGTTTGTACAAAATAAATCCAACCTAAAAGAAAAGGGGAGGACTTTTCCTTCAGGGCAAGTAAGGATTATTCCCATTCCTACCCCCATTTCACAACTGGCTCTATCAAAATGTAAGTCCATAGGTCTTGATTGTTTTGTGATTGGGATGTTTCTCCAATCTCGTAAGTTGATTTTTTCTTTTCCTCTTTTTCTTCCTCTTCTTCAATGATTTCTATTGTTCCAATTGAAAGATTCTTAATGTCATACTCGTTTATGCAGGGGATAGCTGCTAGGGTGAATGGAGCATGAGACTTAGTGGTGTGAGGATCGAAGGGAAACTCTCTCAAGTTGTCCATGCCTTGATATGATATGTTGAGAGTACTTGTGTTTGGGTGAAGATTCTGAGTTTCTTCTTTTACTTGCTCTTGTGTTTTTAGCTTCTTGTTCTTCTCTTCCTATTCCTTCCTGAAAACACTGAAAGGATCAGGATCCGCTTTGATAACATAGATTTTTCCCAAGTGGTGGAAATCTATTTCTTGAAACAATGTAGAGGCCACAACTTTCATGGCATGAATCTAGGGTCTTCCAAGCATCATATTGTAATTAGTTTCTTTATTGATGACATAGAAATCCATGGAGATGGTTTTGGATGTGAGAGTGATCAGTAGACTAATCTTCCCAACTGTTTGTATGTCATGACTATCGTATATCCTTAAGGTGGAAGCCTATTGCTTTATGACTATTTTTCTATATCCCATCCTTCACAGGAATGACATTGGCAAAAGATTGACTGTCGACCCTTCGTCGACCACTATTCTCTTTATGATGACCTATTCGACTAGAACTTGTATGTATAACAATGAATCGCTTTGTTTACTTCCTTCATCTTTAGGAATTTTTGAGATATCAAAGGTGAGAGGAGTCCTCATATGTTGAACATCCCACTTCTAATACTTCCAAGAATGTTTTTCAGTGTGAGGAGGAGGCTCTCAACAAGTTTATTACTTGTGAGAAGACATTTTTTGTTTGGTCTATTTGTTCTTCCTCCTAGATTACAAACACTTTTTGGTTCAACTCCACGTGATTGGAGCTCTTCTGGTTGGCCTTCCCTTTTTCATTTTAAGGTTCTTTCTCCTTCCTTTGAGATTAAAGGAGCATGAGGAAGTTGCGTTGTTGGTCTAGAGTAAGTTTTGAGATAGCTTTGTTGTATCCATAATAGGTTTTTGTTTCATGACCTTTTGTCCCATGGAACCAACAATATGTATTGGGATCATAGGAGTAATGACTTGATCCTTGGTTTCCCTTTTGTTGCCCCCTATCATTATAGGGAGTGCTCTTCACAACATTGATATCTTTGTCTGGGGAGACATTTGACGTAACATTTTCAATTGCTTTCAACATTTTGAGTCTTCCATTAGTATCGTAAGTTTTTCGGCCATTGTCAATGGCATCTTGATTGATCCTCAAAGCACTTTCCAATGCTTCTTCATAGGATTTGTATGTTAATTTATGAATGTCTTCTATCATGTCCTTGTTCAAGGTATTTAAGAAAAGGTCACATAACTGGTGATGGTCCATGTTTGGGGCAATAGTTGAGGAAAAGAGGACTTGTCTCCATCTAGTAACAAAGTGGGCTATAGATTCGTTCAACTCTTGTTTCATCGTCAAGAATTCTCTGATCCTTGTTTTAACAAGTTTGTTCATGTCAAATGTCATGACAAACTCTCTGATCAGTTGTTTGAGTGAGTGGATTGAAGCTTTTGGTAAATGATAGTACCAATCCAAAGCTATTCCTTTGAGGGTCTTCAGAAAGATCTTAGTGACAACCCCATCCCAAGGGAGGAGTTCTCTTATCATAGTGATATAAGCTTTGATATGGGAATTTAGATCACCCTCTCCCTTGAACTTTGGGAGATTAGGTAATGGTCGAGGCAACTAAACACTTCTTATGTTTAAGTCAAGTGGTTCTTTTAAGTACTTGAGATATGTCCCAAGAAAAGTGCTTTGTGATATGGGGGTTGATAGCATCAACCCCATAGGAGGGTTTTGGTAACCCACCATCTAATTTGCTTGATTTCCCAACATTGCTGGATTATTCTGAACAAAAGGGTTCACATTCAGACACGTGTCGTTACTTGCATTTCTTGAATAATAGTTGAGATAGGGGAGATTCTGAGATACCCCTAAGTCTTGTTCATTTCGAATGTTATCATAGGACTTCTATCTTCTTTCAAGAGCAGGTTGTTCTGCTTCCAATGTTCAAATTCTTTGCACTAGAGTTGCAATTAGGTTTGTAGGAGTGGTAGCTCTAGGTACTTCTTCATTTCTAGGGTTTTCTTTTCAAGTGTTGTCATGATGGTGCGCTTCTTCTCACGCAACATTGTCTCTTTGTTCTTCTTGCAAGGTAACTTTTAATGCTTCTTGAGCATCTCTTGCCTCTTGCAAGTGTGTTTCCAACCTTTTTACTTCCTCATCGAGATGAGTAGTTGAGGTACTTGTGGAAGGTTGATCAGGTCAATGTATTTTTGACCTTAGTTGAACTCCCCTAGCCTTATGAGGTGCATTTGGTATGGCAGGGTTGTGTTCCCATGCAGGGTTGTTAAAAGACAAAGAACACTTAAGTTCTCTTTGGTCTTGTTCATAGCTAGAGTCTTCGTAATCGTAACATATTGCGATTGGTGTATTTAGGTGAGGTGGCACATACTTGTTGAAGGAAGGAGTTCCTAGTTCTCTAGAGGGAACATTCCCTAAGTTTAGATCAGGTTCCGTCATATTCAGGGGTGTCATAGACTCCAAAAAATAAATGGAACGAATGATGGTGAAGGCGTCAAAGGCTGAAGCGATGGAAGCGACTATGAAGAATAAAGTGAAAATGCTTGAAGATTGTTGTTTTGAAGTGTCAAATGTTTAAGTTTTTGATGTGATTTGAGCATTTGGAACGCGAAAAGCATAGACAAAAGTTTTTTCTCTTCACGTCAGGTTCACCAAAATATGTATGCTCAAAATTGCAACATCAATGGCCTGGGGTTGTCGAGTCAGATTTTGGCATGCACACAGACCCTTCCCTCCTAGCCACAGGGTGAACGTCCATGCCACTCTTACTCTTGTGGAAGTAGCCAGTTGAGAGGAGGCAAGACACGGGGGTGGTCTGGCTCGTTGGAGAGATGGACTTTGCAGAGAGGGGTTGGCACGTCTTGGGGCCTATGTTGTTGTGCATTTGTGTAGATGTGTTGTTCAATGATCGTGGTTGTAAAGATAATTGTATGACCTGAAGGGTCACTAGTCACTCTTCTCTTGTTGGGGTTTCTGATATTCCACCTTTGTGTGGGTAAGCTATTGTTTTAATTAATTTCTTGTTGTCATTCAAACTGGGATGAATGCTTGTTGTACTAAGAGTTCTCTAAACTCTTCTTGTTGTTGGATGACTAGTGGGTCCTGTCACAGTCTTGGGTGGATTTTTTCTATCTTGTCAAGGATTGACCTCACCCACTCACCTCTTAATCTAGGGCACATTTGTGAGCTGGGACAAGAGATAGGCGATTGTAAGATAACCTTGACTTGACGTAGGGTTTGACTTAGGGTTTGTTCGACCTAAGGTTTGACTATGTGTTGACTTCATTTGACCTTGTGATGGAATCACAGGTTTTGACCAATGTTTGACTATAGTTGAACTTGTGATGGAATCAAGGGTTTGTGAACCTTCTAAGTCTCTAATGTTTTTTTTCTTTTTTTGGGTTTTTATGAATGCATTTCTAAATGAATGCAAAACTTCTTTTTGTGCTTTTTTAATGTTTTTTGGAATTGAAGATGCTTTTTTTCTAATTTAGGAATTGAAAAATGTATGCAAGCTATGATAAATTTACCTAATGCAATTTACACTATGTTTTTGGGGTTTTATGAATATTTGAAACAAATTAATCTAAGAAAAGGGAAATTGCTTTTAAATGAATTAATCCATGAGCTTTGAAAGCAAATTACTCTAATAATGCAAGATCTATCTATCCTATCAAGGAAAAAGCAACATGATTACTGATTTCAAGAGCAATTTTGGTTATCTAATTACTACAAATTAAAAGAAAGTATAAAGGAACCTGGAGACGCGTGAGCCTCCACTACCCTTAGAAATCCTTGTGATGGCAACCTCATATCCTCTTGTAACAGTGGGGAATCCTCTTGGTGACAAGACTATAATCGAAGCAAAAGAAGCTTTTGAAGCTTTGTAAAAAGAGCTCAATGAGAGATTTGTTGAGCACTATGGCTTGATATGAGCAGTGTATGGATACGTGATGAGCTTTATATGAAATCTAGATGAAGCAACGAACAAAACAAAAGGCTCCTATGTCCTATATGAGAATGAGAATGCTTGATGTGGAGAGCAATAACTTGCAAGAGTTGTGTGTAAAAATAAAATTGCCTCCCTTTGTGCTTGAGGGAGGGGGTATTTATAGGTTAGAAGAAGGGATGAGAGGTGAAGAAGAAGGAGAGTTAACTCAATATGATTAGAGAGTTAACACAGAGGATTCAAGAGTGATCAGGGCTAAAATTAGAGTGATCTACCTAGTAAAAGCTTATCACTCAAGAAGAAGTGAAGGAGTGCATGGGAATGCATCAGAATGCACAAGTTATTAATTAAAGATAAAATAGAGCTAATTATGCATATGTAGGTGCATGAAATAGTTAAATCTATATTTAGCATGAAAATCCATGCAAATAGGAAGAAAAATGGGCAAAAATGGAGCTTGTTTGAGTTAGAAACTCAAGTTTTTCCACCGCTGGAAACATGATAGGGTTGTCCACGGGTCACCCCTTTCACCAATCAGGTCACCCGGGGGTGACCCATGGGCGAACCATAGAGGAGGGCACCCGAGTTAACATGCATGATGGGAGATGGAAGAAGGAGAGAAAGAAGGGGATCTGCCTCCAAAAATAGGTCAGTCATGTGTGAAAATCCTAATCTCCACTTGAAAAGTAGGATCTCCTAGGGGGAGATTTGGAAATAATAGGGGGAGATTTGGATCGGTTGAGGGAAACTCAAAAACTAAAAGTGGGAGATGGCTAGGGGGACCTCTAAAAGACTTCTAGGGGTTGGAGAAGATGAAAAACACTAAGAGGTGAAAAATCACCTACAAGAGGTATACAAGGCTTAGGAATAGGGTTGCAAGCTCAGAAAATGCAAATTGAGGTGATGCAAAAGTGTCGACAACAAAGAGAGAGAGAAAATGACAAAGGGGAAACAACACAAGATGAAAGAAAAGATACGCCACCAAGAGAATTTCTGCTAAGAGGATGTTATTTCACGCTTACATGTATGTGACAAGGATTATGACTCATCATATGGGTCCTTGTGGAGGTTGTGTGTGATTTTGGTGCTTACTATTTCATGCTTAAGAATTCTCAAATTCCTATCCTTACTAGTTTATTCATTTAAAAAGGCATGATAAATTCACCAATAAGCAATCAAAAGGAATGTATGGAGTCCTCAAAAAGGTGATAATACCAATCTAGGGCAATCCCTTCAAGTCTTTGGTAATATTCTTGCCACTGTTACAAGTATGAGGTTAACCAGTGTTGTCATTGATGTCAACATACTCATATTGCATTGATAAGAAGGATTGGATGAGTTGTGTGCTGAGGATATTGAGAAAATTAGTCTCCATCAGGAACAGTGAAGAACAGTGATGAGAAGAAGGCAAAAGTACTCAATAGGTTGATTATCAGAGGATGCGGATTAAAGGGTTTGAGATATGAGTCTTGAGATGTTCCAGTTAAGATTTTAGAGGTCCGCATGAAGATCTGAAGAAGTTATGCTTGCTCAAGTAGAACCGGTTCCAGCAGGCATTCAGTGGTGACAGAGTGTCACAGATTGGTCCGGCGATATCCGGAATTACATTATCCCATTCTACGAATTGGAAGGAGTGTTGAAGATGTCAGTGTGAAGTGACAACTTGATTTGTCCATTGTTTTGAGGTCCGGAAGAACCTTTTGCATTATGATAGTGGTGACAGACTGTGTTCTTGAAGTTCCAGATGAAAAAGAGAAGAATTCCAGTAAGCTAATAAAGTGTGGATGTTCTTGATGACTCAGGAAAGGTTTAGGTGATCCTTGGATTGTGTACAATTCTTATTGGCGGTCCGCATTGAAGTTAGAGTTTGGATTTGATGTAAAGACCACCTGTTGTTGGTGTTCTTCCTGAGATAGGCCGACCGGATGTATTACACGTCTTGCGAATGATCTTGTAGGTGTTTGCCAACTTAGATGATTGTTCCTAAGTTGATGCCTTGTAGAAATAAGGGTTTGTGAATTCATTTTGAAGTGTGTCTTGTGGTGATGAGACTGATATAGCGAAGAGAAGTGCAAAAGGCAGAGCAGGAGTTTTAGGCTTAAATGGAACTGATCCAGGGATGGTAAAGATGTCAATCTCCAGTTCAAGTTTGTAATACTTGTTATCTTGTAGACAGTGGGTCTCTTGTAGGTAGTGTGCCTCTTTGTTAGTAGTGTGCTTGGGCAGTGAGCCCTAATTGGCATGTGCCATCTATTTTTCTTATTCTTCTAACACAGAATAATCCTTGGGTTAATCACCCCATGGTTTTTCCCTTAACCGAGTTTTCCATGTCAAAATCTTGGTGTCTCATGTGTTGATGTGTATCTGCTCTGGTGTTTATGTCTTATACTTTCATGAATGTTTAATTGCTATGCTATTGATTAACAAAGTGGATTTAAGTGTTTGAATTGGAAGCAAATTAAGGATAACTGATTCACCCCCCCTCTCAGTTATCAACAATTGGTATCAGAGCCAAGTTCCTCTAAAAGGAGCTTAACCGCTTGAGGAGATCCAGGATGTCGTCATATAAGAAGGACAGTCTGAAGTTTGATGGAACCAACTTCACTCTTTGGAAAGGCTGCATGAAATGTCACTTGGAGTGTATGGGAAAGGCGTACTTGTCCATGGTCACAAAAGCATATACACCTCCACAGGGTGGTCTGATAACTCTAAATGAAATCACAGATGCTGAAAACAATCTATGGACCAAAGAGGCTCTTCTAAGTGCTTTAACTGACTCAGAGCTCTCCAATGTTATTGACCTACCAACTGCCTATGAGATCTAGATTAAACTGGAACTTCTGCATGAAGGAGATGAGTTTGTTAAGAGTGCAAGGTTGCAAAGTCTCAAAGGGAAATTTGAAAGATTGAAGATGAGAGATGATGAAAGTATCACTACCTTTATGCCAAGAGTAAATGAGCTGGTGTGTGGAATCAGGAATGCTAGTGGAGTTTTGGATGAAAATGAGATTGTTTGCAAAATTCTCAGATCCCTTCCTGCTGCCTACAAAATCAAGGCTGCTGCCATTGATGAATTCAGAGCCCATACAACTGTCACAAGAGACCAATTGGCTGGCAAGCTGGCTGCATTTGAAATGACCGAGTTTGGAGATGATCCCCCCAAGATTGAATCTGCATTCAAAGCCAGTGCCTATGTGAAAGGCAAATAAAGATTTGATCCGAGAGAAAACTCTTCAAGGAAGCTGTCATGGTATGATCAAGCAAGAAAAGACATGGAAGAGGAAGAAGCAGAAACAGCTCAACTTGAAGCCCTCATTGCAAAAAGACTGCCAAGGGGATCTGGTAAGTATGAAGGAAAATTACCCTTTAAGTGCTTCAACTACAATAAGATTGGTCACTTTGCCTCAAGATGTCTGGAAAGATCCACAAGATCAAATTCTAACAGATAAAGGTTCCAAAAGAATTGTTATTATGTTCATGAAGAAGCTGATAATGAAGGAGTAACAGATGATGAATCAGAGATAGGAGACAAATCTAGAAATGAATGGGTGTTCATTGCCATCAAGGAAGAAGATCCAATATCCCGTGAATCTATCAATCATAAGGTTATAGAAAGAGCTTTGGCTGCCCAAGTTGAAGAAAAGGATGATTGGGTTATGGACAGTGGATGCTCTCACCATATGACTGGTGACAAGAACAAGTTCTTAGATTTGGAAAGGTATGAAGGAGGAATGGTAAAGTTTGGTGACAATTCTATTGGTAGAATCAGAGGTAGGGGAACTATCTCTTTTGATGGAAAGAACAAAACCGGTAATGTACTATATGTTGAAGGATTGAAGCACAATCTTCTCAGTGTTGGTCAGTTGGTGGACAAAGGCTATGATCTCCGGTTCAAGAATGGAAGATGCAGGATCTTTGAAAGCTCTGGAACTGAGATTGCATCCGGTACTCAAACAAAAGGTAATATCTTCCATCTAGTTGGTACTAATAAAAGTTGTCTATTTGTTCAAGTTGATCAGAGTTGGTTATGGCATAGAAGGATGTGTCATGTAAATTTTGATAACATCATCAAGATAAGCAATACTCAAGCTGTAAGAGATCTTCCAAAGTTGGTAAAACCTACAAACAGTATGTGCAAAGAATGTCAGCAAGGTAAACAGAGCAGAGTTTCATTCAAAAGCAAGGATCAGTCCTCTACTGGATTATTGGAGTTAGTTCATACAGATCTATGTGGTCTGACAAGAATCAAGAGTATGCAAGGTGATAGATATTTCATGTTACTGATTGATGATCATTCCCGGATGATGTGGGTTACCTTTTTGAAAGAGAAATTAGAAGCTTTTGAGAAGTTCAAAATCTTCAAGGCTATGGTAGAGAATCAAACCGGATTAAAACTGAAATGTCTGAGGTCTGATAGAGGTGGTGAATTCACATCCGGTGAATTCATAGACTTTTGTGAGAAGCATGGTATAAAGAGATAGTTGTATGCTCCTAGGACTCCACAGTAGAATGGAGTAGTTGAGAGAAAGAATTGGACCATCTAGGAAGCATCTAGGACAATGATGATGGAAGCAAATGTTCCCTAGATGTTTTGGAAAGAAGCTGTCAGCACTGCAGTCTACACTCTCAATCGAGTTCAAATTAGAAGCAATATCGGTAAGACTCCTTATGAACTTTGGTTTGGCATCACTCCTACTATGAGATATTTCAGAGTATTTGGTAGCAAGTGTTACATTAAAAGAGATGAAGATCTAGGAAAGTTTGATGCTAGAAGTGATGAAGGAATTTTCTTGGGGTACTCCACTCAAAGAAAAGCATACTGGTGTTACAATAAGAGACTGAGAAAGATGATAGAAAGTACAAATGTGAAGGTTGATGAAGGTATTGAGAAGCCCTCAAGATTTTATGAGTATGATGAAGATGATTAGAATGATGTTCTGGTTCAAGGTGCTCCATCCTCTCCTGAAAGTCAGATTCAGACTGATCTGGTAAATCAGGAAGAAGAGACAGGTCTGAATGAGCATGATCAAGAAGCAGAAGTGCAAGAAACTCCTAAAGTTCCAAGGTATGTAAGACTGAACCACTCTGAAGATCAGATCATAGGTGACAAAAGCAAAGGTGTGCAAACTAGAAGGAATGTTGCTCAAAATTCAGATGAATGTTGTCTGATTTCAAAGATTGAACCTAAGACAATAAATGAAGCATGCAATGATGAAAATTGGACAAATGTAATGGAAGAAAAATTAATACAAATTGAGAAAAATAACACTTGGGATCTTGTTTCTAGACCTAGAAACAAGAAAGTGATTGGAACCAAATGGGTCTTCCAGAACAAACTAAATGAAGTTGGTGAAGTAATTAGAAATAAGGCCAAATTAGTCTGCAAAGGCTACTCTCAAATAGAAGGAATTGATTTTGAGGAAACCTTTGCTCTGGTGGCAAGAATTGAAGCAGTCAGACTATTTCTTGCATTTGCTACCTTCAAAGATTTCAAAGTGTATCAGATGGATGTCAAATCTATTTTCCTGAATGGTGACCTAGAAGAAGAGGTGTACATTGAACAACCAGATGGATTTCAGTTATCTGAGCATGGTGATATGGTCTACAAATTAAAGAAGGCATTGTATGGTCTAAAGCAAGCCCCAAGAGCATGGTATGAGAGGCTGGACAAACATCTTTTGAAGATTGGTTTCAACAAAGGTACTGTTAATAGTAACCTATATTTCCAAATTGATCATGAAAATATCTTGATTGTTAAAGTATTTGTTGATGATATCATCTTTGGAGGAAGAGAGAGTATGTGTAAAACCTTTGCAAACCAAATGAAAAGTGAGTTTGAAATGTCAATGCTCGGTGAAATGAATTTCTTCTTGGGTCTGCAAATTACTTAGACAGAGAAAGGAATCTTTATCTCTCAGACCAAATATGTGAAAGAACTATTGAAGAAATTTGGAATGGAAGATTCAAAGCCAATGAACCCTCCCATGGCTACCGGATGTAAGTTGAGCAAAGATGATGACTCTCCTAAGACAGATCAGATAAAGTACAGATCAATGATTGGTGGATTACTGTATCTCACTTAGACTAGACCAGATATAATGAAGGCTGTTGGTCTTGTGGCGAGATTCTAGGCTGATCCTAGAGAATCTCATGTCATGGCAATCAAAAGAATTTTTAGGTACTTGAAAGGAATAGTTGAGTATGGCCTATGGTATCCCAGAGATCATGACTTTTCTCTTCATGCATATACAGATGCAGATTGGGCAGGAGATGTGGATGATAGGAAGAGTACAAGTGGAGGAGCATTCTTTTTGGGAAAAAGGTTGGTTTCTTGGCTAAGCAAGAAACAAGAAGCAATATCCCGGTCTACAACAGAAGCAAAATATATTGCAGCAGCAGGTAGTTGCACTCAACTTTTGTGGATGAAGCAAATGCTAAGAGATATTCAAGTAGAATATGAGGAGCCTATCACAATTTTCTGTGATAATTCAAGTGCAATAAATATTTCTAAGAATCCGGTATTGCATTCTAAGACCAAGCATATATCTATCAAATTTCACTTTTTGAGAGAACAAGTGAACAAGGGTGAAGTCAGATTGGAGTATGTGCCCTCCAAGGATCAGCTTGCAGATATTTTTACTAAACCTCTTCCCAAGGACTCTTTTGAATATCTCAGGGAGAAGTTAGGGGTCATGGCCCCTCCGGTGATGAACTAGGATGCACTGATGTGCATCAATCCGGTGGATATCACAGTCATATCTTGTGATCCAGATTGATGATGGGGAGCTGCTACTAAGGGGGAGCAGCTAGTATGATTATGATATGTTAGAATTGCAAGTATGAGCCCTTTGCCATTGATGTCAAAGGGGGAGAGAAGACATGTGAAAAACAAGTGGTTGATGATCAAAGGGGGAGCAGTAAAGGAAGAGAAGACATGTGAAGAGTTGTTGCTGATAGGGGGAGCTGTGACAGAAAGGAGAAGTTCTTGTCTTGATGGTTTTTCACATCATATGTTGCCATCAATGACAAAGGGGGAGATTATTGCAAGTATGAGGTTAACCAGTGTTGTCATTGATGTTAATATACTCATATTGCATTGAGAAGAAGGATTGGATAAGCTGTGTACTGAGGATATTGAGAAAATTAGTCTCCATCAGGAATAGTGAAGAACAGTGATGAGAAGAAGGCAAAGTACTCAATAGGTTGAGTATCAGAGGATGCGGATTAAATGGTTTGTAGATATGAGTCTTGAGATGTTCCAGTTAAGATTTCAGAGATCCGCATGAAGATCTGAAGAAGTTATGCTCGCTCAAGTAGAACCGGTTCTGGCAGGCATTCAGTGGTGACAGAGTGTCACAGATTGGTCCAGTGAGATCCAAAATTACATTATCCCATTCTGCATTGGAAGGAGTGTTGAAGATGTCAGTGTGAAGTGACAACTTGATTTGTGCATTGTTTGTAGGTCCGGAAGAACCTTTTACATTATGACAGTGGCAACAGACTGTGTTCTTGAAGTTCCAGATGAAGAAGAGAAGAATTCCAGTAAGCTGATAAAGTGCGGATGTTCTTGATGACTCAGGAAAGGTTTAGTTGATCCTTGGATCGTGTACAATTCTTATTGGCAGTCCGCATTGAAGTTAGAGTTTGGATTTGATGTAAAGACCACCGGTTGTTGGTGTTCTTCCTGAGACAGGCCGGCCGGATGTATTACACGTCTTGCGAATGATCTTGTAGGTGTTTGCTGACTTAGATGATTATTCCTAAGTCGATGCCTTGTATAAATAAGGGTTTGTGAATTCATTTTGAAGTGTGTCTTGTGGTGATGAGACTGATATAGCGAAGAGAAGTGCAAAAGGCAGAGCAGGAGTTTTGGGCTTAAATGGTATTGATCCAGGCATGGTAAAGATGTCAATCTCCATTTCAAGTTTGTAATACTTGTTATCTTGTAGACAATGGGTCTCTTGTAGGCAGTGTGCCTCTTTGTGAGTAGTGTGCTCAAGTAGTGACCCCTAATTGGCATGTGCCATCTATTTTTCTTATTCTTCTAACACAGAATAATCCTTGGGTTAATCACCCCGTGGTTTTTCCCTTAACTAGGTTTTCCACATCAAAATCTTGGTGTCTCATGTGTTGATGTGTATCTGCTCTGGTGTTTATGTCTTATACTTTCATGAATGTTTAATTGCTATGCTATTGATTAACAAAGTGGATTTAAGTGTTTGAATTGGAAGCAAATTAAGGATAACTGATTCACCCCCCCTCTCAATTATCAACAGCCACAACTCCATCCCAAGGGACGAGTTCCCTTATAATTGTCATATATGTTTTAATGTCCAAGTTTGGATCTTTCTCTCCCTTGAATTTTGGTAGATATGGGAGGGAATACGCTAACAAGACATTGTAAATCTTAGAATTAAGAGGTTCCTTTAAGTACTCTAGATAAGTCCTCGGGAAGGGTTTTGAGAAGCCGATGTTGCTCCTAATACATAAGCCCCATGGGTGGGACCTAAAAACTAGGTTGGTTTTGCATTGGAATCTCTTGATATCTTGGTATGACTAAGTAAGTTGGTTGTGCATTCATTGGTTGATATGTTAGAGGAGTTGTATAATTTTATGTCATGCAAACTCCACTAAGCTGCACATTGTAAACATGTTGTTTTATAGGTGGAAAAGCCTCATTACTAGTGTTGTGAGAGTAGAAGTTTATGTTAGACTTAGGGCATACAACTAAGAGGGGGGTGAATCAGTTGTGCAAAACTTTCCTTTTTAAACACTTGAATCTTCTTTAGTGATTAGCATAATATTAATCATGAACAATAATGCATTTAAATCAGAAGCAGAAACATATCAACACATATGACACCAAGATTTTGACGTGGAAAACCTGGTTAAGGGAAAAACCACGGGGTGATTAACCCAAGAATGTATTTTCTGTTAGAAGAATAGAAAGAACAAAATGGCACATGCCAATTAGGGCTCACTGCCCAAGCACACTGCTCACAAGAGGCTCACTGCCTACAAGAGACACACTGTCTACAAAGGAATAAGTATCACCTTTATGAACTGGAGAATAGCATCTTCAACATGCTTGAAACAGTTCCATTTAAGCCCAGTACCTCTGCTCTGCCTTTTGCAATTCTCTTCGCTATCACACACTCATCACATATAGACACCCCTCAAAATTAATTCACAATCCCTTATTTATATAAGGCATCGACCTAGGAACAATCATCTAAGTCGGCAAACACCTACAAGATCATCCACAAGATGTGTAATACATACGGTCGGCCAGTCTCAAGAAGAACACCAATATCCGTGGTTATTCTTCAAATGCAAAATCTAACTTCAATGCGGACCACCAACATTAACTGGACATGATCCAATGATCATTATAACCTTCCCTGAATCACCAAAAACATCTGCACTTCATCATCCTACTGGAATTCTTCTCTCCTTCATCTGGAGCTACAAGAACACAGTCTGGCATCACTGTCACAAATGAATAGGCACTTCCGAACCTTCAACTCATGAACTAATCTAGTTGATACTTCACAGGGACATCCTCAACACTCCCTCAGATCTGCAGAACGGGATAATGAAATACCGAATCTCACCGGACCTATCTGTGGCCCTCTGTCACCTCTGAACACCTACCAGAACCGGTTCTACTTGAGCGACCATAACTTCTTCAGATCTTCATGCAGACCTCTGAAATCTTGACTGGAGCATCTCAAGACTTATATATACAAACCCTTTAAACTGCATCCTCTGATCCTCAACCTATTGAGGACTTTTACCTTCTTGTCATCACTATTCTTCACTGTTCCTGATTGAGACTTATTTTCTCAATATCCTCAGCACACAGCTCATCTAATCCTTCTCATTAATGCAACATGAGTATGTTGACATCAATGACAACACCAGTTAGGCCCATACTTACAACAATCTCCCCCTTTCTCATTGATTGCAACATATGATGTGAAAAACCATCAAGACAAGAACTTCTCCTTGCTGTTACAACTCCCCCTAACAGCAACAACTATTCACATGTCTTCTCTTCCTTTATTGCTCCCCCTTTGATCAGAAACCACTTGTTTTTCACATGTCTTCTCTCCCCCTTTGACATTAATGGCAAAGGGCTCATACTTGTAACTTCACTACTTCATAACATACCAGCTGCTCCCCCTGAGTAGCAGCTCCCTTATCATCAATCCGGATCACAAGATATGACTGTGATATCCATCGGATTGATGCACATCAGTGCATCCTAGTTCATCACCGGAGGGGCAATAACCCCTAACTTCTCCCTGAGATACTCAAAAGAGTCCTTGGGAAGAGGTTTAGTAAAAATATCTGCAAGCTGATCCTTGGAGGGCACATACTCCAATTTGACTTCACCCTTGTTCACTTGCTCTCTCAGAAAGTGAAACTTGATAGATATATGCTTAGTCTTAGAATGCAACACTGGATTCTTAGAAATATTTATTGCACTTGAATTATCACAAAAAACTGTGATAGGCTCCTCATATTCTACTTGAATATCTCTTAGCATCTGCTTCATCCACAAAACTTGAGTGCAACTTCCTACTGCTGCAATGTATTCTGCTTCAGTTATAGACAGGGATATTGCCTCTTGTTTCTTGCTTAGCCAAGAAACCAACCTTTTTCCCAAAAAGAATGCTCCTCCACTTGTGCTCTTCCTATCATCCACATCTCCTGCCCAATCTGCATCTGTATATGTATGAAGAGAAAAATTATGATCTCTAGGATACCACAGACCATACTCAACTATTCCTTTTAAGTACCTAAAAATTCTTTTGATTGCCATGACATGAGATTCTCTGGGATCAGCCTGGAATCTCGCCACAAGACCAACATCTTGCATTATATCTGGTCTAGTTTGAGTGAGATACAATAATCCTCCAATCATTGATCTGTACTTTATCTGATCTGTCTTAGGAGAGTCATCATCTTTGCTCAGCTTACATTCGGTTGCCATGGGAGTGTTCATTGGCTTTGAATCTTCCATTCCAAATTTCCTCAACAATTCTTTCACATATTTGGTCTGAGAGTTAAAGATTCCTTTCTTTGTCTGAGTAATTTGCAGACCCAAGAAGAAATTCATTTCACCGAGCATTGACATTTCAAACTCACTTTTCATTTGATTTGCAAAGGTTTTACACATACTGTCTCTTCCTCCAAAGATGATATCATCAACAAATACTTCAACAATCAAGATGTTTTCATGATCAATTTTGAAATATAGGTTACTATCAGCAGTACCTTTGTGGAAACTGATCTTCAAAAGATGTTTGTCCAGCCTTTCATACCATGCTCTTGGGGCTTGTTTTAGACCATACAGTGCCTTCTTTAATTCGTAGACCATATCACCATGCTCAGATAACTGAAATCCATCCGGTTGTTCAATGTACACTTCTTCTTCTAAGTCACCATTTAGGAAAGCAAATTTGACATCCATCTGATACACTTTGAAATCCTTGAAGGCAGCAAATGCAAAAAATAGTCTGACTGCTTCAATTCTTGCCACCGGAGAAAAGGTTTCTTCAAAATAAATCCCTTCTATTTAAGAGTAGCTTTTGCAGACTAATATGGCTTTATTTCTGATTACTTCAGCAGCTTCATTTAGTTTGTTTTAGAAGACCCATTTGGTTCCAATCACATTCTTGTTTCTAGGTCTAGGAACAAGATCCCAAGTGTGATTTTTCTCAATTTGCATCAACTCTTCCTCCATTGCTTTGGTCCAATTTTCATCATTGCAAGGTTCATTTATTGTCTTAGGTTCAATCTTTGAAATCAGACAATATTCATCTAAATTTTGAGCAATTTTCCTTCTAGTTTACACACCTTTGCTTTTGTCACCTATGATCTGATCTTCAGAGTGGTTCAGTCTTACATACCTTGGAACTTTGGGAGTTTCTTGCACTTCTGCTTCTTGATCAGGCTCATTTAGACCTATCTCTTCTTCCTGATTTACCGGATCAGTCTGAATCTGACTTTCAGGAGAGGATTCAGCTCCTTGAACCAGAACACCATTCTGGTCATCTTCATCATACTCATAAAACCTTGAGGGTTTCTCTATTCCCTCATCAACCTTCACATTTGTACTTTCTATCATCTTTCTTAGTCTCTTGTTATAACACCGGTATCCTTTGCTTTGAGTAGAGTAACCCAAGAATATTCCGTCATCACTTCTAGCATCGAACTTGCCTAAATCTTCATCTCTTCTGATGTAACATTTGCTACCAAAGACTCTAAAATATTTTACAGTAGGAGTAATGCCAAACCAAAGTTCATAAGGGGTCTTACCGGTATTACTTCTGATTTGCACTTGATTAAGAGTATAGACTGCAGTGCTGACAGCTTCTCTCCAATAGATCTGAGGAACATTTGCTTCCATCATCATAGTCCTTGATGCTTCTTGGATGATCTGGTTCTTTTTCTCCACTACTCCATTCTACTGTGGAGTCCTCAGAGCAGACAATTGTCTCTTAATTCCATGTTTCTCATAGAATTCTATGAACTCACCAGATGTGAATTCTCCACCTCTATCAAACCTCAGACATTTCAACTTTATTCCTGTTTCATTCTCTACCATAGCCTTGAATATTTTGAATTTCTCAAGAGCTTCTGATTTCTCCTTTAGAAAGGTTACCCACATCATCCGGGAAGAGTCATCTATTAGCAGCATGAAGTATCTATCTCCTTGAATACTTCTAGTTCTTGTCGGACCACAAAGATTAGTGTGAACTAGGTCCAATAGTCCGGTAGAGGACAGTTCCTTGCTTTTGAATGTGACTCTGCTCATCTTAACCAACTAACATTCCTTGCATAAGCTGTTAGTAGGTTTCACCAATTTTGGAAGATCTCTTACAGCCTGAGTATTGCTTATCTTGATGATATTATCAAAATTCACATGACACATCCTTCTATGCCATAACCAACTCTGATCAACTTGAACAAATAAGCAGCTTTTACCAGTACCAACCAAGTGGAAGATATTACCTTTAGTTTGAGTACCGGATGAAATCTCTGTTCTGGATCTTACAAAGATTTTGCATTTTCCATCCTTGAATCGGAGATCATAGCCTTTGTCCACCAACTGTCCAACACTGAGAAGATTGTGCTTCAAATCTTCAACATACAGTACATTACCAATTTTGTTTCTTCCATTAAAATAAATAGTTCCTCTTCCTCTAATTCTACTAGCAGAATTATCACCAAACTTCACCACTCCTCCTTCATACCTTTCCAAATCTATGAACTTATTCTTGTCACCTGTCATGTGGTGAGAGCAACCACTGTCAATGACCCAATCATTCTTTTCTTCAACTTGGGCAGCCAGAGCTCTTTCTACAACTTTATGATTGATAGATACAGAGGATATTGGTTCTTCTTCCTTGATGGCAATAAACACCCATTCACTTCTAGATTTGTTTCCTGTCTCTAATTCATCATCTGTTACTTCTTCATTATCATCTTCTTCATGAACATAGTAACAATTCTTTTGGAACCTTGATCTGTTAGGATTTGGCTTTGAAAATCTTTCCAGACATTTTGAGGCAAAATGACCAATCTTATTGCAGTTAAAACAATTAAAAGGCAATTTTCCTTCATACTTACTGGATCCTCTTGGCAGTCTCTTTGCAATGAGGGCTTCAAGTTGAGCAGTTTCCACTTCTTCTTCTTCCAGGTCTTTTCTTGCTTTTCCATACCATGACAAATTCCTTGATGAGTTCTCTCCCGGATCAAATCCTTGTTTACCTTTCACAGAGGCACTAGCTTTGAATGCAGATTCAGTTTTGGGGGGATCATCTCTAAATTCGGTCATTTCAAAAGCAGCCAGTTTACCAGCCAATTGGTCTCTTGTGACAGTTGTATGGGCTCTGAATTCATCAATGGAAGCAACCTTGATTTTGTAAGAGGCAGGAAGGGATCTAAGAATCTTACCAACAATCTCATTTTCATCCAAGACTCCACCAAAATTTCTAATTCCACAAACCAGCTCATTCACTCTTGGCATAAAAGTGGTAATATTTTCATCATCTCTCATATTTAGTTTTTCAAATTTCCCTTTTAGACTCTATAACCTTGCACATTTAACATACTCATCTCCTTCATGCAGAAGTTCCAGTTTAATCTAGATCTCATAGGCAGTTGGTAGGTCAATAACATTTGAGAGCTCTGAGTCAGTTAATACGCTTAGAAGAGCTTCTTTGGTCTGCAAATTGTTTTCAGCATCTGTGATTTCATTTAGGGTTGTCGGACCACCCTGTGGAGGTGCATACGCTTTTGTGACCATGGACCAGTACGCCTTTCCCATACACTACAAGTGACATTTCATGCGACCTTTCCAAAGAGAAAAGTTGGTTCCATCAAACTTCGTACTATCCTTCTTGTATGACGACATCCTGGATCTCCTCAAGCAGTTAAGATCCTTTTAGAGGAACTTAGCTCTAATACCACTTGTTAGACTTAGGGCATACAACTGAGAGGGGGGGTGAATCATTTGTGCAAAACTTTACTTTTTAAACACTTGAATCTTCTTTAGTGATTAGCATAATATTAATCATGAACCATAATGCATTTAAATCAGAAGCAGAAACATATCAACACATATGACACCAAGATTTTGATGTGGAAAACCCAATTAAGGGAAAAACCATGGGGTGATTAACCCAAGAATGTATTCTCTATTAGAAGAATAGAAAGAACAAAATGGCACATGCCAATTAGGGCTCACTACCCAAGCACACTGCTCACAAGAGGCTCACTGCCTACAAGAGACACATTGTCTACAAAGGAATAAGTATCACCTTTATGAACTAGAGAATAGCATCTTCAGCATGCTTGAAACAGTTCCATTTAAGCCCAGTACTTCTGCTCTGCCTTTCACACTTCTCTTTGCTATCACACACTCATCACATACAGACACCTCTCAAAATGAATTCACAATCCCTTATTTATACAAGGCATCGACTTAGGAACAATCATCTAAGTCAACAAACACCTACAAGATCATTCGCAAGATGTGTAATACATCCAGTCGGCCAGTCTCAAGAAGAACACCAATATCCATGGTTATTCTTCAAATGCAAACTCTAACTTCAATGCGGACCACCAACATTAACTGGACATGATCCAACGATCATTATAACCTTCCCTGAATCACCAAAAACATCCGCACTTCATCATCCTATTGGAATTATTCTCTCCTTCATCTGGAGCTACAAGAATACAGTCTGTCATCACTGTCACAAATGAATAGGCACTTCTGGACCTTCAACTCACGAACTAATCTAGTTGATACTTCATAGGGACATCCTCAACACTTCCTTAGATCTGCAGAACGGGATAATGAAATACCGGATCTCACCGGACCTATCTGTGGCCCTTTGTCACCTCTGAACACCTGCTAGAACCGGTTCTACTTGAGTGACCATAACTTCTTCAGATCTTCATGTGGACCTCTGAAATCTTGACTGGAACATCTCAAGACTTATATATACAAACCTTTAAATTGCATCCTCTGATCCTCAACCTATTGAGGACTTTTGCCTTCTTGTCATCACTGTTCTTCATTGTTCCTAATTGAGACTTATTTTCTCAATATCCTCAACACACAGCTCATCTAATCCTTCTCATTAATGCAACATGAGTATGTTGACATCAATGACAACACCAGTTAGGCCCATACTTGCAACAGTCTAGATAGGCGAATTTGGGTTTCCCTTTAGTTTTGTTCAACTTTGGTGGTGAGGGGATTAGTTTGTTGTCTAGGTATTTCTTCAATTTTGTTTGCTAAGGTTGTTTGGCACCTCCAACCTCAAGTGTCTTGATCCATTGGACCAAGGTATCTATAAGGTTGGCAGGTGTCACAACCTTTGTCCTTTGAATTTCACCTATTTATTCATTCTTCAAGAATAATTTTGACACAAATTGGTTCATCTTATTATCCATTTGGGTGGTCATTTCCTTGTAACTTGTAATTGGATGATCTTGTTGGTAAATTTTAGATCAAACAAGAACTTGGCGTGCTTTACCTTGATTGGGATAATTGAGTTGAATGACTATATCATGATTCCAAGTTGGGTTATTGAAAGTTAAGAAATTGTGGGGCTCTTATCAGGCAACCTATAAATTAGTTTTCATAGTCATAATGGTTTTAGATTAGAGCTTGTGGGCTTGGGGGGATATACCTATCAAATGAATGAGTAAGAGGTTCATTGGAGGGGACCTTCTCCTAAACCTTGTCTAATTCTGTCATATTCTAGGGGTGCAAGAAGCACTGCAAGATAAATAGAATGAACACAAAAGAAAAAGGTGGAAGTGAAATGAAAGAAAACATGAAAAAAAATGAAAAAAATCACCCAAAAGGATTTTCTCTTCACATCAGGTTCACCAAAATATGTGTTGTTTATAATTAGCCCAACCACAATGCGAGTGAGTTAGACTTTGAAATAGCACATTTAACTGCACCCTTACCAAAGGCACCCACCTAGTCACTCCTGCTCTCGTGGTGAGAACTAGTCAAGCGATGGTAGTGTTAGGATTTAATTAGTTCATGACATCTAGAATAATGTAATAAATAATAAAATAACATGTTAATGTTAATTTATTAGATGTTAGTTTCTAGTTAGTTATTAGTTATGTGTTAGTTCGTAGTTAGTGGTTTGGGTAGTTAATAATTTGAATGGATTTATAAAGCCATAGAATGTAATAATTTGAGTGTTGAATCTGAATGATTAATCTTGTTGTGTTAGAGACTTTGGCTCTTCTCTTTGTGTTGCAATTTCAATATGGTATTAGTGTAGGTGTCTTGGATCTCTTTGGTCTCCCTCCATTCACTCATCTTTCCTTCTCTAAAGCGGTGCTCAATGATGATGTACTGAGGAACACGTGCAAAAGCCATTGTTATCCATCCACCATTCTTAGATTTTATCAATAGAGGAGCAGTGTGGACCATGTGTAAATCTATTGGCTTCATCATCCATTTGCACTTCATTCTTGCATTTTGTTAACAGAGGCGTAGTGTGGACCACATGCAAATATGTGACATTCATCATCCATTTGCATTTGGTTTTCTTCTCTCTCCATCTTGTTCCTTCATTTGGTTTCTCTCCTCTCTCCATTTTATTCATTTCATATCAAAAAATTAGAAAAATTTAAAAATAATTTTATATTTAGAGTTATAGAAACCTTTAGTGTTGTAGAAAGTTTTTCATACTAGTCTCACCAAAACTATGATATCTTTCTCATTCTATAAAACAATCTAGAAGTTTAAAATGTTCTAGAAAGATAATGAAGAGGAGAACAAAACCCATAAATAGTTTTAGAATGCAGTTAATATTTATTGAGCAATTCGATGTAGAAGATAGAGGTAAAATTGTAATATTTTTCCAACATTATGTAAATGGAGCAATAATGATTTTGGAGCCATAAGGGTGTAATAGATTTTGTATTTGCACATTGTAATTGGATGCATTATCAATAGAAATTGACATCCAAAGATTTTTTTCATTTAAGAGGGCAAATATGAGATAGGTCAATTGTCGATACTGCAACACCAAAATAGATCCCAATGTCAGCAATAAAGGGGGGTGTTAGGAATTAATTAGTGCATGACATAGAATAATATAATAAATAATAAATTAACATGTTAATGTTAATTTATTAGATGTTAGTTTCTAGTTAGTTATTAGTTATGAGTTAGTTGGTAGTTAGTGGTTTGAGTAGTTAATTAATAAGTTGAATGGCTTTATAAAGCCATAGAATGTAATCATTTGAGTGTTGAAGATGAATGAATGATTGTTGTATTGGAACCTCTAGCTCATTGTGTCTCAATTTCAATAGGTAGGACTAAGGGTTATTTTGTTTTCAAGGAAGTAAAATATTGTGGATGGTGGTTATGTTTTTTGTGCGGGTTGTTTGTGTGTGAGGTTGATGGCTATTGTGAATTTTTAGGTTTGGATGTTGTCAGTGAAGGCATTGAATTAGTTTCATTATTGTTATTCTTATGTGACCCAGAGGGTTACTTGCTCTTATTCTCCTTAATTTGTTTGCTAGAAAGAGGTGGAACATGTTTAATATTCACTCTTTTAACTCGATGAGTTTTTTGAGGAGTCTGAGTTCTCTATTACAGATTTCCTATCTTTGTCATCTTTGTTGGTTTTGTTGCTCAATTAGCCTCAAGACTTATGTTTGTTCTTGGGCTTGTTCTTCTATAGGGTTTTCTTGTGTTGGTAGGTTTTCTAAGATTATTTTAATCCAATCTTCTCTTAGTCCAGGGAACATTGTGTAATGCAACAACTTGCACAATAGAAGAATATAATAGGAAATATGCTAAAAATACTTGATAATAATATTCCACATCAAGGGGGAAAACATTCAAAAGTCTCCAATGAAGAATATAATTCATGATATGATGATAATGACTAACCTCTACCTCTTATATATACCATAATCAAGCCTTGGATATCACCTAGGATGATTTATATACCAAAATATATCACCTAGGCTAACCTAAATACCTATACAAGTCTATATTAATGATTATATAACTTAATTAAGAGTTAAAGTATCCACAAGCCAATTGCTCATAACCCTATACCAATGTAAGATTAAGGGTGTAGCATTCCCCCCTCTTCAAAGAATCATTGTTCTCAATACTGATCAACTATGGATGTTTCTACACAAAATCTTCACCTTCCCATGTGGCATCTTCAACTGGTAAATTCTTCCACTGAATGAGATACTCAATGATTGTCCTAGTCCTCATCTTTTTTGTGCACATTTGGAGAATTAACTCTAGATCCAAAATGATTATTCTTTCTTCATCTAGCTCTAGTAACACAATTTGTATAGGAATTTATTGACCAATCACCTTCTTTAAACAAGAAACATGAAAAACTGGATGTATCTTTGTTGTAGGAGGTAACTCAAGCTACAGTGCCAATCTTTTGTAGAATCTAGAATGGGCCATAATATTTTGGTGACACCTTATTACTCTTTGTTTGTTTCTTTAGGGACATTTGCTTATAGGGTTGTAATATCAAGAAAACCCAATCACCAACCTCAAAACTCCTTTCACTACGATGTTGGTTTGCCACAATTTCATTTTATTTTGTGTCATGACCAAATTCTTCTTGAGTCCTAAAAGTACTTGTTATTGATGATTCATGTGATCCTCCACTACCTAAACTTTTGGTGTCACCTTCAACGTTGATGTGATGGATGGAGGATGGTATCCATATAATGCCATAAATGGGGATATTTTTGCAAAAGTATGGAAGGAAGTGTTGCACCATCATTATGCTAGTGGTAGCCAATCCACCCATTGAGACTGCTTATTTGAAGAGAAACAACGTAGATATCCTTCTAAGCACTTATTAAAAACTTTAGTTTGCCCATCAAATTGAGGATGGTATGAAGAGCTGTGATCCAATTGAGTAACCAAAAAGAGAATAAATTTGTCCAAAACTTACTAGTAAAGATAGGATCATGATCACTAACAATAACCCTTGGGGTACCTTGTAACTTTTGTATATTCTTCATAAATGCTTTTTCCATTGTACTTGTAAAAGGATGGGATAATGTAGTAAAATGGGTATATTTGGTGAGGCAATCCACAACTACCATGATGACATTCTTACCTTTAGATCTTGGAAGGCTTGTGATGAAATCCATGGAGACCTCTTTCTACTGCTAGTTGGGGATAACTAAGGGCTGCAAGAGACCAAGTGTCTTAATTGTATCCCCTTTATTTCTTTAACATATCAAATATTCTACCACAAATTTTTGAACATCACCTTTAAGCCCTTCCTAAAAGAAATCATGCTTGATTGAATGATATGTCTTTGAAAATCCTGAATGACTCCCAACTAGAGGACCATGGAGATCTTCGAGAATATTGTGTTTGAGAATGGAATTTTTGCATAGGTACAATCTCTCTTTATACCACAAATAGACTCCCTTCCAACAAAACTTATCTAAACTATTAGGATTAGTTTGCAACTGTTGAATGAGATTTCTTGTAACCACATCATTTTTCCACTCTACTTTGGCTTCTTCCACCCAATCTAATTGTACTATTGAGATGGAACACAATAATGTCTCATCCTTCTCATCCTTTCTAGATAGTGCATCAACCACTATATTCTCCTTTCCTTTCCTATAGATGATCTCAAAGTCATACCCAAAAATCTTAGTGACCCATTTTTGTTACTCTTCCAATGATAACCATTGCTCCAAAAAATATTTGAGTCTGTAATGATCTGTCTTGACTTTGAAGTGTCTACCCATTAGATATGATCTCCATTGTTTCACTACATGAAGAATATATAACATTTCCTTCTCATAAATGGGCTTGAGTTAATTCTTACCCTTCAATTGACGACTTTTAAAAGCAATGGGCCTTCCTTCTTGCATGAGAACTACTCCTATACCATTTCCTAAAGCATCACACTCCATAATAAAATCCTTGGCGAAGTCTAGAGTGGCTAGAATTGGAGTGGTAAACATAGCCTCCTTCAATCTCTCAAATGTTGTATTGGCTAACTCATTCCATTGAAAAGCATCCTTCTTCAATAGAGTTGCAAGCAGTGTTGTTATGTGGCTATATAGTTCTTCACAAATCTTCTATAATATCTAGTAGTCCAAGGAAACCCCTCAAGATCTTAATGGTTTTAGGAATAGGCCACTCTATCATAGCCTTGATTTTGTTAGGATCAACCTTTACTCCTTCATGTGACACTATGTGACCCAAGTACTCCACCTCTTTGAGACCAAAAATACACTTGGAAGGTTTAGCATAAAGTTGGTGTTGTTTGAGAACTTGTAATGCTTGTTCTACATTATGCAAATGCTCTTCCCAAGTCTTTCTATAAATCAATATATCATCAAGGAACACTAATATAAACTTCCTCAAAAGTGGCTTAAAGATGGGATTCATCAAACTTTGGAATGTATATGGAGCATTAGTAAGACCAAATGGCATCACTAGAAACTCATAATGACCCTCATGAGTCCTAAATATTTCTTTGGGAATATCCTCTTCCTTAATTTGAATTTGATGATAACCTAATCTAAGATCCAATTTTGTAAAATGCATAGCTCCATTCAATTCATCTAGTAAATCATCAATGACTGGAATATGAAACTTATCTTTGATGGTGTACTTGTTGAGTTGTCTATAGTTTAAACACATGTGCCAAGTGTCATCCTTCTTACGCACCATCACAACAGGAGAGGAATGGGCACTCTGTCTATGCCTTATAATACCTACCTCTAGCATCTCTTGAACTATCTTCTCAATCTCACTTATTTGCATATATGGGCACCTATAAGGCCTGATGTTGGGTGGTTGGCTCCCTAGCACTAGTTGAATGGCATTATTCTAGTCCATTTTTGGAGGTAATCCTTTAGGTATATCTCTTAAAACCATTGAGTGATGATCTATAATTGCTTTTAGATCTGGCTAGATCAGAACATTTGGCTGATATGCTGCTAATGAAAACAATTGTGCAACAAATTCATCAGCCCCCTTTTTAAACATCTTTTTCATTTGATGAGAGCTTACTATTTGTGGAGACTTTGCATGCAACCCTCTTAGTACAACTATCCTTCCCTCTAAATGAAATATCTTGAATAACTGCTGGAAGTTTATCTCAATTGTCCCTAATATGGTAATACACTCTATTCCCAACACAATATTAGTTTCCCCCCGTGGGAATAGTAAACATTGGACAATCAAGTCGATATTCTCCCATGGTTAATTTAATGTAACGGTATTTTCTTGAACAACTTATAGTACCCCCATCTGTAATTTCAACCTAAATGGAGTAGGAAATATAAAATAATTCAGACAAGTTGCTAACTTCTTGTTGATGAAGTTGTGATTTCTTCTTGAGTCTATCAATACTATTACTCTCTGTTTCTTCAAGAACCCCACCACCTTGAGAGTTTGTGGAGTGCTAACTCCATCAAGTGCACGAAAATAAATGATTGGATGAGTATCTCGTGATTCCTCATATAACTCATAGTTACCCTCTAATATTTGTTCCTCTTCTTCCTCACTTAGCCCTTGAATATAGAATAATTTATTTTTAGTGTTGTTATGTTGGAAAAAGTAACCTTGGGGGATTTTTCCTATTAAGGTTTAGCTCCCAGGTCCTTAGTATGCATTTAGAGCATCTTGCATAATTTTGATGACTCCCGATGAGAAAACCCTGAAGTTTCATGGCAAATAGGACTCGAGGGGATACACTTAACATAAATCCTTCCTGAAATAGGGGGAAGACTTGGGCGCTCATGCCCTATTCCTACCCTATTTTAGGTCAGGACCAATTTCAAAGTCTCGGTTAATGACTGTTATTTAGGTCCTATGCCGACACGAGAAGTTTGAATTACCAAATTCTTAGCGGGAATGTTTGTAGTTGCATGTATAAGCATGATTAGTGATTCATTTGTAAATTAGATGGAAATTAGATGGACATTGTGAACTTGTGGCTTATGTGAAAGTGATTCAAGGCATTCATTGTGTGGCAAAGTAGAATTTGTGTTGTTCTTATGTTTGTATTTATAGATTCGGCATCCATCTCCTCATGACATGAAGAGCATCTTCCTTCCATGAGATCTTCACTACAAGGTGATATCAATTGTGTTTTCTATCATTTATCATTTGGATTTTTGCCTTTACCCCATAGGGATATGCACTCTTTATCTAACAACAGTGTTCAGAAGACTTGAATGTCTCTCTGGGGCTTGACTCAGGCAAGCCTCTAAACACCACAACCCCCAACCCATTTTTCTGTGATTGCAAATTACAGGTTAAGAAAGTGAAAGAAGTGGAGTTGCAGGGGAGTAGTGCAGACTATTAGAATTGTAGATCAGAGAACAAAATAGGGACCTAGACTCGGGCACCCGTTCATTAGTCCTTCATATCCCGTAACTAAAAAATCTTCAAACAGCAGGAACAAGTTGCAGACAAGATTCCCAGATCCTGACAAAAACTGTGGCACTGGACTAGGGTACCCACTCATTAATCCCCAACTTTTCCAAAAACCAAACTTTAAAATCTGGTATGCATTTGATTGTCATTCGATATCTATGTCTGTGATCATTTTCTGTAATTTGTCTATTTGTTTACGAATTTATGAAATTAGGGTTTTGAGCATAATTAGGCTTAATTGAACAATAAAATCATACAATTCTAATCTTACCCTATGTTCCAAGTGACAAAAGGTCTATAGTAGGTTCCTCTACTTGGTTGAAAGTCCTTGAATGTTTAGTGGTGAAAGGAAGATAAACACAAACTATCAAAATCAACCCTAAACAAATCCTCTTCATTTTTCACATTAAACATTTTGGTGAACCTGTGTTTTTGGATTTTTTGCACCTTGCTGAGTGTTGTGCTTCAAATTTACCTTCATTTCATTCATTCATATCATTGTTCATCTTATTGCATTTGGAAAATTACAAAAAATTGAAAATTTTGAAAAAATTGGCATTTTTAGCTTGCATTTTCAAGTAATTTGAATTAGCTTGCATTTAATTTTAACAAATTTTTGTCATTGTCATCCGATCTGATTTAAAATACAGCAATTTTTTACATTCATCATACATTTAGATTGCATTTTCATTCTTAAATTGTTAAAAATTGCTTGAAATTGTGCATTTTTCCATATAACCTAGTTTTGCATTAGCTGGGGTTTGTAGTCAAAATCTTGTTTCAGATTTTACTACCCTTTTAAAACACTCACTAGGACTGATTTCTAACTGTAGTGTTGCATCATAGTGGTTTTCTTGCAAAATTTCATGCCTAGGGTTTGAAAACCTTGCTTTTTCACTAGATTTTGGCCATATCGTCTCTCTAGATTTGCATCATAGGCATGTTGTAAAGGATTTTCTGCACTAATTATCTATTATTAGGGTTACTATCTGCTTCCCCTCCTAAAATTATTTACAAGACATTTTTATTGGGATCTTACATTGAAAATTTTGTGAAAAATTGCATATTTTTGCAATATTTTCACTAGGGTTTGACCTAGATCTGCACTCCAAGCATGTTGTCAAGGATTTCATGGATTTAAATGACTTATATTATTGTTATAATCTTCTGCACCTCCTAAAATTCTTTATTGTTGTCGATTAGGATTGCACCTGTGATGTAAAGTTGTGATACTCAGCAATCCTTCGAAACATGGGATCAAACTCACGTTGTGGATGACCTATGTCAAGTTTGAACCTCCAGATTATGGACTGGTTCCCTTAAAATATTCAATTGGATCTATGACTTTGAAGTGGAAAAGGGTTAAAAGGATCTTTCTAAAAGTAAATAAAACTGTAAAAGTACGGTGATGCACCTAATAATGATGAAAACTTGGCAATCTAAATCACAATAGATCTCAGAAAATCTATCCACACAAACCACTTTCAGCAAATTGATCACAAAAATGTTTCTAAGGAAGGCTGGAAAATATTTCTATTTGAAGGAAAAGGGGTTTTTCACAACATAAAAGAAAGGTTTTCCAATTGCACAACCTAAGAGCTGTGATTTTCAATGCTATCTAACACAAACAAGTACTAATGAGACAATGATTTTAAAGGTTTTGATGTTAAACACAATAAAATCTCATCAAATCACTCACACAAGTTGCATTAATGGAAGGTAGATACTTGATCAAACTAAAAAATAAAGGAAATAATTGCATAAAAACAAAGTATAGAACCTATAACTTGATGTAATCTCTATAAATTTGCAAATAATTGAGTTACAAAACCTTCTTTCTCTCTCAAAGTGTAAAGAGCAAAAATGGCAAGAACTAGAAAAACCTAAGTTTTTCTTACAATATATAGTTTGCTCTCTCCAAGAGGCAAAGAAAAAATCAACTACAGTCAACTACCACTAAAAATAAGTTCTCCAATTTGATCCACGAGAAAATAATGAAATCCCTAAAAATAGGGTCAAAACTACCTCAAAATGAGAAAAAATAGCTCAAAACTACTTGTCTCCATATGTTTGACCCAAGAGTTGACCAAAATTCTCCCAATTTGTCTTCCAAATCATGCAAAAAGACCTCAAAGTCTTCAGTTAACTCAGCTCCTCCATTTTTCATGATTTTGCATGTGTAGATAATGTGGACAAGAAATAAAGTAATCTTTTGCATGATTACTCTATTATGAGTTTTAATTTGTCTAATTTCTTTAATTTTACAACTTGTGACAAATTAATAAAGTAATTTTTAAAATATTACTTTATTAATTGTTTACATTATTTATAGTTGTAAAATCATAAAGAAATGGAAGAAAAAGAATAACACCTTATCTCTCCCTTTACATTTGCATAATTTGCATGATTTCACTAATCAATGATGCTAAAAAGAAAAAGGCTATCATGCATGAAAAATGAAGAATATTCTCTCCTTATGCCTCCCATGCAAAAATAAAAGAGAAAACATCATCACCACTATACCATCTCTGCCTTGACTTTGCATTTCTTCATAATGCATTATGTATCATTACATTTAAAAAATATATCTTTGACTTGATTTTAACATGCAATGTCACTTTATTCATCTTTCTGCCACCTTTGCTACACTTGATTTCATGATGATTTTACCTTTATCCATATCACCTCATAACCTTACCTTTGAATGATCTCTTTGTTTTGACTTTACATGCATTCGAAATACATAAGGCAAAAAGGAGTCTTCGACCTTTCTTGTCGACCATTATGGAGATAATGGGAAATAAAAGGCATTAAGCCTTACCTCTTAATGATTTGCAAATTTGACTTAGCAAAATCGAATGAAAAGGGAAATGAGTATCTTGGCCCATAGGCCCTCTTGTGCATAATCATTAGGTCTTTCAAGACAAAAGTTTTGACAACAGTTTTGAGAAGGCAATGATTTTGATTTTTGTTAAGTCAAAAGAAATATGGGAAAAGGAAAAAGATGTCATCGATCAAAAGACAAGTCATGAACCCTAAAAGTCATTTTGATCTGCTCATTTCACTTGTATTTTGTCTCTGTAACTCAGTTGGTGGCTAGGGTTTGAAAGACATGTTTCTCTTCTAGTTTTCTTTGCCATTTTGATGGCCTTCTTCAGATCTGACCACGGCATTTTGATACACGAAGAAAGGTGAGTATGCTTGAGCTTTTATTGGGCAATTTCTTGTCATTTTTGCTCATTTTTATACTCAGGCCATGGCTTGTATGGCTGTGCGTTGAGCATATATTAACACCTTCTTACCATGCTTCTTTGTCTTTGTGTTCTCTGTATTTGGCAACTGTAACTTCATCATTTCTTAGAGGCTTCAAAGATTGAAGGCCGCGGCCTCTGTAGCTTTTCTTCTTACAAGCATATGAGGTGAGCTCCCCATTCGGCCTTTTCTATCTCATTTCCTTTTTCACTGTGTCTTCATCTCTGGTAAGGGTTTCAAAAGTGAAGTGGGTATCTGTCCTTTTTGAAGAAAAACCCTCCTCTGCAATGGCCATGCATGTATCTTCATTCTTTTCAAGCTTCTTCTGTATTATGAAAGATATAAGGGTTTCAAAAGTGAAAATGAGGGTTTGTAACTTTATTGTAGAAAAGATACCTCTTTAATGGCTACGACCTGTAGCTTCTCTTCTTTTTTCAACTGACCTCTCTGTAGATAAGAGATATGCAAGGGTTTCAAAAAATGTAACAAAGGTTTTGACATTTTTTGAAGGAAAAGGCCCCTTTTTAGTCACGGCCATGACTATAGCTCTTCCTGTATCTATTCTTTCAACTATATATAAGAATACAAGACAAGGCTTCAATAATATATGCAGAAGATTTTGATTTTAACAAAGAATAATCATCTTCTTGGCCGTGGCTTCTGTATCTTGCTTTTCTTAACACCTTTCTTTAACTGTAACTTGAACATGCATTAGGGTTTCAAAAAGAAAAATGAGGGTTTGTTTTTTATTTGAAGAACAATCCTCCAGTTATGGCCTATAACAGCATACATTTCCTTATCTGTATTTTTGTAAAAAACCCATATGGGTTATTTTGTATTTTCTTTCTTTACCTTATTTTTTACTATACTTTATTTTGCAAAAATGATGATAAGGGTTTTATCATTCTTCTCCATTTCTTGGCATTTGATAGACTGTGGGTTTATATCATCTAGGTGTACATGAAAGCATTTATAATCTTCTATATAGTATGAAAAACTAAGTCCTCCTTTATTCATTGTATCTCCTTAACATTCCTTCAAGTGTACCTTCGTTGCATGACATGAACCTAAACATGATGTGCTTTTTTTGTTCTCATTTCCTATGTGACATGAACATTTAGATTTGGTCTTTTCTATGCTACCTCCTATAGCTTCTACAACATATGACCTTGCTTTTTCATTTATCATAAAAATTCTATGGCTATAGTTATTTCATTGTCTTTCTTTCTGTCAAACGTATTTCTACTTCATGTTGATGTTCATTTTGATACAGTCATGGGATTGTTGCTTCAATAGCTTTCATGACTATAACCACTTCTTTGATCACTGTACCTTCATACCTGCATATCAATCTTTGATTATCCTGTAACATGTGATAAAGCATTTTGAACATGACTGATCTGGTTTTAACAAGTTGTTCTTTGAAGTGATCATAGTTTATAGGACCAACTACTCCTCTTCAATTCTATGATGATAATTTGATGCAGGAGCATCCAGTGGTGTAAAGGCAATCTTACATCACCCAAAAAGAAGTTAATTCAAAATCATTGTAGTTGTTTTCAATTCTTTCCATAATTAGTGTTTCTGGTTCCATAATATCCTAAATAATGATGTAGGACTTTCAGTTTTTCCAAAACTGCTAAAAATAGCAAACTGTCAGTTTTGGAAAGTTTACTTGCCATTTGAAGAAAGTTTGCATTTAGGCATGGATTAAGAAAAAACTTGCAGAAATTTTCATAACAGAAATATAAGACCTTTGGTGAAAGAATCAGGCAAAGATCATTTGTGAGTTGAAAGATATTAAAGTTTTTGTTTTCTAAAAAGCCCCTGAAAATTTCTAAAATGAGATATGAGGCACTAAAACATCCCATAACATCTCGAAATGTTGATGGAAATCTATTTACAAATTTCTGACATGATAGTTCACATCATGAGCTTTCCGGTGCTTAAAACAGTTCGTCAATCAGACACCCGGATCAACAGTTATGCTTCCCGGAAGTTGACCTACTTTTGGAGGGAGTTGTAAATTTTGAAATTTAGCTGGAGGCCGCCAAAAAGTGCTATTTATGACTACTTTGGGAACCCTAGGCGGTAGTAGAGTTAAGGGGGAAAGTGTAGAGTCAAGGATAGGGGGAAAACATAAATTGTAGCTAATTTGGGGTTTACAGAAGGCAGATGATTCGAGAGTTTGGAGATAGGAAGCTATAATGTGATGCAGCCTGTAGAGGATTCATCCTCTGATTATATTTGAGCTTCTGTAATGTAATGTTTTGCCCATATCAATAAAAGATCATTCTATTTTTTGTGTGCAATTTCTGTTGTTGTGTGTTTTGTGATTTACGCCCTTCATCATAATTTCACTCCATTTGCAAGTTGACTATTCTGATGCATAATATCTCTTTGAATAATGCATTCTATCTATTACAATTTGATATCCTTTTTGAATGAATAAGAAAGGAAACATGTTAGGATCTACCCTTGTGGGAGCCACATTTTCTCCACATGTTTTAAAATGTCTTCAAATCAGCAACATTACTTTTCCTATACCTGCACAGTGAACAAACAAGTTAGCAAAAAAAACATACCTCTTAAAGTTGATTGATCTTTATCATGATGATCTGATTTATTGCAAATGTTTGATTTGATCTATTCACATAAGATACATAATGTCTACAAGTTTATATGTCTGTTGATAAAAAAATGTGATGATTTTAAATATCCAGAGCTTCTAACAGGGCTTTTCCACAATTTTGCAGGTACACTGTCATGATCAGGAGCTAAAGATAAGGGACACGAAGATCAGCTATCAACTAAGGATATCAACCTTCCAAAAAGGCAATGATGGATATTTATCATTCTCATATGTTCCTTCTCTTTCCTTTTATCCTCAGATGTATAGCTTGCACATGTTTGCACTGCTCAGTTTAGTCATTCCCACGGCTTGTGTGGGACACATTTAAACATTTCTTTAAATATGATCAGTTACTTTACCTTATGCAAATGATTCATGTATGTTTACTTTTTTGAATCAAATGCATAGGATAGAATAACTAAATCTGATATGAAACATATGTTCAAAACATGTACAGGGCTAAAAGCCCTATGACGTGGATTATGGGAAGCCAGTCCCTCGCTCCTCATTTGGCACATTTGGCGTGAGCAAAACCAAAGGATCTTTAGAGACACATCATCTACTCTAGATGGTGTCTTGCGAAAATTAGAACTTGGCATCACGGAGATCATTAACGCAAGAATAATGGACTCCTCCCTGACACCATTTTTTGCATGGGACAGGGAAGCAAGGAAGAGATGACCAGATCTTACAATTCCAAACCAATGCCAGGATACAAAGAAAATGGAGGAAAGGAAAAGAAAACGTGCTCTCACTAAATGGTCAGCCCCGCCCTCAGGAAGGTTGAAACTAAACTTTAACGGGGCTGCAAAGGGTAATCCGGGCACCTCTGGAGCAGAAGTCGTCATCCACGACCACCATGGATAGTTGATTTGGGGCCTCTCAAAGAAGCTACCCAACAGTACAAATAATGAAGCTAAATTTGCAGCCTTGCTAGCAGGCCTCCACCTTTGCAAAGACCACCACATTACGGATTTAGATGTGGAAGGTGACTCCCTCCTTTGCATAAGGGCAATTACCACCAAAAACACTTCGAGCTAGAGGATGAAATACTTGGCGGAGGCCATCTGGGAATGCTTGGAAAATATGGGGAATGTGTCCTTCGCCCACACCTACCGAGAAGGGAATAAAGCTGCAGACTTCTTAGCAAATTGGGCCTGCGTACAAGATCAGGATGAGGTTGTGGCAAACTCATGTGATCCCTGGCTAGGATTGCCATTAGATTGACCCTTGACAGCCAATTTGCACAACATTTCACATGATCAAGATCTCAAAAATCTCCTTCTTGCGATGGAGGCGTTCTAGCTCCCTGAAGCGGCAGCATTCCCACTCAGAGCAATCCAAGGAGACATCTTTATTTAAGGCAAGAAGACACCTGATCCATCCAAAAGATGGAGATCAAATGTGAGTGCATATGCAAGAAGAAAGCAGAGAGTCCGGAGAACGCCGAAGGTGATGAGGACGAACCCACGGATGATGATGACAAGCCACATGAGGAATCAAGAATCACCCAAATTAAATAGCTCTTCACAGCCAATGACGCCATTGCTACAGCAATCCTCAAGGTGATAGGCAAAGCTAATCTACCTGAAGGTCATGTTCATGATGTAGTTTTCTACGAGGAATTCTTGTCCACCTGTGTGCTCATCCTCGGGAGGAAGACAAGGGGACAGATTTTGGTCAACTCACTGGTGAAGGAAGATATGAAAGAAGCTGCCTACTTAGCCATCATTCCCTTCAACAAACGGCCCACCAGGGGATCGATTGGAGGGATCTTCAGTGCGGCTGTAGTCAACAATGACCAGAATCCACCGATCGCCTCCGCCCAAGCCCTGGTCCTCCTCCAGGAAGGGATTATGCGAAACAATATGGAAACCTTCCCCTATTTCATAGGCCAGTATGGGGACCTCCTGTCACCACAGCAAGTGGAAAGGGTTGACGAAGTAGCAGATGGGCTAAGAGTGTTGTGGCACTCCTAAATGTACTGGCCAACTATGGCACCTCTATGCTACTCCCAAGAGCAAGCTTTTGTACTTCCATTTATATAAATAAAAGGGAGCTACCCCCTATGGTAGCACTTATCTATCAAAAAAAAAAATATGTTCAAAACATGTTATGAAATGACAGCTTTATAAATACCTTTCTTTCTCACTGAATTGTGATTACTTGAATAATTCAATCATCTCATATTTGAAAGATAAAACCAGTTAAAACCTTCTGTCATTCATTGACTGTGTGGTCTCTTGTCATCAGATAACTTCACTTGTCAGGATGGTTTGACAGTCTTGATTGGACTTTTAGATTATCTTGACAAATGATCTTTTCTTGTCTCCTGCCAAGATGTCATACATTCACTGATTGATCATTACACTTCAAAAAAATTATTTTATTCCTTTTTTGACAACTGCAATTCATTCTAACTAAATTAGGTGTGAACATAATTTAGTAACATTTCTGAGAGGTGGTGTTTTCCTGCTAAACAAAATAGAACCAGTAGCCTTACAATTCTATTGGGCATATGAGTCTTTTTCTGCCTGAAACTTTGAAAAAACCTTCTGCAACTCAAACTGATAAAAAACTATAGCAGCAAAACAAAACTAAAACTGAAACTATTCTAACATGTTTAAGACGTGGCCAACAAAATGTGCATGTGCACTTCTTGGAAAATAAAACAAAACTAAAACTAAATATGCAAAAGCACTTATTTGCAGAAAAAAGTTGCTTCTCTAATAACATAACTTGAGGTGAATCCCATTAATAAGGATTGGTAACACCTCTCCATCTAACTTAGCAAGCTAAAATGCATTGTATTGCTTGCATTTTGTAATGATGTATGGGCCATCCCACATGGCATCAAATTTGGTATGTTGACCTGGTTTGCTCTTTAATTCATTCCATTTGAAGACCAAATCTCCTTCTTTATAGATTCTTGGGACTGCCTTTCTGTCAAATATCCTCTTCATTTGAGCCTAATGTATTTCTAATGTCCTTAATGCCTCTTTTCTGATCTCTTCTAGCTCTATCAACTGTACAAGTCTTACCTCCATTGGTTGTTCTTCCAGCAATTCAAGTTCTTTTATGTAGCTCAAAGTTGGTAGCTCAATTGAAATTGGAAGTTTGGCCTCTTTGCCATAAGTTAGAACATAAGGTGAATTACCTGTCGCTATTTTAGGAGTTATCCTATCAGCCCATAGGACTAACTTCAACTTGTCATGCCAAGATCTCTGATTCTCATGAACTATTTTCTTTATGATCTTAATCAGATTTTTGTTAGTTGATTCTGCTTGTCCATTACCTTGAGGATAATAATTTGATGAAGTGTTCAGAAATATGTTATTTTTTATAGACCAATTAGACACTCTCAAACCAATGAATGCTAAAGCATTGTTAGAGATGATTGAGTCAGGAGTACCAAACCTAGATACTAAGTCTTGATAAAAATTGAGAACAGAAGTCTCATTTGCTTCTTTTAATGCAACTGCTTCAGTCCACTTTGTGAAGTAATCTGTTGTAGTCGGTATCTACTTATGTCCTTGGCTAGATGGTGGATTGATTGGACCAATGAAGTCCAAATCCCATTTTTCAAATGACTATTCTACCTGAATTAGATGCAAAGGCATTGTTGCAAGCTTTTGTTTACCTACAAAAACTAAACATTTTGTACATTTCTTTACCCAATCATGTGCATCCTTAAACATTTTAGGCCAACAATAACTAGTTCTCATAATTTTCAGAGCTGTTGTTCTTGCTACAAAGTGACCTCCAGAAAGTCCATCATGAAACTCTTCTAGAATCTTTTACATATGATCTGGCTGTATACACCTTAGTAAAACACCATTAAAATATTTTTTGTATAAGACACCATCTAACACAGCATAAGGAATTGCTTGCAATCTATAGTATCTTATTTTTGATCTATCCAAGCCTTGAGGACAAGCTCCAGTATGCAGATAATGGATCATTTGATCAACCCAACATGCAGGTGGATTTGGGACAATAGCTATCTCTTCATTCTAGAGCACTGTCTCAGCTTCTCCTTCAGGTTTAGTGCTATTTTCTCCATGATCTACAAGTTGTTCACATAGTCCTTTGCCTCGGACCAGCTTTGTAACTTTAATTTGAATATCATATTCCATCACTTCGGTTATCCATCCTGCTCTCTGATCATTCAAATCTTTACTGAGCAAGAATTCCTTTACTGTTGGATGGGCAACCATTAACTATATTCAATTGTTTGAAAGCATGTGTTTAAACTTTTTTAGGCTCCTTATAACAGCCAATATATGTTTTTCAACAAAAGAATATCTTACCTCATAATCATGTAGAATTTGGCTGAAGAAAGCCACAGGTTGTTCCAATCCTTCCTCATTCTACTGACAAAGCATAGCTGATATAGTATCAACACTGCCAAATGCATACAAAATAAAATCTTTGTCAAAATTTGGATTGATCAGTGTTGGTGCAGCAGCAAGTGCCTCTTTTATTTCTTCAAAGCTCTACTTTCCTTCCTTGGTCTGGATGAAAGGAATATTCTTTTTCAACATTGTTGTAAGAGGTAAAAGTGCTGCTATATTTGGAATAAACCTTCTTACAAAGTTAATTCTTCTCAGAAAGATTTGTAAGTCTTTCTTATGTGCAGGAAGTGGTAATGCCAATATTACAAAGATTCTTTTAGGATCCATTGGTATTCCATCATTTGACACTATGTGTCCTAAAAGTTTCCCTTCATGAACAGAAAAATTACTCTTTTTTGGGTTAAGTGAAACCCCAAACTCTCTACATCTTTCAAAAATTAGTCTTAAATGATGAAAGTGATCTTCAGCTTTCTTAGAAAAAATAGTTACACCATCTAAGTACACAAGTACAAACTTATTTATCAGACCTTGAAAGGCCATATCCATTGCTCTTTAGAATGTTGCACCTACATTTGATAAGCCAAATGGCATCTTTCTGTAAGCTAGTGTGCCCCATTTAGTAGTAAAAGTTATCTTGTATTGATCTTCTTCTTTTACTAGAATTTGGTTGTAACCTAAATAACCATCCAACAAAGAGAATCTTTCTGATCCAGAAACAACCTACAATATTTGCTCCATGGATGGTAAAGAATAATGATCTTTTAAAGATACTCTATTTAAATCATGAAAATCAACACATAATCTGATTTCCCCATTATTTTTCCTAATAGGAACCAAATTAGAAACCCAAGAAGTATGCTTGATAGGAAAGATTATATTACCTTCAATCATCTTATTCAATTTTATTTTCATAAGCACTTCCAGATTTGGATTTAGTGGTCTGTGCTTCTGTCTAACAGGTTTTGCCTTGGGTTCAAGCTCAATAGTATGTTGAGCCAACTCAGGGTTGAAACCCTTTAGATCTCCATACTCCCAGGCAAACACATCACTAAATTCTTGACAAAGCTGAATGAATGCTTGTTGTTCTTCTTTTGTACTTACCTTTCCAAGCTTGAGAAACTTATCTTTAAAGATCTCAATAGGTTCATAATTTTCCTATTTCACTAACAAGCTGGCTTTGTCTCTTCTCACCTAATCATCAGTATTAAAAATTGGCTCTAAGATCACTAAACCCTTAGGCAATTTGTTTGACTTCAACTGAAGTATTTGATCATCATATTGCCACATAAATTTCTACTAATTACCTGTAGAAAACTCGGCTTCTTCTATCAAAAAATTAACAATTTGCTCATCACTATCAAATACTTGCCAACTTGTATTATTATGTGGCACTGATGGTCTCACAACAACCTTAACATAAAGAGGAGTATGAACATTTTTATTTCTGCCGGAATATCATACTCAACTCCAATGGCAACTAGTTTATCAGCTTTCTTATTATCTATTCTAGGTACAGATATCAAATTAAATGCATCAAATTCTTCTATCATGTCCCAAACTCTGTGCTTGTACAATTTCAGCAAATCATTTTTTGTAGCAAGAATATTTCTGACTTGTTTTACCACTAACTCACTGTCTCCAAAGACTTTAAGACATTTAATGTTCCTTTTTCTAGCCCATTCCAATCCATGAACTAAAGCTTCGTACTCAACTAAATTATTAGAATAGATGAAAGCAAAATGGAAAGATGAATAATACCTCTCACCTGTAGGAGAAACAAGAATAGCTCCTCCACCAGCACCAACTTTACTTCTAGAACCATCAAAATAAAGTTGCCAAACATCATTTTCAGATTCTACAATCTATTGATTTTCCCCTTTTAGCAGATTTGGAATAACTGCATTTTTCTCTTATATCATATACACACCAAGACCTATCTCATCCATCTATTCAAAAGGATTTGTTTCATGATTTTTTGTTGCCCACTGGTCTAAAACTAGATCAGATATGCCCTCTAAAGGTGTACTTAGATTTTGAATAGTAGGTAGATCTTCTTGATCAAAAATTGAAAGGTTTGCATTTATTGGATTGGGTGTATATGGTTCAAGGTGGTCTTTTGCTAATGGCTCAAACTTTATTGTAACTTTGATTCCACATCTGGTTCTAAAAAATAGATGTGTCCAATTAGAAGAAAAATAACCTCCTAATATTGTTGTAAAATCTCTAGATAAATAGATGGCAAAACTAGGTGGCAAATCAATGACATATATATCTTGATGTATGACAAAATTTGGACATGCATGTAAGGTAAGACCTAGATTCTTGAATATTCCAATTGTGTTGACTTCAGTACCATCTAATTGCATGACTCCTCTTATAATGGTCTCATATTTCAGACCAAGTTTATCAGCTAGCTGTTTTGGCATTACTAAGCTACTAGCTCCTGAGTCAATCATATAGTTATGTACTGTACTAAATGATCACTAACTATCAAGGTAAAATAAAAAGGTGGTGGTTTGATCACTTGTTTTGGTTGTTCATTGTTATTTTGTGTTTCATTGGTAAGCATAACCCGAGGCTGAGTTGTTTGAACCTCACTTGATAAAGGCAATTGAGCTAAAGCATCTTGTAATAGGTCTTTCTGACCAGGGATGTGTAAAGCATCTAATATGGACATGCTAACAATGGATTTCTTCATATGATCCAAAATATTGAAAGAAGGACCACTAACCTTGCTGTACTTTGGGAACAACAACATTTGATTGGTCTTTACTTGGTTGTTTCTGAGCTTTAGACTGTCTTTTTTTATCTGTTTGTTGTCCTCTTGGCAAAATATGAATATCTTGAGAAGTGGAAGCTTGATTTTGACCTTGTTGACTTGTAGAAACTGTACTTTTCCCTTTATTAGCTTGCTATTGTACATTTCCATCCTATTGTTTACTGATGTCAGCTTGTTGTTGTAAGTCAACAACCCTCTTTTTTGACCTGGTATTAGCTGCAATATTACTAAAAGACTGTTTCTGACCTAGTAATTGATTTACACCACAAAACTCATTAGCTTACTAGTTTATTAGAGCAACATCAGGATTACTATGCTGACTCTGAGTATCCAACTGATCATTAACATCACTTGCTGAATTTTTAGTAGCAGCATAATTATTCTATACCATAAGTGCTTGACTGACCACTTCATTCATGCAAGTAGCCTGATTATGAGGTTGGTTACATGGATAACACCATGCATAATCCTAAATCATATTGTTTTGTATGGGCACAAGCTCTTTTGATGAGCTAACAACATTTGGATTATATTGTTGATTTGGCCTATTATTGTAATTTCTTCTTTGTCCTTGGTGATCTTCCTGATAAGGAGGTCCATTTGCCAGATATTGGGCTTGGTATGGTATGTTATTCTAATTTTCTTAAATTTTTAGGCTTACTAAGTCATTAGTGACAGTCTATAATAACTTAGCCATTTCTTGTTGATTACCTTTCAACAATTTGGCCATTTCTTGTTGATTCCCCTTTATCAGCTCTTATATATCAGAATGGGTTGGATCAGCATTATTTTTCATAATTGTTTGATAGCCAAAGGCTGGTATAGTGGGAATTGATGCAATAGGAGGTACTGCTATTGGTATTGATGGTTGTATATCAAGAAATATTGGCATAGGAGGCCTTGGTGCAATTTTTCCAACTTGTATTAAACTATTTTCTGCTTTAATAGCAATATCAAATGCACTTGGTAAAGTAAATCCACCCATAGACTGAATCATGGCAGCAATATCACTATTCAATGCTCTTAAATAATATAAAAATGCATGCTCATGTGAAGGCTTTACCATTTCTAGAATTCTATTCCATGTCCTTCGAAATCTGTAATTGAAATCTAACATTTGCTCTTGTGGGGCCCTCTTGATAGTAGTCATTTGTTCAACAAGTGACAAACGATCATAATTATCTTGAAATTGTTTATTTAAAGCAACTCCTAATTCATCCCATGATGTAATAGAATTAACTCTTAGACTTCTAAACCATTGAAGAGATTTACCTTTGAAGGATGCTGCTAATAGCTTGATTGCTATATTCTCTTTTGTAATATGATGAACACAACATAATGATGCTACATCTCTGATGTGTTCTATCGGTGTGGTTCCATCCTCACCGTTAAAATTAGGCAGACTTTTCAATGCAGCCACTAGTATATCATCATGTTGCCTTAAATTTAATGGTATGTCTCCATTAAAGGTAACAAAAGGTTGATTTCTTGGTGGTATCGGTGGTTGATTTCCTCCACCTCCTCCTCCAGGTGCTCCCCCAGGGGCTACTGCAGATATTTGAATAACTACTATTTGTACTAGTACTTGGATTAGTACTTCGATTGGTACTAGTACCTCTTGTAACACAGGTTCTTCCTCCTCAAGCTCTTGAAAAATAGGATCCTCTTGAAAAATAGGCACTTGTTCTCTTGGGCTTGCTGGTGGAGAAATATGAGGTATTGATGATGAACTTGCAAACAAAGGATTCTGATGAGAAGCAAATTCTGGCTGTGTATTTGGTAGATTTTGTACTACTGCACTTGATGGTCTTATCACTCTATCTACTTTTATTCTTCTCTTTGGTGGAGATAACTGAATATGCTTCTTCTCAAAATCTTTATTTGATCTAGTTTGATACTTTTTCATAAGCTGCAATACTTGATCTATAAAACCAGAAAATTAGAGTCACCAGGTGCTTGAAAATAAACCTCTAAAAGGTTGTAAAATTTGCTAATCATACCAAAATAGCAAAAATAATAAGTTCTTTTTGAACTGAAAGTTAGTTCAAAGTCCCATCGGGCGTGCCAAAAATTGTTGTTGATTAGGATTGCACCCATGATGCAAAGTTATGATACTCAGCAATCCTTCAAAACATGGGATCAAACTCAGGCTGTGGGTGACCTATGTCGAGTTTGAACCTCTAAATTATCAGCTGGTTCCCTTAAAATATTCAATTAGATCTATGACTTTAATGTGGAAAAGGGTTAAAAGGATCTTTCTAAAAGTAAATAAAAGTATAAAAGTATGGTGATGCACCTAATAATGATGAAAACTTGGCAATCTAACTCACAATAGATCTCAGAAAATCTATCCACACAAACCACTTTCAGCAAATTGATCACAAAAATGTTTCTAAGGCTGGAAAATATTTCTGTTTGAAGGAAAAGGGGTTTTTCACAACATAAAAGAAAGGTTTTCCAATTGCATAGCCTGAGACCTATGATTTTCAATGCTATCTAACACAAACAAGTACTAATGACACAATGATTTTAAAGGTTTTGATGTTAAACACAATAAAATCTCATCAAATCACTCATATAAGTTGCATTAATGGAAGGTAGATACTTGATCAAACTAAAAAATAAAGGAAATAATTGCATAAAAACAAAGTATAGAACCTATAACCTGATGTAATCTCTATAAATCTACAAATAATTGAGTTACAAAACCTTCTTTCTCTCTCAAAGTGTAAAGAGCAAGAAAGGCAAGAACTAGAAAAACCTAAGTTTTTCTTACAATATATAGTTTTCTCTCTCCAAGAGGCAAATAAAAAATCAACTACAGTCAACTGCCTCTAAAAATAAGTTCTCTAATTTGATCCACGAGCAAACAATGAAATCCTTAAAATAAGGGTCAAAATTGCCTCAAAATGAGCAAAAATATCTCAAAACTGCTTTTCTCCATACGTTTGACCCAAGAGTTGACCAAAAGTCTCCCAATTTGTCCTCCAAATCATATAAAAAGATCTCAAAGTCTTCAGTTAACTCAGCTCCTCCATTTTGCATGATTTTGCATGTGTAGATAATGTGGACAAGAAATAAAGTAATCTTTTGCATGATTACTCTATTATGAGTTTCAATTTGTCTAATTTCTTTAATTTTACAACTTGTGACAAATTAATAAAGTAATTTAAATGTGGACAAGAAATAAAGTAATCTTTTGCATGATTACTCTATTATGAATTTCAATTTGTCTAATTTCTTTAATTTTACAACTTGTGAGAAATTAATAAAGTAATTTATAAAATATTACTTTATTAATTGTTTACATTACTTATAGTTGTAAAATCATAAAGAAATGGAAGCAAAAGAATAACACCTTATCTCTCCCTTTACATTTGCATAATTTGCATGATTTCACTAATCAATTATTCCAAAAAGAAAAAGGCCATCATGCATGAAAAATAAAGAATATTCTCTCCTTATGCCTCCCATGCAAAAAATAAAAGAGAAAACATCATCACCACTATACCATCTCTGCCTTGACTTTGCATTTCTTCATAATGCATTATGTATCATCACACTTTTAAAACATCTTTGACTTGATTTTACCATGCAATGTCACTTTATTCATCTTTCTGCCACCTTTGCTACACTTGATTTCATGATGATTTTACCTTTATCCATATCACCTCATAAACTTACCTTTGAATGATCTCTTTGTTTTGACTTTACATGCATTCGAAATGCATAAGGCAAAAAGGAGTCTTCAACCTTTCTTGTCCACCATTATGGAGATAATGGGAAATAAAAGGCATTAAGCCTTACCTCTTAATGATTTGCAAATTTCACTTAGCAAAATCAAATGAAAAGGGAAATGAGTATCTTGGCCCATAGACCCTCCTGTGCATAATCATTAGGTCTTTCAAGATAAATGTCTTGACCACGGTTTTGGTAAGGTAATGATTTTGATTTTTGTTAAGTCAAAAGAAATATGAGTAAAGGAAAAAGATGTCATCGATCAAAAGACAAGTCATGAACCCTAAAAGTTATTTTGATCTGCTCATTTCACTTGCATTCTGTCTCTGCAACTCGGCCGGCAGCTAGGGTTTGAAAGACATATGTTTCTCTTCTAGTTTTCTTTGCCATTTTGATGGCCTTCTTTAGTTCTGACCACGGCATTTTGATTTAGGAAGAAAGGTGAGTATGCTTGAGCTTTTATTGGGCAATTTATTTTCATTTTTGCTCATTTTTTATACTCAGGTCGAGGCTTGTATGGTTGTGCGTTGAGCATATATTAACACCTTCTTACCATGCTTCTTTGTCTCTGTGTTCTCTTTATTTGGAAATTGTAACTTCATCATTTCTAAGAGGCTTCAAAGAATGAAGGTTGTGGCCTCTATAGCTTTTCTTCTTACAAGAATATGAGGTGAGCTCCCCATTCGGCCTTCTGTATCTCATTTCCTTTTTCACTGTGTCTTCATCTCTAGTAAGGGTTTCAAAAGTGAAGTGGGTGTCTGTCCTTTTTGAAGAAAAACCCTCCTCTGCAATGGTCATGCCTGTTGTGATGGGCAAAACGTGGGAATAATCAAATCAATAACAAACCCAAAACATCAACGGAATATGAAGGTAAAAAGGATTTAATAATAAAGAAGTGATACTTACAACCTTTACCTTATGCCTTCCATTGTTCGCCTTTTCTTTCTTGATCTTGATGGAGATGAAAATGGCCCTCAGGAAGCTTGCTTCCTCACTTCGATTCCTCAAGATGACAAGGAGAAGTTGGCTCTGATACTTTGTGTGTTAAAGATGAGCTTGAACACACTATTGAAATGGATGATTGATGAAATGATATGCAATGGGGTGCCAATGGCGCACTATAGTTCCTGCAGCATAATTTTACTTGAATGATGGATGGATAAAATAGAAGAAGAGGGTTGTATTTATAGACTTGTGTGAGAGGAGATCAATGGTGGAGAAGAAATGAGAAGATCAATGGAGGAGAATGTTCGAGAGAACGTGCACAAATAGAAGGACATGTGTCATTCAAAAAGAAGCTTTGTTGAGTTAACTGCTCTCTTGATGAGGATACGTTTTGTTTTTCCTAAATTAGAGCAAAGTTTACTTTAAAGTTGCTTTAACTCAGCTTTTGCTTTTGTATGACAAGAGGAATTTATTTTTAGAAGATATTGAAGATTTTCTAGAAGATAAGAAAGCATAATTAAATAAATAAATTTATTTAATTATTTGTAGATAATTTTGGTGAATAAATAAAATATTAATTATATTTTATTTTTGGAGATTTAAGATTTTTATTTAAATAAAATTGCATTTTATTTAAATTTGGAAGAATAAAAGATTTTAATTAAATAATTAAAATTATTTAATTATTTAGAAGAATGAAATTGATGTAGATGAAGTTTAATTAATTAAATAAATGTAATTTATTTAATTAAATAAGAGATAAGTCAAATAAATAAATAAATTTATTTATTTATTGATAGAGGAACATGAAGGTGAAATAAATATTTAAAATATTTATTTAAGTAGAGTCATGTCATTTTTAGGTGTATACATTTTGCCCCTCTTTGATGCAATGTGTTTTATCACGTTGTTTCAAAGAATAAGAATTTTTGACAATGATAGATGCCCCAGTTTGCCTCTGGTACAAGTTTAACGACAGGATGCCCCCTCAAGAGATTGGATGGGAAGACGACAGAAAGCGTGAGATAGACAATCTCACGAAGAAGAAGGTGAAAAATGGGTTAGGATGGAGAAAATAGGACATGCTTCAGGGGAATAGATATGGGAAGTAGTCACAGTTGTCACACAGTCAACTATGGTTCACTTGCTATATATAGGAGCTGGGTCCACAAGTTCTTATCATTTGCACACTTGTCCTTAGTTGATTGGTCTTTGAGAGCTTAGAATAGCATGGTAGCTAGAGCAGTCGACAAAGAGATGGATATTTCGTGCAAGGAGCACCAGTTTGAGCGAGTCCGACGGTTTGATCAGCTAGTGGAGGCAAGACCCCCGGTATGTAGTTCGTCAAAACTCACTAAAAGTCATTTATTAGGGCAATAAATACCTAGGGAAAAAAAGCTAGGACAGATGCACCGAACGGAAATGGCGCACATGTTGCTAAGTGACGCATATGAGAGATCTTATGGCGCATACGATCTGGGAATTGGCACATCCATTGTAGAATGGTGCATGTGACACAAGAAGCGGTGCATACACCAGAATGGCGCATATACGTCAAGGATTGGCATATTCACGGTGAAGAGGCACATATAATATGGATCGGCATATTTGCCACCTAGATCGGCGCATTTGCACTAAGAAAATTAGTTGACTTAATGAAATTAACTCAATTGGCACCTTGATCGATGCATCAATTGATAAGCGATCTCTGAGATTGCCGAGAATCTAGTCAAGAGATGATATGATGTTTTGATTAATTTGATATGTTAAGTCAATGATAGGATAGTTTGATTTCTTTGAGTAGGTTTGTTTGGATATGGATTTCATTGACGCTATGCTTTGCTTAGTTGTAGGAGGATATACGGGATACCCTTATGTCTCGAGAGTAGTTCCCTTTGTCGTTATTGTAGCGGTACATGTTGATAGAGATTGACCATGAGGCTCTTGGTGCGATGGGTTTGCACTATGTTTGCTTCATGCCTGAGGTTTGTGTGAACTGTGCTATGTTGACTACAGCAGTGGAGTGATTCCACAGCGAGGATGGGACATTCCATCTTCCGACAGGGGAGATGGCGATCACTCTGGAGGACGTGTATAGGATTTTGCACCTCCCTATTTAGGGAGAGCTCGTAGAGTATGAGTCACAGCGTGATGCTGGACTGGCTGAGTGCAGATGGGTATTTGATGACCCAGAGTTGGTGGAGTAGGTGATTTCATGGCAGGACATTCATGACTGCTATGACTACTTTCTAGGGATAGTGGCGGGATTGATCGGTGGCGTAGTATGCCCCGATAGGAGGTCACATGGCTTCCCAATTGGCTGGGGGAGGGTGTGTGCGTGCTAGCACACTTATACAGAGATATGCACCAGATAGTGTATCATAGAGGAGCCAGTTTGTCAGCAGGTATGTCGCTCTTACAGTTTTGGTTGTGGGAGCACATACCTATCACATGGTCGATATGTCTTTTTCATAGGTAGAGGGGTAAGCCCTATAGTTATGGCTATGCAGGCGTGATTTCCCAGCACAAGCTGGGGAAGCTCGAGTATTGGAAACACACTTTTGATAATGTAGATCAGGTCGTCTGGCGCCCATACCTATATTGTGAGGTATGGGATGATGAGGCGGACAAGCTTCTGTATTGCTTCCAGACTTGGTGGCTCATTGGTAGGACGAGATACATACTAGAGTGATAGATTGTGAGCAGGGTGCAGAGACAGTTTGGTCGAGTACAGGGTAGGCCACAGGGCCAGGCATGATTTATGAGGACCCATGCAGAGAGATTTAGGTGGGGTCCCGTGGCATCATACGAGGAGGTCTTGACAGATTTTTAGCAAATTCCTCATGCAACTTGGTCCATGAGGAGGGACATAGTGGACAGTGGCATGATGCCAAACTATGAGGAGTGGTTTGCAGCTCACCCATTCCCCAGATATTCAGGACCTGGAGATCTGGCTCCTCGTATAGATGAGGAGGATTCAGATGATGAGGGTGGAGTCGATAGGAGGAGGGGAGGACAGAGGAGGGGGAAAGGAGATCAGGGGGATGGCGGAGGAGATGGAGGAGGAGGTGGCAGACTGAGATGGAGGAGGAGGTCAGGGGAGGGACCTTCAGGTCAGCAGGTAGTTGTAGAGCTGCAGGCTACAGGATAGGCATAGATACCAGCATAGCAGGTGGCATCACACAAATAGATGTCACCACCGCAGCAGGTGGTTTAGCAGCATGTGTAGGTGCCAGCACAACAGGTGGCACCGAGACAGGGATAGGTAGGGTAGGCTCTGCAGCCTGACTTATAGCAGCAGGCCTTTGCGGCATTACAGGGTCAGATTAGGCAATTGAGGGCCCATCTGAGAGTAGTTGAGTCTCAGAGGGATGCAAATGTAGGATGGATATTAGAGATATCCAGAGAGAGAGACGTGGCACTGGCTAGCATGCGGGCAATGAGGGAAGAGAGAGATGCAGTCGTGACAGCTATGGGTATAGATGGTACCTCTAGCTTTTTGGTTTCATAGGTACTGCAGGCACAGACACAGTTGGCCCAGGTACAGGATGAGCTTGCCAGAGCGTAGGTTCAGGCTCAGTACTACAGAGGTTTATACCACGGGGCAGTGTCGGTGGATTAGTGTGCACCTAGCTATAGGAGTCAGTCTAGGGCATCACAGAGGGCAGGTGGATCCCGATCTGTGGCATCAGTGAGAGGCCCACAACAGTCAGAGGGAGACAGAGGAGAGGGCAACGCAGGGAGCAGTGCTCCATGGCAGTAGAGTTAGACAGATTTAAATACCTGTACTAATTTTTGATCTGATGTACACATTTTTTATGGCTGAGATAGCCTATATATGTGTTATTTTTGCCCCGAGGCATGTATCACCATCTTGTTGTACTTTGTATACATTTTATGACATGATTCTAAGAGATGGACAGATATTTTTGATATGTTGTACATTTGGACATGTTATATGCTTTATATAATGATGCAGTTATTGATGTTCTATGCAGATGTTATATGCTTATATGCTATGGATGCAATCTATCTTATGGTGCTTTGTGTATGTGATGCATACTAGATAGATTCAAATGCAAATGTGAATGTTATTGATATGTTTATGCAACTCCATATGTATTTGTCTATGTTTTTAATTTTTGATGTGATATATGGATGCAAATGTATGTGGATGACCTAATGCACTTGTTATGTATGCAAATGATTTAATCATGTGAATGACTATCTCATGTGATGTGATATGTGACCTATGTTATGTTTTTGATATGTCCAAATGTACTCAATTGACACAGTGATGATAGAGATATGGAAGAAAAGAAATATAAGAAAAATGTGTTTTCAATTGATATGCTGCAGGATTTTCGTATTGCATGGTTGATATGGATTTTTGGAAATGGAATGGATGTGGATTGTCATCTTGATATTGCAAGTATTTTGCTTTCATCATTGGGCACTTTTTGGTATTTTTCTCTTTTTGAAATGTTGTAAGAAAATACAAGCATCTAGTTATAATTAGACCGAGATGACCTGAGTATTACTTACATGGATTTTGATATAGCAAGTTGATACAAGCATCTAGTCAAACTTGAATCTAGATGACCTAAGTACTTCTTGCATTTCAACAGAAAAGGGTTGCCCCTTTTTTGTTTAGACCTCTGAAGTCCTCAATGATCTTTTTGCTTATCGTGTCTTTAGACAAAAGTCATCACATTACTAAAGTTTAATCCACAGACAATAGACAAAGAAAAATATTATGTCCCTATCATAGCATCTCTAGCTTTTGGCATCCTTGAGTAGTATAGAAAGACATAATAACAAAAATCCAAGACTTTGTAAGTTGACCTGTTCACAAAACATTCTTGCATTAGATATGTCTTTTTGCCATAATTGGTATAGAGTCAGTTTGAGTGTTTTGGTATGGTGCTCTGCTTTGGACAGGTTGATGTTTTTGTGCCAAGATTTTTGTTTTGGGAAGCTTGCTTTGCTGCGCGTGTTTGTCTAGTGAAAGGTATCACAATCCTTTATTGGTATCCTCTTAGAAAATGTGGCACTCAAGAATCCAAATCCGCAACCAGGTCGAGGAGTTGCCCCCAATTTAGACAAGGATCAACTTATTATGGGTGAGACGACAAACTGACATGGAGAGACGGACCCTAAGAGACTGACCTAGTGCCTCGGGGGCTCATTACTAAATGGCCTTGCCTACGTGATGATGCAAAGGCAACGTAGTTTGGGGTGAACCTAATGGACCTAAGACCTAGGCAATGGCAAAGATGCAGAAATGGCAACAGATAGTAGGACTGACGACACTGGATAGAATGGATAGAAAGGAAGGGGAGTGGAGTAGAGCGGAACCTCGGGGGCGCATTGAGAATGGCCTTGCCTACGTGATAACTCAGAGGCGACGTAGTTCGACAACAGTTCAAAGGATCGATTCAAGATGAACGATATGATGGACATAAGAGACATGAGGTCACAACAGATGGAGGAAGTGGTTTGTCGCAGATAGCACCTGTTTACCAGGTTTTCACCACTTGTTTTTATTTGCATGAAAGATAAAAGTACACATGATGCCTATTTGCCAGGTTTTCATCATGGTACCTATCCAAGGTGCCTATTTGCCAGGTTTTCACTAGAGGATGATTTTTTTGTTATTATTCCATTTTTTTTTATAATTTTTCAATTTTTTTGGATTTTTTCAGGACTCCCTTGCATTGGGGTTTTAGGTATAGAACTTTCGAAGGTGTGTGTTGTTGATAGGATCATTGAACAATTCACCTTTAGATGTAGCCAATTGATATGCCCCAAACCCATAGGCTGCAATGATGACATAGGGACCCAGCCAGTTAGGTTTGAACTTGCCTTTCTTTTCTCTATCTTGCTGATTTCTGGGATTTTCTCTGAGGACTAGGTCACCAACTTGGAATACTCGGGGCTTTACCTTGTGGTTATAGCTTCTGGACATCCTTTGTTGATATGCTTTTAGGTGGTTAAAGGCATGTTGCCTTCTTTCTTCGAGAAGCTCTAACTCTTGAAGTATGGATACTCTGTACTCTTCATCAGATATGAGGCCTTTTAACGAAACTCGCAAGGATGGGATCTCGATTTCAATGGGCAAGATAGTTTCAAATCTATAGACCAGGGAATATGTTGTTACACCTGTGGGTGTGTGGATGCTTGTGCAATAGGCCCATATCCTAGGATTTAATTGGACATGCCAATCACAGCTGGCATCATTGACAGTCTTCTTTAGGATTTTCAAGATAGTTTTATTTGATGCCTCTGCCTAGTCGTTGCCTTGGGGGTAATAGGGGGTTGAAAAGTGGTGCTGAATATGGAATTTGTCACACAGTTCCTGGCATCCTAATTTTTGAAGGGTCGTCCATTATCCGTGACAATGGACGAAGGGATACCATAGCAACAAATGATATAGTTCAAGATAAAAGAGGCAATCTACTTGCCTGTGATATTGGCTAAAGGCACGGCTTCAATCCACTTTGTGAAGTACTCAATGGCAGTGATTATGAATTTATGGTCGCTGGATGAAGAAGGGTGAATATTGCCCACTAAGTCGAGTCCCCACTAACAGAAAGGCTAAGGAGTCGTTAATGGCTGTAGCTCCTATGCTAGTGCATGTATCAGGTTCCCATGGATTTGGCACTTTTTGCACTTCTTTACAAAATGATAGGAATCTTGTTCCATTGCTGGCCAATAGTATCCCATGTGTATGAGTTTCTTGGCTAGGGTAGGGCCACTAGAGTGAGTCCCGCATATACCATCGTGTACTTCGCTCAGGGCAGTTTGATATTCCTCGCTATCAAGACATCTAAGGAGAGTACCATCAAGACCTCTGCGATATAGGGTATTAAAAACAAGGGCATACCGAGATGCCTAAAGGATGAAGGTTCATTTTTGGTTACTAGAGAGATTAGGTGGGAGGGTATTCTCTTTAAGATAGGCAAATATTTTTCCATAGAGGGGGGAATCAGCTCCAACAATGTGGTAAATGATATGGGATTCAGGAGTGTCATATGCAGGATGGGACACTGGCTCTACCAAGAACTCATAATGTGATTAATTATCTGGAATATCGAGGAGAGATGCAATTGTGGCCATGGTGTCTGCAACTTTGTTCTCAATCCTCGATATCTGCTCAAAAGAGATCTTGACAAAGTATTCTTTGAAGTCATCTACCATTCATTTGTAAGGGATTAATTTCTCATCTTTTGTTTCATACTCATCATTTACTTGATTTATGACCAGCTGTGAGTCACCATACACCTGAAGTTCTCAAATATTCCATTCAACTTCTAGCTTGATGCCAATGACTAGGGCCTCATACTCTACCACGTTGTTAGTGTATAGAAATAGTAATCTGTATGATTTAGGAATGGTGTCGCCACTAGGTGTGATCAAAAAGATACCTATTCTTGATCCATGCTGAGTGTATGATCCATTAAAGTACATTTTCTAGGTTGATGTGTTTATGTGGAAGATAGATTCATCTGGAAATTCAAAGCTCAAAGGGCTGTTATCCATTAGAGGTGCGTCTGCCAGTTGATCTGCAAGTACTTGGCCCTTTATTACTTTCTTGTCTACATATTCGATATCAAACTCACTGAGAAGCATGACCCATTTGGACAATCTACCTGTAGGGCTACTTTGTTGAGTAGGTACTTGAGTGGATCAATTTTTGCTACCAGTTTGACGGAATGTGACAACATGTAATGTCTCCACTTTTGTGAGGCGAAGACTACAGCGAGACATGCTCTTTCGATTGGTGTGTACTGCAGTTCATATCCAACAAGTGTTCGACTGATATAGTAAATTGCTTGTTCTTTCCCATCATAATTTTGTTGTGCGAGGAGAGCTCCCAGTGCTGTTGGTGTGGCCGAGATATATAGTATCAGAGGTTTACCCTGAATTGGTGGCATTAATACAGGTGGTTTCATGAGATACTCTTTTAACTGCTGAAATGCCTACTCACATGAATCATTCCATTTGAAAGGGACATTCTTATGTAGGAGGTGATAAAATGGGTGGCACTTGTCTGCCAATTAAGAAATTAACCTTCTAATAGATTGTAGTTTTCCCTGTGGAGATCTTAGCTGAGTGAGATTCTTAGGAGGTGGCATTTCCATGATGGCCTTTACTTTAGTTGGGTCAACTTCAATTCCATTGGCGGACACTATGTATCCCAGTAGCTTACCTGAGGTAACTCCAAACACGCACTTCTTATGATTGAGGCGCACATTAAACTGTTCCAATCTGTTGAAGATTTTGTCCAGTACTGCAAGGTGTCCTTCTCTTGTGAGTGATTTTGCCAAAATGTCATCAACATAGTCTTCCATTATAGTGCGCATCATGTCATGGAAGATTGTGGTCATAGCTCTCTGATATGTTGCCCCAACCTTTTTAAAACCAAATGGCATGACACACCAACAATAGGTGCCCCAAGGACATGTGAATACAGTCTTGTGTTGGTCTTCAGGTGCAATTTTTATCTGGTTATATTCAGAAAAACCATCCATTAGTGATAGCTTGGTGTGCCTTGCCATGAGATCTACAATCATGTCAATGTTTGGCAGGGGGAAATCATCTTTTGGACAAGCTTTGTTCAGGTCCCTAAAGTCATTACATATTTAGACTCTGCCATCTGGTTTTTCGACTGGTACTATGTTCGAAACCCACTTAGGATAGTCTATTGGTTTGATGAATATGACATCTAATAGCTTCTTCAGCTCTTCTTTCACCATGAGGGCTACATGTGGGTGCATCTTTCTGAGTTTTTGCTTTACTGATTTAGCTCCTGGAGCTAGAGATAAGTGATGCATTATAAGATTCAGATCTAGCCCTGGCATGTCTGCATATGTCCAAGCAAAGTTGATTTGTTTTCTTTTGAAGAAGTCGGTAAACGCTGGTTTTTCTTGTTCTGTTAAAGCCTTTGCCATGTGGATCATTCTGGGATCATCACCTGTGCTGACATTGATTGGTTCTACTGGTTCTATCAAGATTGAAGATCTCTCTTGATGTGTAAGATTGGGTAGAGGGTCAAGCCTTTCATCCTTCGGTGCCTCAAGGAGGTTTTCACTGTTAGATATGTCTATATTTTTAATTTTTTCATGATCTAACATTTCCGCAGAACAATTTTCACCATTAGATCTTTCTTTCATTTTGACATTTTTGAGACTGAAAGGCTTGGTACTCTCTCCAAAATAGGCCTTCTCGTTGAGTTCTATAGCATAGCCAGCTCTGTGGTCCCCTGCGAGTATATGATCTCTAAGCTCAAGGTAGTCTATGATGGCTTCATCATTCTCAAAGGTATCGAGCTCAGGGGTAGTGCCTTGTAAGTCCCTATCTATGAGTTTAGAGTGCACCAATGGTAAGGGATCATTGGGTTGGTTTGGTTTGATGGTATTGATGGTTAAGATAGAGTTGTTAAAAGCACGGACGAAGTCTGCGATGGTACTCTCTATTAGCGGATCCGTCAGGGGGGGTATCATTCTTTCCTCACAACTTTCACTATTGTTATTATGCGGGTCAGACTCTAGTGGTCTAGCCCTTGGTCCTTGTCTCTCATTTGCATGGGTTGGGTCATACTCGTGGACAACATCGATGCCTTTGTCATCACAAGATATCTCAGAGAGGCTATCCCATTCATATTCATTGGAATCAGTCTTGCTCCCTAGTTGCAATTGCTGAATTTGATCAACTAGATTACTAGTGGATGCTTCTGGTTGTTTTCCTTTATTCCTCTTTGCTCTGTTGGTTCTTGATGTGCCATTGTAACCTAGCCCTGTAGTGTCTCGGGCTGTCAAGGTATGAGGTTGGATGGGTTCAGTGATACCATCCTTTTGTGAACCGAGTGGACCGTGTCCTTCATACCCCATTCTTTGTAGCATTTGGAATCCTTGACCATATTGTTCAGTTTATATAGTGTGATGGTCTTGTTGTGTGGATGAACTATCTTCATCTTTGTATAGCCATTGTAAGATATCCTTTTCATCACTCTCATCCTCGAGGCTTCCCCATTTTATAAACGGACCTTTGGTAGCTTTGTCTGCTTTGGGTTTGCTCAGAGTGGGTTTTCCATATGATCTTGGAGATAGGGGGAGTTGTGCCAAGAAAAGGGATTGTGAGATTGTGTATTCACCCAAGCCTTTATCTTTGAGCCTAAGATCAGGTTGGGATGCCTTTGAAGTGGAAGCAAGTGAAGCTAGATCAACACGAGAGGAAGATGAAGCAGAGGTATGGTTGTTAGGAATCACCACTTCAGGTTTAGGATGAATAGAGTTACAATATGGAAATGGGTTGGGGTCACCTTGGATGGTGATCTCTTGACCTTCGTAAGGGAACTTGATACACTGATGGTATGTTGATGGCACTACTTTTAGAGCATGTATCCATGGTCTCCCAAGAAGAATGTTGTATTCTAGCTCCATATCAAGACTTGGCAAGCCACATCTTTTACTATAGGTCCCACTCTGATTGGTAAAGTAACAATTCCCTTGGAAGTTCTCTCCTCCTCATCATAGGCTTTGATAGTGAATTTCTTTTTTGGATTTATAGCCTTCTCCGAAAACCCCTTCTCCAAAAACCCCAATGTAAGGATTAGCTTCAAGGTGCAAATATTCAAACCAGCTCCTCCATCGATTAGGACCCTCTTTATCTTGTGTTTGTGTATGAAGGCTTCGATATGAAGAGAGGCGTTATGAGGTTGGGTGAGTCACATATCATCCTTCTCAGTGAATGATAGGGAATGAGGTGAGGTAATGTGACCTACCATGGTTTTAAACTATTCTTCAGTGAGGTTCATTGGGACGGAAGCTTCGGGAAGAGCTTTGTCAAGTATGGCCCTATGAGATGGAGATAGACACAGAAGTTCTAGAATAGTGATATGTGCAGGTGTCTTATGTAGTTGATCCAAGATACTGTACTGATTATTCGGAGGGGCGGAGGCTCCTCTAAGAGTGACTCTATTATTGTAGGTGGTAACGTTACAATCCAAATCTTTGTTTATAGTGATCACATTGATGTGTGAGTCACCTTCTAAGATGTGGTTAACAACATAGTCAAAGCCGACATTTGTGTAATTTACGTTGTTAGATCCACTGTTGTTTTGGTTGAAAGGTCCTCCCTACTCATAGTTGGGAAGAGGATCCTTGAATGCCTGATGATCACTATTAGAGGTATGTCCATCAAGTGACACTTTGTTTTGCTCAATCAAGTCTTGGATAGTGTGTTTGAGCGCAATGCAGTCGTTGGTTTTGTGCCCCTATTTCGGTGGAATTCACAGAAGTCATTGTCGTTCCACCAATGAGGTTTGACTTTTGGTTCATATTCCCGCACAGTTGGAAGTGTTATGATCTTACTCATGACTAACTTCCATAGGGTGGTTTCCAATGATTCTCCCAAAGGTGTGAATTTTCTCCTAGGTTGAAAATTTGTAAACCGATATTTAGTGTTTTTTGGTTTGTTTTGTGGGGGATTGTTTTGAGGAGTCGATAAGTTGAAGATTGGTTGCTTTGGTGCCGCATTCTTGGCATTTACCACCCCATTGTTCACAATGTTTTTGTTCTTTGTCCAGAATCTTGGTTTGTCTACATTGGTGTTGGTAGTAGGAGTGTCCTTATAGAGCTTTATTTGACCTTTGGCGATTAAAGCTTTTTCAATGATTAGACCCATCTCAATGACCTTGCTAAAGGAAGCAGGACATTGGACTTGTATCTGATAGCTTAGGTCGGTTTGTAAGTTATGGACAAACATTTCCAGCATGTGTTTTTCAGGCATTTGATGTGGGCACTTACTTGCTAACTGCCTCCATCTTTGTAGGAAGGCGGCGAAAGACTCTCCACCTTTTTGCTTGGTGTTACAAAGATCTAAGATTGAGGTGTCATGCTCAATATTATAAGAGAGGTGTAACAAATTTGTCCACAAGTTCATTAAAATTTATAATGTCAGGTGGTAGTCTAGAAAACCCCTCCATGGCTTGTCCTCCCAAGCTTCGTGGAAATAGTCGCATAAGGTAAGTATCATTGTGTGCGACTTCAAGACAAGCAGCGTTAAATTCCCTAATGTGGACCCTTGGATCACCCTTTCCTCGATATTTATCAAATTTTGGCACCTCAAATTTAGAGGGGAAAGGTATCGTGATCAAGGTTCTATCAAAAGGATATGGTGAAATATCCTCTAGGGAGTAATGCTTAGTTGATGCTCCTGTTTGCATGTCCATGAATTGTTGTTGTAGAGCTTGGATCTGTTGGGTCATTAAGCTCAAAACATCTGTAGAATTAGTGGTTTCTTTGCTTTTGTCTTCGGGTATTTCCTCATGTGTGCTTCCCTCAGGGTGTCTTTCTTCCTTAGATTCTTTTAGAGCTTCTACGTCAAAATCTTTAGGGAGCTTGACTCCTAGATGTGCTAGGTGTAGAAAGAATTTGGTAGGATCTTGGGCAAGTACTCTATCCATTAAGCGTTGAAATCTTTGATCTTGCTGCGTTTGAAGGACCTCTTCCATAGAGATTTCCTCATCACTTTCATGAGAGTTTGGGATAGTTTTCCTAGCCATTTCAATCTACTTTTGTTTTTGTAATCTTGTTAAGACCATGCAAGGTGATGAGAGATGGGATGGAATGAGTTTGAGCAAGGTGCTAGAATGTGACGAGATTTTAGCAAGGTTCTTCTTACATCTAGTTGGTGTCAAACAAGTTGGGTGAACAAAATGATAGTCGAAGTAAGGATGATAGAAATCTGTTTACTTGATATGGACTAGTCTTGCACAAGCCACTAGTGGAGTTTCGATAGAGAAGGATAAGTGATCCTTGATAGTGGAGACTCACTAGGTTTGTTTGAGGTTTTGATGTGATCAAGAATAGCTTGGTTCTAACCTTGTTGGATTTTGGAAGAATTTTGTAAGATTTTGGATGACAAAAAGTAGTTATGGTGTGGAAGAAGAGAGAAATGGTTGACTTGCATTATTTTAGTCAAATTTTTGAAAACTGAGACAGGTTTGAAATGGTTTTGAAAAGTTGACAGTTTTTCTCTTGGAAGGTATGGAATAGCTTTCTGTTTTGGATGCGCAGCAGTTAAATGCACTGGAGCAGAGTTCAAAAGTGCCATAAGTCAGATCAAATGTGCCAATCTAGTAATGTTTCAAATGCGCCACAACAGTGTTTAGATGCGCTAAAAGTCTAATCAAATGCGCTGCAAGTCGCCTCAAATGCGCAATTCTATTTTTTTTTTGAGTTGGTTTTTCAGAGTTTTTGGAAATTTTGACTTTCAATTATGGCAGACACAACAAACACATAGAAGTTTTCATGATTTTTATCTTTTGTTATTTTTTTGTATTTTTGGACTTTTTGACACAAAAACAAGTACACCCTAGGTTGGATAGGACAGTATTTGTTGAATCCTCTAGTTGTGCATACTCAAAGCGTGTAGCTCCAGGATCTGGTAGCACCGGCTCTCTCCACGGCACTCACTTCTCATGCATACTAGATCTAGGTTTCCTTAGGCTCGTACCCCCACCGAACCTTAGGATTGTCCATGCTACCTCTACTAAGAATCACATGAATCGAGGCCACTTCAAAGGCTCTGCCTTTTGTGTCAACAAATAGGGATTTTTGGTATACTAAACAAGTGGCTAAGTAGTCAAGGCAACCGTTCGAGTGGTTACACGTGCAGCGGCACTACTCTCTGTTATGGAGTCTCCCAGCCTCCAAGGGTTACGCCTTGGAGGGTTTTGGGGGAGGTTGGTCGTCAATGTAAGACAGCAACACTTGTTGCAGGAGGTTTTCACCTCAAGCACAATTTATTTTAAGTGGATTGGTAGGGCTTGGCTTTAGCTTGTTACCACTCAAGGTTGTTCCCACTTGGACAGGCGGGCATCCAAGGGCAGGCCCCTCTAAAGGTTATACAGATGGAATAACAAGTCTGGCATTCTGGTCACCCAATAAAGGGGAGAGCATAAGCCTATTGTCATTCAACAGTCACATAATACATTGATTAATCCAACCCTAGTTAAAAGAAAAAAAACTAAATGTGTTATCTACTTGGGCACTCACGCATTTGTTAACTTTGAAGTGTTTTTAAAGATAGCAATGTTCATTCCCATTTGTGAGATAGCAATATTCTAAACTAGGAAAGAAAGCAACAATGCAAAGACAGCAGTGATTTAGTTACTCTCCTCCTAGTTAAAGACTACGTGAGATTTGCATGCATGCATTTTTTTTTACTTTTTTCCCTTAATTAATCTTAGTGAGGTAACCAATGCAGCTAAATGATCTATTCCAGCCTCTAATCCTACAAGACAAAACATTAGAAGCAACCTGAAAAATCACTAGAAAATCTAAAAACCCTAATGAGAAATCAGATGCGCCGCTATGTAGTCTATATGCGCAGAAACAGAGCATGCAAGCGTCATTTTACAGATGCGCTAAGACAGAAGCATTGTTTTAACAAATGTGTCGTGATGCAGTATGAAAGCATCATTTCAGAATATGTATGCACAGGGATTATGCAGGCACCAGAACATGAAGCTTATGTGCCACCTAGGAGTATGGATGCGTCGTATTATCGCAGGCGTTGGAACAAAAAGCAAAAGTACCGGTCCAGAGAGTGTTTGCGCCAGAAGTATGTATGCACCATAACAGGAGGCAGACATGCTAGATCAGAGGATGTATGTGCCGAATGAACCTGTCAGAAGCCTGTATGACACATGTATGGAACCTATCACTAAGAAAACTCATATTTTTATTAGATTAGGGGCAAGGGCCCCACGGTGGGCGCCAAAATGTGATGGGTAAAACATGGGAATAATCAAATCAATAACAAACCCAAAACATCAATGGAATATGAAGGTAAAAAGGATTTAATAATAAAGAAGAGATACTTACAACCTTTACCTTACGCCTTCCATTGTTCGCCTTTTCTTTCTTGATCTTGATGGAGATGAAAATGGCCCTCAGGAAGCTTGCTTCCTTGCTTCAATTCCTCAAGATGACAAGGAGAAGTTGGCTCTAATACTTTATGTGTTAAAGATGATCTTGAACACACTATTGAAATGGATGATTGATGAAATGATATGCAATGGGGTGCCAATGGCACGCTATAGTTCCTGCAGCATAAGTTTACTTGAATGATGGATGGATAAAATAGAAGAAGAGGGTTGTATTTATAGACTTGTGTGAGAGGAGATCAATGGTGGAGAAGAAATGAAAAGATCAATAGAGGAGAATGTTTGACAGAACATGCATGAATAGAAGGACATGTGTCATTCAAAAAGAAGCTTTGTTGAGTTAACTGCTTTCTTGATGAGGATGAGTTAAATTGTTTTTCTTAAATTAGAGAAAAGTTTGCTTTAAAGTTGCTTTAACTCAGCTTTTGCTTTTGTATGACAAGAGGAATTTATTTTTAGAAGATATTGAAGATTTTCTAGAAGATAAGAAAGCATAATTAAATAAATAAATTTATTTAATTATTTGTAGATAATTTTGGAGAATAAATAGAATATTAATTATATTTTATTTTTGGAGATTTAAGATTTTTATTTAAATAAAATTGCATTTTATTTAAATTTGGAGGAATAAAAGATTTTAATTAAATAATTAAAATTATTTAATTATTTAGAAGAATGAAATTGATGTAGATGAAGTTTAATTAATCAAATAAATGTAATTTATTTAATTAAATGAGAGAAGATGAGTCAAATAAATAAATAAATTTATTTATTTATTGATAGAGGAACATGAAGGTGAAATAAATATTTAAAATATTTATTTAAGTAGAGTCATGTCATTTTTAGGTGTATACACCTGTATCTTCATTCTTTTCAAGTTTCTTCTGTATTATGAAAGATATAAGGGTTTCAAAAGTGAAAATGAGGGTTTGTAACTTTATTGTAGAAAACATACCTCTTTAATGGCTACTGCCTGTAGCTTATATTCTCTTTTTTTGACCTACCTCTCTGTAGATAAGAGATATGCAAGGGTTTCAAAAAATGTAACAAAGGTTTTGACATTTTTTGAAGGAAAAGGCCCCTTTTTAGTCACAACCATGACTATAGCTCTTCCTGTATCTATTCTTTCATTTTAACAAAGAATAATCATCTTCTTGGCCGTAGCTTCTGTATCTTGCTTTTCTTAACACCTTTCTTTAACTGTAACTTGAACATGCATTAGGGTTTGTATTTTTATTTGAAGAACAATCCTCCCAGCTATGGCCTGTAACAGCATACATTTCCTTATTTGTATTTTTGTAAAAAACCCATATGGGTTATTTTGTATTTGCTTTCTTTACCTTACTCTTGACTATACTTTATTTTGCAAAAATGATGATAAGGGTTTTATCATTCTTCTCCATTTCTTGGCATTTAATAGACTGTGGGTTTATATCATCTGGGTATACATGAAAGCATTTATAATCTTCTATATAGTATGAAAAACTGAGTCCTCCTTTATTCACTGTATCTCCTTATCATTCCTTCAACTGTACCTTCATTGCATGACATGAACCTGAACATGATGTGCTTCTTTGCTCCATGCTACCTCTTGTAGCTTTTTTTGTTCTCATTTCCTATGTGACATGAACATTTAGATCTGGTCTTTTCTATTCTACCTCTTGTAGCTTTTGCAATATATGACCTTGCTTTTTCATTTAGCATAAAAATGCTATGGCTATAGTTATTTCATTGTCTTTCTTTCTGTCAAATGTATTTCTACTTCATGCTGATGTTCATTTTGATACAGTCATGGGATTGTTGCTTTAGTAGCTTTCATGACTGTAATCACTTCTTTGATCACTGTACCTTCATACCTACATATCAATCTCTGATTATCCTGTAACATGTGATAAAAAATTTTGAACATGATTGATCTAGTTTTAACAAGCTGTTCCTTGAAGAGGGCATAGTTTATAGGAGCAACTGCTCCTCTTCACTTCTATGATGATAATTTCACTCCATTTGCAAGTTAACTATTCTGATGCATAATATCTCTTTGAATAATGGATTCTGTCTATTACAATTTGATATCCTTTTTGAATGAATAAGAAAGGAAACATGCTGGGCTCTACCCTTGTGGGAGCCACATTTTCTCCACATGTTTTAAAATGTCTTCAAATCAGTAACATTACATTTCCTATACCTGCACAGTGAACAAACAAGTTAGCAAAAAAAACATACCTCTTGAAGTTGATTGATCTTTATCATGATGATTTGATTTATTGCACATGTATGATTTGATCTATTCACATAAGATGCATAATGTCTGCAAGTTTATATGTCTGTTGATAAAAACATGTGATGATTTTAAATATCCAGAGCTTCTAATAGGGCTTTTCCCTAATTTTACAAGTACACTGTCATGATCAAGAGCTGAAGACAAGGGACACAAAGATCAGCTGTCAACTAAGGATATCAACCTTGCAAAAAGGCAGTGATGGCTATTTATCATTCTTATATGTTCCTTCTCTTTCCTTTTATCCTCAAATGTATAGCTTACACATGTTTGCATTGCTCAGTTTAGTCATTCCCATGGCTTGTGTGGGACGCATTTAAACATTTCTTTAAATATGATCAGTTATTTTACCTTATGCAAATGATTCATGTATGTTTACTTTTTTGAATCAAATTCATAGGATAGAATAACTGAATCTGATATGAAACATATGTTCAAAACATGATATGAAATGACAGCTTTATAAATACCTTTCTTTCTCACTAAATTGTGATTACTTGAATAATTCAATCATCTCATATTTGAAAGATAAAACTAGTTAAAACCTTCTGTCATTCATTGACTGTGTGGTCTCTTGTCATCAGATAACTTCACTTGTCAAGATGGTTTGATAGTCCTGATTGGACTGTCAGATTATCTTGACAAATGATCTTTGCTTGTCTCCTGCCAAGATTTCATACATTCACTGATTGATCATTACACTTCAAAAAAATTTCTTTTATTATTTTTGTGACAATTGCAATTCAATCTACCTAAATTAGGTGTGAACATAATTTAGTAACATTTACAACACCCTTTTTATTGGGTCTTTGCATTGAAAATTTGTGAAAAATTGCATATTTTAGTGTATTTTCACTATGTTTTGACTTGTCATCACCCTAGGTTTGCATCAAAAGTGTGTTGTGAAGGATATTCTTGCTTTATTAGATTGATATCAGACATATTATTTTCTTCCATTGATCAATTTCCTTACAACACCTTTTCTTTCACTTATTTGCATTTAAAAAAAGTTGAAAAATCAAGCATTTTAGGCCATTTTTGCATATAGTTTTGCATTTACTTTTTGCATCCATATCAAAAATCATTTAAATCTGATCTTGCATACACTTGATAGAACATGTTTGACGTCATCTTATCATATTTTTTGAAATCTTGCATTATCTTACATTCACATTGTTGTCTCAACATAAAAACTTGAATACACCTTTGAGAAAACTTGCAAATTTGCCCTGTTGTGATTACATTACTTCACTTTAACACTTTGGTTTGTTGTGGATCTTGTGTGTGTCCTTTAGAACCTTTTTTATCCCTCAAACAAGTGTTTAAAATTTGAACTAATCTCGCATCTAAGGTACCTTTGAAATCTTTTATGTTAGCATCATGGATACTTCTTGTTATTCATCTTTGGAAACATTATTTTCACAGTTTAGTAGTGATGACTTCAATATGTTAGATGAAGCCCTAGATGACTTTATCTCTATTGGACATTCCACTACTACTCCTATTGCTAATACATGTGATGATAACTTAGGTTTACCCTATGATTCTTCTCCCAAAGTCGTTCCTCCTTATGAGAACACTTTGATGCAAGAGGATGATTTCATTGATACATCTCTTAACATCATACCACCATCTCTTCATTCCAATGCTCTCCCTAGCCAAGATGATGCATTAGTGAATGAAGAGCTCCCACCACCTCTTTATTACAATGCTCTCTCTGGCCAAGGTGAAGCATTGGTGAATAAAGAAGCCTCTCCAACCAAGAACATTCCATGGGTAGACAATGAGCTTTAATCTAACAACAATAAAAAATCTCTCCCTATCATAGTGCATGAAACCTCTATGGATCATACTATCAATCTTCGGACTCCTTTAGTGGAATATTCAAGTACTTTGGACGTTACCAAGGAAGTAGAGATCCTTGATCCCCTTCCTTTGGGTGAATGTGTAGGTCCCTTAGATATCACTAAGGATGTGAAAAACTTGATTGCATATTCTTTGAGCTCCACTAGAGATACAATCACCAACAATTATCCTCACAACACTTCACCTTCCCTTCATCCCTATGCTCTCTCTTCAAAATATGTAGCACTAGTGGATGAAGAAAGGTCTCTCACATTAAAACCCTTATCGATGGATGTTGAGGACACTAAAAACAAATCAATTCTTCCACCTCCTAAGAGGATAGTGAACAAGTGTATTTCTCCCTACCCAAGCCACACTCGTTGTAGTACCTGTTCTAGTTACTCTCAAGGGTGGCCTCCTCCTAGATTTGAATAATCTTAACATTGGGAAGTATCAGGTAAGTATTTCTAACCCTTTACCTATGTGTTGTGTTTCCCCCATGATGTGTTATGTGTTGTTTAGGCCTCCTGGTGTGACCCTCGATTCTCTTGTAAGGTCCATCATAGGAGACTGCCTCTATTGTGACCTTCTTCTGTTTGTATCATCATTCTTCTACATTGTTTCTCCTCTATTTTCACTGTTGTGTGTTGTGTCTTACTGGCATAGCGTTGCAGTTGGTGACTTGGGGGCACCCTCCTATGTGACTGTCCCTACGACACTTGTTTCTCCTCTCTTGATTTATTGTTTCCCTTCCTCTATTGTTCTATCTAGTGGGAAGATGACGAAAAACATTTGATACTGATGCGGACCTAGTGTCCCTTTAGTGAGAAATAAAAAATTAGACTTAGTTCCTACATGACGATGGGGTTGATATATATTATTCGACGCTTGGCTAGTAGAATCACTTCATGTGATCTTGATGTTGTCTTATTGTACTTACAAACCATAACAATAATGCTGCTCCGTGCACTTTATTTATCTTTGAATCTCACCTTGGTTACACTTAGTTTTAAGATTTCTATGGTATAGCCCCACGGTTATACTCGGTCTCTGAATTCATAGTATAAACTCAGCTCTCTATGTGAATGATCATATGCATTGTTGTTTATCATGATTATATGGACACTAACACTTTTCTTGCAAGAATGTGTTTGTGGGAATATTTGGTGATCGTAAAGTACATGTCACCTCCGGGGGGCATGGGCTTTGCGAGAGCTTGTGTTCCCTTTTGTGTTTTCTTCCTACCTTAACGTGCTTGATATCGTGACATGATATCAACCACCTTAAGGTGGGGGCATATATAAGGTAAGTTGTATGTTTTAGATGTTAGTAAAGTGTGTTTGTTCTCAAGTGCAGTCTTAAAGATTGGTGGCGATGAGTACCTCCTGCACTCTAAGGTTTGTTTAAAATCAACTTGCAATCATTTAAGCCCTCTACAAAGGTAGGATATTGCGTATATCATTTTTATCTTAAGCCCTCTACAGAGGCAGGGATGGTGTATTTCTCGTGGAGAGTGCACATCTTGTCATTTTCAAAAAGTCCTCTGCAGAGGCGAGGAATGGTTCTGTGACTAACTCAACCCTTAAGTGTGTCTTCGGCGATTGTTGTGGCGAAGCCCAATAGTCAGTGTGTGCCTGTAATGTGCCAACACTCCATCACTTGTCTGTCATGTTTGCTCTGTGTCTTCCAAGTGTGTGTGTATTGCGTGTTTGTTCTCAAGCATAGTCTTAAAGACCGGTGGCGATGAGTCCCTCCTATGCTTTGGGATTTGTATGGCGTGCTTGATTTGTTTTGCGTGTTTGTTTCTCCATATGCAATCTTAAAGACCAGTGGTGATGAGTCCCTCCTGCATTATGGGTGGTGTGTTTACTTTTCTTGTACTTGCATCTGCATTTCATATATGAGAAAAAGAAAAGAAAAAGAGAGTCATCTTTGTCTTCACTGCATTCACTGTGTTTTGCGTGTCTTCAATGTTGTCTTCTTTGTGTCTTGCATGACTGTAACTATCTTCTATGTGTTTTGCGTGCCTGTTATTGTCTTCTTTGTGATTGGTGTGTCTTCTCTGTGCTTGGCGTGTTTACTGTGTTTGTTGACCGTACTTTAATGCATGTATTGGCCTTGTGTTCATACATACATTAAAGTGGGGGCTAAATGTTATGTCAGAAAAAGTAACCTTGGGGGCTTTTTCCTATTAAGGTTTAGTTCTTGGGTCCTTAGTATGCATTTAGAGCATCTTGCATAATTTTGATGACTCCCGATGAGAAAACCTTGAAGTTTCATGGCAAATAGGACTTAGGGGATGCACTTAACATAAATCATGACTGAAATAGGAGGGAGGACTTGGGTGCCCATGCCCTAGTCCTGCCCTATTTTAGGTCAGGACCAATTTCAAAGTGTCAGTTTATGACCATTATTTAGGTCCTATGCCGACACGATAAGTTTGAATTACGAAATTCTTAGTGAGAATGTTTGTAGTTTCATATATAAGCATGACTAGTGATTCATTTGTAAATTAGATGGACATTACGAACTTGTGGCTTATGTGAAAGTGATTCAAGGCATTCATTGTGTGGCAGAGAAGAATTTGTGTTGTTCTTGTGTTTGTATTTGCAGATTTGGCATCCATCTCCTCATAGCATGAAGAGCATCTTCCTTCCATGAGATCTTCACTACAAGGTGATATCAATTGTGTTTTCTATCATTTATCATTTGTATTTTTGCCTCTATCCCATAGGGATACGCACTCTTTATCTGACAATGGTGTTCAAAAGACTTAAATGTCTCTCCATGGCTTGATTGAGGCAAGCCTCTAAACACCACAACCCCTAACCCATTTTTTCATGATTGCAAGTTACAGGTTGCGAAAGCAAAAGAAGTGGAGTTGCAAGGGAGCAGTGCAGACTGTCAGAATTGTAGATCAGAGAAGAAACCAGGGACCTGGACTCGGGCGCCTACTCATTAGTCCTTTGAATCCTGCAACTGGAAAATATTCAGAACAACAGGAACATGTTGCAGATAACGTTTCCCAAATCCTAACAAAAATTGTGGCACTAGACTAGGGTGCCTACTCATTAGTCCCCAACTTTTCTAGACACCAAACTTTGAAATCTGGTATGCATTTGATATCTCTGTGTGTGATCATTTTCTGTAATTTATCTGTTTGTTTACGAATTTATGAAATTAGGGTTTTGAGCATAATTGGGCTTAATTGAACAACAAAATCATACAATTCTAATCTTCCCTTATGTTCCAAGTGATAGATGGTCTATAGTAGGTTCCTCTACTTGGCTGAAAGTCCTTGAATGTTTAGTGGTGAAAGGAGGATTAACACAAACTATCAAAATCAACCCTAAACAAATCCTCTTCATTTTTCACTTTAAACAAGTCTATTTATGTCCTTGACTATATTTGCTATCACAATTAAAACATAACCCTTTTGGTCTCTTCTCTTCAATTTATTGTGGTGTCAATCTAGTAGGCTGAGGAAGTGATTGTGTAGAAGTGCTTTTATCTCTTATGTATGATGTTGGCCACAAACAAATTTCTCCATTATTTTCTTGATATCACTTGACATAGCCAACCTTTACAATCGTTCTGACATAATTAACAAGATTTCCTCCTTAATCTTGTTGGTTTCTTTCTAAATGTGTTAAAAAATATATTCATTTTTTTATGAACCATCTCCTCATTTTCCACATCCTCATTGCTTGGAGAGTTTCCAAGTGTGACAACATTATTTTTGTCTCTAGTTGTAGGTCTTACCATGATGGAAAAAATAATTTTGGAATAAATCACACAAAACAAATCCAATTGATCTAGAATGTTTATTGTAACTTACTAGGGCCTAGATCTCACTTCTTAGAAAAAAATCTCCAAGAAATTCATTAATTTGCAGTCTTGAGAGTGGAATTTGTGTAAACCCTAATTTAAAAATAGCTTCCTCAAATCTGATTCAAATGACCTCAAGCCTAGAGTGTAGTAGCTTCAATATGTTCTCAAAAAACCCATTAAGAATCTTGAAAAGATTCACCAAAATGAGAGAGAAATGTGCTTCCCAAAATCACCTCCAAAATAAATTAAAAAATTGCCTTATTGTTTTGCCTTCACGGTGCCAAGATCATGCTTTGATACCACTTGTAATGAAACAACTTACACAATAGAAGAATATAATAGGAAATATGATGAAAATACTTGATAATAATATGTCACTTCAAGGAGGAAACCTCCAAAACTCTCCAATGAATAACACAATTCGCAATATGATGATAATGACTAACCTATACCTCATATATATACCATACTCAAGCCTTAGATATCACCCAGGCTGACTTAGATACTAAAATGTATCACCTAGGTTGACCTAAATACCTATATAAGACTATATCAACGATTATATAACTTAATTAAGAGTTAAGGTAGCCACAAGTCAACTACTCATAACCCTATACCAATGTAAGATTAAGGGCGTAGCACATTGAGTGTGAATACTCAATAGAGGAATTTGGAAGACTTGTCTTTGTTTTGTTTTATGAGTTTTGAACATTGTTTGCCTCGTGATGAAATCAAGGGCTTTCTCTTTGTTGAATGTTGTGTTGTGTGCCTCGTGATGAAATTGAGGGATTCCTTCTTTGTTTGTATTTTCACAGTTTGATGAGTTTCTAAATGTAACTTTTCTTTTGTGTTTTTCCCAATTTTGAAATATCATCTAACTACTACTTTTCTAAAAATAAATTTTTTTATGAATGCAAATCCAAAATGACTTAAATTCCTAAATGCAATTTTCTATTATTTTGGAAGGACCTTTTTGTGTTTTTATTTTGAATGTGAATTATTCTAATGAAAGTAAAATACATCTATTCTACCACAACATGAAATGAAGTTTAGATCTAGTAAAGCAATTAATTTTAATATAGAACCAAGAGAAAATAAGAATTTTACTTTCCCAAGGGTAAGAGAATTTGCTAATTACTAATCTAAAGTAGATTTTCAAAGAAAATACGAACCTATAAATGAATGATAGGTGTCAGTTCTAGGCTTGTGTCCTCAAAGATCCAATATCATTTATCTTCTCCTATGTAGCAATAGGGTCCTCCACTTGATGATAGAAAAGAAGATAGGGATGTGAGGGAAATTAGGAACTGATTGAAGCTTTTCAGATTGGGATAACAAAAAGCAAAATTCTCTTGAAGTCTTGTGTGAGCATAAAAATGCTATGGGGGATACAATACAAATAAGATAATTATCCTCCTCTAAAACAAGAGAGGAGTGAGGTATTTATAGCTTGGAAAGCCACACCAAAGGTGGGGCTAATTGGGAGATAACTATAGAATTAATTGGGAGATCACAGAGGCTAATGGGGAGAAGATAAGAGACTAATTGAGAGATCATTAGGGATAGATTGAGAGTGAACAAAGATTGATTGAGAGAAGAGAAATAGTTAGGGGGAGTGGTGGTTTAGTCAAACAAGAGAGAACTCTCAATCAGAAATGAAAATACAAGTAAATTGGGTAGAACTAAAAGAAATCACACATGCCAAAAGACAACAAGGTCACCCCTTTTGAGAGCAGGGTCACCCTTTTTCCAAGGCAAGTCACTCGGGTGACCCTATAACTTAAGGACAGGTCACCTAGATGACCCTCCAATTAAGGATCTACAAAAGGTTCTTTGAAAAGAATAAGGTTTTGGAGCTTAGTTTGGAGGTTGGAAAAGATGGTCAAGGGGATAAATAGGCTAGAGGATTGATCATCAAGTGTGAAAATGCCGAGAGAATTGTAATTCACACCTTTGAGGGTTGTGAGTTGGACCGCCAAATCATCATCGGGCTGTCATGTTGGCTCGTGCACTTTTTTGGTGCTTATAACCTCAGGGTCCTTATTTATGTGTACTTGATATTTGCTTTTCAATCCTCTATGTCTAATGATGGGGTATGGTCAAAGTCCTTGCTATCCTCTTCCAATATTTGACATACTATATTTTGAGAATTATCCCCAACAACCTTGTGACTCTTACCACTGTTGTCCTTATCCTCAACATTCATGAATAAAGTTTTAATTTCATTAGAGTTTTGTGCACCATACACTCATTGAACCCTTTCTTATATAATGATAGTATCTTGGAAGATTACTAATCTCATGATATGTAAAGTGTTATAAAGATTTGGTTGTGCTAACTAGAAAGTGAATATGCTTATAAATTGGTTTTTATTTCATCCTAATCCTTGGTCTAATGATGTGTTTCAACTATGATATACCATGCTTTGGCCCATGTGCTGAGAGTTAGATAAAATTCATGTACCTAGAGTTGGAGTGATAGTTCCTGCTTACCTACTTCCCAAATTTATGAGGAATCTACAAATGGAGTTGTGGGTCTCATTCCATGCTATATGGTGGAATTCCCTTGTTTTGATTAGTTCATGCAAATATTACAACCACAACTTCCTTAGCTTGCTTCTATGTAGAGAACTTTTGTTTATCTATAATGCACCATCGAGTTACCACACTCTTCAAAATATATATCAGTGTATCAACTTGTTTGTGCTCCTTTGATAGAAATTTTTCCAAGTCTTGTATGAGGGGGTCAACTTTCTTAACACCATCATATCTTAGTAGTTTTTCTAATTGTCCCCAACTTATACACAAAATAATTTAATAGACTAACCCTTGATGTTTGGATCCCATCATTGAGATTGTTTAATTGACTCTATGCTGAGACATAAGGAACTTGGGTTAGTTGTTGAACTTGTCGAGCTCTGATCCCTAAACATTAGTATTTAGATCCATTGTGCATTCCTTGATCCCATCTATGGCTATCATGTCATGTAGTTGAAAAGAAAGTTTGTGCACTAATCTAATTGCAAGCATTGGTCTCAAGGATGAAGGTCACTCCCACATCACATGGAAAAGACATAAATTCTATTGATGTTATTGTCTATTTCCATTGTCTTAATGTAAGTTGGTCATTGATCCACATCCAAGAGGATCATTACTGGGTGCTCATCATTCTCATAGCTTATGCACCTCTTCATAAACCACATATTTGTGTTGTTCATATAACACCAAGTTAACCTAATAATATGGGGCAGTTATCTTTATATGGAAGTTCTATTAACTCAAAGTCCCCTTTGAACTTGGTCCCCAAATTATATTGACCTCTACATTATGAATGACTCCAAAAGTCCATGCCCTAGTATTATTTTCCAAAAATAATGCAATTCCCCTTATGTTGCTGCGCTTTATTGATAAGGACAATTACAACTAATTAAATACAATATTCGATTATTAGGTCATTTAGTTCATGTTCATTTTGTAACACCCTGCATCGTTTGACTATTTTCTTGTCAAATTGGAAGACAATATTGAAATTCCCCAAACCTTCTTTCATCACACTGCGCACCCAAATAAATTTTGCCTCTCTATCATCTGGAATCAGCTGTGTAGGCAAAAGTTTAGTTATCACATCAACATTCTTTTCTAAGGGTCTGCAATATCACTCTTCAATACTTAGCCAAATTAAAGTGTATGCAAACATTAATGGCAATGTGATGAGAGTATACATCACAGACCAACACAAGTATCAAAATCTGGCTTTTTGGCTGCAACGCTAGCAAAGATGTTTTCTATATTGTGTCCTCTTTCTTCAATATCTCGTTTCAATTGATCCTACTTATACATAATGAAACTTAATATCAAAGCTGGGTTTAATCCCATTGTTTATGAGAATTTAGTTAATCCTTAACAGTAGATCTCAATTTCCAATACAAACTTGACTTTGTCACTTAGCCCAAGTGTACTGAAGATCTTATCTCCGCGTTAATGATGACAGGATAGGACACACTTATTCTGGTGCATTTAAAAACGACATAGCTGACTCGTAAATTGTCTTTTTTATGAGAGCTGGACCTCCCTCCTTGTAAAGGGCAATATCACCCATCACCCATGTGTTGCCTGAGGATCTACGACCACAAAATTTATGAGAGGATGTGACAGAAGTAGTCGGAGGTGAGAAGAATGGCATCAATGCAGACATGTTTTGTCACTTTTCCTCTGGACCGCATTGGGGCATTAAAGTCCACACACTCAGTATACTGGACTCCTCTTCTTGCTCTCGAGTTGGGGGGACCTCTCAATTGCCTAGGAACCAAGGCATCACCTTGGTATGTGGTGTGAATAGACATCGCTTTCACTCTACTTAAAGACCATGTATTTCAATGGTCAAACAGTCAATAGCGATTTCACACCTCATTCACAACAAAATGTGGTAAATATTTGTCCTATTCTTATTGAATTGACCTTTGACTATATGAAGTGGATGATATTTAAGAATAGCCCGTTGCTTCACAATCCATTACCATAAGAAAAAAGTTAGCGTATTTATAGAGGCATTAGGGGAGAGGACCCAGTAGTGGTGCACCCTAACTTCACGCCCCTCAAAATCATACGTGGCAATTTCAAATCACTCCAAAATTTTTGCAGTAGCTTACTTGGCAATGCCCCTGCTTATAACTAAGGTTTCAAGGCCACATCATCAAATATGATGCCACATTAGCATGCCTTTTGTTGAGGTGTCAAATAGTTCCCAAAAAAAAAGGGTGGACCAATAGGTGTGCATTAAGTCATGTTTTGTTGGTGGGCTGATGTGGCATAACATGATTGGTTGCTTTTTAAATCTAAAGGGCACATTTCATTCAATTATTAGTACTTATAGTAACACTAACAACCTTAAAGTCACAACTACTAGTACTAAACTTCAAAAAAATTAAAATTTGGGCCTTAAATGCACATATACTATCTCAACCATTGGAACTATCTCACCTATTGGGTCTTTTCGCCTAGGACTCTCCTAGATTATGCATAATGGATTGAGCCCTTGGAAATGTTCGACACTGTAGCACTTCATAAATTACAATTTATGATATGTGATACTACATTTATGAACTTCTCAAGGCACTAGAATACTACCACTCCTAGGGGATTGTGCATCGTGATGTTAAGCCACAATATGTAATGATAAACCATCAACATCTTATAGATTATGGTCTTGCAGAATTCTACCATCCAAGAAAGGAGTATAATGTTTTTGATAAGAGGTAAAGAGGGGTTTTTTGAAAGGGCCTAACTCTTTTACAATCTCAAATAGAGTAGGACAACTATGCAATAGCACGACAGCACAAAAACAACCACATTACAACAAGAACTAAAAAACCAGCAAAGATCGACCACAAATTGAGGTAGCATCCAAACATCAGCAAACTAATAGTAGCCCAGCTACAAGGCCAGCACTCAAAAAGAAGGGGCAAACAATCAAGGTGGTTTAAAAACAAAACTCTCTATGGGGCAAGGAGCTTCCCCATCCATATGAACCATACTACCAATAATGTGCTTAGAAAGTAGTATAATGTTGAGGTCGCATGGAATTGAGTATTATTTTATCTTGTGTTCATTTATGTGTTATTTTTAAAAATTAATTTTACTAGATAGTGTTGCAAGGTGTGTGCCCTTGGTCTCCTTGTGTTGTGTAGCGCAACACTTGGGTTCGTGACAAGGCTTAACTACCTCTCATGGATTCATTAACTCTAGCAGTTGTATCGAACATTAATAGGTCAATCTTTTGGTGCAACAGTAATCATTTTCCCAACAATTGGCACAAGAGCCTGGGTCATGGGTTCGAACCCCTCGCTTGCATTTGGGGAGGGGTGGTTGCAAGGTGTGCACCCTTGGTCTCCTTTTGTTGTGCAGCGCAGCACTTGGGTTCGTGACAAGGCTTAACCACCTCCCGTGGATTCATTAACTCTAGCGGTTGCATCAGGCATTAATAGGTTGATCTTTTGGTGCAACGACTATCATCTTTCCAGCAGATAGTAATAATAATATTATTACATAATTTAACTGAATTTTATGACAAGATTGTATACATCATCAAAATAAATTACAATTAAAATTGAAATAGTAAACATCTGAGACATGGAGTCATTAAATTAGTCAAGGAGGAACAATTAAATTAGATATTCGCTTCAAGAGAACTACATGAACTTGATTCTGTGTGTGCAGATATAGGCATGCCATTGGACACTTTGGTCTAATGGAGTCAACTATTTATACCTATTTTATCTCATGTGCACAAGAAACTTGGCTCATCATCAAACTGTAAATAACTCTCTTGTAAGATAAGTTGGATATGGTTCATGATTGATTGGGCACTTTCAAAATTGAAAACGGGTCAAGAGGGTTTGATTATATTCTATTGTATTAAGTTAATAATATGGTATAATCTACGAAAATGACTATTGAACCTAACTCACAATCAAATCCTAATTGTGTAAGTATGGGGAGTTCATAAATTTGATTTATCATCACCTTCATTATAAATTAATTTCATCATCACCATAACCCTAAATCTTTAATGGGGATTGATGATAATATACTAAATAGATTGTCATGTGTACAACTAAAATATCTAATTGGATGAACCCTAAACCTAAACTTACATGAAAGAATGGAAGTGTTGATAACATGAATATGATAACCATAAACCTATGATGTCCAATATAACTTAACAAATGATACTAAATATGCATAAATTAAAATTGAGTTTAGTGTTGAAATTTGATATTAGAGTATTGTTTGATTGTTTAGACCATGGACTTCACATATTGACATTAGTATGTTTCATTGAGCTTCAATATCTTGAATTGGTTGAAATAAGTGGTTTTAAGGAAAAGAAGCGTGAAACTTTATATATATTGGAATGCTTATGAGTCATCATTGTGGTTGGATGATTAGGTAGGAATTATAGTTACATTTTTAAGGATAGATTAATTGTGAATAGATGGTACTAGGTGTATTAGAGGGTTTGGGAAACCCTAATTTATTCATGCACAAGGGTGTGCAAATATACAAGGTTATGTTAGTTATAATGAATGGACAGATTGAGTCCTTAAAGTGAGAAAAGTTTTTACAACTAGATTCAATAAAGGTAGGTGTATATTCAAAATAAATGAGTGATAATATGTTGCCATTGTTTTTGATGACATATCAAATTGTAATCTTGTATGGTGAAAACATTGTAAGATTTGATATTAAAAACTTTGGTTTAGTAAGGAATTTTATTGGATTAGATAACAATTATTATGAACCTTATTTAATTAATTAATGGATTGATTCATTTAAATATACCATTGTATACAACATGTTAGTGGATTTAATTGAATTAGTATCTAATTCTAGGTGAGGGAAGCTTATTTTAGTGAGTCTATCAATCCATTAACATATACCATTGACAAATTGTAATAAACTATAAGATTACTATATTAGTATAATGTAACTTGAGAGCTGCTTTAAAATTGGTTACATCTTCAATTTTATTAGACTAGATTTTATATATAAAATGGTTATTGTGGGATGGTATGATTTGCTTATGTGACTAAAGAAACCTAATTTATTAAAAGAAAGTTAGGAATCCCATGACATAAAGGCTATTTGAACATTTACTATAGGATGATTGATACAAATAAGATGATAAAAGAACTAACATTATTTTATAAGGTAAGATCTTTGAGTATGATATTTTATGCACGATAGATTTATATTATTAGGAGAAATGTGGATTTAGTATGAGAAGAATGTCTAGCTATAGTAAATGAGAATGTTTGGATAAACTATAGAATGGTTCCTTGATGGTGTTGTTTATGGAATTTAATTGAGGATTAGTGGTTGAATGTAAACCTTGCTTATTACTTAAAGATAATCAAGGATTTCAATGTCAAGTAGTAGCAAAAGTTATCATGGTTAATTATGGTTTGAGAATTTTCAAGGGAATTTGGAGTGTGCTTTATAATTATAAATTGAAAATGTGACAACACTCAATAAATAAAAATTGATAATTAAAATATTGACATCACAGAAGCTATTACATGTAGTAGAGGAATAAAATAGTTGTAAAGGACCTAATGGCATAATTAATTTAGGGCATTAAGGAATTAACATGTGCTTGTTAAAAACTATCTATAACTAAGAGAGATGAACATAATAATTAAGAATTTTAGTAGTGAAGTGAAATCATCAATGTTCTAGTATTATATTGAAATGAATATATAATAGCAACCATGAATGCTTGATGAATGAAAATGAATGATTGATAAGAAGAATGATTATGTAGTGGTGAAAATTGCATACATCTTCCCTAATATTTTGGGCCAACTTCAATTAGGGTGTCCCTAATGCACTGAAAAATCTACCATTAGCATGCTCTTGTGTGAATTGGGCTCATGGAATCACCCTATCACCATCACTCATATCCAAAGAGTGATCCTAATCCCTAGATCCCCCATTCACTAACCTAGATCAAATTCATAGGTGTAGACTTGGCCTAGGTCAATTTTGTAGTCATGGATTTATATACTAATTTAAATTAAATCCTATCAAATCCCTCCCACTAGCTATTGTGGGCTGACCTAGCACATGTTTGTGTTGAATTGTGTGCTATGTTGTTGTATTTAAAGATATTCACTCATTCATTTGAAATGACCAAGGATTAACTAAAGAGAATTATCATAGAGCATTCATGATACATGACATAGCAACATTATCAAAGAATTACATTAGTGGGGAATTAGCATACATCATCGTAGTCCCATTGCACACTTTCTAGTTATCCTCAGTAATTGTTCCAAAGTTATTAAATTTCTATTTTAGGGGCCTAATTGAGCAAATTCAGCAAAGATGTTTTTGAACATTACTAGTCTTCACTGAGATTTAGAAATTAGAAGATCAAGATGAATAAATTCAAACAATTTAAATTCTATCAATTCATTCCAATGAGTATAGGTTTAGGTCTATATTCCAATTCGTTTCCCCAAACATGGATATGAACCAGATCAATTCATAACTAATTTGGAGATTATGATACACTTGTCCAATCAAGTCCTAAAATTATAACATTATCATGAATCAATATTTGGCATCTTTAGCATTACTTTTCCATCACCATGTAATCTAGCTAACCATCACATTTATATTCATTTAATTTTCACAATTGTATCTACATTTATTATTTTGAGTCCCAACTTATTTATCTAGGTTGATCATTTATTTATAATATTTATTTATTTAATTATCTTGGATATTTTATAAGTGTGATGTATTCCCTTACATTTTTGGTGAACCTTAAGACTTTATTACATCATCCAAGGTTTTGGCCTTAGGTTTTACCCTTGCTTTATTGATCTTTTCAAATCTAATTTTTTTATTACATATTCTACTTTTAGATCCCATTAGGGTCTGGATTCAATTTTGTTTAGCTTCATACCTATACCTTCCTTTATGATTTTATACTTCATTATGTGATTTTGCTTTACTCCACCCTACCTACCCTTAGATTTCATCTCTAGGGTTCCATGTGTTGATTTATTTTGATTTGTTTGTTTATTTGATTTTATATTAGACCTTACATCTCATCTATATCAGTTGGAATTCATGGTTTTGTGACATTTTCATGCCAAGATATTATCCACATTCTCACATCCCTTAAAAATAATCCCTTGTTTGAATCCACAAATAGCCCAATTTACTAAGAAAGGTGTTCCCAATGATGTTCCCATAAGCACTACTATTTTTACCACTATTGTTGAGAATGAGGTTGAAGATTATGATCATCAAGCACATTTGGAACAACAACAATTTTTCTATGAGCTTGCTAGTTTAGTTGAAGCAAATAATCCTAAAATTTTGGTTCAAGTTATAATCCCCATAGTTTACCATGGACAAACGCAAAAAATGCAACTAATAGTTTTTTTGAAATCAAATACATTGCACCAATGATAATGCAACATGAACACAATAGGTATCATCCCCATGTGTAGAAGATTCACATTGGTGATCACACAAGAATGGGAAGAGATAAAATAACAAGAAGAAAGGATAGGAAGCACACATTACCATGTGACACACCCTACACTATAGAAGGAAGAGCTAAAATCAAGGTGTAGGCACCAATGAGTGTGGCACCCAAAGGAATATCACCATCAAGGGTAGTCCACTCCATAAGAGTTATAGATAAAAAGGTGAAGGACAAAGCCCTCTAAAAACTAACTAAGAGAATAACAAAGTGATACAATCAAATTAAGCACATAATTTATTCTTTCTTTTATCTACACTAACCATGTCAATTATAAAAAACATATGTTCATTTACCTATGCTAACCTTTCAAAGGAAAGCATTGAAACAAGGAAAGGACATTTAATCATATAGGAGTGAATTATATTTCATAATACACTATTTATTCTTCAATCATTGAAAGTAGATTCAATAAGAATAATAAATATTGCTTTCATTAGCCATTCTAAAGCATATGATGAATTCCTTCCAACACTAAAAATGTTACGGTAAAAATAAAGGGGCGAGAGGAGAGAGAGAGAGAGAGAGAGAGAGAGAGAGAGAGAGAGAGAGAGAGAGAGAGAGAGAGAGAAGAGAGAGAGAGAGAGAGAGAGAGAGAGAGAGAGAGAGAGAGAGAGAGAGAGAGAGAGAGAGAGAGAGAGAGAGAGAGAGAGAGAGAGAGAGAGAGAGAGAGAGAGAGAGAGAGAGAGAGAGAGAGAGAGAGAGAGGAGAGAGAGAGAGAGAGAGAGAGAGAGAGAGAGAGAGAGAGAGAGAGAGAGAGAGAGAGAGAGAGAGAGAGAGAGAGAGAGAGAGAGAGAGAGAGAGAGAGAGAGAGAGAGAGAGAGAGAGAGAGTAATGTTGCATTTTTTCCAAACATACAATGAAAAATGTAGAACTGGCATTTCAAGCATTAGATCATTTAAGTCATAGTCTACTCATTTCTCTTTGATCATCAACTTCTAGTCATATAAGGTGGCCAAGTGAAGACAAGAAAGCATGTAAAATTGCATTGTAAATCAAGGTTGGTTCAAACCACAACCTTTTCCAAACGTACTATCTCTAACACTTCTAAAATGCACAATTTACTCTCTAGACCGATGCATTTTTGGCAGAAAGTCATGTTTTGACTACAAGTTGCCAAAAACTATGCTAGTATGTTGTCTGATAGTAGGTTTCTAGGAAATCTTACAATCTATCATACTAAAATACCATGGATTTTTATAAATTATGTTGTCTAAAACACTATGGGACTACAAGTTTTTCCAAAAAACCCACTTAAACAATTTTTTGACTTAAGTTCACATTTATCCAAGTTCAAGGTCTACAATTTTACAAGTTACAAAATGTTCTAGAGACTAAATTAAGTTCATTCATTCCAAATAAACCAACATTACACAAATTTAACCATGTCCATGTATTTTCCAACATTTCCCTATCTCAACATACATTTCTAGAATTACATGTTTTTCTCAAATTTACAATGAGGACAAGATCCCAATCTTTCATTAGATTTATATATTGAAAAAGTACAATACAAGCTTTCCTTCTTTTACAAATTTCACACATCTATTATAGGAGTAAATCACAAGTCTTAAAGTCTCCCAAATAAAATCTTCACATATCCCAAGATGATCTTCGAGCTCCACAAAAGTATTATGGCCAATAAGAGATACCTACCCTCCTAGCCATACAATGAACTCAACCATCAACCTCTTAGCTAGGAGAATTATCCATAGAACTAGGAACACACACACACACACATTTAAATGTAACATGTGGTTGAAATAATAATGAACATAAAAATGTTAGAATCAAAAACCACTATGAACCAAATCCTTGGTTGTCTTTTTGGAGGAATTGAGAGGGATTAAATCCCATCGAGAATCATGAGTCTTGGTTCTCTAACCCATTGTAGAACTAGTAACTTGGGTCTCTAATCCTTTAGAATAAACAACCATTTCCAAATACCATCACAAACATAATCACCAATATTCATTTCCATCATAACCAAAACTACCCAACTTCAATATGATTTATCTCTCCAAAGCAACAATAATAATATCAAATCCCCCGGTCTCTACAAAATAATAAGTTAAGAGGAAATCATGGGGGAGGTTTCCCATACAACTTTCTCCATGATTCCCAATGCTTTCCATGGAGATTTGTGTGACTCTCTAACCCTGTTTGCACTAGCTTACCCTAATAACTTGTAGGGAGAGCCAAAACTAAGGGATGAACTCCAAAATCAATATAAAATATGCATTATAAAACAATGAGAAACTTCACAAGAAATATCCTACAAAACTACACCAATACTTACAAAAATTACACATTTTAAACTCCATACTCCTTTCTACATTTACAAAACTCAAATTCAAAATTTCATTTCCACATAGAGACATCAAGAATACATTAATTTCTTCTTTGAAAAAATACACCTTAAAAATAAAACACAAGAACTAGAAGGTAAAATGAATGGTTGACCCCTTCCCAAGCCAAGGGAAGATATTTAAAAGGGAGTGCCGTGTCACTTCCCTCCATCCAATAGGATGGATTCATGTGGCAACCCCACAACTCAAGCAACAATTCTCTTACAAAACCCATTAATTCACCATACCTCCAAGTCAACCCACATGGGCTCACCATACCCCAAGCATGGTGGAGTGGAGTGTACTCCACTTGTTAATCAATTTGGAAACAAATGGGTTGACTTGAATACTCTCACTCAAGCTCCCCATGCCTAATTAAATGCATGCTCTTAACAAAGGTCTAAATGGGTATCCAACTCTTCTAAAACACTAAAACATGCATTTACAAATACCCTACCCAAAGGTACTTGACCTACAAACTCAATAAGGACATGAAAATACAAAGTAAACTTTTTACAAGCTCTCGAAAATCCCCCAAATTTTAAATCCAAGTTTCTACGTTTTAGACCAATTTAAAACATGGAAATTATTTCATATTACTAAATACATATAATAATAACATAAATTAAATTGTAACACAAGGAACACAACATGGTTTCACATGGGAGTCTTATCTACATTCAACCAAGATGTTTGGATTCACTAGGAAAATATAGTCATAATCCCATTACTCAACAATGTGAAGTGGGATGGTAATTGGTTCCTGATAATCTTTCAACACCCCTATTGGCCAATAATACCCTACACACTCATTGTGCACATTAAATCTTATCATAGAATACAAAATTAGAGCATAATAATATTATGCTACACTATTCACATGTTCATACATAGAAATTAACTCACATGTATTCCCATTCAAAAATATCAACACGTACAAAAACATCATATCGATAATCATGCATCATTAGCATGGTAATAAGATGAACTCATAATCCATAATAATTAAATCACATCATTCAAATCTCATACCATTTTCAACAGAAACCATAATATTAACTAACATTAAATTCTATATAAAATAACTATTCACATTTAACTCAAATTAACATTTTAATTAGTCTAAACTCTAACTTCACACCTGCATCCAAAATAACATCACATTAGCATGTATAATTCATGTATCCTTATTCATTCACAAAATTATTAAAATTCACATATAAACAATTTGCATATAAATTAGGTTAGCATTACTATATAATCAAAGCTAATTTAAACTAAAATAATTAACATAAGAATTCACAACAACTATCTATAGTAAGCATGAACTATAGCATGATTAAGCAACACTAAGAATTGTATGTGAAATGAATAATCAACTAACATAAACATCTATCTAGGTATCATCATATAAATCAAAATAGTATCAAAGTGTATAAATGGTTACAAAGATTGTGATAGGGGTCACAAAAATAAATGGGCCTTACATCCCCTTCCATTAAATTTGGATTCCTCTTAGAAGCCCTCAAATAGGTTGGATCAAGCACTTGCAATTGAGTAGCATCCTCCCATGTGGCTGAAAAATCATCATACTAATCCTGATGGACTTAACCTCATCCAAAATGTGACATTGAAGGCCTAGTCTTTAATGTGCTAAGAAGTAAATGGTCTTGAAAGCCACTTGCCTACTTGTCTCTACCTATAATGCATCTCAATCCAAGATGTGAGAACTATCATGAATATATCTCCTCAAACATAAAATATGAAAAATATTGGAATTTAAGACATGCTAGATGACAAGGCTAGATGGTAAGCTAGTGGTCCCACTCGCTCCAAAATATCGAAAGGCCCATAAATGAGGTTTAAAAGAAACTTAATTCCATAACAAATTGAGCTCTTATGTAGTCACACTCTAAAAAATACCTTATCACCAATTGAGAAGTGTTGATCCAAGCTCTTGGCATCAACATACTTCTTCTAGCAATTTTATGCCTCTTGAGGATAAAATAGCATATTCCTTCCATCTGCCATAAGCTCATCATAATCCACTCACTAGCTTGGGTGCTCCATTTAGGCTCCATTATCTCCATTAAAGATGCCTTATGATGTCTCATAACATGCATCATAAGTTGGCCAACAAGTGTAACTTCCTTTTACACCTCATAGATGCTCTTACATTTCCAATGTGAGAGGCCCAACTTCTGAAGGCCATAACTTTTGATTTAGGAAGCCGATTAAGCCAATACATGCAAGAAGGATAAATCACTAGATCACACTTATTTTATAAGGGACAAAGAATCATAATCTAGATCATAATCATATAGGCCATTTACATGTTTGTGTATGTTAAATTGTAAGCACTAAAAAAATGCATGGGCCTACATGGTAATCTGATGATGACCTATAGTCCTAAACATGTACATACATGTAAGTGTGTAAATATGACCTCTTATCAGTATTCTTCTTGGAAACATGTGGATTGAAGTTCTTCACCTTGTTTTTTCCTCCACTGTCCTCCGGCTAACCTTCTAAGGTCTTATGTCTTCACCATTCACCCTTTGTCGACAAGGCATTTTGTCGATTTCTAAAACTTATCGACTTGACCTGCTAACATCACAAGATGGGAAATTCACTTTCCCTAAACCTCTTTCACCCATTTCAACCTTTTAGATGCCTCTGATTGACTTCCCAAACCATTCCACATCATCAATTTGATTCCTCTGTTCTTCCCCTTTTATTTCCAAATCTCCCTTGGCTGACTCTTGAATCTTCTAGGTGGTAACCCAAGATCTCCCTAGGTGACCCATCCTCTTGAGGTCCTTCAATCAATCTCTGGGTCTTGAGGTCATCTTAGCTTCGTTTGGTCATCTTAGCCCCTGAAACCACCTACTGAACCCACTCTTTTTGGGTCACCCATTTTGTCTCCTGAAACTCCCCTAGGTGAACTTGAATCTCCTAGGGGGCAACCCAATATCTCCCCTGGGTGACCCAGTCATGTTTAAACACATGAGTTTCTCTTTAGTTCAGGCCCAAATTAGCTTTGTTTTTCCTCTAGTTTGCATGGCTCTTTGACCCAAACTGATCCTAGTCTATTTTAACTTCTCCACTCCCAATCACTCTATTCTTAGCTCCCACAAATCTATTCTTATCTCCCTTTCTTCTCATGCTAACTCTTCTTCCTCCTTGAGTGATAATCTTTCATGCCCAGTTCACTTCCTAATCTAGCATGTTCACTCTTCAATCAATCTTGTTAACTCATCAATCAATTGAGTTATCTCTTCAATCAACTCCACCATTCATGAGCCTCTCCAAGCTATAAATACCCATCACCTCTTCATTATTTCTCAAGTCTAAGAATGCTCTTCTCATCTTCACAAGCTTTTTCAAGCTTCTTCACTAGGCCTTTGATCCTCTTTGTTTTATTTCTTTAGTTTTTACAAAGCTTTAAAGCTTTCCCTTAGGAGGCAAATTCATTGTGGCACATCCATTTCCAACTTTGTTTTTCTTCTCTCCATGGCATGCTTATGCTCTTCACAAGACTTGTGATCCTTTTTCTTTCATAGTTTGGTTTCCAAGCTTTCAAAACCTTAAATAATGTTGTTACACTCACAAATTGTTTTCAAAAAAGCTAAGCCATAGTGCTTCAGTAGCTCAATTCGATCATCATAGCTTTCAAAGCTCAATCCTATTTTCAATCAATTGCTTCTTTGTCTCTATTGCCAAGAGGAGATCCCCACTATTGCAGAGGAAAGGAGCCTACCACACAAAGGACTTCTGAGGATATGCTAGACTCATGCACCAAAGAGAATCTAGGCTTTTCATGCTTTCATAGTTAATTATATCACACACTTGCTCTTGGGGAAAGTAATCTTCTTGATAGTTTTTTATTTGATTAACATTGATTAGATTAGAATTGTTGCAATCCATAGATTAGATTTCAATTCAAGTTATTTATTTTCAAAGCAAATTTTAATTTCTAGATTAGATTCCAAAAATTAAACTTCAAAAACACAAAAATGTAGCATTAGATTGCATTTGGGAAAACTTATATTAATTGCATTTCATATTTCAATTTCTAGCTAATTAGGTCAATTTTTTATTCATTTTGGAAAAGGAACCAAAAGTGTTTTGCATTCATATTAGTTGCATTCATACAAAGACACACAAAATTAGGAAACATAGAAAGCCAAAAACCCCGATTCCATCATGAGGTACACATATCAAGTCAAACAAGGTCAAAGCCTTGTACAAGTCACATTCAAACATTGAAACAAAAGCAAAACAAACCTTTGACCTTAGGTCAAAGTTTATAAAACTTAACAAAAGTCAAACTAGGTCAACACTTAGTCAAACACAAACTCTCTTCCAAGCATTTGATGTGCTTAGGGATTGGAGGAGATTGGATCAAGGCTATTCTCGAAGAGATAGAAGAGATCCATCCAAGACCACAACACGCATGACAAATGATAGAAGAGGAAGAACACACTCTTAGGGTCATCCAACAATAATACATCATACAACAAATCATCCAAGCAAACGAGGATAAGTTGCAAAGCACTAGACTCATCAATGAGAAGAATAGTCTACCCACAAGGTGTTGGAACCTACGAAATCCTAATAGGAGACATAGGATTAGTGACCCTTCGGGTCATATAATTATCTCCACCACAACAATCCTAGAATGAGCTTGTCAAATATCAATCCATACTAGATTCGCAGACTAGCCAACCACCCTCTGCAAAGTTATTCCATGTGAATAGAACCATCCTCGAGTCTTACCTCCACTTGACTAGCTTCTGCCACGAGAGTGAGAGTGACTTGGAGGTTGCCCGTAGCAAGGAGAGGGGTTCATGCGTGATATTGAGGCTGACTCATTTGTGTTGTGCTTGAGTCACATTTCGGAGCACACATATTTTTGTGAACTTGACGTGAAGAGAAAATCCTTTTGGGATGGATTCTTTCACATTTTTGCACATTTCTTCCATTCCACTTTCATGTTTCACTTCCATGATCATTTCATTCATTAAATGTGATGTTTCTTGCACCCCTAATCTAGGACAAAATCACACAAAGTTTAGGGGAATGTCCCCTCCACTGAAACTAGCACACATTCAAATTCAGTAACTCTAATCTTAAATCAATTACACCCTAAAGACTCAAATTCAAAGGGCATCCAACAAGAGCCCCACAATTTCAACTATATCAAAACATGCCAAGAGAGTGTTCGGTCTGAAATCCATCAACAAGATCAACCCATAACAAGCCATGCAAAAATAGCCACATGCTTGGACAATGAGATGAGCTATCAAGAGAAGAGCTCTCAAGATGCTCAAGAGGCACAAAAATCTCTCCACATAGCACATCAAGCTAAAAGATTCATGACATGTCAAGTGTCATCAGAAAGAACAAATGGGGCCACTCAAACCCCAATGTAAAGAAATCCATCACAAGGTGGTAAAACTCAAAGGATAAAGGAACCCTCACTCACAGACCTTATAGAAACCTTGGTCCAACGGACCAAAACCCTTGAAGCTAGAAATGTTGAACAATATTGCCAAAGAAAAATTGAGGAAAAACCTAGGGCACAAGGAAATCCTTTCATTAACAAGATCAAATCAAACTAGGGGGCAACGTAAAAACTCCCCCCATATAAGCCTTCATTCCCATGACACAAGTAGTGAAGTATTCATGCCTCCTTTGCCCTCATCATTCAACATGACAAGTTTCAATCAAATAGGTGGGATTGTGAGACACAAATTAATCACAAGACCCTCTACCCATAACCCATAACCCCCTCTTAGGAACAAGACCCTCTACCCATAACCCCCTCTTAAGAACATACCTTGAGTATTTAAAGGTGCCTCTTGACTACAACATTCATCATGTCGTACTACCACATCCTCTCCTTGAGCTTCCAAAATTTAAAGTAGAAGCTGATCCTAACTCTCATATCAAGGCTTACATCATAGTAGTGCGCGAACTCCTTCTATGGGATGGGGTGGTAGCAAAAGTTTTTCCAAAGACTTTGGAGGGTATCACTTTGGATTGGTGCTATCAACTTCTAGAAGCATCAATCCACTCTTTTAGGCAGCTCATCGATCAATTTGTGATTGTGTTTGACATAAACAAACAAGTCAAGATAGGAATACGAGAATTTTTAATGATCAAACAAGAAAAAGAAACATTGAAAGACAACAAAGAGATAATCCGCACATGTGAGGAGAGGCCTGCTGAGCATGCACTTGTTGTTCACGAGCACAAGCAGGGTGAGCGCGTTGATGGGTGGGTTGTAGGTATCAACTTTTCTGCTTCTCCATTTGAAAGAAATACTAGTAACAAGTTGTCTGAATGCATTGCAAGGGTTAAGGGAGGATTAGGGCCCTTTGATCATGCTTTGCTTGCTAGAAGTGATAAGGATCCATCAAATTTGGCCCCCTGTTGGAAACAACTTTGGGGCTCTTGGCCACCTCAAAAATCATTTATTGAAGTTGTAAACAGCTCGAGAACTCAGGCCCTCCCATCACAAGCTAGGGTTAGTCCATTGGTGTGTGTCCGTTCTGCTTCGGTGGTGGTACGTGGCCCTAAAGTCTCAAAGAACAACGAGTTTTACATTAAGTGTGGAGTGATCTACATATTCAATGGTTTATGGCCTTCTCTCCCTTATCTTCACAACTAGGTTAGGGATTCATGGAAACCCTTTGTGGAGGGTAAGATAGAGCTTTATCCCAGTGCTAGGGGATTTTTTATTGCGACCTTTGCTTCCACAGAGGAGTGAGACTTAGTGTTGAATGGTAGGGTTTGGTTGTGGGGTGAGCATTCACTCTCCATCAAACCTTGGGCTTAGTCCTTCAACCCACTCACCGAGCTACTTAATATTAGACCAATATGGGTTCGACTTTCAAATCTCCCTCTTTAGTTTTGGGAGGATTCTTGCTATGAGGCCATCAACAATGCTATTGGTCATTTCTTGAAGGAAGACTCTACAACCTCAAATATAAGGCATACAACAGTCGCTCGCATCTTAGTGGATATTAACATCTCCAAACCTCTCCATGGAGATGTAGTGTTGATGGTAGGGGAAAGGCCTTGGACGTAACAGTTAGACTATGAGGGCCTCCCTTTTAGGTGCAAAAGATGTTTCTCTATTGATCACTTGGCCTTTGGTTGTCCTCACTCTCGCCATAAGGGTGTGGCAACTTGGTGGAAGAATGTACTCATTGATCACTTGATTGTTAGCACTTTTCCAAAGGATGGTTCCTCCCAGGGGGATGACTCTTGCCAAGAAACCTTTCCTATTCACCCTGCAAAACCTAAGGGTGTGTTGGCAAATATTGTTGTAGTTGATTCCTATTCATCTGATCATGTCAGGTCTCCTTCATTGGCTCCCATTGTTTCTTCAGCTCTTGTTCATGGCCAGACTACTACTTCGTCAGTCTCGGTCATATCTTTGATTCTGCCTGCTTCTAGATCAGTTTCTTTGTGTGAGGCTTCCTTGGTTGTGGCATCTAGTGAGGATCCCCTCCTCTCGCCTTGCTTTGAGGACTTTGACTTAGAGCTTTCATGGACTATGGTCAAGTGTAGAAAGAATAGACTCCCAAGATCTATTGTAGATTTGCGCCCTAGGGCCAAGGGAGTTAGATTTGCTTGTTTGGGATCTGGTGTTGTTTAGATCCCTTGTTTGATTTTTCTGTTTTTCAACAGGTTGTAATGTTTGGTACCCTGCTTCTATTTTTTATTGTCAGTGTGTTGCTTATGCACTGTTTGGGTTGCCCTCTGGATTGTTTGTAAAGGGATCAACACTATTGTTTTACTGCTTATCTTAATAAAAAATAAGTCGATCACACATTTTATCACAAGATGGAGGAAAGTTCTCTATTGTTTAAGTAGCACACCAAACACGGATCGTAAGGAACTTTGTGATCTCTTCTTACATACTCTCAACAATGACATACAAGAACAAGTCCAAAAACTCCCATATAAATCATATGAAGAAATGCTTGAAAGTGCCCTTAGAATTGATCAAGCTTCTATTAATAGCGGAAGAAGGGTGTATGATTCCAATGGAAGGTTGGTAAAAAATGATAGCAATAAAAAAATCTTGACAAACAATCAAAACATAGATGGATCAACAGAGACTTCACCATCCAAGAACAATATTCATACAAATTTGGGGAACCCAAATGTCAACAACCATCTCCCAAGAATCAACAAACATCATACAACTAATCACCCAAGCAAACAAGGATAGGTTCCAATGCACTAGACTCATCAACGAGAAAAATAGTCTACTCACGAGGCGTTAGAACCTAAGAAATCCTAACAAGAGACATAGGATTAGTGACCCTTCAAGTCATATAATTATCTCCACTACAACAGTCCTAGAATGAGCTCATCAAATATCAATCCACACTAGGCCCGAAGACTGGCCAACCACCCTCCGTGAAATTCTACTTCCATACAAACAAAACCACCACTAGGTCTCACCTCTACTCAACCGACTTCTACCATGAGTGAGTGGCTTAGAGGTCACCTGTAGCAAGGAGAGGGCTTCATGTGTGATATCAAGGCTAGCTCATTCGCATTGTGCTTGAGTCACATTTCGGAGCACACAATTATCTTCAAATATTCCCTCAGAACCATAAAGACGGGCCATCTAAGGGTTTGACCTAGGAGAATCTGACACTAGTGATCCAACAATCACCCCTAATGTGTTTGTAAACACCCCCTTGAAAATTTTAAACACAATGAAGGCAAAGATTAACATATCTTTGTGCACACATTCTACCAATTCATTCCCACACATCAGATCAAGGCTACAACACTTGAGTTTGAACTTGAGGGACTCAGATTCGAAACACAAAAAATTTTGAGCCTACACAAAACCTGAGACATCTTCTAGCTCAAGAGCATCAAATTTTGCACCTATGATGAAATGAGATTAGGATTCATTCTTTTATACAACATCCTAGCACACAAGTTATAATGCATTTTGCACTTTAGTTGGCACACAACAACTAGTTTGTTTTGCACTTGAGTTGGCATATAACAACCAATTGCGAATGGGTTAGCTTGGGCCCAAATTTAAGGTTGAATTTAGAAGTTTAGTGCTCATTTTCATGCTACAAAAATGAACTTCGGCAAAGGAATAGGTGCATACCTAGGTTAGGCTTAATAGAGATCAATACCTATTGTTGGAGATGTGCATAGATGGAAATAGGTTAGGCTTAAGTTATTTGCCAACTTTTATGCTAAAACGTACACCACTTACATATTAGTCATTACATTAAGGAAAACTAAATCAAAGTTTATATTTTTTACCATTACAACATTATTTAAATTGTATTTTCAATTTTTTTAATACTATAATTTCAATTTAAAGATATAGATTTCTACTTATGCTTTATCAACATGAAGGGTACAAATTACTAATGAAGCTTCATGCATATGGAAGAATTCAATTTTGAAAAAAAACTTTAATTGTGGACTTTAGATGTTCTAAATGGATGTAATCCTTATATCAAGAAAAAAAATAAACTAAACTTAGGATTGCTATCATTCTAATTAAAACACCTTAATTTATATAAATTTTTTGACATTCTTATTACTTTAATATTTATTTATATTTAAAAACTAACAACATAAGAAAATAATCTCTCATACATAACTTGCTTCAATATGTCTGACCGTACCGAAAGTAAATGCATGCTTTGATCCTCAATCCTAACATAAGCTTACCATGCTCATGTACCTTATCTCTTTATCTTTATAAACAAGAAACTTAAACCTTAACAACTACTTAAATTTGCTATAAAGTTTTCCTTTCAAGGATACACAAGGTGTTCATAGTGATGGACCAAATGTGTCCCAAAACGTAGTTTTCTTCCATTATTAAATGAAGGACACATTACTAAATGCAAGCCACGTGCCTACACTTGGCTGAATAAGTATCTAGCTTTCTTCAAGCCCTTTGATATTGAAAGCCTAAACAAATAAGAGTTTGATGCTTGAGCAATAAATACATTCCGAGATGTCACAGTTTACCTTTTGTTTCATACAATTTTATTGGATAGCTTTCTTCCAAAGAGTCCATCAATGTAGAAATGAGGCCAATCAAAAACTTAATGCAGGAGGTTCAGATTTTATAAATGGAGCAGTCAAGTCAGTTTTCAGTGATTTTTCTATCGAGGTGGATAACCATGCTGTGATGACAGCCTACACGGCAACTCTGTATAAAAAGGTTACGTACCTTGGGTCCCCTAGTTAACCAAAAGGATGGCCCTCCTAGAAAGTTAAATAATAATAAAAGCAGTAACGTATACTTTTGGCTTTAAAAATGCGAACACAAGGCAAAAAAAAAGAGGAAATGTTAGATTTTCTTTTAAAACTCTGCATAATTTTTGTTTAGACAAAATAGGAGATCTGTGAGGTCTGTTATAAGTAATAGCCTCCATTGTATAAGATTAGATTTTTCCTTGCCCTCGCTTATTCTCCACATTGAAAAAAAAAATGGAGAATGCTGTAAAAATTAATAATATTATCAACCCTGTCAACATGCAGATTAATATGTCTTAAGTACAATGTCCATTATAGATATTGGAAGATATATATAATATTTTCCTTGTTTAGAATTGGCTATGGATCCACAACTAGGCCTGTGCTTTCAGACATGGTCTGTGACTGGGAATGGTGGTGTTCTCCTTCATATGTAACAATTAATACATTAGGATCATCCAAGGCCCGTTCTACGTGCTTTCTGGCAGGGCACCCTCTCACTGTGCTGCATTTGTAATACCCTCTGCAGTGCATAATCAACTGTTAATGTCCATGTCTTTCAAGAGGAGTTTACAAGTTAAACCCATAAAAGTTACAAGTAAAAGAATACAAGGAAGTTTTATTTGTCCTATTAAGATCTCTTTCGTTTTTTTTTACAAAACCACTGTTGCGAAGATTTGCCTTTTTATTAGTTTGATCATCAACGGCTATTCTTAAACATCACCCACTTCAATAGTCAAATGTCAATTTGAGTCGATAAAAATAAGAAAAATATTTACCACTTTTTGTTATGAATGAGGTGTAAAATTGCTATTGACTGTTTACCCATTGAAGTAGATGATATTTAAGTAAAATGATCATAGAAGAAATTTTACTTTATGAAAAATTTGTAGCTCAAAGACAAAGCATACCATATCCAAGGGAGATTTCTAGATCTTTATTTCTCAACATTTTATTAAGGAAAAATGAAATGTGGGAGCAGACCTTGGATGTGGAGAGCCCTTAATGGGCTTCTGCCCGTACTTCCTCCATGAGAATTCATCTGACGGAATGTCGGCCATTTTCAGACTGATTGCAGGCACCCTTAATGTTCTTCTTACCCTCGACTTCCTAAAACATATAATAATAAAGTTTTTCAGTTAAATGTCAAGCTTCAAAATCTTATTAAAATCAGGAAAAAGCAACAATTATAAAGTTGGGAACAGTGTCCAAACAAAACTTTGGCCTGGATTGCTAAAAAAAAATTGATAGCTTCCTTTCAACAACAATATAGAATGATATTATCAGGATTACATATATATTTGAATTAAAAATTATTGAAGAAACACGATCAAAACAAACTCGGAAGAGATCTACGCCTATACAGTGAATGGGTATTTACAGTAATTGTCTGGTACATAAAACTCTAAAACATAGAGAATTTATTTTAAACATGAACACAGAAGAACCATCCTTTTAAGGAATAGTAGGTATGAGTTTTCCACGGTCTATGATATTCAATTTGTAAGAGTTTTGGAATTCAACTATGTATTTTTGCATCTACGTTTTCGATCACACTCAATAATCAAACGAGTTTCAAAGAATATTTCTCACTAAGGAGGAAACAACAGAAACTAAAGAAAGAAAACAATATTAAAAAGAAGAAAAAAGAAAACCAAATATACAACGTAGATGCTACACAATCTTGGTTTATGAAATTATTTTAAACATGGATACAGTAGAACCATCGTTTTAACGAATTAACTTAGGGTATGAGTTTTCCACAGTCATTGACATTCGATTTATAAGAATGTTTCTGGATTCAACTGTATATTTTGTATCGATGTTTGGATCACACTCAGTGATAGAATCTTGTTGAAAAGGAAACAACAGAAACGAAAGGGAGAAAACAGTATTCTAAAGAACAAAAAAGAAAACCAAATATACAACGTAGATGCAACACAATCTTGGTTTACGAAACATTTATCACTACTACTACTTTCCTTCTGCGAAACTACGTCTATACTAATATTGTTAGTACAAGATTGTAAATGAAAATTATCTTTTCACTTAGATTTTACCTGCAAAATGAATAATGTGAATGGAGATTAGAAGATGAAGTTAACATACTTGCGCTTGGAGCAGTGACATCTTCCAGAAGCAGCACATTTGTCGTCTGATTTGGCATGAGAGCAAGATTTTTTAACAGACGACCATGGAGGCCTTGCTGATGCTGCTGCCAAGGACTCAATCAATACACAAGCTGCTGCTTTGTTATTATTGCAGGGATCAACTCCTGCAGCAGTCAAAGAGGAAGAATTGGGAGAAGACAAAGTGGTCATGGATTCCTTACCCACCATACTAAAACCATTGCCTCCATAATCTGATTTACTAAAACCATTGCCTCCATAATCTGATTTATTATCAGTATGATTCATTTGCAGCCCATGGGAGGAAGAATATGGGAGGCTGTTATTTTGAATGAGAGTCTGAGCCAAAGGAGTAGTAGTACTGGTGGTAGGATAATATAAGTTGTTACTCACTGCAACAGAGCTAAAACCCTCATCATAATGAAATTCCTTCTTGCATTGCTCTGTTTCAGGCCTTGGAACAAGAGCTTCTACAGAAGAGGGCATTGCCCCAGTTGGGGCTCTTCTGAAGCGGGCATGGCCTCTTGTATTCCCCACCATGTTGTTGATTCTGTTTACTGTTGTAGATCCACAATTCATTTCTTCTTCATTATTATTACTATTACTCTGTGCCAGATTTTGCTGCTGTTGAGACAGCAAATGTATCAGATTTTGCACACTCTCCAGAGTTGCAGAAGCCGCCTCATGCACCTCTCGCTCCTTCACATTTCTGAAATCCAACATCTCCACTGCCATTTCCTTCAAATCTGCCCCACAGAGATTCAATCAGTAAAACCAACTCAAAGCAACAATCAAGAAATGTAATAAGAAAAAACTCATTCAGAACACACCAAAACCATATAAAAGGGCTGGGCTATCAATTCACAAGAATTGAAATTTATTGCAACCACCTAAAGTAGAATCTATTGACTATGCACGAGGGTAATACCCAACAGTTCTACATCATCCAAAACTAAATACTACAGAAACCTAAATCTTGATTTCCAAGATCCTTTCTTGACCAAGTTACTTGAAGCACATCTACAGGGAAAACAGTTACCAATCTCAAAACCAGAAGAATCCCTTTTATTGGGCACAAAATCTGGCAGACAATGAAGACATTTTTTCAGGCAGAAGACACAAACCCAGATGATAAAAACCAATGCCCATAAGCAGACAAAAACAGAGGAAAAATCAAGATAAAAAAACCTACCGTTTGTTTATCAGTAAGCAGCTAAGCTGTAAATAATCCCCAATTCATGAATGATTGAATAAATGTAGCAGAGCAGAACAGCAACACCAACTCTTTCATAATCCATCCCATTTACGTTTCAACCTGCTCTTTCTCTCTCTCTAATTAAATCGAAGCAATTTGGTCAAATCTGAATTTACGGAATCCTATGATTCTAAGCCTTGCAAAGTCAAAGAAGTGCCCAATGAAATAATCGCACGTATAGAAAACAGTGCCTGTAAATTGACAAATCAACTGTATAATCTTTGAATAATTGAATAGCAAAGTCTTATACTTTGACCAGATTTTATGACTGGTTGCAGCACTTGCCGCTCTTGCAAGGCACCGTGTATTGCCGGTGGATTAATAAAAGCAGGAAGAATTTTGTTCCTTTCGTGCCAATCCAACGGTCCAGATTCATCCTGCTTCTACCTCGTGAAGTTGACTTCTCTGCCAACTTACCTTCCGTTATTCAATTTGCCATTAATTCTGGCAGAATTATTGGAGCGTGAGGGAGAAAAGTAATTATGTAGTTGCGGGTAAAACATTCATTTACCATTTTGGGAATTGAATGTATGTTTCTTTTGACCGAGGTAATTATTAGAATGTGGAGTTTGTGCAATACAGCTCAAAAGAGGTTCTAAGGAAGTCAAATGCGTGATGAAAGTAGAAAACATAAAAAGAGAGCATTTCATAGCTTTATTGTTTTAACTTCAACTGCAAGGTAAGTGTTGCGTCCTATGGGAAACATAGGAACCTAGATTAGGTAACAAGCTATAAAGCACTCATGGAGGACTTAGTTATTAAATTTATTCATACCATCACCTAAGGGCTAGCCTCATCTAGGGGAAAAGACCCAAGAGGTGTGATAGTTCCCATGGTTGAGATAGTATATGTGTATTTAAGGCTCAGTATTTTTAGAAGTTCAGTACTAGTAGTTGTGATTTTAAGGTTGTTAGAGTTATTATAAGTACTAATAATTGAATGAAATGTGTCTTTTAGATTTAAAAAGCAACCAATCATGTGATGCCACATCAACCCACCAACAAAACATGATTTAATGCACATTTATTGGTCCAACCTTTTTTGGGGGGAACTATTTGACACCTCAACAAAAAGTATGCTGATGTGGCATCATATTTGATATTGTGGCCTTGAAACCTTAGTTATAAGCAAGGGTGTTACCAAGTAAGCTACTCTAAAAATTTGGAGTGATTCAAAATTGCAACATGATTTTGAGAGGCGTGAAGTTAGGGTGCACCACTACTGGGTCCTCTCCCCTAGTTACTATAGACTTATAAAATTTAAGTGGAGTTAACCTGAGGGAAACTCTATGGTTAAGCATCTTTGAGTTGGAGTAGTATTGGGATGGGTGACCTCTTGGGAAGTCCCACATAACAACTAGTTGGAAGGGTTAAAGGTTAAGTGTCGTCTCGAAAAACTTCATGGTTAAGCACGCTTGAGTTGGAGTAGTATTGGGATGGGTGACCTCCTAGGAAGTCCCACATAACAACTAGCAAGAAGGGTTAAGTGTCGGCTCCAAATTTTGAATTTGAATTTTTGAAGTCCTTGGTTCATTTCTACAAATCTTGCAATCAACTTGAGTCACTTGTGCAAATCATAGATCTTAACCTAGACAAGTAAGGACCGGGTTGTGTACCAACTTTGAGCAGACATCACACCACTTATTATTGCATAAAGGATAACTAAGTCAAAGTGAACCCAAAATGAAATGAAAAAATGCAAGGTAGGCAATTTTTACCATTACAAAGATCAAATGAAGTTCTACCAAACAAGCTTCCAAAATGTTTATTAAATTAAACAAAATATAATAATCAAAATACATATAAAATGTTTTGTTCTATACTTCACCCTTTGTTAAGTATTGAACTACTACTATTTATTATCTTTTGTATCTGTAACAGTTTCCCATTTAGTTTTGTGCCTAGTTTGAGGCAATGTCTTAGTGGAAAAGACCCAATAGATAATCATGCTCCAATAGTCGCTATGGTGCCGCACACTTAGATCCCCAATTAAATATATGAAAAAAATTGTAGTTGAGAAATAATATACTAATAAAAATTTAATAAGGAACCGATGCATGTGCACATAGACATGTGTAACAATACACTTCACATGTCACATCAAAGAAACAATCAATCATATGGCAACACATAAGGCAATCAATAATAGGTGCATATGTTTCGGTCTAACTTTTTCTGGGGTGTTTTTTGACAACTCGACAAAAATGAATTTGATTAGGCTACATCATTGACCCTTGGAACCTCAAACAATAGCTTTAAGCTCTAAACTCCAATACAAAGATATGCTGAAATTTTCATGAAAATTTAATGCACCATTTAAGAGTTTGACATGCAAGAAGTGAAAGGTGTGGAGACATTGGGACCTGTCCCTTACTACATATATATAAAAACAAATGATACTTATAGTCTAATATTACTTGATGTAATCCATTCCACACAACTCACAAATTAATCTAAATCAATTAGTACTTAATCACTTATAGTTAGAGAGTATACTTTTTCCTTTTTCAACAAGAAAAACAGTTACGTATAATCTGAAAGAGATCGTACAAGTATGAATGTGCATGCATGGCAAATTGCAATTGATAAAAGGTTGTTGAACACAAGGTAAATGGCATACAATGCAAAGTCAAAGAGGTATCTTTGTTGTGACTTACTAATCTGTGGCCAACCGCCTACAATTTATTTTAAATATATTTGTTTATATTACCTTAGGCCGACTAATTTTTAAAGGCTGGCCCACCCTACGTCAGCTTTGAAGGTTGCATGGTTATTAAAGTGAATTTTGTGGGCTCCACAAGGCCACCCAAACAAATTGGCGTGAGAGCGACCTCTTTTGTTTCTCACGGACGTGACTAGATTTTTTCTTTCTTCTCATAATTAAATTTTTAGACTGCTGACATTAACCTTATCCATTTAAATTCCGGAGAATCTAATTTGAAACCTCATCTTTTAGATTATTCCGTGTTTATGGCAAGGAATAAGTAGTAGGTGGTAAGAACTAGAAGATTATTCCATGTTTATGGAAAGGAAGAAGTAGAAGTCTTCCCTCCACCAAGACATTGAACTTGGCCCATCATACCACCACTTCTCAAAAGATTGGAAACCTTATTGATAATTAAAGAAATAAGCCTTACCTTTATCTTACTCTAGGTTAATTAAAAAAGTTGAAAATATTAGTATAAATTGATGTAGATTAATGTAATAATTAGTTGGGAGTGATAAAGTATATAACTTGAAAGTTAATTAATGCAAAGTCAACGTGAGGGAGGTTAAGATATGTGGTTTTTAAAATGATAGAAAGAGAAAAATTATGATTATGTATTAAGATTTGCTTGTCTCTAATTAAAAATGGATTCTCGCTATTTGTATTTCACCTTGGAATCAAAACAATTTGTCAATTATATTGTGGGTTGATCTTGTGGCTATGGGTCACTTTTATAGGCACGAGTCTACCTTAGGACCCATGGATCTGATCTAGTATAATGTGCATTCTTACTTTTTTATTCATCAAATTATCTACTCTAAACTGACTAATAAGGACCCTGTAAGTATGAAAAGATGCACAGGCCTACATGGCGGCCCGAGGATGAGCTATAGTCCTAATCACGTACATGTAAGCATGAATATATACATACCTCTCAACAATATTCCTCTTAGTGACATGTCTTTGTTCATTTTTCATTTCATTTGTGTTTTTCTAACCTCTGAACTAACCTTCTATGGTCCTACACACCTTCTAGCTTGCCTTCTGAACAAAGTTCGACAAATCCTTTCTATTGCTTTCTAGCCCCGATAACCTCATCAAGCTACTTCACAGGAGGGGAAATTCATGTTCCCTAGGGGTATTTGCATCATTTCATCCCTTTAGAATCATCTGATTAACCTCCCCATTCCATCCATGGCTTCAATTTTCATGTTGCATCCTTCCTTTCTGGGTTGCCCCCTATCATTATAAGATCTCCCTAGGCAACCCTATGGCTAAATCAGGATCTCCAGGGGTGACTTGCCCTGGTGAAAGGGGCGACCCACCTTGCAAAGATTCTATTGTTAGTTTTGGGATGCCAAAACCATCCTTACATCTCCTAGATTATTTTCCATCTCGGAAACCACTTGTACAAAACCTCTTTTGTGGGCCGCCTTATGACTTTAGGATCTCCCTGAGTGACCCAAAAACTTAAGAAGGATCTCTAGTGGTGACTTTCCCTGGAGAAAGGAGCAACCCACTTCCCAAAAGGGGTGACCCTATCATCTTTTAACATATGTGTTTTCTTCTAAGTCTTGAGCCCCTAATTGTGTGAGTCTTCTTCTCTAACTGATTGCCAACTCCTCCTAACTGATTCAACACTCCTAATTAGCCCAATCTTATATCTAAATCAATCTTAGTTATCTTGAAATCAATCAAATGTTAAGTTCATTTCCTGTTTTTTATCTCCTTTACAACCAGTGTTCACTCTCAATCAGGGTCAAATCACTCCCCAATCTATTTCTGTTTACTCCATAATCACCACCACTTCTGGTGTTAGTTTTCCACCTATAAATACCCCCTCCTTTATGCATTTGGGGGGGCAAATTTAGTATTATTGCTCTTGCCTTGATTTTCTTTGCTAATTGTCTTCATAGCATTTTTATGCTCATGCAGGACCCGATGAGCCTTTTCATTTTTGCATTTGGCTTTCATAGCTCCAAGCCATTGTGCTTCATAGGAATTCTAATGCCCAATTATTTTCAAGGCTTCCATAGCTCTAAGCCATAGTTCTTCATAATCATTCTAATGTCCAATAGTTTTCAAAGCTTCCAAGATTCCATTTTATTCATTTTGCTTCCATCTTCATTTTTGTTGCCAAGAGGAGGACCCTACTATTACAGAGGAAGAGAGGGTTTCTGGTGTAGGAGCACCCCATGAAGACTAGGGTCTTATGCATTTTATGCATTTTCTTTATTTAATGTAATAAGGTCTGTTTGACCAGAATTGTCATTGGTGTTTGTATTTCAGTTTTTGTTTGTAATCCCTAGGACACTTATCAAACTGTCATGATAAGGTTGTTAGTTTGTTAGAAGTTTGTTAGTGGGTTATCTCTCCCATCCACTTGGAATTGTCTCCCAGCTGCTGGGAATCAAGTCTGTACTACTGTTGGTAAGTAGATAAATAGCTCAATTCAGATCGATTGGACAGATCCGTTGAAATTGTTATAGAGAGAGATAAGAATCAAAGCAATAGTGTGTAGTAAAGTTCTAGAACTATGAAATCAAATATTTTGTATTTCATTTCTGGAGGCACTAAAAGAAGATCCTGTTTTATGTTTGATTTCCGCAGTTGATTGAAATCGGAGGAAAAGTCTTTGTTTGAACCTTTGGCGGAAGGTTCAACGGTTCGCGAGTAAATCGGGTTCATTTTGGTTCGACAAATGTTTTTAAGAAGTTAAGTGAAGCTTCGAAGGAAGTTTTGAATTGGTTAAGTGTCTGATTGAACCTTTGAACCGGTTCGACGGTTCAAAGGGTTCAACGGTTCAACCGACTGTTTGATTCAACCATTCAGTGACAGAGATAGTACTAAAGAGCTAGCGACAGTTGAACCATTTGTTGAACCGATTCAACGGTTCAATGGTTCCGAGGTTCAAGGGTACGGTGAGCAGCGCTAGGTTCAGAGATAGCGTCGGTTCAATAAAGCGATGGGTTCAATGGTTCGCCTAAAGCAAAATACTCATATCGGCGTGAGGAGTTTTAGTTTGGCCGATGGGATGGATTTTGTCAATGGAAAAACATACGCAGAAAATGTATGTTAGTGGTTGTTTAATTGTCGACTGTTAAACAATTTTCAACAATCCGCTGACCGCTCTGCATCATAGTGGTATCAGAGCAAAGGTTGTATCTTTTGGGAAGAAGAAGACAACAAAATGTCAGAAGGAGAAGGGTCAGAAGAGTACCCAGCAAGGATGACCAACGCTGAATTGGCTGTCCTGGTAAAGAAGTAGATTGCAGAGAGCAAAGCAATTAGTGCTCAGAATCAGGCATTGAAAGATGAGTTGGAAAAATTAAGGGACAAAGTCAGAAGGGGAAAAGATTTTGGTGAATGAGAAGATAGGGATGAAGAGGATATCCCTAGGCAGGAAGAGATAGAGGTTCCTGCAGACCAGAGACCCTTACTTAATGCCCTCAAATCTATGGAGTGAAGGACCATGGATATGAAAATAGACTTGCCAGTGTTTACAGGAAAAATGGAACCTGATTCAGTGATGGAGTGGATAGACTCCTTGAACAATTTCTTTGAAACAAAGGAAATACCAGACCACCAAAGAGTGAAGATAGCTCAATCCAAAATGAAAGGAGCCGCACTAACCTAGTGGAATTTCATCCAAGATGACAGGGTGAAAGAAGGAAAGAACAGAGTTGCTACGTGGAAGAAGATGATGGCTTTAGTAAAGGAAGCCTATGTTCCATTGGATTACAACATCCAATTACATAAGAGGAGACAAAATCTGAAGCAGAAGGAGTTAGATGTCAGTGCATACACTGAAGAGTTCATGAAACTATGTCTCAAGACAAAGGTGAAGGAGAATGAGGAAGAGAAGGTAGCTAGGTATCTCAATGGGTTGAGATTTGCCATCCAAGAAGACCTAAATCTGCATAATCCAGATACAGTTCAGAAGTGCTACCAATTAGCACTCAGGGTGGAAGAGAAACTAAAGAGAAGGCAAGAGCAAAACAATAGAGGAAGAGGAAGATAGCAAAGAGGAGGAAGAAGTCCTTTCAGAGGCAGAGGAAATGGATTTGGATTCCAAGGTGAAACCAATCAAGAGAGCAGCAAAGGAGACAGAAGTCAAACTCAAAAGGGAAGTTATGATCAAAAAGGAAATTTCAGGGGCAAAATACCACCATTCAGAGGGAGATCTCAAGGCAGAGGAGCTATCAGATGTTACAATTGCAATCAGGAAGGTCACATAGCCAGTAGATGTCTAGAAAAAGCAACAAGTTCAGGGGAGAAAGGAGGATAAATCTGATCCAAGAATCTGATTGTCAAAGTGCGACAAGCTCCAACACTTATCAGAGTGTGAATGATACTGTTAGATATGGGTATCCGGAGATAGGAGAAACTTTGATGATTAGGAGAGCAATGGCCACTATGAAGGTACCTGACAGAGAACCCCCACAAAGAAAATCTCTTTTCAAAACTACTTGCAAGACAGGAGGAAAGGTATGTAAAGTTCTGATTGACTCTGGATCTACTGAAAATTTTGTGTCTGTTGAAATGATAGAAAAGCTTAAGCTTAGAAGGCTACCACATCCCTGTCCATACAAGATCTCATGGCTCACTTAGGGTCAGCAAACAGTTGTGGAAGAACAGGCTTGGGTGGAGTTTCAAATTGGACCATACAAGGACAGATTATTGTTTGACATAGCTCAGATGGATGCTTGCCATCTCCTACTAGGAAGACCATGGCAATATGATTTGAAAGCCCAACATGATGGAGTTAGAAACACCTATTCAATCACCAAGGATGGTGAGAAGACAGAGTTACTACCATTAATTGAGAAGGAGGTAGATTTAAAAGGAAAAGAAGTCAAGGTGATGATGGTAGAAGGCAAATAGTTTATGACAGAAATAGCAGAAGAAGGAGTAGTTGCATATGCTCTAATTCCATGCCTAAAAGTGGATAAGGAACAGTCGCAAGAAGTCAAGGGGGAGAAGAGGCAAAGGTTCATAGACCCTGTTGTCCAAGAATTATTGGATAAATACAAAGCCATCATTTCTAATGGAATGCCAAGATCCCTACCACCTGTAAGGGATATCAGTCATTGCATAGATCTAATCCCAGGATCTACACTTCCAAACAAGGTAGCATACAAGCTTACACCAGAACAGAATGCAGAGGTAGCAAGGCAGATTGAGGAATTGTTGGAGACAGGCCTAATTGGCAAGAGTTTAAGTCCATGTGCAGTACCAACTGTACTAGCACCAAAGAAAGAAGGCACTTGGAGGCTTTGCACTGATTCAAGGGCTACTAACAAGATCACAATCAGGTATAGGTTCCCCATACCTAGAATAGAGGATTTGCTTGATTGTTTAGGAGGTGCCAAATATTTCACAAAAATAGATTTAAAAAGTGGCTATCATCAGATTAGGATTAGGCCAGGGATTGAATGGAAAATGAAATTTAAAACCAATGAAGGGTTGTATGAGTGGAAGGTCATGCCTTTTGGTTTATCCAATGCTCCTAGTACTTTTATGAGACTGATGAATGAGGTCTTGAGAGAATTTATAGGCAAATTTGTCATAGTATATCTAGATGACATTCTGATTTTCAGTAATACAAGGGAAGAGCATCTCAGACATATAGACTTGGTCCTCAAAAGGTTACATGGAGAGCAGCTAATGATAAACTTGGAAAAGTGTTTGTTTATGCAAGAAGAGATCACCTATTTGGGTTTTGTCATTTCCCAGGGTAAACTGAAAATGGATAAAGACAAGGTAAGTGCTATATTGTCTTGGCCAACTCCTAGAACCATGAATGATGTCAGAAGTTTCCATGGGTTAGCAACCTTCTATAGGAAGTTTATAAGAGGGTTTAGTCATGTCTGTGCACCCATGCTTGACACCATAAAAGGAGGACAGAAGTGCAGGTTCGCTTGGACAACAGAAGCAGATGATTCATTTGAGACATTGAAGAAGAAGGTGGCACAGCAGCCAGTCCTTGCACTTCCTGATTTCAATAAGATTTTTTAGGTAGAATGTGAGGCAAGTCACATGGCAATTGGAGCAGTATTCAGTCAAGAAGGGAGGCCTATTGCATTTTTTAGTGAGAAACTAAATGATGCTAAGAAGAGATACTTATCCTATGATTTGGAGATGTACGCTCTAGTCCAGTCACTCAAAAAGTGGAGGCATTACTTGATGCCAAAAGAATTCATAGTGTTTATAGATAATCAGGCCCTTAGTTTCATAAACAACCAAGAAAAGCTGAACCATCGACACATGAAGTGGGTGGAAACTTTACAAGCTTTCACTTTCACACTCAAGCACAAAAAAGGGGTCAAGAATAAGGTAGTAGATGCTTTGAGCAGAAGGGTTCTAACAATAAAACAGATACAATTGGAAAGTGTTGGTATTGATTCCTTAAAGACTATGTATGATGCTGATGAATACTTTGGAGAGATCTACAAAGTATGCACTTCTTTTGGAGACAAATATCATGTTGAGTACTCTGAATTTATGATACAGGATGGATTACTTTTCAAAGGAGGACAGTTGTGTATCCCATGGTGTTCTATGAGACTGAACATAATTAGGGAGAAACATTGTGGAGCCATGGCAGGACATTTTGGTCTGGATAAGACCCTTGATCTGGTGAAGAGACATTACTATTGGCCTAAGTTACAGTCAGATGTGAGAAAATTTGTGGAAGCATGTGTGATCTGTCAGAAAGCAAAAGGGAGATCTACTAATGCAGGTTTATATCAGCCCTTACCCATTCCTTCTAGACCATGGGAAAGCATAAGCATGGATTTTGTGTTGGGTTTACCTAGAACAAGGAAGGGATATGATAGTGTTTTTGTGGTAGTAGATAGATTTAGCAAAATGGCACATTTCTTGCCATGCAAAACTACTTGTGATGCTTCATATGTTGCAGACCTATTTTTCAAGGAGATAGTGAGGATTCATGGATTGCCGTTGAGCATAGTGTCAGATAGAGATGTGAAATTTATTGGTCATTTTTGGAGGACTCTTTGGAAGAAGCTTGGTACCAATTTGTCCTTCTCATCAGCTTATCATCCTCAAACTTATGGACAGACTGAAGTGGTTAACTGTTCATTGGGAAATTTGCTAAGGTGTCTAACACGACAGCATGGAGAAAAGTGGGATAACATCCTCTCACAGGCAGAATTTTCTTATAATGACACCATCAATAGGAGTACAGGAAAGTCACCTTTTCAGGTAGTATATGGTATCCATCCTAGAGGTATTTTGGAATTAAGAGATATACCTACAGGAGAGTCTATTAGTGCAGATGGAGAAGCTTTTGCAGCAGTAATCAAAGAGGTGCATGATCAAGTCAAGACCCAACTCCAGCAAACTACTTTAAAATACAAAGAACATGCTAATAAAAAGAAGAGAGATGTCCAGTTTGCTGTTGGAGATTTGGTATGGGTTAATTTGAAGAAGGAAAGACTCCCAAAAGGAAAATATACTAAGCTCATGCAGAGGAAGATTGGACCATGTCAGATTCTGAAGAAGTGTGGATAGAATGCTTATGAAATCCAACTTCCTTTTGATCTTGGATTATCACCTATTTTCAATGTATGTGATTTAACTCCATACAAACATCATCCAGATATATAACAGGAACCATTCCAGGGTATAACAGATGATGATATTCCTAAACATGATCCACCAACGTTGCAGAATATTTTAGATTCCAGAATGGCAAAGAAGACCAAGAAGAAAGAGTACATGGAGTACTTGGTAGCTTGGCAAGGGAAACTTGATTCTGAGGCAGTTTGGATGATTGAAGAGAAGATCATCAAACAAGGTGCAGATCTTCAAACTCTCATCTCAAGTGGACTTGAGATTTCTTCTCTTGGGGAGTATGGTGCAAGAGCACCCCACGAAGACTAGGGTCTTATGCATTTTATGCATTTTATTTATTTAATGTAATAAGGTTTGTTTGACCAGACTTGTCATTGGTGTTTGTATTTCAATTTTTGTTTGTAATCCCTAGGACACTTATCAAGCTGTCATGATAAGGTTGTTAGTTTGTTAGAAGTTTGTTAGTGGGTTATCTCTCCCAACTGCTTGGAATTATCTCCCAGCCACTGGGAATCAAGTCTATACTACTGTTGGTAAGTAGATAAATAGCTCAATTCAGATCGATTGGACAGATCGGTTGAAATTGTTATAGAGAGAGATAAGAATCAAAGCAATAGTGTGTAGTAAAGTTCTAGAACTGTGAAATCAGATATTTTGTATTTCATTTCTGGAGGCAATAAAAGAAGATCCTATTTTATGTTCGATTTCCTTGTGTAGTCGATTTTCTGGTTTGCAACCGAGATGGGTTCTTTAATCCATTCCACCGATTGATTACTCCGTAATTGGTGGAATGGCTGTATATATTAGATTAGGTTTTCTATTTTGTTTCTGTGCATTTTGTTTTTGCAGGATCAAGTTTTGCAGCATGTTGGGATGAACCCTAGCATCCTCATGTGCTAGGTTGTGAAAGATTAGGAAATCCGTATGTTTGTGGAGAATCAGTTTGGTGAAGCTGCGCAGGTTTTAGTCGTGCGTAGCGGCGTTGCAGATAAATTAAAATTTCTATGTTTGAACCATTTTCAAAGATTCAATGGATTTTCGGTTCAACGGAGTTAGCAAGTAGTCTGTCGGGTTTCGCAGTTGATTGAAATCGGAGGAAAAGTCTTTGTTTGAACCTTTGGTGGAAGGTTCAACGGTTCGCGAGTAAATCGGGTTCATTTTGGTTTGACAAATGTTTGTAAGAAGTTAAGTGAAGCTTCGAAGGAAGTTTTGAATTGGTTAAGTGTCTGATTGAACCTTTGAACCAGTTTGACGGTTCAAAGGGTTCAATGGTTCAACCGACCATTTGATTCAACCATTCGGTGACAGAGACAGTACTAAAGAGCTAGCGACAGTTGAACCATTCGTTGAACCGGTTCAACGGTTCTGAGGTTTAAGGGTACGGTGAGCAGCGCTAGGTTCAGAGATAGCGCCAGTTCAATAAAGTGATGGATTTAGTGGTTCGCCTAAAGAAAAATACTCATATCAGCGTGAGGAGTTTTAGTTTGGCCGATGGGATGGATTTTGTCGATGGAAAAACATACGCAGAAAACATATGTTAGTGGCTATTTAACTGTTGACTGTTAAACAATTTTCCATGATCCGCTGACCGCTCTGCATCAGTTTCCATAAGGACTTATGAGGGATCAAGCTAGGCATTGCCATGTTTGTCATACCATGTTCTTCATGTTTTAGAATTGTAATTAGCTCAAATTATGTCTCTTGGAAAAGTAAGCATTGCTTTGCTCTTTCCTTGATAGGTTGTTTCTTTGTTTTCTTAGATTAGAATTTCTTTGATTCAATTAGATTAGCCTTATTTCATTCATTAGATTACATTTTTTCCATTTGCAATTTCAATTTGTTAGATTAGATTCAAAATCACTCCATGAAAACTACAAAAAAATAAGATTTTCTTGCATATTGAAAAACACATATAGGTTGCATACATATTTCAATTCCTAGGTAATTAGACAATATTTGAATTTGGAGAAAAAGGAATAAAAAATACTTTCCATACATTTAGAGTGCATTCATAAGAAAATTATAAAACCATTAGGAAAACTTAGATAACAAAACCCTCAATCTCATCATAAGGTAAACACAATTAAAGTCAAACAATTCAAACAAGAACAAAACCCTTGATCTCATCACAAGGTAAACATCAATTCAAACACACTCAACACATACAATGTGAAGCACAAACACTTCCCCCATGGCTAAGCATTCAATGTGCCTAGGCATTAGGGAAGATTAGAAACAATCCATCCTCAACAAGATTGGGGAGAACTTCCCCCATCCAATTCATCAACAAAGCATAGAACAAGTAAGGGAAGAACAAGAACATCAACAGTGCATTAGAGACCAACAACCCTTGATGCAACAGGTCTTATGAGACGAAGAAAGGAGACAAGAACGTCTCTAACTCATCAATGAACAAAACAACCTTCGTACTAGGCTTAGGAGACTCAAGAGTTGTGATCCTTTAGGTCATACAATTATTACAACAACAACAACAATCAAACTTATCCATAGGAACAATGGTCAAAACACACACAACACAAAACCCAACTGCCATTCATGACATTCCACTCCTTGAAGAAAGAGAGCAGAACAACCCCTTGGTCCTACCTCCACTTGATTGGCTCTTGCCATGTGAGTGACAGTGACTAGGAGGTCACCCGTAGCAAGGACGGTTCATGTGTCACGCTCGACTTTGACTCACCCGCAAATTGGCTGGGTCACATTCTATATGATACAGACTCATGGTATTTAAAAGTACCTTGGGAAGATCATCAAATCATAAGGGTTGTATTCTCCTAGGTTGACCCCCTTGATTAGGTTAGCTTTATAGTTGTGGAAATGAGTGAAGGCAACACTCTTCAATCATGCAAATGCAATAGAATGACAATGCTCCAATTGAAGTGTTTCTTGAAAGGGAAAAGAGAACCCAGTATGCATCTTCCAGTATTCAATGATTTTCTTAAACATATATTTAATAAGTTGATACAAGGGAGAGGGAGAGGGAGGAAGATGGAGAGAGGGGAGAGATAGGGTGATAGAGAGAGAGAGTCCTAGTTTTCTTGTTTTGGAGCTTAAGAGAGAGAGGGTTGGTCGGGTTTATGAGTTTATGGTTGCTTAAGTTTAGGGTTTAGGGGAATTATTTAGGGTATAGGGGTTTAGGGTTGCTCGGGTTTATGGTTTATGGTTTAGGGATTAGGATTTAGAGGAATTATTTAGGGTTTTGGGGTTTTGGGAGAGAGAGAGAGGTTTAGGGGCATTATTTAGGGTTTATGAGTTTAAGGTTGCTCAAGTTTAGGGTTTAGGGGTTAGGGTTAAAGGGGAATTATTTATGGTTTAGGGGTTTAGCATGGTTTCTTGAGTTTAGGGTTTAGGGGTCAGGGGCATTATTTGAGGTTTATGAGTTTATGGATTTAGGGTTTAGGGGTTAGGATTTAGGGGAATTATTTAGGGTTTAGGGGTTTAGGGTTGCTCAAGTTTAGGGTGAGGGACATGGCTAGAGACATAGGTGTTGGTTCTTAAATTTGTAGTAAGCAAAACCCTAAAAGATGCCAAGCTTTATGATTAGGTTATGCAACCAATTTGGCCAACTGACAAAATTAACCCAGGTGGTTAGGATTCTCTACACTTTAGGCTCTGCCTCGCCCACGTGGGTGTTACCTTATATTCACCAATGGATAATTAATCCTTGAATTTGTTGGTGACTTGTAAGCAGATTATGGATTACATGAAATTTTATCAATTAAATCACCCAATTTAACCTGATTCAAATTTTGGCATATGGTTTGAATAGGTTATTTTTTCCATTCTACAAACTACTCCTACTCCTACAAACAAAAAATTAAAATTTGGATTTTGAAATATAATACAAGGAAATGATTCTGGAAAAGAATTGATCAGTGCCTTTCTCAACAGCTAGGCAACAAAGTCTATTCACAGATAGATTTGTGCTTTCTATCTAGCCACAACTCGAATTACTTGGCATATAATAGTCTATGACTGGCATAAACATGCAAGATTGTTTCTATCTGGCTCTACTTAGTTATCCATATTGGATCCTCCAAATTACAGTGATCTATTAATGGAATTTAATTCCTACTTGAGGAAACCCTATCAGATAATCACTCAAAACATTAAGGATGTTTTGAAAAATTATACATATACTTGATATGCTAATTCAAATAACAAGGAGAAAGCAAAAATGGAGACAACTAGATAAAATATAACAAGAGCATTCAACAAGAAACCAGAGAAATGCAGTTTGCTTTATTGATATTGCTTTGAAGAACATGCCTTACAGTGTCTCTTTCCAAAATCAATTTCCCAGAGAGCTTTTTCCAAGGTTTTGGTTTCCTTCTTATAGGGGCAAAGAAAGCTACAAGATTCAGACCTTTCACATTCCAAAAATGACTTTTCAAATGCCCACCCCTTTATATGACCTATTACAATATTTACTTTTTTGACAAGTCTTAAAAAGACTGCCAAATATATTTTGAATACATATTGAAAAGCATAAAGACAAGAAAGAGACAAAACAAGAGGACATCTAAAATTTGTTGGTGCCTAATGACGCTATCTTGATGCTCTTTGCTCCACTACATACTTGGCCTGCTCATTTTTCAGTTGACAAATATTGTTTCTCCCATTGGTACATAGCATAATCACTAGGCCATTTATATTCTTGAATTTGGAGTAGATTGGCTTGGTGATCTTTCCATCTCTTATCCAACAACACTTTGACATCAATGATGAACTTTGCATATCCAGCATCCAGAGCAATCACTCTATCCAAAATCACATTGAAACTAAGAACGTTTATGTTTTCATCCTTCTTCAAATGATCAATTACCTAGGAAACTATTTGACCAAACTCATTTTTCCATGCATCAAAACCCTTGATTTGTTTATCCTCTGTCAAATTTGAAGGAATGAATTGGCGCTTGAAAGTAGGAAAAGAATCAATCTTTTCCTACATTTTTTGATTTTCTCCATTCACATACTAAAATTCATCCAGAATCAGCTTTACCATTTTCTCTGTTGGTTTTAGAGCAGCGGGAGCTCCTGGATTTCTCTACAAAACTTTGCACAAGGTCATCAAGGTATGGTGTGCTGGCTGCCATCTCTTACATAGTAGATCCAAAATAGAAAGATTAAATTTCAACTGCTCAATGGCCTGAGACAAAGAAGTGTAGAATTCATGCACATCTCCCAACTTGTCAACAACCATTTTCACTATGTACTCTAGATTTTTCTCAAACACCTCAAGAATTTTTAGTCTTGTTTCATCTTTGTTTTCTCATTTTGCTTTTTCAATTCCTCAATTTCTTTTTCCAACTTCAACTTCAAAGCATTTAACTGATCAACTGGCACTGTGTTATCACTGGTCTCTTGTGGCATGGGGGCTTGATATGGCACAATTGCTTGGCTTTGAGAAGAACTAATGCCTTTCATTTATTGCCTCAACTTTACATTGTCCAAATAGAGTTTGTTGACTTCCTCATTCATTTCTATCTAAATTTTTTCATAATCTAGCAACTTTTGCTCCATGTTTTTTACTGCAACATGTGTGAACATGGCTGAATGCATAATGAGAGTAGCTTCTTCAAGGACCAAGGTATCTTTCAATGTTTTGACTATGGCTATTCCCCTCAACTCCTAAACCACATCAAGCAATCTTGGCTTGTTGGTGTTCTTTTGTGTGGCCCACATTTCTAGGGTCTCTATTTTTGGGTTGAACCCAACACCACTGACACCATCCTCATGATCAAACTCAGAGACCTTCATGGGGTTGTCATGGTTTCTCACTTGGTCCAACAAAAACATTTTCTTTAGTTCTAGGCTAGGGATGATCAACATATTGCTTTTCAAAACCAATTGTCTAGCCTCATCAGGACTGACATTTATTTCATCAATTTTCAATTCTTTGAAAATTTGGGTTACAATCTTGTCATGTTGTGACTCATCTGTACCCATTTTATTTATCTCAATCTTTTCTTTGAATTCTTTCATTTTCATTTTGAGCCAAAAATCCTTGAATTCTGGGGTGTTGATGAAGTCATCATCTTCCATAAATCTCAGTGAAGCCACAACCCTTTCATCTTCTTGCAATTCAAGCTCACCTTGTGCTTGTTCATCCATTCTTGCCACTGGTTTGTGTGCCTCTATTTCTTGACCACCAAGGGGCTGATCAACTTCCTCATCTTCTCCCACATGCCTCAAAATGCTGGCCACTTCCTCAGTGTCACCAACTCCTTCAGAGATTTCATATGGCACCAATGGGGAAATATCATCAATTTTTTGTCTCTTTAACATTGGTTGATCAGGAAACGGAGGGTCTTGCATTGACATGACATCAGGGGGTGATTCAACAATTACCACTCCAACTGACCTTTTGACTAGGAGTTTGGTAGCCTTTGTAGGCTCCTTCTCAGACTTGTCATAAATTCTCTCAAAATTATCAATGATAATGTTATTCTTTTCAAGGGGTCATTCTCCTCAACAAAAAATCCAAGAAAATTAGGATTATTCTTCCTTTTATCATCCTCAACCCTGTTCACAATATCCCATTTCCTTTTTCTACTGTACACCTCTTCAAGAGTGACACAATTCCTGATCACATCCTCATCAAAATTGATTTGATGGGATATCCCAGCCCTGGTGAGAATGACTTGTTTGACAAAGTTCATATGTCCTAGGTCATAGACCCTTTCTGTTCCTAATTTCAAAGAATATTTTGCTTTCAAGTAAGCTTGCAGTTCCTCCAAGGTATATGAACCAACTAACAACTCACCAAACACAATGGAATCAGGAAGAAATGTGCTCTTCTTTTGTTTTTTCATTACATCTTTCTCCATCCAGAGCATTTGCCACATGAACTCAAGGAATGCAAGTCTGTCTAACACAAATTTTGGCAACACATGGGGTGGCTGAGTACACTTGTAGACTCTTATTACAGTATGGCCAAGGAGAAAAAACCAATCAGCAAAATTATGCATATGGCCTTGTTCTGGCTTAGTAGCTAGAGGCCTCAATATTTATCTGATCTCTTTGGTCAATCTAGGAGAAAATCTTCCAAGTGTATTCATTATCCTAATTGTGAAATCATCATGGAACACTATATAACTACAGTTTTTGCAATGACTGTCCCATTTGTAACACCAACTTTGTATAGGCAGTCTCTGTCTCTTTTGATCCACCATGCTCAAATCCATTCTACTTGTCCATCTCTTTCTATTTTGATACAATATTAAATGGCACAATAAAGAATAATATTTGAAAGCCATGGGTGCTTTGTTTTCCCTTATCTGTAATAATCCATCATGCAATTTATTTTCAATGAATGATGCAAAATCATACTCAACATTGACTTCTGGATTTTGTATTTTCATAGCCATCATCATTATGCCAATTGGCATTCTATCTTGAGCATCAATACCTAGCACTTGGCACAAAACAAAGTAGGTCCTTTTGAAATATACAACAAAGTCATCAACCGAGAAAGGCTCTATAGAAGTGCTTGAAATTGGAATCCTTTTATTGTTGGCCTCTTTTCTCATATACATAGGCAACTCATCACTCCTATGTGTTTTCCTTAGCCTAGTATATTCCTCTTCACTTTTCTACATATCAACCTTTGTGAGGGCTTACTTGTTGATCATGAAGCAATCAATGATTGCATCTCTGTCCATAGCCACCAAGGGTGACCCATTTGGCAATCTGACTATTCTGGTAGCTACATGATAGTGCTATGAAACACTCTGATCAAATCAACATCAATGAACACATTTGGTACCACAAGTTTAGCCAAATTTAGATTCTATGGGTTGGCAACAAGACCCTGCCCATCCTTCTTCTCATAGAAGTACCAAAAGAGGTTCCAACCTGAAATAAGGACTCTAGCATCACAACACCCCTCTGCCACATCTTTGAATAACTTTTTATACCCCTTGTCAACAGAGTTAGGCAAAATATCCAATAGAGACTGTTGAAGGGGTTGTTTCTTTTCTTTGGGATCAGATGGTTCATCTTTCTTACTTGTAGACTCAGATTTTTTGGGTGCCATTGTGTGTGAATCTACTAAGCTAGGGTTTTGTTCATCTTTTTGATTTACTGAACAACTTACAAACTGATTTATACACAGGTTATATCACTTGTAACAGAGATAAGCATAGAATGAACACACCTGGTTGTGATAAACTACAAGCTTCAATCTAGAACTTGAATCTCCTACTTATGCATCCTTATGAATTCATCTTAGTGAATAAAATGAACTAAAAATCAAGATTTATTTTGAGATGGTGCAAGTCACCTCACCATTACTATGTCCATGCCGGGAGATTGGCAAATCTGTGTGCTTACATTGCTTCGAACACAGACTGTTGATCTATAGAGATCAGAGGGACAAATAATTTTACCAAATTTGTAGTCATTTCATCAATTACCGCACTCCCGCCATCATAAATGATGACCTTTGTGGGGCGATGCAGTACTAACTTCCACATTCAATGCTTCATCGCAATACCGCGAACTCTATTGAACCCCATTGCAAGACCATGGTGACATTTGATGGTCATCTCCTATCATTCGCCATTTACCATTGCCCCGCAAGCCTAGTGAAGTCACTCCTGTGAGGTAGCGGGATGTGCCTTGTCACCTCTAGTCATTACCGCATTACTGCATCAACAACAAACATTATATTTCACCCACTGTGGGATAGCGAGGTGTATTCAATGCTATGCTACCTTTTTACTGTGTACCTGCACTCCACAAGACCTTTTAAACTTGACCACCATAGGATCATGGTGGTCACTAATGCTTTTATCTTATATCTACCACAAACCTACAATATTTTGATATTACGGTGGTGGGGGTGCGGTGGCTAGTTTAGTGTTATATTACTTGTCCCCGCTAGCCCGCAACAACAACATTGACTGCTAAATTCACCTCGCAGTATAGTAGTAACAATCGGTTAACAAGAATATTCACACCGCAAGCCCAGGCCTACTCCATCTTGTCCATCATGGGGCTGAGGTAACAATTATATTACATTTTATGTTCCCTGCCAACCTGCCAGTTTGATCTCAGACTTCTTGCAGTAGCGCAATACATGTTTAAACCCAACGTTGACTCACACAGTCCTGCCATCATAGTTAGGGTTCACTCCTTAGCTCTGTGGGAGTGCGGTAAAGGATGCATTACATGGTCTTACATAGAAATATCTCATACATACTAGGATACAAGGATGACAAACACCATTCTTAGACAAAAATGGATTATACTATGGTAGGAATATTCAAATGGGTGATGGATCTTAGGGTTTGGAAAGAATTTGAATATAACCTAAGAAAAATTTACCAACCCTAACAATGGCTCTTGTTGGGGATGAATGGCTAACTAGACATTGTAAGGATCCATAACACTTCTTCAGGGTGCAGACCAGAACACAAAACTGTACAAGAACAAAGAAAACCAAAATTTTGAGGAAAAAGGGAAACCTAAGCTACTATGCATGGAATTATCTTCTTTTAAGAAAATAAGTGCTTCAGAAATTGTCCATGCACTGGCAATTCCTGACTTTCACCCACCATGTTTTGCAGGTAATAAGAATTTTCACCACACTTGCCAATAATGACAAATGGTCCTAGCCACAAAGCCTCAAATTTTCCATGCTTTCCCTTGTCTTGACTCTGGGCATTCCACATGAGGACTTTATTGTCAACTTGAAATTTCCTATCTTTGGCCTTTTTGTCAAATAGGTATTTCATTTGCATCTACATCTTTTCATTCTGCTTCTGAGCTTGACTCCTGATTTTATCCAGCTCTGCCAATTACTCCATCCTCTCTTCCATTGGCTCAGGCACATCCAAATCCTCCTACAATATAAATTTGTACATAGGCAAAAGATTGTGTATTGGCATTCTTTCTTGTTCCCCATAGACTAATTCAAAATGTGACTTGCCAATAGCCTTTTTTATTGTGATTCTGTCTTCCCATAAAGCTAGCCTTAGCTTTGAATCCCATGGTCTTTTGTTGTTATCAAGCATCCTTTTGATTATCTTCATGATACTTTTGTTGCTAGATTCTACTCGAACATTTTCTTGGGGATGATAAGGAGAAGCATATGATATTACTATTCCATATGACTCACAAAATTTCTTGAATTCTTTAGATCTGAAGCACATACCATTATCTATAACAATTCTCACTAGGACTCAAATCTAGTGATGATATTCTCTAATAAGAAATTTATGACTACTTTACTAGTTTCTTGCTTTGTTGGGATTGCTTCAATCCATTTAGTAAAGTAGCCAGTGGTAGTAAGAATCCATCTATGCCTGCCACTAGACTTGTTTGTTATCTCTCCTATAAAATCAATACCCCATTGATGGAATGGTGCATCAATTTGCATGGGCTTTAGAGGCAAAGCTCCTTGGTATTTCAGTTTACCAGAAAACTTCTGGCATGCTTCACATTTCCTCACATACCTATGAGTATTAGAAAACACAGTCGACTAAAAATAGCCTGCTCTTAGAATCTTGTGTGCAGTGGTTTTGGCTGAAAAATGTCCACCACAAACACCATCATGCATTTCTTTTAGAATCCTCTCTATATGTCCCTGATCCAAACAAAAAGGAGAACTCCATCTTTATCCTTCCAGAAAAAATCACCTTCTATGAACACATATGTGGATGCTTGTAGCTTCTGTGTTGTTTTTTAATTTTCACTCAAATCATCTGGACATTTCATATGTTTGAGGTAGTGAACAATGTTTGTGTACCACAGTGTATGTTTAATGATGAATACTATACCTTCTCCTTGTTGAACATCACACACCTGTGCAGCCTTAAAATTGGATTCAACCATTAACTTTGGTAGTCTTTGTCCTCTTACAAGTTTGGTGATCTAGATAGTAATATTAAATTCTTGAATTCTATTTATCCATCTACACCTTCTACCTGTGACTTCTGTTTGTGTAAGGACATCTTTGACTGTTGCATTAGGTACATAAGCAGTTACTTGTGCTCCTACCAAGTAGGGTCTAAATGTTTTAACTACTTTTACCAGAGCATAAGCTTGTTTCTCAGTGGCATCATATTTCAACTCTGCTCCTTGAAGTGATTTGCTAAAGAATGATATTGGCTATTCATGTCCTTCATTTTTCTGTAGCATGACAGCCATAATAGTATGAAAACAAGCAAAAGAAGAAATCTGGAATGACATATACCAAAAGTTGCAGGACTAATGAGTAGGTACCCTAGTCTAGTTAACCCTCAATTTCTAGGTGTATGACCTCTGAACCCTATTCTCTGCATTTCTGTGATCTGTTTTGTTTGTCTCATCTCTAAATTCAATCAATTTATGTTATAAGGTGTAATTAGGGTTTAATTGATTAGTGAATAAGGACACTTGATAAAACCTTAGTTTAAACACCTGATCAGACCTAATTAGCATTAGGGAATGTACAAGCAATTAGTACATCTTGATCCCAAGCTTGGTTCTTGTCTTCCCAATGTTTAGTTAGTGGAGAAATAGGACTTAATCTGGTTTAAGGAAACCTACTTTTTCACCCTAAACATTATGGGGAACCTGCGCTCTAAAGAATTTGCATCTTTTTAAACATCAGATCTGAATTAGTTTGATGTCCTAAAGCACCTTTAGATTGCAAACCCTCTTTTGTGAAAGTGTGTGCATTGAATTTTGAATGATATTCTTTATCTTTTCACTAAAAGAGTTGGAAATTATAACTTAGTGTTTTGCATAGTGTTTCATTTTCATAAAAGATCATACAACATCATTTTACATTTAAATCTTGGGTTAATTAGAGCATGTTACAATGTTAGATTATTTTTGCAAGATTTTCATGTCTATGATGAGTCATTTAGTTGTGATGACTTCAATATGTTAGATTAAGCCCTTGAGGACTTTATCTCGATTGAACATTCCACTACAACTTCTAAACCATCATTGTTTTAAAGAGTTGTAAATGCAATTTATGTTCCTAAAAGTAAGGAAGAATCTAGGAAATTGAAAATTGTGGTCATCTTATGTTCAAATGTGGTTAAACCAGCTTCTAAACCGGTGCTCACTGTTAAAGGTCTTCCACCTTCTTCTCAACCTCTTGATCACATTTACAACTATGCTAAATAAATAACACATCAAAATTCACAACCTAGTCATAATGTGGTTTCTCATGCATATAACACTTGGAATAATAAACAAAGCAAACAACAACTGAGCATTCTCATATCTTTACGTACTTCTCAACATATTCTTCCTCAAGCACCTCGTTTAACACATAAGGTTGGTCAAGACTATGATCTTGTAGAGCATCTTCGTGCTACTCCTGCAAAGATATCTCTTTGGGAACTTATACAAACTTCGCCTACTTACCATGGAATGCTCCAAGAAGCTTTAGAAAAGGTGATTGTCCCACCTGCTGTCAAGCCAAATGATGTAGCAACTCTATTAGATTGTATACATGCAACAAAAACAAACATTTTGTTTCAACAACATGAGTTGCCATCTCTTGAAGTTCATAATCAGTATGATCCTTTGATTATCTTCATTACAATAAACAAGACATTGATTAAGAGAGTTATAATTGATAATGGAACAACTCTTAATGTTTTTGGCATTAACTTATTACATAAGATTAAAGTTGATACATCCATGATTAAGCAATGTATCTATGGATTTGACAATGTTGGACGACAATATATGGGTTTGACAATGTTGGACGACAATATATGGGTTTGACAATGTTGGACAACAATATATGAACAATGTATCTATGGATTTGACAATGTTGGACGACAATATATGGGCACTATAACTCTACCTATACAAGTTGGGCCTATGATTGTGCCTACCCTGATTCATGTCATGCCTTGATCTCTATCTTACAACATGATTCTTGGTAGACATTAGATTCATGCATTGGGGGCAATTCCTTCTACTTTACATCATTCAATCAAATTTATATTTAAAGACAAACTACATACTATTCATGTTGATCTTGAACCTGATAACTATTTACAAATTGAATCACTAAAACAAATTATTTGTCATAAGATTTTAAACAATTTGAAAGTTGATTCGTCAACTTCTCTTACCTCAGACAATGTTGTGTAAGAGTCTAAATAATCGAATGCATTTCTTGGTGACGATTTGCGTTCATTAGATTTTACATCTTCTTCCATGGGAGAATATAAAGTTAATAACCCTGCCCTGAAACATCAAATATTGCATCAATATCATCTCATGATTTGAATGCGAAACATAAAGCTTCTTTGGTAACAAATTCAGATAATACTTTTACTTACACTACAGATTATGAAACTTATGGAGCTCCACCTTCATCTAAAGAAATGGCTTCTCTTTATGGTTGAGGATTTTAGATCCTTTATAAAAACTGTGATTATGTAGGTAATGGTTGTGGTATTAATCAATAAGGAATCAAAGTCCCTATAGAATCCGCTTAGCGACATTACTCAAGTGGCATTGGATATAATCCTTTTAGGAATCTAAATCCCGTAGACATCCTACTCTTAATGTGAATACAATATCAACACTTAACTTGATATTTCTTGAGATGATTGACACTAGTTGTCCTTCAGGAGCGATTCCTTTAGATATTTTTTCAACAGATGAAGTGATAATGGAATTCTTGGGTGCTTATGACAACATTCCTCATTACCATCATAAATGTGGCTTACCTTATTGTTTGAACAATAGTGCATATTTTGAAAAATCTACTAGCATGATAAACGCCACTCTAAAGTTTGATGAAGAATATGAAGACCTACCACAATAACCTGATCTCCTAGACCACAATACTCTACTTAATGGAAAGACTGTTGATATTTTCATGGAGAAAGACAACATTGAAAAAGCTATTCCTATTGGTGATTGTTTACATGTAGAAGAAAAAGAAGAAATGACTAAGTTATTACATGAATTTTCTGAACTGTTTGCTTGGAACTATTCAGATATGCTCGGTATTGATCCTCATAATGTAACATATAATATCGTCTTGAAATCGGATCCTAATCCGTTTAAACAAAATATTCGTAAGATGAATCCTAAGGTTGCATTACTTATAAAAGCTAAGATAGAAAAGCTTCTATAAGTTGGCTTTATCCGCCCTATTGACTATTCACCTTGGATCTTTAATATTGTTGCCGTCACTAAACCTGATTGTCATATAAGAATGTGTACCAATTTCTGAGATTTGAATCTTGCATCTTTGAAAGGTGATTTTCCACTTCCTAACATTGATATGATTGTCATTTCTATAGTTGGCCATGAATTACTCTCTTTCATGAATGGGTTTTCATGATATAATCAAATTTTGATAAACCCTCAAGATCAATATATAACAACCTTTATAACACCTTGGGGTACATTTTGTTAGGTAGTCATGTCGTTTGGACTTAAGAATGCAGGACCTACTTACCAACGTGCCATGACCCTTATATTTCATGATTACATGCACAATATTTTAGAAGACTATGTCAATGACATCTTGGTGATGCCATCTTGGCAAAGTCCATGCATCACCAAGATCACGCCATGAACCTTTGACATACTTTTGAGAGAATAAGAAAATACAACATGCGATTAAACCCCCATAAGTGTGTTTTTGGTGTAGACAGTGGAAAATTGCTAGGGTTTATTGTTTCAAATCATGGTATTAAAGTGGATACGAAGAAGATTGACACAATTGTTAATATGCCAACACCTAAGAACATATCCCAACTTTGTAGTTTGTAAGGAAAGATACAGGCCATCCACCAATTTGTTTCACAACTCATGGATAGGACTCACCCTTTTATGCAACTACTGAAGAAGGATTCAAAATTTTAATGGAATTCTGAATGTCAAAAGGCTTTCGAAGATTTAAAGGCTTATCTAGCTAACCCTCCTGTCTTACGACCCGCTATCCCTGATAAACCATTTCTATTGTATATCTCAGCATCCAATAATGCTCTGGTAGCCTTGTTAGCACAACATAATGCTGAAGGCAAGAATGTGTTGTCTATTATACCAGCCGAACTTTGCTTGATTATGAAGTGCGATATACTGTTATTGATAAGCCTTTCTTAGCTTTAGTGTTTGCAACACAGAAGCTTAAACATTATCTTTTAAATGTTGAAATACATGTGATGGTGAAATTTGACCCTTTAAAACACCTTTTCACAAAAATAGATTTGTCGGATTGTCTTGCTAAATGGGTTATGTTGTTAACTAAATTTGATCTTAAGTTTACCTCTCAGAAAGCAATTAAAGGGCAAGCATTAGCTGACCAGTTAGCTAAAGCACCTTCATCTTTTACTACACAACATTAGGATACATTTCCTGATGACCAACTTTTAGCAATTACTAAGGATGATAAATGAGAATTGTATTTCGACAGATCAAGATGTCAAACCAGCTCTGGTGTTGGTATTACAGATTCCTATGGCTTACCGCCTAGACTTCTCATGCACAAACAAAATTGTTGAATACGAAGCTCTTATCGCAGGACTTTGTGCCGCCTTGACTCTTACTATAAAAAAATATTACTATATATGGCGATTCACAGCTAATTGTATGGTAAATAAATAGATCATATCAAACTAAGCATGACAAACTATCTCAGTATCGTGAGTTTGTGCTATCTCTCTTAAAACAATTCGCATCATTTTCAATAAATACTATTCCTAGGAAAGACAATCGACATGTGGATGTAATGGCAAGAGCAACTTCCCTTATATCCCTTGATGATTCTCCTAAGGAATTTACTTTCATTATCCATAATCTTAAAACACTAAAAATTGAAGACCCTATAGTTGTGAATTCAGAACTTTGTGGTAATACATATACTGACGAGTGGTTCTCCCATATATTCAATTATTTGTGTGATGGAACCATTCCTAATTCAACATCTAAGAATGCCCAAATCCATTTACGAAAAATAGTGGCATGTTACATTATCTTGTCGAATGTGTTATATAGACAAATCTACAACGAAGTTTTACTCCGATGTTTAAGTAATTCAGAAATCTCGATAGCTTTGGAAGAAGCTCACTCTGGTGCTTGTGGAGGGCATTTTGGGGGAAAATCCTTGGTACAAAAATTGTTATGAATGGGATATTATTGGTAGCACATGGGACAAGATTCCTTTGTGATGCAGAGCAGGGTATCAAAGATCAAAATCACTCAATCAATCCTTGGCTAAAGTCTTAACACCTCAAACAAAGTGATTTTCTTCACAATCTTCCACTATGCCTTATAAGACAACAAAAGGGGTATTTTTGACATAATTTGAAGGAAACAACTCAAACCCATGAACTAAAAATTGTTTTGGATACCCATTATCCTCTTACATAACATACTTCAATGCAGATGGGGGTGTTTTGTAACACAAGGGTCAAAATAGGACTATTACGCTGTAATTTAGGCCTAATTAGGCTAGTTTAGATGGGTCACCATAGGGTTTTCTAATCCCAAACTTAAAATCTTCACATCAATGCCTTAGACATGTCAAAGATGGTTTGCCCAAACAATTCCAACCATTACAAACCTTTTCCCAAGAGCTTTTCTACAAGCCCTAGCTCATTTGCACATTCTATACCCAAAAACATGAGATTTTCAGCCCAAGGCATCAACCAAACTTGCATTTATCACTCTCCCCTGATCCTACAACATTGTAGACACCTAAAATACCATAACCCCATCATTCCACCAAGTTTCATGAGATTTCACTAGTGGAATGGTGGGTTTTGCATTTTTCTTGCCTTCAAGGTAGTTAAACAAGGGTTCCAAACCAATTTTAGAAAAATTGCTCTAAAATGCTCAAATCCCAATGAAAAATGATGAAACCAACTAAAAATGAGATAAGATTCACTACTTCATCAATCCCAATGCATAGATGATCACTTATAGGCTATACAAAGCTGTACTATCTCCTATAGCAGCAAAGTAGTGTTCATTAAATGCAGAAACAACGCTTCTTTTATTGATTTTTTTGCAAATATTCAACAACCAAACTTGTGTCAACCATTCCAAGGTTATTAAAACATGTTTCATTAGTTTCTAACTTCCTTTCAATCTTTAACTAGTTTGTTTCTTCAATTACAACATATGACTCTTCAAATTCCATAATTTTTGCAACTTGACTCACCAAAACTCCTAATGACCTAACACAAACTCTTAACACATCCAAAATGGACTTAAAGACCTTATTACACACAAAATGACTCAATTAGATCAAAATGCCAACATTTAGCAACTTTACCCATGAACACCTTGGTGCCCTACACCACTTTGCTTATGTCATGAAATACCTGCAATGTCAACAACATAATCACCTAATCCGAGCACTCGCTTAGGAACTTCGTGCCCAAGTTTCACCTTGGCCATTTTCTATTTGGGGATTGGATCTAATTGGTAAAATCTCTCCACCCTCCTCTCAAGGGCATACATTCATCATTACTACCACTGATCACTTCACGAACTGGGTCGAAGCTGTCCCCTTGCAATCCACGACCGCTGACGTAATTTGCCAGTTTTTACAAGATAACATTATTTCTTGATTTGGAATACCTTCCTCATTTCTAACAATGGTACACCATTTAAGAGCAAGGATGTGAAGAAATTTCTCAAAAAATATCATATTCAACATCGCTTCTCTATGCCTTATTATCCTCAATCAAATGGCCAAGCGGAAGCTTTAAACAAAATTATTGGATAGATTTTACGAAAGACTATTAACAAACATCAAAAGGATTGGCACACTCAATTATCCTATGCATTATGGGCCTATAGAACAAGTATTCATAGGGCTATTGGTAATACATCATATAATCTCGTATATGGTGCTGATGCGATAATGCCCTTGGAGTTAGAAATTCCTTCACTAAGAGTTTCCCTAAGAGACATTCCTTACGATGATACAAAACGTGAGAAGAGATTGCAAGAACTTGAGATGCTTGATAAAAGATGCATAAATTCTCTTGAGCACCTCAAGGCCCATCAGAAAAGCATACAACGATCGTACAATGAACATGTTATACAATGTTCATTCGATGTTGGGGATTTGGTACTTTATGAAAATCAACGCAATATAAATGCACCTATTGGAGAAAAAGGTAAGTTCAGCCCCAATTGGCTCAGATTGTACATAGTTACTGAGGACTTTGCAGGAGCATATAGACTAGTTGATGAACAAGGTACGCCACTTAAAGAACCTATTAACACAGTGCACATCAAGAAATTCCATGCTTAAGATTTGATGTTAAATGTTCCTTTATAAAGCAAATTTATTAGATAGATTAGCTTCAATTTTGACAAGATATTATTATTTTGTCCTAATTCATTTAACATTGCATCTTTTGCTTGGTTAATCACTGTTGTATCTTGTTTATACATTCTTTGTTAAGATCACTTTTATATTAACTAAACATAGCATAGAATTTTGGATTATATGTGAAATTTTTAATCATTGTGTTTGTTACTATATATTCTACAAGGAATTGTTAGTATGTCACATTAGCATTAATTACATTTCCATATTAGCCTTCAACATTCATCACTAGTTGCATTTTACAAAATCACATGTGATAGATTGAAAACGTTGCAAATAGACAAAAAAATAAACATCACATATATATATCATCAGTTTCAAATATACATCTGAGTCGACTATCCATTACAACAAAATGGGATGTCATAGTAAATAACATATATACATCATATAGCTGAACCTTGGTCACCTATACCCTCGGGCCCTCATGGTGTACGTGTGATAGAAGCTTGACCATGTGTGGCTACGGATCACGAATGACTCTTAGAGACACTCCGTGATCATAACCCCTTGATCTCACATCTCAACCCTATCACCTCCTCGTCTGCCTCCTAGTACATCTGATGGTACTAGTCTCTCTCTACCTAAGCCAGGTCTCTATTAGCTCTCACCTGGCATAAATCAAGCAGTAAGAACTCACCGACGACTAGCTCTCTCTCAGATGTGAGTACCACTACCGCGTGATCCCGTTATGCCTAAAGCTTAGCCTCAGCGCACTTAGCTTTCTGAAGTAACTCTTCTCTCTCCCATGCATACTGCTCTAGAATGGCCTCTATAGCCGTCTTGTATTTGATGAAAGGCATAAATATCTCCGCATGTTGCCCAACGGATGGTCATAGTGAATACCCTGCCCACACCCGTTGCTCAGCTACATCTGCAGGTACTATGTCTTCTATGATGTGACTCACAAAGTCTTGCCAAGTGTCAGTCCCAGCTACAAAATAAAAAGTAGGATAGATATTAGACTCTCACATAAGCTTCATAAACAATAAGCATAAGAACATCAAATTATTGAAACAAGTCTAACTTGGATCTCCATCTCGCCAAGATGGATCTCAAATCACTGAAGGTGTAATGAGCTCTGCAATCTGATTTGTAGCTGGGGGCACATGCCTATTGGTCCCCCCTCTCACTCTAACTAGGCCTCTCAACACCTGCGGGGACTGGACCACAAGCCCTCAACCATGGTCTCAACTCAGACTCCTCGTCAATGTCTGCCTCCTACTGGTCCTATCGTGGTCTCGCCTTGAAGACGTACTGTGATGGAACCTCCTCCTCCTCGTCATCCTCCACATCCTCCTCAAGATCATAGTATCTTGCGAAGTCACTCACATCATCCTCTACCCTTGTGTCACCAGTGTGACCAACCCAAGGTCGAGCATCGCCTGTAGGGTGACCAGGAGAAAAGATAGGAGTAGGCCATGTCGTATGCCACCAGGTCTGATATGCTCAGGTACAACTGACATCATCTACATTTGATACTAGCATTGCATCCTCAGGACCATCATCATCACTTTAAGAGGTACATCTGCTATTGTCGACCGTCGGGCACTATTCACCCTGACTGTGTTGCACACGGTGCACACATAGCTCAGATGCACTATAGGAACATCCTGTACCTGTCTGAATTATCGTGCCACCCTGTCAAAGTAGAACCAAACCACGACGTGATCAAGATGACCGACCATCAGCTGATCCTTCTACATCCTCGCTAACTGTCTCCACTGGCCAGGACATAAGATATAGCCGCGATATGGTCTCTAGATGATATCGCTGGGTTACAATCTATCAAAAACAACTCTCTAGTATAACAGATCACCATGTCTCCAATATCTGACTAGTGGATAGGCATGAATGCATGGATGGGAGAATATTGACTCTATAGGAAACCCTGTCGGTCGTATGCACCTAATATGCTCAAAAGCCCAAACCTGTAATAAAGTGTTGATCATCAGACTATGCATCTCGTAATGGACGTATCATCCCAGGTCGTGGTAGAGGTGCGCAAGCATACTACGCCCCCACGCATATACAGTTTGATGCTCCTCCATCGCTCCAATGGTGTGAATGAGACCCTGTGAAGGTGAATGCCTCATCCATCGAGTGCAACAACTCGTGCGACAGTGACTATCATGATCCTCCGAACCAATGGGATGTCACCACATCCCTACTCTAGAAGCTAGAGCTAAAGATGTCCTCGCTCTGCCCGTGAGACTATGTGACCTAGACAATACAACTGACTCTCGTGAGTACACTCCGCTGTTCAATTTCCCATGACCCTCACTTTCTCTCCTCGAATAGATAGTCGTAGGATCCTATATACATCCTCTAGTGTAATAGTCAACTCACATGTAGTAAGTGGAATGTGGACATATCTATATTCCACCTCTCCATCAGAGCCATCAATATGCTGCAATGAAATCTGATTGTGGGCATATCAAACACCCACCATAAGCCCACCACTTGCAAGTGCTCCCTCTCTATGCTAGACATAGTACTAGCACGCTCTCGAAGTAGTGCCATCAGGTGACCGCCTGTGTGCTCTCGTGTCTCTGGGATGTCCTGCAGGTCGAAAAGCAAGCAATAGTATCAGTTTTCATCATCAAACAAAAAACCACTATTTGAAACAATAATGAGTGCCTGTGCCTTGGGACCTATGTCCTCTGTGGACCCATGCACCCTAGGAATACTAGGGCGCCCCAGTGGGACACTGGCACCCCTGAGGGACTAGGGCGCCCTAATGGGACTTTGGTGCCCTAGGAGGACTTGGGTGCCCCTACCAGGGACCCTTGTCTGTTACGACCCCATTAGCATAGTATATGATAAAAATAACTGAAAGAAAATAGAAAGATGATAGAAGCGTAAGATTAAGACCCTACCTTAGCTTTGAAATGCCTCTCTACCACTCAGGCTTGGAGCATCTCCAATCGTGGGGGCTAATACGGGTGTCGACTCGACATGGTTGTCCTCCTCTTCTTCTTTTCTCACTCTCCTTCTCACAATGACAAGAAATAAGAATGGGTAAGTGATAAGTGAAAACTCCCTTTACATAAAGTAAGTGGATGAGAATTCCTATCCATAACTAGGTGTAATATTGATCTATTTCACTCTTGAGCCTTTATCTTGAGCTGTTGAACTCAAAATTTCACATCATTTGTTGTGTTGGAATCCTGGTTCCGCTCTCTATCCTACCCAATGTGTTGTGCTTGGGCATTTTTTCTTCAAACAACCCTCACAATGCATTTCTCATCAATTTTCCCTTGAAATCGATGCATGTGGATATCTCCTTGTTTCTCCTTTTCAAACTAAGCAAGTAGAAACAAGGGGGGGCATATATCTCCCTTGATTTCCTCCCTCATCATGTCTTATCACTCAACCCCCTTAGTGTTTATATACTAATTCATTGGTGGTGGTTGTTGGTTGATTTGGTTTCAACTTTCTGACAAGTGTTCCTTTGGAGGTTGCAGTTCCTAACTTTGTCGTCTTGCAGGATTACAGGCTTGGGGGCTTCTTCCTTCTCGACAACAACACTTCGACTTCCTCTACAGTATCCTTTTGAGTATCCTTTTCATGATTGATGCATTTACTTTCCTTTAGTTGCATATGCACGTAATGTCATATGGAAACTAAAGTGGGGGCTAAATGTTATGTTAGAAATTGTCCTCTTGTATGGAATGGTACAATTTCCCTCGGTTTAGCTCCTCTCCTTTGGTGACCTCTTAACCCTTTTGTTTTTGGCCTTCCTGAAACCCTGATTGGCTTGTGTCTAGTTGCAAAATGTTCATTTTTTGAGATACCTATTGATGGAATCTGGAAAGGGAATTTGGATTATGGATCCCTAGAACCCCCTAGAAGCAGATCTAGTTAGAAAATGGGGGACTGGACTCAGGCGCTCACATCCTAGTCCTGCCCCATTTTTTGGAATTTTGAATCTTGGCAGGGTGTCGGCTCCCACTGTGCATCCTCACTCATGAGTCACCCTCGAGCTTGGAGGTCATCCACACACAAGAAACCTTCACTCCACAACACAAAAAAACACATAAAACAAATAAACATGAAGAACACCCATGGCTTGCACAAAACAAAACTCATAGAAATAAGTTTAAAGGGGTAGGGGAGTGGACATCATTCAACTCAAGAGTGCCACTCCAAATATCTCAAAACTCAACTTTAACAAGGCTTCAAGCCAACACATTTATATCAAATATCACATATTTCTCCATGGCTCTCAAGCCATTCAAAAATGCTCATATTCACAACTTGCCCTCAAGGTCAAAATACCAAAAATTAGGAAGTGACCTCAAGGAGGTTCACTCCTCCCCCACCCCACACATGTTGAGCATTTTCTCCAAATGGAGAGGCTCTTACATACACCCATAAAACCCCACAACAACAAAACACATCAAAACACAATGTAACACACAAGAAGTAAATTGCATAAGGAAAGGTATCAAGCCTTGAATCCTACCTTAATAGCCCAACAATGGTAGGTAGTTGAAGAAGAGCCTCCAAAAATTCCTCTAACTCTCTCCCCAAATTCCAATAAAATTGAAAAAATAAAATGAAATCAACAACCCCCTCCCTCTCTTCAAGAGGGATTAAAATAGGCTCTTCTCATGAGCCTTGAGGAATGAGAAGGTGACACATGTCACCTTCTCCTTCCTCCTCACATCCACTTGCAAGCTTCATGGAATGTGGTGGTGACACATGTCACCCTCCCATTCCACCAAGTCTTGCCCCCTCCACTTGTGCTCTCTCACACATGTGGGAGAAAAAGGTGGAGCTAAATAAGGATATGGGTACAAGTGCCCCAATCCTATCCTCCCATGAAAGCCTACAAAACCCCAAGGTACTCTCACCAATGTGAGAGAGCCTTGGAGTTGGGTCCTCCACAATTTAGGGGTCTTGAAGACTCCCCAAGCCTTGGAATGAGGTGTGGATAGGGTTGAGTGTTTGACCGAAGCTTCCACTCCTTCCCAAAATTCTATTTTCGTCACTTTACTTCAGGGTGAAGTTTAAGTGACTAAATGAGAGTTTTCCTAAGGTTAGACAAGCTCAAATGGTCCCTAGACCCTAGGGGTACAACCCAAGGTCACTTTTAACCCATTTTGAGCACTAAAGGGTGAGTAAAATCACATGAAAAGGGGTCACAAAAATAAAAACTCAAAAAATAAAATCAATTAACATTACACCTTTACAACACCAATATAAAATCAACCGAAAAAGGGTAGACCTATCCCAAACAACACCACACAAATATTATGAAATTTCATCATGCATTCACACAGTTGATCTTGGTTCCTCTTGGAACTAGATTAGCTTAACACAAGAATTCACAAAATGTGTGGGATAATCTTTGATTATCCGTGGCTTGATTAAAACACCTGCGCACTTAAACAAAAGATTAATCCAACATGTATATCAGAGCCGAAAGAAGGGAAACATACACTGACACCATCGCATAATCATATAAAACATCATAAAATTACATCATAATTAGATTCATAATTTTGCATTTCTATAATCTATCTCAAGATAAAATTGCATAATAAATCCATATCATAATCTCACAACTAATATCTCAAATAATGTCATAATGCAAATCACATGTCAAATCATCATCAGTGAATAAAAATCAGATCTAGTCTCATCACAACATACTAAACAATGCTAACCAAAATAAAAAAATATAGTCTATTAATCCTACATATCAAGATCAACAGTCCCCAAAAGTCTAAAAATGTGTCTCCAACAGTAATATGAAATGATCAAAATAAGGGAGTGAAAAGGTAGGCCTCACATCCTCCCCCATGAGACTAAAATTCCTCCTGGAAGTCATCAAAGAGGTGAGGATAAAGTGTCCTCAATCTAGATGCATGCTCCCAAGTTGCCGTGACCTCATCGTACCTATCCAACTGAACCCTAACCTAGTCCAGCTCTTGACCTCGAAGGCCCAGAGTCCGACGAGCTAATATGTGAATTGGCTCCAAAGCCAACTATCCATCTGCCTCTACCTGTAGAGCACTCCAATCTAGTACATGAGATAAATCAAATATATAGCGCCGCAATACAGATACATGAAAAATATCGTGGATGCGCAATAGGATAGGTGGCAAGCTTAGACTATAGGCTATGGATCCTATCCACTCCAAGATCTCGAAAGGATAGGACTCTTGTATTGGCCTATCCATCTTGAGAGTGCGGCCATACAAGAGTCCAAAGTATTCGGAGCACTCTCAAGAATACTTTGTCACTGACTGAGAAGCTCCGATCTAATCTCTTAGCATCGGCATACTTCTTCTATTGATCATGTGCCTCCTAAATTCTCTATCTAATCAAGATCACCTGTTGCTCAATATCCTATACTAGCTCTAGCCCTATAACAACCCTATCCTCAATACGATACCAACTCAATGGTGTCCTGCAAGGTCTACCGTATAAGGCCTAAAAAAGAGGCATACCTAACGAGTTGTGATGCCCATTATTGTAGGAAAACTCAACTAGATACAGATACTCCTCCCAATCTAGACTGGTGATCCATAACATATATATGGAGCATATCCTCTAGAACCTGATTTACCCTCTCTGTCTGTCTATCTGTCTCAGGGTGATACGATGAATTGAAGTTGAGCTGAGTGCCTAACGCCTGCTGTAATGCCCTCCAAAAGGCTGATGTGAACACTGAATCTCTATCAGAAATGATATGGCGAGGTACCCCATGTAATCTAACAATCTCATCCAAGAATACTCTCACCACCGATGGGGCATTGTACGTCATGCGTATAGGTGAGAAATACGCCACCTTGGTCAACTTGTCAACCGTCACCATGATGGAACCATGTCGATGAGATGACATAGGAAGACCAACAATGAAATCTATGGAAATGGTGTCCCATTTCCACTCAAGTATCTTGTGAGGGTATAAAAGTCTTGCTGGATGCTGATGCTCGGGCTTGACCCTCTGGCACTCAAGGCAACAAGCAACATACTCTGCAATATCTCGTCTCATACCCGCCCAGTGGTACAACTGTCGCAAGTTGGCATGCATCTTTTTCACCCCTAGGTGTGCTACATAAGGTGCTCTATGAACCTTTGAAAGAACTACTACACGTAGGTCACCTACATGAGGAACATAGATGCACTGTCGATGTCTAAGTAGCCCATCTGCCTCAAGGGAATATCCTGCAAACTTGCCCACAAGGGCCCTCTGTGACTAGATCTCCTGCTGCACCTCAAGAAACCACTCATCCTTAGGTAGATGCTGAATGATGCATCCTCTCAAGTCCACACTCAAGGTCAAGGTCAAGATCTTGTGGCTCCTCTAACTCAATGTGTCGGCTACCATGTTCTCCTTCCCTTTGATGTAGTGGACATCAAAGTTGTACTCATAAAGAAACTCCATCCAACGCCATTGGTGGGTATTCAAATTCGGCTGCGTGAATAAGTACTGAAGACTGTGGTGATCAAAATGAAGCTCAAAGCGATGAACCAAAAGAAAGTGTCTCCAATGAACCATAGCATGAACCACTGCTGTGAGCTCTAAGTCATGAGTGGGGTAGTTTAGCTCATGAGTCTTGAGCTTTCACAACTCATACGAGATCGCTCTACCACCCTACATAAGTATGACTCCTAAGCCCTCAATTGATGCATCAGTACAAACCACAAAATCCTCTACTAGATCAGGAACTGCTAAGATGGGAGTGCTGATAAGATGCTCATTGAGGACCCTAAAGGCCCTCTTGCACTGCTCAATCCAAGTGAAGCTCTTCCCTTTTTGCTGAAGGGAAGTGATGGGGTGTACTATCCTAGAAAAGCCCTGTACGAATCTATGGTAGTACCTGACTAACCCCATGAAACTCCTGACCTCTGTCACACTGGTGGGTGCTGGCCAATCCCTAATAACCCTGATCTTCCATAGATCTATTAAGATACCATCACCAGATAAGATGTGCTCCAAATATTGCACCTCAGATCTGAAAAAGGCACACTTTGCCAAGTTGCCAAAAAGCTGCTGCTCTCTCAAGCACTGCAAAACTTGTCGTAAGTGCCCCTCATGCTCCTCCTCAGTCCACGAGTAGATCAAAATATCATCAAGGAAAATGATCATGAACTAATCTAAGTAAGTACGGAACACCCCATTCATAAGACTCATGAACATTGCAGGAACGTTCGTCAAGCTGAAGGGTACCACAGTGAACTCATAGTGGCCATATTGATCTCGGAAGGTGGTTTTATGGATGTCTGCCTCTGTGATGCACAACTGGTGATAACCGGACTTCAAGTCTATCTTAGAGAACACTCTGGCTCCTTGCATCTGGTTGAAAAGATCATCAATCCTAGGTAGAGGGTAACTGTTCTTCGCCATCACCTTATTAAGCTACCTATAATCCATGCACAAATGAAGAGACCCATCCATCTTCTTCACGAAGATGATTGGTGCGCCCCATGGTGAAATGCTAGGTTGGATGTGCCCCTTCTCAAGCAACTCCTCTAACTGCAACTTGAGCTCCGTGACCTCATGTGTGGTCATCCTGTAGGGTGCATGAGACACTGACTTGGCACCCGGTACTAGATCAATGTGGAAGTCTACCTCTCTGCGAGGTGGCATACCTTATAACTCTAGTGGAAAGACATCAACAAACTCCCTCAAGATAGGATGGTCATCTAATGATGCCTCTAGCTCATCCTCTGATCTGTCGCTAACAGTGATGGAAAACAATTGACATCCCTTCCGCATGTAGTACTTAAGATGCTAAGCAGATATCATACAAACTGTCGTGGGCTTCTAAATGCCCACTACCTCGACTGACGTGCCATGATCATCTAAATAGCTAATCGCCTTTCAGCAACAATCTAGCTTGGCTTTATGAGATGCAAGTCAATCCATGCCTAAAACTACACCATAGGATCCTAAAGGCATAACCTTAAGGTTGTATAATGTAGTGAAGGCCCCCAAATATAACTCACAACCCTGAACCAAGGCATCTACTGACATCTTGGCCCCAATGGTCAACTCAACCTCCCACCTATTGCCCTGCCTAGAGGCCACCAGCCTGCAACGCTCCACTAATGATAGAGATATAAATGAATCAGTAGTGCTAGAGTCAAATAAAATAGCAATGGGGACATCCCCAATCATACCTATTGTCTCGATCACTGAGGCATGGAAGTTAGCCTAGCGGTTATCAATCGCTGCAAACATATGGTGGGATTTACCCACATCACCAAATGTCTGCTCTGAACTTCCTGCACAAGGCTGTCCTCCTGCCGTAAAGCTCTATGGGCACTCTCTGGCTAAATGTCCTACCCCACCACATACATAGCATGGGCCCTGAGCCTATACCTGTCTAGGTTGTGTCCTACTACTCTGCTGTTGTCCAGTCTGACCTGTGGACCCCTGAGAACCCCTGTATGACTGTTGTGACCTAGCAGGTCTCGCAAGTGGTCCCTATTGTCTCTGATCCCTACTCGGGCCCTGCTGCTACCAACCGTGATTCTGTCCTCCCTGTGCCCTATGCTGGAGCCTGGACCTCTGCTGATACTGCTGCTGTTGTTGCTGTGGAGGCCTAGGAGGTAAAGGTGCAGAACTAAACCCTCCTCTCTGTGGTGGTGGTGGTCAACAAAATTTCTGTTACTGCTGCTGTTGACTACAATCTTGAAACTAGGGAATTGAACTCTGACCTCATCCCTGGATCTCCTCTATGATATATGCCTTCTCGATAGCCTCACTCAAAGTCTAGGGGTCTTCCATACACACTGGTCTTGATATCCCATGATTCAAACCCCTGATAAATTTATGAACCAAAATTTTCTCATCATGGAGATACTCTGCATATCGTGACAACTCAATGAACCTGCTCTCTTACTGCGCGATAGTAGAACCTCACTACTGCAAGTCGTGGAACTTGTTAACCTGACACTGCCTGTAATGGTCTGATAGATAACACACATTAAAGTGCTTAATGAAAGTGTCCCATGAAAGAGTATCCAAAGATAAGTGGCACTTGCACTCCTTAGTGCACCACCATGTCACTGCTGCATCTCTCAAAAGGTGAATTGCCTCGCATGCCTTTGTGTTGCTCCCATAAGGATGCAACGCAAAGCACCTATCCAAACTAATAAGCCAAGCCTCGGCCTCGTTTCCCTCTATGGTCCCTACGAAGATGGGTGGATTCAGCCTAAGTAAGTCTCTGATGGGTTCCCCTTGGTCTCTATGTCCTCTGATAGGCTCATCCACACCATAATTGTAAGGCCCATGATAAACCTGCTCTATCTTCACAACCTCCTCTCCTCTTGCATGGTGCGGAGGGCTCCTTCTATGAGCTCTATAAGCTGAGCCAACCTCCTCTGCTGTGGTGATAGGTATCTCAACATAAGGCTCTACATGTGGCTCCTCTTGTGGCTCAACGCGGGGCTCGACACGCAGCTCTACTACAGCAGTGGTAACCTCTCTAACACTGCATGTAATGCCTGTAAGATCTATGGTTCGATATCAGGTGCGAGCGGTGCCTATGGTTCCTATGGCGGTCCCTGACCCTCGGATGACGAGTCACTATGTACCTCTTCAGAAGCAGTGGCGCGTGAACGCGCTCATCTTGTTTTGGGTGGCATCCTACAAGAGCAATGTATTCACAAATCAACTGAAAATACAAAATAAGTAACATGCCCAAACAAGCCCAGTGTTTAAACTTACCCAACTCTGATACCAAATGTCATGCCCACATTTCCCATGTGGTCATGATACGCAACACACATGTCATGTCCACATTTGTCATGTGGTCATGACATGAAATATCAAAAAAATTCCACGCATCCCTAGAAACCCCCTCACATGCGTCAGCATGCTTAGTGGCAATACACATAAGGCATAAACATGTCAATCAAATTTGGGGAAATGTGATCACATACGCGTTCGCCTACGTAATGAAAGTTGATTAAGGGGGTCAATGTGATGCAAGAAGTGTCGCCAGTAGGGTTTTGATCGATTGATTGAAACCCAAAGTTTTCCTAAGTGAGTGAAAGGATTTCAACACGAGTCAAAATCAAACCCTAATTCTACAACATTAAAAGAATTAAATAACCATTTAATCAATCAACTAGTTGCAGAAACATTAAAATTTTACTCTACACAAGGTATAAATCGCTCAGGAAATTTAACCCTAATTCCTAGAAAATTCTGACAGCATAACACCTCTCGGGTGTGTATATGAATTATTCTAATTAATATAATTCGTGCAATAGCTCTCTAATCCTACTAGTGTTGGTTAATTAAAATTATTGCACTAGGGAAAATAAGTTACCACACTAAGGTTCTCTGATGAAATCAACTAGGTTAAATTAATTAATTAATAACCTATTTCATTAAAATCCAAAATATAATTAATTTAACTAAATCGGACTTATTAAAATTAAAGTTGTATTTAAATTACAAAGGTTGCAATATTAAAATAAAACTCCAAACATAAATAACTAGGACAATAATTCCCCTCATGCTCAAATAAAATAAATTCTAATTAAACCAACCCAAATAATAATAATAATAAATCTCCTAACTATCTAACAAATTGAATTCACAATTATTCAACTATATTCAAATTAAAACCCACATATAAAATTAAATTTACCTCTTTACCTAAATTTCAAAGGTAACACATATTAAATATTTAATAAAAAGCCCAAAAGTCAAAGTGAAAGGGAAAAGAATAAAATCTAATTTTAAAATCTCACTTGCCCTAAAAGTTTTCCCAATAAAAAAATACTTTCCTTATGGAAAGAAAGAGACCCTAACCCTATTTTTGTTCTCATATTTTTCTTTCTCTCACTCTCCTCATTTCTTTCTTCTTTGTTGTTGCAGGTTTGAGAGGGAGGTAGCCATGGATGACTACTCCCGGATGTATATACATTATGTATACACGTTCTAAGATAGTCCATTTTTTTTGCATGTGTATATATATATACTGGTTATTGCTTATACTAGTATATAACCAGAAATAGTTTTATTTCAGCAAGATACAAGAAACCCCACTGAATATATATATATATATATATATATAGTTCAAGGCAGGAAGGGTCGAACGACCTAAACAGAGATCGATAGACTGGAAAGGGTAACGCCACTGCCAAAGGGTTTTATGCAGCATGCAGGGTTCTTTATTGTTAACAATGTCCACCCTAAATAAGAAAGGGGGATGGGGGGGCGGACACCTCCCCAGCTTTCCACGGAATGGTGGGAAGGTGGGTGGGGGGGTGTCCGCCCCCCCATCTTCCCACAAACAGAAAATTGGGGGCAGCAGCCATGCTGCCATCCCCCCCAAAAAAAATTTATTGAATGAAACCCTAACAATGCAAGGGTTCGGCCGCCAAAGCAAAATGCTTTCAATTCATTTATCTCTGAGAAATTTTTATGGTCGGCATAGTCAATGTGATATTCGATTATTATCATAAGTGTTATTTTATTTGATGATAGATATATATATATATATAATGTAATAATGTATATACTCACATACAAAATACAACCAACATAAAATATATAAATATATGTATATATTTATATATATACACTAGTTTGTATATATATAAATATATACATATGTATATATTTTATACATAAAAATATTACTAATTGAACATTAGAGAACTAATTTTGACAGTAATAATAAAATAGAGCATATATATATATATATAAACAACAAGTAATGTGAGAGATATATATTTCCTTTTTTTTTAACAAGTAATGCAAGGAAGAGGAACTAATTGCTTGTTTGATCAACAAAATGTTTAAGAGTCTTTCTATTTTTTTGCTCTTTTATATATACAACACTATTACTTCTATCCTATGTTTAAACTACAACATCCATTGTAACTCTTACATCGTAATTTTCAACAGAATAGCTAGATATGTTTTCATTTCTATTTCATAGAAATATTACAAAAACAAATTAAATAACTACACATTTTTCCTTTTGAGCAAAATAATATTTACAACAACAAGCTAACATTTTTGCCTTTAATAGGAGCACAAGAATATTCTGACATACAACAAAGGTGAGGAGAAAAATACCCTTATACAATAAAATTTAGAATACAAAAATAAAATCTTTAGCACTATACATAATAAGAGAGGGAAATTTTTTTCTCTCTCTTTGAAACAAACTACACAAAGGCCAATCTTGGCCAAAGCTCTCAAATAGCCAAAAACTTCAAAGAACAAAATTTTAAAATGCTCTTCCTCCAAAACTTCAAAGCCAACAATATCACCTGTAAGAAAAAGACAACAAGGAGGGGAAACAAGCAACAAAGTACCACTCTCCTCCCTACCATCGACTCACTCATGAGTCACCCCCGAGCTTGGAGGTCATCCACACACAAGAAACCTTCACTCCACAACACAACAAAACATACAAAACAAATAAACATGAAGAACACCCATGGATTGCACAAATCAAAACTCATAGAAATGAGTTTAAAGGGGTAGGGGAGTGGACATCACTCAACTCAAGAGTGCCACTCCATATATCTCAAAACTAAACTTTAACAAGGCCTCAAGCCAACACATTTATATCAAATCTCACATATTTCTCTATGGCTCTCAAGCCATTAAAAAATGCTCATATTCACAACTTGCCCTCAAGGCCAAAATACCAAAAACTAGGAGGTGACCTCGAGGAGGTTCACTTCTCCCCCACCCCACACATGTTGAGAATTTTCTCCAAATGGAGAGGCTCTTACATACACCCATAAAACCCCACAACAACAAAACACAAAAAAACACAATGCAACACACAAGAATAAATTGCACAAGGAAAGGCATCAATCCTTGAATCCTACCTTAATAGCCCAACAATGGTAGGTAGTTGAAGAAGAGATCTTCCAACTCTATCTCCAAGTCCTTCCCCAAGTGAGCCTCCAAAAATTCCTCTAACTCTCTCTCCAAATTCCAATAAAACTAGAAAAATAAAATGAAATCAACAACCCCCTCCCTCTCTTCAAGAGGGATTAAAATAGGGTCTTCTCATGAGCCTTGAGGAATGAGAAGGTGACACATGTCACCTTCTCCTTCCTCCTCACATCCACTTGCAAGATTCATGGAATGTGGTGGTGACACATGTCACCCTCCCATTCCACCAAGTCTTGCCCCCTCCACTTGTTCTCTCTCACACATGTGGGAGAGAAAGGTGGAGCCAAATAAGGATATGGGTACCACAAGTGCCCAAATCCTATCCTCCCATGAAAGCCCACAAAACCCCAAGGTACTCTCACCAATGTGAGAGAGCCTTGGAGTTGGGTCCTCCATAATTTAGGGGTCTTGAAGACTCCCCAAGCCTTGGAATGAGGTGTGGATAAGGTTGAATGTTTGACCGAACCTTCCACTCCTTCCCAAACTTCCATTTTCGTCACTTTACTTCAGGGTGAAGTTTAAGTGATCAAATGGGAGTTTTCCTAAGGTTAGACAAGCTCAAATGGTCCATAGACCCTAGGGGTACAATCCAGGGTCATTTTTAACCCATTTTGAGCACTAAAGGGTGAGTAAAATCATATGAAAAGGGGTCACAAAAATAAAAACTCAAAAAATAAAATCAATTAACATTACACCTTTACAACACCAATATAAAATCAACCAAAAAAGGGTAGACCTATCCCAAACGACACCACACAAACATTACGAAATTTCATCATGCATTCACACAGTTGATCTTGGTTCCTCTTGGAACTAGATTGACTTAACACAGGAATTCACAAAATGTGTGGGATAATCTCCGATTATCCATGGCTTGGTTAAAACACCTGCACACTTAAACAAAAGATTAATCCAACATGTATATCATAGCCAAAGCAAGGGAAACATACACTCACACCATCACATAATCATATAAAACATCATAAAATCACATCATAATTAGATTCATAATTTTGTATTTCTATAATCCATCTCAAGATAAAATCGCATAATAAATCCATAACATAATCTCACAACTAATATCTCAAATAATATCATAATGCAAATCACATGTCAAATCATCATCAGTGAATAAAAATTGGATCTAGTCTCATCACAACATACTAAACAATGCTAACCAAAATAAAAACATATAGTCTATTAATCCTGCATATCGGGATCAACAGTCCCCAAAAGTCTAAAAATGTGTCTCCAACAGTAATATGAAATAATCAAAATAAGGGAGTGAAAAGGTAGGCCTCACATACTTCTTCAAGGTCATCATCTTGATCAGCTACTTCATCTCCTATCTTCTTACTTTCTTTGAATGTAGTCTCCTTCTTTGGAATACCTTTGTCAAATTCTCTCATTTCAAAGGCTAAGAGAGAGCCAAACAATTGATCTACTATATATGTATCCAAATCTCAAGTATCCTCAATAGAAGATACCTTATGACTGTAAGATTTGGGAAGAGTTCCCAGTACCTTCTTCACAATTTCATCGTCTTTCACTTCACCATCAAGACCTATGATGCCATTAACTATTTCATCTACTTGGAGCATATAAATAGCAATGTCTTCATCTTTTGTCATCCTCAAGGTCTCAAATTTACTCTTGAAGATTTGCATCTTGGCTTGCTTCACTTTACTATCTCCTTCATAAATGCTTTCAAGTTTTACCCAGACATCCTTAGCAGATTTGCAACTCACTAGGTCTTAATAAGTTTTGCATCTACCAGTCCACTCACGATAGTACTCTTTACCTTAGAATTATTATCATACAACCTAATCTCATCAGCATCTATAGGATCCAAATTAGGAGCATTATAGCCCTTCACAACAACTTGCCATATACCAAACCCTAGAGAAGATAGATAGTTTTCCATCCTTAGCTTCCAAAAGGAATAATTTGTTCCATCAAACACAGGTACCTTGTGAGATCCATTAGGAGCCATCCCAGACCTTCCTCAAGCAATTAAGCTTTTTTTGAGTAACTTGGATCTAATACCAATTGTTGAAGACACCAAGATACTAAGAGGGGGGGGTGAATCAGTATCTAAACTACTTCAAGTTCTCTGGAGCAGATTAAACTTAAGTATTATAATATTAACATAAACATGAAAGATCAACACAATACACATCAACACATGACACTAGATATACGTGGAAAACCCAAGAAGGGAAAAACTACGATAAAGATTAACTCACAATATATGAAGCTCAAAATTATAACTTTGTTTTATGGATACAACCCAAGGATGGTACTACTCCCTAAAGACTTTGTTTTAGGGTCACTCCCAAGGAAGCTACTACTCTTTGAAGACTTTGTTTTAGGGTCACTCCTAAGGAAGAAACTACTCCCTGAACTGAGAACAAACTCAAAGATGATTACAGTATGACAGTCCTTCTACTACCTAAAAACTAACATTGAATCTCACACCTTGGATGATTGCAATTCTACTTCTTTTGATGATTGGATCAATTAGGCACACTTTTCACTTCCCTCCTATCATAAAAATGTCTTTAAGATGAATCATGACAACATCTAATACTTCTGCTCTTTCTCCTTTAGTCGGACATCACAATGCATATGATATTCATACTCTTCTTTTCACACTTTCACATTTTCATTTTCACAATCATACATCACATAGATCAACTAGGTTCATAATATATACATGATATTACATTGATTACATTATGAGTCAGCCAATGCAAAAAGAATGGTATATTTTACAAGCCGGCTAGAGAACACAACATGAAACATGCATAGGGCAAGCCCTATCATGAACAACACGCTACTCCAGAAGGAACCACACACCTTTGGGATCCCAATTCATGCTTAGTACGGTCCTAAACATCCTTCACAACATCATTCTTCAAGGAATAACATCTGCACGCTTCAAAATTTTGAATTAGGTCACCCTTAAGCAAGAATACATGAAGCTTGTAGCATAACAGTCATTTCAACTTGGCGGTACTGATGAGAGATTAAACATTGATTTTTCTTCTTCCAGATGAATCGGTAGGACCTATACATCTCCAAACATTCATTGAATTCTACATAGCAACAACATTGTGGCACATACCTTCAACATTCTTCAGTTGGCTAGACAGAGGCATAACCTGACAATATCATCATTATTCTGGACCTCAGCCAGTTCCAAAGAGAGAAGAGGAACATCTTGTGGAGAAACACAAGAACATCAGGACCATATTTAATTAGTCTATGTACCATTTAATGCCACACCAAGTTGGCACACATCATTTGCAAATGTCCTAAGAATAACTAGGTATTCGAAACTATCTGTATCACATCTGTCATTTGAAAACTAAGCTTGCAGACCTTCAAAACACCTGAAACTCATATGGATGCACTCATACACTACTGTGAACATATCCTCAAAACCATACAAGCATATATATCAATATTGAGGAATGTGGAGCATTCTAAATAGTCTTCAACATTACTTGATTCTGCCAGAGCACAACCTGGAACTATGTCCTTCATAACTTTTACTGCGGATGGACAAATGATCTAAAACTTTGGATTTAGCACCTTTACCTCATCTGAACTTAACTTCTAAACCGCATGATGATATCTTCAAATTCAGAGGAATGTGGAGCATTTTACCAAATAGTCTTTCAGGAAACTCTCTGTGGCATAATCCTTAATGAACTTTCGGAGGTCAAAACCTACTTGTGTTCTTGTGAAAACTCATGCAGACATTGAAACATGCATTTTAGTGCTTCTAATTCCCATATTAATATATTTCCTTTATGCTTCTAATTCCCATCTTAATATGTCTTCTTAATGCTTCTAATTCTCATCTTAATGTGTTTTCATACTCAACTTTGTATTGACCGAGGCATGGCATCCAACCATGAACTTCAACAACCACATTACATCCAACATGACATCCAACCATGAACTTCAGTAACCATATTAACCACATTACATTCAACATAACATTCAACCATGAACTTCAAGTAACCACATTATATCCATCATCAGCAATGTATCAGACAGTCCAAACTGAGTGTTGACATCAATGACAACCAAATGCCAACAGTATCACCCATAGGAGAGAAAATTCTCCAAGCCTTCCATTTCTAGTTTAGCTATACCAATAATGAAGCAAAATATGAATCTTTAGTTCATTACTTAATCTTTGCTGAGAAACTAGGGATCAAACAATTAAGAACGTTTAGAGACTCTGAATTAGTGGTCAAACAGGTCCTAGGAATGGCAAAAACTAAAAATTTTAGGATGAGATCTTATCACCACCGTGTGTAGGATGTGATTGAAGGATTTGACGCTTTTAATATTCAAGTAATTCCAATAACTCATAACACTGAGGCTGATAGGATGGCACAAATTGGGGCACAGTTCAACTCGAAGAATGATCTTTGGGTCAATGAAAATGTAGTAAAGATGATTATTCAGCCAAATGTCCTAGATAATGGAGATTATTAGCAAGTGTTCGAGAGTGATGCTTAAATTTCTTTATTTCTACAACAATTGAGTGAGTTTGCTGAGCAATTCCAACCCAAAATTGAAGAAGCTTATGGTGACCAAATAGTTTAATTGAAGTCGAAAAAACTTCCAAAGGGACTGATAACACTGGAGAGTCACTTTGATTCTGATGATGTAAAATTGGACAAAAGAAGTTTTGTAGAAAATAAAGATGATTATTATGAGTTAAAGGTCAATGATGGCAGAGAAATCAAGGTAGGAAATGTTACTACTTAGAATAAGAGAGATAGGTTAATTTTCTTATGTGACAAGTATGATAAGGTGATAGCTTAGAATTATGAAGATCTTTGCGATTATAACAAAGAGGTAGTTCAACATACAATAGAATTGGTTGAAGAGTCTATGCTAGTCTAACAAAAATAGAGGCTTGTGAACCCAAAATTTGAATCTCTCATGGCCCAGGAGCTCAAGAAATTGATTAAATTCAAAATTATCTTTTCGATCAAGCATTCAATGTGGGTGTCAAATCAGGTTCCAATTAGAAAGAAAAATGGTGAAATCAGACTTTGTATTGATTTTTGAGACTTGAAGTGAGCATCTCTTAAGGATCATTATCCTCTTCTTTCAATGGAGTAGATTATCCAAACAATAGCAGGAGCAGAAAGATTCACCGTATTGGATGGATTCTCAAGGTACAATCAGATTTGGTTGAAAGAAGAGGACCAACACAAGACTACTTTTACTACTAAATGGGGAATTTTTGCTTATGTGAAAATATCTTTAGGCATTTCAAATGCCAGAGCTACCTTCCAGCATGCTATGGATATTGCTTTCAGTGGTTTGATAAATAAAATCATTCTAGTTTATCTTGATGGCCTCACCTTGTTTACCAAATCAAAAGATGATCATTTTGATCATGTTGAGATGATTTTTTAGAGGTGTCAGGAGTTTGGAATCTCCCTGAATCCAAAGAAGTGTGTTTTTGGTGTACCACAAGGTAAATTACTTGGGCATATTGTGTCTAAGGAGGGAATCTTGATAGACCCAGACAGAGTCAAGGCCATCATAGATTTACCTTTACCAGTAAAGAAGAAGGTAGTGCAGTCTTTCTTAGGAAAGATCAATTTCATAAGTCATTTTATTTTAGACTTTGTTGGATTGGTTAGGCACATCACTGTGATGTTGAAAAAGGACTTGAATTTCAAATGGACCCCTAATGGTAGACAAGCTTTCGAAAAGATTAAGATGGCTATCTCTACAACCCCAGTTCTAGTTAATCTAGAATTCTCCAGGGACTTCATAATGTATGTGTACAAAGGAGAACACAACATAGCTAGATTATTGACTCAAAAGGATGGTATTGAGGCTAAAGAATACCTGATTTCTTTCTTTTCAAGGACCTTGTGAGGGTATGAATCTAAGTACAACTTTGTGGAAAAACAAGCCTATGCAATGGTAAAAGTTTTAAAGAACTTTTGACACTTGGTAACTAGAAATAAGATCATAATATTTGTGGCTCATCCAAGCATCTGGTAATAAATAATGGAAGGATAAATTACTAAGAAAAGAGTGAATTAGATTACTAAGATATTGGAATATGACATCGAAGTCAAACCAACTAAACTTGTCATAGGGAGGGGACTCTGTGAGTACATGGCCCAAAGTCTTGATTGTACAACAAAGCATGAGGAAGCTTCAGCAATAGTATTGGAAAATCAAGAAGAAGACTCGGGTTTGTGGATAATGGATAGATTGTGCTTTATGCAAACATGAGAATATGTGGGTCAACTACCTCTTCATAAAAGGAGATTCTATAGGTTGCAAGGATCCAAATTTTCTTTGATTGATCATTTTCTTTTTAGACACAACTTCAATGGCATTTTTCTCAGATGTGTGGAAAGAATGATAAATAATTTTAAACTAAAAACTAATATGCACCTAATAAATAACTAATAATGTTGGATTCCTAAGTAAACTTAAGCATAGGTAAATATGTAAAACTATATTTACTCCAACAGGAGGAAGCTAATAAGATTTTGTATGACCTACATTATGGGACATCTAGGGGGTATTTCTCAACCAAAACTACAACAACTAAAATAATTTGTGTAGGATATTATTGGCCTACCCTTTTCTCAGATTGTCATGAGATGGTTAGGAAATGCCAACAGTGCCAATTCTACTTGAGGAAAAGGAGAAATGTTGCTATCCTCTTAGTTTGATCATGGTTGAAGATCCATTTTCCCAATGGGGTCTAGACTTCATAGGAATGATTAATCTAATGTCCAATGTGGGTCACAAGTGGATCTTTACAGCGATAGATTATTTCACAAGATGGAGTGAAGCGGTGCCATTAAAAGAAGCCACAAAGAATGTATTCTAAATTTTCTGGAAGAAATTGTTACCAGGTTTGGTCCTCCTAATATAATCATATCTGATAATGCTAAGGAATTTCTTGGGTAAAGATTTTAGAGTTCACCCTAAAGAACAATATTTTCTTGAAGACATCTTCAAACTATTATCTACAGGGAAACAATTTAGTTGAATTGACAAATAAGAACTTGATTTGAATCATTAAAAGGATGGGTGCAGATCACTAGAAGGAATGACATAGGTACCTAAGAATAGCATTGTGGGTAGACCAAATCACTCCAAAACAAATCATCAAGTCATCCCTGTATGAATTGGTGCATGGAAAAAGGGCCTCAATGCCAATATCAATTGAAATTCCAGCACTACAAGTTATCAAGCAACTTGATATTGAACAAGATGGAGCAATACAGGTGAGACTCATGAAACTGATGGATCTTCAAGAAAAAAGGGAATCAACATATGATGTGATGATTGATCACCAATCTATAGTAAAATGATGGTTTGATCAAGGAACTACAGAGCCAAGTTTCAAAGTGGGTGATTGCATTCTAAAGTGGGAAGAGAGAGCTGCTAAACTAGAACAACATGCAAAGTTTGATTCCCTATGGAGAGGCCCCATTAAGATTGTTGCCTACAAACTGAGTAATGCATATGATTTAGAAAGTGCAACTGGGGAGGTCTCAAAGATTCCTATCAATGAGATCTTCTTGAAACATATCAATTGATTGAGGTGGAAACATCTGTACATAATTAGTTTATTGTATTTTTCAAGAGATTGTTATTTCCTACCTCTTTTCTATTAGCTGACATGTTGTCTTATCTGTTAGCTAATTTTGGGCATCAACAGTTTTTTCAGGTATTCTTCCTTTTTATTGCATTTGATGTTGTTTTAGAATCTACAATTTTTTTAGCCTTGTTATCACCCAGTTTTGCACCCTTGCATACAGCCGTGAAGCCTCTGCAAACTGGAGTAACATGGGACTAATCTCTAAGTGTGGGACTTTGCTAAGTGAGATCAGACCTCTGGAGAAGGCTGGCTTCCTTGTCTAGTTATCACCTAAAACTACTGAATTTTGAGGGGAAAAGGGAGAGAGAAAGCTTGTAATGGAAATGAAATAAAAGCTTGAAAACATAAAAGGGTGATACACCAGACAGATTTAAAGAAACTTCCACAACACTAAGAAGATGCACAATGTAATCAAATACAACAAGTAGGTATACACAGATTAGATGACTCTAGCAGAGGTGAGAAGCAATATGATTAAGAGGAATGAAACATTCACAAACAAACCATATGCAGATTCACACAGAACTAGAAAAATCAGTAAAGAGGTAAAATTAACTTGCATATATTCAATGGAAAGGCACGATTACAGCATATGAAGACCCTGTTTGGAAATAGAAAAGCCTTAATGCCAAAAATTTCCAACCTTATTTACAACATTTGAATGCATATATATATCATTCTAAAACTATTCTAAGTTGGTTACAAAAATCTGCTCAAAGACCTATCATAGAAAAAGATCTCCATTGATTACAGCTCAGCTGCATTAGTTATGGCATCGAAATCTGGAACTGGGCAGATGAGAAGATATTTAGAGTCTTTATTGCAGTTGCTTACTCATCGTCAATCTGGAGATGAAGAGGTGGAAAGATATTCTTTGTTGTTAATGCGAGCTGCTTGTTCTGTCTGCTGCAATGAATGCCCAAAAATATCTTCATCTACTAAAAGTCATCTCTGAGATGTTCATCGCTCAAAAATATGCATTTCCAGATCTGAAATTTGAAAAGTGATAAAGCTCCTAAAAAAGCCTGCTAAATGAAAGAGGGGACCAAAATATGCAACTTTGCCTCTTGGAGCATGCCGAAATTTGCCAAAATGGAGGGATACAGGTGGTCAAACTTTTGGTCAACTACCTGTATATATCACTTTTGTATCTTTGTGTATATTGCTACATCTTGGCGCCTGAATCAACATTTAAAAACTCATCCTGTATCTCCTGCACATACATGGCACTTTGCATATCGGCCCTTGTACACCCCTTTGTATTTCAAAAATTGCATATACATACAATTTCCCCTTGTATATGCGGGCCCCACCACTTTGAAAATGTCTAGCATATAACTTTGTATCTGCTCCTTTGTATGTCAAAACATACAAGCCGCAGACCCCAAATGACCTTTAGCTGCTTTTCATTGTTCTTTCAGATCCAGCTTGTATATTTTCTCCTTGTACATTTCTTTGTATATGCGAGATATACAAACACTTATTCATACAAAGCGGACTCCAAACTCTTATGTGCCGAAGCTGATCCTTGATTCAAATCCACCTTGTATATTGCAATGCATCTTTGACTTGTATATCGCAACATACAATTGCCATATACATACAAGCCACGGACCTAGCGCTACATTCCGCCAAACTGTACCTGTCTTAAAATCTGGCTTGTACATGCTCTTTTGTATGTCAAGACATACAAACACCTTTTATACAAGGTGGACCCGAGAACAACATAGAATAGATTGAAACTTCTATTTGGTTCCAGATTCTATATGTTTCCTTGTATATCGGCTTGTATGTGTGAACATACAAGTTGATATACATTCCACTATAGCTTTTGAACCTTTGTATGTATATGATATACAAACCTCTTTGTATCTTCACGGGGCCCACCATTTGTATCTCTGAGATATACAAACTCCTTTGTATATTTTCTTGTATATCGAGTTGTATGTGCAAACATACAAGCCGATATACATTCCACTGTTCACTCTCCCTTTGTATGTCGAAACATACAATCCTACTTGTATATGCGCGGGACCCACCATTTGTATCTCCCTCCGCGGCACTGTAGCAAATGCACATTTGTTTGTATATGCGGATATACAAACGCAACATACAAACAATCTCACATACAAGCATGGTATCTTTGATGGAATATACCCGCGATGCATATCTTCATTTGTATATAGCTGATTGTATGTGCGAACATACAAAGCAATCTACAAGCCTTTTTATGCATACAAGCGCGGAATATTCTAAGGAATCTTCAATGTATATTACCTGCATATTTTCTCCCTTTGCATTTTTGGAGAATGTATATCCACTGTAGCACATGTATGTCTACCGAACTTGTATCTTTTCACTGCATATTCCTTTGTATCTCCATTTGTATATCTGAATATACAAGCCCCTATATACATGCAGACCCGATATACATTTAGCAAATATTCCGAGAATCTACGGAGGATTCCCTAAATGTATATGCATTTCCTTGACCCGATATACATTTAGAAAATGTATATAACTCAATTTTTTTCATATTTTCTAAGGCCGATAGGGATTTGCAAGCCCGCCAAATGTACATTTGAACTGTATGTTGACCAAACTTTGACCATCAATAACTTCTTTATTTGGCCGAATTTTAGGGTGATGTAAAAAGCAAACCTACCTATTTTTTCAAGCTCTTTCCAATGGTAAGGTTTTTAGGCAATTTGGCACTTTTCATTTTTTTGGCAATATTTTCCAAAGGCTTTTCAAAAAAAATACTAGGTTGACTGTTTGGCTCTGGTCAGAGGAAAAAATGGGTCAACAATTTGGCGACCTCTATGGGATGTTTGCCTGCTAAACAGTTAGATCAGTGGCCTATACATCTATTGGGCATAGAGTCACACAGAGACTAAAATATAGATATTTCTGACCTTAGCAAAACAAGATAGAAGCAATCAAGAACACTTGGAAGGCCAAACCAAGACAAAATGTTGAAAGCAAACTCTTTCAACTATGCTAGACAACATTTAGGGAAAGCAAAAATAGATCTAAACTAATGTGTAGCAGCACTTATTGAAAGCATAGAGACCTAATTTATTGATTTACAAGGCACTCATACCTCAAAACACCTCTTTAGGTGTATCCCATTGACTGGGATAGGCAGATTTTGTCCATCCATATTTAATAACTGAAATGCATTGTACTCCTTGCATTCAGTAATGAGAAATGGGCCACTCCACATGTTGTCAAATTTGGAGTGCTTTCCCGGCCTGCTCTTCAATTCGTCCCATTTGAGCACCATATCACCTTCTCTAAAGATCCTGGGAGTGGCCTTTTGATCAAAACTTCTTTTGGTCTATAGCTGATGATATTCTATAGCCTTCATAGCCTTGTCTCTGATTTCTTCAAGCTCCATAAGCTGAGCATATCTGACAGCCATGGGATCTTCCTCTTCAAACATTTCTAGCTGATTCATGATGTCTAGTGCTAGCAGTTCTACAGAGATAGGCAATCTTGCTTCCTTCCCATATACTAACATATATGGAGAGTTTCCAATGGACCTCTTAGGAGTTATTCTGTCTGCCCATAAGACATATTTCAAATTAGTGTGCCAGGTCCTTTGGTTGTCCTCCATTGATCTTTTAATAATCCTTATGAGATTTTTGTTGGTAGACTCAGCCAAACCATTACCCTGTGGGTAATAATTAGAAGAAGTATTCAGATAGATCCCATTTTTGACAGCCCAATCAGTTATTTTTAGGCCAACAAAGGCTAAAGCATTGTTAAAAATTATTGACTCAGGCACTTCAAATTTGGAAATCAAGTCATGATAAAAATTTAAAACAATATTTTCATTGGATTCCTTTAGAGCTACTGCTTCAGCCCATCTTGTGAAAAAATCTATAGCTGTAAGAATCCACTTGTGGCCTACACTTGATGGTGGATTAATGGGTCCTACGAAGTCAACACCCCATCTCATGAAGGGTTGCTCTATTTGAATTGGCCGTAGAGGTAAGGCTGGCAGCCTCTCCTTTCTTGCAAAAATGGCACACTTTACACATTTCCTTGCCCATGCATGGGCATCCTTAAATAGCCTGGGCTAGTAATAGCCGGCTCTCATTACTTTCCAAGTGGTAGTCTTTGGGGCAAAATGACCCCCTGCTGTTCCATCATGAAATTCATGTAGCACCTTGTCAGTCTGATCTTTATCAATGCACCTTAACAATACACCATTAAAGTTCTTTCTGAAAAGGATGCCATTTATTAAAACATATGGAACTGATTGTAGTCTATAATATCTTCTTTTAGTTCTGTCTAGACCTGCTGGACATTTGCCAGTTTGCAAAAATTTAGTCATATCAGTAACCCAGCCTGTGTTCACTACTGCTGCATTATCTTGAGGTGCATCCTCAATGGTCAAAAGCGTCTCATCCTTCTTGTTAGAACTGGTAGTGAGCTGATCGCTAAGTCCTCTGCCTCTGACAAGCTTGGTTACTTGGATATCCACGTCATATTCCATGACCTTGGTGATCCAACCCGCTCTCTTCTCCCTAACATCTTTACTCAACAGGAACTATTTCACACTGGGATGAGCCACCATTAAATGTATCTTATTATTGGAAATAAGATGCCAAAATTTCTTGAGGCTCCGTATCACTGCAAGGACGTGCTTCTCAACAAAGCTATACCTCTGCTCATATTCTTCCAGCCCCTGACTGAAAAAAGCAATTGGCTGCTCAAAGCTGCTACTCTGCTTCTGCACTAAAATCACAGAGATTGTATCTAGGCCGCCATAAGTATATAGAATAAAATCCTTGGAAAAGTCAGGATGTACCAAGGTTGGTGCAATTGACAATGCTTCTTTTATAGACTCAAAATTGAGTCTAGCCTCTTTTGTCCAATTAAAGGCTATATTCTTTTTTAACATGGATGTCAAAGGTTTCAAAAGGTTTGCGATATCAGGGATGAACCTTCGCAGAAAATTAATTCTACCAATAAAACTTTGTAATCCCTTCTTATGACTTGGTAAAGGCAGCTCCAAAATGGCCCTTACTCTTTCAGCATCAATAGTAATGCCTTCTTTTGAGACAACATGCCCTAACAGCTTACCTTCATGGATAGCAAAAATGCATTTGTTTGGATTAAGGGATATCCCAAACTCTTGGCATCTCTCAAAAACTTGCCTTAAGTGGGATAAATGCTCAGATGCATTCTTTGAAAAAATTGTTATATCATCTAAGTACACCAGGACCAGTTTGTATAGAAAACCCTTGAACGCCATATCCATGGCTCTTTGAAAGGTCGAACTAGCGTTAGAGAGACCAAAAGATATCCTCCTGTAGGCCATGGTGCCCCACTTGGTAGTGAAAGCAGTTTTGAACTGATCCTCCTCTTTGACTAACACCTGATTGTAACCAGAAAATCTGTCAAGCAAAGAAAATCTCTCCGAGCCAGCCACTACTTGTAAAATCTACTCCATTGATGGAAGTGGGTAGTGGTCTTTTAGGGAGGCTCTGTTTAGGTCCCTGAAATCAATGCACAGCCTAATTTCTCCGTTCTTCTTCCTCACAGGGACAAGGTTTGAGACCCAAGAAGTATGCTTGATGGGAAAAATGATCTTTCCCTCAATTAGCTTAGTCAATTCTTTAATCATCAAGGGCTCTAGCTTTGGATTTAGGGGCCTCTGCCTCTGCCTTACAGGATTTGCACCTGGTTCCAATTCTATGGTGTACTGGGCAATATGAGGATCAAATCCCTTTAGGTCTGACTAATCCCAAGCAAATACCTCCTTAAATTCCTAACAAAGAGCAATAAGAGCTCTCCTGTCATCAGCTGAACATATTTTACCTATTTTGAGGAGTTTTCCCTTAAAAATTTCTAACTCCTCATAATGTTTCTCTTTTATTTGTATACCGGTCTTAGCCTTCTTCATCTGATCATCAGTGCCAAAAATAGACTCCAAAGTCACCAATCCCTTGGGCAGCTTGTTTGTCTTCAGCTGAATAATCTGATCATTGCCATACTATTGTTTGAGTTTATCCTGATTCATCATGGAAAACTCATCTTCCTCTAACAGGAATCTCAGAATCTGTTCATCACTTTCAAAGACCTGCCAATGAACATTATTGTCGGGGATAGAGGGTCTGTCAACTATTTTTACATGAGGTTGCATTTTCTCCTTTTGAATGTCACTAGGGATGTCAAAATGTGCCCCAATTGCAGCCAATCTATCAGTATGGGAGTTTTGATTTCTTGGAATGGAAATCAGATTAAAAGCATCAAAATCCTCAATCATGTTCCATACCCTATGCTTATAGCACTTCAAGGTATCATTTTTGGTAAGATGCAGTCCTCTTACCTGATTTACAATTAGTTCACTGTCCCCAAATACTTGCAAACAACCAATTTTCTTCCTTCTTGCCCATTGCAATCCCTGGATTAGCCCCTCATATTCGGCAGTGTTATTGGTGCATGAGAAGGCAAAACAGAAAGCAACATAATATTTTTCACCCTGTGGTGACACCAGCATTGCACCACCACCAGATCCATTTATGCTCCTAGAGCCATCAAAAAATATTTTCCATACTTCTCCTTGCTGCCCGGCCTACTGTCCTGCATCTTTTACCATACTTGGAATTGCTGCCTCAGGCTCATGAAGTATATAGACCCCCATACCATTTTCTTGAATATATGCTTCAGGATCATCTACAACATCTTCTGAGGACCATTCCCTTAATAACATTTCTGGTATACTCTCAGCTTGTAACTCTTGAGCTGCCACAAGTTCAGGATCATCAGAAATAATGTGATTTGTATTAACCACACTTGGTGTATAGGGCTCTATGTGATGGTTTGAAAGCAATTCAGATCTTAGGGTCACCTTAGTGCCATATCTGGTCCTAAAAAATATATGGGACCAGTCAGAGGATAGGTATCCTCTTATTTTGGCTATGAATTCTCTTGATAGGCACATGACAAAATAGGGAGGCAAATCAATAATGAAGACCGCTTGGAAGATGGAAACATTGGGACAGGTATGTAGAGTAAGACCTAGGTCTTTTATTACACCCATAGTACTAACAGCTGTGCCATCTAATTGGAGTACACCCTTCTCAAGAGGCTGGTACTTGAGCCCTAATTGATCTGCAATTTGTTTAGGCATCACATAACTGCTTGCTCCACTATCCACCATGCAATTATGAACTAATTTGTCTCCAATTATTAATGATACATAGAATGGGAGTGGTTTGGCATTTTGGTTAGGCTGCTTGCTGTTATCCTTGGAGGAATTAGTAAGGACAACCTTATTTGGGTCAATAGTTGTATCTTTGGACACCTTCAAATCAGACAAGGCAGATTGCAATATGTCTTTTTGGCCCGGGATGGCTAAAGAATCCCACATAGACATTGTCACATTCATCTTTTTCATATTTTCAATAATATTGAAAGGTGGAATGGCACTCACCTTCTGATTTGATTTTGTAGCAGCAACGTCTAGTTGCAAACGAGGCATCTCCCTTACTTTTGCTAGGTCATTTCTTTGTAGAATATGGGGAATTTGGGGTGCAGGAACATCAACAGATGCTTTTCCTTTATTTGCTGCTTGTTCTACCTCATAACCCCTTTTCTTTGCTCTTGTATTTGCTGCAACTGAGGTGTTATCACTATTTATGCCACAAAATTCACCTTCCTACCAGTTCATGAAAGCAGAATCACTTTGAGGTTGTCCCAGTTGTTGCACAGCCCCATCATTTGGTGTACTTGGTTGTGAGGCTGACACATTTTGCACCATTAAAGCCTGATTTATGACTCCATTTGAGTAGGCTGCTTGACTATGTGGCTGATTGCATGGGTAGCACCACTCATATTTAGCTGCTAGGTTGTTCTGAGCAGGGACAAGGTCCCTTACAGTGTTAATAGGTGCTAGATTATAAGGCAGAAAAGGCCTTTGATTTACATTCTGTCTAGCACCTTGATAGTTGCTTTGATAAGGCGGCCTATTAGCTTGATACGACTAATTTTGGCCTTGAAATGGTTGATTCTGCCCCTGGCTAGATTGCTAATAGGGCTGATAGGGCCTTTGGGGCTGTTGCTTCTTTATGTTTACCAGTTCATTTCCAAAAGTTTGAAGGATACCCTCAATCTTTTGCTGACTGTTTTTAATCTCTTTCAACTCTTGAGATGAACTAGAGGTAGTAGGTTCAGAATTAGCAATATTTGGTAATGCTATGATAGTAGGCACATGGGGAAAGCATGGAATTGGCAAACACATAAAAGCCTAAATCTTAGGAAAGATAGGCACTGGTGGTTTGGGTGCTATTTTTCTGGCCTGAATGAGATTATTCTCTACCCTAATTGCTAATTCATATGCATCTGGTAAACTATTACCTCCTAGTGATTGAATCATTACTGAAATATCACTATATAGGGCTTTCAAAAAATATAGAAATGCATATTCAGTTGGAGGTCTTACCATGACAGGAATTCTATCCCATGTCTTCTGAAATCTAAAGTTAAAATCCATCATTTGCTCCTGCGGAGCTCTCTTTATGGTGGTCATCTGTTCGACCAATGATAGATTATCTAATTTTTCTTGAAATTGCTTGTTTAATTTCTCTCCTAGCTCATCCCAAGTTCCTATAGTTTGCACTGGTAGACTCCTGAACCACTGCAATGCCTTCCCTTTGAAAGAGGCAACCAGCAATCTGATGGCTACATTCTCCTAAGTGACATGATGAACCCCACACAGAGATGCTATGTCTCTAATGTGCTCGATCAGAGTAGTCTGATTTTTCTCTGTGAAATAGGGTAGATTCTTCAAAGCTGCCATTGGTATCACATCATGCACTGTTAGATTCAAAGGACTCCCCCCATCAAAAGTCACAAATGGCTAATTTCTTGCCATCTGAAAAGCTATAGGTAGATTTGCTTGAGTTACTATGGGAACAGAAGCAACTGGTCTGAAACTTGGTGGAGTTGACTATACTCTTTTGGAAACTGGAGTCCTTGCTACTGCTCTGCTCTGTCTTCTAGGTGGAGAGGGCTGCAAATATTTGAATGGACTTGAACTTGAACTCCTAGTCGTTATCTTTCTCATAAAATATGTATCAACAAAACTAGTCTGTTTGTCTTTCCTCAGTCTAAGTCACCAGATGTGAAAATTTTAACCTCTTAAAGGTCTGCAATTACTGGTTGCACATCAAAACTAGCAATAATGGCTGTTAATTTGATTGTTACTCTGGCTTCTCGAGTCCCACCGGGCATGCCAAAGTTGTTATCACCTAGTTTTGCACCCTTGCATACAACCATGAAGCCTCTACAAACTGGAGTAACATGGGACTGATCTCTAAGTGTGGGACTTTGCTAAGTGAGATCAGACCTCTAGAGAAGGCTAGCTTCCTTGTCTAGTTATCACCTAAAACTACTAAATTTTGAGGGGAAAAGGGAGAGAGAAAGCTTGTAATGGAAATAAAATAAAAGCTTGAAAACATAAAAGGGTGATACACTAGACAAATTTAAAGAAACTTTCACAACACTGAGAAGATGCACAATGTAATCAAATACAACAAGTAGGTATACAGAGATTAGACGACTCTAGCAGAGGTGAGAAGCAATATGATTGAGAGGAATGAAACATTCACAGACAAACCATATGCAGATTCACACAGAACTAGAAAAATCAGTAAAGAGGTAAAATTAACTTGCATATATTCAATGGAAAGGCACGGTTACAGCATATGAAAACCCTGTTTGGAAATAGAAAAGCCTTAATGCTAAAAATTTCCAACCTTATTTACAACATTTGAATGCATATATATATCATTCCAAAACTATTCTAAGTCGGTTACAAAAATCCGCTCAAAGAGCTGTCATAGAAAAAGATCTCCATTGATTACAACCTAGTTGCATTAGTTATGGCGTCAAAATCTGGAACTGGGCAGATGAGGAGATATTTAGAGTCTTTATTGCAGCTGCTTACTCATCGTCAATCTGGAGATGAAGAGGTGGAAAGATATTCTTTGTTGTTAATGCGAGCTGCTTGTTCTGTCTGCTGCAATGAATGCCCAAAAATATCTCCATCTACTAAAAGTCGTCTTTGAGATGTTCATCGCTCAAAAATATGCATTTCCAGATCTGAAATTTGAAAAGTGATAAAGCTCCTAAAAAAACCATGCTAAATGAAAGAGGGGACCAAAATATGCAACTTTGCCTCTTGGAGCATGCTGAAATTTGCCAAAATGGAGGAGATACAGGCGGTCAAACTTTTGGTCAACTGCCTGTATATATCGCTTTTGCATCTCTGTGTATATCGCTACATCTTGGCACCTGAATCGGCATTCAAAAACTCCTCCTGCATCTCCTTCTGCACATACATGGCACTTTGCATATCGGCCCTTGTACACCCCTTTGTATTTCAAAAATTGCATATACATACAATTTCCCCTTGTATATGCGGGCCCCACCACTTTGAAAATGCCCAGAATATAACTTTGTATCTGCTCCTTTGTATGTCAAAACATGCAAGCCGCAGACCCCAAATGACCTTTAGTTGCTTTTCATTATTCTGTCAGATCCAGCTTGTATATTTTCTCCTTGTACATTTCTTTGTATATGCGCGATATACAAACACTTATTCATACAAAGCGGACTCCAAACTCTTATGTGCCGAAGTTGATCCTTGATTCAAATCTGCCTTGTATATCGCAATGCATCTTTGACTTGTATATTGCAATATACAATTGCCATATACATACAAGCCACGGACCTAGCGCTGCATTCCGCCAAACTGTACCTGTCTTAAAATCCAGCTTGTACATGCTCTTTTGTATGTCAAGACATACAAACACCGTTTATACAAGGCGGACTCAAGAACAACATAGAATAGATTGAAACTTCTATTTGGGTCCAGATTGTATATGTTTCCTTGTATATCAGCTTGTATGTGCGAACATACAAGTCGATATACATTCCACTGTAGCTTTTGAACCTTTGTATGTATATGATATACAAACCTCTTTGTATCTTCACGGGGCCCACCATTTGTATCTCTAAGCTATACAAACTTCTTTGTATATTGTCTTGTATATCAGGTTGTATGTGCAAACATACAAGCCGATATACATTCCACTGTTCACTCTCCCTTTGTATGTTGAAACATACAATCCTGCATGTATATGTGCGGGACCCACCATTTGTATCTCCCTCCGCGGCACTATAGCAAATTCACATTTGTTTGTATATGCGGATGTACAAATGCAACATACAAACAATCTCACATACAAGCAGGGTATCTTTGATGGAATATACCCATGATGCATATCTTCATTTGTATATAGCTGATTGTATGTGCGAACATACAAAGCAATATACAAACCTTTTTATGCATACAAGCGTGGAATATTCTAAGGAATCTTCAATGTATATTACCTGTATATTTTCTTCCTTTACATTTTTGGCGAATGTATATCCACTGTAGCACATGTATGTCTGCCGGCCTTGTATCTTTTCATTGCATATTCCTTTGTATCTCCATTTGTATATCTGAATATACAAGCCCCTATATACATGCAGACCCGATATACATTTAGCAAATATTCTGAGAATCTACGGAAGATTCCCTAAATGTATATGCATTTCCTTGACCCGATATACATTTAGAAAATGTATATAACTCAAATTTTTTCATATTTTCTAAGGCCGATAGGGATTTGCAAGCCCGCCAAATGTACATTTGAACTGTATGTTGACCAAACTTTGACCATCAATAACTTCTTTATTTGGCCGAATTTTAGGGTGATGTAAAAAGCAAACCTGCCTATTTTTTCAAGCTCTTTCCAATGGTAAGGTTTTTAGGCAATTTGGCACTTTTCATTTTTTTTGGCAACATTTTCCAAAGGCTTTTCAAGGAAAATACCAGGTTGACTGTTTGGCTCTGGTCAGAGGAAAAAATGGGTCAACAAGCCTCACATGAAATTGGTAATGATTGATGATTCAATCGATGCACAAAGAATAATTCCAGTTTTGGCATGGACTCACCTCCTATCGGCTACCACTAATTATTATGAATTTTCTAAATGTCTCATGGCTCCATCCCTCATTAACCTCAGCCCAGATCACATAACTTTTAGGGTGAGTGATAAACAAAGGGGTATATTATCCAGCATCTATGTACCCTACGATTGGTTCTTTGGGGCTTAGTACACAATACTTAGGGTTCATGGTTTCAAAGAAGAACATTTCAAACTACCTAATTTTTTGACCGATAGAATTGTTGCAATTGAACTAGCTCACCAATTAGATGTGGTAGATTTTGAGTTTGGATCTGGGAGGAAGAAAAAGGTTATATATGATATTCCCTTCTCTAAGAGAGGTATCATAGTGATAAAGAGGCAAGATGAACATCTATTCATGTTGAAACTGGTGGACTTGGGTCTTGATTAGGTCAAGGATTAATAGGTACATGACCTAGACATGGCTTTATGAAAAATGGTTATTCCAATCAAAGTCCCCAATTCCTTTTGAGCATCAAGTTCACCCATTATTTGAGGCTAGATGATCACCTATGGTTGACATTGATGATGTTTATATCAAATTGAATTAGATTCCTCCCAAATCTTAGTCCCCATGGGAGGTATTCTATCAGCCAAAAAGAGCTTATGATCTCACTAAGATAATGAATAGTGGCCTTAGAGATGCCCTTGTGAAAGAGGACTAGAGTTCTAACAAAATTAATGCTTATTGGAAATATAGGCAAGAAAATTTTGAAATGGAGAGAAACTTTGGTGAAGTTAGCACTAATGAAACTTGGGAGCAATTATGGTATGAACAACATGAGCCACCAGCTTTCCCATATGACGTAAGAAATATTTTTGGAGAGGAGGAAGAGTAAGAAATAGAATTAGATAAGGAGCGAGAAGAGTCAGAGAAAGAGCAAGAACCAACGAAGAAAATGTGGCATCTCAAGTTACAGGAGGAATCCAAGGAAGAAGATGTACTCATCATTTCAACACCATCATTGGGGCTGACATATGGTGCCATAACAACTAGAGGCACTTAGGTAAGTATTCCTATGCCTTCTCCTTCTTCTCATTCTTTCCTAGATCCTCTGACCACTCCCCTCGCTACTATAGTTCCTCCATTGCTTGCTACCTCACCCATGTCTCCATCACTTGCCTTTCCTTCACCTATTGCCTCACAATTGTCTGCTTCTCTCCTTTTAAATTTGCCACCACTTTCCCCTTCTATTCTAATGATGCAATCACCCTTGTCACCTGGTCTTGGTATTGCTTCAACATGACAACAAGTAACCATTCCATATGGTTTGCCACAAGGTTTTCTTTTTGCTGGTGGGGTGATTCAGTCCCCAATAAAGTTCCATCAACAAGTTGAGACTACTCGAAAGGCTTGAGAGGCTCACCTAGAGAAACAAAGGAAGAAGGGGGAGCCCCTATGGTTCCATGCATGTGGTCTTTATATGACTATTCACAACGGTCATTGATGATCACACATATGATTTGAACTGTGATCAAACCACATGAACAAATGAAACCAGAGGACTACTCCATACATGTAAGGTTTTAATCTGGCATTGGCTGGGTCGCAAGACAAAGTTGAGCTCATGGAGGAAACACATAAGTCTATCACTACATATTTCATCAAAATGAGCAAGAAGCTTGAGAAACAGGGGCTTGAGCTATCAAGAGTAAAGGGCATTGTAGACTGACTTAGCGTAGAGACAAAGGCCAAAGATATGGAAATTTTTAGACTGACTCTTAACTTATAGAGCAAAGTGTCAAAGAAGGCATTCTAGGAAGAGCAAGCCAAGCAAGAGAGATTATAGATGGAGTTGGATTCTGCTAAGGTTTTAGTTGAGTCATTACAATAACAAAAGACTATGGCAGAGAAGAATCTTCATTATAGTTGGGACGAAGTGACTCGATTGCATAAGAGTCTTTCAAATTGAAGGGATTCCAATAAATAGCTCTGTAATGAGATTCTAGTAAAGGAACAATAGATTCTTCAGTTGAAGCAGGAGCTTGCACAGCGACCCTCAACTTTTAGGGTGTTGCCCATGGTTCACGAGTTGTATGTTTCCTATGGGAGGTGCATATCTAAAGAAACTTCCAAACTCAAGCATGCACTAAAGTTCATCTCAGATGCTCAAAGTCTTAGCATATAAGTAGGTGTGGTAGTGGAGTAGACTCTCTCATCTATTTCCCCAAAGGTTGTTGAATCTCAACTACTAGTACAGAAGTTGTACAATGCTTCTAAAGAAATTCTCCAATCAGCAGGGGTTGACAACAGAAGGACAACCGCAATAAAGGTCAATGAGTTTCTGAGTTGGAATAAAGTTGCCCTCAAGTACAAGGCTCATCTTGATGCCTTGAAATAGGTGGTAAAGGAAATGAAGGGACATATTGAATATTTGGTCTAGTTACGACTCCCCTCCCCATTCCTTGATGATTCCACAATTTTGACTGAGGAACAAATTAAAGCCCTATTAATTAATAGGTAGATTGATCAAACATCATTTTTAGCATTGAGCCCAATGCCAAGCATTATAGAGGTAGAGATTATTTTTCAACCCCTTTCTTAGTTGGAGTTCCAGATCAAGGTTGTAGTCTAGAGTTTACATAGTTTCTCCTATAAGGAGTACATTGATTTGGATAGGGTTTTTGAGGCTCTCAAGAAGAAGGTTCAACCTTCTAACAATGAGTGGACATCTCTACAAATTGCACTCTAGAAACTTTGAGTCAGATTCAAGCTGTGTTTCCACATTTTTGTTGTTTCTTCTTTTATTGTCAGAGATCTTGGATTCTTCTCTGTAGGTGCAAATCCCCTGGTGAGTCGACAAGAACTGTAGAGCAAAAGCCATACATTTTGTTGTGATTCTTTATTTTTCTAAGGTGATGAGTCAGGACTCAATTTTGGTAGTGTATATGTTGGTACGCATCTTGAGGCATCAATAGAAAAAATGGATAAAATATCAAACAAGATCCTAGGCACTGATGAGTCTGTGATGATTTCTTTTCTTGTCAAAGTTTCTTATGGAATCAACATTGGAAGGGAGCCCCACATGTCACAACCACACATCTCTTGATGTTTTTATAGTTGTAGCTAAGGTTCTTTTGCGCTATTGGTTAGAGTCTTCCACGTGTCACAACCACACATCATTCTGGACTAAAAAATATTAGCAGAGTTTCTTTATGTGCTACTCGTTGGGTCATTGAAAATGTAGTCCATGTGTTTGTTTCTCACACATTTTCAATGTTGACAGTTCTGACAACAATTTTTGTTGCGCCATTGCCTTAGGGTTTACACGTGGTACCACCATGCATAAGATGAGTTTTTAAAAGGTAAATAATGTACATTGGTGGGTCTCGACAAAGGAAGGAGATGTGGCCATGCGACATCACCACACATCTCTAAGGGGGAAGGGATTCTGACAAGTATTTCTTGTTGTGCTATTGGTCAGATCCTCATTCTTTAGGAAGAGTCTCAGGCTTCATGTAGGGCCAAGGAATCTCTAAGTTATAGTTTGAATTGATATCAAAATTTTTAATGCTTTTGAAATTTTTGTTAATTCAGTGTAACTATTGGTCTTCTTTCAGAATCTCTGGTTGAAGATTGGTTTAAATAGGTCTATGATTGTTGTTATTGATAGAGAGAAAATTAGAAAGAATGGTAAGAATCAAAAAGAACCTTGACGGGCATTTCTCAAGGAGGATTGAATATTGTATGTCTGTGCAATTTTTAACCTTGTATACTTTGTTCTTCGATCAACAATGAAGAGTGATGACATTCTGTGCTAATTTGTTTCAAGATTCTTATTTGTCATATGTGAGGTGTTTTGGCCTATGTGATCTACTATCAAAGTGATAACATTCAAAATTTGTTGTAAAATCATGCATGTATGCTCTTTTGAAAGCTATGATTCATTTGTTATTATTAGTAATTGGATGCATTATGCCTCTTTTTGTTCCCAAAGTTTGAGATCATTTTTGGCACATCACCATAGATAAGATTTTGTTTGTGGTTGTTTATTATTCAACATCTCTCTCTCTTTCCTACATATTAAAGATTTAAGGAGGAGCTGACTTCTATAAAATCCATAGATTATCTCATAAATCAAGTCCCACATTTTTGAGATTTCCCATCGTTGTTGGTTATATGTAAATTTAATCATCAACAGTAATCATGGAACTCATTAGTGTAAGACTCCATAGTTTAATCTTTGCATTGACATAGTTGTTAAAACTTAATGTATTCATCCTCATAATGTCTAAGGGGGTATTAATCATCTTGTAGAGAATTCACAAAGTCATTCCAAGTTTTAATGGGATTGTTCTCCCTATCACATTGTGCACTAGTTTCTTGACTAGTAATGTATTGTGACCAACATCATTAGCATCACAAATAAAATCTTCTCGATATCACTACAAATTTGCTAAAGGAGAAGTATGATTCAAGCTATTGAATCCAACTTGCTAATGTTGTAGTAGAGATTTTACCCTCAATATTGGAATGTCAATGTTGACTTGCACCCTAAAAGGATTGTGATGGTACATGATAACCAATTGTCTAGAATGTGTTAGTGTTGGTCCAAGTTGAGTCATAAAGTCACGTAACTATTTTGAAAGCTCCTAGAACTACATTTTAAAGCCACATTGAGTAGTTGTTGCACTTTTGCTAGAACCATATGTACACATTTGTCTTCCATTACTCTCTATTCTTAATGTTTGTAAGATTGTTTAGATGTTGAATTAGGGGTGTGATCCTTCTAGTGGTGCTATGAGCATGTTTAAATGGCCATGAAAATGTAAAAATGTTTCAAGATATGATACTAATAATCTAAACCCTAGGAGGATTGGAAGAAAAATCTACAAATTAATGTAATAACCTACAAAAAATATGCAAAAGAAACTCTAAACTAGTATGTAGATGCACATTCAAGAAGAGAAGAAGACTTTGCAATGTAATCATATTGCATGAAATAAATCTACACAATATTATGTATGCAACAACTTGTTGGTAGGAAATTCTCTATTTGTAACTAGTACAAGACAACTATTTATATAAAGGGTCATCGACTAGACCTTCAACAATGTACAAAGAAGTGTCACATGTGTATGGTGCACTTTTCATATGGACAAAAAATGTGATAGGTGTTGAAATCGTATGGTGTCAAATATAACAAAAAATTGGTTCTAGATGGATGAATCCAAGTGTAGACATGTGTGTCCATGTGTAGGGTTGAGTTATCAAGGCAAGGATTAGATGTTGAGAAATGCATGGAACTAGCTTGCATAGAGTAATGTTGTGGCTTCTTGGTGCATGTTGGATGTAGACAAGCATGCAAATTTAATGAATGCGTGAGACTATAGTTGTAAAAATAGTTGTTCTTGAATCATGATGAGTTCATAAACATTTCCATGAGTTTGTGATTGCCTCCTAGGCAAACTAGTGATTTCACCACTATGCAAACAAAACATGAAACATAAAGATCTTTGTAATTTTATCTCCTAATTTATCAATTGGTTTCTTATTTTTGAAGATGTGATAGTCAATATTGAGGTCATATAGTGACTGTATATAAGCTATAAAGGGTTGTATCTCATTTGTATGGTGGTTTTTTTTTATCTCAAGACTTTTGCAAGTGGTTTTAGGAGTTTGTTCATGGTAGGGGTGTAGTTGCAAGTATTTTTAGAGCTTCCAAAATATTGTTAGAGTTTATTGAAGGCATTGTAGCATTATAAAATATGTACTTAACCTTTACATAGTGAAATGAGTTGTTATTTTCTCCCTAGAGATAGAGTTTTTCACTTGAGATCAGGTTTTCTATGGTACAACTTGTGTGTTACATGTTCATGTTTCTTATATGCCATTTCACTTTAGTAATATGCTATAAGTTGTTTTCCTCGATATATACATATTTTGTATATTTATTAGAGGTGGTTGCAGTGTGTATTGAGGGATTTTTGAATTTATTTCACTGGATACCCATGTCTAATGTAGTGTGAGGAACATCCTCCTTGTTTACAGATCAATGATACTCAACATTACATGTCTTTGAAAAATAAGATACAAGATATGATTAATAATAATATGATCTATGTAGAGGGTGTTAATGATGGAGATAATTGAAACCCTGAAAATCATGCAAGGAAAACAAACATCAAGATAAAACAATATAAAAATACCTTAACCCTTGCACAAAACTAGATTTCTGATAAGATGGAATGGAGTGCACCCAAGCTCCATTGATTTGTCTTGTGGATGTATTGTGGGTTGCTCACACAAATAGCATAACTTTTCTATGAAAATGATAGAGAATGATATGAATGTGCGTACAGAATTTTGATGAGAGTGTGTGAGAATTTGAAAATGAAATAAAAGTTTAATTTATAGATAGAGAGGGAATTAAATGGATGACCAAGATTAGAAGGGTGAGGGATGAGGTGAATGGCTAGGATTGAAAGCCAATTTTAGCGCTCATGATGCACCATAAATCAGGATGACAGGTGACTAAAATAAGAATAGGAGTGGGAATAAATAGAATTTTTAATTTATTTTGGAGAGGAAGTGCTTATGATGCACAATGAATGAGGTTGAAAATAGGGATGTGAGTGGGGACAAATAATTTAAATAATAAAATTATTTAAATTATGAGAGACATGTGGAATCTAAATAAATATTTAATATATTTAAATTGGATGATGGAGGAAAATAGGATTAAATAAATAAGATTTATTTATTTTAGTGCAAAAGGAGGATAAATGGATAAAAGGGATTACTTAAATAAATATAATTTATTTAACTAATGGGAATGATGGAAGGTATGATGAAAGTGGACCTATGACAAGGTGTCGCTAAGTGTCGCAAGAGGATGCAAGGGGATGTCGAAAGGCAATGTTGTAAGACATGGTCAGTTTTAGGTGTCTACATTTTCCCCTCTTTGAGATGATATTGCGTCTAAGAGAAGTAACATCATTTCAAAGAAGAAAATGTATGGATGAAGGAAAAGGATGTCCTAGCCACTTGAAGGAGTGATAAGGAGGAATGACGTAGGGATGAGATGCCCCCTCAAGAGGATAGGTGGGTTAGAAGAACATGGGTATGCTCTTGAAATGGATGAAAAGGCTTGGATACAAGAGAAAGGATGGATAAGGTTAAGGGTTAGGAATGGATAGCTAGGATGGATTGAGATAGGTGAAATAGATAGTGAAGAAAGATAGATTGAGAGGTGAAGAATGGTTTAAAATAAGATTTGGAAATGGATAGGTTAAAGTCATAATGGATATAGTGGATAGAGAGGATATAGTTATGCTGGTATAATGTGTAGAGAAATCCTTATTTGATCTAGAAAGAGGATACTATGCACCAAGGTATAAGGAACCAAGGTGACTTTGTATCCTTTGCATGGACTTGACACTACAAACAAAAGGAGTATCCTTATACACAACATAATACAACCTTGTATAGACACAAGATATGAATATTAGTTGTAGTGATAAGAATATCCAATAGACATGCAAAACGCTATGCCCCATTCTCTTCTAATCGTAACACACCAAGATATAAATGGATCTAGGTGGCTTTGATAAAGCAAAAGAAGGAGATAGAAAAGATAAAATAAAAAACAAAAGACCAAATGACGACACAAGTCAAACAACCATTGTATCTCTTGCCAAAGAGTTTAAGTGATGTTTGGATAGGCACCTAATGACAGGAACAATATATCCCTAGATGATGTTGGATGATGATGATTTGTTTGAGATCAAATAAACAAGATATTTCCCTTGTCAAGTTGTAAAATGATAATTGATTGATTGACTGATTGAGATAGTGTTGTCATTGTGGGGAATGATATTGTTGCAAGTATGTGCTAACCGATGTTGTCATTGATCTCAACATGATGCTTGTGTTGTCATTGGTGGCAACCGTGTCTTCTGGTATTGTTGATTGTTGCTTGATTGATTTGCCATGTTAAAGTGATTTGAATGCCTTATAGAAGTACTGATGATGTTGGTATATTGCTCTTTTTGCTAAGTTTCCAAGTGCTTTTGAGAAAATTTTCTCTCCAGAGTAAACAGTGTGTTGCAAAGTATTCTAGCTTGCAAGATACTGTCTGAGTGTTTGCTCTGCATTTCTTCTATGTTGAAGACCGAAGTGTGAAATTTGGATATGTTTTAGAGAAGCGCTTGAAGATGCTAAATCTATAATTTGATGGTTTGGATCAATGTGCAGTAGAAGTTATGTTCACCAGTTTGAAGACTATAATTGACAAAGTTTTTGGGTTGTGTAGAGGTGTCTGGGAGAAAGTATTTTTCTTCGCATTTCTCCACATAATGGTTTTAGGTATTGTAGTTTTGGATATATGTTTATAAGGTCCTTAGATATCTTCAATCCAAAGGATTTGTGATTTGATGCTTCAGAAAGCAAGTTACTGTGTAGCAGAGTTCGACAGTGTTATTTGTGAGCAGACAATGAACCTTCTTCAACTGAAAGGTGTTGCAGATGATTTTATTGATTCTCAGGTGACTTAAGGTTGTTTTTGGATGTCTCCAGATCATGTGGAAGGATTGTACTTGGTCTGCAAGTTATGGTTGTGTTCTTGGAAGCGTGTGCCTAAAGATCCTAGTGTTAACACCAGTTTTGGCTGACCTGATTGTTTACACTCTTTGTGGATGAGCTTTATGGATTGTGGAAGCGTGTGAAGATGTATTTAGGTCTGAACTAAACTATGAAATGTTCTACCTTCATTATTTTTCTTTGTAATATTATTTAAGTCCATACCTAATTTGAATTATGTATGTTTTCAAACCTTGGTGACTATTCCAAAGGTTGTAGAATGTGTTGTCGACCTTGATGTATATTCCAAGGTTGATGATTGATATAAATAAGTGAAAAGGATTTGTATGTTTGTGTGAAGTGTGTGAAGATGTGAAGATAAAAGTATTTGTGTTGTGAGGCAGCGAAGGTGATATGTATTGTGCTTCATTGGAACTGAACTCATGCATATGGCAGATGTTATCATATTAGTTCATGGCAGTGAGCCACCTCTTTTGGCAGTGAGCCCTTTTGGTAGTGAGCCAACCCTTTTGAAATTGAGCCTATTGCAGTGAGCCTCTTTGTAATTTGGTATTGATACTACTTTATATTGTGAGCTAATCCTCACCGTGGTTTTTCCCTTTTAGGGTTTTCCACGTAAAATTTTGGTGTTCTCTTGTGCATGATGTTGATTTGATTAAGTTTTTGTTATCTATTTTTCATGCTCAATCTTCATAACAGAATTAAGGTTTAAGTGAATTGATTATGTTTGTGAAGGCTTAAAGTTTTTGATACAACTAATTCACCCCACTCTCAGTTATCTTGTGCACTCAACAATTGGTATCAGAGTGAGGGTTCCTTGGAAGAAATCCTAACAGCTTAAGGTAGATCTGGGATGGCACACAAGAAAGACATTCCTCAATTTGATGGAATAGACTATGCCTTCTAGAAGGTATGAATGCAAAGTTATCTTTTTTCTCTTGGTTACAATGTGTGGAGAATAGTTAAAGAAAAATACCCTATACCTAATCATGATCTAGTGACTGCAAGTGAGATAAGGGATTATGAGACTAATGACAAAGCTAGAAATGCCCTACTGAATGCTCTATCTAATACTAAAATGGTGAAAGTTTTGGATATGGAAACTGCTCATGAGATCTGGGAAAAATTAAAGAGTATCTATGAAGGTGATGAATCTATTAAGAAAGCCAAGATGTGGAACTTGAAGTCCAGATATGAAACTATGTGGATGTCTAAAGGTGAAAACATAACAAGCTTTATGAAAAAGGTTGATAAAGTTGTCAATGGCATCAAAGGTCTTGGTGGAACTCTGACTAATAAAGTTGTGAATAAAATACTCAGAACACATCCCAAATCTTATAGTCATAAAGTGTCTTCCATTGAAGAATTTCTAGATACGAGCAAGATTTCAAAAGATCATTTTCTTGGAAAAATGACTGCTTTTGAGATGAGAGAATTTAGGACTACTGAGGGTCCTGTGAAAGTTGAGACTATTTTTAAAGCCAAATCATAAATGATTGTTAGATCAGATAAGTATGCTGTGGAATCAGATGAGGAAGACTTTTATGAGATTGAGGCAAACTTTATAAATAGAGTGAAAAAGGGAACTGGAAAGTTTAGAGGTAAGTTACCTTTCAAATGTTTCAGTTGTGGTAAGATTGGCCATTATGCTTCAAGATGCCCTGATAGAACTTTGAAGATCAAGAAAAATGAAGGTAGAGGTAAGATGGTAAGGAAAAGCTACTATATTAAAGATGATGAAGGTGTAATTAATGATGAATCTGACTTTGAAGATGGTAATGCTAGTGAATGCTTGTTTATTGCTATAAAAGAGGAACTTGTTTCTACTAACCTTACAAGCTATGTGAAGGAAGTCCAGAAGATGAGAAAGAGATGTTTGTATTTCATGCTAGAAAAGAAAAGGATGAATGGGTCATTGACAGTGGGTGTTCAAATCACATGACAAGAGACAAGAGTAAGTTTATCAAAGTGGAAAAGTATGATGGAGGACTAGTTAGATTTGGTGATGATGCAGTTGGTAAGATTTGTAGAAAAGGGTCAATTACTTTTGATGGCAATCATAATACAGATGATGTTCTTTATGTCAAAGGGTTAAAGCATAATCTTCTAAGTGTTGGACAGATGTGTAACAAAGGATACAATCTGATGTTTAAGGACAATGGATGTGAGATAAGGAAAAGCTCCAGAACTATAATTGTTGTTGGTAAGAAGACTCATGGTAATGCTTATCATTTGAAAGGTACTGACAATTGTTGTTTGTTATCTCAGACAAATGAAAGTTGGTTATGGCATAGGAGAATGTGTCATATTAACTTTGATAATCTCGTAAGAATAAGCTATGTTCAAGTAGTAAGAGACCTGCCTAAGATTGTGAAACCTGCTAATGCCATTTGCAAAGAATGGCAATTTGGGAAGAAAACAAAGATAAGTTTCAAAAGCAAAAAATAAACCTCTACCAGCCTGCTAGAGTTGTTGCATATAGACTTATGTGGTCCTACAAGAATAAGAATCCCACAAGGTGACAGGTACTTCATGCTACTTATTGATGATTATTCAAGAATGACTTGGGTTACCTTTCTTAGAGAAAAATAAAAAGCCCTAGACAAGTTTAAGGCATTTAAAGCAATGGTTCAAAATGAAATGGATTTGAGAATCAAGTGTCTGAGGTCTAATAGAGGTGGTGAGTTTACTTCAAATGAATTTAATGCTTTTTGTGAAGAACATGGGATAAAGAGACAATTGTCTACCCCTAAAACTCCTCAGCAAAAGCGAGTAGCTGAAAGGAAGAATAGAATAGTTCAGGAAGCTGCTAGAACAATGATCAAAGAAGTTGATCTTCTGAAAGTATATTGGAAAGAAGCTATATGTTGTCTACATTTAGAACAAAGTGCAAGTCAAAGAAAATGAAACAAAGACACCTTATGAGTTGTGGTATGGAAGAACTACTGTTAAGTATTTCAAAGTTTTTGGAAGTAAATGCTATATCAGAAGAGATGAAGTGTTGGGAAAGTTTGATGCTAGATGTGATGAAGGCATATTCCTTGGGTACTCTACTAAGAGCAAAGCCTACCAGTGCTACAACAAAAGGTTGAGGAAGATTATTTAAAGTGCAAATGTGAAGGTAAATGAAGATATTCAGAAAAACTTAGAGCCTAATGGATATGAATCAAATGAGTCTGCTGATATAGAAGTAGTTGAAGAAGTCAAAGATAATGAAGTTTAGATTGATGAAGAAGAAGCTCCATAAAAAGTTCCTAAAACCCCCAAGTATGTGCAAAAGAATCACTCAGAGAATCAAATCATTGGTGACAAAAACACAGAAGTTTTGACAAGAAGAAGATTTTCAAAAGAACAAGTAAATCTTTGTTTAATTTCAAAAGTTGAACCTAAGACTATCTCTGAAGCATGTAAAGATGAACATTGGGTCAAGGCAATGGAAGAAAAATTGATGCAAATTGACAAGAACAAGACTTGGCAACTTGTCCCTAGGCCTACAGATAAAAATGTGATTGGAACAAAGTGGGTTTTCAGGAATAAGTTGAATGAAAATGGAGAAGTGGTAAGAAGCAAACCTAGACTTATATGCAAAGGCTACTCACAAGTGGAAGGAATAGACTGAATAAACTTTTGCTCTGGTGGAAAGATTGGAAGTTATTAGGTTGTTTTTGACCTATGCAACACATAAAGATTTCAAGGTATATCAAATGGATGTAAAGTCTACTTTTCTGAATGGTGAGTTAGAAGAGGAAGTATATATAGAGCAACTAGATGGATTTCAGTTATTACACAAACTAGACATGGTATGTAGATTGAATAAGGAATTGTATGGACTAAAGCAAGCTCCTAGAGCTTGGTATGCTAGATTAGATAGGTATTTGTTGCAGCAGGGATTCAGTAAAGGATTTGCAGACAATAATTTGTATATCAAGGTAAGAAAAGATCAAATCTTGTTTATTGAGGTCTATTTAGATGATATAATCTTTGGTGGAAATGAAAGTATGTGTAAGAACTTTGCAAATGAGATGCAAAAAGAATTTGAGATGTCAATGTGTGGTGAGATGAACTTCTTTCTTGGACTGCAAATTAATCAGATGGATAAGGGAATTTTCATTTCACAATCAAAGTATGTCAAAGAATTATTAAAGTTTGGAATGGAAGAATCTAAACTAGTTTGTACTCCCATGACAACTGGTTGCAAGATGAACAAAGATGATGAATCCCCTAAAGATGATCAGAGCAAATATAGATCAATGATTGGAGGACTGTTATACCTAACTGCTACCAGACTAAATATCATGCATGCAGTCTATCTTGTGGCAAGATTTCAAGCAGATCCTAGAGAATCACATGTCATGGAGGTAAAGAGAATATTTAGGTACTTGAAGGGCACTCTAGACCATGGTTTGTGGTATCCTAAGAATAATGACTTCACCCTAAGTGCCTACACAGATGCAGATTGGGTTGGATGTGTAGATGACAGGAAAAATACAAGTGATGTTGTGTTCTTTGCTAGAGACAGAGTTACAAGTCATGGCAAAGCAAGAAACATGATTTGATATCCTTATCTACTACAAAGGTAGAGTACATTGCATTAGTATCATGATGTACACAAGTGTTATGGATGAGACAAACTCTAAAGGATATCCAAGTTGAGTATGAGAATCCAATTCCTATTTTCTATGATAATACTAGTGCCATTAATATTTCAAAGAACCCAGTGATGCATTTAAGGACAAAGCATATTTCTATTTGTAGACACTTAAAAATGTCTTGTGCCTACAAATGCATTTCGACTCCTAATTCATCCCATTCTACTATTAATTAAATAATTTTAAATTATTTAATTAATTCACTTTTCCTTATGTTTTTAATTAAATAAATTTTATTTATTTATTTAATTACTTAGCAATTTTCTTCTGATTTCTTCTATAATTGAATAATTAATTAATCACTATCCCAATGTCCACTTTACCCTATTAATTTAAATAAATACATATTTATTTAAATTATAGTTTTTGCTCTAATTAAATAGGTTTTACCTATTTAATTAAATCACATTACATAATCCCCTTTCACAAATAAATTAAATTAATGAACACAATTTATTTAATTTAAAAATCATAATACACCTCACCATTTCTTCAAATAAAAAATTATCCTTTGTCCTCTAGTGACTAGGAACCCTAATCAATCTACACCCTTCATCATATCAAAATTCAAACTCTCAATCTCAACCCTCCATTCAAATTCTCTCTTCTAAAAAATCATTCTCCCAACCTCATTTCTTCACTACACACTTGCATAATTTGAGCATCCTCTCTCTGATTTTTCCATAGCCACACTCTTGAGCTTCTCATTGTGTTCGCAGGTCTACAAATTTGAGAGCAAAGTGCTGCAAAATTTGGGAGAAACAATGGAGAATTCACACTAGTAGTCTAGGGTTTTATGTTTTATGCTTGTATTTGTTTGACCCTAGGGTATTTAGTACTCCATTGGGTTGTTAGGGCATGCATTATACTATTTGCAGGCTTTTGAATGTTTTTCCTTGACTTCACTATCAGGTATCACTTTCTAAGAGAGAAGGTTGCAAGGAAAGAAGTGAAGCTTGAGTATGTGCCTACAAAAGATCATATTGCTGACATATTTACCAAGGCTCTTCTTAAGGATGCATTTGAGTATCTCTAGGAGAAGTTAGGGGTTATTTCCCCTCCTGTGTTGAACTAGATGCATAAGGAAGTGCATCAGTCCAGTATGATTCAGGAGTAATTCTTTCTTGGATTGATGATGGAGACTACCTCTCAGGGGGAGCAGGTAGTGATTTTGAAGAGTGTTGTAGCCAAAAGGAAGTATTCAGATTAATTAAGAACAAGTGCAAGTATGTGCAGTATCATATTTAGGGGGAGAAGTCTTAAGAAAGGTGAATCACCCTTTGCCATTGATGTCATAAGGGGAGAGAGTTCATGTTAAAAAAAAATAGAGTAAGATGTATAAAAGAAATGGGGAGAATGAGATGAGTGCAGAATTGTGCCATGATGCTTTTTCACATCATATCTTACCATCAATGACAAAGGGGGATATTGTTGCAAGTATGTGCTAACCAATGTTGCTATTGATGTCAACATTCTTGTGTTGTCATTAGTGTCAACTGTGTCTTCTGATATTGCTAATTGTTGCTTGATTGAGTTGTCATGTTAAAGTGATTTGAATGCCTTATATAAGTGCTAATGATGTTGGTATATTGCTAAGTTTCCAAGTACTTTTGAGAAAATTTGCTCTCCAGAGGAAACAATGTGTTGCAGAGTATTCTGGCTTGCAGGATATTGTCTGAGTGTTTGCTCCATATTTCTTCTATGTCGAAGACCATAGTGTGAAATTTAGATATGTTTTAGAGAAGTACTTGAAGATGCTAAATCCAAAATTTGGTGGTTCGGATCGTTGTGCAATAGAAGTCATGTTCACCAATTCGAAGACTGTAATTGACAGAGTTTCTGGGTTGTGTAGAGGTGTCTGGGAGAAAGTATTTTGATCCACATTTCTCCATAGAATGGTTATAGGTGTTACGGTTTTGGACATATGTTTATAAGGTCCTTAGCTATCTTCATTCCAAAGGATTTGTGGTTTGATTCTTTAGAAAGAAAGTTATTGTGTAGTAGAGTTCGACAGTGTTGTTTGTGAGTAGACATTGAATCTTCTTCAAGTGAAAGGTGTTGCAGATGATTTTGTTGATTCTCAAGTGACTTAAGGTTGTTCGTGGATGTCTCCAAATTGTGTGAAAGGCTTGTTCTTTGTCTGCAAGTTATGGTTGTGTTCTTGGAAGTGTGTGCCTGAAGATCCTAGTGTTAACACCAGTTTTGTCAGACCTGATTGTTTACACTCTTTGTGGATGAGCTTCGTAGATTATGGAAGTGTGTTGAAGCATGTGAAGATGTATTTAGGTCTGAACTAAACTATGAAATGTCCTACCTTAATTCCTTTTCTTTGCAAGATTGTTTAGGTCCAAACCTAGTTTGAATTATGCATGTTTTCCAATCTTGGTGACTATTCCAAAGGTTGTAGAATGTGTTTCCTACCTTGATGTATATTCCAAGGTTGATGATTGATATAAATAAGTGAAAAGGATTTGTGTGTGAAGATAAAAGTATTTGTGTTGTGAGGCAGCGAAGGTGATATGTAGTGTGCTTCATTGGAACTAAACTCAGGCATGTGGTAGATGCTATCATATTAGTTCATGGTAGTGAGCCCTTTTGGCAGTGAGCCACCCCTTTTGGTAGTGAGCCTATTATAGTGAGTATTCTTTTGGACAGTGAGCCTCTTTGCAATTTGGTATTGATACTACTTTATATTGTGAGAGAATCCTCACCGTGGTTTTTCCCTTTTAGGATTTTCCACGTAAAATTCTGGTGTTCTCTTGTGCATGGTGTTGATTTGATTAAGTTTTTGTTATATGTTTTTCATGCTCAATCTTCATAACAGAATCAAGGTTTAAGTGAATTGATTATGTTTGTGAAGGCTTAAATTTTTTGAGACAACTGATTCACCCCCCCTCTCAGTTGACTTGTGCACTCAATAGATATATCAGTAGAACAACACAATAATGCGGGAATGGTATATCCCATTGATGATGATGATGATGATGATGATTGATTGGGTTGATAACAAGATTAGGATCAAGACCAAGGATGTGATTGGATTATGTGGCTAGATTACTTTGACTAGATTGGTATGGATTAAGGATGACTTGTATTTGGATTTTATTGCTTGGATTTTTTGGATATTCAAGATTTTTTTCTATTTTTGGTTTTTTTTTTTATGTTTTTTGGAAATGTTTTGATTGTTTTGGAATTTTTGGGATATTTGGATTTTTTTTGTATTTTTGGGATATGTTATGGGATGACATTGGATTGCAGTTTGGATAGCCTAGATGCTAGATACTAATGACAAAGGAAAATCATGAATAGGTAGACAGATGGGCAATAGTGGATAGGAGGGATATGAAGTGTAAAATGGATGGATAGGTAGAAGGATGGGTAATAGTGGACAAGATATGGGAAATGCATAAAGGATAGATGGACGGAAGAATTTAGGATGTGATCTCCAAGGACTATGTCGCATAGGAATAACATGCCCCATTAAAGGTGTAATGTTTAGGATTTTACATGACAAAGCTTATGACGATAGGATGATAGGATTGGTTGGGAAAAGATTGGATATATCAAGGGATGTCCAAATCATTTTTCAACAATTTTCCCCTATCTTTATGTCACATCTCATTTTTTGGACTTTATTATAAATTAGATCTTTAAACATTTTACTACAAACGTTTTTACTTTGAGTAAATTCCACATGTGTGAAGGTAATTATTGTGGTGTTATATTTGCGTGAACAAGAAAGTTGATTTAATATTAAATATTATGGATGTACATTTTATTTTGCTTCAGCTATGATTTTTGGGGAACTAACCTATTAATAAAAATCTAAGTACGACTGAGTGCAGGGAATGTCGAAGACGAGAACATGGTTGAGGTAGAGGTGTTCTAGCCACTTGGCAAGAACTATTTGGGATGGATAACCCTGATGCACTCACACACTCAAATAGTCTCATGGCATATTACATTTTTTGAATGATCTTTTCATGCATTATTAATTAGTTGATAAATGTGATTGATGATTTGGGAGTAGATAAATATGTGTTTTAATTGTTACAATAAGTCCATTTCAAATGCATGATTAGTTATAAATATTAATTAATGTTCTTTCGATTTATATTTAAAAGGTGTATTTTATATTTAAAAAGATGTATTTTATATTTAAATGGTGTATTTTATATTTAATAATAAATAATAATAAGTGTTTTCCTATTTATATCAATATTATTGTTTGAAAAACAATATCTATTTTAGATTTGAAACAATTTTGTATATATATATATATTATTTTTGCAAATACTACTTGCTTGATTAAAGAAAGTGATTACGCTTTATTAAAAATAGATATATATATTATTTTATTGCAATTACTTCTTGTTGATTTGAGCAATTGTGTTTTATTAAAAATAGATAAATTTATTAATAGTATATTTAGGAATATAATTAAAATAATTAAAAGATTTTACTGTCATGCAAGTGATAGAAATTTAAATAAGATTATTTTATTCTATTTAAAAAGAAATTAGAGAGCTTTTATTGGGAAATCTCATGCAAAACTTAAGTATCAATCAATTATTAAAAAGCAGGGAAAAACCTAAATTTTGGACGCCAAGAGGAATGGGAATTTTTTAAAAAAAGGAGAGAGAAAAAAAAAGAATGGCATTTTTAAAAACCAGTCAAAACTAGTCATAGTAAAACAACGATAACTTTGTCATTTCTCAACAAAATTTGAAACTGTAAACTATTTTGGAAAGATGGCAAAAGGGAGAACAAAACCTAGAAGGGATTTTAAGATATTTACAATAGTTAGTGAGTAGTTTAGCAAAAGATGGACATGATTTATTTTGGGTGTGAGAAAAGACAGGGACAACAGAGAAAAAGGGATCGATCACCACTTTTATTATTTTTATTTTTTGAGAATCAACACAAAGAGCTTTGCAGATAGGCGATCACCATCTTCAAGTGACTGATATCTCTAGATCTGGGAGCGACAGGTAGGAGCAAAAGAGCAGCATCAGAGGTAGAATCGACCTATCTTTTCTTGCTATCAAACTGGGTACTCTCCTTGTTAATTACAATAAATTTTGGTTGAATGTGACTGTTAAAATGTAGTAATTTTGGCCTATGAACTAATCTTTCTAGTCTACGTTCTATCTTCTTGCCAGTCGTTCTTGTTTCTCCCTTGCATACTTTGTCTTCCTAGCTTTTGTTGAGTACTTGTGACTCAGGTTACAGGCATCAGTGAGAGTTGTGCTTTGTCTCAGCGATCACATTGTTCATAGTGGGTTGTTCTGTGTATTGAAAAGACATGAACTATCGGTGTGATCTGAGAGACTATCACCGATGGTGTTGTGTTACTCTGACTGTTGGACATCAGCATGACAAACCTTATCGGCGTGCTATGGATATCTCCTTCCGATGTGTTGGGTCACTCCGATGGAGGTTTGGCGTCGGTGAGACATGTGACATCGGCGTGGTTGGAAGATGTCTCTCTAGTACTTCATGTCACACCGACGAAGGTTTGACATTGGCGAGACATGTCACCTCGGTATGATAATCGCTATACTACTTCCGATGTGCGGGGTCTTATCGATGAAGGGCTAGTGGTTTACTCTATCAGGCTGACTTCCACTATCGACATGGTCTTAAGTTTTCTCTCGATTACTTTGTGTTACTCCGACGAATTGTTGAAGGTTGGCATCGGCGTGAGAAGCATGGTCGGTCTGAGGTTTGGAAGTCCCTTCGATGTTAACTATCACTCCAATGAAGGGTTGGCAAAGTGTTGGCGTCGGTGGGACAAGGAACCATCGGTGTGGATGGTGAAGTGGTCTTTGATGGCTTGGACTATTCTAATGAGGCTAAGACTGGCATCGTCGGCAACAAAATTACAGACAATAGTCTTACTGAGTGGTCTTGTCTATAAAGAGATCAAAGGATCATTGGCTGATGAATGTGGGACTAATGAGTCCTCTTGAATGTGAACAGTCAGACGATAATTTGGATGGTTGGACAGAGTGTAACTGAATTGATTGGTTGCTCGGATGATTTGATTGCTAAAATTAGTGGAGACTGTGTGAGACATAGTAGAAGATTGACAATCTTAGATCGATAGAGTCTGATTGAGAGTTCAATCTGGTTAGCTTTGTTTTCTTCTTTGGGGAAGTCTTATTTTGTATGTTGTACGCAACATGATAACAGTATGTGAAAGGACTGAACCGAGGAAAGGAGAAACAGAGGTCGAGAGAGAGTGAGGCTGATCTTGCCATGTTGCTGTTGAGATTCTCTAGATGAAGAACAAGATGTAAAACTCTGTGAAGGCTTGAGAGTCTGATATTGTATTGTAACTGTGTATTTTTGTTGCTAATTAATACAATGATCTCTAGCTTTTGGAGTGTGGGGTTTTTTACCCGAAAAGGTTTTCCCCACATAAATCTATGTGTTCTTATTTATTGTTCTTTCATGGTTGTGATTCTGTAAGTTGAATCTATTGTTTATTGTTAAAAATGTAAAGATGCATCAGTCTTTTCTCTGAAAGTTCAATGATGGGGAAATAAACTATGTTTGTTTCCGCCTTGTGGCATAGTAGATAGTGTTTTTGAGGCAACCCAATAAAATTTAAAGTTACCAAAGACACTGTTTGATCCTAGATGTATGTTCTTGGATGCTCTTATTTCCTTACAAGTGGTATCAAAGCCTTCTTCCAGAACTGGTTTGGTTATGGTGTTGTAGGTTCTGGATTCTTTCTGTGAAGATTTCTTGGCCTTGAAGGCCTGAGGAATTTTGAAGGAATCATCTGATGTTTGATCCTTTGGTAAGTAAAAGTGTTTGCTCCTTTTGTTTTAGTTTCAAGTGACAACATGCAACCTGAAGAATGATGAAGTTGGAGAAGAAGGAGTTGATCATGTTGAAATGATGTGGTCTAAGGCTCTTTTGTTGATAGTAAGATGTTCCTATTGTATGGGGTAGAATTTTGCTTTGTGGTTGTGTTGCTGCAGTAACTTTCATATTGGGTATCTGTGTGAGAGGATCTTTGATGATATGAAGAAGTTTGTGTTGCTGCTTAGCCATGGAGTATTGTGCTTATGCTGGGATTTTTTCCTGGTATTGGAAGGTGCTGATCCTGTGATGCCAGATGTGAAGAAGATATGGATATGCATGAATAGTTTTACAGGTTTTACATGGTCAAGAAAAAAACTTGTGGTTCTGTGAAGCTGCAATCAATCTATTTTTTTAGACCCTGGCTTTTGGAGTGTTGCTGGATGAAATAGTTGTAGTTTTGCAAGGCATGCTTTGTGCGTGGTGTGAGGAGGTGAAATGCTTTCTCTGCATGGGAGTGTTGGTATGTGATATCTCACTCAACATTTCTGTGGTAATGTTTCTAGTTTTCTATACTATGGTGCTCAGGTTGTGGACATGTTTGGCGAATCAGATTTGTAAGTAATCTGATGCTTGAGTCATGTTGTCTACATTGTTATCTATTCCTTGAGATCTCAGTTTTGTAGTTTCTAGTGTGATAGTGAGTTTGCATGATACATTGGTTGGATCTACGAGTTATGTATTTTGTGGGCTGATCACCTATTAAGCTATAGTGAGATGACTCAGATGTGGACTGTCTTTATCCACCAGATTGTTTCAGTGTTAATGCAGATTTGTTAGCTGGCCTAGTCTGTGGTCACTTGTGCATTGGTGTGATTGCTTCAGGGTGAGAGGATGGATGTTGTAGAGTACCTGAATAGTTGGTTATGGAGACCTATAGCATGTGTATCATGATATAATGAATAGCTTGGATACACAAGTTTGTGTAAGCTATTGACAGTGATAGTGTATTTCCTTGGTTTGGAGATCTTGGTGCCACTTGGTTTTATTGTCACATGGACATGTTAATGTGTGGACCTGGAGGATTTTTAGATTAGGAGATGTTTGGTCATGATGCTTGAAAAGCTCAGTTGTTACAGTTTACTGGGAGCTTTAGCATTGACTGTGTGTTCATCACTTAGTGGTGAATGATCTTCTTTAGTGTTGCAGATGTTACTAGGAGGAGCTCTTTGATCCTGTTGCTATAGAAGGGTTCTTTCGCATTTGCAAGGGCACTATTTGAGGATGTGTAACATCTTGGAGTCATGGAGAAATCATGAAATCCTTGGCTGAGGTGTTGGTGGTGCTTGACAGGTGATGTTGGTTTAGAGTTTGGTTTGTTTCATGTCATGATATTTTCTTGATTTATGCATTTGATTTTTGGCATGATACATTACTCTTGAGACCATGGTTATGTTCACCTAAAGCATGGAATCTCCAAAGGGGGATGATAAGATCATGATGTCTTGATAAGTTCCCTTTATAGCTTTGTGGAACTTTGACAGTGGTCTGGTAACTTCTCTATGTTTGGGTACATTTATTATTTGCTTGATTACTTCATAGTGGTGTAGTGATGCAGTTGGAGTTTAGCATGAGGTGAAGGCACTCATGGATACATGGAGAATAAGGTGAGACTGTATATGCTGTGCTTAATCAGAGTTTGTAGTAGGCAGTTCGAGGAGTCTTTACCTGGTTAAATGTGAGTTCAACAAAAGATCTAGAGGAGATTGTTCTTGGAGAAAGTCATTGGGACTTGGATATCTTGGAAGAACATTCTCATTCCCCACTCTTGGTCTGCTCGACAAGTTTCACTTGAGAGGTATTGCCCATTGTTTCTCTCAGGTGTTTTATGCTTTCTTTCATAGATATGGATCTTGAACTGCTGATATATGGTTCTGGAGGATTCATTGTGAGAGATGGATAGCATGATTAATCTCCTCATGCATTTGAGTTTAAGATATCATTCATTAATGAGGATTGTTAGGAGATAGTTTTATGGGCTGATTTCCTGAAATGGGAAACGGATTAGTTTGATCTTCTTTGGTTTGAGAGGATTACATCCATGTTAGTTGCATGATTACATATGTTGTATTTGATCTTGGAGATTGAATGGGTGGGTTTTCTGTTGTTCTCTTTGGGGTGTTGTGAAGGAGAGTAGACTTGACACAGTTGGCACTTAGAGGTGTTTGTAGAAGGATTGTCTACAGGTATATGATGTGTAGAGTTACTCTCTATGGTCCTGGTTATCTTCCTGGATGGTTTGTTTCACACTACATTGGTTTGAGGTTTGATTGGAGCTGAGGTGATCACTAGTTTATGGTCATGTGTTTTCACTTATGTTCTTGGGTGATGACATGGAAGTTCTATTATCTCTTTCCTTTGTTGGGTGTGGAGAACTTGGGAGAGTTCTGAACTGGTGGTGAGGAGTTGTTATTTGATTATAGGTGTTGCGTATCATTGTGGACGTTTCCTTGGTACTACATGATGTTTACACCTTCTATGTTATGCTATTGGTAGACTTTGTATGCCTTGATCTTTTTCAGATCTGCATTACCCATGCAGTGGGAGTTCTTGGATGTGTTTGATCTTCTTCAACTGGTTGACACATGGAGCTTGTATTTGTAGTTGATGGGTGTATATGTAGGTTGCATGAGTCTGCTAATGTTAATACCTTCGAGGTATGAGTGATTGGATGTTTTAGCACTGGCTGTGTGTGCTATTTTTAGTCACGTGGGTTTTGTTCATTTGGATGGTTGCAGTTAGTTTTTTGATTGTTGTTCTAGCTGATGTTCTATCTTGTTTCTGGAGGATGTTTTCATGGCTGTGTTTTGGAAGCTTTGAAGTTGGTTATGTTGGAGCTTCTGTCTAGCTTGTGAGCACAGTGGAGTGGAGGCAACTTTGGTTCTGAGCATTGATGGTTTCCTGTAATTCCTTCGTCAAGTGGGAGAATGTGACTCAGGTTATAGGCATTGACGAGAGCTATGCTTTGTCTCAGTGATCACCTTGTTCATAGTGGGTTTTTGTGTATCGGCAAGATGTGAACTATCGGTGTGATCTGAGAGACTATCACCAATGGTGTTGTGTTACTCTGACTGTTGGACATCGGTGTGACAAACCTTATTGGTGTGCTGTGGATATCTCCTTCCGATGTGTTGGGTCACTCCGATGGAGGTTTGGTGTCAGTGAGACATGTGACATCAGCGTGGTTGGAAGATGTCTCTTCGGTACTTCATGTTACACCAATGAAGGTTTGACATTGGTGAGACATGTCACTTCGATATGATAATTGCTATACTACTTCTGATGTGCAGGGTCTTACTGATGAAGGGCTAGTGTTTTACTCTATCGGGCTGACTTCCACTATTGGCATGGTCTTAAGTTTTCTCTCTGATTGCTTTGTGTTACTTCGATGAACTATTGAAGGTTGGAGTCAGCGTGAGAAGCATGGTCGGTCTGAGGTTTGGAAGTCCCTCCGATGTTAAATGTCACTCCGATGAAGGGTTGGCGAAGCATTGGCGTCGGTGGGAAAAGGAACCATCGGTGTGGATGGTGAAGTGGTCTCCAGTGGCTTGGACTATTCTATTGAGGCTAAGACTGGCATCGTCAGCAAAAAAATTGCTGACGATAGTCTTACTGAGTGGTCTTGTATATAAAGCGATCAAAGGATCACTGGCTAATGAATGCAGGACTAATGAGTCCTCTTGAATGTGAATAGTTAGACGACAGTTTGGATGGTTGGACGGAGCGTAACTGAATTGATTGGTTGCTCGGATGGTTTGATTGCTAAAAGTAGTGGAGACTGTGTGAGACAGAGTAGAAGATTGACAATCTTGGATTGATAGAGTCTGATTAAGAGTTCGATCTGGTCAGCTTTGTTTTCTTCTTCGGGGAAGTCCTATGCTGTATGTTGTATGCAGCATGATAACAGTATGTGAAAGGATTGAACTGAGGAAAGGAGAAACAGAGGTTGAGAGAGAGCAAGGTTGATCTTGCCATGTTGCTGTTGAGATTCTCTAGATGAAGAACAAGATGTAAAACTCTGTGAAGGCTTGAGAGTCTGATATTGTATTGTAACTATGTATTTTTGCTGCTGATTAATACAATGATCTCTAGCTTTTGGAGTGTGGGGTTTTTTACCCAAAAGGGTTTTCCCATGTAAATCTATGTGTTCTTATTTATTGTTCTTTCATGGTTGTGATTCTATAAGTTGAATCTGTTGTCTGTTGTTGAAACTATAAATATGCATCAGTCTTTTCTCTGAAGGTTCAATGATGGGGAAATAAACTATGTCTGTTTCCACCTTGTGGCATAGTAGATAGTGTTTTTGAGGCAACCCAATAAAATTTAAAGTTACCGAAGACACTATTTGATCCTGGATGTACGTTCTTGGATGCTCTTATTTCCTTACAACATTATGCTGAGTGAATCACCCTCCTTTCTTGATCTTGATGCAAACCGTTGAAACCATAGTTACCAGTTATTTGGATGTTAAATTATTCTCTAGTAGACTTAATACTTATAATTGTTATCTTCTTATTGTTGTTAAAAATTAGACTTTTGTTAGAAGTCGGCCTATACTTAGTGATCAAACGATGTGAAAATAAACTCTTTAACTTAGATGATAATACTAGATTCCTGTAGCTGTAATTATCTATTTTATTGTTGTTCAATGACCTATTTTTAGTTACTGTCATCTATGTGATAGTAAACCTATTGTGAACTCTATTGTTTTATTTAAACTCTATCACAGTTCCTGTCGCAATTGTGACAGTAAGACTGTTGCTTGTTTCTTTAACTTCCTATCATAGTTGCGAAAGTAAGTTCTTGGAATGAATTAGATTATAGATTAAAATTATCTTTTCATATTATGTTGTTATGAATATTATATGGATATACAATAGTTCATGTTACAAACTTCTTGAAGTGAAATAATATACTTGGTTTTAATTAGAAAAATATTATATTATGAGTGTTTGAATGAAATATGGAATAGGAAAATAAAATCAATTAATAGTCCTATAGATGTAGTTTGCATGATTAAATGCACCGTATCAGAGCACAGATGCAGAGCTTTAGGAGGTAAATGTGTAATGCCCCACCATGCAACCCTAGAGATAAGTCAACTAAAGCAATAAAAAGATGTTTTTTTTTTTCAAAAACAATTTCTAATGGCCTTTAGACTTGTTGGCCTCCGTTTCTCTTTATATCAGCCATGTATTATAGTTCTACGACTCCTTTAAGGGATATTTCGACCTTTTGTTATCTTACAAAGTTTATCTCTTAGCTCGACCTCTTATTCTTATACGTTAGTTTGTTTTGCCTTTAACTACCTACCATTGATTAAATCAACTTTTGTTTATTAAATAAACTGATGTAGTGCCCCTCCGTATTCACTCTGGTTGTACATGTAAGTCTTGGTTTGATTACTAATTTTTGGATTATTATTTATGATTGTAAAATTGATATATCTTTTAGGGTGACCTTAAACTGCAATATTTAGAGGCAATAATGATACCCAACATTAAAGTTTCTGTTGTGGATGAGGTGTAAAATTGCTAGTGATTGTTTGACTATTGAAGTGGATTTGTGTTCTAATAGTTAAATTCCTTTAAAACATCATAGTTGGAGTTCTGTTGTGTGGCTTTCAAAATTTCTTCCTCTGTAATTTCATTTTGGAGAACACCACAACATTTTGATATGATTAATGATTGTTTTGTGCTTCCGCAATAATGTCTATCTGTGGTATTTTATCTCAGTAGAAATTTTGATTACATTTCATTTTAACGTGTCAATCTTTTTCTGCTTGAGTTTAAATACTCCATACTGACGCATTTATGGAAGAATTATGACTCTTGGGGCATTACAAAATGCACCGAAAGATCAGATACGCCGAATCCTCCTGTGTACAAAACCTTGCACAAAAAAACTTAGTTTTTGGATTAAATTAGGGCAAGGCCCCATGGTGGGCGCCAAAAATGTTATGGGAAAATTGGTGTAAATGAATAATCAATGTAATATCAACAATACCCAATAACTCAATGAAATAAGAAACAAAGAAGTTTTAAAACAATGAAAAATACCTCAACAAACCTCTTTACTTCATGGCTTCCATTGATCGCCTATCTCAAATGATCTTGTGTATGAATATGGCCCTCAAAAGATGCACTTCCTTGCTATTTCCAAGATGTCAAGTGAGAATGGCTATGATAGTTTATTGCAATGAAGATGAGCTTCACAACAAAGGTAATGATATGGTAACAAGTTGATTACAAGCAAATGGAATGACTTGGGTGCCAAAGGCATGCTGTAATTCCTACAGAGTAAGGGTACTAAAAGCTTGGATGAGAGAAATGGAAGAATAGGGTTCAATTTATAGACTTGTGAGAGAGAGGATTAACAATATAGAAAGAATGAGAAGATCAATGATATAGAAGACTTGAGAGATGTGCATGAATAGAAAGAAGACAAGTGTCACACAAAAGTTGTTTTGTTTGAGTTAATTGCTTTCTAAATGGGTTACACTTTTTGGCCAAACTTGATATTGAAATCAATATTTTGAACTAAATCTTCACATTCTGACACCTATAGCCGCTAAACCATTAGGAATTTGAAGATGATGCGAACTAGTGATTTGTGAGATTTTTTTTGTAGATTCTAAATATATATATTTTTAAAAAATTTGGAGTTAAATTGTAATTTTTTTTGCATCTCCTTTGATAACTGGTTTTTAATAGTAAACAACATTTTTTTAAAGTGATGTGTATTCTGTAGCACATAACTTTTTTTCTACAAAGGATAAAATTCCGATCCTTTTTAATTTAAATTAGAAACATTGATATATAGTGTATGCATTTAGTTTCATAATGTTTTGTTAAATATATATTTTTTAATTAATTTTCGAAGTCAAACCAATTATAATTCAGACATAGGCGTATTCCGTAAAACATAACTTTTTTGTATGTATCGAAATTTTTTATTTTTATTTTGTTGAAACAAGGACATCAATACCTAGTGCGTAGATATTTTTTAGAATTTTTTTCAGTAATTTACTAATTTTCCATGTGTGTAGAATATAGAACTTGATGTTCGGTGAAAAACATACATTCACAAGAAATAAAAAATAAATATAATAATCAAATTAAATATATTTAAAATTATATTTTTTGGGAAGCTTATAATAAGGACTACATACTTACAAATCATAAATTTTAAATGAACTCATTTGATCCCTCAAAAGATAAATCAAAATTGGTTTTTTATCAGCATTTTGATAGGTGTAGAGGAGACTCCATTATAGGTATGGTTTAAAACTAGCGGGGTTCTATCCAAGGGGGTTTGAATCTAAGGGGGTTTGATCAAACCCTCTTTAATTAAAATCCTTTAAATGCAACCTTTAAAGGCTTAAATCATTATATTTTCTAAAAATATGTGATTTTAGCAAAAATCAGGATGTCCCAGAAAGTGTAACCCATTATTGTGGCAGGCGGAGGGCCCAAGGCTCGATCTTTGCCAAATTCTAAAATCAACTAAGTGTTGCAGAGGTAGAGGTTGAGCGCTTCTTCTTTCCAAAGAATGATGCACAGTGAAGGCTTGACCCCCGAAGCTCGACGATTTCTCTTCTCTCAGACTTCAGATGTCGGGGTTTCTTCCTTCACCTTTCCATGATCTAATCAGTATAAGCCCGATCAAAGGAAGCCCGATCAGTCAGGGTCCACCCTTTTTGCCTTATTAGCACATTTTCTATTGTTCAAGACATGACGGGATTGCTCAGTAACCATCCTGGTCTCCATTAATGCTTCATTAGAGCCTGATTACTTGTAGAAGATGGATTTCTCACCTCCCCATGCCACTATAGCCTCTTTTGCATTAAATATTTTGTACCCAGGTTATGGGTGAACACCTCTTTTCAATGGATTTCATGGGCAGAGCCATGTGGGCACGCTTCAAGGACACAAGAATGGGTTATTACAGTATGGGCGACATTTTTTCTTGGTTGACATCTCTTCCACGTCCATGATTACTAGAGTGCGATTTGTAAAAGCTATATATGCATATATTTGAGATGTATTTTTGTTGGTTGGTTGTTGGGTCTTTATTTAGACTGAAGCGCTTAATGCTTGATCTAGACCTCATGGTATTTGCCAAAATTGTATGAATCTGATCGACTGTGTCCTCTTCTAGACCTCTCTGCCTTCATTTTAGTTCAACTATGAGGGGAAAACTATCATTCCATGTCTCCCTGGTCTGTATTTAGCTTTTCTATCTTTGTAATCGCTATTTAGCCTCTATGATTAATATAAGGAATTCATTCTGCCTCTCTCATTTCTCTTTCATTATGTCTGTTTGAATGCTTTTCACTTATCTTGTGGATAAATCGATCCCTTTATAGGTTCTAGTATTCTATTTTGGCCTCTGATGGAGAACGAATGAGTCTGTGTTAGTCTATTAAGCCGTTGAAATCATTACTGTGTTATGTCAGCTCCAGCTAAATATACTAAATCTTGGTACATCGCCCCCTTTTCAATTTTAGTTTCTTTCTCTCCCTTTTCCCTGGTGATCATTAGCATAGGTTTAGTTGTTTTCTCTGAACCTTAAGTTCAAAATGAGAAACCAGCCTTCTCTGCAAGTTTGATCTCAGCTGTAAGGTCCCACACCTTGAGATTAGTCCCATTGTGTCATTGGAATGTTTGAACAGACTTTAAGTAAGGTGCAATTTCACATGACAATAGTTTTTGGCATGCCTAGTGGGAACAATTTGATGAACTTCATCATCCGTTGGAGGATTTGGTGTGTCTCCTTCAGCGTATCTTTCCATTCAGGGTAGTATTCTTCAGTACCATGGTGACTCTGCTGAACAAATCTACTGGTGCAGCTAGTTCAAGTGCTTAAAGCTTTATCAAAGATTAGAGTTCGGTGATGCTCTTGGTCTTTTCCAACCTTTAAGGTTCTCAAATCACCTAGCGACTCTCTTCTGGTATGTTCACAGTCTCCAAAAGTAGACATGTTGCCCTTGTATTCAAAGAATATTTTGATACATCTTTACTTTTCAATGTTTTAATATGTCAAGCCATTATGGAAGTCATGGCCTTTTCCCTCCATTAGGAATAGGCTTCCATATACCCTGGTAGTGCCTGCATAAACATTCAGGTTTCAGGCATTTAAGTCCGCAGGCCCCTTCACAAAAAGCCCTCAAAATTTCTAAGTCTTTCGGCCTTCTCAGTTGAAAAATGCAAAAAATAGTTGTATGCATGTGTCTTTGTATATACAAGGCCGTTTGTATATACATGCAAGTGCAAATGTACATTGGCGAGCCAAAAATGTTCAATCGGCTTCAAAAGGTAAAAAATTGATTGTATGCATTTTGAATGCATACTGGGTTTGTATATGCATTGAAGAATCTGTCGCAGATTCTAGGAATATTCCTTGCTTGTATGTGAATGTTTGCATGTATATTTGTGTTGTATGTTTAGACATGCAATGGTTAGATATAATGGAAACATGCAAGCAAGGTATACAATAGCGCACATACAAAGGAAATGTACATTGCAAAGATACAAGGATGGTGCATGCAAAGTCAACATACAAAAGGTGAGATACATTTGGTGGGGTCCGCCTCACATACAAAGGCTTTGTATCTCGTATATAGGTTGCATTGTATATGTGATATGCATTCGCCATATACAAGGGAAATGTGCAAAGGGCCGATATGCAAGAGGTGGGACCCATAGGTATGCAAAGGAGATTGTATGTGTTCGACATACAATGTGAACATGCAAAGCAGAATGTACATCAGGTTTATACAATGGAAAATGTATGAAGGGGCCGATATGCATTTGCTACAGTGAAAGGGTTCATCGGTGTGACAAGGGTTATCGATGACCAAGTTCATAGTTCTTCTGACAAGCTGATACAAAGGATACATACAAGGGTGGTTGTATGTTGGATGTACAAAGGCCGATATACATTTGGTGGGACCCGCTTCATATACATGTCGCATTATATATGTGACATGCATTCACCACATACAAGAGGAAAAGTAGATGCAAAGCGGATGCGACAAGAAGGTTAACTGCATTGGTGAAGTGGATGAAGTCCGCAGGTTGTATATTGGGATTGTATGTTCCCAATGCACATTCGAACATACAAGTAGAAGATACAAGTGAAACATACAAGCGGGAGTGGTCAAATAGTCAACAGTTTCAATTGGATGGTGGGGCCCGCAGGTTGTATGTTTTGCATTGTATATGCCGATATACAAGCCGATGTGCAATGAAAAGATACAAGCCGGATTTCAAAAGGATGTATATTTTGATTAATAATGATTTGAAGTTCGCGGCTTGTATGTATGTGTGTGGTGTATATTGCGGATATACAAAGGAGGGAGATACAAGCCGGACCCGAATGAGATTGCGATTTGTTTTATAAATATTTGGGGTCCATGCTTTGTATGCAGACTGTTGTATGTATATGCGTTTGCATATACAAAAAGTGACAAAGGCAAAATAGGCGATAAAGGTAAAATAGAAGTAGGAAAAGTCAACGACAGGGCAAAGCCGCATGCGTGGCACGTTTCCATAGGCCAATGGATTTTAGCATGATTCAGGTCGTAGATCTCGGTGGGAAGGATGGAAGATTGACGACTCTATTCAAATGGAGGGTTTTCCATGTATCTGCAGTGGCGTTCAAGCGGGAGAATTACTTGCAATGCACGCGAACTGCTACACTTCTAGCTGTGGGTTGGTTGCTATTAATGGCAGATTTGTAGAGAAGTATGGGTCAAGTTGATAGGTCAACCACTTGATTTAGGAAGAAGATCTCCATGCGGCGGTGTGGATCCTGATCCCACCCGCTCTTTCCTCTGTTTCTCTTGCCTGCATTGAATGTTTTGAGCGCCATTTCTCATGGTGCATTATATTTGGCAAATTTTAAAAAAGACCATTGTACTAAGTGCTGAGTGCACAGTCTTGCTATAAAATGCAAATTGTGTTACTCATTTCCGGTTGTTGAAGACTTGGAATTTTTTTTTTGGAAAATAACGAAAACAAAGCCTTTCTTGGCTGTTTTGTCTCATTTTGGAGTTTATGTGTTGCATTTTGAATGCAGGTTGCACATTTTTCAATTTCATTGTTGTTTTATATGAAAAATACACTCTTTCATGTATTTAGTTGCTTGTCTCCATTTGTTGTATGCATCCCTTCTTTTGAATCTGGTTGCTAAGGGTTACTAAGATTCTAGAATATAGACTTGTTGTATTGCATGCTTGATCTATGACTTCCATTCAAGGAGTGGATTAAACTGTTTTACGTTAAGTATGGGGAAGAATGTATGTCAGCAGGGATATTTGTAAGTAGAGGCAGCTAAATACTCAATCTTGGGTGGTGTTTGTAAGGCAAGCACCAATCTGACCCCTTGAAACTTGAATGCCACTACAAATCATTCACTTGTATACGTCTAGTTGACTCCTTGCCCTGAGATAGGCACCAGTCTGCTCCCTGTGTAGTAATTATGATCCAAAACCCCCTTTCTTGCATCCAAAACTTAAAAACAAACCATTTCATTATTCCAACCTGTTAGTTTGTAGGAGTAGGAATAGGACCCCTGCATACTCTCATCCTCAACCAGTCAGATATGTCCAAGAACACTGCCAACCTTGTGATTTATCATCAAAATCTTGGTCCATACATGAGAGTATTCTGCCTGTTGTTGTAAAGCTAAATCTTTCTTCAATTGGGTGAGTCAAAGTCAAATCTTTAGCTATAGGGATACCCCCCTTGGTGTGGCAGAACTAGAAGTAAAGGTTAGGCAGCTCACGCAACCTCCTGTATTAGTTGGCCGAATCTGCCTGTGCATTGGAACTGGCAAGCCCTCTGCGGATTTGGAAAAAGAACCAACAGATGGCGACTCTGCTGGGGATGTGATTTGAAGGTGTTATCTTTTTGGCCCATCTGAGTCACCAATAGATGGTGACTCTACTAGGGATGTGATCTGAAGGTGTTATCTTTTTGGCCCATTCGAGTCACCAACAGATGGCGACTCTACTGGGGAGTCAAGCGATTTGAAGACTGGAAAATCTAGTGTCCAGTGAAGTTGTTGCAGCAAAACCAAATAAAGACCATGTGGTGCTCTGCTGGTGTGATGAATCCAGAAAATAAAAGTGCCTTGTTGATATTTTGTCCTCTCTGTGAGAGGTGGCGACTCTATTGATTGAACCTATCAAAGCTGCAACATATTTCAAGGTATTCCATCTTTTCATTCAAAATGATGAGTTTAGAGCAGCAAACCTGGTTGTGCTCTCAAAGAAGACCATTTTTTATTGAAAGATATAAAGCTTTAAATTTCAAAGGAATAAATGGTTACCCAAATGTTATTCCCAATAAGATTAGAAAATGTTTGCCAAAATATAGTGGATCAAATTCTAAGTTTGCAAACAAACATCTGCAAAATTTTTGTAATTTGATAGATGACTTTGAGGTAGAGGCTAAAGATGTAGTGATGAGGCTTTTTGTTCAGTCATTAGAGGATGATGCTAGAGTCTAGTTTTCAGACTTGCCTGTGTGTTCAGTTTCTTCATGGGTAGATTTAGAAATTGCATTCTTAGAATAGTTTGGTGAAAGATTTGATTTGGCCTCATTGATCATACATTTCATGAATATCCAAAAGGAAGATGAGGAACTGGTTCTAGCCTTTAATCTTAGATTTATTAAGTTGTTCAAGCAGATCCCTAAATATATGAGACCCAATGATGCATTGTGCTTGACAATTTATTTGGCTGCGTTTGATGAGGAAATGAGTTATCTATTGAGAGATAAAGAACCAATCACACTTCACCAAGCCTACAAATTTGCTACAGATATTGAAAATAATCAGAAATATGGAATGCCAGTAGGTTTCATGACTGCAAGTTTTCAGAACAGCTATCAAAGTGAATATATTTCAGCTCTCCCAGTGTGTTCATTGAGAGATGATTTTGTAGGGGGAAATATATTTCAAAACAATATGTGCAGTCATGATGTGATGCATAAACATGAAGAAGATGTTGTAGAAAATGTGGGCACATCTTATAATGGTGAAGACAAAGACTGTTGTCAGTCTCTAGAGAAGAAGCCTGCAGATGCAAAATGCATTTCAAATGATAAAATGAAAGATATACATGAAGTTGTGTCCTGCAGCAATAGGCATATCCTAGTTATTCCAGAATATTTATGTGAGGTGGATATGCAGAGCTTCACTCTGAATATAGAAGATGCAGTCTCAAGGGATGGCAGTGAATATGTTACTGATTGTCAGCATTCAGATGCATATGTGAGCCTTTCAGATGATTAAATTTATATGGATGCTAAGTATGAGTGCTTCCTTGAAGATTATGACCACCTCTACAATGCAGAGGCTGAAAAATTCACTATTGATTATCAGTGCATTGGTGAAGAGGAAAATTAGGGCCACTATTCAGCTGTGAATGGACAAGTTGCAGATGTGTGTGTTCATACAGTTAGGAATAGTGTTGGTTTCATGGGTGACTACAAAGCTTTCAGTGAAGGGCTGCATTCTGAGCTTTTTATACCTGCTCTTGAGGCATTCCAGGTGGACCTTAATGATAAAATTGCTGAGCACAATGATGATGGATATCTGAATGTTTATAAAAATGAATATGATTATGAGATGTCGCTTGTGCCTGAATATTGTTTGTTTGATTCAAAGGAGCTCTTATTTTCTGATGAAAGGCAAAATTCTGACATGGATTCATTTGTTTCATGTGAGTGTTATTTTTCCAAGAAACATCAGTGACTCATGTGATGATGACATTCTACAGCTGATGATAATGTATGCTGGTGAAGCTAGTTGTAGATTTGTTAAGGAAGGAGAAATAGGTAGCAACACAACTAATTGCAAAGTAGGGCGCTGCAGATGGTTAAATGTTTTTAGGCTTCATTTGAAGAAATCAAAAGAAAATAGGATATTTGATAAAGGAAAATTCTGGTTTTTCCTTTTTGGTGGCCCTGGGCCACCAAGTAAACTTTAAATGTGTGATTTGTGATACAGGTTGGTGCAAGTTCGACTCTGTGCCCAATGGATAAGGCACTAGTCTGCATCCCAGAGATCTATGGTTCTCGCCATGCCTGCAAGAGGCATGCGTCCCCAGACAGAGTTGGTGGTGGTGCCTACATAAACATTCAAGTTTTAGGCATTTAAGTCCACAGGCCCCTTCACAAAAAGCCCTCAAAATTTCTAAGTCTTTCGGCCTTCTTAGTTGAAAAATGCAAAAAATAGTTGTATGCATGTGTCTTTGTATATACAAGGCCATTTGTATATACATGCAAGTGCAAATGTACATTGGCGGGCCAAAAATGTTCAATTAGCTTCAAAAGGTAAAAAATTGATTGTATGCATTTTGAATGCATACCGGGTTTGTATATGCATTGAAGAATCTGTCACAGATTCCATGAATATTCCCTACTTGTATGTGAAGGTTTGCATGTATATTTGTGTTTTATGTTTAGACATGCAACGGTTAGATACAATGGAAACATGCAAGCAAGGTATACAATAGCGTACATACAAAGGAAATGTACATTGCAAAGATACAAGGATGGTGCATGCAAAGTCAACATACAAAAGGTGAGATACATTTGGTGGGGTCCGCTTCAAATACAAAGGCTTTGTATCTCGTATATAGGTCACATTGTATATGCGATATGCATTCACCATATACAAGGGAAATGTGCAAAGGGCCAATATGCAAGAGGTGGGACCCACAGGTATACAAAGGAGATTGTATGTGTTCAACATACAATGTGAACATGCAAAGCAGAATGTACATTGGGTTTATACAATGGAAAATGTATGAAGGGGCCAATATGCATTTGCTACAGTGAAAGGATTCATCGGCGTGACAAGGGTTATTGGTGACCAAGTTCATAGTTCTTCCAACAAGCCGATACAAAGGATACATACAAGGATGGTTGTATGTTAGATGTACAAAGGCCAATATACATTTGGTGGGACCTACTTCATATACATGTCGCATTGTATATGTGACATATATTCGCCACATACAGGAGGAAAAGCAGATGCAAAGCAAACGCGACAAGAAGGTTAACTGCATTGGTGAAGTGGATGAATTCTGCGGGTTGTATATTGGGATTGTATGTTCCCAATGTACATTTGAACATACAAGCAGAAGATACAAGTGAAACATACAAGCGGGAGTGGTCAAATAGTCAACAGTTTCAATTGCATGGTGGGGCCCACTGGTTGTATGTTTTGCATTGTATATGACGATATACAAGCCGATGTGCAATGAAAAGTTACAAGCCGGATTTCAAAAGGAGGTACATTCTGATTCATAATGATTTGAAGTCCGCGGCTTGTATGTATGTGTGTGGTGTATATCGTGGATATAAAAAGGAGGGAGATACAAGATGAACCTGAATGAGATTGTGATTTGTTTTATAAAGATTTGGGGTCCGCGCTTTGTATGTAGACTGTTGTATGAATATTTGTTTGCATATACAAAAAGTGACAAAGGTAAAATAGGCGATAAAGGTAAAATAGAAGCAGGAAAAGTCAGCGATAGGGCAAAGCCACCTGCGTGGCACGTTTCTACTAGCCAATGGATTTTAGCATGATTTAGGCCGCAGATCTTGTTGGGAAGGATGGAAGATCAATGACTCTATTCAAATGGAGGGTTTTCCATGTATCTGTAGTGGCATTCAGGTAGGAGAAAAACTTGCAATGCACGCGAACCACTACACTTCCAGCTACAGGTTGGTTGCTATTAATGGCAGATTTGCAGAGAAGTATGGGTCGAGTTGACAGGTCAACCACCTGATTTAGGAAGAAGATCTCCATGCGGCGGTGTAGATCCTGATCCCACCTGCTCTTTCCTCTGTTTCTCTTTCCCGCATTGAATGTTTTGAGGGCCATTTCTCATGGTGCATTGTATTTGGTGAATTTTGAAAAAGACCATTGTACTAAGTGTTGAGTGCACAGTCTTGCTATAAAATGCAAACTATGTTACTCATTTTTTATTGTTGAAGACTTGGGGCAAGTTTTTTTGGAAAATAACGAAAACAAAGCCTTTCTTGGCTATTCTGTCTCATTTTGGAGTTTATGTGTTGCATTTTGAATGCAGGTTGCATATTTTTCTATTTCATTGTTGTTTTATATGAAAAATGCACTCTTGCATGTATTTAGTTGCTTGTCTCCATTTGTTGTATGCATCCCTTCTTTTGAATCTGGTTGCTAAGGGTTACTAAGATTCTAGAATACAGACTTGCTGTATTGCATACTTGATATGTGACTTCCATTCAAGGAGTGGATTAAACTGTTTCAGGTTAAGTATGGGGAAGAATGTATGTCAGCAGGGATATTTGTAAGTAGAGGCTGCTAAATACTCAATCTTGGGTGGTGTTTGTAAGGCAAGCACCAATATGATCCCTTGAAACTTGAATGCCACTGCAAATCATTCACTTGTATACGTCTAGTTGATTGCTTGCCCTGAGATAGGCACCAGTCTGCTCCCTGTGTAGTAGTTATGATCCAAAACCCCCTTTCTTGCATCTAAAACTTAAAAACAAACCATTTCATTATTCCAACCTGTTAGTTTGTAGGAGTAGGAATAGGACCCCTGCATACTCTCATCCTCAACCAGTCAGATATGTCTAAGAACACTACCAACCTTGTGATTTATCATCAAAATCTTGGTCCATACATGAGAGTATTCTGCCTGTTGTTGTAAAGCTAAATCTTTCTTCAATTGGACGAGTCAAAGTCAAATCTTTAGCTATAGGGATACCCCCCTTGGTGCGGCATAACCAGAAGTGAAGGGGAGGAAGCTCACGCAACCTCCTGTATTAGTTGGCCAAATCTGCCTGTGCATTGGAACTGACAAGCCCTCTGCTGATTTAGAAGAAGAACCCACATACTCATCATAACATTCACACCACTATCATGGCCCTGTCAAGAGACAAACCCTTTGTAGCCTTCAATGGTGGAAGCCCTCTAGAACTTGAATAATATGATGGCATCCCAGTTTCAACTCTAAAGGCTATTCCCTTTTTCACTGGTGAAAATTCCACTACCCCTGCTGAGCACATCTAAGACATTGCCAATGTATACTCTGTTCACAATGTTACCCAAAACAATGTCACGGTATGGCTCCTTGCTTCTTCCTTGGAAGAAAAAGCTCTCCAATGGTACAGGGGATTACCTGCAAATTCAATTCACGAATGGGATGATTTGGGAACAAGGCTCTATCAATGTTTTGAAGATAACGGTGATCATTTGTCCCTGATAGAGCAACTGGCCACTATTAAAAGGGATCCTTATGAATTAATAGTGGATATTAATTTTAGATTTCAAAATACTTAGCATAGAATCCCACCATTGGTGAGACCTTCCCCTAATTCTGCCTTCTTGTATTATTTGAGATCCCTAAACAGTGATATCATTGTCATGATTCAGTGTCTAGGAGGGGATGTGTTACCTGATGCCTACAAGGTAGCTATTAGGGAAGAAAATTGTTTGATTCTGGCTAGAAATATTACTCCCAGGCCTCTAATGCCATTTTTTTAGAAGCCCCAATCATTCAGCCAATTATGGCATCAATTCCTACAACTGATGTGCCATACCAAGCTCCCAATCAGCCCTATAAGCCTAGCTGGTAGCTTTGTCAAGGGAACAGTCAAGGACAAAATCAACCAAGCCATGTTAGGCCCCTGAGCTCCATAAACTTAGCTACTACAAAGTACATTAATCATACTTGTTCCAATTCAGAATAGCCCAACTTAGGGTTATGAGTGGCACCATCCATGCAATCAACCCCATATGCAAAGCACAGGTTGAAATGAAGAATTTTAACAAGTTTCAATGGTCCATAATCCATCAGCAGTTCTAAGGCAACAGATTGGATATAGCCAGCAGGCTATGGTGGGGCAAAGGAAAATGCAAGATAAATGTGTGTTTTTGAATTGGCAAGAAGATGAGGACGTTGTGGAGGAGGTTGTTGTAGAGTTTGCTCTAAAGGTGGATGATGTTGCCCTATTCCATGAACTACTCAGTCACATTGAAAATGAAGAAGACAAGAAAATGGCAAAGGATATGTAGTAGCATGAGGGCAGTGAGAATAATGGCAAGTTGTTGCAGGTTGAGGCCCAATATGATAGTGAAGTTCCAACTTATGAAGGAGAGCATATAAGTAACCCTATACTGAAAGGTACAGAGGATTTGAAGGAGGCTCATATTTGAGATGAGCTTGATGTTTTTTTCTCAAGTCTGGATAGTAAATCAACTCCTCTTAGTGAGGTAGATCATGAGCATATTGAGGAGGCGGTCACTCCTCCAATTGATATGCAGGAGTTAGAGCAGTTAGAACAACAGGGGAAGAAGGAAACAAAGTAGAGACATGAGATCAACTTTGTTGATTTGCATGTCATCTCAAAGGGATTCCCTATAAGGCATTTGGCCCACCTGGGGACATATGAGAAAGAGTCCCTACCTGTCATGCTTACTTCAAAGCATGAGGTTGAATATCAAGAAGGGCTAGATCAACCCATTTATCTAGTTTTAGGAAGCCACATTTTCAATCAGTGTAGGTGGATAGGTAATTTTTTTTTAATCCTTGGGGAAGCATTTCATCATTTTTTTGTATGCCCATCCCTTCCCCACCTCCTTTTAACTTCCCATGAGCATGTGAAGCATTGTAAATTGATGAGAAAGGGAATTTATTTTGAAAAACTAGTTAATGTCTTTGTTTAAGTCAGTTTTCTGGTTGTTAGTTTAGGTTAGTTTTTTTTTTCTATTTTAGGTTTCCTTTCAATAAGTGCCTTTGTATAGGGAACTTCCCCATTAGGAGATTGTTTGCCTTGTGTGTTTTTGTCTTTTCTGGAGGCAGTGATCAGTTTTATGTTGGTCTAGCCAACCCCTATTCTTGTCGTTGTGCCCTTTGACTCTATGCCCAATGGATTGGTAAGGCCTTTGTATCTCATTGTTTAGTAGGCAAACACCCCTGCATAGTTGCCAAAATGTTATCCTATTTTGCCTTTTAGCCAAATAGCCTAAGGATCCATGAAATTTTGTAATGTCCCCTTCTTAGCCCAGTCAATTAGATGAGGAGATTAGTCTCTTTCAAGGGTCCTGCAGGCTAATGGCGTTGATTAGGGAGCCTAATTGGGTAATTTTCTAGGACTTACTATTTATAGCAAGTCAGGCAGGAGGATCATGGGTGGTGTTGGCCCGACTTTCCATTTATAGCCGCTCCCAGTTGGGGCACCTAGCACTTGATATTTGGTTTCGAGATGGCTAGGTAATTATATGTCGAAGTATAAGTTAAATTGAATATTTAACTTATAATATTAAAATGGCTAAAAGTTACTTTAATTTATTAAAGTGACTTACTTCATGGAATGTTAAGTTGTAACTATTGACCTATTTGTTCCTCTAGCCGGAGTCAAATAATTCAAGCAGCATCAGTCAGTGTGCATATCCCAATGTAAGCTATATTTGTGATCTTGAAGTCTAAACCCAAATCTCAAGGTCTGAAGCTTGCTTGAAGAAGCTTACCATGTGAAAGAGTTTGAAAAAATAGGCAAGTTTGTTTTTTACATCAGCCTAAAATTCGCTAAAATAAGGAAGTTATGTATGGTCAATATTCTGGTCAAACCTAGTTTTCCAGGAGGGGTGATATTCTGAACATGGGGTGATATTCTGAACATGGGGTGATATTCTGAACATCGGGTGATATTTGTAACATCACCCCGATCTTCAAAATATCACCTAATCTTCTCCATATCACCCTGATCTTCTCCATATCACCCCAATCTTTGAAATATCACTTGATCTTCTCCATATCACCCCGATCTCTGAAATATCACCCGATCTTCTCCATATCACCCCGATCTCTGAAATATCACCCGATCTTCTCCATATCACCCTGATCTCTGAAATATCACCCGACTTTTCTATATCACCCCAAACACCGATATGATGATCGACACCATCCTATCACATTTCAATAAGGTCCGTCCATGATGGTGATGTCACCATCATATCCCTCATAAGGAGTTTAAGCACCAAAAGCAGTTTTAGAAGGCCAGATGTAGGGTGATATATTCAGGCAGTTGACCAAAGCTTTGACCACCTGTGTCTCCTCCGTCCTGGCAAATTTTGACATGATGTAAGAGGCAAAAATGCATGTTTTTGCCTCCTCTTTCATATGGCGGGCTTTTTAGAGGAATATTCTCACTTTTTAATTTTGGATCCGGATTTGCATATTTGGACGAAGGGACGTTTTAGCGACCATTTTTGGGGTAGATGCAGATATTTCTTGCATTCATTGTTGTACAGAGAGGAAGCAACTCACATTGATGATTAGAAATATCTTGCCACCATCCTGTTTCAGATATTTTCATTACTACAGATCGATGAGTAAGCTGCTTGCATTAATGACTCCAAAATATCTTCTATCTACCCTGTCCCAGATATTTGACGCCATGACTGATGCAGCTGGGATGTTCTTTCAAAGGAGATATTTTCTGATACAGCTCATAGAGCGAACTTTGTGGCCAACTCAGGGCATTATTTTTTGGAATGCTATATGTATGCATTCTTATGTTGTAAATAAGGTTGGACATTTTTTGGCATTCCGATCTTTCTATTTCCAAACAGAGTTTTCATATACTATAACCTTGCCTTTCATTGGATATATGCAAGTTATTTTACCTCCTTTGCTGATTTTCCAGTTATGTGTGAATCTACATGAGGTTGTCCGTGAACATTATGTTCCTCTCAACCCTATTGCGCCTTACCTCTGCTAGAATCATCTAATCTGTGTATGTTTACTTGTTGTATCTGATTATATTGTGCATTTTCTCAGTGTTGTGGAAGTCTCTTTTAATCTGTCTGGTGCATCACCCTTTGTTTTCAAGTTTTCTGTTTCATCTTCATTTTAAAGCTTTCCTTCTCCCTTTTCTGCTCAAAGTTCAGTAGTTTTAGGTGATAATCAGGCAAGGAAGCCGGCCTTCTCCGGAGGTCTGATCTCTCTGAGCAAGGTCCCACACCTTGAGATCATTCCCATTGTGTCATTGGAATGCTTGGAATCCTTCCAAGTAGGGTGCAATTTCATGTGACAACAGTTTCTGGCACGCCTGGTGGGACAGTACAACTTTTATTACTAGTTTTGATGTGTAGCCAGTGATTTTTAGACCTGTAAGAGGTTAAACCTGCATATCTGGTGACTCACACTGAGGAAGAACAAGCATATCAATTTCTGCTGATACATTTTTATGAGAAAGATTCAAACTAGGAGTTCAAGCTCATTCAATTATTTGCAGTTGTCTCCACCTAGAAGGCAGAGTAGAGCTGTAGTAAAGACTCCAGTTTCTAAAATGATACAGTCAACTCCACCAAATTTCAGACCAATTGCCTCTGTAGTCCTTGTAGCAACTCAAGCAAATCTACCCCCAGCTATTCAGATGGCAAAAAATTAGCCATTCTTGACTTTTGATGGGGACAGCCCTTTAAACCTAACAGTACATGATGTTATGCCCATGGCAGCTTTGAAGAGTCTACCCTATTTTACAGGGGAAAATCAAACTACCCCTATTGAGCACATTAGAGACATAGCATCTCTGTGTGGTGTACATCATGTCACTCAGGAGAATGTAGCCATCAGACTGCCAGCTGCCTCATTCAAAGGGAAGGCATTGCAATGGTTCAGGAGCCTACCAGTGCAGACTATAGGAGCCTAGGATGATCTAGGAGAGAAATTGAATAAACAGTTCCAATATAAATTAGATAATCTATAATTGGTTGAACAACTGACCACTATAAAGAGAGCTCCTCAGGAGCAAATGATGGATTTTAACTTCAGATTCTAGAAGACATGGGATAGAATCCCTGCCATGGTAAGACCTCTAGCTGAATATGCATTCTTGTATTTTTTGAAAGCCCTAAATAGTGATATTTCAGTGATGATACAATCATTAGGAGGTACAAGCCTACCTGACGCTTATGAAATAACCATTAGAGCAGAGAATAGTCTGATTCAGGCTGGAAAAATAGCACCTAGACCACCAGTGCCCATCTTTCCTAAGATTCAGGCTTCAATGCCATTGCCAATCCCATATTTTCCCCCTGTACCTACAGTAGTAGCATTACCAAGCACTACCAATTCTGAACCAACTGCCTCTAGTTCATCTCAAGAGCTGAAAGAGATAAAAAATAGCCAACAAAAAATAGAGAATATTCTGTAGACTTTTGGGAATGAACTGGTGAACATTAAAAAGTAGCAATCCTAGCATAGACAGCCTTATCTGCCACAACCTCAAGGCCAAAATCAGCAGCCATCTCAAGGCCAAAATCAACCTTACCAAGCCAATAGGCCACCTTATCAGGGAAACTACCAAGGTGCCAGACAAAATGTGAATCAAAGGCCTTTTCAGCCTTATAATCCGGCACCTATTAATGCAATAAGGGACCTTGTCCCTGCTTAGATCAACCTTACAACTGAGTATGAATGGTCCTATCCATGCGATCAACCACACAGTTAGGCAACCTATTCAAATGGAGTGATAAATCAAGCTTTAATGGTGCAAAATGTGGCAGTCTCAAAGCCAAACACACCAAATGATGGAATTGCATAATAACAAGAGCAACCTCAGAACAATTCTACCTTCATAAATTGGCAAGAAGGCAAATTCTGTGGCATAAATAGTGATAACACCTTAGTTGCAGCAAATACAAGAGGCAGGAGGGGTTATGAGATAGACCAAGCAACAAATAAAGAGAAAGGACATGTTGGTGCTTCCACATCACACGTACCCCATATTTTGCAAAGAAACACTTTAGCAACAGTAAGGGAAATGCCTCATTTGCAGGATGTTACTATTGCTACAAAGTCACAACAAAAGGTAAGTGCCACTTCACCCTTCAATATTATTGAAAATATGAAGAAGATGAATGTGACAATGTCCATGTGGGATTCCCTAGCCATCCTTGGCCAAAAGAAGATGTTGCAGTCTGCCTTATCTAATTTAAAAGTATCCAATGATACAACTATAGACCCAAATAGGGTTGTCCTTACCAATTCATCCCAAGATAACAGCAAACAACCCAACAAAAGTGCCAAACCACTCCCATTTTATGTATCATTGATAATTGGAGACAAATTAGTACATAATTGCATAGTGGATAGTGGAGCAAGCAATTCTGTGATGCCTAAGCAGATTACAGACCAATTAGGGCTCAAGTACCAACCCCTTGAGAAGGGTGTACTCTAATTAGATGGCATAGCTGTTAATACTGTGGGTGTAATAAAAGACCTAGGTCTCACTCTGCATACCTGTCCCAATGTTTCCATTTTCTAGGAGGTATTCATCATAGATTTGCCTCATTTTGCCATGTGCTTATCAAGAGAATTTACCACCAAGATAGGAGGATGTTTGTCCTCAGATTGGTCCCACATGTTTTTCAGGACCAAATATGGCACCAAGGTAACTTTAAAATCTGAGTTGCTTTCAAATCATCACATAGAGCCTTACACATCAAGTGTTGTTAATACAAATTGCATTATTTCTGATGATCCTGAATTAGTTGCTGCTGAAGAACTACAAGCTGAAAGCATACCAGAGGTACTCTTAAGGGAGTGGGCCTTAGAAAATAATGTGGATGATCCTGAAGGACACATTCAAGAAACTGGTATGGGGGTTTACATACTGCATGAACCTGAAACAACAATACCAAGCCTTGTAAAGGATGCAGAACAACAAATAGAGTAGCATAATGAAGTATGGAAAATGTACTTTGATGGCTCAAGGAGCAGGAATGGATCTGGAGGTGGTGCAATGCTGGTGTCACCACAAGGTGAAAAATATTTTTCTTCTTTCCATTTTGCCTTTGCATGTATAAATAACACTGCTGAATATGAAGGATTAGTCCAAGGTTTGTAGTGGGCAAGAAAGAGGAAAATAGGTTGTTTACAGGTCTATGGTGACAGTGAACTCATTGTGAATTAGGTAAGAGGACTGCATCTTACAAAAACTGATGTTCTAAAATTCTATAAACATAGGGTATGGGATATGATTAAAGAGTTTGAAGCTTTCAACCTGATCTCTATTCCAAGAAATTAGAACTATCATGCTGATAGATTAGCTGCAATTGGGGCTCAGTTTGACATCCCCAGTGATATTCAAAGGGAGAAGGTACAACCTCATGTAAAAATAGTTGATAGGCCCTCTATTCCTGATAATAACATTCATTGGCAAGTTTTTGAAAGTGATGAGCAGATTCTACATTTCTTGTTAGAAGAAGATGAATTTTCTGTGATAAATCAGGATAAGCTCAAACAACAATATGGCAATGATCAAATTGTTTAGTTGAGAACAAACAAGCTGCCCAAGGGATTGGTAACCTTGGAGTCTATTTTTAGCATAGATGATCAGCTTAAGAAAAGCAAGACTAGCATGTAGGTAAAAGAGGAGCATTATGAGGAACTAGAGATTTTCAAAGGTAAGCTTCTTAAAATCGGTAAAATCTGCTTAGCTGAGGACAGAAGAGATTTTATTGCTCTCTGTCAAGAATTTGAAGATGTGTTTTCCTGGGATTATTCAGACCTAAAAGGGTTCGACCCTCAGATTGCCCAACACACCATAGAGTTAGAATCAATATTAAACCTATGAGGCAGAAACAAATACCTCTAAACCTGAAGCTGGAGCCTCTAATGATTAAGGAGTTGACCAAACTGATTGAGGGGAAAATCATTTTTCCAATCAAGCATACTTCTTGGGTATCCAATCTTATCCCTGTGAGGAAAAAGAATGGAGATATTAGGCTATGTGTTGATTTTAGAGACCTTAATAGGGCCTCACTAAAAGATCACTACCCATTGCCTTCAATGGAGCAAATTCTGTAGGTTGTGGCTGGCTCGGAAAGGTTTTCTTTGCTTTATGGATTTTCTGGTTACAATCAGGTGTTAGTCAAGGAGGAGGATCAGTTCAAGACTACTTTCACCACCAAATGGGGTACCATGGCCTACAAAAGGATGCCTTTCGGCCTCTCAAATGCTGGTTCTACTTTCCAGAGAGCCATGGATATGGCCTTCAAGGGTTTGTTGTATAAATTGGTGCTGGTATACCTTGATGACATCACAGTTTTCTCTAAAAATGTAGCTGAGCATTTATCTCATCTAAGGCTAGTATTTGAAAGATGCAAGGAATTCAGGATCTCTCTCAATCCCGGGAAGTGCATATTCGCTGTGCACAAAGGCAAGCTATTAGGGCACATTGTGTCAAAAGAGGGCATTACCATTGACGCTGAAAGGATAAATGCTATTTTAGAGCTGCCTTTACCCAGTCACAAGAAGGGACTGTAAAGTTTTATTGGAAGAATTAATTTTCTACGAAGATTTATCCCTGACATTGTGAATCTTTTGAAGCCTTTGATGTCTATGTTGAAGAAAAATACAGCTTTCAGTTGGACAAAAGAGGCCAAACTCAGCTTCGAGTCCATAAAGAAGGTGTTAGTGGCTGCACCAACGCTGGTAAATCCTGATTTCTCCAAAGACTTTATCTTGTATGCTTATGGCGGCCTAGATACCATCTTTGTGATTTTAGTACAGCAGCAGAGTGAGGGTTTTGAGCAACCAATTGCTTTCTTTAGTCAAGGGCTAGAGGAGTATGAGCAGAGGTATAACTTCATTGAAAAACACATCCTTGCAGTGGTAAGGAGCCTCAAGAAATTTTGGCATCTTATTTCTAATAACAAGATACATTTGATGGTCGCTCATCCCAGTGTGAAGAAGTTCCTATTGAGTAAAGATGTTAATGAGAAAAGGGCTGGTTGGATCACCAAAGTCATGGAATATGACGCAGAGATCAAGATAACCAAGCTTGTCAGAGGTAGAGGACTCAATGAACAACTTGCTACTAGTTCAGAGAATGAAATAGAAAAGGAAGAGGAGGTGCTTCTGATCATTGAGGAGGAGCATCAGAATGACACAACAACAGTAGGCACCAGTTGGGTTAATGACATGACTCAATTTTTGCAAACTGGTAAATGTCCAGTAGGTCTAGATAGAACTAAAAGAAGATATTTTAGACTACAATCTATTCCATATGATTTAATAAATGGCATCCTTTTTAGAAAGGACTTTAATGGTGTATTGTTAAGATGCATTGGTAAAAATCAAACTGACAAGGTGCTACATGAATTTCATGATGGAACAATAGGGGCTCATTTTGCCCCAAGGACTACTGCTTGGAAAATAATGAGAGCTGGCTACTACTGGCCCAACTTATTTAAGGATGCCCATGCCTAGGCTAGAAAATGTATAAAGTGTGCCATTTTTCCGGCAAAGAAAGGCTGCCAACTTTACCTCTACAGCCAATTCAAATAGAGCAGCCCTTTATGAGATGGGGCATTGGATTTATAGGTCCTATTAACCCACCATCAAGTGCAGGCCACAGATGGATACTTACAGCTATAGACTATTTCACAAGGTGGACTGAAGCAGTGGCTCTAAAGGAGTCCAATGAGAATGCTATTTTAAATTTTTATTGTGATTTGGTTTCCAGATTTGGAGTGCTTGAGTCTATCATATCAGACATTTCTTTGGCCTTTATAGGATTGAAAAAACCTGACTGGGCTATTAAGAGTGGGATCTATTTGAATACTTCATCAAATTATTACCCACAGGGTAATGGTTTGGCTGAATCTACCAATAAAAATCTCATAAGGATTATTAAAAGATCAATGGAAGATAACCAGAAGACCTGGCACACCAATCTGAAATTTGCTCTATGGGTAAATAGAATAACTCCTAAAAGGTCTATTGGGAACTCCCCATATCTGCTAGTGTATGGAAAAGAGGCAAGGTTGCCCATGTCTATGGAACTACCAGCACTAGACATCATGAATCAGCTAGAAATGTTTGAAGCAGAGGACCCCATGGCTGTTAGATATGCTCAACTTATGGAGCTTGAAGAGAGCAGAGATAAAGCTATGAAAGCTATGGAGTATCATCAGCTTCAAACAAAAAGAAATTTTGGTAAGAAGGTCACCCCCAGAAATTTTAGAATGGGTGATGTGGTGCTCAAATGGGATGAATTGAAAAGCAGACCAGAAAAGCATTCTAAGTTTGACAGCATGTGGAGTGGCCCATTTCTTATTACTGAATGCAAAGAGCACAATGCATTTTAGTTATTAAGTATGGATGGACAAAATTTGCCTATCCCAGTAAATGGGATACACTTGAAGAGGTGTTTTGAGGTATGAGCACTTTGTAAATCAGTAGATTAGGTCTCTATGTTTTCAATAAGTGTTGTTGCACATTAGTTTAGATCCCTTTTGCTTTCCCTACGTGCTGTCTAGCATAGTTGAGGGGGTTGCTTTCAACATTTCTGTCTTGGGTTGGTTTTCCAATGTTCTTCACTGCTCTGCTGAGTTGCTAAAGTCAGAAAATATCTGTATATTTTTAGTCTATGTCTGACTCCATGCCCAATAGATGCTCAAGGCCACTGATCTAATTGTTTAGCAGGCAAACATCCCATAGAAGTCACCAAATTGTTGACCTATTTGTTCCTCTAGCCGGAGTCAAATAATTCAAGCAGCATCAGTCAGTGTGCATATCCCCAATGTAAGCTATATTTGTGATCTTGAAGTCTGAACCCAAATCTCAAGGTCTGAAGCTTGCCTGAAGAAGCTTACCATGTGAAAGAGCTTGAAAAAATAGGCAAGTTTGCTTTTTACATCACCCTGAAATTTGCTAAAATAAGGAAGTTATGTATGGTCAATGTTCTGGTCAAACCTGATTTTCCAGGAGGGGGGATATTCCGAACATGGGGTGATATTCCGAACATGGGGTGATATTATGAACATGGGGTGATATTCTAAACATGGGGTGATATTTCGAACATCGGGTGATATTCTGAACATGGGGTGATATTCCGAACATCGGGTGATATTCCGAACATGGGGTGATATTTTGAACATCGAGTGATATTTGTAATATCACCCCAATCTCCGAAATATCACCCGATCTTCTCCATATCACCCCGATCTCTGAAATATCACCCGATCTTCTCCATATCACCCCGATCTCCAAAATATAACCTGATCTTCTCCATATCACCCCGATCTCTGAAATATCACCCGACCTTTCTATATCACCCCAAATGCCGATATGATGATCGATGCCATCCTGTCACGTTTCAATAAGGCCCGTCCATGATGGTGACGTCACCATCATATCCCTCATAAGGAGTTTAAGTGCCAAAAGCAGTTTCAAAAGGCCAAATGCAAGGTGATATATTCAGGCAGTTGACCAAAGCTTTGACCACCTGTGTCTCCTCCGTCCTGGCGAATTTTGACATGATGTAAGATGCAAAAATGCATGTTTTTGCCTCCTCTTTCATATGGCGGGCTTTTCAGAGGAATATTCTCACTTTTCAATTTTGGATCTGGATTTACATATTTGGACGAAGGGACGTTTCAGCGACCATTTTTGGGGCAGATGCAAATATTTCTTGCATTCATTGCCGCACAGAGAGGAAGCAGCTCACATTGATGATCATAAATATCTTGCCACCGTCCTGTTTCAGATATTTTCATCACTGCAGATCGATGAGTAAGCTGCTTGCATTAATGACTCCAAAATATCTTCTATCTGCCTTGTCCCAGATATTTGACACCATAACTGATACAGCTGGGACATCCTTTTAGAGGAGATATTTTCTGATACAACTCATAGAGCGAACTTTGTGGCCAACTCAGGGCATTCTTTTTTGGAATGTTATATGTATGCATTCTTATGTTGTAAATAAGGTTGGAATTTTTATGGCATTCTAGTCTTTCTGTTTCCAAACAGAGTTTTCGTATACTGTAACCTTGCCTTTCATTGATATATGCAAGTTATTTTACCTCCTTTGTTGATTTTCCAGTTTTGTGTGAATCTGCACGAGGTTGTCCGTGAACATTCTGTTCCTCTCAACCCTATTGCGCCTTACCTCTGCTAGAATCATCTAATCTGTGTATGTTTACTTGTTGTATCTGATTATATTGTGCATTTTCTCAGTGTTGTGGAAGTCTCTTTTAATCTGTCTAGTGCATCACCCTTTGTTTTCAAGTTTTCTGTTTCATCTTCATTTTAAAGCTTTCCTTCTCCCTTTTCCCCTCAAAGTTTAGTAGTTTTAGGTGATAATCAGGCAAGGAAGCTGGCCTTCTCCGGAGGTCTGATCTCTCTGAGCAAGGTCCCACACCTTGAGATAATTCCCATTGGTTCATTGGAATGCTTGGAATCCTTCCAAGTAGGGTGCAATTCATGTGACAACAGTAACTTAAAGTAAAGTGCTAGGATGGGCGCCCTTCATGAAGGAACACAAAGTTAAGTAAATAAAACAAAATAATAAAATAACATCATCTTGGGTGCTGGAGAAGGAGTAAAAAGGAAAAGTGAAGGGCTCATTTTCATTCATTCACTTACTTTACAAAAAATTGATATTGTCATGCAAAGATTTGAAGCTTGGCTTTGAGGGTTTGAACTAGGGTTCTGCTGAGATGAAAACCTCCATAGAATCACTCTCTTCGTGTTTGGAAGACAACATCAGGTGGGTTTTGGGAAGTCTTATCTAGGGGCTTCATTTGTGCTTGAGTTTGATATATTTTGATGGAGTTTTGTGGAGTTAAAGACATATCTTATGCAAATTTTATATGCAGCTGAGAATGAAAAGTTGAAGGACAGATTTGTGTGTTTGAGGAGGAATCACTAGCAACCATACTTTTCTCTTTGCTGGTCATGCCCTTGCATATCAGGTCGTACATCCATTAGAAGGGGATTTGTGTGGTTTTAATGGCATCTATCTATTCTATTCTGGTCTTTTATTATCTGCAGTAGTTTTTAGATTAAAACAAAGCTATTGGAAGCCTTTTAACATTTGATTGTTGTTGGTTTACACTACTAATAGGGCTGTACACACCCAGGACTGGTTGTACCCTTTGGAGGCATCATTTGGGGTTTCATTGGAGATCTTCTTCTTGTGTTTGGGGTTGATTGGGTCTATAGGAGCTGTTGATATTGTTTATTATCAAGACTCCTTCATTTATGATATATTGAATGTGATTTTCCAACATATATGTTGCTGGTTCACCTACAACAGAAATACAAAGTTGAGAAATTGAAATGGGTATGTCTCTGTAATTGGTTTTGAACTATTTTATGATCTGGGTCTTTGTTACTTTGTTCATATCTAGCATAGTTTTTCTAGGTTATTGTTATATGCATTATATTTCATTGTGCAATGCAAAACAAACACATGCAAAAACATATATAAACCCTAAATAAAAAAATAGTGAGAAAATAAAAAAAACATTGACACAAAACCCTACCAGGACAGTGTATATTACAAATTATAAGTGTTTTCACCTTTTGAAATGCAAGGAAAAACCCCCCAAATTGACTAAGTCTAAAAAATCCAAAGTTTTCCTTGTGTTTTCAGCCTTTCAAAGTTTTGGAGTTCGTGCTTCTCTTCATCATACCATGTCTGTCGGCCCCAAACTCCACCTTGGTCACTTGTTATTCACCTAAGTGTTTCAAGCACCAGAGGTCGAGGGTTCGCTCTTCCCCGTTCTTTTTTTTTTGGAAGGTAGAAGGCCAGAGGTCCACTCACCGAAGCCCAACGAGTATATTATTCTAAGTGTGGAAAGCATTGGTCTTCAGAGGTTTCTTCTTCCCTCTTCCTTCCTTTTTAGTAGGCAGAAGGTTGAAGGCCCGATGGCCGAAGTCTGCCAAGCTACAAAAATATTTCTAAGTCTTTCGAAGGGCAGCGGTTGAGAGTTTCCTCCTCTTCATTTTCTTGTGGAAGATGAAGGGTAGAAGACCTGAAGCCTGAAATCCAACACTTCTTCAATGATTAAGGGAGGAAAAGAGAAAAACAAAGAGAAGCCTTTGTTGGCAAAAAGTAAAGTTAGCGAACCAGATAGTTCGTCGATTGGTGAATTCGTTGATAAAGAGGAAAGCCAGAGACAAGGTTGGTTTGTGAAAAGGGAAATTCATCGATAAGGTGATAAGAAAGGTCAAGTTCGTAAAAGTGAAGATTCACCAATAAGGCGAGAAAGAAGATTGGGTGCAGACCTGATGGTTCGTTGATCAGTGATTTCACCTACCAAAGAGAAATCAAAGGCGTAAGGTGAAAGGCCCAAGGCCCGATCTTCACCAAATTCTAAAATCAACTAAGTGTTGTAGAGGTGAAGGTCGGGCACTACCTCTTTCCAAAGAATGATGCACAGCGAAGGCCCAACCCCCAAAGCCCAACGATTTCTCTTCTCTCAAACTTCAGAGGTCGAGGTTTCTTCCTTCACCTTTCCATAACCTGATTGGTAGAAGACCGATCAAAGGAAGCCCAATCAATTGGGGCCCACCTTTTTTGCCTTCCTGGTGTATTTTCTACTGTTCAAAACATGACGGGACTACTCAACGACCCTCTTGGTCACCCTTAATGCTTCTTCAGAGCCTGACTGCTTGTAGAAGATGGATTTCTTGCCTCCCCATGCCATTGTAGCCTCTTTTGCATTAAATCTTTTGTACCCAGGGCATGAACGGACACTTCTTTTTAGTGGATTTCATGGGCAGAGCCGTGTGGGTGTGCTTTAAGGACATAGGAATGGGTTATTGTAGTATGGGCGACATTCTTTTCTTGGTTGACTTCTCTTCCACGTCCATGACTGCTACAGTTTGATTTATAAAAGATATATATGCATGTATTTGAGATGTATTTTTGTTGGTTGGTCACCAGGTTTTTATTCAGACTAAAGAACTTAATGCTTGATCTGGACCTCATGATATTTCCTAGAACTGTATGAATCTGATCCACTGTATCCTCTTGTGGACCTCTTTGTCTTCATTTTAGTTCAACTATGAGGGGAAAACTATCATTTTGTGTCTCCCTGATCTATATTTATTTTTTCTATCTTTGTAATGGCTATTTAGCCTCTTTGATTAATATAAGCAACTGGTTCTGCCTCTCTCATTTCTCTTTCATTGTGTCTGTTTGAATGCTTTTCACTTATCTTGTGGATAAAACGGTCCATTTATAGGTTCTAGTATTATATTTTAGCCTCTAATAGAGAACAAATGAGTCTGTGTTAGTATATTCAGCCTTTGAAATCATTACTGTGTTATTTCAGCTCCAACTAAACATACTAAATCTTGGTGCATCACCCCCTCTTCAATTTCAGTTTACTTCTCTCCCTTTTTCCTGGTGATCATTAACATAGGTTTAGTTGTTTTCTCTGAACCTTAAGTTCAAAATGAGAAACTAGCCTTCTTTGGAGGTTTGATCTCATTTGCAAGGTCCCACACCTTGAGATTAGTCCCATTGTGTCATTGGAATGCTTGAACATGCTTCAAGTAGCGTGCAATTTCACATGAGAACAAAAACCACAAGGTTTGAACCTACGAATGAATCCTCTGCCTATGAAAATGACCTAGAGTAGCCAACCAACAGAAAAACATCTTTATTACATGCATATATAGCTTTTTAGATCATACTGTAGCAGCCATGGATGTGGGGATGAGTGGTTAACAAGAAAAACTAGTCACCCATGCTGCAATAAGTTAATCTTTGTGTCCTTTGTGTGCACTGACATGGCTCTGCCATGGAAATCCACTAAATAAATCCACCCATACCCTGGGTACAAGAAATTCAATGCAAAAGGGTATACAGTGGCAATCCTTTGATCTTTAAGCTTCCTTCTTCTACGCCTTTGTCAGCAAATCGCCAAATCGGCGAACCAGCAAACTTCATAACTCATGAACCAGTTTACATTTTGAATAGTTTGCCGACTGACCATTTTGCTGATAACTTAGAAACCATTTCTTCTTATCTCTCATTTGCCTTAGAAACTTTTGCATCTTTACACTTCAACAAATTCCTTTGACATCAATGAAAATATTTCAACAATTGATACCAGTTTTAATGGAACCATGATTGCTGTTAGACCAAAAGATTGACTTGTTAATCTTTGATACAACCGTGAGAGACAATGAATCCATGAGAGGCAATTAGACCATGTCAAGAATCCCATAGGGAGTGCTGACCATATAACAACAAACTTCCCCCCCAACGTTACCGAGGGGGTTCAAACCTGTGACCTAAGGCTTTGATACTAGTTTTAATGGAACCATGATTGCCATTAGACCAAAAGATCGACCTGTTAATATTAGATACAACCGCGAGAGACAATGAATCCATGGGAGGTGATTAGACCATGTCACGAATCCCATGAGGAGCGCTAATCATATGCCAACACTCCACAATTCTTGGAGACTCGTCAGCAACTTATGTGGATTATCCTTTTGTGGCAATGAGCTTAGTTGGTAGTGAGATTCATGATGATGCTTTTAGAAGCATTTTTAGGCACCTGATTTGTGCTCCACATTTCTTGGAGCACATGGCTATTTTTAGTAAGTCATCGTTTCAGCACTGACATCGTCCCTTGGTGTGAGTATCATCTTGGCACACTTAGTTTCAATATTTGGTGCCTCGACAACGCTTTCCGCAAGACAGGTGGATTATTTTAAATAAACACCTAAGTTATAAGGTTTTAATTAAATTAAAAGTGTTTTATTTAAAATAAAGGTGACTTAGACCCTTTGGAGATGGGTGCCCAAGTTGGAAGAAAGAAATATTTTATAAAATAAAGTTTTATTTCCCAAAGGAGGGCGTTGGGTTTTGGGGAAATATATTAGCCATTCTTTGAGCTTATTTGCATATGCGAAGATTATATGTTAATGTCAAGTTGTTGGATTTTCTCCAAGAACTTCTTGAGGATGGAAATCCTCATGGAGGATATCATTCACGGTGGTGAGAGATCCTCCCTGGGTGATTGCTGGTAGTTTCACACAGAGGCTACGCCTGTGCTAAACAATTTGTGCCACAGTTTATTTGTTGAATATCACCGATTGGGAATAGGGCTACAACTAAAGACAAATATAATGTAGATTTGTGCCAAATATTATATTTGTGAGATTTTGATAGTAGGGCTTGAAGATTTTTGGAGTTTTCTATTGCTGTGAGTTTATTTTGTATTTCATTCATTCCTCTGTACCTGGCTACCACACTTCTTGGTATTTTCTTTTGTTACTTGGAGCTATAGTGTTTGACGTGAGTGTTGGAGATCCCTCTGGGGGTTGAACCTGCTGGGAATAGACACGTTTGGGGAAGACAAGGAGGAACACAACATTAGAATAGGAATTGATACCTTTGGAAAGGAATTTGGGTTGGTGGAAGGGTAGCCGCTCCATTTATGAGTATGGAATGTGGTCTTTAATATGTTCATCACTGTTGTTTATGGGTGTGCAGCCATACTGCATCTATATCACTTCAATTTGTGGAAAGTTCTAGTCATATCATCTCTAATACTAGTTGCTAGGTAGGAAGTTGAAGCTACAATACTGAAATATTGTTATCTGGAGGTGTTTGGAGGTATTGAACAGGGAGATTTCTCATATTTTCATTCACAACACTCTTGTATCAAGCTACAACAGTACATATTTGCATGACATCAGCATAGGGTCTTTGTGGGTCATCATTATTTGATATTATATCACCGATGTTGTCAATCTGAGTATGAAACAATAAGCATATCTTTTGAAGATCAATATATTGCTAGAGTTTGAGGTCAGATTGTTGTTTCTTTATGCATGTAAGTGTTTGATGAAATGTTAATGATATTGTTGTGTGGTTACACAACACGCCCCATTTTGACTTGACAAAACAGGGACCCAACGTTTTTGCTTCTTTGGCTTGTTGTTTTTCTGCTTTGGGCGGTTTGGTAAAATTAAGTCATGCATGATCACCCTGCAAGGGGGTAGCTAGGTCACCATGATGAGGTTAGTTGTCAAAGTCAGTATTTCACATCATTAACCTCATAGTTGGAAAATGCACAAAATTCCATGTAGGTTTGTCTTTTGGATCACCTTGAAATTCTCTAAGGGGAGAAGGTTATGATAAGTCAAAGTTTCAGTCAAACCTGATATTTCAAGGAGGGGGGTCATATTTCAAACATCAGTCACATTATATAAGATCACCCCGATATAAGTTTATCACCTGATAATCACTTGGTCCGCGAAGTCTAGACGTTAATTTTACGTGATAGCTGTTATCTGCCTGTCAAACAACTTCACATATTTTGCAGGGGTCATATTTTTTAATATCCATCATCTTACGAATATCACCCTTGTCGCAAAATATCACCCTATGCTGATATGATGGTGACATAATCTAAACCCAACGAACAAAGAATATCACCCTGATGATGACATCATCATTCTATTTTACCTCGCGGAGGTATATATCTGATGCCCACCATATTCAATGATACGATGGTGACGTCATTTTAACACAATGCTTAAACAAGGTCACCGACAAGGTGATGTCACCCTGATTTTATCCAAAGGGGGGTCTTTTTTATTTGTGGGGTCATATTTTGAACATCTCTTGATTTTAAATTCGTGACCCGATTTACATATGGTCAACCTTTGACCACATCACCCTATCCTTTTGCATTAGTTTTGCTGCTCAAAGGAGGAAGGTCATTTTATCCAGAGGGGGTCATATTTTGAATATCACCTGATCTTTCAAAGATCACCCCCCCTTGTTTCCTGACTTTAAATGGACATAAATGTGGTAGATGGTTCCTACCGATTACGAATACAATTCAAACACTTGGCATCGTCCAAGGATTCTTTGCAGAGGATCAACGGATTTAATCAATTTAACACAGTTTTACCCTAATTATGTCCTAAGGATGCATTTAAAGGTAACTTTCCAAGGTTATTTTCATTTACCTTGAGAAAAACTAAGAAATTACAGAGCAGAGAAGTCAAACCCTCATACTGCTACCTGTGAACAGACAATATCTTCCAACGTAACAGAATGGGTGATCATCAGCATTTGCAACCCTTTTCCGTAATCACCCATCTAACCCAAGAGGAAAGCGTTATTAGATAAGTAATTAAAAACCCTCTTGTTGTCATTTTCTGCATGTTTAGGTAGTATGTTCCTTGTGGTTTGAATCCATAAATATGTATATCATGATGAAGTAATGAATAATGAATAGAGTATGCATGATGTCGTAGAGATATATAATGTTATATGAATGCATATAGATATTGTATAGTAAGACAGATCATGTTCATTGCAGGAGTCCATGGCGGGCCTCAGATGGAATAGGTCTGATTCAGAATTCCTTAAACCCATGTTTGTTCAGCCTGAAGGGCTACAATTCAAGTATGGCATCATTGGGGACACTCACCAGGGAGATACAGATCTAGCAGTATGGTCATCCAGAATAGATCATGATAAGGACAATACCCTTTTGGATGCAATATATGTATCAGGAATGTGGCATGCAGCTGGATTCCCATATGCCATGGAAACCCCAGAACTGGTAGTAGAATTTGCTAGAAACTATAACCCTTAGACCAGGCAAGTGGAGAAGCATGGAAGGGTATATGCTAACTTTTCAATTAAGGGCATCACATCTACTTTCAATCTGCCAATTGGAAAGAGGGTGGTCAGTGTAGATCTACATAAAATGGAGACAAAGTATAATAACAATAAGAAGAATGCAAGGAAGAGGATGTATCAGTGGAGAGCTAAGATCAGCACCTACACTACCTCAGCTAAGTTGCCCATACACCTATATAAATTTGATTTTGATGATGAGTATCAGTACATGATTGCCCTACTCAGCAGGATGATAGGCCAACCTCATGCTAGAAATTTTAAGAATTAGATGTTTGGAATCATCCAGATGATCCTTTACACAGATAAAAAGTCATTATGGGCCAAGGTCATCAGTGATGCATTGGATGAAGAAATGAGGAACCTAGGAGGTCAGGAATGCTCATTCCATATGACTTCATATGTTGTCTACTCATGTGCCTACAAAGGAACATTTGATGCATTGACTATAGTGGGTAAGGTTAGTGGTGGTGTAGATGATGCCCACATATGAGATAACTATCCTCATATACAAAGAAAGAACTACCTCATGGATTACAAATTGGTGAATGATGCATTCTCTATGTATCTAGTTAGAACCATGGAGGAAGACAACCAAGAGACTGAGCATGGAGGCTCAGGAAGTTGTCTACAGACATGGGGCCTGGTTCATCCAGTATGCCACCTTTTCATATATAAGAATAGAGGGATTTGAAGACCAACCCCTTATGTTACCTAGGTACCCTATTGGTGGAGTGGTCCTAATGGAATTTTTAAGACAAGTATCTACCATTGTCGCAGCATACAAGGAGCAAAAGAAGATACCTACGATACTATTTCTAGTATCTATGGGATGGTATATGTGGTCAAATTCATAGAGTATAGAGCATGTCATAGGAGGTCTGAAACTGATGTATCTGTAGCCATTTCCATTGGCTAGATCTTATGACCCCTATGGCAGGATGCAGAAAATAATGGGGAAGCCTATACATCATAAGCATTTGGAGGATTTCTGGATAGATTGCGAGGATGAAGCTGAGGTGAGAAGAAGAAAATACCAAAGGCTTACCTTGAACCAAATAAGGACATATGACTGCATCCCAGTGCCAACACAACTAAAGAAAGATGATGGTAAAACAATGTCAAATGAATATGAAGACAAAAAGGTCTACAATGACACTATCTCAGCCCCTTATCTAACACAGCCAGAGGACATTTCCTTGGATCAGTTTATAGGTGGGGTGTTGTAGTTAACCCAAGCTTGGGTAGATGAACAAATAAACAAAATGAAGAAAAGGGGTGTAGCCCTTACTGTTGATCCCAAGAAGAAAAGATAGGAGCTAACTGATGAAGAGTATGGTGACTACCTCAATGAGAAAAGGAAGTCTAATGGAGAAAGGCTACCTACCCAAAAATAGAGGAAAGAAGACTGATGATGAGCCTAAGGGGGTGATAATCGAAAGAATTTCCATACCAGTTGTAGGTACATCAACATCAAGACAGGCATCAACCTCATCTACACCGCCTCTGATGGACAAACCTAAAACAAAGAGGATCCTAAGGCCAGCTGTAGAAACTATAAAAGTACAGGATGAGGGCCAAACCTCACGATAGAATATAGAAGAAGATATCCCTTGTGAGGAAGAGCCAGTAAATAAAGAGCTTGCAGGTGATGACCCAATGATGGTCAACAGGAAGAGGAGGGCGGTGCTATTGACATCACCACCCAAGAAGCAAAGAACATCTATGCGGGGTGATATTAGGGCTGACCCTATAGTATTGAGAGTAGCTGGGGGTGAAGTGTTTAGAAAAGAGATGCAGCATGAGGTGCCGCTTCCCACCATTATCAAGTTCAAAACTGAGAGAGCAAAAGAACAGACAAAAGAAGCCTTCAAAGCAGGTCATGGTGGTCCATTCTCCTTGGAAGACACCATGGACCTATTAGATGATGAAGTAGTGCAGAATGTAGCTTCTCAAAGAATGGAAAGCCTTGCTTCCAGTACCCACATGACTCCACATGGGACCCCATTAGCATAGGTGGTGGTATTGGAAGGGTTGAAGCAAACAACTTAGGAAGAAAAAGAAAGTAGCCTAGAGAGGGCAGCCCAATAGATCGGGCTTGACAAATTGGTTGATCAGGTGACTAGCCCTGCAATTATAGATTTGACATATAGGAAGGATGTGAGCCCCAAAGATAAAGTAGGCACACCTGAGGTAACAGAGAAAGCTGAAGTAGCTAAGCAGACAGAGGAAGGGAGCAATGCTCCAGATATGGGCCAGCAACAACATGAGATACCTGATGAGCCAAAGATAGTGGAAGTTCAACAAAAGGGTGAGAGTAATAAAGATACATTAGGTGATGATGCCTCCCAGACTCAAGTAGATACAGGAGAAATAGATAAATCAGGTCATGAGGACCTTAAGACGCAAGATGTTGGTGCATCAAGTATAGAACAAAATATGACCCAAGATCAAGGTGATGCACCAAGCCCAAACACACAAACAACCACAGATGTCAACATGCCTCAAAATGAGGAAAATACCAAAGTGGATGAAACACAGAAAGAGGGAGTGCAGGATCAAGCACATGATCATCATGTGGACATTCCATAGGATCCTCCCCCACAAAAAGAGACCCCTCAGCAAGAAGAGATGCAACAAGATCCCCCTCATGAGGAAATCCATGAGGAAGAAATTAGGAAGTTGCCTTCTCCACCTAGAACAGAGACAGATATGGGAGATCAGGGCAAACATGATGATGGCAAAGGACAACAAAGATCTAGAGATGAAGTGCCTCAGTGGCTAGAGAAAGAAATAGGTATGGAACAAGGATTTGAAATTCAAGAATTTGATGTTTCTACCTTGTTTGCAGACAATCATGAAGCCAAAGAGGAAAGCTAGATTGACATCGGTTATTAGAAGAGATCCTGCTACAGGAAAAAGGACTGCCCAAGTAGCACTTCCCATTGTAGACAAGGAAAAGGGCAAGATCACCCTTGAGGAGTTCCAAATCATAACTATTGATTTGGGTTTTGCCAATGAAGACCAAGAAGGTCAGGAAGGGAAGGATATCATTGATTCTTTGACCCAAAGGGTAAAGGAGAAAGAGAAAAATAAATAGCATAAGGAGCACATTGCCCAGCTGCATGCATATATAAAGGTCTTAATTAACCCTGATAGTACACCTGTGGATCCGACAGCCCCATTGATTGTCATATCCCAAGAAGAGGTTAACAAGTTGGACCTCATGAAACATGAAGCCATGATCATGGAAAAATAGATGCTGTCAGCCCTTACATGAGCTGAGGATGTTTTGAGAGCCTCTTTACAAAGGTGGAATTCTTTAAGCAGTTTGAAAAGAAAAGTGGATAAAATGCAGAATGAAATAGGAAGATGGTCATTCCAATTGGAAAAGGACCTTACTACTTTGAGCGAAATAAAGAGGATTGATCCTCAAATTCTAATAAAAAATCAAGTGTTGAGTAATAACAATGCCCTGCTAATAGATGTATGGTATGAAGACATCAGGTTTGAATGTGATAACCTAAAGAAATGCAGTGGCAAGCTCAGGGATATCAGTATAAAGCTACATAGCATGATGGCACATGAAGTAGAGATCCTTGAAGCATTAGAAGGAAAAGTAGAGGGAAAGATAGAAAATCAAGATGCAGACTTTGCTATCAAAGCTTTGCATGATAATTTCCAGCCGGTGGCTAATGACCCCCTCACCCACCTAATAGAAGAGGTGATGAATAAGATCATGAGGATTAAGGTCAGGGTGGAGAATTACAATGAGACACTGAACAACAGAAAAGCTAAGCTGGATGCGATCAAAGATAAATTCCAGTCTCATAAGCACGCCATTACAAAAGCCAAAACCCAAGATGACGGGGAGGTAGACAGAATTGTTCAGGCCTATGAGAATATCAGGACGACAATGAAGGTCCATATATAGGATGATGTTCATCAGGGCGATAGTGATACTGAAAGTGATGAAGAGCATGATCATGATGAAGAAGAAGAAGACAAAGAGGAAGAACCTAAAGAATGAATGGAGATGCACCACAAGGAAGATATATGCATCAGGTACTCATGAGATAATGAGTCATCCAGATGGTTGCCAGCTGGCAACATGTGCCACAAAGGAAAGTTGACTGAGTCAAAGAAAGATTATCTACCGTTGATCTTAACTGACAAATCCTGACCGTAGGTCATTTGTAACTGCCTCCTCACCTTATTCTATAAAAGGTGCAGGAGTGCCATATTTTGAATATTTAGAAACTTAATTGAAATTTGATTGCTAAAATATCAGGACTCATTTCAAAGCTATTGTAAATGTACATGTTATGCATACTGAATGAAAGAGAAGACAATTTGATCACACATCATCATAAATCTTGAGTAATTTGTGTTTGAAATCTTGATACATGCATTGATCAGCTGCATCCCTTAGAGTGCTTGTCAGTCTGCATGTGTTGTTTTCATTCCTTAACCTTTGAAGTTAGCATCATCCGTATCTAGTTGTGGAACATCCCAGTGACAACATGGTTTGATTTCTTCTCCTCATGAATGTATCTTGTATGTATGTGGTTCAATGGCTAAAGATTCACTAAAATTAGAAGCACTGTTTTAAATTTCTTTCAATTTCATAACAATTCATCACCATAATTGCAAATAACGGAGAATTTGAAGCAAATAACATGAAATATGCTGACATCTAGTAGATAATTAGAAATACATAGCATATTTAGAGTAAAAACATGTTAAATTGACAAATATCATGCAAATTCATACATAAATCCATGAGATACATGCAAACATCCACTTACAGACACATCATTTGAGTAAATATATGGTGTAAAGGAAAGAACAAGTTCATGATGATCAATAATAAAAAGAATTGATCAAACTTGCAAATACATCAGCTGTCTTTGGAAATAGAGTAGAAATAACCTCTTTGTGGAGTAAATTTACAAGAAGCAGTGTAATACTGATCATATAGACAAACGTAAGGCCCCTTGAAATGGAAAACAACATGTCACATCAACCTCTGAGTAATGTCAGATGATCATGACCTGATCAATGGAGACTTGGAGTCATCAACTTATCCTAAGTTGATCGTACTTTACAAGATAATAAAGGTTTGTTGTGCAAATTTTTATGCATGTTGTTATGACTAATCATCATCATCAACAGATATATATATATATATATCATCATCAACAGATATATATATATATATATATATATATATATATATATATATATATATATATATATATATATGCATTTTTGGTTTAGATATTGACTAAGTATTGTCATAACCTGTACTTTGAATGATCCCATTACCAAAAACATATTGAAGTACATTGAAAATGTGTTTGACAGAATGCCTGCATGATTGAAGTCAGAATACTTTGTGGGTTTTGGGAAAAGAATTGGTTTAAAAATTGGGGTTGTCCATTACACTACACCAATGATTTATGGTTTCACGTATGAGGATTGTATCACAAGATTATCAATCCTTACCACAATGTGTAGTGAACTTGCCATTATAACAATATGTATTATACAAATCCAACATTATTGAGAGTCCCTTGTTGGATAGTACTTTACAATAGAGTGTAGCAATTGCTAAGGCTAAATGCCTAATAGGCCCCTATTGGGTCAATCTTAGTCTTAACATCTACAATTCTACCGGCTTCTAAGCATGCAAAAGTTAACTAACATAAATCTACTCACAACATATAGTGATAATATCTTATATCAAGAAACATGGTGATGGGATGCTACACCAATACTTTACTATCAATGGTTGAGGTAGCAGTTTAAAAATTTAAATCTGATTACCAAAGAATTTCCCAAGCAATTTTATTGTTACCATCCACTACTAGACTAATGAAATGACCATTTTCTAACAAATAGTGGCTTAGAATTTTTGTTTCCCCTCTCCCCTTTTATACATAGTTCTTAAATTCTAATTTGAAGAATTTGAAACCTTAGTTTTCACTCAATAATAATGGGATCAAACTCTAAGAACACTAACTGTATACCACTAGCATAATGTTTCACAAACAAGGATCATCAAACCAACGTCCATGTAGATGTTTATGTAAATATAGAAGTAAGCACAAGGCATTGAGTTGTTTGACAAAATGCTTCAATCAAAAGTAAAACATATGCAGAGCAATTAATACTCAAAATCAATGAGCAAAATTCCATCAATCAACTCTAACAAGTTTTGGATTTTCAGCTAAGAAATAAGTGATACATAGCCAACATTTAAAAGCATTCATGGAGATTATATTTTAACAGTAATCCATACAGGGTTAATAATAATACCCGAAACCTTAGATAAGTTTAAGGATCTATCCAAATTTTGTTGGTGGCACTTGCAAACATTCGTAATAAGGTAAGCATGGAATTGAAGGGCTAAAGCTATTGGGGCCTCCTTGCCATTGCATATGTACATTTGCACAACTGCTCCTTTGCAAGTAATAATATACTGCAATCTAATATCCATTACAGAAGTTCCACAGTTGTGACTTTCTAAGCTACAAAATCTCTCTATCAACGACAAATACCATGTCTCCACAACGTCCAAACAAATAGCCATTCACCCCTTCTAAGGCAAGGATAATCACTCTAGCAACTCTTGTTTGGTGTTCTCAGCCACTCCTCCAACATACCCTTCATCTCATTCCCCTTATGTGACCTCATTCCTTGAAAGAACATTGAGTTTGTGAGACAGATGAATTGACTAGGATAAATACCTGTCTTTTGTTGGCTAAGTGCCAGTCCCATCAAGCATTTTGTTTATATCTTTTTCATTCATGTCTACCTGGGCTGCATAACCACCTCCTATCACCACTATCCCAATCTGCTTGACAAGAATCAATAATGCCCCTCTCCATCCTCTGTACTTTAGGCCCTTACTCATTAATTTTATTAAATTATATTGGTGTCACCCATGCCCAAGTAAGCTTTTCTATTCACACTAACTTCTTTCAAATCCTTTTAATTCATTAATGGATGTACATACCTTGTTCCAAATCTCTTCATCTAACTTGTCATACCCCCTCTCCCTCCACCAACTTCTTTCACATCATTTTAATTCTCTTTAATTATATTTGTTGTCTCCATGTTCCTGCCAATTTGAAGTTTATGAATTATCGGCTGCTAGTTTTATGATTTGAACTCCAATATTATTTTCCTTTTCTTGCCTATAACAGGGATGTCACAGAAAATGTGACAAAGAGAAACATTTCCATTTAGTAGACAATGCAGAAACCCTATAAAATGCAACTATTATGCAAGCAAGGAAAAAACTCATCTCCACTTATGGTAAAGAAACAACATTGAAATTTCTTTCACCAAAGGTAGGTGAACTCATGAAATAGTAGGGATCTAATTTACAACATTGCACACCCAAATCTGCTCATGAATCTTGTTCAGATGTGTCCACTAACTTCTTTAGAGGCCAATTTTTCCAGCCCAAAATCTAATACTTTAGGGGTAAAATAGATATAGTAATAATCACAGTATCCTGATGACATTTAGTTGATGTTTATTGAATAAATGCAGCAACTCATGTCAAACAAACAAACAAACATCAGCTTTCAAAGGCTTCTTAGACTAGCAGTTAACAAATAAATAAATAAAATTAAAGAACTGATTATACATACCTGTGTGATGAGAGGATCCACATCATTGTTCTCCGAGGACATTTCTTCTCTTAATATGTATGTAGAGAACTTCACACAAATAAAGAATTAATATAGCTAAAAAAGGAAAAGATTTTAAATATTTCCTTCATGAAAAAAGAAGAGCAAATAGTAATAATTATAATTATTTGCAATTTACTACTAGAGTAAATGATTTATATTTGTAAGCAAATCGTGGCATGTCTAGGTAATATGTAGAGAGATCCATTTCTGCTCTAGTGGTAGCCATATGAGCATTAGGAAACTAGCATAATTTTTTTAATGACAATTTCCAAACAATGAAAGAAGTATTAGATATTCTCCATGTTACTGACCATAAACATCTTAGGCTAAGTGCGTGCATCTATGCATTCCTTCTACAACAGTGCCTTAAAAAGAAATCCTTCCCAGAAGCAAAAAGAGTCCATAACCACATAACCCTAATGATATTTAGTACATATTTGCATTTCTCTATCAAACTTGTAGTTTTATATGCCAAGCTTGGGAGCCTGCAAGATGCTAGACTAGTTTTGGATAAAATGTAGGTGAAAAATGTGGCTCCTTTGACTGCCATGATTTAGGCTTATTCAAAGCATATTGATGATAGAGAGGCCTTAGCAATATTTTTCAAAATTCAAGGGAAAGGGAATCAAACTGATCACTTTACCTTCGCAACTATTTTGCCAATTTGTGCCAATTTGATGCAGGATCCTTGAATAGGTTTGTTGAAGTAGAGTTGGGCACAATAGGTAGCCAAGACACACGCAGGAGCAACTCTGTAAGACATTGAATCATACATGACATCCACCCTTGAATACTTAGCATCACGTATCCCTGGAACAAATTTGCATTTTACACGACCTGGAAATTGAGCTCCATTAGGAAATTTTAATTTTTTTAAGTTCTTATATTTTTTCTTAATCAGCTAGACAAAATTAATAGGGGAACATTACAAAGCATTTTAGTTTTTTCCATCCCATGGTTTTTGATTAGTTCAACTAGAAAAAAGGGTCCAGAACCCTATACAAAGCAACCCCTAGAGCAGTACAAGGCCAAAACGAGCCAGAGACAGCACATTAATAGCACAACAAAATGCCTAGCAAAACTACACAGGACAACCACCAAACAAACAACACCAAACCAACACCACCACAAGAAAAAATAAATGAGGGGTCAACAAACCCCAACAAAAAATAACCAAAAATTAGGGTGGTTTGAAACTAAACTGCTCCAAGGAACTTTGGGAACCTTCGCACAACTTGATGGAATCCTTTCACTCATATCTCATCTTTTTGGAAGAACTAGGAAGACCCAGGGGTCCACCTGAAGTCCCAGTAGCACCATGCACCTTAGTTAAAGGGGTCCCCATCACATCTCTACAGTCACCAATCCCTTTAACAAGCACCTCCAACAAAGGAATCCTTGTCTCAGTCTCCCTATTACCCTCTGAAGGCACTTCCATAGCAGAGGACCTGCACTTCTTTATGATGGAACAGTGCCTCTTGCTGCTAGAACAAACAACATTAGAGTGACTGGCTTTGTGACAAAAATGGCAAACAACAGGAGAATGCTCAAACTCAATATGTTGTTCCCAACTTCCAAACTTGGATAATAGGGTAATCCTAGAAGGGAGCACCCTATCGACCTCCACAAAAACAAAATCTAGCAAACAACAACCGTCTTTTGAATTTTGTGACTGTATCTGCCCCAACAAACTACCCAAATGTCTCAGCAAAAGCCATAAATATCTCCTCGTCCCAATATTCTAGTGGATGTCCTGGCAACCTAACCCAAACAGGAACCTTATTCCTACATGGTTTTGAAGGAGTGAAGCTCGGTGACCAAATTTGAAAGCATAGCCCATTTTGGCCAAGAAACCAAGGGCAAGCAAGGATCCGTGAGCAATCTTTTGAGTTTGAAAAAGAGAACAAGAAGAAGCAGTTCAGTAGTGTAGCCACATCAACCTATCCCCTCAGCTTCCAATTTCAAAGTACCCAGTTTCTAACAATGTCAATGTTGGGACGATATCCACAAAAACTCCCAACAAGAGAAGTACTAAGCCACCCAATAGACCTCTCGATGAGAGAATCTGGGATGATGATATGTTGATTCTGTCCATCCATCAAAACTTGGTTAGGAGCAGCCACTACACCAGGCAAGTCCTGAGAAACAGTTTCCATAGGGGTGTCCTCTGATGAAGCCTCAATATAGAGCCCATTAGGGGAAGCTCCAATTGCTGGGCCAAAATTCTGAAGGGAAATAGAGCCCTTCTCCAAAGTAGAATCCACAGCTTCAGCTGTAGCTGTAGTGCCTACAACTCCTTCAACCAGGTCAGAGCCTAAACAAGGAACCAAGCCTTGCAACTGCCCACCTAGCACATCTTCCACAGGGGCATCCAACACAAGCCTTTCTATCTTGGAGGAGGCAGCGACCAGAGGAGAAGCCACTGCCCCTAGAGAAGGGAGCCAGAAACCCCTCATGAGCCCCAGATCGCTCACCCTTGAACCAATAGTTGTGGCAAGCTTCTGCCCAATGGAACACTACACCCGCATCCAAATGTCCATGAGTCTTTCATCTTCCTCAGAATTGTAATTCGCTTATTCATCTTGGATCTCCTCACCCTCATCATCTGGGTCATCCTCATCTGCTCCATCTTCAATCTCCCCTTCAAACAAAGACAACCCGCTACTACCTATGCAGTTTGAAAGCCCTTTCTTTCCTATCATCCGCCGCTCCATCATGTTATTTTTAGTGAGATGGAATATTTTGTTTTTCCATCCCATGGTTTGTGAGATATTTTGTTTGATTTTTATAAATCACAATAAAATGCAAACATTAGAAAATACTTCCAATTTTAACCAGTCTTGAATTTTGATTCGAGGAGCCTTTTCCTTCTATTTTTATAAATGTAAATTGACAATTTCAACCAAGAAATTTCAAACGAGCCAATCAAAAGATGGAGAACAATCTTTAAAGAAAAAAATCACAAAAACACAAACATTAGGAAATCAGCATAAAGTTTTTCATGACACAATTTCCAAAAAAAATAATATGCAAGGATGAACAGATGAAAACAATAGTTTCCCTACACGGACGGGGTATTTTCTTTGTTATATGCTAGAGACATTACTAATAAACCTCTTCCTTTCAAGACAAAATGCAGTTTATCTTTAATCTAGTTATGTAAAGTTGACGTGGAATAAAAATGAATATAATTTAATGTCAGAGATATCAAATTATTTTTCTGAATAGATGTTGGTTTATGATTACATGACAAACAAAACTGTATGGGAACATCTCTCTGGTAAATTTCTGACATCACACCATCTCCTGCTATTGTTACACTTTCTATTAACATGTTTTCTCTTTAGAATAGGGTCAACATTGAGATACTTTTGTTTATCAACAACAAGCTCCAAAAAGCCTCTAAACTTTGTCCAGCACCTTCGCATTGCTTTGGGAGCAGCTAGAGGCATCCTCTATCTCCATAATGAATCCAACCCTCCCATATTCCATCGTGACATAAAGGCAAGCAATAAAGATAAGATATGCTTTCATAAATTAGAAAGTTTTTTTCTAATTTAAGAGTTATTGATAAGAACAAGGTTGATTGAGTCAGTTAACTCAACTTGTCATTTGCTTTTGCATGATTTGAGAGAAATTAAATAATAAATTATTTAATTTTGTGTGCATGAAGAAGAAGAATTATTTTTAGAAGATTTAGAAGATTTTTGAGGAATTTGAAGATAAGAAAGAAAATTAAATAAATAAATTTATTTAATTGTTTGTGCATGATTTTGGAAGAATAAATAAAATATTTGATTATATTTTATTTTTAGAGATCAAGAGAATTTAAATAGATTTGATTGATTTATTTAAATTTGGAGGAATAATTGACTTAATTAAACAATTAAGAATTATTTAATTGTTTGGAAGAATTAAATTAAATAAAGGATTTTAATTAATTTTGACTTTAGAAGAGGTAATTAAATATTTTGATATTTAATTAATTTAGAGGAATATGAATCGAATAAATAAATTTGTTTATTTATTGATTAATAGAAGAATTAGAATGAAATAAATATTAAGAATATTTATTTAGACTGAGTTGTGACATTTTTAGGTGTATACATTTTGCCCCTCTTTAATGCAATGTGTTTTATCACATTGCTTAAAAGAATAGATTTTATGATAATGATACATCCCCCAAATTGCCCTTGGTATAGGTTATGATGACAGGATGCCCGCTCGGGAGATTAGATGGGGAGAAGGCAGAAGGGACGTGAGGCGGACAATCTCACGATGAAGAAGGTGAAAAACGGGTTAGGTTTGAAGAAAAATGGGATGAAGAAAGAACCGAATGATACATGATGCAAGATAAAATGATAACACACACAAGCAAGTAAAGAAGTATGTACAAATGATACAAAAACAAACAAGGTATTGCCCCTGTCAAGTGGTAAACCAAAGATTAATCGATAATGATACACGACAGTGTTGTCATGGTGGGGAACGATAGATCCCTAGAGCAACACGATAGGATAGTGTTGTCATGGCAGGGAACAATAGGTCCCTAGAGCAACACAATAGGCATGGGAAAGATACATCCTACTAATAATTATGACTGATTGAGTTGGTTTACAACCAAACAAGGATCAATACCACTAAGTGTGATTGGATCATCTGACAAGATTGACTTGACTTGATTGGTATGGATTAAGGATAGACTTGCATTTGGTTCATTGCTTGGAAGATACGATGATAGATAGAAATTTGACTGATAGAAGAATGACTCAACAAAAGGACTCACAAGCTTTTGTTTGATACTTTGCCCAGAATCTTTATTGCATGGATGGTATGCGAAATGTAAATGGATATGGATACGGATATGAGATACGATTGGATACGTTATGGATATGGATATGGATATTTTTCATCTTGATATCACAAGTATTTTGAAGTGCTTTGTTTCGTCATTGGGCATTTTACATGTTGTAAGAAAATACAAGCATCTAGGTATAATTGAACCGAGATGACTTGAGTATTGCTTACATGGATTTTGATTTAGCAAGTTAATACAAGCATCTAGGTATAATTAAACCAAGATTACCTAAGTATTTCTTGTGTATCAACAGACAAGGATTTCCCCCTTTCATGTTAGACCTATGAAGTCCTCAATGATCTTTTGTTGATCACGTCATTAGACAAAAGTCATCACATAACTAAAGATTGGTGTAAATGAATAATCAACGTATATCAACAATACCCAATAACTCAATGAAATAAGAAACAAAGAAGATTTAAACAAACAAAGAACTTCAAACCTTGCAAACCTCTTCACTTCATGGCTTCCATTGATCGCCTATCTCAAATGATCTTGTGTATGAATATGGCCCGTAGAAGGTGCACTTCGTTGCTATTTCCAAGATGTCAAGTGGGAATGGTTGTGATAGTTTATTGCAATGAAGATGAGCTTCACAACAAAGGTAATGATATGGAAACAAGTTGATTGCAAGCAAATGGAATGACTTGGGTGCCAAAGGTGCACTATAATTCCTGCAGAGTAAGGGTACTAAAAGCTTGGATGATAGAAATGGAAGAATAGGGTTCAATTTATAGACTTGCGAGAGAGAGGATCAACAATATAGAAAGAATGAGAAGATCAATGATATAGAAGACTTGAGAGTTGTGCGCGAATAGAAAGAAGACAAGTGTCACACAAAAGCTATTTTGTTTGAGTTAACTGCTTTTTTTATAAAGATAAGATATGCTTTCATAAATTAGAAAGTTTTTTTCTAATTTAAGAGTTGTTGATAAAAACAAGGTTGATTGAGTCAGTTAACTCAACTTGTCATTTGCTTTTGCATGATTTGAGAGAAATTAAATAATAAATTATTTAATTTTGTGTGCATGAAGAAGAAGAATTATTTTTAGAAGATTTGGAAGATTTTTGAGGAATTTGAAGATAAAAAAGCAAATTAAATAAATAAATTTATTTAATTGTTTGTGCATGATTTTGGAAGAATAAATAAAATATTTGATTATATTTTATTTTTAGAGATCGAGAGAATTTAAATAGATTTGATTGATTTATTTAAATTTGGAGGAATAATTGACTTAATTAAATAATTAAGAATTATTTAATTGTTTGGAAGAATTAAATTAAATGAAGGATTTTATTTAATTTTGACTTTAGAAGAGGTAATTAAATATTTTGATATTTAATTAATTTAGAGGAATATGAATCGAATAAATAAATTTATTTATTTATTGATTGATAGAAGAATTAGAATGAAATAAATATTAAGAATATTTATTTAGACTAAGTCGTCATTTTTAGGCATATACAACTTGCTTAAAAGTGTACTCTCGCTGGTCAAGTAAAGAAAAGAATTAGTAAACTATATTTTGGTAAAAGTATGTGCTATTGACTTGAATATGAAATCACAGATAAAACCCTTGAAATCATTGAGCTTAACTACTATTTGGGTATTTGTGTAAATGCCATCTTAAATATTGTTGGCAACTATTTTACTTAAATTGAATTTTTCAAATATCTTTGTTTCTTGAATCATGGAATAGATAGCAAAACTGAGGAAAGATAGTATGATGTTCTTCTTTACTGCTTGTTCGAAAGTGTGTTTTCTTGATTGATCCTTTGGAAATGGATTAGAGGTGGTTATAGATGATTTTGGGTTCATTTATTGATTTATTTATTTATTTATTTTGAAGTAAGTTGATTTTATTTGCTATGTCTATTTGGGGTGGGTTTTGGGCTAGGATGCTGAATGTGGATTATCAGAGATGGTTTTTCCTCTTTTCAGGAATTGAATCTGTAACTATTTTTCTAAGGCTTAGATCTAAGTGAGAAGTTATTGAAAAAGATGAATATTTTGTGTAGAAAAACTTTATTTATATATATCTCTGCCACATCCTATTGTGAGACAATCTGCATTTCATTATTTAGAATTGCACATTAGACTTCATATTGCATTGGGTGTTCCCTCTTGCCAGTTGTTTCTAGGTAGCTAGACATTTCGTGGAGGGTTGGGTTTCCTTTGTGTCATGAAGGGATCTAGGGAAGCGTAATTGCATCATAGTTGGGTGGAAAAGCACCTGAGCCATGTTCCTGCCTCTCGGCTCGCAGAAGGACCATTTGGGTTCATGGCGACTGGAGAGTTTGTTTGATTTATTATACATGTATATATTTATTGTAACTTGTGAATGGATGAATTATGGCATGAAATCCAACTGGATTTTGTATATTCTTTTATAGTGCTATCACCTAGATTGAGCACGTGATAATGTAATATTTATTGACTTTAATTGATTCATATTTATGAGATTTATCTTTTACTTGAGATGTGGTAATTAAATGGATTATTTACTTGATGTAACTTTTGTGATGGAATGAGCACTTTACATTTGGTATTAGAGCATGGTTCTAGCATTGGGAGCTCCGGGGTGTGCGTTGCTTGGTTTGATTGAGCATGTGCGGTTCCTTGTGTGATGGCATGATGTGAGTAGCATGTGCCTTCTTTTGTTGTGTCTTCCTTGCATGTGTGTGGTGAGGGACACATTGATTTTAGGGTTAGATAGACCTTGGTGGATGCTTAGAAGTTGCTAGTGTATGACTACATGTCTTTGCATGATGATTGTGATTCCCTTGAACAGGAAGCAACCCTACTATTAGCATCACTAAATGATGTTTGTATGGTTAAGTAGAAATGATCTTATGATATAGATATGTTTAGAGTCGTAGAGGACTTGTTTGTTTGTGTGATTGAGTGTGTTCTCTTAACTCACCCCAATTTTGGATCTAGGTGTAGTGTAGCATCATACTCCCTCTCTAGTGGCTAGAATTAGTCACATAGTTCATGTAATGTGAAACTTTTGAATTTTGATATTTATTTATTTGACTTTGATAATTTCTCTAAACATTGTAAAATCCAACAAAGAAATTTTATTTTTATTTATGAAAAAGTATAGCCATCAAAATTTGATATTTACTTATTCTATGACCTTGATGGTCATGTTGGATTTACTGTTGAAATTGCACACATTTTTATGCCTTATTGTTGGAATTGACTTTCTTTTCTTTGGAATTTATTTATTTATTTATTTATTATTGGTGGCTATTCTCAAATGTTTTAAACTATTGGTCATGTATCATGCTATGTTTTCTATCATGTCCATGATGGGCCTCTGATAGCTTGTGTAAGGGAGTAGGATGCAAAGAATATATTGTTTCATAGTGAGTGTGTTACTAAGAGTTTTGGTAGATTAAATTCTTTAATTACTATTAGATGCAATGAACATTGTTTGAAGTGTTGAGGAAGTTCTTAAAAGGATTTTGGTGTCACTATGGATCACTTGAAGTAAGTTGAAATTTTGTTTGAAGTTAAAGGTTTATGGGGTGAAAAGGAATTTTTGAAAGAAGAATTGGAAAAAGTTAATAAAGAATTGATGAATGTTAAAAGGAGTAATATAGAATATATGGAAAGAATAAATGAGTTAGGAAAGGAAAAGTATGAAAATTTATGTGAAAATGATCTTCTAGAAAAAGAATTGGTGAAAGATCAAGAGAAAAATGAAGAATTAGAAGAAGAGTTGAAGTTGTTTGATAAGGTTAAAGAAAAAAGGAATGAAGATTTGCAAGAAAATTTGAAGAAGCTAGAAGAAGAAAATTCAAAATTGAAAGATCAAAATGATGAGTTAAAACAATTGTTTGCAACATGCCAAAAAGAAAATGAATGGTGAAATCAAGCAATCAGTTTGTGAAGTCTCATGTGACATAGATGATTTGTGTTCTTTAGATGATTTTACATTGTTCCCATTGTGATAGAGAAGGACATAGAAAAGAAAATTGTTGGAATTTACATCCTTGCAAAAATTTGTGGTTTGAAAAAAAATCATAGTGAAAACACATGTTAGAATAGAGAGTTGAAAAATGAATCTATGACAAGTTATTTGAAAATGAATTGTGGTTGGATAAATGTATTTGATTGACAAAAGATCACAGGTATGTTTAGAATGTTTTATAGACATAAGTCTTCTCATGTTGACAAAAAAGAAAAAGAATTGAACAACAACAACAAAACAACCAAATATAGTGAGCAACCAAGTGCAGAGAATAGTAAAGGGATTGAAGAAATTGAATTATTTTAGCATTGTATAGAAGCACGAGGAAGATAAGGAAGAGCTTTCCCAGAAATTTTGAATTGTAGATCAAGTTAAGGATAAAATTTGGTTGCAAGTAATAAAAGAGGAAATAGATTCCATTGATAGGAATGATATGAGTGATATAGTTTCAAAGGAGTTGTTTGCACAATGGTTGGATATGACCTAGTTGGTGCACCTTGGAAGCTTTGTTTTGATGTCTTTAATCTCAACTAGTGTTTGTTTGGAGGAATGATCTTTTGATATTATATTGTGTTACCATGAGGTTGCATACGCATTATGAGGATTGATTCTTGTTTTTTAAGAGTATGCGAATTGATTTTACTTCATTTGGTGTACATTAAAGATGCAATTGTTATTCTTATGCTAGAATGAATGTAATTGAGTGGTAGTTGAGCCATGTGTTGGATTATATACATTGAATTGGCAGTTGTGTCATGTGAATTGGTTGATTGATTATATACTTGGATTTATTTGATAGATGCAATGTTAAAAGCGAAATAAAGATGTTCTGTATAGGATGAGTAGGACCAATAGTTTGGTGGATGGTGCCACATGGGAGGATGTAAAGGGCATTAATATAGATGCTTTGTTTGATTTGACAATACTTTGATTGATATACATGGTATACTTCTACTATTTAGTATGTGTGTGATAAGACATCAGAATGATGTCTCTTCCTATGGGGAAGGATGTCACATCTTATTTTTTGGTCATTATTATAAATTATATCTTTAAACATTTTACTACGAACATTTTTACTTTGAGTAAATTCCACATGTGTGAAGGTAATTATCGTGATGTTATATTTGAGTGAACTAGAAAGTTGATTTAATATTAAATATTATGGACGTACATTTTGTTTTGCTTTGGCTATGATTTTTGGGGAACTAACCTATTAATGAAAATCTAATTATGACTGAGTGCAAGGAATGTCGAAGACGAGAACATGGTTGAGGTAGAGGTGTTCTAGCCACTTGGCAAGAACTATTTGGGATGGATAACCTTGATGCACTCACGCACTCACATAGTCTCATGGCATATTACATTTTATGAATGATCTTTTCATGCATTATTAATTAGTCGATAAATGTGATTGATGATTTGGGAGTAGATAAATATGTGTTTTAATTGTTACAATAAGTCCATTTCAAATGCATGATTAGTTATAACTATTAATGTTATTTTGATTTTTATTTAAATGGTGTATTTTCCATTAATTAAATACATGATTAGTTATAAATATTAATATTCTTTCGATTTATATTTAAAAGGTGTATTTTATATTTTAAAAAGATGTATTTTATATTTAAATGGTGTATTTTATATTTAATAATAAATAATTATAAGTGTTGTCCTATTTATATAAATATTATTGTTTAAAAAACAATATCTATTTTAGATAAAACACACACACACACACACACACACACACACATATGCTTTATTAAAAATAGATATATATATTTATTATTGCACTTACTTCTTGTTGATTTGAGCAATTGTTTTTTATTAAAAATAGATAAATTATATTAATAATATTAATATTATATTTAGGAAAATAATTAAAACAATTAAAAGATTTTACTGTCATGCAAGTGACAGAAATTTAAATAAGATTATTTTATTCTATTTAAAAAGAAATTAGAGATCTTTTTATTGGGAAATCTCATGCAAAACTTAAGTATCTATCAATTATTAAAAAGTAGGGAAAAACCTAAATTTTGGACGCCAAGAGGAAGGAGAATTTTTTTTTTAAAGGAGAGAAAAAAAAAGAATGGCGTTTTTAAAAATCAGTCAAAACCAATCATAGTAAAATAGTGATTACTTTATCATTTCTTAATGAAATTCAAAACCATAAACTATTCTAGAAAGCTCACGAAAGGGAGAACAAAACCTAGAAGGGCTTTTAAGATATTCACAGTAGTTAGTGAGCAGTTGATGTAGGAGTATCCAGTGGTGTAAGGGGAATTTTGCATCACCCAAAAAGAAGTTGATTCAAAATCACTGTAATTGTTTTCATTTCTTTCCATGATTAGTGTTTCTAGTTCCATAATCTCTTGAATAATGATGTAGGACTTTCAGTTTTTCCAAACTGCTATAAATAGCAAACTACTAGTTTTGGAAAGTTTAACTACCATTTCTGGAAAGTTTGCATTTGGGCATGGATTGAAGTGAAAAATTAAAGAAAGATTCATAACTAAAATATAAGACCTTTGGCGAAGGAATCAGGTAAACATTATTTGTGAGCTGAAAGATATTAAAGTTTTTGTTTTCTGAAAAGCCCATGAAAATTTTTGAAACGAGATATGAGGGACTAAAACATCCCATAACATCCTAAAAAGTTGACAAAAATCCATTTATGGATTTCTAGCATGATAGTTCACATCGCGAGCTTTCCGGCGCTTAAAACAGTTTGTCAATCAGACACCCGGATCAAAAGTTATGCTTCCCAGAAGTTGACCTACTTTTGGAGGGAGTCACAAATTTCAAAATTTAGCTAGAGGCCGCCAAAAAGTGCTATTTATAACTATTTTGGGAACCTTGGGCAGTGGTAGAGATAAGGGGGAAAGTGTAGAGTCAAGAATATGTGATAAAACAAAAACCCTAGCTGATTTGGGGTTACATAAGGTAGAAGATTCCAGAGCCTGGTGATGTGTAGCTATAATGTGTTGCAGCCTGTGGAGGATTGATTCATTTGATTGTAATTGAGATTCTATAATGTAATGAGTTGTCCAGATCAATAAAGAAATATTCTATTTTCTGTGTTCCATTTCTATTATTGTGTGCTTTATGATTTACCCCCTTCATCAAGTGGTATCAGAGCAAGGGTTCCTGAGTGTGTAGATAGATCGCCGACCATGAGGTAGTTTGCACCAGGGCTTGAGGTTGTGGCTTTGCTACGGAGATCAAAATGCCTCCACGAAGAAATTGTATTAGGAGGAATACTTTGACGGAAGAGGGTTTTAAAGCCCTCCAAAGGCAAATAATTCATTGCAAGAGGAGCTACGAAGAGGGTTTGAGCCGAGAACATGAGAAGAAAGTGAAGATGAAGCTAAAGAATAGCTATCTGAGGAAGAACAAGAAGCTACAAGAGATCTTACAGAAGTTAGGTTGTTGAGGGCCATTTCAAAGATCAGAAAGAGGCCTAGGATCGAAGTTTCTATATATTTTGGAGATTTGAATCTAGAACAGCTTATTGATTGGATCAATGACATGGAGGAGTATTTCGAGTATGAAGATGTGGAGGACCCAGATCGGGTCAAGTTTGCAAAAACAAAGTTGAAGGGCCACACCAATATTTGGTGGAAGGAGGTCCAATTAGAGAGGAACAGAAGAGGAAAAGGAAAGATCACCATATCGGATTAGATGGTGGAGAAACTAAAGAAGCAGTTCATTCCTATGGACTATGAGATGGAGTTGTTGAAGAAGCTGCAAGGACTGAAGCAAGGTAACAAGTCTGTTAAGGAGGATACAGAAGAGTTTTATAAGATTACTATTGCGATAGGCCATGTAGAGGCCAATAAGGAGAAGGTAGCCCATTACATTAATGGGTTGAGGCCAAGTATTCAAGAGGAGCTGAGCCTGGTTAGAATGACCACCATAGAAAATGCATACCCATTTTTCCTGAAGGTGGAAGAGAAGCTGAATAAAAGATTCGATAGTAAGCAAAGGGGAAGAGGTCAAGGCAGAAGGACTAGTGGAAGACCCTATGGAGGCCGAAATGAAGATCCAAAGAAAAGTGAAGAAGTTAACATCAGTCAAAATTAGAGAGGAGGTAATACCTACTGCCCTCATGACCAGAATAATGGTGAACAAAGAGGAAGAGGAAGAGGCAGACCTGGGCAAGGACTTGGAAGAGGAGGTTTTAGAGGAACCTGTTTCCAATGTGGAGAAGAAGGGAATCAAGCATACGAGTGTCCACAACATCAAGGAAGGACAAATAGAAGACTTGAAGGTAATGCACAAGTTGCACATGTAGATGAAGATGCATAGTATGAGCATTATGAAGATGCTGAAAGGAGAGAAACCCTATTTGTTAGAAGAACTTTGTTGAATGAGGATAAAGAACCTAAGCAGAGGAAGAGTTTATTCCTTACAAGGTGCAAACGTGAAGGTAAGTGTTGTGATATTATTATTGACAATGGAAGCACTAACAATCTTGTTTCAGAGGAGATGGTTGACAAGTTCAAGTTGACAAGAAGAAAGTATCCACATCCATATCGGATTGCATGGTTGCAGAAGGACCATAGAGCTTTGGTCAATGAGCAGTGTTTAGTGACGTTCAAGATTGGGGACTACCATGATGAGGTGTTGTGTGATATCATACTGACGGATGCATGTCATATGTTGTTGGGGAGGCCGTGGCAGTATGATAGGAGCGTTGTCCATGATGTTCATGCAAACAAATATTCCTTAACAAAGGATGGAGTTCATCATAAGTTGAAGCCCTTGAAGGAGGTGGAAGAAAAGGTATGTAGTACTGCCAGAATTTGCTTAGTAGATGGTAGGAAATTTTTGGAAGAATGAGCATCATTACTTTGCATTGATTCCTAAGATTAGTCAAGAGAAATGTAAAGATGTACCACCAAAAGTTTTAGATATGTTGGAATAATTTTAGGACATTATCTCTGATAATATATCAGAAGGTTTACCACCAGTAAGGAAGATAAGTCATCTAATGGATTTGATACTAGGATCTAGTTTACCAAACAAGGCAACCCATAGAATGACCCCTGCAGAGAATGAAGAGTTGAATAGACAAGTTCACAAGTTGTTGAGGAAGGGATTGATAAGGGAGAGCCTGAATCCATGTGCGGTACCTACAGTACTAGCACCAAAGAAAGATGGAGAGTGGAGAATGTGTACAGATTCACGGGCCATCAATAAGATCACAGTCAAGTACAAATTTCCATTGCCAAGAATGGATGACATAATGGATTGTTTGAGTGGAGCCAAGTACTTCACGAAGATTGACTTGAAGAGTGGGTATCACCAAATCCAAATTAGAGAAAGAGATGAATGGAAGACAAACTTTAAGAGAAAGGAGGGTTTGTATGAGTGGTTAGTCATGCCATTTGGGCTAACCAACGCACCGAGCACATTCATACGGCTAATGAACGAGGTACTGAAAGATTTTTTGGGAAGTTTTGTTATTGTTTATTTGGATGATATTTTGATTTTTAGTAATACTTGTGATGAGCATTTGATGCATATTAGAAGAGTTTTATAGAAGTTAAGAGAAGAGAAGTTGTTGATTAATCTAAAGAAATGCAGTTTTGTAAAGAAAGAGTTGGTATACCTGGGATTTGTTGTCTCAGAGGAAGGTCTTAAGATGGACCTAGAGAAGGTAAGGGCTATCATTGAATGGCCTATACCAAGAAGTGCTACAGAGGTAAGATCTTTTCATGGTTTGGCAAGTTTTTATAGAAATTTTATCAAGAATTTTAGTAGCATTTGTGCACCCCTAATTAAGACAATGAGAGGGGATAGAAAAGAGTTTAGATGGACTAAGGAACAAACAAAAGCTTTGATACAGTGAAGTAGAAAGTCATAGACCAACCTATTTTGGCACTTCCAAATTTCAATAAGGTGTTTCAGGTAGATTGTGATGCTAGTGGTAGTGCTATAGGAACTGTTTTGAGTCAAGAAGGTAAGCCCATTGCCTATTTTAGTGAGAAGATTAATGATGCCAAGAAAAAGTATTATGTTTATAATCAAGAATTTTATGCAATAGTTCAGGCTTTGAAGAAATGGAGACATTATTTGTTGCCAAAAGAGTTTGTTTTATATACTGATCATCAGGCTTTGCAGTATCTTAATAGTCAAGGAAAGTTGAACTAGATGCACTTAAAATGGGTTGAGTTTTTGCAGAGTTATACTTTTATTTTGAAGCACAAGAGTGGGAAGTCCAACAGAGTTGTAGATGCCTTAGGTAGAAGGCAAAATTTGTTGACAAAAATGAAGATAGAGGTTTTTGGGTTTGATGAGCTCAAAAGTTTGTATCCTGAAGATCTAGATTTTGTAGAGGCTTGGAAAGCTTGTTTGGGATCTGTTACTTTGGACAGGACAAAATGGTTGGATTTCATAATCCAAGATGGCATGTTGTTTAGAGGAAGCCAGTTGTGCATTCCAAGGAGTTCCATGAGAGAGAACTTGATTAAGGAGAAGCATAGTGGGGGATTCGCTGGACACTTTGGTCGAGATAAGACCATTGCTATTGTTGGTGAAAATTATTATTGGCCACAGTTGCAGTAGGATGTGAGGAAATTTGTGCATGGTTGCAAAGTATGTCAGATGGCAAAAGGGGCAAGTTAGAATATAGGTCTATATCAGCCACTACCTGTACCAGAGAAGCCATGGGATGATATTAGTATGGATTTTGTTCTTAGTTTACCAAGGACACAGAGAGGACATGATTCCATTTTTGTGGTGGTGGACAGATTCTCAAAGATGGCATATTTTATTCCTTGCAAGAAGACTAATGATGCTATTCATATTGCAGAGTTATTTTTCAGGGAGGTGGTGAGATTACACGGTCTACCAAAGAGCATAGTTTCAGATCAAGATACCAAGTTTGTTGGTTATTTCTAGAGGACACTGTGGAAGAAGTTGAAGACAGATTTGAAGTTCAGTTCTACACACCATCCACAGACTGATGGATAGACTAAAGTGGTGAATAGGAGTTTGGGTAACCTGCTACGATGCTTAGTAGGGGATAAGCCTGAGGGATGGGATTTGATTTTACCACAGGTAGAATTCGCTTACAACAATTCTGTTAATAGGAGTACTAGTAAATCACCATTCTAGATTGTATATGGGAATAGTCCAAGAAGTGCTTCAGAGTTAAGGAAGATGGACAAGGGAGAAAAGACAAGTGCTAAAGATGAAGACTTTGCAGAACACCTGAAGAATTTACATGAAGAGGTGAGAAAGCATAGTAATAAGATGAATATTTAGTACAAGGCTAAGGCAGATCAGAAGAGGAGACATAAGGAATTTCAGGTTAGAGATGAAGTCATGGTTCATCTAAGAAAAGAGAGGTTCCCAATCTGAACATATAATAAGTTGAAAATGAAGAAATTTGGACCATGTAGGATTCTGAAGAAGCATGATTCAGGAAATGCATATGAGGTAGAGCTATTGAGTGGGATCAACATTTCACCTATGTTGAACATTACATTTTAATAGAATATCATGAAGTTGACACATAGGATGGACCAACAGAAGAACAGTGGAGTATTCTGGCATCTACTTCAATAGAGGAGATAGAAGAGATCTTGGATAGCCATGTGGGAAGAAATACTTAGAACACACAATATAAAGAATATCTAGTGAAATGGAAAGGAAGGCCTATTGAAGGTTCTTCTTGGTTGTCTAAGGCAAAGGTTGACCATTTGGGTTTTCCTCAAACAAACATCCGAGACGTGACAGGGTCGCTTCTCAAATTACCCTGGGTGTTTGATGTAGGAGCATCTAGTGGTGTTAGGGCAATCTTGCATCACCCAAAAAGAAGTTGATTCAAAATCATTGTAGTTGTTTTCATTTCTTTCCATAATTAGTGTTTTTGGTTCCATAATCTCTTGAATAATGATGTAGGACTTTAAGTTTTTCCTAACTGCTAAAAATAGCAAATTACCAGTTTTGGAAAGTTTAACTGCCATTTCTGGAAAGTTTGCATTTGGGCATGGATTGAAGAGAAAAATTATAGAAAGATTCATAACTGAAATATAAGACCTTTGGTGAAGGAATCAGGCAAAGATCATTTGTGAACTGAAAGATATTAAATTTTTTGTTTTCTGAAAAGCCCCTGAAAACTTTTGAAACGAGATATGAGGCATTAAAACATCCCATAACGTGCCAAAAAGTTGACAAAAATCTATTTATGGATTTCTAATGTGATTGTTCACATCGCGAGATTTCTGGTGCTTAAAACGGTTCGTCAATCGGACACTCGGATCAAAAGTTATGCTTCTCGGAAGTTGACCTACTTTTGGAGGGAGTTGCAAATTTCAAAATTTAGCTGGAGGCTGCCAAAAAGTGCTATTTATGACTATTTTGGGAACCCTGGGCAGTGGTAGAGATAAGGGGGAAAGTGTAGAGTCAAGAATAGGTAGGAAGATAGAAACCCTAGCTAATTTGGGGTTACATAAGGTAGAAGATTCCAAAGCCTGGTGATGTGTAGTTGTAATGTGTTGCAGCTTGTGGAGGATTGATTCCTCTTATTGTAATTAAGATTCTATAATGTAACAAGTTGTCTAGATCAATAAAGAAATATTCTATTTTCTGTGTTCCATTTCTATTGTTGTGTGTTTTATGATTTACCCCCTTCATCAGCAGTTTAGCAAAAGATGGACGTGATTTATTTTGGGCATGAGAAAAGACAGGGACAACAGAGAAAAAAGGATTGATCACCATTTTTATTATTTTTATTTTTTGAGCATCAACACAAAGAAGTTAGTACATAGGCGATCACCATATTCAAGTGACCAATATCTCTAGATCTAGGAGTGATAGATAGCAGCATTAGAGGCAGAATCGACCTCCCTTTTCTTTCTATCAAACCAGGTACTCTCGTTGTTAATTACAATAAATTTTGGTTGAATGTGACTATTAAAACATAGTAATTTTGGCCTAGGAACTAATCTTTTTGGTCTATGTTCTATCTTCTTGCCAACCGTTCTTGTTTCTCCCTTGCATTCTTTGTCTTCCTCGCTTTATGCTGAGTGAATCGCCCTCCTTTCTTGATCTTGATGCAAACCGTTGAAACCATAGTTACCAGTTATCTAGATGTTGTTAAATTATTCTCTGACAGACTTAATACTTATAGCTATTATCTTCTTATTTCTGTTAAAAATCATACTTTTGTTAGAAGTTGACCTATACTTAGTGATCAAATGATGTGAAAATAAACTCTTTAACTTAGATGATAGTACTAGATTCCTGTAGCTGTAATTATCTATTTTATTGTTGTTCAAAGACCTATTTTTAGTTACTATCATCTATGTGATAGTAAACCTATTATGAACTCTATTGTTTTATTTAAACTCTATCACAGTTGTGATAGTAAGACCGTTGCTTGTTTCTTTAATTTCCTTTCACAGTTGCGACAGTAAGGTCTTGGAATGAATTAGATTATAGATTAAAATTATCTTTTCCTATTATGTTGTGAATATTATATGTATATACAATAGTTCATGTTACAAACTTCTTGAAGTGAAATAATATACTTAGTTTTAATTAGAAAACTATTATATTATGAATGTTTGAATGAAATATGGACTAGGAAAATACAATCAATTAATAATCCTACAGATGCAGTTTGCATGATTAAATGATGATACTTTGATGAATTACTTGGTTAAAAGTGTACTCTCGTTGGTCGAGTAAAGAAAAGAATTAATAAACTGTATTTTGGTAAAAGTATGTGCTATTTAATTGAATATGAAATCATAGATAAAACCCTTGAAATCATTGAGCTTATCTACTATTTTGGTATTTGTGTAAACACCATCTTAAATATTGTTGGCAACTATTTTACTTAAATTGAATTTTTGTCTTATCTTTGTTGCTTGAATAATGGAATAGATAGAAAAACTGAGGAAAGATAGTATGATGTTCTTCTTTACTGCTTGTTGGAAAGTGTGTTTTCTTTATTGATTCTTTGGAAAGGAATTAGATGTGGTTATAGGTGATTTTGGGTTTATTTATTTATTTTGAAGGAAGTTGATTTTCTTTGCTATGTGTTTTCGGGGTGTCTTTTGGCCTAGGATGTCGAATGTGGATTATCAGAGATGGCTTTTCCTCTTTTCGGGAATTGAACCTATAACTATTTTTCTAAGGCTTAGATCTAAGTGAGAAGTCATTGAAACAGATGAATATTTTGTCTAGAAAAACTTTATTGATATATATCTCTGCCACATCTTGTTGTGAGACAATCTACATTTCATTGTTTAGAATTGCACATTAGAATTTAGGTTGCATCAGGTGTTCCCTCCTGCCAATTATTTCCCAGTAGCTAGACATTTTGTGCAAGGTTGGGTTTCCTTCATGTCATGAAGGGATCTGGGGAAGCGTAGTTGCATCATGGTTGGGTGGAAAAGCGCTTGAGCCATGTTCCTATCTCTCGGCTCACAGGAGGACCATTTGGGTTCGTGGTGACTGGAGAGTTTGTTTGATTTATTATACTTGTTGTACATATTTATTGTAACTTGTGAATGGATGAATTATGGCATGAAAGCCAATTGGATTAAATGTATATTCTTTTATAATGCTATCACCTAGATTGAGCATGTGATTATGTAAGTTTTATTGACTTTTATTGATTCATATTTATGAGATTTATCTTTTACTTGAGATGTGGTAATTAAGAGGATTATTTACTTTGTGTAACTTTTGTGATGGAATGAGTACCTTACACTTTATCAAGATCAAAGGATGAAGGGAAAATGGGTATGTGGATAGCTAAATGGCATAGGTAGGTATGAGGATATGATGGATGAAGATGGTAGGATAGGGGGGAAATAATAGGATGGGATAGATGAGACAACATGCCCCCAAGTGTAAGACACATAGACAAGGGATCTACACCTGACACATGTTTTCAAGGTTTTCATCATGGTACTTATCTGAGGTGCCACCAAGGTGGTTCTCACCATTAGACGAATGGATTTCTCTTTGCTATTTTGGTTTTTTTTAATTTTTTGGATGGGATAGGGGAATATGGATAAGAGAGATTTGGAAGAGGATGGGGACTCAAGTGTCTAGTTCCATGAGAGATGATAATGTCCCATTATAGAGGGATGTCACCCATGGATCATGTCAAGTGTCATTTTGTGCATGGATATTGGTAGAGGATTCCATGAGAGGGAGATGGAGTAGAATGAGAATGTGGATTATGTATGGATGGGTACTGGATTATGATGTGGATGATGGATGGAAGGATTATGCAAAAGCGTGGACCATAGGGATATGATGGGGTAAATGTATAGGATAGTAGAAAGAAGATGGGGAGATGGAGGTATGTGGGAATGTCGCAGAATAAAAAGGAACCAAGACCAATGGTTGCACACACTAAATTGGATTTTGTATCTTTTGAATAGGAGGAGTTGGGAGTAATGGAGATGTTTTCTTAGGGGATGGTCGATTTAGTAATTTTGGGACCCAAATGGTCTTAGGAATTGTAGGATTTTGTGATAGGGAATGGGATTTTTGGGATTTTTATATTGTGGATGCTTTATTTGGATTAAGTGTTTTTTCCATGGGGATCCACCCCATTTTTGTTTTTGCATTTTATTTTTGAGGCATGGGCTTGGGTAGCCTTTTGGATGAATTTTTCTTTGATTCTTTACATGGGTGCCTTATGGCATGAGGTTCTTTAGGATTTTTTGGTTTATGTAAGGAGGAATCCAAATTTCTATTTTTGAATCCCATGGGGGTTATGATAGATTCATTCTTGGTCGATGTGTGCATTCATTAATCATGAGTAGGATTTATAGGAGATTTAAGGGAACATGATGGAAGGATTAGTGGACTTGTGGATAAAAGGATAAAGGAATGTGAGGATGGGGATATTAGGAGTTGGGAGGAGTGGAGGAAGAATGGATAGAGGAAGGTGTTTGGTCACATGTTTTTGAGATTTGTAAGATGATGGAGGATGGATGGCAACATATGTTTTGGAGGTGTGATGGGATGCATGAGGTTTGGGATGGAAAGAAGTGGATTTAGAAGGCATGGAGGTGGTACCAACATCTTGGGATTGTTTTCCTTGGGATGTATAGCCAAGGCCATATGATCATGGAGGAAGTTTGACATGGATGGGCTCCAAAATACCTTGTTCATGAAGGCCTAAGCCTTTGCCTTGATAGTTCATGTTTTGGAGTATGCAATGTACAATGGGATGCTTATTATTTAGGACACAAGATGCAAGTCCATTATTTGATGGAGATGGTAGGATGGTGGATAGAGGTTGTTCCTTTTGTGTAAGAGAGTCACCATGAATGAAGGTGTTGGGTCCAAGAGGATAGGATGATGGATTTGGAATGGGATCAATAGAGGATGGTGAACAATCGTGAGGATCTTGACCAACATTATGCTTAGTAGGAAGGTGATTGTTTATATTTTCTTGGGCACCAAGTGTCTTATAAAGGGTAGTTGATGTTGTGGGATGATGGATAGGACTAGTGTTGGAAGTGGTGGGTTTGGGATTAAGTGTACTATGTGTTAACCTTTTTTCCCTCTGTCCAGAGCCAAACAGTTAACCTGATATTTTCCTTGGAAATCCCTTTGAAAAGGTCCCTATAAAGCAAAGTGCCAAAATTCCCAGAAGCCTTGCCTAAAAAAAACCTTACCACTATAAAGAGCTTGAAAAAATAGGTAGGTTTGCTTTTTACAGTATCCTGAAATTTGACCAAATGAGGAAGTTATGCATGGTCAAAGTTGCAGTCAACAGACAGTTCAAATGGGCATTTTGGCGGGCTCTCAAAAAAAATTCCATCGGCCTTTTGAAAATGATCGCCACGGATTGCGACACATGTCAGCGGCAGAGAGTAGTTTCCTAAAAAGTTTCAATGTTGCCACGGAGGGCACCACGTGTCGGCTTCTGCCACAGTTTCTTTGCAGTTTTTTTAAGTTTCTAACTCGTAGTTTCTTTAAGTTTCTGAGAGTGGCGCGGATGGCACCACGTGGAGCCACTTGAGGGACACATAAAAGGTAACTCAAGAGCCCTACAGATGGAGACAGGTGGCAGCCTTCACTATGTTTCTAAAAGTTTCTCAGCTTTTGCCCATGTTTCGTGAGCTCCCTTTCATAAAGTTTCACAGAGTCCCGCGGAGATCGACGCGTGTCGCTTTCCGTTGAAGACCCTTTAATGTTTCTAAGGTGGGGCGGAATGCTCCATGTGTCCCTTGTGGTTTCCACAGAAGCTGACACGTGTCAGCTTCCGCATAAGTTTCTTTTGTTTCAGTGCAGAAGCCAAAAGAGGAGGTGGGCCCCTACTATGTTTCTCAGAATGAAGTGAAAGATGCCACGTGTCGATTTCTGCATGAGTCTTCAGTGGGTCATTGAAAATTTTCTGTCTTGTTTCTCTCTACGCGGATGGTGACAAGTGGCGTGTTCCACCGAAGTTTCAAAGGGCCCCTTTATATGTTCTAAGTGAAGTGGAGGGCGCCAAGTGTCAATGGCATAGGGTCTCATATGTTTCCCAAAAGATAAGCGGACAGCGACAAGTGTCACTACCCGTTGCAGTTTCAAGAGTCCCTGTTGATGTTTCAAGAATGAAGCGGAGGATGCCACGTGTCGGCTTCCACATAGGTTTCAAGCAGTGTTTCTATGTATCTCAGGAGAAGCGCGGAAGGTGCCACGTGTCATCATCCGCATATGTTTCCGCAAAGGGCCCCTAACTTCTTAAGAATGCCGCGGAAGCTGACAAGTGTCGGCCTCTGCAGTAGTTTCTATTTGTTTCAAAGCTTGGCACAGGCAAGGTGGGTCCCAGTGAAGAGCTCTATTGCTGCGGATGATGCCGCAGGTTGCGACACGTGTCACGAGCGGGGGCAACTTCAAACTTTTGATACAGTTTTTACAAGGCAATGCGGAACTTGCCACGTGTCGGCCTCCGCGTAAGTTTCTGACAGGGGCTTCTCAGGGGGAAAGTGATACAAGATGGACCCGGTAGGAAAATGAAATATAGCTAAGGGTGATTTTTCAGGTCCGCAACTTGTATGTTCGCGTAGACAATAGCAAGGGAGATGCTGATACACATACAACTCGGACCCGACAGCATGGTTCAACAGTTTCATAATGATTCTTCGGGTCCGCAGCTTGCATTTAGGGTTGTATATGCCGAGACACAGCTAAAGATACAGAAGCGATATACACACAAATGCGGAAGTGACACACAGGCGGTTGACCGAAACTTTGACCGCCTGTATCTCCTCCGTTTTAGAGGATTTTCACATGCTGTAAGAGGCAAAGTTGCATGTTTTTGTCCCCTCTTTCATTTGGCGGGCTTTTCAGGAGGTTTTGTGACACTTTTTCAACAGATGGAGTTTTTTGGGGGCATTCATTACAGTAGATATAGCAAGCAACTGTCAGCATTCAATGCTAGGTTATCCTCCACCATTTTGAGGATCAGATCGATGACGCGGCTGTTTGCATTAAAGACCTAGAATATCTCCCACCTGCCCCTATTCTGATCTTTTGTGCCATTACTCTTGGCAGGTGGACGTCTCTTCAGGAAGATATTTCTGATTGCAGCCCCTAGCATGGATTTTTGTAACCGACCTAGGTCAGTTTTTGTAGTGCTATATAAGCTGAGGCTTATGATGTAATAAGGGTTGAAAATTTTCTGGAAACATTCTGTTCTCTCTATTTCCAAACAGAACTTTTCATACTGTAACTTTGCCTCTCTTTAGATATATGAAAGCTATCATGCCTTTTGCTGATTTTTCTATCTCTGTGTAAATCTGCATATGGTTGTCTGTGAATATTTCTTGTTCCTCTCAATCATTTTGCTTCTTACCTCTGTTAGAATCATCTATTCTGTGTATATTTGCTTGTTGTATTTGATTATATTGTGCATGCTTCATCTTTGCAAAGGTTCTTTAGAACTATCTGGTGCATCACCCTTTCATGCTTTTAAGTATTGTTACTTTATCTTTCATTGTAGCACATTTCTTCCCCTTTTCACCCCAAAATACAGTAGTTTTAGGTGATAACTAGACAAGGAAGTCGGCCTTCTCTGGAGGTTTGATCTCATTTAAGAAAGTCCCACACTTAGAGATCAATCCCATTGTGTCATTGGAATGCTTGGAATCCCATTCAAGCAGGGTGCAATTTCATGTGACAACAATTTCTGGCATGCCCGGTGGGACCGTACAAACTCTTATTACTGGTTTTGATGTGCAACCGGTGATTTTCTGACCTACAAGAGGTTAAAAAATTGCATATCTGGCGACTCATACTGAGGAAGATTAGGCAAACCAGTTCTGCTAATATATTTTTATGAGAAGGATACAAACTAGGAGTTCAAGTTCCAGCTCATTTGATTATCTACAATTTTCTCCACCTAGGAGGCAGAGTAGAACTGTAGTAAGAACTCCCTATTCTAAGAGGACCTTGTCAACTCCAAATTTCAGACCGATTGCCTCTGTAGTCCTTGTAGCAACTCAAGCAAACCCACCTCCAGCTGCTCAGATGGCAAGAAATCAGCCATTTGTGGCTTTTGATGGGGGAAGCCCTTTGAACTTAATAGTACATGATGCCATACCTATGGCAGCCTTGAAGAGCTTGCCCTATTTCATAGGGGAGACCCAAACTACACCTATTGAACACATAAGAGATGTGGCTTCTCTATGTGGAGTACATCATGTAACACAAGAAAATGTGGCCATTAGATTACTAGCTGCCTCATTCAAAGGAAAGGCATTACAATGGTTCAGAAGTCTACCAGTATAGACTATAGGGACCTGGGATGAACTAGGAGACAAGCTGAATAAGTAGTTCCAGGATAAATCAGATAATCTGTCATTGGTGGAACAGATGACCACCATAAAGAGAGCTCCTCAGGAACCAATGATGGACTTCAACTTCAGATTTCAGAAGACATGGGACCGAATCCCTGCTACTATAAGACCTCCAGCTGAGTATGCATTCTTATATTTCTTGAAAGCTTTAAATAGTGATATTTCAGTAATGATACAATCACTAGGAGGTGTAAGCTTACCTGATGCCTATGACATAGCCATTAAAGCAGAGAACAGCCTAATTCAGGCTGGAAATATAGCACCTAGGCCCTCTATGCCCATTTTTCCTGAGATCCAGGCTTCTATGCCTTTACCCACCCCATATTTTGTCCCTACACCTATTGTGGGAGCATTACCAAGTACCTCTACTTCTGAGCCTGCTGCCTCTAGTTCATCTCAAGAGCTAAAGGAGATAAAAAGTAGCCAATAAAAAATAGAAAATCTTTTGCAGACTTGTGGGAATGATCTACTAAACATTAAGAAGTAGCAATCTCAAGGTAGGCAGCCTTATCAACAACAATATCAGGGGTAGAACCAAGCATATCAAGGCCAGGGTCAACCTTACCAGGCCAATAGGCCATCTTATCAAAACAACTACCAAGGTGCCAAGCAAAATATGAACCAAAGGCCTTTTCAACCTTACAATCCAGCACTTGTTAGTACAGCAAGGGACCTTGTCCCTGTCCAGAATAACATTGCAGCTGATTATGATTGGTGTGTCCCATGCCATATGCCACACAATCAGTCAACCTGTTCAAGTGGAGTCCTAAATCAGGCTCTGATGGCACAAAATGTGGCAGCTACACAGCCATGCACACAAAATGATGGAGCTGCACAACAACAAGAGCAACCTCAGAATGATTCTGCTTTCATGAATTGGCAGGAAGGAGAATTCTGTGGGGTAAACAGTGATAGTAGTCCAGTTGCTACCAATACAAGGGCTAAGAAGAGGGGTTATGAGGTTGAGCCAGCAGCAAGCAAAGGTAGAGAACATACAGATGCTTCCACATCCCGCATTCCTCGCATCTTGCAAAGAGGTGCACCAACAACAACAAGGGAGATACCTCATTTGCAGGCTGATACCGCTACTACAAAGTCAAGTTAGAAGGTAGGTGCCTCTCCACCTTTCAATATTATTGAAAACATGAAAAGAATGAGTGTAACCATGTCTATGTGGGATTCTTTAGAGATCCCTGGCCAAAAGAAGATGTTGCAATCTGCCTTGTCTGATTTGAAGGTATCCAATGATACCACCGTTGACCCTGATAGGACTGTCCTTGCTAATTTATCCCAAGATGACATCAAGCAGCCTAACCAAGGTGCCAAGCCTCTTCCCTTTTATGTATCACTGATAATTGGAGACAAACTGGTGCACAATTGCATGGTAGATAGTGGAGCAAGCAGTTCTGTCATGCCTAAGCAGATTGCAGATTAGTTAGGGCTTAAGTACCAGCCACTTGAGAAAGGAGTACTCCAGTTGGATGGAACATCTGTTAATACTGTGGGTGTTATAAGAGACCTAGGTCTCACCCTACATGCCTGTCCCAATGTTTCTATTTCATAGGAGGTGTTCATAATAGATTTGCCTCCTCATTTTGCCATGTGCTTATCAAGGGAATTTACAGCCAAAATAGGAGGATATTTGTCTTCTGACTGTTCCCACATGTTTTTAAGGACCAGATATGGCACCAAAGTAACTTTGAAATCTGAGTTACTTTCAAACTATCACATAGAACCTTACACACCCAGTGTTGTTAATGCAAATTACATTATCTCTGATGACCCTGAACTAGTTGCTGCTCAGGAACTACAAGCTGAGAGCATACCAGAGGTACTCTTGAAGGAGTGGGCCTCTGAAAATGTTGTAGAAGATCCTAAGGGACATATCCAAGAAGCTGGCATGGGAGTGTACATGTTGCATGAGCATGAAACAACAATTCCAAGTCTTCTAAAGAAAGCAGAGCAGCAGGTAGAGCATCATGATGAGGTATGGAAAATGTACTTTGATGGCTCTAGGGGCAGAAATGGATCTGGTGATGGTGCAATGCTTGTGTCACCACAAGGTGAAAATTATTATGCTACTTTTCATTTTACCTTTGCTTGTACTAACAACACTGCTGAGTATGAAGGGTTGATACAAGGTTTGCAGTAGGCAAGAAGGAGGAAGATTGGCTGTTTACAGGTGTTTGGAGATAGTGAGCTCATTGTGAATCAGGTGAGGGGATTGCACCTTACAAAAAGTGATGCCCTGAAGTGCTACAAACATAGGGTATGGAATCTGATTGAAGAGTTTGATGCTTTCAATCTGATCTCCATTCCAAGGAGTCAGAACCGTCATGCTGACAGATTAGCTTCAATTGGGGCTCATTTTGACATCCCCAGTGACATTCAAAGGGAGAAGGTTTAACCTCATCTAAAAATAATTTCTAGGCCTTCTATCCTTGATAATAATATTCACTGGCAAGTTTTTGACAGTGATGAGCAGATCCTGAGATTCTTATTAGAGGAAGATGAGTTTTCCATGATGAATCAGGATAAACTCAAACAGCAATATGACAATGATCAAATCATTCAGCTGAGAACAAATAAGCTGCCCAAGGGATTGGTCACCTTGGAATCTATTTTTGGCACTGATGACCAAAAGAAGAAGACAAAAACCAGTATGCAAGTAAAGGAGGAGCATTATGAAGGGCTAGAAGTTTTCAAGGGTAGACTCCTTAAAATTGGTAAAATCTGCTCAGCTGAAGACAGAAGAGCTTTCATTGCTCTTTGTAAAGAATTTGAATAGGTGTTTGCTTGGGACTATGCAGACTTAAAGGGATTTGATCCTCATATTGCCCAACACACCATAGAATTAGAGCTAGGTATAAAACCTGTGAGACAGAAACAAAGACCTCTGAATCTAAAGCTAGAACCCCTGATGATCAAAGAACTAACCAAGCTGATTGAAGGGAAGATCATCTTTCCAATCAAACACACTTCTTGGGTTTCTAACCTTGTGCTCATGAGGAAGAAAAATGGGGAGATCAGGTTGTGTGTTGACTTCAGAGACCTCAATAGAGCCTCCCTAAAAGACCACTACCCATTGCCTTCAATGGAGCAAATTCTGCAGGTGGTGGCTGGTTCAGAAAGGTTTTCTTTGCTTGATGGATTTTTTGGTTATAATCAGGTGCTAGTCAAGGAGGAAGACCAATTCAAGACTGCTTTCAAAACCAAGTGGGGTACTATGGCCTACAAGAGAATGCCTTTTGGTCTCTCAAATGCTGGCTCTACTTTCCAAAGAGCCATGGACATGGCCTTTAAGGGTCTGATGTATAAGCTAGTGCTGGTATACCTGGATGATATAACAGTTTTCTCTAAAAATGCATCTGAGCATTTATCCCACCTAAGGCTAGTCTTTGAGAGATGCAGAGAGTTTGGGATATCCCTCAATCCAAAGAAATGCATTTTTGTTGTACATGAGGGCAAGTTGTTGGGGCATATTGTGTCAAAGGAGGGTATTACCATTGATAAAGAGAGGATACAGGCCATTTTGTAGTTACCCCTACCCAGTCATAAGAAGGGACTGCAGCGCTTCATTGGTAGAATTAACTTTCTAAGAAGGTTCATACCTGATATTGCAAATCTCTTAAAACCCTTGACGTCTATGTTGAAAAAGAACATAACTTTCAGTTGGACGTCAGAAGCCAGACTTAGCTTCCAGTCCATAAAGGAGGCATTAGCAATTGCGCCAACCTTGATCAATCTTGATTTCTCTAAGGGCTTCATCCTGTATGCTTATGGCGGCCTGGATACAATTTCCGCTATTCTGGTGCAGCAGCAGAGTGAGAGTTTCGAGCAACTGATCGCCTTCTTTAGCTAAGGGTTGGAGGAGTATGAGCAGAAGTATAGCTTCGTTGAAAAGCATGTCCTGGCAGTAGTTAGGAGTCTAAAAAAGTTTAGGCATCTTGTTTCAAATAACAAGATACACCTGATGGTGGCTCATTCTAGTGTGAAGGAGTTCCTGCTGAGTAAAGACGTTAATGAGAAAAGAGCTGGTTGGATCACCAAGGTCATGGAATATGATGTGGAGATCAAGATAACCAAGCTGGTCAGAGGTAGAGGACTCAGTGAGTAGCTTGTCACTAGTTCTAAGGATGAGGTAGAAGAAGAAGAAGAGGTGCTCCTGATCATAGAAGAGGGGCATCAAGATGATATAGCAGCAGTAGGTACTAGTTGGGTTAATGATATGATCCAATTTTTGCAAATTGGTAGATGTCCTGTAGGCTTGGATAAAGCTAAAAGAAGATACTTCAGGCTACAATCCATTCCATATGTTTTAATAAAAGGCATCCTTTTCAGAAGGGACTTTAATGGTGTATTGCTTAGATGTATTGATATTGATCAGACTGACAGGGTGCTACATGAGTTCCATGATGGAACAGCAGGAGGACATTTTGCCCCAAGAACTACTGCTTGGAAAGTAATGAGAGCTGGCTATTATTGGCCTAGATTATTTAAGGATGCCCATGCATGGGCTAGAAAGTGTGTTAAGTGTACCCTTTTTGCAGGAAAAGAGAGATTGCCAGCTTTGCCTCTACACCCAATCCAGGTAGAGCAGCCCTTTATGAGATGGGGCATTGATTTTATTGGACCTATCAACCCACCCTCAAGTGCAAGCCACAGGTGGATACTCATAGCCACAGACTACTTCACAAGATGGACTGAAGCAGTGGCTTTGAAAGATTCTAATGAGATGTTGTTTTGAATTTTTATTGTGATTTGGTCTCCAGATTTGGAGTGCCTGAATCAATCATCTCTGATAATGCTCTAGCTTTTTTTGGCCTGAGAATAACTGACTGGGCTGTCAAGAATGGGATTTATTTGAATACTTCATCAAATTATTACCCACAGGGTAATGGTTTGGCTGAGTCCACAAACAAAAATCTCATCAGGATTATTAAGAGGGCAATGGAGAGTAATCAGAGGACCTGGCACACTGATTTGAAGTTTGCTCTGTGGGCTAATAGGATAACTCCTAAGAGATCTATTGGGAACTCCCCTTATCTGCTAGTGTATGGAAAAGAGACAAGGTTGCCTATGTCTGTAGAGCTGCCAGCATTAGACATTATGCATTACCTAGAAATGCTTGAAGCAGAAAGCCCCATGGCTGTAAGGTATGCTCAGCTTACGGAGCTGGAGGAAAGCATAGACAAAGCTATGGCAACCATGGAACATCATCAGTTGCAAACAAAGAGAAATTTTGACAAGAAGGCCACCCCCAGACATTTTAGAGTGGGTGATATGGTGCTCAAATGGGATGAGCTAAGGAGTAGACCAGGGAAGCATTCCAAATTTGACAGCATGTGGAGTGGCCCCTTTCTCATCACTGAATGCAAGGAGCACAATGCATTTCAGTTGTCTAATATGAATGGAGAAAATTTACATATCCCAGTTAATGGGATACATTTGAAAAGATATTTTGAGGTATGAGCACCCTGTAAATTAGTAGATTAGACTTCTTGTTTTCAATAAGTGTTGTTGCTCAGTAGTTTAGATTCTTTTACTTCCCTAAGTGCTTCTGCACAGGTTGCTTTGTCATTAGGAGAAGGCAGGCCTTTTCCCCCTTTTTTGTGTTTTGAGAGGCAAATCTGAGTTTCCCAACATATTTTAGACTTGACTCCATGCCCAATGGATGCTTTAGGCCACTGATCTCATGTTTAGCAGGCAAACATCCCAGCTAGGTCGCCAAAAATGTTAACCTTTTTTCCCTCTGTCCAGAGCCAAACAGTTAACCTGATATTTTCCTTGGAAATCCCTTTGAAAAGGTCCCTATAAATCAAAGTGCCAAAATTCCCAGAAGCCTTGCCTAAAAAACCTTACCATTATAAAGAGCTCAAAAAAATAGGCAGGTTTGCTTTTTAGAGCATCTTGAAATTCAACCAAATGAGGAAGTTATGCATGGTCAAAGTTGTAGTCAACAGACAGTTCAAATGGGCATTTTGGCGGGCTCTCAAAAAACATTCCATCAGCCTTTTGAAAATGATCACCGCAGATTGCGACATGTGTCAGCAGCAGAGAATAGTTTCCTAAAAAGTTTCAATGTTGCTGCGGAGGGCACCACGTGTCGGCTTCCGCCACAGTTTCTTTGCAGTTTTTTTAAGTTTCTAACTCGCAGTTTCTTTTAGTTTCTGAGAGTGGCGTGGATGGCACCACGTGGAGCCACCCGAGGGACACATAAAAGGTAACTCAAGAGCCCCACAGATGGATATAGGTGGCAGCCTCTACTATGTTTCTAAAAGTTTCTTGGCTTCCGCCCATGTTTCATGAGCTCCCTTTTGTAAAGTTTCTCAGAGTCCCGCGGAGACCGATGCGTGTCGCTTTCCGCTGAAGACCCTTTAATGTTTCTAAGGTGGGGCAGAATGCTCCTCCACGTGTCCCTTGTGGTTTCCACAGAAGCTGACATGTGTCAGCTTCCGCATACGTTTCTTTTGTTTCAGTGCAAAAGCCAAGAGAGGAGGTGGGCCCCTACTATGTTTCTCAAAATGAAGCAGAGGATGCCACGTGTCGATTTCTGCATGAGTCTTAAGTGGGTCGTTGAAAAGTTTCTGTCTTGTTTCTCTCTGCACGGATGGTGACAAGTGGCAGGTTTCGCCGAAGTTTCAAAGGGCCCCTTTATATGTTCTAAGTGAAGCGGAGGGCGCCAAGTGTCAATGGCACAGGGTCTCATATGTTTCCCAAAAGATAAGCAGACAGTGACAAGTGTTGCTACCCGTTGCAGTTTCAAGAGTCCTTATTGATGTTTCAAGAATGAAGTGGAGGATGCCACGTGTTGACTTCCGCGTAGGTTTCAAGTAGTGTTTCTATGTATCTTAGGAGAAGCGCGGAAGGTGCCATGTGTCATCATCCACATATGTTTCCATAAAGGGCCCCTAACTTCTCAAGAATGCCGCGGAAGCTGACAAGTGTCGGCCTCCCTAGTAGTTTCTATTTGTTTCAAAGCTTGGCGCAGGCAAGGTGGGTCCCAGTGAAGAGCTCTGTTGCTGCGGATGATGCCGCAGGTTGCGACACGTGTCATGAGCGGGGGCAACTTCAAACTTTTGATACAGTTTTTACAAGGCAACGCGAAACTTGCCACGTGTCGGCCTTCACGTAAGTTTCCGGTAGGGGCTTCTCAGGGGGGAAGTGATACAAGACGGACCCCGCAAGAAAATGAAATACAACTAAGGGTGATTTTTCGGGTCCGCAACTTGTATGTTCACATAGACAATAGCAAGGGAGATGCTGATACACATACAACCCGGACCCGACAGCATGGTTCAACAGTTTCATAATGATTCTTCGGGTCCACAGCTTGCATTTAGGGTTGTATATGCCAAGACACAGCTAAAGATACAGAAGCGATATACACACAAATGCAGAAGTGATACACAGGCAGTTGACCAAAACTTTGACCGCCTGTATCTCCTCTGTTTTAGCAGATTTTCACATGCTGTAAGAGGCAAAGTTGCATGTTTTCATCCCCTCTTTCATTTGGCGGGCTTTTCAGGAGGTTTTGTGACACTTTTTCAATAGATGGAGATTTTTGGGGGCATTCATTACAGCAGATATAGCAAGCAGCTGTCAGCATTCAATGCTAGGTTATCATCCACCATTTTGAGGATCAGATCGATGATGCGGCTGTTTGCATTGAAGACCCAGAATATCTCCCACCTGCCCCTATTCCTGATCTTTTGCGCCATTACTCTTGGCAGGTGGATGTCTCTTCAGGAAGATATTTCTGATTGCAGCCCCCAGCGTGGATTTTTGTAACCGACCTAGGTCAGTTTTTGTATTGCTATATAAGCTGAGGCTTATGATGTAATAAGGGTTGGAAATTTTCTGAAAACATTCTATTCTCCCTATTTCCAAATAGAACTTTTCATACTGTAACTTTGCCTCTCTTTAGATATATGAAAGCTATCATGCCTTTTGCTGATTTTTCTATCTCTGTGTAAATCTGCATATGGTTGTCTGTGAATATTTCTTGTTCCTCTCAATCATTTTGCTCCTTACCTCTATTAGAATCATCTATTCTGTGTATATTTGCTTGCTGTATCTGATTATATTGTGCATGCTTCATCTTTGCAAAGGTTCTTTAGAACTGTCTGGTGCATCACCCTTTCATGCTTTTAAGTATTATTACTTTATCTTTCATTGTAGCACATTTCTTCCCCTTTTCACCCCAAAATACAGTAGTTTTAGGTGATAACTAGACAAGGAAGCTGGCCTTCTCTGGAGGTTTGATCTCATTTAGCAAAGTCCCACACTTAGAGATCAATCCCATTGTGTCATTGGAATGCTTGGAATCCCATTCAAGCAGGGTGCAATTTCATGTGACAACACTATGGATTGGATCAATTTTCTCATGGATGGGCTCTTGATCATATATAATATCTTGATCATAGAGGAGATGTTGGTTACAGATAGGTTGATCATATTATGGAATGGAATTAGGAATGAAATTAGATAGGGTGTTTAGATCTTAATTACAATGAGGGGTTGATGTTTCCACATGCTTAGGACTAGACTCTTGACATAGCTCTTGGGTTTGGATGAAAGTGGAAGTTTCTTGGATTGTAGTAATAGCCTCTTTATGTTCATCAACATGGCTATATGATGGATCTTGACTTGTACTTATGGTAAGGGTATCTTCAAGAGGCTTTATGGGTTGTGGACTATATGATGGGTTTGGAGGAATAGGCACATTGTTTGAAGGTTCTTGGATAGGTTCAAGGATACGAATTTGATTACATGGTGGTGGTTGATTCCTTGCTAATAGCCATTGGATCACATCCTTCATAAGTATATGGGTGGATGGACAATATAATGGGTCAACAATAAGGGTGGAAGGTGTTGGATTATGATTAGGATTAGTTGGAGGGATAATGGGATTGGATGGATTAGGATTAGGATTGGGATTATCTAGCTCAATCATACCACAATTTATGAGGTTTTTGATCAATCTCTTAAGTGTATAACAATTGAATGTCATATGGCCCCTAACCCTATGGTATGTACAATAATCATTTTCATTATAACAATAGGGTTTAATGTGGTTTTCTCCAAAGGGTTTTATCGGTGGTAGCTCAATCAAATTTTCTTGGACCAATTCTTCTAAAAGTATTTCAGCCTCATCTTTTGGTGGAGGATTGGAGGAACATGATGGTGAAGGAAATGAAGGAGTTGATGGATTAGAAGGTTTATGGACCAATGGGTTGGGATTACATGGTGGTGTTCGGATAGGACTAGTAGGATCTTGGATAAGCATTTGATTGGATGATGATGGAAGATACCTCTGATCGATAAATTTGCATGCAAAGAATAAATGAAAGCAAGTGAAAATCAAATAAAAATTTACCTTCCCTTGAATACAAATCCAACCTCATTGATTTAGCATATTTAGATTGCACCCAAACTCCAATGGATTGCTCCTTGCTATGTTGATATGTGGATTTCTCAATTAAACAACAGAACCTTACAATATGAGGATAGTAGATAAAAGGATAGAGAATGATTTTAGTAGCATGATGTTGTATGAAGATGAGAGATCCCCAAAGGTTGAGAAGGATGTTCAATTTATAGATTTCCAAAAGTGAAGATTAATGGTGGAGAGTGATCAGAGAGATTAATGGCTAGAAATGGTTGAGAGGATGTGAGCAAATGAGAGAGTGACAAGTGTCCTTGTCCTCTCATAAATCGAGGGAGATAACATAATTGGTTGATGACTTAACTGAGTTGATTGCTTAGTTAAATCAATTGATTGACTACTCAACTAAATTGATTGACTTGTTAACTGATTTGATTGATTAACTCATTTTATTGATTAGTTAACTAAATTGATTGAGAGTGAATTGTGGTGAGAGGGAATAATAAGGAAATAAAATAAAATAATTATTTAATTTCATGTGCACATGGATAATATTGGAAAATAAATAAAATATTAATTTTATTTATTTGTGGTGGAGAAAATAGAAATTAATTTGTTTATTTAATTAATTTTAGAAGAAATGAAGGATTAATTAAATAATTGTAAATTTATTTAATTAATGCTAGGAAATTGATTAATTAAATAATTAATAATTATTTAATTAATGCGGAAGAATAATGTCATGATTGATTTTCATAACAATGGATGAAATTAATCAAATAATAAAGAATTATTTAATTAATGTGAAGTATGGCCAATGAATGTTTGATATGGGAATGGGACAATTTTAGGTGTCTACAATACCCATAGGATGCATAAGCTAGAGTGGTATTTCCCTTGTCAAAGGTAGCATGAGGACTTAAGAATACTTGATCTTGGTACAAAGGGTAACTTGGAGTTGCATGTTCTTGTTGTGAAGGAACTTGAGATAAATGTTGTTGGATATAAATAGTGGGATGATTTGGGGTATGGATTGATATGTATATTGGTTGATATTAGAAGAAGTGGGATAGGTTGAGGTAGGATTATCTTGATATGTGATTGGACTAGGTTGGTATGAAGTTGATGAGGATGGCATATGGGATTGTGGTTGTATTTTTTGAAAGGATAAAGGTTGTGGTTGTGTTTGAGATTGTTGTATGTTTTGGAGTTGTTGAAGAAGGGCTTATTTTTGTTGTTGTTGAAGGATGATTTGTTGAAGTTGTGAGATAGTGGGATTTGGAATGTGTGAAGATGAAGCATGGTTACGAATTTGGACTTGTCAGGTTTTTGTTAGGGTGGATGTTGGATAAGTTTCGGGTATGGATAAGTTGGATTGGTTGTTGATGGGAGGTAGGGATGATGATGTAGGAGTGACTAGATACTTTCCATATAATCTTTTGAGTTCGTCAAACCATTTGTGGAAGCCATAAGGATCTTCAAGTGCCATATGGATGATTAGGGTAAAATGGATTGGATTAGATGAAAGAGATGATTGGGATAAGATAATTAGATGGGCATTTATGGTTAGGACGGATGTTAGATTTGGTTTGAAGATTGAATTTTTTGGATTTTTGGATTTTGACAAGAAAAATAAACACAAAAAGACAATGACAAACTTGACTTAACAAGGAAATTGGTGTGAATTGCTTCATGGATAAAGTGGCTTTTATTGGTATTCTACAAGGAGAACATGCCAAGCACATGAAAAATCCTCGAATTATTCAAGTAGGAGTGTCATATCCCATGGACTCACTTAGGTATGACTTCAATCTCCACTATTAGATAATGGTGATTTCCATCCCCTTGATACAATTTACCATTGCTTGGATAGATAGGGAATGCAAGGTCATGTACCACCTTACACCCCTTACCTTGGAGAATAAAGTCTTTCCCAAAGTTTATTCCATCTCAAACAACAAAGGTAATAGCGTGAGCTCTTCTCCCCCTACTGCAGTGATGCACTGCAAGGTATGATGGTTGAAAGGTCTTAACTAGACTTTTACGAGCTTCTAGGGGAGTCCTCTGAATATACAAGGTACTATGAGGCCCAAATCTATGAACACTATCATGTTGAAGGGATGTGGCATAAGTGGTTAAGCAAACACCACTTCACCTTGTGTCTAGAATCACCCAGGGCCCCAAGGTTGTCCCAATGACTATGTAGCTAGATTGAGGTACATTTTTCACTCTCTCCATTTGATATACCCTACCAGAACACGTGGTTGAGGTCATCCCTAGGGGTGATGAAATCTCCTAGTAGGCCTCCTAAAGGAAAGAAAAACTATTCACTTTTGATCCCCAGGTTTGCACGAAGCACAAGGGGAGAGCATAAGTGAGATAATATTCCTAGGATTGAACAAATAAACACAAGGATCTAATGAAGGGGCTTTTGATCTCCAAGGTCACCAAAAGGTGCGAGGAGAGAGCATACACCATTTTAAAAATCTGAAGACAAAGCAAAAAATGTTCAATTACTATCCCCCTAGATTAAACTAAATTCCTAGATTAGTGATAAAAAGATTTCTTTGACATGCGAATCTACAACAACTTGTTAGTAGTTTCAATGATTTGGTCTTTGGCAAGCGAAAGCTACAAAAAAAAGTATGTTAGATTGAAAAAGATAATCTTGGGCAAATGATTTTTGTGCAAAAAAATGTATTATAAATGATAATGAAACCCATGTAAAATCAGAAAATAATGTTATAATGCAGCCATAAAAAGATATGTTCATCACAAGATTGCAATTTCAGATACATTTTTTACATAGTCGACATAGATCTGATTATTTTGAAACTTTTTTGACCTCAAAAATAAAAATAAAAAGAAGAGAGCCCTACTAATTTTCTGAGACCTTTCTAGAAATGGAGAAGTAAATGCAGTGTATTCGGGTCTTAACTTAACATTATCATTCTAAGTCCTTCAGTATATCACCCTCATGTGAGGAGTCTCATCCTTCATAGAAGCATTCATTTTCTTATGTGGGTTTGATGGCTTCATTGCGGATTATAGATTTCATAAGATCAGTAATGACCTCCCCATATTTCCAACTTACTAAGTCATCAACTTTAGTACCTAAGTTAACAGGGGTATCATCTAGGTAGTTCCCTTGTCTATAGATATGTCACAATTCCACCTTCTCTAAGGTTTCCAACCGTTGCTTGTTTAATTCTATTAGATCTTATAGGGACCAGCTAGGATTAGCTTTAGAATGAAGCATGTTGATAATATTTTTGGAATCCCCTTCAACCACCAGATTTTTTATACCATTGGTTATATCTATTTTTAATCCTTGATAAGCCGCATTGGCTTCAACAAAGTTACTCCTTTGAATCCCTAGATTCTCTGCATAAGCTCCTAATATCCTACCTTCACTGTCTTTTGAAAGACCACCCCCACCCACCTAACCTGGATTCCCTTTAGAAGCTCTATCAGAATTGAGTTTGATCCATCTAGGGTCAGGAGGGGCCCATTTAGTGTTCTTTCTATAGTTCTTATCTTTATAAGCTTGACCAAGTCTATCAAGTAACCCCCAGTTCTTAGCTATTTCACTTTCCATATTAGTGGGTTTTTGTTTAGTGGTGTTGAGTTCCATAGCTTTGACATTTTCAGTGATTCTAGAATCAATTAGTTCAGATGTAACCTTCTAATTTCTCTTCTCTTACTTGAAAACCCTATTGTTTCTTTCCCTCCAAATTCCCCATCCAACATGTAATAAGGACTGCTACCATAACTTCTTGATTAGGGGACATTTGAACGAAGAGGACCAGTTTTCTATTATTTCCTTGATTTTTCCTTACCAAACCCAAGAGAATGAATTTGCTCATAATTTTCTGCGTGACCTTCCACATAAAGTGACATTGGAACAACAAATGGTTAACATTCTCCTCATCCTTTTCGCAAAGCATACATCTGTTAGCCATTTGGAAGCCTCTTATTGGGAGGTTGTCAACTGTTAGTATCCTGTTGTGGTTGGCAATCCACCAGAAGAACTTGACCTTGGGGATAGATTACTATCCCATATCTGTCTCTAGTTATATCCCTCCATGTAAGACTTTTCCAAGCAATTATACTTAGACTTAACTGAGTAGTTTCCAAAGTTGTCTTCTTTGCACACCAATTAATCTTCCATAGATTTCCTATGAAATCTAATAAATCTTCTAAAGAAGTTTTAGAAAAGTATCAATAGTAGTACGAAATGGGTGCTGAAATTCAGACTGGGTAATTTTCCACACCTCTTTCCCATCTTTCATGTTCTAGTAGTTGCTGACATACCTTCCTAATTTATCCTACAAAATTAAATAAATTTGGTGATAGAGTAGATGGGGTGGTAATCTAAAGGTGGATAAGAAGGCTAGAGGTCTTCCCAGAACCCAACCTTGTTCCCCTTACCCACTTTCCATTGAAGACCCTCAGAAAGAGTGGATTTGGACTTAACAATATTGTTTCATATGGAGGATCCTATGGGAAGCATATGTGTATTCATGAGGGAAGGTCCTCCATTTCCATTCAAATATTTAGCCTTCATTATACTTGTCCAATCATTGTCAAAGGACATAAGCCTCCATCCCACTTTTGCTAACAAGGTTTTGTTGAGAGTGGAGATCTTCCTGACCCCTAGACCTCCCCTCTTTTTGGGGGTGCAAACAACATCCCATGCCACAAGAGACATTCTTTCCTTTTCCTTTGTTTCACTGCAGAGGAATCTTCTCTGTATTTATTCAATTTTATTAGTAATGAACTTGGGCAATTTAAAAAGACATAGCACATAGACCAGGGTACTCTGTAGAGAGGCTTGGAGAAGTTGAAGTTTCCCAGCATGATTAAGGAGAGATCCTTTCCACGCTGCTAGCTTTTTCTACATTTTTTTTAATTAGGATATTCCAATAGGATTTAGGAAGCTTCCCATAATTTAATAGCATTCCCAAGTAGGTCTCCAACATTTTTCTTATATTGTAATTTAGTACATTAACTATCTGTTTCTACAATTTAGGGAGGGTGTTGAAGAAGAAGGTACCACTTTTTTCCAAGTTGATTTGTTGCCTAGAAACCTAGGCAAAGTTGTTGAGGATGGTTTCCAATTCATTAGCTTCCCTCAAAGTATCTTTTCCTAATAGAATGGTGTCATCAACAAATTATTGGTGAGAGGACGTTTGTAGAGTAGAAGCAAGATTGAACCCATTCAACTTATGTTTCAAGACATGATCCTTTATGGTTCTTCTCAGAACTTCCACCATAATGATAAATAGGTAGGGTGAGAGAGGGTCCCCTTGCTCGAGTCTTCTAGATAACTTAAAACACCCTTTGGGGGTACCATTTATCAACACTAAAAAAGTAGGATTACTATAGCAATCCTTCATCATACTTATGGTTTTCTCATTGAAGCCAAACCAGTTCAAAACATTTTCAAGAAATTTCCATGAGACCATATCATAAGCTTTTGAAATATCTAGCTTCAAGATCATGCTCTCTTTGTTACTTCTTACCATAGAGTGTATATTCTCAGTGATGGCATCTGTTATTTTTCTACCAAGGACAAATCTTTTTTGATTAAGGTGAATGACTTTGCTTAATAATGGTTGGATTCCTAGAACCAACATTTTAGAGAAAATTTTGTAGAGAGTATTACACAAGATGATGGGATTAAATTCACACATCTTGTTGGCTCCCACTCTCTTGGGTATAAGGACGATGAAGGTGTTATTGATTTCCTTCGTCACTTTCCCACAATGGAAAAATTCTTTGGTAGCAACAGTAATATCCTTCCCAATTATCTCCCAGTAGGCTTGAAAGAAAACCAGAAGGAAGCCATCAAGCCTTGAGGATTTGTAAGGATCTAGGGAGAAGACAACACCTTTCACTTCGTCCTCAGTGACCTTCTTTTCCAAAGTCATGTTGTCTTCTTGGGACAATGTGTTGGGAATAACTTCCATCAACTGAGACACCACCTTTCCCCATCCAGGGGCTGTGGAGAAGTTGTATTCAGAATATTTTCAAAGTAGTTAACTCCTTCAGTTTGTATTTGACTTTCTTCCTTTATAACATTGCCATTCTCAAGAATAATCTCAGAAATCTTGTTTCTTTTCCTGTGTTTCATGGCTGATTGGTGGAAGAATTTGGTGTTTTTGTTGCCTTCTTTAAGCCACTAAATTCTGGATCTTTGTTTCCAGTAAATTTCTTCTTTCTCCACTATATTGTGTAGCTTACTTAAGAGAGTGTTTTCAAGAGCACTGGATTCCCTGGTGATGATTCCTACATCTATTTCCCCCTGGATCTTTAGAAATTGAGTCTTAATCTCCTGCTTTTGAATGAAGATATTACCAAAAGAATTCTTATTCTAGCTTTTGAGTTTCTGTTTCACTAGCTTAAGTTTTGGACAACCTTGTACATATCGAAGCCATTTATTCTTTGATTCCACCACTTAGAAATTAACTGTTCCAGGTTTAGATGATGGGTCCACATGGCCTCAAATTTGAAGGGATAGATGGCTTTTTGAGATTCCAGCTTCCAATTGAAGATGAGAGGAGTGTGATCGGACCCAAATTTTAGAAGGTTATTAAGTTTACAATCCTTAATGATATTCCATTTGACCAAAACCAGGAATCTATCCAATTTCACTTAGATAAGGTTACTTCCTTCTCTCTTGTTGGACCAAGTGTAGTTGAAACCTTCCAACTCTACGTCCACCAAACCTCCTTGATGAAGGAAGTTATCTAAGTCCATCATGCTGTTAGAGAAATCAATCATCCCCAATTTATCTAATGGAAACAAAGGAGAATTAAATTCTCCTGCTATCATCCAGTTGGTACCTTCCCAAGGTCTCCTAAAGGATAGGAGATCCATCCAACACTTCCTCCTCTAAACAATATTATTGGGGGCATATATTAGTAAGGACCCAATCAGTGTTGTTGATACTATTAAAAATCATGTTAATAAATTTTTTGTTACTGCTTACCAGTTCTCCTTTTAGCACTTGGGGCTTCCACATTGTGGCTAAGCCCCCCAAAGCTCCCTCTACCTTTTCCACTTTAAAGCTCACAAAAGGCCATATATTTTTACTTATTCTTTCAAATTCATCTTCATTTATCTTGGTTTCTTGAAGAAGGATAATATCCGGTCTCATTTCTTTGATGAAGTTTTTCAGCAGGTGATTCTTATGGGAGATGTTGAGCCCCCTTACATTCCATGAGATAATAATCATTTCTTGATTCTTCTAGAGCTTACTAGCTCAAAAGTCTTATGTTTAGCATTGGTTAGGTCTATGACTGTCTCCCTCCACCTAGTCTCTCATAGGGATTTCTTTCCTGGTTTTGTATCTCTGCTAGCATCTATTGTGCACTTGTTCCCTTTTTCCAAGGGAGGAGAGCTACTCTCTCTTATCTGTGAAGATGGCGTTCTTGGACTGATTATCCCCTTTCCCTGACTCATAGTCTCCTCATTTTTACCAACTTCTAGGAAGCAACGGGGAGAGACTAAATCCTCCTGCATCTCCAAAAAACTTTGGGTGTCGATACTATCTTCCTCCATCATTGGCTTAGCAGTAGCGAGGCTACCCACCTCATGATGACTAACCAAGGCCATAATAACTTCCTGCAATAAGTGTTCATTCCAAGTGGGATTAACAAGAAGAGGCTTCTAGTCTAGAGCTAGTTCATTCGAGAGCTCTTGATTTTCCATCTTTCCTTTGTCTTTTTGAGCTGGTCCTTGAGTGAGTTTCTAGCAAGCATTGATAAGATGTCTAGTATTGCCATAGTTTTGATAGAAGAGGGCTACATTCTCATAGATGATCTCTTGTATCCATTCCCCAAACTTGGAGTAAAGGATGATGGACATGGGGAGCACTTTATGAGTTTCAATAGAGACACAAAGCCTAGGAAAAACAAACTTGATTATGTTTTTAGTAACATTGTCCAGTGCTAGGAAGTGACCAAAGGAATTAGCTATAGCAGAAAATATTTCATCATCCCAGAACTCCAAAGGTAGTCCTGGAAGCCTTACCCATGTTGAACCTGAAGTTGATAGGGCTACCTCTCTAGATTTAGGCCTGGATGCCATTTGCAGAGGGTCAGACTTTGTTTCCCAAAAAACCATGAACCTTGAGTTAAAATACCCAAGCAGTCCTCAACTAATGAGAAGGAGAAACTAAAAAGGCCTTTGGGCAGCACATATATAGATATATTTCCCTTAATGGTCCACTTTCTTAAAACCCATTTTCTTATCATCTCAATATTCAGCCTTTTGCCAAATACCTTGCCAATACGAACATTCTCCATTTTGGCTAGAGCCCTGTCTAGAGTTAGGTTCTTGATCTTGAGGTAGACACCATCCTCTAAGCGAATAATGTCCACTCCATCATTAGTTTTAGGAGTCCAATGATTAGAAAAAAGAGATTTCCATGTAGGCAACCCGCTTGAGGGAAGCCCAAAAGAATGTTTATCCCTGGAAGAAACTTTTGAGGCAGAGGTCCCACTAGAGAACCTAGACTTACTATTCAAAATAAACAATAGTTCAGATGTAGGGGACGTACATACCTCTATCGTCACTACTCCTGGGGTGCCAGTGATTCTTTGTGCTATTCCTGCACCAAGGTTTTCCTGCCCTTCCGTTGTTGCTCCCATAATAGTGTTTTGTTTCTAGTTCATATTTTTTTTCAGTTGCAGAACATAAAACCTTGTAGTGAGATATGTTACATCTTATGTTACTATACTTACATGATTATCAAATGATGGCTCCATATTTACATCTTAATTATCATGCTTGTGCTTACATGCCACATGCATATGTTTATCATGCAAGTACATGTTATGACACTTATCTATGATTACATGATTCTATTTAGCACTCTGGCTATTGTCCTAAACATTGGGGGCAACCATGTAAGCACTTTGGTTATTGTCTTCAACATTGGGGGAAACATTGTGAGCACCTTGTTTCCCCTTCTCACATGTACTTTCATGCTTATATCTTACTATTTTATGGTTGTCACACAATGTTACTTATGGTATTTTTTACATGATTATTTTAGTTTTACAAGTTCATATATTTTTCTCCTCTCCTCTAACTACTTGAACCCTTTTTATGTAACCACTTGGAGGGGCACAATATAACACTAATGTTCCTTTGATCATAGTCATTACAATGACTACATCATGGATTATGATGGCTCCTACACAACCTAATTTTTATCATCATTTTTGAGAAAGCTCCTTCATAGCCCCATATGGCTTTTATTTTATTGTAGTTTCTTGTGTAGCCATATCCATTGTAGGCTCATGTGCAACCATCTCCCTTTTTTCACTTTTCCTTTTTGTTTAGTGGCATTGTCAAGTATTTGTTGCACATTCCTATTTTAGATTTGTTTTAATGTTGCTCATTACGATTTTTGCTTGTAGGTTTTAGGATGGATGGTTCATTACAAGGAGCATGAATGGAATTGTCATCCATATACATATCCTTTATATGAGTGATTGTTATTTACTTTCATTGTGACTACTTGTTTTACTTTGACATGCATATTCATAGTAGTTCACATGCAAGTCAAAGTGGGGGTAAAATGAAATAGTGAAAAATGCATACCTTGCACATTTTCCCCTTGTTTTGGATTCACTTTGACCCATTTGTTTCACATGTAATGACTAGTGTACAAGTCTCATGTTTCTATGCAAAGGTTGGCAATTAACTAGAGCCTTGACTAAACTTGGCTTGATTCATCCTAAGGATTTGGATTTGATTCGCAATCTTTCCATTTCTTAACTTGGGTCAAATCTATAGTCATAAATTTGAAACTAGTTCAAATCCATAGTTGGATATTAGATCCCTAAATTTTTTAATTTAAATTCATTTATGGGCCTACATTGACTCCCTTCCTACTAGCTATTACTTTCAATTTTGAGCATGAAAGGGGCGATTTGCACACAATGGGTGTTGTATAAAAGGGCAAACTTTAATTCACTTTTAGCATCCAAGATCCATCAAGCTTCTCTGGTTCCAATAATTGCATTATCACTTAGAGCAAGTCATAACCCATCATTACATCATCAACTAGCATCAACATCACTTAGACAAACTAGGCATACTAAATGGTTTCTTGGCATGTCTTCAATTCTCATTCAAACTATTAAATTGACTCAAGCGATTTGATTAAGGAGAATAACCCTTGCATAGTAAACTCCAACAATATATGTAGACACCATTAGTGTTATAAACATATATTTAGATACTCGAGGTAAATAAGGTTTGGAAGGTCAACAATTTGTAGACAATTTCCTCAAATCTAGGGTTAAGTCCACAAACATGGACATCAAATTTGTAGTAACATAATTGAATCAAAATAGTGAACAAATCATCCTACAGTCGGTTAGAGTAGCATAGTCCTAGATATGATCTGATAGTATCATGTTGGATCATTGAACACATTCTACAATGAAAATTCTACAAGCCACATATAAATCTTAGTTCATATCCCTACATTACCATTGCCAAAAACATACTTGTGTTTAAATTCTTATCTCAACTTATATATCTAAGATTACTTGGTATGATTGTTTGATTTGTTGCTTCATCCCTATATATTTTATGTGAGGGTGATCTTATATTCATAAGAGAATCAATGTGACTAATAATATAAGCAATCCACCATATGCCTTTGAACAATCTATTATTTTATTTTTACAATTGTTTTATCCTTTGATTGTTGACCTTTTAGCAAATTCTAGCAAGACAATCTAAAAGAAACTATTAAGATTGAAATGGTTGTTTGTTCAATCATGGCAAGAGATAGTCTAGGTAGAAACTTGGTTCAATAAGAAAGTTTCAATTTATCACAGGGGAAGTGCCATACGTGGGTATGTTGAGATTGGATCCCAAACCAAATTCATAAAACGTCATGACATGATATTTCTTAATTGATCTACCAAGGAGCTTCTGGAAATTGTGTTTAGTCAATAATACACATCTATTCTAAACATTTACTTATATAACACGTTTAAAGACCAGTTCTTTAACTCACTCACTATAGATGGCTCCACAAAAATTCAAATCTTAAGATTTAAAAATGTGTGAATATGACGTAGGGATATAATAAGACCAAAACAATTAGGATTTTTTAAATGGAAAAACATGAGAATGGCTGCATTACAAAAAAACAAAAATAACGATATCTACCTACTACGATTTCGTTGTGCCAAAGATCGAGAAAGCGCATGTGTTCACATGTGGCTGTATGCACATGCACGTGTGCCACAATGGGAAATCGTTCCTAATAATAATTATTCACAATTTATTGCAAATAATAATATGTATGTGTAATGGAAAAATTGTATGTTCATGTTTATCTAGAAGGATTAGGTTATTGTTATGGATTGACTAATGTGTAAAATGATATATTTTGTGTAGAAGTTTGCAAATAACTTTATTTTAGTCAATCTTTAACATTATTTATCTTTAGGATTAGGATTTGACTTTACATTTCCACTCAGTTGAAATTTGCAAGCATGGAATTGACCCAATTCATTTTTGTGGGCGCAAATCTAAACTTTGATAATTTAAATAGGATTTTTTTTTTTAATTTGAGTCCATATTTCCCTCCTTTACTAGCTATTATGAGCTCACTAAAGTGTGACTTATTTCAAATTGCATGATGGGGTAATGTATTTAAGGATTAATTGTAATTCATTTGGATCATCTAGGATTATCGTGAGGGCATCCATATGACAACATCATAGTATCACAAAGCATTCTAATTGCATGATCATCCTGGGCATAGTACATGCTTACATGTTGTCTTCAATTATGGTTCCAAAGCTGTTGAATCAGTTTACCTAATGGCTTGATTGAGGAGAACATGCCCTTTGCTTAGCAAGTTCTTAAATGATGTTTGTAGACATCACCCTAGTTTAGACATAAGTACAACAAGACAAGGCGAGCAAATAGCAATTATCAAATTTTAGTTAATTCACTTTCATGGCTCCAAGTTCAATTCTTTGCACCAATTCACTTTTCCAAGCACAAAGATTAATTCTACATGCACAGATCTAAACAAGAGAAAAACATAATCAATTTACATATTTTGAGACATTTATCTAGAGAAGGTCATCATTTTCAGCACATTGATGAATCCAGTCCTACCATCTTTAGTATCATCATAAAAAGCTCAAGCTAATCATCATAGTTAATTTATTTAAATTTTACAATTTGATTTAGCATTTAATATTCTAAGACATTTGCTCTAAAGTCCTAGTGCAAATTAATTGTTGTATTTATACTAGGTTAATTGTAGTGAAATCATTTACACATGTTGTGCTTTAATAAATATCTTTAGTTTACATATATGTGATGTTAGATCACTAGCTATCTATGCGTGATTCCATTTTTATTATGTTATGATAGGTTATTCCGTGTTTATTTTATTGGAAAAAGGGAGAGAGAAGAAGGTAGTGTTGTAGCTATGTAGCTTTAAAATGCTTTCAAATTTAAAGTTATTAGCATGTGTAAATCTAAAAATTACTTTCAATTTAGATGTTATAGTATTTCTCCAATTTAAACAATGTAGTAGAAGAAAATAGCTTGCAAGAATAAGACAAGTATTTGCATGGAGAAACCCTTTCAGGAAAAAACTCCACACCAAAGGTGTTTATGCTTGTATTAAATCTCTTGTGAAATATTACATTCAATACTAAAATTCCTCTGATCCTTGATGCACTTCTGAAACTTCAATCTTCAAACCTATGAAATTTATTATGCTGCAATTCTTGTAATGTTTTTTCCTACAACTTCAAAGCTTCTATATAGAAAGCTTCAAAACTTGCTCTTTGGAAAATACATTGTGCTTTTTTATTTAATTACAACTTCAAAGCTTTTTAATTCAAAAGATTGAAACTCAAATTACAATAAATTGTAATTGATAACATGAGACAAGTCATGCAAAACCCAAGTGCTCTAAATAGAGAACTCTAAAGTCAAACTGTACCAAGCACCCTGTTAACTACTAGTCCTTATTGTGGGCGCCCAAGTTTGCCCACTCAAACTTAGTCAACATAAATTACATTTCCAAATAAAAACAACAACTGAAAGTCTCAAGATTGGGCGCCCAAGTTGGCCCAATCTATTTCAATCGACTGAAGTGATCAACTCACACCAATTCTCATGCAACAACCTGCATGATTGATGTCCCCAATATTATTCTGATTTAACATGTTCTATACATGCAAGTGACATGTAAACACCTATAGCATAATGCAAGAGATACCCATTAACTGAATCTGGTTGATGGAGTGTTCTGCAAATTTTTTGAGTTGGAGTGTTCTGTAAGCAAGCTCATAAAAATGACATGCAACTCCATATAACTTACATGCAACAACATCCAAGCACATGTGCAATTCCATAGAAGAAACATGCAACAACATGCAATCACATGCAAGTGACATGCAACAACATGAAAGCACATGCAAGTGACATGCGACAACATGCAAGCACATGCAAGTGACATGGAACAACATGCAAGCACATGCAAGCCCATAGAAGCAACATGCAACAATATGCAAGCACATGCAAGTCCATAGAAGCAACATGCAACAACATGCAAGTGACATGCAAAAACATGCAAGTCCATGCAAACTTTTATGATCTCATGCAAATAATATTCCAATATCATGCATCTCTAACACTTTAGTTAACTCCAACATTTATCCATGCAAAGTATATCAACAATATCCACTCATGTACATAAAAAAACAAACTCCAAGTCTAAATATAAGACACCTCCAAAAGTGGGCACCCAAGTTAACTCCCACTCACTAGGAGTTCTCAAACTCTCAAAATAGACTTCAAATAGTTGTCAACAAGTCTTCATGGACCCCACTCCAAAAGTGGATGCCCAAGTTTGACCCTACCATTTGAGTTAATTACAATAAGCCAAGTGTTATAATTCAATATAAATTTATCTCTCAAAGTCCTAATGTGTTAGGGAACACATTCCAAGAACTTTAGAGACACATGAATTTGTTAGGATTGCAAGTTAATGGCAACTTATCCCAACATATTCTTATCTATACCGTTGCATATGCCTAAGGTGATGTACAATAATATTTTATTGCTTTGTTCTATTAGTGGCTATATCTTTGAGTGCCTTAGAGAGTCATCCATACCATTATATTGTGTTATTTCTTTTGATGCTCTTCCCTCCTCCCATGATGTTTTACCTTTGATTACTCTTTCTACATGTCATTATGATTCTATTTCTATATCATTTTCCCCTGACATTCATATATTGCGTATGCATCCCTATGTCCTACCTTTCATGGTGAGCCATCTCCTCCTATAACTATACCTAATTTTTATGCCCCAACCACTCCACAAAGTTATCATACACTTAGACATATATATCAGTAGATGACTAGGGGCTAGAATGTTAAATCTCATGGACCAATTTTTCCATCCATAGATCCAATTTTACCACCTCCTCCTAAGTTGACTCATAAAGGACATGATTTAATTGATCAAATTAAGGATTCCATAGTTAACATATCTCTTTGGGATTTAATGCATTCATTAGAGAGATATAGAAATGCTTTAAATCAAGCCTTAGCTAAAACCATTGTTCCATTTGATTTTTTGATTAAAGGGGTAAAATGGGTTTTGACGGGACCATGAAACTCGAAAAGGTTTTTAAGGGACCTGAAACACTTTACAACTAGACACTATCAATCAAAATAAACATAGCCAAACGACATCAAAGAGAAATCCCTTTGTGAACCCACACCAATAGGTTTTGATAGGACCCTGGAACCTAATACAAATCACCATACATCAGCATACCCAATGATGACCCACTCAGAAATAATAGCAACACTACAACCAGGAACACAGATAATGAGAAGGCTCACTATCACCAACCACAAAGCAGGTTTTGAAGGGACCCGAAACCCTATACATACAACTGATGTCTAACAGAATTAACAGAGCCAAACAACAACATAAAGAATTCCAACAACGATCTCGCATCAATAGGTTTTGATAGGACCTTGGAACCTTAAGCAAACACCCGAACAATAACATACCTGTTGCTGACCCGCAAAGAAATAGCAACCACGCTACACCCAGGAGAAAAGTTAATGAGATAGCTTCTGAAGTCGTCTCCATCTTCATCAAAATGAACTTATAGCCAAAACCTAGCCTCCATTTTACAAATGAATGCTCTATTTTTCCAAAACACCATAGGCCACACAAACTCCAGGGTTTGGAGAACCACTTGGCCATAGCCCATCTTTCAAGGAAACCCATTTCCTTCTGGCCTAGGATTTGAAAAAATATCAGGTTTGGAACCAAGAAACTAACCCAACAAAGTGATGACTTCACCACATGACAACCAAGCCTTCTCCAGCCTCAAGATCTATCAAACAATAAAGGCATCTTCATCACAAGAAACCTATTCATCCAGCACTCAGTAGGGTTGAACAAACAACCATCATACCTACTCCCCATCACACCTCTCTACTTCTCCTCACACAACATATAATAAAAGGGCTTCCATTTTCTTCTAGCCCACAATCTAAAAAATTAATACGATGTTTGTTCCCAAACAGGGAAAACCCCCTCTTGAAGACAACCTTCTCAACAATAGTATTAGGGATCTAAATCATCCCACCCAGATTCTTACCCAAAGAGAGATAAGAGACAGACCTAGCTATGTCCAGATCCTAGATATTATGGCACTGGGGAACAGCCAAAAACCCCAACCCTAAAACCCCACCACCATCATCTGTCTATTCTGCAGCACAGGCACTCGCAACTGACACCTTATCAGTTGCAATTGACACCAAGCACACACTCGCCTTGGTAGACATCTTGAAACGTGTCTCTAAAATTTTTGTTGTGCAGAGAACACCTCTACAGCCACTAAGGCCCCAGATGGAGGAAGGACCTGGATGCACAGAGCATAAGGCATCTACCCTGATAGAGACCTATCATCCTCAACACACCTCCATAAACCCACTTCCCTATCCTCATCCACATCGCACTCTCCATCCTCCTCTATGATGGGAATACCAGCGTTCCTGTTCCTGCTCTCGCTTTTGCTCATTGATTGTAATTTATTTGGAGATTCATTGTTCCATTTTATGTTACTCCTATAGAGGTAGTAATTATTCTTGATCCTATCTATTAGACTAACACTTAAGATTTCATTTGTGCCTTATGAGTTGCCTCCTCCCCATGTTATTCAAGAGCATTGATTGTTATATATTATGGTTATACATGGGGACTTTTGAATCAAAGGAGCTCTAGTTGATAATGGATTTGGCTTAAACATTTGTAGGAAAGACTTCTTGGATATAATCAAAATCAATTCTACTAATTTACTAAAATTTAAGGTCACTATTAAAGGGTTTGATAATGTGGTCTATGAATCTCTTGGTTTTGTTACTTTTCCCATTACTCTTGGACCTATTACACTTAATATTGTGTTTCACATGATGATTAGTTCTTTCATTTATAATATTCTTTTGGGATATCTTTGAATCCATGCCATGGGTGATGTACCTTCTACACTTCATAATCCATTGAAGGTTATTCATAATAATAAAAGGTGTGTAGCTACAACCAATGATGCTCCTTATTAATATTGTCAAGTGGTTGAAAAATAAATATTTGTTTCCTCCAAATTGATTGTTTGCACATACATTGTCATTGATAGCTTCCTCTCCTTCAGTTACACCTACTATTGAAATGGAGGATGATTGGGGTTCTCTTACTTTTATACCTTCTTGCACTAAAGAACATAAAGTCAATGATACATATTATAACATTCCTCCTTTATATATGGATCATGATATATCTGGTCACCCATCTTCATCTTTTCATGATAATATTACTATAGATGAGGGTCTTCTTATTCATTGATCCAAGTCTAGTTATGATACTAATTATGATTTACCTTCTTAGTTTAGTATCATAAAGGATTTTATATTCTATAGAAAATTGGGTATGTTGGAAAAGGTAAAAAATTTAAATGTAATGCCTATTAATTACTCGCTAAAACCCAACTAAATGTTTTTGAAGGCAAACATCTAACAAGAAGGCGCACCTTGGCCAACAAGTGTCATCACTATGTGTGAATGCCACCTACTCATGGCCAACATGAAGAAGAAAGTCATGAAGGTGAATAGGTGACACAATTAAAAAATATGAAGAGAAGCAAGTCTTGAAAGATGATGTAGTGAAGTGATGGGTTCAACAAGGGATTGCAGGTGGCATGCATCTCCATGCAACATACTCAACCTATTGTGGATAATTGGTTCACCTCATCACCCAAGTGACACAAGTTCATTTGGGTCTGATTAGGGTTAGGTTTTGATTTTAAATGCCTAACTACATTAGGATTAAATACCCTTTAGTGAAGTTTGGAAAATCAATGGAGTGTTATTTCTCTTTTAAAATTTATTAATTAAAAAATTCAATGATGAAGAAAGGCTTCAAAAATATGTCATTTATTATATAATATAATAATATAGTCTCAAAAAATATATTGAATATAAAATATTAATCTTACTATATATATAGTCGTAATGGTGAAATTTACATTGTTGGCAACTTGGAAAACATCATAAAGAGAGACACTGCTAATATGATGAAGAGTGTTCATGCATGATATTTGAAGATGTTGTCATTGATGGAAACAAGAAAAGGAACAAGATTGGAATAGTGTTTTTGGTCTGGAGAAGAAGACTTAGCCATTTTGGCTAAGTGTTGGCAATATACTGAAGTAGTGACAAGGAGACAGTGTTTGAGCTGGTATTGGTTTGCAGTAGAAGATCATATCATGTGGTTCAAGTATGTTGTTCACAATTCTCAAATGATCATTTGTCCAAGATTTTAGTTCTTGATGAGTACCAGAAGCCTATCTTCAAAAGTCTAAGTCTAGTAGTGCAGAGAACAGAGGAAATTAGAACAAAACACTTAACTGAATTGGTCCGCATTTCTCCACTGTTGCATATCTTGTTATGTGGTTTTGAGGTGTTGTAAACACATGTATGAAGTATCTATATCTAGAGTTGCAAGTTCTGATTTCCACCGAAGAGTTAGTTATGAATGTCTAAGTATCGCTACTTGATCTGGTGTAGTTTGATTGTGACAGGGCATGTGTTCTTGAGGTCCACATTCTACCGCAAAATAATATTTTGCTCTGCGGTTCTAGAGGTATGATTTATGATATGTGAAGAGTCTCTGATATGTATTTGAGTAAGTCTTGTGGTCCGCAGTGGAAGATGCAGTCTGACAGTTGAACTAAACCAATGCCAATCTATGGTTAAGGCTAACATGACAGTATGATGCGTGTGTGGTAAGTTTTGTTGTTTGGCATCTTATCCTAAGTGATTATATGGATGGAGCTGACATATGTGAATATGATTCAAGTGTTGTTTTTATCCGTTGTGTATTTTGGTTAATGATTTTGGGTCGACAAGTTACTTAAGGCATGACTACATGGTACACCTTATTAGGCTGACCTAATATGAAGCTTTTGATTGTTGCAGATATATATATGGGACTAAATTTAGTGTTTGAGATGTGTGATGTGAATGTGAATATGTGTGATATGTGAAGTGTAATGCAGGTGACAAGAGTAGAAGAGAGATCTTGCTTAATGTAAAAGCAACGCATTGAAATAGAGCAGTCAAGATGAAGAGCTTTGAGACAATGTTTTGAGCTTTATTGGAGCTGCAACCATGCATGTGTAGATGCAATCTAAGTAGTTTAACCTGACAGTGAGCTATTCCTCCTCCTTTCTTTCTCTAGGTAGTGAACCTATTTTGGTAGTGAGCCATTCTTGCAGTGAGCAATTATTTGGATAGTGAGCCCTAGGTAGTGAGCCCTAAGGTAGTGATCCTTCTTGTAATCATATATTGTTACTACATAATATATTGTGAACTAACACTCACCATTGTTTTTCCTAGTTTTGGGTTTTCCACGTAAAAATCATGGTGTTCATGTGTGATGGATTGTGGTTATTTCTTCTATGTTTAATTTGCTTTGTTATTACATGTGGTAAATGGATTACTAGTTTAATAAGTAAGAGGTTTAATAGAGTACTGATTCACCCCCCCTCTCAGTACTTTGGGTGTTCAACAATTGGCATCAAAGCCTGGTTCCTTGGAAGAAGTCTAACAACTTAAGGAAGATCTTAGAAATTCAACACATGGTAGGTAAAAAGCATCCTACTCCTCCTGAATAAATTGATTCAATTGAAACTAAAGAAGAATGCACACTTGTCAATGAATAAGAACTCAAGCTTGCCCTTGAAGAGCTTGAAAAGGTTGAATTGGAAAATAGGGATCTGAAAGATAATGTCAAGGAAGTAGATGAGTGCATCAGAAAATTGAGGGAACAAGTGAAGAAGTTAAAAGAAAAATATAAGGAGGTCAATGAACAATTGATATTTGCAAATGACACCTTAAATGATCTAAAAGTGGAAGTTGTAAAAAGAGCAAAAGCAGAAGAAGACCTAAATCAATTGGTGAAATGTAAAACTAAAGACTACACAAAACTTGAACAAGAAGTTGTGGATCTAAAAGTTGATCTGAAACATGCATGGATTTAGGAAAATAAATTTAGAGTGAGTACTGCCCAACTTGATAGAATACTTGCAAGTCAAACAAGTACTGATGACAAAGAAGGATTGGGATTTGAGAATGGTGAAAGCTCTAAAATTGGTCAAGAGAAAAACGCTGAGATCAAGAAGGACAAAGGCAAACAAATTCAAAATCAAAGGAACAGACATAGAAGACCACCGGTCAGACAACCAAATGCTCAAAGATACCCTTCTTTCAATGGTTTTTGTAATACATGCAATAAGTTTGGTCGTAAGGCTACTCAAGGTAGGAGTAGAGTGAATCAAAGTATTCCATCATTCTCTAGTTAGTGTTTCACTTGTAATAAAGTAGGTCACAAAGCTAATGATTGTATAAGTTAGATAAGGAATGGTTATAACAATATAAGGAATGCTTAGACCTTCAAAGGTTACTGCTTTATATGTAAGAGGTTTGGTCATAAAGCTAGTGAATGCAGAAGTCAGATAAGGAACAACTATAACAATGGAAGGAATGCACAATCTTTCAATGGGAATTGCTTTGCATGCAATAGATTTAGACACAAGGATGACCAATGCAGATCAAGGATGAATGAAAGGAACAATAGACAGAGAAATGTTGTATGTTTCAATTGCAATAGGCCTGGACATATTGCTAGGTTCTACAGAAGCAAGAACATAAAGAAGAACAATCAGGTAGAGAAGAAAGAACTGGTACAAAAGGCAGATTTGACAGAGATCAAGAAGGAGATGAATCAAAATTGGGTTAAGAGGGAAGTGCAGGAAGTCAAGGGTGAGTCTACACCAGACGCTGGTGCTGGTACTTCCTCTGGGAAGTAAATTAAGAGCTCTGGCTCAGGGGGAGCTTAATACAAAATCTTATTCCCCTAGCCAAAAGTGTGGTGCTGATATCCAACACGAAGGTATAATCTAGAAAATAAGAAAATAAAATTTTTGGAGAAGATTCTGGCAGAAAAGGATCTAATGCAGTGAATTGCAAAGCAATCTTGATCGACTGAGGATAATCTCCAGAAAGACAAGAAGCTGAGGTGTCTCATGGTGAAGAGAAGAGAGACACTGTTGACTCCTTAAGGGAGTTCTTGGAAAAGTAGAAAGAAGCTCAAATTTTGATTTCTCTTGAGCTTATGCAAGGGCCTATCAATCTTTCTTCTATGTCCCCTCTATAGAAGTTAAGACTTGGGACAATTCTTAAAACTAATGCATAAGAGGAAGTACTGAAATCTCATATAGAGGATAGTGAGCTGTTAGAAGATGCATCAACAATTTTTGAAAAGTTAATGCCCGAAATAAGGAGAGACACATCCTTGGGTCTTGCTGCACAAGTAAAGAAGTTAATGGAATCCATCAATACTCATTTTGAGTCTCTTGAAAAGGCTGTAGAAAAGAAAGTGAGAACAAAGATTGATGATAAAAGGTTAGTAGAATTATCAGAAAAAAGATTCTCAAGATTTAGTCTTGTTAGATAATAGTATAGAGTATGCACAATTGACAGTAAAGGAAGCTAGTGAAGTGTACCAATGTTGTCTCACTTAGCATGACAAGAAAGATATAAGGGAGAAAATAGATGGGCTAGAAGATAAGATCATGAAGATCTCTAGAATCTATGATTCGGTGAAGGATACTATTGGCACTTAGAGAGCTGAAGTGGAAACAATTCATTCTACTATTCATAAGCTGTAGACCCAAAGAAAGGTCATCAAGCACAGAATGAGTTAGCTTCAGGAGATTGTGAGCTTTAAAATTGCATCCATGGCCAGATTGGTGGCAGCAGTAGAGCAAATCAAGCAAATCACTGAGGCCCTTGCTACTGTAAAGAAAGTAGAAGATTTGGTAGCTCAAATCAATGGACATATATTAGTTTTGAGTGATGCAAAAGTCAGATGGGATGAAGATTTGGTGCAATTGAAGAAATTATATTCAAATATTCTCCCAACAAGTTAGAAAGGTAATTGACCTTACTTATATATATGCAGATAGTAGAAAAATAGTTTTGAAATTTTGGCAACTTGTACATATCTATGTATCATATACCTTTGCCATTGATGTCAAAGGGGGAGAATGAAGCATGTGAAAAACATTTGAGAAGCATGAAGTTAGGGGGAGCAGTGTGTAAAGAGAAAGGGGTAGCATTATATAGTTTTTCACATTAATTGTTACCATCAATGCCAAAGGGGGAGATTGTTGGCAACTTGGCAAACATCATAAAGAGAGAGACACTACTAATATGATGAAGAGTGTTCATGCATGATGTTTGATGATGTTGTCATTGATGACAACAAGCAACGGAACAAGATTGGAATAGTGTTTTGGTCTGGAGAAGAATACTTAGCCATTTTGGCTAAGTGTTGGCAGTATATTGAAGCAGCGACAAAGAGATAGTGTTTGAGCTGGTATTGGTCCGTAGTGGAAGATCATATCATGCAGTTCAATTATATTGTTCACAACTCTTAAATGATCATTTGTCCAAGATTTCTATTCTATATGATAACTGAAAGCCTATCTTCAAAAGTTTTAGTCCGGTAGTGCAGAGAACAAAGGAAATTAGAACAGAACACTCAACTAAATTGGTCTGCATTTCTCTGTTGTTGTATATCTTGTTATGTAGTTTTGAGGTGTTGTAAAGACATGTATGAAGTATCTATATCTAGAGTTGCAAGTTCTGAGTTCCACCGATGAGTCAGTTATGAATGTCTAAGTATTGCTACTTGATCTGGTGCAGTTTGATTGTGACAGGGCATGTGTTCTTGAGGTCCGCATTTTACCACAAAAGAATATTTTTCTTTGTTGTTCTGGAGGTATGATCTATGATATGTGAAGAGTCTCTGATAAGGATTTAAGAAAGTCTTGTGGTCCACAATGGAAGATGTAGTCTGATAGTTGAACTGAACCAGTGATAGTCTGTGGTTAAGGCTGACATGACAATACGATGTGTGTGCGGTAAGTTTTGTTGTTTGGAATCTTATCCTAAGTGATTATATGGATGGTGCTAACATATGTGAATATGATTCAAGTGTTTTTTTGATCCGCTGTGTATTTGGTAAATGATTTTGGGCTGACAAGTTGCTTAAGGCATGACTACACAGTACACCTTATTAGGCTGACCTAATATGAAGATTTTGATTGTTGTGGATATATATATGGGATTGAATTTAGTGTTTGAGATGTGTGATGTGAATGTGAATATGTGTGTTATGTGAAGTGCAGTGCAGGTGACAAGAGTAGAAGAAGAGAGATCTTGCTTAATGTAAAAGCAGAGTAGTGAAATAGAGTAGTCAAGATGAAGAGCTTTGAGATAGTGTTCTGAGCTTCATTGGAGCTGCAACCATGCATGTGTAGATGTAATCTGAGTAGTTTAAACTAACAGTGAGCCATTCCTCCTTCTTCTTTCTTTCTCTAGGTAGTGAGCCATTCTTGCAGTGAGCAATTCTTTGGGCAGTGTGCCCTGGATAGTGAGCCCTAAGGTAGTGAGCCTTCTTGTAATCTGGTATTGTTACTACATAATATATTGTGAGCTAACACTCACCATGGTTTTTCCCAGTTTTGGGTTTTCCACGTAAAAATCCTAGTTTTCATGTGTGTTGGATTGTGGTTGTTTCTTCTATGTTTAATTTTCTTTGTTATTTCATGCGGTAAATGGATTACCAGTTTAATAAGAGGTTTAATAGAGTACTGATTCACCTCCCCTCTCAATACTTTGGGTGTTCAACATGCATACCCATGTAAATTCCCATTTAGTTTTGGTCCCATTTTAGTTGAATGACTTAATACAATTGCATAGCAACAAGTGACACATTATTGTATTAAGTTTGGCTCTCTCCCATATCCCTATCCATCCTCATTTATTCATACCTTCACACATTCCTATATATTTGACCTTTTACCATCCCTAATTACACATTTCCACACATTTTTCATTATTAGCCCATTTATTGCACCTATCTAAATACACCATTATCCATAAATCCATTCCCTGCCTTGAGATCTATGTTAGTCTTGCAATGCATGAATTTTCTCCTATGCTATATAAAATTGACCCCAAATTAAAATTGATGACTCCCACCCTTTTCCACTAGTCACTGGGAGCTAACTTTGTACAAGTTTGTGTGACATGTTGTTATGCCATGATTTAAAGACATTTAATGTGCAATTAATTGATATGAGACTACAAAGATAAATCATTCTATGAACAATTTGATATGGAGCACTAAAATAAAATTATTTGCATCTATATCTACATACATGCCATTACATGCTTGAGTTTGTTATCTTTAACCATTACCCCAAGGTCATAAAGATAGACTATCAAGGAGGTTGACTGAGGAGAACTTGATCCTTGTAATTTAGTTGTTTCCCAAAGTTATTTTTCAATACCACTAGTCCTTGCACATGATCAAACATTAGACATCTGGGTGGAGGTTTTGTAAGTCTTGTTTTACCAATTAAAATCCAAGCATCATAGATCAAAACCACATGAGAGGTCAAACTAATGATACTTAGGATCAAACTTGTGGTGTCTGGGATTGATCCACAAAATTATGAGAACAACCTAATTTAGATTTCATCATTTTTCTTGCAATACATCTAAGAAGTTGCAACTTTGAGTTACGATTCAAAAGGTATGATTAAAATAGTCAACAACTATCTATCAACTACTAAAATTAGCTAAGTGTTTCCATTTCTATTTATTTCCATATTTTTGATTTATGTTTCATGATCTAGATCACAAGTAAAAATTAGGTTAATTAGATAACACTGATTGTCATACTCATTAAACCTAATTGTAATAAAGGAATTCATTTACTTAGGTTTATATTTTGTTGAACCCATATACTTTTAAACCCCTTTGGGTTTGGCCTTAGGGTTATATACCTTCATTCCTATTACCATTTTTAGATCTAATATAATTCTAATTTTATTATTCACTTTCAAATTTCCTAGGGTTTGGATTTATGGTTGTTCACATATGTTTATCATACTTTGATTAGGGTTTGGCTATACATAGAGATACACCTATTTGATCCCACCATATTACCCTTTGATAGTCCATCATTATGGTTCTTCCTATATCATTTCCTTAGCTAATTTACATGCATACATTTGTTATTTTGACATATTCCTATCTTTTTGACACATGATCCTTCCATCCTTGATGCACTCATGTATTTTTATCTTATGGATGGGGGTGTCTTTTCTATGGAGGTTTTGTTCCATCATGTATGTGGTTTTTCCTCCTTCATGGAGTTAGTTAATAATTTTCTTTTCCTCTTATGTACATGTGCTTCACTTATCCATGAGCCTCATGTTCCATCTACTTTTTCTATGGGTAGTGATAGTGGTGTGCATGAGCATTATGATGATACACCTAGTGAACATATTCCTTCTCCATCTCATGATAGATTTTATTTTAAATATATGGATTATTCTTCATGAAAGGAAATATGCAAAAAATTCCTACTTAATCCTATGATGAGAGAGGTATAATTTATTTTATCTACATAAATTTTAGTAGAGAATTGCATGTAAAACAACACTTAGAAGAGAACAATAATAGAGAATAGAAGGAGAAGAATAATGAGACAACCATAGAAGAGATATCACCAATATACCATGAGAAAATCATTTTGAGAAAAAAACCCAACCTCTAAAGCACCAAAGTAATATATTAGCCATAATAATAAAAGTTACAAGAGATCAACACTTTCAACCTTGGAGGAATTCCAATAGTATAACAACATAGAAAATATGACATATAATCTCCATGTCAATCCCTCAATATATATGCCAAGGAAACCTAGGAAACCATCAACCAAAACTATGAGCCCAAAACACATGCCCAAGTCTCATAGTCAAATTTAAATGCTTCCAGGTGATTCCCACCAAAATATATTGTAACTACTCTTACAAGCCGTCTTTGACCATAATGATCAAAGGTGTCATAAGTAACTCCCAAGAACTCCCCCATGAGGCATTAAATACTCTCTCACACACTTACACATGGATATTATTAGTTGGTCAAAGGTACTAGTCCAAGTCCACTAAGTAACCCCCAAATAAATGACTCTTACAAACATCATAAGCCTAATGAAATGTGGTAGAGAGGATGCCAACTATGGAATATTCATGATTCCACCCAAGTGGAATGCCCTTTCCTATGTGGACATAATTATTTATAATATTACAAATATTAAATAATTAGACTAGACCTAGGACTTGTTGGCAAGAGACACTACTCCAGTATGCATCTGTATGTTGTCATTGATGGCAACAAGGCTCAAAGAACCTATCACCATGACAAGAAGAGATATCTCCAGAAGAACAAGTTGGATTCCAGGTCCGGTTGATAGAAATGGCTAAGTATGGATGTGCACATAGTAGAGAATAGTAAGTTGGATAGTATGCCTCCCCAATTGAAGACTTGCATATGCGGTTCAGGTATGATGTTAGTTGGTGTTTGATAGTGTTATATCTCAGAGATTAAGTCTTGATCCTCTCCAAAAGTCATCTTGAAGAAATGTCTAAGTTCGGGCAAGCAAAGGTATAGCAGGAACAATGAACAGGGTCTAGTACAGTGGTCTGCATTCCTCTACAGACAAGTATTTTGTTATGCAGTTTTGAGGTGTTGTAAACACTTATATGAAGTGTCTTATTTTAGAGTTGGGAGATCTGAAGTTCACCAGAAGGATAGCTACAAGCTGCTAAGTACCGATATAGTGTTTGACAGAGTTTGACAGAGACAAAGTCTGAGTTCTGATGGTCTATATTTCTCCACAAGATAATATCATGCCTTGTGGTTCTAAGGGTAAGACTGGGAATGTGTAAAGAGTCCTTGACATGATTTTGGAAGTGTTTTGTGATCAGTAGTAGAAGTTGTAAATCAACAGATGAAGTCAGAAAGCATGTTCTTGATGTTGGCAAGAGACATTGCTAGGCATGATAGGTGTTGTCATTGATGGCAACTAAGATCATCTGAATCATCCACATAACACAATTTGTTCACACCAGAAGTCAGAGTCAGAATTTGTCTAAGTCTAGGTAGTCAGGAATAGAGTAGGTAACAAGCTTCGGTATCTTGGTTTGGATCTATCCGGTGGAAAGGCATGGTTTGCTACGGATCTAAGGTAGTTGTAAGCATTGTCAAGACTCTAAATCTAGAGTTTTGTCCTCTAGAGATGAAGGACTCAAAAGATATTAGCTTCTGAGTATCAGGTTTCAATTTGACAAAATAGATAGAAGAAGAACAGGCCGACCTTGTAAATTATCTTAACTCTGGATGTATAGAAGTTGTTTATTGAGCAATGTGTGATGATCAGTGATGGTAGCCGACATGATTGACGATTTGTGAGTGCAAGTTTTGGTCCACATCTCATAGTATGTATGGATGTAGTTGACAGAACATAGTACTCAACAAAGTTCTAAATGTTCTTGAAGCCAACTAGTAAAATGATTGTAGATCATGTTGCATATATATATATATATATAGTAGATGAAATTGGATGATTAGGAGTGTGGTGTGTGAACAAGGTGTAATTGTGAGAAGAGCAGAAAATCTAAGGAGTGAATGAAGGCAGAGTAGTAAGAAGAGCAAGTAAAGATGAAATGTGTAAGATTAGTTTTTGCACTTAATTGGAACTAAAACTCTTGCATGAGTAGATGCTATTTATCAGTTCAAAATCTCTGTTATTCTCTTGTAATCTTTTTGTAGGTAGTGAGCCTCTAATTGAGTAGTGAGCTCTGGGCAGTGAGCCTGAATGCATGTGCATTCTCATTTGTAAAAATACTTTTAATAGGGTATTAATTTTTATGGGTTAACCCCCACTGTGGTTTTCCCCTTAACTGGGTTTCCATGTCAAAATCTTGGATGTTTCTTCTCATGTGTTATTGATTAATACTGAATTGTTTATATCATTAATTTGATTATAAGTTGTAAAGGAAGATCAATGGTAGAGAAGATTAAAATATGTGACAACTGATTCAGTCCCCCCTCTCAGTTGTCCGAAACTAAACCAACACTTAAAGAACAGGCCAACTGATGAGATAAATCATTGTGCGGAGAAGAGTAAATGTTTGGAGGATTTATGTAAGCAATTGGAATATTAGAACTGACCTATATGAACATGCTTGGGAGAAGATTTGGGTCCGTGTGACACTTAGTGCATTAGATTGAGCGATAAGGCACATCTTTTTATGTACACGTTTCACTTCTTGGATGCCAACCTGATTATGAAGTAAATCATGATGTGGATATATAAAGGCAATGAAATTCAGTTGAGTTGTGTGTGAAATGTGTGTGTGATGCGAAGATGGGAATAGTGGAACAGAGTTAGAGAATCAACAGCAATGAAGACTTGGGATTCAGAATACAGTTGTTAATGACTACACCCTGGCACAGCAGCAGATGCCTAAGTAGTACTCAGTTATCATGTGTGATCTGATTGGAAGCAAAGTGTTGTCATCAAGGTAGTAAGCCGGTAGTGAGCCTTCAGTAGGGTTTAACAACCCTTATTGTAATCTTGGTAGGTTTAGGGTTGAGATAGTGAGCCTACTAAACTTAGTTGTACTTCATGGCTGTAAGCCAGCATGTTCTAGGCCTGTGGAGTGACCAAGCCTGAACATTATTTCTATAAAGATTGCAATATATTTATGAGAGCTAATCCTCTCCGTGTTTTTTCCCTTTTTAGGTTTTCCACGTAAAATCTTGGTGTTATGTGTCATGCTTTTATGGATGCTGTTCAGTTGTATATTTTGCTTCTGTTTGATTATTCCTTTGAAATGGTTAAGAGTAAAAGTTCAAGAAAAGATTTATAGAACACTGATTCACCCCCCTCTCAGTGTTCCTGGCAATCAACAATTGGTATCAGAACGAGGTTCCTTGGAAGAAGTTTAACAGCTTAAGGAAGATCTGGGATAGTGTGATTATGGCAGCAAGAAGGTATGGAAATTATGAGAGATACAACCAATTGGAAGTAGCTTTAATGGATCTTGAAAATTTTGAAGCAGAGATTAGAGATCTGAAGGAGAATCTGGAGCAAGCTGATGAATGCATCTTAAAGCTAAAGGAGCAAGTCAAGAAATTCAAAGACAATTACAAAGAAGTCAGTGACTAATTGCTATCAGCAAATGAAGCCCTAGAGGATTTGGAAGAAGAAGTTGCAGAAAGAATAAGAGCAGAAGATTATCTAAATCTAATTGTGAAGAACAGATCAGAAGACTGTACAAAACTTGAAAAAGAGATTATAAGTTTAAAAACAAATCTAGAAAAGGCCAAAAGCTTTGAAGAAAAGTTCAAGATAAGTACTACCAAGCTTGATGAAATGATTGCTAGCTAGAAGAATGCTGATGACAAACATGGCTTAGGATTTGAGAAAGGAGAAAGTTCAAACTTTGGTCAAATAAGCACTAAATTAAGGCAAAACAAAGGATACCAGTTTAGAAATCAAAGAAGATCTAGAAGACATCCGGTTAGACAACTTAATGCTCAAAGGTACCCATATTTCAATGGTTATTGTAATTCATGCAATAAGTTTGGTCATAAGGCTACTTAGTGTAGAAGTAGAATAAATCAAAAGACTCCATTATTCTTTGGTCAGTGTTTCAATTGCAAGAAAATTGGTCATAGAGCAAATGAATGTAGAAATCAGTTCAAGGAAAGCTTCAACAATGGAAGGAATGAATAGTCATTTAGAGGTAAATGCTTCACTTGCAATAGGATTGGTCATAGAGCGGTTTTTTGCAAAAGTAAAGTAAGTAAGAATCCTATTAGGTGCAATACATGCTATAAAATGGGACACAGATCAAATGAATGCAGAAGTTCAGTAAGAACAAATTTTCAAAATATCAGGAACAATCAATTATTCAATGGAAAGTGCTTTGCATGCAATAGATTTCGACACATGGCTAATCAATGCAGATCAAATTCAATCAATGGAAGGATCCAAGGTCAAAAGAATGTGGTATGTTTCAATTGCAACAAATCTAGACATATTGCAAGGTTTTGCAAAATAAGGAATGTGAAGAGAAATTGTTATTTTGAAGAAAGGAAAACAGAGCAAAGAAATGATAGGGGAAAAGAGAAAGTTAAACCAGTTGAAACCAAGAAAGAAATGAACAAGGTATGGATCAAGAAAGAAGTAATTGAAGTTAAGGATCAATTTGCACCAGTATTCAGTGCAGATACTTCCTCTGAGAAGTAAATCAAGATCTCTAACTCAGGGGGGAGTAGTGTGGAAAATCCAAATCCCCCAACCAGAAAGTGGGTGCCAGAATCTGGCATGAAGGCGTATAATGAAATCTGATGTGACACAGCTCTTAGAAGGAAGAACCAGAAGAAAAAGAGTTAACACATCATATTGTGGAGCAATCCTAATTGACCATAGTCTATAGTGAGGGGTTTTCAACAGCCTTTTGGGATGAGCATTTAATGGTGACTAAGTCAATCACGCAGAGGGTTAAAAGGAACTTGTTTTCACTTTGCACTCGGCACAACAATGTATCAATTGGCTCTACAAACTATATCCATGGAATTTCTCTTTTTGTCTGAGGATAAATAAATCTACTTGGTCTTGCACATTTAGAAGCCCCTGGAAGGTTGTATTTGTAGTAGTTGTAAATCAAGCAAAGACTATGGCAGATCTTGAGAATTTGCTACTGGAGGTAGCTGGTCGAACTAACACCCATGATGGAAATCATAGGAATCAAGATCCAACAAAGAGGAAGCAATCTGATTCCTTTTCAGACAATGGCAATGATTCCAATTCTTATAATGGAGATGATTCTAATAATGTTGGAACAACAAATAGAAAGACATCTGGGTCAAGGATGCTTTTGAAGAAGAGATTTGATTCTGGTGAAAAAGATAATGATGATGGGGGCCAAAGAGATGATTTATATAGTGATGGATTATCATTTGGGAGTGAATTGTACAAAGATGATGAAGATAGGGAGCAACTTCAAAAGATGTCTGAACTAGACAGGAAGATAATTTTGGCAGAGAAAGTAGAGGCGTGGGTAAATATTTTTGGTACGGAAGAGGGCTGAAGCTCGACAAAATGAGACTAGGAATTAGAAGGGAAAAGATGTAGGACCACCATCTTCATGGATGCACTCTTCTGTGAAATCTACTAGGACAGTGAAAGAATATGCCCTAAATGAATTAGTTGCAAGGAGACAAAAGGCATAGGATTTAGATGTGTAGAGAAAGCAAAGGAACGCTACTAGGTCATTTAGAGGATGGGATTCTTCACCTGGCAGATGAAAGTCTCATGCTAGTTCTAGTATTAGTCCATCATCTTCTAGTAACAAGGATCAGAGTCCAAGCAATCATGGAGGTCTAGATGACAATGATGGAGAAGGCATAAATTCTAATATTCCTTCCCTTGAAGATATTTAGAATATAACAATCTAGGGATCAAAGCTTGCCAAGTGGTTCATGGAGCCATTCCTCAAAAAGATCATTGTGGGTTGTTTTGTAAGAATTAGGATTGGTATGTTAAGGTCAGGATAGTGTATTTACTATCTTTGCATGGTAAAAAAATGTAGATGCAACCAAGGCTGACAAGCATTACAAATTTGAGAATGGGATTATCCACAAGCACTTGGATTGTGTCTGAGGTAGTGATGATAGTGTGGCTAAATGGTAGATGGAGAGGATGTCTAATTTGTTGCCTCTTGAGAAAGAGTTTAAGAAATGAGAATGGGAAGTAGAGCACACTAAGGGCCAAATTTTAGGAAGAGCTGATGTGGAAGAAAAGAAAATGACACTGAAGGAAATAAATAATTTTGAAACTGTAAAGCAGATGCTGCAAGAGAAAAATATGGCTTCTGCAAGGCCATCAAATCTGGTTGTTGAGAAGGATAGGCTAAGGAAGGAGATTGAGCTTGTAGAAAGAAAACATGATCATTTAGAAGAAGGCAGGATCAAACAAGGTTGAAAGAAAAAGAAAGGATGCAAAAGTCATAATGCTTGCAGAGATGAATAAGAAAAATAAATCTGAAAATTTTAAGAATGCTTAAATGATCAAGCTTGCTAACTTTATTATCCTTTCTCTTGTTGCTGGAGTACATCACAAAATTATTACAGTGTAAAGAGTGATGCTACAAAAGGAAACACAGAGGTAATTTAGGACTAAAATGGATCTGTCTCCTAAGTATCAAATTGAGGATGTAGAATATAGGGAACAAATAAGGAGCTCTCACCAGAACAAAACACAGAACAACAAGAAAATATGGACATAAATCCTCCAGAACGAAGTCGAGAAGAAATATCTGAGAGAGTAAGAGACACTGCAGATGTATTAGTTGGTACTAGAAGGGCATAAGTTGTAGATAAGTCCGAACTTATTTGTGGACCTGGTTGAACTAGGACAAGGTCCAGAATTGTCCAAGACTATGGTAGATGAAGCACCTAAATCAAAAACCACTGAATCTGAACCTGCAAAGGCAGAAAATACTGCCAGATGAAGCTGGCACTGAACTTGAAGGACCCAGGGAATCTGTAGTAGAAAAGAAGGAAAAAGAAAAAGAAAAGAAGGCAGCAGTAGTAGTTGTTGAAGAGAAGGGCAGATACCAAAGAAATGGCTAAGTATGGATGTGCACAGAGTAGAGAATAGTAAGTTGGACAATATGCCTCTGCAATTCAAGACATGCAGATGTAGTTCAGCTATGATGTTAGTTGGTGTTTGATAGTGTTATGTCTCAGAGATTAAGTCCTAATCCTCTCTGAAAGTCATCTTGAAGAAATGTCTAAGTTCAGGAAAGCAAAGGTATAGTAGGAACAGTGAATAGGGTTTAGTACAGTGGTCCACATTCCTCCATAGACAAGTATTTCATTATATGGTTTTGAGGTGTTGTAAACAACTATATGAAGTGTCTTATTCCAAAGTTGGGAGATCTGAAGTTCACTGGAAGGATAGCTACAAGCTGCTAAGTACCGGAATAGTGTTTGACAAAGACAGAGTCTGAGTTTTGACGGTCCGCATTTCTTTGCAAGAAGATATCATGCCTTGCAGTTCTGAGGGTAAGACTGGGAATGTGTAAAGAGTCCTTAACATGATTTTGGAAGTGTTTTGTGATCAGCAGTAGAAGTTGTAAGTCGGCAAATGAAGTCAGCAAGCATGTTCTTGAGGAACAGGCTGACTGGTGAGATAAATCATTGTACGGAGAAGAGTAAATGTTTGGAGGATTTATGTAAGCAATTGGAAGACTAGAGCCGACCTATATGAACACACTTGGGAGAAGATTTGGGTCCGCATGACACTTAGTGCATTGGATTGAGCAATAAGGCACATCTTTTTATGTACATGTTTCACTTCCTGGATGCCGACCTGATTATGAAGTAAATCATGATACGGATATATAAAGGTGATGAAATTTGGTTGAGTTGTGTGTAAAATGTGTGTGTGATGCAAAGATGCGAATAGTGGAGCAGAGTTAGAGAATCAACAATGATGAAGACTTGGGATTCAAAATATAGTTGTTAATGACTACACTGGCACATCAGTAGATGCTTAAGTAATACTCAGTTATCATGTGTTATCTGATTAGAAGCAAAGTGTTATCATTAAGGCAGTAAGCTAGTAGTGAGCCTTCAGTAGGGTTTAATATCCCTCAGGGTTTAACAACCCTTATTGTAATCTTGCTAGGTTTAGGGTTGAGGAAGTGAGCCTGCTAAACTTAGTTGTACTTCATGGCCGTAAGCCAGCATGTTCTAGGCCCATGGAGTGATCAAGCCTAAACATCATTTGTGTAAAGATTGCAATATATTTATGAGAGCCAATCCTCTCCGTGGTTTTTCCCTTTTTGGGTTTTCCACGTAAAATCTTGGTGTTGTGTGTCATGCTTTTGTGGATGCTATTCAGTTGTATATTTTGCTTTTGTTTGATTATTCCTTTGAAATGGTTAAGAGTAAAATTTCAAGAAAAGATTTATAGAACATTGATTCACCCCCCCTCTTAGTGTTCCTGACAATCAACACTTGCAAGGTGTACAATGTACCTAGTTCCCTAGTCCTAATCATCTCCCATTTACTATACACATTAGAATAATAATAAAGGGTCTGCAACAAAGTGAAATAAAATGCTAGGGGATGATCGCCATAGCCATCCTAGACCATCTAAACTTCTCTTTGCTCACTGGCTTTCTCAAATCATCTACAAAATTTATCAATTAATCCACTTTCTCGACCATAACCCACTTATCCTCCATATGTCACAAACAAAGTGGTATTGCACATCAATGTGGTTCATCCACACATGAAAGATATGGTTCTTTTCGAAGCTGATGTCATTGTGGCTATCTCAATGGATCACAATTGTATCCTATCTCAACCTAATATCTAACATAAACTTTGAAGCTAGATTACTTCCTTACAAGAATGGGTAGTTGTCATATACTCTACCTTAATAGTCAAAAGAGCAACCATAGCCTACCATTTTATAATCCAACTAATTACACCACAAATAGGATAAACACATACCCATTGGTAAGCCTCCTACTATCTACATCTCATACCCAATCAGAGTACACAATTCTCTAAATATCTATTATCTTGATCAAGTCTTATCCTTCATGGTAGAAAATTGAATACTCTAATGTGTCTTCGATATACCTAAATACCATATTAACCACATTCTAATGTTCCTTTATTGGGTTATCCATAAATCAGCTCAAGAGTCCCACTACTTGGGCAATTTGTCTAGTTTGGTGCAAACCATTGCATACATAAGGATAAAAAATGCACTCACATAGTAGACATGGCTCTTGTCATATATATCATTTGGTGTTGAAGGGAATTGATAAACTTAAAACATTTTCCTCCACATGAATGGGAACACTCACTAGTTTGTAATCTTGAATCCTAAATTACTACGACCTAGATTTGACATGCTTCCTCTAGTTGATCCAAATATTTCTAGTCACTCTATTTCTCTTGATCTCCATCTCTAAGAAGAACTTATCTTCCCCCAAGTCAATTATATCAAAATAAACTCAAAATTAAGATTTTAGAGACCTAACCATATCCTTATTATTTGTAAAAAACATGTCATCAACATTTAAATAGATAACAATAAAATGATCACCATCTTATTTGATCTAATCATAGTTATATATCTTAGATCTAACATACCCTAAATTTAACATAAGTGTCAAATTTTTGATACCACATTCTAGGGGATTCTTTAAGATGGTAAAGAAACTTTTAGAACTTTTAGAACATACCTTTCATACCCTTCACCATGTAGTGCTCTAGTTGTGCCATGTAGATTTCCTCCTCCAAGTCCCCATGAAAAAATGTCTTCACATCCATCTATTCTACCTCAAGATCATACACAAGATTAATATATAAAAAATCTAACGGATGCTAACTTTTAAATAGGAAGGAAAATCTCACCAAAATCAATTCCCTCTACTTGTGAATAATTGTTATCCACTAACCTTTCTTTTTACTTATCAACTTCACACTATGAAGGCATAGAAGAAGATTTGATCTCCCTAAATATCACATTGATTGTACACAAACCTTCTAGTTTTATGATTCCAAAGATTGTACCCTTTCACACCATTTATATATTCAATGAAGATACACTTCTTTACTTTGAGATCCAACTTGGATTTCTTCTCCTTAAGCACATGCACATATGCCTCACAATTGAAAACCCTAATATTATACATTTAAGTATTCTTTCCTAACCAAGCCTCATCAAAAGTTTTATCAACACGAATTGGAGTAGGAGATATATTAATCAAGTAACAAGTTGTCCTTCCAATGTTTACCCAAAAGTTTTCTCCAACGAAGCACCACTGAGAATGCTCTTAACTCTCTCCATTAGCATCTTGATCATCCTATTTCTAACTCCATTCTACTTAGGGGTGTATGGAGTTTTCTTATCCCTCACAATACCAAACTCCATATAAAACTTATTAAACTCTATAAAATAGAACTCTCCACCATTATCCATCCTAAAAATCTTATCTTCCTCTTTGTCTAGTTCTTAACAAGAGACTTAAACTCTTTGAACTTTGAGACAACCTAAAATTTGTTCCTGAGAAAGAACACTTATGTTTCCCTAGAGAAGTCATTAATACAAGATATAATAAAGGATTTGCCTAGTGAATGTACATCAACAAGATGAAAAACATCACTATGAATCAAATTAAAGGTTCTTATAGATCTAGTAGAGATTGAGTAAAATTGAACATGATTTTATTTTTGACAAATACAATGCTCACAAAAATCAAAATCTAGGGATAAATCAATTAGACCCTCACAAAAGTTCTTACATTTAAAGGTCCTAAGGCTTTTCTCACCAATATGGCCAATTTTCTCATGCCACAACATGATTTTCTCTATAGGAAACTTATGATTCCTTAAATTAGGAACCTTTAAACTATTACATTCCATGATGCTAGCATCCAAATGAAATAGAGTTCCAAACCAAAATCCCTTGGTCAATATCATGGCCCCATGCACCATCTTGCATCCATCCTTATTGAAGACCACTTGGATACAAACACCATTCAACTTATAGAAAGAGGATTCCTCATCACCAAAATGTGTAGAATATTGGAGAGGGTTTTTCTCTTTCCATTTATGAATGTTAGCATGAATTTGCCTCATCCAATGATTTTGTGAGATAAGTTATTTCCCAGGAACACATGTCAAGCATTGTATCTCTCATAAGTCAAGAACCACTCGTTGTTGGGAGTCGTATGAAAAGAGGCTCTAGAATCAATAAGCCATGTGTTCTAATGTGCATGTGTAGTAAGAGATACAACAAAGGAATCACCATGAACATCATTGGAGATCCTTGATTCTAAATCATCATTTGATTCCTTTTCCTCTTCAGATTACAATCCTTTTTGATGTTCTCAATCTTGCTACAGTTCCAACATTTCACCTTGAATCTACCAAGAGACTTAGATGTCCTCTAAGATTTAGCATTCTTTTCCTTTATCTTGTTCTTCCTTTTGTCCTTACAATGACCTCTCACTATCAAGGCATCTTTAATAGAATATGATTTTTCTACCTCATCTCCTCATTAAGAAATTAACCCACTACCTCATCAAGCTTTAGCTTAATGAAAATGCTACTAATTATCATCATGGGATTGTTCTAATAATTAGGAAAAGAACACATAAGGGCTATGTATTGATCCTCCTCATTCATATTCACATCTATATATTTCAATTGGCTTACCAATGTGTTAAATGCGTTAAGGTGTTTGTATTGGAAAGAAAATTGCCATTGCACCAAAAGATTGACCTGTTAATGGCCAATACAACCACCAAAGTTAATGAATCCATGGGAGGTGGTTAAGCCTTGTCACGAACCCAAGCACTGAGTTGCACAACACAAGGAGACCAAGGGCGCACACATTACAACAATCCCCCCAGCACAAGTGAGGGGTTCAAACCCATGATCCAGGCTTTGATACCAATTGTTGGAAAGATGGTTGCTGTTGCACCAAAAGATTGACCTGTTAATGCTTGATACAACCACTAGAGTAAATGAATCCACGGGAGGTGGTTAAGCCTTGTCACAAACCCAAGCGTTGCACTACATAGCACAAGGAGACCAAGGGCGTACACCTTGCAACAAATCCATCACTAAATCACTAGCACCTATCTTCAAAAGTACAACTTCTCTTTTAAAAAAAAGCTTTTTCACAAGGGACTTTGTTTGATACAAATTCCCCATCTTATCCCAAATCTTGTTGGTGGTGGTCTCTCCTAAAAACATTCAAGAACATTGGATCTACAAGGCAAAACCTAAAGAGGCCCCTTATCTTTTTGTCAACAACTAGACAACCCTCATCATTCATGCCATAAGGTTTTTGATCTACAACCATAATTAATAGATTCCTATTCATTGAAAATACTCCATATTAAACATCCAAATCTCAAATTTGGTTCCATTGGATCTCTTCACCTCCACCCTAGAAGTGTTTTCCATGTATATTTTGTGAAAAAAAGATTAACTATAAGAAACTCCCACTCAATCAAATGATAATAAGAAATAGGCCCTACCCTTCTCATGGATTTAACAAGGTGAACATGCTCTAGTACCAAATGAAAGGAAATATGCAAAAATATCCTACTTAATCCTTCAAGGAGAGAGTTACCATATATCTAATCTACACAAATTTTAGTAGAGTAATGACATGTAAACCAACACTTAGAAGAGAACAAAAAAATAGAGAAGGAAAAATAATGAGACAACCACAAAAGAGATAAAACTAATATACCATGGGAAAAATATTTTAGGAAAAAACCCAACCTCTAAAGCATTGAACAAATGTGTTAGCAACAACAATAATAATTACAATATGATCTCAAGTTCAAAGCTTCACAAGAGATCAACACTCTCAACTTTAGAGGAATTCTAATAGCATAATAATGCATAAAATATTACATATGAACAACATCTCAAGCCCTCATTATATAGGCCACGAAATCCGAAGAACCCACTAATGGTTTCTCACAAACCATCAACCAAAACTATGGTCCCAAAAGGTCTCCCAAGTCTCATGTGGTCAAATTCCAACTCCACCCACATGAGTGATGGCCACCAAAGTAGAATGTAACTCCTCTTATAATTCATCTTTGACCAATATGATCCAACATGTATTAACTCCTAAGCAATCCTGATGAGATACTAATTACTCTTACACATGGATATTATTAACTGGTCAAAGATGTTACTCTAAGTCCACTAAGTAACCCCCTAAATCAACGAGTCTTACAAGCAACACAAGGCCAATGACATGTATAAGAGAATCTTAACTATAGAATCTTTATGAATTCCACCCAAGTGGGACACCCTTTTCAATGTGGAAACAATTATTTACAATATTACCAATAATAAATAATTAGACTAGACCTGGGACTCCAAGGTGTACAACACACCTGGTCCCATAGTCCTAACACTCCATGTGCCTCTCCTTATACTCATTTTATTGAGTCCAGTTATGTAGATACACATCTTACCTTAACCCACATATGATGATGATGCATCTTCACTCATGCCTAGTGATATAGTTGTTGATTTTGGATTACTTATCTATGGTGATTATCGTAGTGATGAGATTTAAGATGATTTTCCTTCTTTGCCTTGTCAACCTTCACATGAGGTTATTAATCCCTATTCTGTTTATGATGATACCTCTTATCTATCTTGTGGCTCATGGTCTATTGATGATATGTTTAGTGATGAGCATTGAGATACTTATTTATCTTCTTATGATATGGTGGATAACTCTTTGTTTTTTGATGAACATTTTATTAATACACCTATGACAGAATTATTAATGAGAATTGAAGATGAAATGTTACATGTTAGATCATTCTTATCTTCATACTATTCTTCTATACATAATGATTGTACTTTTATACATGCCTTCAATGATACTTTGACTAATAGAGCTAAACAATAATTTACTTCATGTCATGCTTCCTAAAAATCCATCCATGCATTGTCATGTGCTTTCATAGATCAGTTTACTATGGTCCATATAATAGTTTTTACTCATGATTCTCATTCTTCTCCTTCTGATAGCCTTTCCTTAGTGGATATCATAGAAATTTCTATACATCATGATGATATACAATTTTTTGGTAGAGACTCACATGTTGATTCTCTCATGTTTTCTTCAACTATATCTTTGAGTGATTGTGGAGTACATTCTTCTACATCCTCTATTGAACAAACACATGATTTAGACATAATTAAGGATGAAGAACAACATGAGGATTGTTTATACTTTTTATTTGGTATATGTGAGGATAACATTCCATTAGTTTATGATACATCCTTCACATGCTCCACCACTACTACACATGACATAATGTAATACACATATGAATATGAGACACATTGAGCATGATATTTCAACTTATGTGAACTACTTCATCACTAGGGTAGACCATCTAGAATGGTATTTTAATACTTCTATGCAAATATTTTCAACCACAATATAATATTACCAAAGTATTGTACAATCCCTTGACACATGACATTCTAATTTATCCTTTACCAAGAGGATTTATAGCACCAATATTTATAAAGTATGATCATATAGGTGATCCATGGTTTATTAATTGTTCACTAAGGTGTTTCCATCAAGCATGATTGGTCTTTTTTATTCATTGTCTCATACTTCTATCAATTCATTTAAGGATTTGACTAATCCTTTCATGAAATATTTTCATTACAATATTAAACCTAAACATTCATTTCTCAACTCATGCAATGCAAATAAAAGGAACAAGATCCAATTAAGGATTATATTTTTAGATTTCAAGCTTTGGCTACTAATATGAGGTCCTCATTATGGGATGAAAAGCTTCAATGTATATTATAGATGGTTTACTTCAAATATTTCAGATCCATGCATATTATATCCCTCATTTGTCATTTTTAGATTTATGTTCTATTGTATTTAAGTGTGAGCATGCCTTATTAGAATATTCCATTTTATACCAATGTATTTATAATTTACTTCCCCCTTTTCCCATGTTTTAACATCAATGTCCCATTAGAAAAATGGGGAGAATAAGGATATACCTGATTCTATTCATGATGATAATAATGTGAATTTACAACATTATAAGAGCCTCCTTATATGGTATTAGAACAACTTTTATGACACAATCTTATCACCTTACCTCTTGTCAAAATAATGGATACTCTAAGCTTGCACCACACAAGGCTAAGTACTTTTGTTCCTATCATCACACACATAGACATTCTACAGATAGATGCATTGCATTCAAACATAAAGTTGAAGATTTTATAGATAAAGGGGAGATAAGCATTGAGGATACTCATGATCCCACAAATACTTCACTTGATGAAGTCCATCAAGCAAATGATGTGTGTTAAGAAATTGCTCTTATTATATTACACACCCTATGTTGAGGTTATACAAGAACTAAAAGAGAAACCACCTAATTTGTATCCAATTACTAATATATTTGTAAAAAATTATCAATAATCTTGAGACACATCTGATGCAAGAAACAAATCATGAAGATGAAAATGCAAGAACTAATGAAGAAAATTATGCTGATAAATTTTGAGATGATGATGATGATGATCCTCCTCAATTTGTTTGATGATTCATGAGATCCCTATTTTTATAATTTTCACTTTGTCTTTTTCTTGTTTCCTTACACTTTGGCCTTTTTTTATATGCCATGTTTCCCCCTATGATTTTTGTTGGTGTAAACCACTTCCCAAGAGCACAATCTACAAACAACCACCTTCACAATACTAGAGAAGCATGAGGCTATTTCACAAAATAGATGAAAAATATTGAGCTATGAGATGCCAGATGCAAAAATAATATACATAACCTTGCTTATAAAGGCAAGGAATGATTGGGTGGAGGTAACCAACCATCCAACTATCGAAATTATAGATATTTTTAAAATAAAAACTAATATACACCTAATAAATAACTAATAATGTTGGATGCCTAAGTAAACTTAAGCATAGGTAAATATGTAAAACCATATTTACTCTAACACGCCCCCTTAAGTGAAACTTAGGGAGTTACTATGCAATATGAGCAAGATGCAATATGGGTCCTGGATACACAACCATTTTAGGTACCCATCTACAATGCAAATGCGATGAAATGAAATCTCTCACAAGCGGAGAAAAGGAGAAAACCCTGTGGGAAAAAAATCCTCTCCAAAAGAGAGAAAAAGAAATAAATAAGATGATGCATGGAGGACTCACTAGTACCCCTCAAGGACTACATACATCATGTATATACAATCAATGATCCCCCCATAGGAAGGAAATAGAGAGACATTATATCCCCCCCATAATGAAGAAGATCCAATGTTGATGAAGTATGTTTGGAAACAAAAGATAATCCAATGCCTACAAGCAACACCTCTCCCCTTAAGAAGAAACAAGTCCACTGAATGATGAAGAAGCCACTCTATGTCCAAATGAAGAAAGGAGGAGAGAAGTATCCAAATATAAGTCTCTAAAGATTGAGTAGGAGTCTCCAAGCATGAATAATCTACCACATAATCATGATAAAAAACAACCAAGAAATGTGATAAATCAAGTGAACGAGAAAACTCATGAATGTAAATCTCCAAAGAAGATGTAGATGTATCAACAACCGTACTGGAACTATCATCAAAGAGGAGAGAAATCCCCTCAAGTATGTCTCCCAAATCTGCAAGATGAGACTCTACAAACAAGTCTAAAATACTTGCCAAATACTCATGCCACAAAGAAAGATATGGAGCACTATGATCAACCTACTCAAGAGAAGGACTCAAATCTAAAGAAGTAGGAGGTGAAGGAGTAGGAAGCTTAACACTAGTCTCAAGAACCCCAAGATTCAACTGACCAAACTTCTCCTCACAAACATGATTCACCCTTGATGGAAGGCTGTGAACATCAACCAAAAGAATAGCATCATTAGGAGAAAAATGAGAAAAAGAATACAAGCGAGATGCATGATCCACCACACCTGTAGCAATGATCTCTCTAGTCTCTATGTCCTGAATGTATACACGATCAAGAGTGAACTCAACTGTCTTACCTTGTGCACCATGAGTAATTTGATAAAATGAAAGGAGATTAGTGGTCAAGGAGGGTACACAAAGAATATCATTAAAAGATGCCTCACCCATATCAATAGAACCTTTCCCAGAACCCTTCATGTAAGTATCAAAATATAGGTGAACTACAAGGCTCAAAAGAAGAGAACATATCCATAGAAGATGCTATATGATGAGATGCACCTGAGTCAAAAAGCCATCTCCCATTTTTAGGAATAGTGGAAGCCAAGAGTGCTTTACCTTTCATCCCATTAGCAAATCTTGTGCTCCCTAACTATGTAGATGAAGATGTTGTTGATTGTGATTCAGAAGAAGAAGAAGGAGAAGAAGAAGACACTGATGAGGGCAATGAGATGTTGTTCTTTTGGAGAAGGTGAGTAATCTCACCAATCTTCTTAGCATAAAACCTATGCTCATCATGTTTGGATCTCTTGCAATAAGCACATTTGATCTTCTTCTTTTGTGATGGTTCCTCTTTAGAAGAGGTCTTGGTCTCAGGAGTAAGTTGTGAAGGAGAATCCTTAACTTTCTCTTTAGACTTAGAATCCTTATTCTGTTTCTTGTCCTTGCCACTTGAAGCCTTAGGATCTTTTACAAGAAGTGCTTGAGACCTCGTAGACATCAATGTACCCATTTGTACCAACTTTGCTTGTTCCATTGTGAGTTGCGCTGCAAAACCATCAAGAGAAGGCATATTGTGTGCACTCCCTAGAGCATCCATAGTAGCATAAAATGTAGAAACAAATACAGAATAATCAGGACCTAACTTAGAGAGAATAGATAGAATCAACTTCTCATCATCTTTTTTAACCCCACATTCAGACAACTACAATCTGAGAGAATTAAGCTTGGTGAAGAAGTCTTGGATATTATCAAAATGTCTAGGATCAAGATTCATTAGTTCATTCTCCACATGAAATTTCTCCATCTTATTTAGCGCACCAAAAAGATTCTCTAAGGTAGCCCAAATATCATTACGATGCTTACAAGATAAGACATGATATCTCAAGTTAGGAGAAATGGACATAATGAGAGTATCAAGAGCTTCATCTCTTCGATCAAACCATTTCCTCTTTTCTACAACATTTGTGGGTTCAGGATCTTGACCATATGTAATCCTTTGCAACTTTAACTTCAACAACAAAATCTCCATATCAGATTTCTAGTTAAGATAATTTGTTGGAGTTAAAAGTTCTACTTTAGGAAAATCCATGATGAAACAAGAGAATGCAGCAAATATCCCTGACAATGTAAACAATCAACCCCTTATGTTCACAAGAAATGGAGCAAAACCAATATCATACTTCAATGGGTAAAAAATTAGAATTAAACAACAAAATATCTGAAAAATACCTTGTTGACCACGAAGTTGATGAAAATTCCTTTCCATTGATATTTGGTTTGTGAAAATCAGCCTCCGTTTGCAAAAGATATGCAAAAATGAAAAAAAGGCCTATAAAAGGCACTTTGGAAACATCATGGGGCTTAATACGGCAGGCACCTATTCACTCTGTATGACCACAACGAGGATGGGAACATAAAATTTGGGGCATTTTGGGCCAAGTAGTTCTTGATAGATGAAATATGTGCTGGGTTCCCATGCCACATAAACTCCAAATCTCCAAGTCCCCAAGCACAAATCACACCACAAGCCTTGTGCAAGCATGAGCCTTTACAAGCACTCACAGTAAGGAGAGATGTGATGGGCTATATAAAGCCCAAATAACTCCATTGTCCAACAAATATGACACTAAAGTTCCAAACCAATACCCAAAAGGATTTGTGGATGGGCCCACTACTTCCATTGCGCACAAGATGGAAACCCTCACATCGAATATTTTACAATGAAACTTTAAAATGATTATGAAGTATTCATCAAATATGTTTAAATCGGCCAATCAATGGCCTACTTTCCCTCTTCAAAATACATCCAACCACCTCCTTTGGTGTGGGCAACACTTTCTAAATGCCTCAAAAAGCCCTACATGAGCACCAGGATGTGCCGAGTATGCAAGCTTGTGTGGGACTCTAACCTTTTGAGACCATGTTCAAAGATCACACCTTCTGTGAAGGCAGAACTTGGGATGCATTGTGGGCAAGATAAACTCTTCCATTTCTAGACAAAAGTCAAGAACAAGGGCATTCAAAGCCAATGACTCCTTTTGCAACTGGCCTTCAATAGTACTTTGTTCCACAATTTTCTGGATTCAAGGCAGTATCATTTTGGCAGCAAAGATATGCATTTACATCACTTCAATTTGCACTATTAAATTCTCATAGTTCACCTTGTAAATGGTGATGAGAATGAAGTTTCCAGTCATTAAGGAAAATTGATCAATCTCAAATTTGGTGAAAACTCTCAGAAGAAAGGGGTGGCATGATTGATTGGCTATGATACCATGTTGGTGTAAACCACCTCCTAGGAGCACAATTTGCAAACAACCACCTTCACAATACGAGAGAAGCACGAGGTTGTTTCACCAAATAGATGAAAAATATTGAGATATGAGATGCCAAATGCAAAAATAATATACAAAACCTTGCTTATAAAGGAAAGGAATGATTGGGTGGATGTAACCAACCATCCAAATACTGAATGATAAATAATTTTAAAATAAAAACTAATATGCACCTAATAAATAACTAATAATGTTGGATGCCTAAGTAAACTTAAGCATAGGTAAATATGTAAAACCATATTTACTCCAACAATTGCTTATGTTCTCCTTGCCTACTTATATGTCATTTCATACCTTACTTTACTCTTGTGATTGGCTATATTTTCCTCCTTGCTTATTCATTTTTCTAGTTGTGTAATAGAAGCTTATTTTACTCTTGTGATTGCCCATGTTTTCCTCCTTGCTTATTCAATTTCCTACTTGCGTGATAGAAGCTTATTTTATTCTTTTGATTGCTCATGTTTTCCTCCTTTCTTATTCAATATCTGCATACTTGTCTCTTGATTTTGGTCTATCTATTATTATCATATTGCTACACCTATGAGTTTACGTTTTTTATTTACAATCACATGTTTACCTATTCTCCTATGCATATGATGCTTACCATGATTTACTTTCATGTTTATGCCTATTTCCTTATATCTTAGATGCTTATGATCCTTATTTCTACATTGCTTTATGCTCCAATGCTTATTGCTCATATCTCATATCACCATATTGTGCTTACATTACTTTATCATGTTTTAGAACTATCTTTTCACATTAGAGGAATAATTCCTTCTCTATCCTATTGTATGCTCTCATGCCTTATTATGTACCTAAGAGACACATTGGAGACATCATGGCTTCACCATATCATATTTATAGAGATTACACCTCTAGGGCCACTTTGCCTCCTTCATTTTCCTATATTGGGGGAAAAGTTATATCATATGCATTGATGATTATCTCCAACCTATATGCTTTTCATGATTATAATTCGATATATGCTACTTTCTTGTCATACGATGTTATCTATGCCATTTCTTACATAATTCTACATGATCTGTGTGCTTACATTTTAGAATTCATGCATTGATTTTCATCTCCTCCAAATCCTTGCACATTTTGTATGAAACCAATTGGAGGGGGCATATAATATTACTAACATTACTATTTTGAGGTTTTAGATAGTGCATTGTGCTAGATAAAGACTCATCATCATACCTCGATGGATCTTGGTCACATTACATAACCATGCTAGAAGTGATATACCACACTATTGCTACCATATTGGGTAGAGTATTTTAATATCACTTCCTATACATATAGAATTTCTAACCAAACTCTGTCTCTCTTTCTCATGATTGTAGATAGTTCAATCAATTTGTTGTAGTGCTTATCTCCACTTATATGATAGAATTTACTCATTTCACATTTTTTCTCTATTTTGTAGGTTCCTATGGATCACTCATGCCAAGGAGAGGAACACATAAATTATTTGAGATGTGTCCATTACTTTACATGGGCTCCATATCCTTTTATCTATGAATATTTACTATTTATGCATGGCTAAGGAAGTTCATATACTTTGAAATACATGATCATTTTAGAATTCACATAGACCTCTAAGTGGATGTAAAGGTGAAATTTACATACCCATGTAGATTCTCATTTGGTTTTCGGCCTAGTTTGAGGGAATGACTTAATATAATTACATAGTGACAAGTGCAACACTTTGTGCTAAGTTTATCTCTTTCCTCAATCCCTATCTATCCCTATTTATTCATACATTCAAACATTCCTATACATTTAACTTTGTCCCATCCATAATTACACACATTCATCCATTTTTATCCCATTTATTACAACTATATTTTCACCATTATCTATACATTTATTCCTTTTCTTGATATTTGTGTAGTCCTATCCTAGGTCAATCTTGTGGTGCATGGGTTCAATCATGCACTATATAGATTAATGCAAGTGCATCCTTGGGCATCATGGAAATATTGTGGCATGTTTAGAGAAGTGGAAATTATGGTTAGTTCAATATCTGTTAGTTTGTGGTTGTTAGTCTATGGTGAGGAATGCTAGTGTATTTCATCACATTGATGAATTAGCTTCTATGGTTTTGATAGTAGTTATGTTTATTGTTATTATATCTGGTATTAAATTTTGATGATAATTAGATGAGTAAAACTTATTAATTTAGCTCGAGAGTGTTTATAGGTTGACAATTTTCTTTAGTTGGGCTTATTTCTATTTGTGGAAGGTTATTTTATGTTTGCACCTATTGTCACTAAATTATGCACCCTTGTTGAGTTGAAGAGATTCAACTACCTAGTGAAACATGGGATGATCTCATTGAGTGTGGGCTCAGACAAGTTGAGATCAATATCCAGAGAGGGTTGGTTCCATGGGTACTTCACCTAAAATTGAACCTAGCTACTACTGCTTGCTGAGGAAAAGGGTGAGAAAAGACATAAAATGAAAACTAAAAGCCTATGGGGGTGATGCACCTGAACTTAAATGGCCTATGTTTTCTATTTTGACACACTATTTCAAGAAATATGACTAAGTTTTTGCACAACTTCTGATTTTCACACTCTATGCATAAGTGTTTTGCAAGAAGGTCACTTACATATCACTGTTTAGAAGGAAATATAAGGTTTTCACAACTCAACAGCTGTATACATACATTGCACAACTTACAACCTACATAAAAGTATTTTTTTGCTACCTGTAGGTGTTTGCTTGAGACATACTTTAAAGGTTTACTAATTGAAACACAAAAAATACATGCATCACTTGTTCAAATACACAGTAGGACAACATATAATGAAGGAAAAATTGATCATTTTTGATGCAGGAGCATCCCTCGTTCAAGAACAATCTTGCATCAACCAAAAAAAAACATTGCATTTCAGTTTGTTTTCAGTTTAGTTTGTTTCTTTTCATTTTCCAGTTTGGTTTAGGTAGTTTAGTTAGAAGTAGATTTTGTATTTTGGTCCAGTAGCATTTTTAGATCTTGTGGAGCTGTACTTAGCATCTACATTCATTCATCTACATCATATTTAGAATTCAGTGATCCACACTTCAATACCAAAAAGATATCTCTATCAAAAGTTTTACTGTTCTCAGAACAAAGCATCCAGATAATCACTGACAATCAGCTGAAGGAGAAACTTGCAGAAGCATTTCCCGATCTTTGGAACCTAATGACACATCATTTAATGATCTTTGGTTCATGGCTGACCTTCCTTGAATATCCACATATCATTCCATTCATTTTCTAGAAGTGTTCTATGCATTTAGGTCCGACCTATCTGTGTTCACACGTTACATCTCTTCTTTGGGATTTGTGATCTTCCCTAGCCGATGCGGAGGAATCTATTGATCCGGACTTGATATATATTGATGTAATAGATCCTTAGGAAATTAGTTATCAAGTTGTAAGCATACACATAAGTTCATAGTTCAAATTTTGTGTGAAGGAGGTTCAAAGCTTTATCTTGCACATGTATGTAATCAGGCATGTGAGCCCTAATTGCAAGCCTGCATGTTGCCGACCAATCTCTATTTGAATTCTATGATATATTGAATGACTGAATCTACATTTGCTTTATTTATTTAAGTTGTTTCCATTGTATTTACTCTTGCTGCATGGTCAAGCCAATTCATTCTGTGAACCCTCCTACCATGACTGCACCAAGTGGTATCAGAGCGAAAGTTTGAATCTTTGGAGCGAATTGAGTGAAGTTGGCGAGGGAATTCTGTAAGATCTTGTTGTGGATAGATCACCGAATTGAGGTAGGTTACTTGTGTTGCAACCGATCGCCGAACCTAAGGTAGTTTACACTTGATCCTAGGAAGAATATCGCTGAGGAGAGTTGCTTCTATTAGAACAATGGCTAGTAGAATAGATGAGATGATGGAGATAATGAAAATAATGTGAATTCATTTGGATGCTGTTGAAGAAGATAGGCGAAGAGGATTGACACCGAGACTTAATGTTGAAAGTGATGATGAAGAGGAATTTCAATCTGTTGAACAAACTAACGAAACCCTAGAAGGTGATGAAGAAGAAGAATTAGATCAAGTAAAGATGCTGCGATCTATTTCAAAGATTGGAAAGAGACCTAGAGTTGATGTGCTGAGTTATACTAGTAATTTGAACCCTGAAGAATTGATTGACTGGATAAATGATATGGAAGAATACTTTGAATATGAGGAAATTGAAGATTTAGAGAAGGTGAAATTTGCAAAGACAAAGTTGAAAGGACATGCTGCTATATGGTGGAAATAAGTTCAGTTAGAAAGAAACAAAAGAGGGAAAGAAAAGATTACAAAATGGGATAGGATGATGACAAAGTTGAAGAATAAGTTTATACCTACTAACTATGAGTTGGAACTATTGAAAAGATTGCAAAACCTGAGACAAAAGGAGAAATATGTGAAGGAGTACACTGAAGAATTTCATAAGATGATCATAAGAATAAGACATAGTGAAGAAAGAAAGGAGAAAGTGGCTAGATACATCAATGGACTGAGATTGACTATTCAAGAAGAACTAAGCCTGGTAAGGATGATATCTTTGGAGGAAGCATATCAGTTTGCCCTAAAAATTGAAGAGAAGCTAAATAAAAGACATGATCAAAGACAAAGAGGCAGAGGAGGTAAATTTCAGAGAGGTAGGACTTGTTCTAGAGGAGAGCAGAACAAGTTTGACAACCCATTCAAGGAGGATAGAGACAATAATGCTTACCAGAGAGATGACATAAATTTTTACTAGAGAGGAAACCCTAGTGCATACCAGAATGAAGGATACAAGAGAGAAGGAAGAGGATTTGATAAGAGAACATTCAGAGGTACTTGTTTCAAGTGTCAAGGTGAAGGACATAGAGTATTTGAATGTAATCAGGGTAGTACAAGTAAGAGGACAAAAAATAGTGGAAGAGCAGCCTATGTTGAAGATGAACCTATTGAGTTAGATGACCCCTATTCAGTTGGTAAACCGAAGAAAGGAGAATCATTGGTTATGAGGAGAGCACTATTTCAAATAGAGACAAATGAGGAACCACCGCAGAGGAAAAGCTTGTTCAGAACTAGATGCAAATCAGGAGGTAAGTGTTGTAAAGTTATAATTGATAGTGGTAGTTCAGATAACCTAGTTTCAGAAGAGATGGTGACTAAGCTGAAGTTGGAAAGATTGAAACACCCTAAGCCATATCAGATAGCATGGATTCAGGATGATCATAAGGTACTGGTGAGTGAACAATGTTTGGTGAAATTTCATATTGGATCTTATCATGATGAAGTCTTGTGTGATATTATGCCTATAGATGTATGTCATATCTTGTTGGGTAGACCTTGGTAGTATGATAGAAAAGCTATACATGATGGGAGAAAGAATACATATACTATAATAGCAAATGGAAAGAGAATTACTTTGATTCCTTTGGAGGATGATCCTAAATATGTGGTATGTGGGAATGCTAGAATCTGTTTGGTAGATGGAAGAAAAATTTTGGATGGTTTGAAAAATGAGAATATGTGTTATGCCTTGATTCCTAAGAAGCCTGAAACATTGTAAGAATGAAATTGAACTAGAGGAGATAAGAGAGTTGCTGACAGAGTATGAAGACATCATATTAGATAATGTTCCTGAAGGATTGTCACCTATAAGGAGTATCAATCATCACATGGATCTTATACCGAGAGCAAGTTTTCCTAACAAAGCAGCACACCGAATGACACCGATAGAGAATGAAGAATTGAATAGACAGATACAAGAGTTGTTGAGGAAACATTTGATCAGAGAAAGTTTAAGTCCTTGTACAGTACCTATTGTGTTAGCACCAAAGAAGGATGGAGAATGGAGAATGTGTATTGACTCTAGAGCAATAAACAAGATCACAATTAAGTATAGATTTCCTTTACCTAGGATGGATGATATCATGGATTGTTTGAGTGGAGCAAAATATTTCACAAAGATAGACTTGAAGAGTGGATACCATCAGATCAGAATCAAAGAAGGTGATGAATGGAAGACTACTTTTAAGACAAATGAAGGATTGTATGAGTCGTTAGTGATGCCTTTGGATTGACAAATGCACCGAGTACTTTCATGAGATTGATGAATGAAGTCTTGAAGAAATTCTTGGGTAAGCTTGTTATTGTATATTTGGATGACATTCTGATTTTCAGTAAGACAAAGGAGGAACATTTGTGGCATATTAGACAAGTTTTGCAGACGTTGAGAGAAGAGAAATTGCTGATAAGCATAAAGAAGTGTAGTTTCATAAAGGAAGAGTTAGTATATTTGGGATTTGTGATTTCTGTGGAAGGATTGAAGATGGACCCTAAGAAAGTGAGAGCAATTGTTGAATGACCTACACTAGAAAGCATTGGATAGGTTAGATCATTTCATGGATTGCCTAGTTTCTACCAGAAGTTCATCAGAATATTTAGTTCAGTTTGTAACCCTATGATAGAGACAATGAGAGGTGATAGAAAGGATTTCAAGTGGACATCAGGAGCAGATACAAGTTTTGAGTTGTTGAAGTAGAAAGTGACAAAGCAACCTATTTTGGCATTACCAGATTTCAAAAAGGTATTTCAAGTTGATTGTGATGCAAGTGGAAATGCGATTGGAGCATTGTTAAGTTAGGAAGGTAGACCTATAACTTATTTCAATGAGAAGTTGAATGATGCAAGAAGGAGATATTTAGTCTATGATCAATATTTCTATGCCATAATTCAAGCCTTGAAGAAGTGGAGACATTACTTTTTGCCTAAGGAGTTTGTGTTCTATACAGATCATCAAGCTTTACAATATTTGAATAGTCAAGATACGTTGAATCAGAGACATATGAGATGGGTAGAGTTCATGTAGAGTTATACATTTGTGTTGAAGCATAGGAGTGGGAAGTTAAACAAAGTTGCAAATGCATTGAGTAGAAGAAGAAATATGTTGATAGAGATGAGAGAAGTATTAGGATTTGAGGATCTGAAGCTCATGTATGAGGAAGATCTTGATTTTGCAGAAGCATGGAAAGCATGTAAGGAACCTGTTGTGATAGATAGGAGCAATTGGTTGGACTATTTCATTCAAGAAGATATGTTGTTCAAAGGAAGTCAGTTGTGCATACCTAGAAGTTCAATGAGAGATAATTTGATCAAGGAGAAGCATAGTGGTGGATTGGCAGGATATTTTGGCATTGATAAGACAGTGGGTTTGGTGAATGAAAATTACTTTTGGCCTCAGATACATAAGGATGTTTAGAGATTTGTGCAGAGTTGTAGAGTTTGTCAAGTTGCAAAAGGGAGTAGTCAGAATACTGGATTGTATAAACCTTTGATAGTACCGGAGAGACCTTGGGAAGACATAAGTATGGATTTTGTAATGGGATTGCCTACGACATAGAGAGGACATGATTCAATATTTGTAGTGATGGACAAATTTTCAAAGACGGCTCATTTCATACCTTGCAAGAAGACAACTGAAGTAGTGCATGTAGCTGACCCATTTTTTAAGGAGATTGTGAGATTGCATGGATTACCTAAGAGTATAGTTTTAGATAGACAAAAAGTTTGTTGGATACTTCTGCAGGACACTTTGGAAGAAGATGAAGACATATTTGAAGTTCAGTTCAGCTTTTCATCCATAAACTGATTGACAGACAGAGGTAGTGAATAGGAGTTTGGGAAATTTGTTGAGATGTCTAGTCGAAGAGAAGACAGGAAGTTGGGACTTGATCCTTTCACAAGCAGAGTTTGCATATAATAATTTAGTGAATAGAAGTACCAAAATAACACCTTTTGAGATTGTTATCGAAGTAAACCCTAAAGGAGTTGCAGAATTAAGAGATATCAGTATAGAAGAAAAGAGGAGTACAAAAGCTGAATAATTTGTAGAACATATGATGACAATACATGATCAGGTAAAGAAGTATTTGAAGACTATGAATAGTAAGTACAAAGAGAAGGCTGATGAGAAGAGAAGACATAAGGAATTTGAAGTTGGAGATGAAGTGATGGTATACTTGAGAAAACAAAGATTTACAGTTGGGACATATAACAAGTTGAAAATGAAGAAGTTTGGACCTTGTAAGATACTCAGAAAATTTGATTCAGGGAATGCATATGAAATGGGATTACTGGAGACATTGGGTATTTCACCTATTTTCAACATTGTAGACCTATATCAATATCATGAAGTAGAGTTTAGTGACAACATGGAAGAAGACTTGAAGAAGCAGTTAGCACAATAAGCACCGGAGCAGATTGAAGACATTTTGGACAATAGAGTTGGACGCAACACTAGAGGAAGACAATACAAAGAATACCTTGTGAAGTGGAAAGGCAGACCAGAAGAATATTCATCATGGATTTCTTAGGCTGAGGTGGACCATCTTGGTCCTCCCCTAGCCCCAGCAAAGTGAGGGACTCACTTTTTCAATAACCCTGGATGTCTAATGCAGGAGCATCCCTGGTTCAAGAACAATCTTGCATCAACCAAAAAAAAACATTGTATTTCAGTTTTTTTCCAGTTAAGTTTGTTTCTTTTCATTTCAGTTTGTTTCTTTTCATTTTCTAGTTCAGTTCAGGTAGTTCAGTCAAAAGTAGATTCTATATTTTGGTCTAGTAGCATTTTTTAGATCTTGTGGAGTTGGACTTAGCATCTACATTTATTCATCTACATCATATCCAGAATTCAGAGATCCACACTTCAATACCATAAAGATATCGCTATCAGAAGTTTGATTGTTCTCAGAACAGAGCATCTGGATAATCACTGAAAATTAGCTAAAGGAGAAACTTGCAGAAGCATTTCCTAATCTTTGGAACCTAATGACACATCATTCAATGATCTTTGGTTCATGGCTGACCTTCCTTGAAGATCTACGCATCATTCCATTCATTTTCTGGAAGTGTTCTATGCATTTAGGTCCGACCTATCTGTGTTTACACGTTACATCTCTTCTTTGTAGTTTGTGATCTTCCTTGGTTGACGCGGAGGAATCTATTGATCTAGACTTGATATATATTGATGTGATAGATCCCTAGGAAAGTAGTTATCAAGTTGTGCCAAGGAGCTTCAAAGATTTATCTTGCACATGTATGTAATCAGGCCTATGAGCCCTAATTGCAAGCCTGCATGTTGTTGACCGATCTCTATTTGAATTCTATGATATATTGAATGATTGAATCTACATTTGATTTATTTCTTTGAGCTGTTTTCATTGTGTTTAATCTTGCTGCACGGTCCGGATAGTTCATTCTGTGAACCCTCCTACCGTGACTACACCAATTCTATTGAAAGATAGGCATTCTTATATTAAAGTAGGTCTGAAACTTATATCTTTTTTCTTCAAAATGTACTACAATTGAATCATTCAGTGCTAAGACTAAGAAAACTGAGTTACAAATCTCCCTTAGCTACTAGAGAATTCCTTTCTGACTTACATTCAAAAGATAGAAAAAGAAAGAAAAGTACATGCTAAGAGAAAAAGTACATGCTAAGATATTGTTGGGTCAACCTACTTGGGCAGACAAGAAGAGTCCAAAACTTGTTTCCTTCTTTACAAACTGTAGGTAGGCATTGAATATGAGTTTTTAACCTCTTACATCTCCTAAAAACTTGCTCCAGCTACTCAAAAAGCTTCTAGATCCTTGGCATGTGTTGGATTCTGCTATTGGATGCTTGCAAGGTCTTCAATGCTACCTTCATTGTCTTCAAACTACCCTTATATGCCTGCATGATGTATTTAACTCACTTAACTACCCATAACATGCTATGGACATATGTCTCATGTGCATTTGATATGATTTGAGCTTCTAGGAGGTGTTGAAAAGGAGTTTGGTCTTTTTAGGAATCCAAAAGCCATATGAAATTTACTAACTTCAAAGCTACTTTCTCTATCAATTCAAATTATTATTATTGAGAAAACACTTGTAGAAGCTTGTTATACCCAAATGAGGTGATATTATCTCTTGGAGGGGTCCTTTATCCATTTGGAATGAAGAGGAAGTCTTCTTGTTTCTATCGATTTCATGGATTGAATACACAATGTGTATTTTAGTTTTGTTGAAATACCCACTATGTGGTTCAACAAAACTAGCTCTCTTCACTATTTGAATGCCCCTTGTCCACTTTTTCTGATTCAATTCATGGCCCTAAGGCTTGCAATCTCATTCTTCATAGGAGCTTTTAACACCTTGTCAATGTCTTGTAACCTTCTTCCTCTCTCACTGCCACAATATCTTCAAACACCTATTTCCTATTATCAGGTCTCTTGTGAATATCTCCTATCACTTTTATCCCTGAAGACTTTATTTTGGAGTTTGTGACTCATTCTTATGATGTAATGGACCCTATCCTACACCTTTCACAGTCCTTTCAATCCTCGACAGTTCCTTCTTATGAATATTATGGTTTCTCTTGTGACTGGGTCTCTTTGACCTCATAGGCCATTGTATATCTTATTTATGTACTTGATCACATGAGTCTTGTGACATTAACAATGTCAAAGCATACTACCATAAGCTCACTTCTCATAATAAAGTCTTAGAGTAGGGTTTTCTCAAAAGGGTCTTAATAATACTCTCTTTCATTGTATTGCCTTTGATCCCCTTACAATGACCATAATGTTGGGCATTGATTGTCATTGATATCAAAAGGTTTCTCAAGTTCACATGGTGTTGGTATTTGATATGTTCATATGATCTTTCCATGTATGCTTCCATGGTGTTTGAATGATGTCCATCATCATGAGGTGTTAGTTGTTGATGGTCATGTGAGTTTGTTTTATCATCATTACTTGATACTTGATGTGATGTAACAAGAAGGAGCTCATGTTTGTAATCAGTTGCAGGTTGATGCTGTGGTTTGGAGCCTTGATCACGCCTCAGGAGTGTGGAGTTTGCTCATGTCTTCAATGTCTTCATCCAATGCTTCATTTTCTATACTAGTTTGAAGTTGGTGTTGATTTATGCAATCAAGGTGCTTCAGGAGTTAAGTGTTCATGGTGTGTTAGTTGCTATTGCACCAAAAAGATTGACCTTTTAATGCCTAGTACAACCACTTGACTTAACAAGCATGGGAGGCAGTTAAGCCTTGTCACAAACCACTGCAGCGCAACGCTGAACAAGAAGACCAAGGGTCACACCTTGCAATAATCACCCCCAGCGCAAGTGCGGGGTTTGAACCTGTGACCTCAGCTCTGATACCAACTATTAGTTTCCGTTGCACCAAAAGATCAACCTATTAATGCCTGATACAACCACTTGAGTTAACAAGCACGAGAGGCGGTTAAGCCCTTGTCACAAACCACCACAGCATAACGCTGAACAAGAAGACCAAGGGTCACACCTTGCAACATGGTGATCATTCATGGTTCATGTTAGGGTGCATGGCTGTGATCATAGCACAAGTGGATGTCAAGGCACATATGAAAGAAGGTTCATACAATGTAAAGAAGTTAGTGTTTTCAGATGATGTCTTCATATGGAATTCATGTCTTGACAATGCTTAAGTAATGTTGAGGTTAGGTACTCAGTGTACTCATGCAGGTTCTCATGTCATAGTGGTGTTTTCTTATTGTATCGCATGATGCAGATTCAGGTTTAGTCATTGGTAGAGTTAGGGTTTTGTAATGAAAGATTTCAAACCCTAAATTATTTCAAAACCCTTAAAAGTGTTTTAAAGTCTAAAGCTTTTTTCAACCATATGCACTTTATGTTATGTTTACTCATTGACCAGTGATAGGAGGTTAAATTTCACTTAAGTGAACACTTTATGCAGTCTACATCGTCGATTGACTAGCCCCACTAGTTAGGATATACCGACCTCCTTAGTGATATATTTTTAATTTGAGCGACAGTTCAAAGTAATGGTCCTCATTTAATTGAAGAAGCCCGTGAAAGAATGAATCAACGAACAACATTTAAACATGTTTCAAACCCTAACAGTTCTCAATGCCATTTAAAATTTGATGGGTAGTTATCAATGAAGGCTCTTTAACTTCCTTTCTCGAGTATGCAACTAACTAAGAAGGCTAGGAAATTAGTTTAAAAGCTCTGTGTGATAGATTGTAATATAAGGCTTGGTTTATAGGGTTCTATTGACTTATACCTAACATTATATATATGCATTTTGTGAAGATAAGAGGGTGGATAGAATAATTAAAGAACTTGAATCATGAAGATTGTATGAGGAGGGTATGAAAGTCAGTAAGATCATGATATGAATTGAATATAGATTATAGAGAAAAGGTTTAAGAGGGTGTCTTTTGTGAAATGATATGAATTTTTTAAAGAATGTGAAATAATGTTGATAAGAGGTTTTTGAAGAACATGAGTCATAGAAATATAGATGCAAAGTATGATCTTATGAAAGATATGCAGAGTCTGATAGCCTTTTAATTCAGTAAGTTATATAGCTAGAATGTTCTTGTCACATGATCAAGTCAGGTTATAATGAGAAGGCTTTCGTTGCAGAAGGTAGTAAGGGAACTTGTATCAGGTACTCCTTGTGTTTGATGATAGTTTAAAGTACTTTATCTGTTTGCTTGTGATAAGAAAGTGATGTAAGAGTGTTCCCAAGATTCAAAATCCTTCCATGATTAAAAGCCCTTGAAATACCATTATAATATTCTCTTGTATTGAGTACTTGGTAGTTTTGTAAAGGAGAAATAAGGAGTGATTTGTATCTGAGTTATAGAAGTCATCTATAACCAGTGGTCTTCAATGTAAACAAAGTGGTATTGCATTGTCTTCTTGTATTCAGATTGGAGATTGATTTTTCTAGTGAGGCTTGGTTGGTCAGTGATACTTTGTTTTTTCTGTGATAGGTGAAAAGTCAGGTTTGGAAGATCAGACATAGTCATGAAACCCTAACCCTACCATCATCAAGGAATCTAATCTAAATGAAATCAAAGAACAATGCAATTCAAGCATAACATCACCTAGATTGTGCGATTCCTTGTTTGAGAGATGTGGACTGCTTCTTCAACAATGAATAATTGCAAAGCTGAAAGCTGCCATGATGAATGATAAAAGCTTAAATGAATGCTCAGATGCTCAAGATGCTCAAGATGATAATGTAGGTGCTATATGATTGCTGGATGTTTCATATGGAATGAGAGGGTGTTTATATAGGACTCAACCAAGATCAATCGACGGTGGAGATTCAGAGGCTATGTGAATGGCTAGGATTGAAAGATACTAAATTTAGGTTCCATTAGTTGTGCATGTGAAGGATATGAATGAAAGTTGTACAACAACACATGATTGACTGGACAAGTGTTGGAATATGATAAAAGATGAGTGTTTAATTCAAATAAAATATTTGAATTAGTTGGGATATGAGTTGGAAATTAATTAAATAAATAATTTTTTTTAATTAATTGGATAAATGAATAGGATAGGATTGGGATATGATGTGGAAATTAATTAAATAAATAAAATTTATTTAATTAATTAGATTAATTGGGATGAGGATAGGATATGATTGGGATATGATGTGGAAATTAATTAAATAAATAAAATTTATTTAATTAATTAGGTAGATGAATAAGATAAATGGGATTATGCATGTGGAATTAATTAAATAAATAAAATTTATTTAATTAATTGGCTAAGTAGGATGAGGATGGGATTAAATGGGATTTTAATTAAATAAATCAAATTTATTTAATTAATGGGATTAAGAGTGGGATTTAGGACAAAATGCTACAAGATGTCTAGGATAATGTTTAACAAGGTGTTGCTAGACATGGACAAAGTTTGGGACAAATTTGGGTGTCTACATTTTCCAATGAGGCAAGTTTATGCCTGTTAGAAATGAAAGCAACACTACTTCAATGGAAATCTGATTCAAAATAAATTTCAGCAATCTTTAAGTGTGCATTAACAATGGAGTTTGTAACAAAACATAAAACCCACTCCAGAGAAAATGCCAAACATGAAGAACACAACACAAGACATAGTGTTTACATAGAGAAAACCCTTGCGGGTAAAAAACTCCACCAGGAAAGAGGCACAAGTTTGTATTAATGTCAACAAGATTGCACAATACATGAACTACACAACTCTCTCCACAAGTCTTCAATCCAACAACATTCTTGTAGCACCTGAGTACCTAAAATCTATATTGCAGCAACAAATACATGGAAAATACTTATAGAAACATTTTTCAACTCATCCTAGAAGTTCACCTTCTCTCTCCTAAGATTCTCCAACCTGTAAACATTAATTACCATCTTACAAGCATCTTACACTTGTCCAAAAATAGTCATGCATAGGTTGGGGGCCCAAGACTAAATCTCACCTCTTACAACATATTATGATGCATCATAACCATCGTAGATTCCACAAAAGAGTGTCTTTCCAAGATAGGAACCTTGGGCTAAAAATAACAAATTACAACTCATTAATATCTGTCATATGTGTCATAGAATCTCAGAATCTTAGGACAACTTGCAGCCGTCATAGATTCACTTACCAAACATTATGATAGTTGTCATACATGCCAAAAATAGTATATTCCTCAAGGGAGCACACCTACCCTCATTTACCATGAGTTTTTATATTTGCCAACAGTAAAAGTCACTCCGTAATTACCTTCGATTACTCTGAAATTACCCCTATTGGTGAAACTAGTACATCTCCTTATGGATTATTACAAATTACATATAATAAATGGAATAAATACAATATTGGGATTTACAAGGTTAGTGGCACCTTATCCCAACATTCTCCCTCTTGATATTATACATTGTAAATCAGCCCATAGGAAAATAAATGAAAAATAATCAGGCACTAGAAACAAGGCCCATGGCCTCTCTGCACCACACAAACTTTTTTGTGGTCATAGGCTTGGTCAATGAATCTGCAACATTTTCCTAAGTGTCTATCTTCTTTAGCTCAATCTCTCCATTTGCAACCAACTCTTGAACAAAATGATACTGAACATCAACATGCTTTGTCCGAGCATGATACATGGGATTCTTGGCCAAATAGATATCACTCTGGCTATCACAACCAATATGAATGTTCCTGTAATCAAAACCAATACATGTAAAAAGTCTCTTCAACTAAACAACCTCCTTAGAGACATGAGTAGCAGCCATATACTTTGCTTCTGTGGTGGACAAAGTAACTGTGGGCTACCTCTTACTCATCCAACCCACTACACCTCCAAACAAAGTAAATACATAACCACTAGTGGACCTTTGACTATCCAAGTCACCTACCCAATCTTCATCAACAAAACCCTATATGTCCAAAGATTTATCAGCACTATTAGTACGAGAATAAACCAAACAATGATTAGGAGTACCTGCAAGATATTTAAACACCCTCTTCGCATAGTTCCAATGCTGTCTACCAGGGTTAGACATAAATCTGCTCAAAACTCCCACTGCTTGGGCAATATCTGGTCTAGTGCAAACCATTGCACACATCAAACTCCCTACAACACTAGCATATGGCACATTAGACATATCCTCAAGATCATCCTCAGTCTTTGGACACATATCTAATGAAAGATTAGTACCAATGGGTAAAGGAACTATAACTGGGTTACAGTCCTACAAACTAAACCTCTGTAAATTGGTATTCACATACTTGATTTGTGACAACCAAAGCTTTCTATTAATTCTGTCCCTCCTGATCTCCATTCCCAAAATATACCTTGTAGCACCAAGATCCTTCATCTCAAATGCACCTGAAAATTGGACTTTAAGCTCACTAATCATACCCTTAGTATTACTGAAAAACATGTCATCAACATACAAAGCAATAACCAGTATAGAATCATCAATACAATGAATGTAAACACAATGATCCTCCTCGCTTCTAACAAAACTCAATTTCAAACAAATGAATCAAACTTTTGATACCACATTCTGTGGGACTGTTTTAAACCATAGAGAGACCTCTTTAACTTGCAAACCCAATGTTCTTCTCCTTTTACCTCAAAACCTATAGGTTGTTCCATATAAATTTCTTCTTCAAGATCTCCATGCAAGAACACAGTCTTAACATCCATTTTCTCAATTTCCCAATCATAAGCTGCAACAATGGATAAGAGAAATTTAATAGAAGTCAATTTAGCAATAGGAGAGACTATCTCACCAAAATCAACTCCCTCTCTCTGGGAGTAGCCCTTGGCTGCCAGTCTAGCCTTGTACTTCTCCAATGACCCGTCTACTCCAAACTTCTTCTTGAAGACCCACTTACAACCTATGGCCTTTCTTCCTTTGGGAAAACGACCAAGATCCCAGGTGTTACAAGAGTCTAAAGCCATCATCTCCTCATGAATGGCTAATTGCCAAGACTCACTATCATCTGTAGAAATAGCTTCCCTATAGGATCTAGGTTCATCCTTAGTACTCAATAAAGCATATACACAATAAAAATCTTGTGGGCTATACCTTTCAACTAGATTCCATTGTCTTGTGGATCTCCTCAATGGTGCAGTAAAAGACTCTACTTGTTCTTTTGCATGATCATCTACACCAACTTCTTCTGTAACAACAGACTCATCTTCATCAGAACTACTTGAATCTTCTTCTTCGTCTTTACCCCCTAATCCATCATTCTATTCTTCCTGAGGTGCATCTTGTTGCTCTAAATCAAAGTGCACCTTCTTTACCTTTTCTTCTTTTTCTTTTGGTTGCTTATGTTTAGAAATTACTCTAGGTTCCCTGAAAACAACATCTCTAGAAAAGATAGTCTTGCGGGTTAGTGGATTCCAATGCTTATAACCTTTCACATTATCACCATATCCAATGAACATACACTTTTCAGCTTTTGGATCCAACTTAGATCACTTTTCCTTAGGCACATGAACAAAAGCCTCACAACCAAAAACCCTTAAATGTGAAACAGAAGGTTTCTTACCTGTCCACACTTCATAAGGTGTCAAATCAAGAGCCTTACAAGGAGATCTATTTATCAAGTAGTAAGCAGTACACATAGCCTCTGCCCAAAAGCATTTATCCAACTGTGCATCACTAAGCATGATTCTAGCCCTTTCCATAATTTTTCAATTCATCCTTTCTGCAACACCATTCTATTGTGGTGTATATGGAGTTGTCTTTTGTCTGATTATACCTGCATGCTTGCAAAACTCATCAAATTCCTTAGAGCAATATTCCCCTCCATTGTCAGATCTTAATATTTTTATCTTTAAACCTGATTGGTTCTCTACTAAGACTTTGAATTCCTTAAACTTAGTGAAAACTTTAGATTTATGTTTCATAAAATAAATCCATCTAAATTTGGATACATCATCAATGAAGGTGACAAAATAATGAGATTTTCTGATAGATTCATTATCCATAGGTCCAAACACATCCATATGAATAATTTCTAATTTCTCATTTGCTCTATTACTTCTTGAAGGAAATGATTTTCTATTTGTTTACCAAACACACAATGCTCACATAAATCAAAGTGCTTATCAGAATAAGAGAAACTATCCAACAATTCTGTATTCTTAATAGTTTTTAATACATTGTTGCTTGTGTGGCCCAATCTGTGGTGCCACAACATACAAGTGTTTTTAGAAGCCTCAGAAACATAAGAGGCATTACAAACTGTAGTGGCTTCAAGCTTAAACAAGTTCCCAAATCTCTTCCCTTTCGTTACCACCAAGTTCCCTCTCACCAATCTGTAGCCATGCTTGTCAAATGTCACATGCATTCCCAAATCATTCAACTTTGAAACTAAAATCAGATTTCTAGCTAATCCAGGAACATGCAAAACACCAAGGAAGGTTTTAATCCTCCCATCACTTAAACACAACAATACCTTTCCTTTCCTGATAATCGGATATGAAGAGTTGTCACCAAGGTAGATATTATCTCCATCATATTCTTCATATGTGGAGAACCATTCCTTATGTGGGGTCATATGAAATGACAATCCTGAGTCAACCAACCAGTGATCATTAGAAACAAGATTACATGTAGAAAGTAAAACTTCTTCACCTGCATTCGAGGACTTATTTGAAGCACTCTCCCATTGTTTCTTGGGGTTTCTACACTCCTTCACATGTCCCCTTTTACCGTAGTTCCAACACTTAACTCTATTTTTTTTACCAGGAGTCTTAGATCGGCCCTTGGACTTGGACTTGTCCTTAGCCCCTTTTTGATCTCCCTTTAGACCTCTTTCCTTAGACCTTCCCCTGATACTAAGAGCATCACCTGAACTATTTGAACTCTTCTTCCTCAATTCCTGTGCTAGTAAAACTACAATAAGAGCATCCAACTTCAAATATGTGAGGTTAGCAGTGATAGCCAAAATGACATTTTCCCATGATTCAGGTAAAGAATAAAGAAGCAAGATACATTTATCTTCCTCATCAACTTCAACATCTACTGAAGCAAGCTGACTCATCAACAAATTAAAAGAATTTAAATGCTTTGTAACTAACTCACCCTCTTTCATTTTCAAAGAAAACAACTTCCTTTTTAAATAAAGTTTATTTACCATACTCTTGGCTTGGTAGATCTCATCCAATCGATTCCACAATTTGTATGCGGTCTCTTCCTTTGCGACATTCAGTAGCACAGAATCTGAAAGACATAAACAGATGGTTCCCCATGTTTTCTTATCCAATCTAGCCCACTCATCCAAAGAGACATCATCAGGTTTTTTCTCTTTTTGAATAACCAACCATTGGTTTCTTTCTTCCAACAAATCTTCCACTTTTAGCTTCCACAACTCATACCCCATTCCGTTGAACTTCTCACTGTCCATTTGAGAGGTTGATGCAACAGTGGATGTTGCCATAATAACAGCACAAGATTTGCAAAACAAACACAACCAAATCTCCCACTACAGCTACAACTTCCACACTACCACCCAAGAGTCAAAGCTAGCCAGGCTTTGATATCAAATGTTAGAAATGAAAGCAACACTACTTCAATGGAAATCTGATTCAAAATAAATTTCAGCAATCTTTAAGTGTGCATTAACAATGGAGATTATAACAAAACATAAAACCCACTACAGAGAAAATGCCAAACATGAAGAACACAACACAAGACATAGTGTTTACATGGAGAAAACCCTTGAGGGCAAAAAATTCCACTAGGAAAGAGGCACAATTTTGTATTAATCTCAACAAGATTGTACAATATATCAACTACATAACTCTTTCCACAAGTCTTCAATCCGACAACATTCCTGCAGCATCTGAGTACCTAAAATCTATATTGCAGCAACAAATACATGGAAAATACTTATAGAAATATTTTTCAACTCATCCTAGGCATTCACCTTCTCTCTCCTAAGATTCTCCAACCTGTAAATATTAATTACCATCTTACAAGCATCTTACACTTGTCTAAAAACAACCATGCAAAGGTTGGGGGCCCAAGACTAAATTTGGCCTCTTACAACATCTTATGACATGTCATAACCATCACAAATTCCACAAAAGAGTTTCTTTCCAAGATAGGAACCTTGGGCTATTTAAAATAGCAACTTACAACTCATTAATATCTGTTATATGTGTCATAGAATCTCATAATCTTATGACAACTTGCAAATGTCATAGATTCAGTTACCAAACATTATGACAGTTGTCATACATGTCAAAAATAGTATATTCCTCAAGGGAGCATGCCTACCCTCATTTACCATGAGTTTTTATATTTGCCAATAGTAGAAGTCACTCCGTAATTACCTTCGGTTACTCTGAAATTACCCCTATTGGTGAAACTAGTACATCTTTTTATGGATTATTACAAATTACATCTAATAAATGGAATAAATACAATATTAGGATTTACAAGGTTAATGGCACCTTATCCCAACAATACCAGTGAGGCATTCATCAGCCAGTGAGGCTTTGTAATTGGTGATTTTTCATAATTAAGCTAGTGAGGCAGTTTTGAGTGGTTTTTCATCCCTATGAGGGTTTTCCACTCATGAAATCTATTGTGTCATCATCTTAATTTTTGGGTGATTCATTTATCCTTCATGCTTAAACATTCAGTACTATTTGTTGAATATTTGATTCCTTTGATAAAGTTTATTGTCAAGTTTGATTCCTTCACTTTCTCTTTTCAAGTTTGATAAGGAGTAAAAACTTGTTTTAGATACAACACTAATTTATCCCCCCCTCTCAGTGTTGATTGTACTCCAACAAGTGGTATCAGAGCATAGGTTCCTTATAGAAGTCTAACTGGCTTGGGTAGGTCCTGGTAGTGGAGTACCATGGGAAAGAGTAGAAGAAATAGAGAAAAGAAAGATGCCAAGCAAAAGGTTGAACAACAAATCCCAGTCAAGTCATGTGATGAGTTATTGCATGAGTCTCCTCTGAATGATGATATTAAGTGTGATGAAAGAAAAGATGATTTTGTTGTTAAGATTGATGATACAGAAGGAGACTTCTTTATGGATGAATATGGATAGGAGTTTGATGAAAATGATTGTGAAGTTGATTTAGAAGGTGAACTATTGTGTGCCTTAGATCAGATCAAGCAACTTAAAAAGGAGAATTGGATATTAGAGTTGGAGCTTCAACAAGAAAAGGACTCTAAGGACAAAGTTGTTTTAGACCTTGAAGAGGCAAGAAATCTAATTATAGATTTAAAGAGTCAAGTAGATGAATTAGACAAATTGATTATCAGTTTGAAGACAGAGGTTGAGGAAGCTAAGAGGATAGCTGATGTAACAAAGTCTGATTTGGAAGCTAAAATAGTTTAATGTCAAAAGATTGAAGGAGAAATAGTCTCTTTAAGAAATATCTTGAGGATATTAGGAAGTAGTTGGAAAAGAATCTAAAATTTGAAGAGAGCACAAGCAAGTTACATGAAATGTTGGGAAAACAAAAACACTATAAGGACACCATAGGATTAGGATATGAACAAGGGCAGTCTTCTGAAGTTAGAGAGACTCCTAAAAGGAAGATAGACTTGAGTTATCATGCTGCTACTCCAAAATATCAAGGAGGAAGGACAATCAAGTCTACAAGATCTCTATCTACTAGGCATTCAATGAGGTATAATTATTCTCAATTTCATGGTTATTGTTATTGCTATCATGTTTATGGCCATAGAGCAAGAGATTGTACAAGAAATTATAAAATGTATGAGAGACATGATTTTGTCAAGAATGTAAATAGGAGTTCTTATAATATGCCTAGAAGAAATTATCCTTTCTTTGGTCTAGACAACAACATCATATGTTATAAGTGCAACACTCCTGGGTATAAAACATATTCTTATAGAAATGGATTTATGGAACCACCTAAATATGTCAAGAAGACAAATACTTTGAGTAAAAGGAAGTTATAGGAAACAATGAGCAAGTGGAAAAGGAATCATCCCAAGAAGACAAGCATTCATAAGGTTTGGAGAAGAAAGCAAAACCAGGAAAAGAATGAGTATAATCTTGTGCATGTTGTACAAGAATCATTAATAACATCTTAAAAGAGGTAGCATGGGTTTAGGGGGAGTCATCCAATGATTTATCTCTTTCCCCCAAAGAGGTTCATGAGGTCTATTGTTGAGATGATACAAGAACTCAGAAGGATGATCAAAAGAGATGTTCATGTCTTAAATTTGCAGGTAGTGGACAATGACAGGGTGCAGTTGGAATCAGAATATTGAAGTACAGTCTTCATGATATTTGTTGTGTATAGCATTCATAAAAAATTGCAAGTGCTCTGATAGACATGTATGCATTATATGGATAAGGTAGTTAGACTTTGTCTCAAAGGAATGTGGTCTAATATCTTAGTGATCTCCATGTACTTGTGAGTATGTTTTAATGCTCTGATGTATTTGACAAATGAAAAGACTTTCAATATTGTAATAACAAGTTCCTAACAATGTCAGTACTTGTGCATACTGCTGTGAGAGGAAATTCTTCAGGGGACAGTGATTAGTTCAATGATAGTGGACAGTTCTTTATGTTTGACGGTGGTTCAGTGGCTTGTGACTGTGATGATTCTTCTGTCAGTCCTCTTCATGCTTGGTGGAGTTCTTATTAAGGATCAATGGTTCACTCATAGTGACTCATAGTGACATCAATCTATTATATCTTCCTAATGAACATCATTTATAGTCTCTGTATATTGCTAGAAGTTGATTAATTTTCTATTAATGATCATTCTTCATGGATCAAGATAAGGTTGTTTTGGTCTGAATGCTTGGCTTGGAAACAATGATAGACAAATCTTTGTTTTATTAGCTGTGTGTTGACAGTGATAATAGTATGTTGCAGATTGCTTGTCTATTCAAATCTTTTTGCACAATAATGCAAAATGAATGCCTCTTTATAAGTGTGTTTTCATAGAGGAGAATGTATCAAATGTTGTGGAAGAGTGAAGAAAAGATTAATGACTGTGATGCATCATGAAATACAGTGATTTTATGGCTTCATCAGGGAAATTGACAGAGGGAGCAGCATGAGTTTCAATGCTGACATGCTGACAATAACATTGTGGGACAGTGATAATGCTATATGAGTCAACATTTAGTACAGGACAGTATTGGAAAGTTTGGTGAGATTGTCTTGCAAAAGTGTGATGCATAAGTTTGTAACAAAGACTTTATGACAAGTTCTCTGCAATGCAACTTGTGATGGTATACATTTGCTTGAGGACTGTATGTTGGAGCAGTCTATTGGCAACAATCATAGATGCAGAACAACAATGACAGAGGACTTTGGAACAGGGTATGATATCCATCAAAGTATAAAGAATAAAGTTTGTTGTCTCAATGTTACAATTTCAAGTACCCTAGCATACATGATAGTGACACCTCTAAAGACAATACTCTTTCTTGAAGTATGATTGGAGCAAGAGGATAGTTATATGCTTATGCATAGTGATTTTTGCTTCAATGCTAGTTGGAAATCTCTTTGTGGTTAATATCTCTTCACTTGCTTGTGTCTATGGTTATATTCTTCATACACTCTCGAATATGAAGAATACTCTCTCATTGTCCTCGTTTCAATGGATGATATGTGAAATATGTGTTTGACTAAATGGGTTATGAGTGCTATTATCATTCCACACTTGGCAATATGGAGTCTTGCATGGTGCTTAGTTTGGAGGCAAAATGCACTTTGAACTACCTTGGGTTTATCTGTTTGGGAATAGTGCTTACTCCACTTGATTTATATGCTTGGTCAGATGATATTATCTTTTTGACACTAGATTTACACTATGTGATAGCATACATTCCTTGATTTATAGTGTAACTACATAGTACACAGTGGTGCTAATGAATGACAATGATCTACAAATTTTATATATTGGTGTTTTTGCTTGAGAGTGTAAGATATCTAAGTGACAATAGCTGAATCTATTGTGGTCTTCTCCTACCTCATGAACTTGATGCTTAGTTGGTGATCTAAGTCACAATGCAATCCAAGTGTAGTACAGTTATCTTCTTCATATTGACAGTTTGTTTTGTTATGAAGATTATCTTGCATATGCCCAGTGGTCTATTCTCTTTTGTTTCAACAATGAGAATAATGATTGATTGTTGGTTTAAGTGATTTAATCTTCGTGATAATTGAGAATATTTGGGTTTGCACATTTCAAGAAAGTGAACTGCAGAGTTTTGATAAGGGCATGGTTTATTAAGAGGCAGTCTACTCAATGAAGAAGTAGAGTCTTCAGTGAAACACAATCATAATTTTAGTTTGCTTAAGGTAATACTCTAAAATAAAATGAGGAAGGTATTCTTGGTGCATGATGTTGGTTTAATGTCTTAGCTTGATGACAGTGGACTATTACAGAGGTTACAACATTGTTCTTGTTGACAATGACTTTGTGAAACTTGAGTAAGAAGTTTGACTTAGAAATAAAATGCTGTGTTGCAGTGATAAGCAGTATACATATTGATCAATGCAATTTTGGACAATGTTAACCTTGTGATAACATGGTATTGATAGTGCATAATGACAAAAATTTTGTCAACATATGTTTTCCTAATCATGCTTTCAGTTAGGGGGAGCTTCAAATATTCTTTGCTGTGATAACAGTGATCTTGAAGCATGCATAGTGGAGCTTTTCATCTCTTTATCATTGTTGTCAAAAGGGGGAGAAAGATGAAAAATGAAAGTGCAATGATAGTTTGACATCAATGCCAAAGGGGGAGTTTGTTGGGCATTGATTGTCATTGATGTCAAAAGGTTTCTCAGGTTCACATGGTGTTGGTGTTTGATATGTTCATATGATGTTTCCATGTATGCTTCCATGGTGTTTGAATGATGTCCATGATGTTCATCATGAGGTGTTAGTTGTTGATAGTCATGTGAGTTTGTTTTATCATCATTACTTAATACTTGATGTGATGTAACAAGAAGGAGCTCATGTTTGTAATCAGTGATAGGTTGATGCCGTGGTTTGGAGCCTTGATCATTCTTCAGTTGATCATGCCTCAGGAGTGTGGAGTTTGCTCATGTCTTCATTTTCTTCATTCAATTCTTCATTCAATGCTTCATTTTCTATACTAGTTTGAGGTTGGTGTTGATTTATGCAATCAAGGTGCTTCAAGAGTTAAGTGTTCATGGTTCATGTCAAGGTGCATGGTGTGATCATAGAACAAGTGGATGTCAAGGCACCTATGAAAGGAGGTTCATGCAATGCAAAGAAGTTAGTGTTTTTAGATAATGTCTTCATATTGAATTCATGTCTTGACAATGCTTAAGTAATGTTGAGGTTATGTACTAAGTGTACTCGTGCGGGTTCTCATGTCACAGTGGTGTTTTCTTATTATATTGAATGATGCAGATTTAGGTTTAGTGATTGGTAGAGTTAGGGTTTTGTAATGAAAGATTTCAAACCCTAAATTATTTCAAAACCCTTAAAAGTGCTTTAAGGTTTAAAGCTTTTTTCAACTGTATGCACTTTATGTTTTAAACCTTAAAGCACTTTATGTTATGTTTACTCATTAACCAATGATAGGAGGTTAAAGTTCACTTAAGTGAACACTTTATGTGGTCTACATCGTCGGTTGACTGGCCCCACTAGTTAGGATATACTGGACTCCTTGGTGATATATTTTTAATTTGAGTGGCAGTTCAAATCAATGGTCCTCATTTAATTGAAGAAGCCCACGAAAGAATGAATCAACAAACAACGTTTAAACATGTTTCAAACCCTAACAGTTCTCAATGCCACTTAAAATTTGATAGGCAGTTATCAATGAAGGCTCTTCAACTTCCTTTCTTGGATATGCAACTAATTGAGAAGGCCATGAAATTTGTTTAAAAGCTCTGTGTGATAGCTTGTGATATAAGGCTTGGTTTATAGGGTTCTACTAACATATACCTAACATGATATATATGCATTTTGTGAAGATAAGAGGGTGTATAGAATAATTAAAGAACTTGAATGATGAAGATTGTATGAGGAGGGTATAAAAGTCAGTAAGATCATGATATGAATTGAATGTAGATTGTAGAGAAAAGGTTTAAGAGGGTGTCTTTTGTGAAACGATATGAGTTTTTCAAAGAATGTAAAATAATGTTGATAAGAGGTTTTTGAAGAACATGAGTCACAGAGATATAGATGCAAAGTATGATCTTATGAAAGATATGCAAAGTCTAATAGCCTTTTAATTTAGTAAGTTATATAGGTAGAATGTTCTTGTCACATGATCAGGTCAGGTTATAATGAGAAGGCTTTGGTTGCAGAAGGTAGTAAGGGAACTTGTATCAGGTAATCCTTGTGTTTGATGATAGTTTAAAGTACTTTATCTGTTTGCTTGTGATAAGAAAGTGATGTAAGAGTGTTCCCAAGATTCAGAATCCTTCCATGATTAAAAGCCCGTGAAATACCATTATAATATTCTCTTGTATTGAGTACTTGGTAGTTCTGTAAAGGAGAAATAAGGAGTGATTTGTATCTAAGTTATAGAAGTCATCTATAACTAGTGGTATTCAATGTAAACAAAGTGGTATTGTGTTGTCTTCTTGTATTTAGATTGGAGATTAATTTTGCCAGTGAGGGTTGGTTGGTCAATGAGACCTGTTTCTATCCAATGAGGCTTGGTTGGTCAATGAGACTTTGTTTTTGCCAGTGAGGCTATGTAATTGGTGATTTTTCATGATTAAACTGGTGAGGCAGTTTTGAATGTTTTTTAATCCCTATGAGGGTTTTCCACTCATGAAATCTATTGTGTCATGGTTGTAATTTTTGGGTGATTCATTTGTCCTTCATGCTTAAACATTCAGTACTATTTGTTCAATATTTGATTCCTTCCTTTAATAAAGTTTATTGTCATGTTTGATACCTTCACTTTCTCTTTTCAAGTTTGATAAGGAGTAAAAACTTGTTTCAGATACAACACTAATTCAACCCCCCCTCTCAGTATTGATTGTACTCCAACACATAAACTATACTTAAAAAATTTTTTCACTGTGCATTGATGATTGTGTCTCCATCTTGACATTTTCACTATGCTCTTTTGTGGTGCAGTCACGGTAGGAGGGTTCACAGAATGAACTGTCTGGACCGTGCATCAAGAGTAAACACAATGGAAGCAACTCAACGAAATGGAACAAATGCAGATTCAATCCTTTAGTATATCAAATACTTCAAATAGATATCAGTTGACAACATGCAGGCTTACTATTAGGGCTCACAGGCCTGATTACATACATGCGCAAGATAAAGCTTTGAAGCTCCTCGCAGAAATCTAAACTATCAAATACTTCTATGGAATCACTTCTTGATAACTACTTTCCTAAGGATCTATTACATCAATATATATTATCTCTGGACCACAAGATTCCTCTACATCAGCTAAGAAAGGCCACAAACTCCCATGAAGAGCTGTAACGTATGTATACAAATAGGTCAGACCTAAATGCATAGAACACTTTCTCAAATGAGTACAATAATGTGCGGATCTTTAGGGAAGGTCAGCCACAAACCAAAGATCATTGAATGATGTGTCATTAAGCTCCGCAAGTCTTCTCCTTTAGTTGATTATCAGAGACTGTTAGGATGCTCTATTCTGAGAAAACAATTGATCTTTTGATAGTGATATCTTTCCAGTAATGATGTGCAGATCTCTAAATTCTAGATATGATGTAGATGAATGAATCTAGATGCTAAGTCCAGCTCTGCAAGGATTGAAATGCAATTATGGTAAAATGCAGACCAAAATGCAGAAACTGCTTCTGACTGAACTGCTTGAACTAAACTACAAAATGAAAAGAAACAAACTGAAATGCAAATGTTTTTCGCTAATTCAAGATTGGTCTTGATCCAGGGATGCTCCTACATCAGACATCTGGGGTTATTGAAAAAGTGAGTCCCTCACTTTGCTGGGGCTAGGTGAGAACCAAGACGGTCCACCTCAGCCTGAGAAATCCATGACGAATCTTCTTCTAGTCTGTCTTTCCACTTCACAAGATATTCTTTGTATTGTCTTCCTCTAGTGCTGCATCTAACTCTGCTATCCAAAATGTCTTCAATCTTCTCTGGTGCTTTGTGTGGTAACTACTTCTTCAAGTCTTCTTCCATGCTATCACTGAACTCTACTTCATGATACTAATAAAGATATGCAATGTTGAAAATAGGTGATATACCCAAGGTCTCTGGTAATTCCACTTCATATGTATTTCCTGAATCAAATTTCTCGAGTATCTTACAAGGTCCAAACTTCTTCATCTTCAACTTGTTATATGTCCCAATTGGAAATATTTCTTTTCTTAAGTACACCATCACTTCCTCTCCAACTTCAAATTCCTTATGTCTTTGCTTCTCATCTGCCTTTTCCTTATACTTACTATTCATGTCCTCCAAATGCTTCTTCACCTGATTATGCACTATCTTTATGTGATTTGCAAATTCTTCTGCTTCTGCACTCCTCTTTTCTTCCATGTTGATATCTCTTAATTGTACCACTCCTCTAGGGTTCACTTCGGTAACAATCTCAAAATGTGTTCTTTTGGTACTCCTATTTACTGAATTATTGTATACAAACTCTACTTGTGAAAGAATCAAATCCCAACTTCCTGTCTGCTCTCCAACCAAACATCTCAACAAGTTTCCCAAACTCCTATTCACTACCTCTGTCTGTCCATCAGTCTATGGATGAAAAGTTAAAATGAACTTCAAATCTATCTTCATCTTCTTCCAAAGTGTCTTCCAAAAGTATCCAACAAACTTTGTATCTCTATCTGAAACTATACTCTTTGGTAATCCATGCAATCTCACAATCACCAACTCCTTGAAAAATAGGTTAGCTACATGCATTACATCAGTTGTCTTCTTGCAAGGTATGAAATGAGCCATCTTTGAAAATATGTCAACAACTACAAATATTGAATCATGTCCTCTATGTGTCTTAGGTAATCCCATTATAAAATCCATGCTTATGTCTTCCCAAGGTCTCTCTGGTATGTCAAAGGTCTATACAATCCAGTATTCTGATTACTCCCTTTTGCAACTTGACAAACTCTACAACTCTGCACAAATCTCCTAACATCCTTATGTATATGAGGCCAAAAGTAATTTTCACTTACCAAACCCATTGTCTTATCAATGCCAAAATGTCCTACCAATCCACCACTATGTTTCTCCTTGATTAAATTATCTCTCATTGAACTTTTAGGTATGCACAACTGATTTCCTTTGAACAACATATCTTCTTGAATGAAATACTCTATCCACTTACTCCTATCTATCACAATAGGTTCTTTACATGCTTTCCAAGGTTCTGCAAAATTAGTGTCTCCCTCATACATGTTCTTCAATTCATCAAAAGCCAACACTTCAACTCTCATCTCTGTCAACAAGTTTCTTCTTCTACTCAATGCATCAGCAACTTTGTTTGATTTTCCACTCCTATGCGTCAACACAAATGTATAACTCTGCATGAACTCTACCCATCTCATATGTCTCTAATTCAACTTACCTTGACTATTCAAATATTGCAAAACTTGATAATCTATATACAACACAAACTCCTTAGGCAACAAATAATGTCTCCACTTCTTCAAGGCTTGAATTATGGCATAGAACTCTTGATCATAAACTGAATATCTTCTCCTTGCATGCTTCAACTTCTCACTAAAATATGCTACTGGTCTACTTTATTGACTTAACATTGCTCCAATCGCATTTCCACTTGCATCACAATCAACTTGAAATACCTTATTGAAATCTGGTAATGCCAAAACATGTTGCTTTGTCACTTTCTACAACAACTCAATACTTTTATCTGCTCCAGATGTCCACTTAAAATATTTTCTGTCACCTCTCATTGTCTCTATCATAGGGTTACAAACTGAACTAAAATTTTTGATGAACTTCTGATAGAAACTAGCCAATCTATGAAATGATCTAACCTCTCCAGTGCTCTCCAGTGTAGGCCATTCAACAATTGCTTTCACTTTCTCAGGGTCCATCTTGAATCCTTGCACAGAAATCACAAATCCCAAATATACCAACTCTTCCTTCATGAAACTACACTTCTTGATGTTTATTAGCAATTTCTCTTCTCTTAATCTCTACAAAACTTGTCTAATTTGCCACAGATGTTCCTCTTTTATATTACTAAAAATTAGAATATCATCCAAATATACAATCACAAACTTACCAAGAATTTATTCAGAACTTCATTCACTAGTCTCATGAAAATACTAGGTGCATTTGTCAATCCAAAGGGCATCACTAACCACTCATACAATCCTTCATTTATCTTAAAAGAAGCCTTCCCTTCATCACCTTCTCTGATTCTGATATGATGGTATCCACTCTTCAAATCTATCTTTGTGAAATATCTTGCTCCACTCAAACAATCCATGATATCATCCATCCTAGGTAAATGAAATCTATACTTAACTGTGATCTTGCTTATTACTCTAGAGTCAGTACACATTCTCTATTCTGCATCCTTCTTAGGTGCAAGCACTGCAAGTACTACACAAGTCCTCAAGATTTCTTTGATCAAACATTTCCTCAACAACTCTTGTATTTGTCTATTTAGTTCTTCATTCTCTGTCGGTGTGGTGCAGTGCACCTAGAACAATAATTTAGTCAAATTTGTAATTTTTGGTTGTTAAAGGTAGAATGGAGTTTTAAGAAATGTAATAAATCCTTCTAAAAGGCATAAGTCAAGTAGTGAAAGTTAAGAATATTCTTTCTCTTTAGTAGAGTCTGTTGTTTACTAAGTTATGACAGTCTAATAATAGTAAAAACAGTCTTTTATGAAAAAAAGCAGTCACTGTGAGGCTATTTTTTAGCCTTTTCCCATGTTTGGGAAGGAGAAAAAGAAGGAATTTGTGGTGAGCATATAGGGGAGACCTCTCTTATTGATATGGTATTGAAATTGGGATGAAGTTTAAGAAAAGGAAATGGAGAAAGTTACAGTTTGCTGTCCCACTTGACCGTTTTTTGTATTTTGATGTTCCCTAGAATTTTTCCTAGGAAGTATAGTATTGTGAAGATCTCTCATGCATAGGATGTTGAAATGGATTTTCTTAGCTTTATTTTAATTCAGGTTGCAAGGATTTTGGTGAAGTTTGAAGCATTTTCCAAACGTTTCTTCAAAACTGCTCTATTTTCCAGCCTTCTCACTGTTTTATTGTTGTTCCCTTGTACTGTACTTGCCCGTACTGCATGATCAAGGGCTCATTTGATTATAAAGGTGTCATAGATGGTCTTACCTTCCTTTTGAGTCAAGTTGGAGGGAATTTCATGGAGGATTAATCATTTTATGGTTGCTTTTTGTGAAGGAGGTTTCAAACCCTTGTTTTAAGGGTTTTAGAGAGGTTTTAGTTTCCCTACTTCATGATGCTATGTTAGAACCCAAAAATGGGTGGAGTTAGTGTAAAATGGTGTGTTCTCTAATGGGTTTTGTATGCAGGAACATGGGACAAGCAAAAGGTGAAGATTTGAGCCATTGAGCCTCTTTGTGACATTAATTTGGCAAACTAGCCTAGTTGGAGTGAAGATTTGATCATCAAATGAGTTGAAATGATCTTAGACCCATAAAACCTATGAAATTGGTCTATTTGGGATGTGTCTAATCTCATAAAAGTGGAATTTTGGTTGTGGGCTAGAGATTTTGTGTACTTGCTTTGTAAAATAGGTCTAATTACCCTCTTGGACAACAGGGACAGTCTAAATTTGAGGTGTATGTTACAAAACAACTTACCTTGCATGTTTAGTATGCTATGTAACTCCATAATGGGTACTTGAAAAGGTATTTTTTTGTGGGTTTGTCATGCCTTTTGCAAGTTATACTCCAAAAACCTTGCTGACAGGGCTACAAGGAGATAGGTCAATTTGTGAAGGAAGTGGTACAAGGAGGTACCCTAAGTGCATTTTGATGGTTTTGTGAGCTTGGTATAGTCAAAACTAGAAGGTCTAGGGTCACTATAAATTTTGGAAAGGTTTCCATGTATATGAACCTATAAATGGTGTTATTGTACTATGCTGAAACCATGGAGTGTGAGAGGACAGTCATGTCCAGTTTGAAATCAAATGTTGTAGTTTGGTCCACTAATGCCTAGAAGAGTTGGCTGCCCTACCATCCCCTATATCCTCTTCCTCTTGTGTAGTTGTTTGTGACCCCTTAGTGGTCTTGTGTTGTTGGGCTCTGCATCATAGTGTCATTCTATGTGCTACTTTGTTAGGCAAACTTGCTCTCGGTATAAGATCCATGTGATGACTGATACTCCTGATAGGTGGTAATACTTCAGGTACATTATCTGATATTATGTCATCATATTCTATCAGTAACTCTCATATCTCCTCTGGTTGTGATTCTTCAGTCTCTTTCTTCAATGTTTTAGGCTTCTTAGGAATCAAGGCATAACACATATTCTCATATCTCAAATCATCCAGAAATTTTCTTCCATCGACCAAATAGATTCTAGCATTCCCACATACTTCACTCTTAGGATCATCCTCCAAAGGAATCAAATTAATTCTCTTTCCATTTTCTATTATAGTATAAGTATTCTTTCTCCCATCATGTATAGCTTTTCTATGATACTACCAAGGTCTACCCAACACGATATGACAAACATCCATAGGCATAATATCACACAAGACTTCATCATGATAAGATCTAATGTGAAATTTCACTAAACATTGTTCACTCACCAGTACCTTATGATCATCCCGAATCCATGCTATCTAATAGGGCTTAGGGTGTTTCAATCTTTCCAACTTCAGCTTAGTCACCATCTCCTCTGAAACTAGGTTATCAGAACTACCACTATCAATTACAACTTTACAACACTTACCTCGTGATTTGCATCTAGTTCTAAATAGACTCTTCCTTTGCAGTGGTTCCTCATTTGTCTCTACTTGAAATAGTGCTCTCCTCATCACAAGTGATTTTCATTGTTTTATGTTCTCTTACTTGTACTACCCTGATTACACTCAAATGCTCTATGTCCTTCACCTCCACACTTGAAACAAGTACCTCTAAATGTCCTCTTATCAAATCCTCTTCCTTCTCTTCTATATCCTTCATTTTGGTATGCACTAGGGTTTCCTCTCTGGTAAAAATTTCTATCATCTCTCTGATAAGCATTGTTATCTCTGTCCTCTTTAAACAGGCTGTCAAATTTGTTCTGCTCTGGATATGATTTATCTCCTCTAGAAAATGTTCTACCTCTCTAAAATTTACCTCCTCTGCCTCTATGTCTCTGATCATGTCTTTTATTCATCTTCTCTTCAACCTTCAAGGCAAACTGATATGCTTCTTCCAAAGATGTCATCCTTACCAAGCTTAGTTCCTCTTGAATGTTCAATCTTAGTCCATTGATATATGTAGCCACTTTCTCCTTGCTTGCTTCACTATGTCCTATCCTTATGATCATTTTATGGAATTCTTCAGTGTACTCCTTCATAGATTTCTCATTTTGTCTTAGGTTTTGCAATCTTTTCAACAGTTCCAACTCATAGTTAGCAGGTATAAATTGATTCTTCAACTTTGTCACCATCCTATCCCATTTTGTAATCTTTTTTTTTCCTCTTCTATTTCTTTCCAACTGAACTTCTTTCCACCATATAGCAACATGTCCTTTCAGCTTTGTCTTTGCAAATTTCACCTTCTCTGGATCTTCAATTTCCTCATATTCAAAGTATTCTTCCATGCCATTTATCTTGTTAATCAATTCTTTAGGGTTTAGATTACTAGTATAGTTTGGCACATCAACTCTAGGTCACTTTCCAATCTTTGAAATAACTCATAGCATCTTTACTTGATCTGATTCTTCTTCTTCATCACCTCCTAGGTTTTCTCTAGTTTGTTCAATAGATTGAAATTCCTCTTCATCATCGCTTTCAACATTAGGTCTCGGTGTCAATCCTCTTTGCCTATCTTCTTCAATAGCATCCAAATGAATTCACATTGTTTTCATCATTTCCATCATCTCATCCATTCTACTAGCCATTGTTCCAATAGTAGCAACTCTCCTCGGCAGCATTCTTCCTAGGATCAAGTGTAAACTACCTCAAGTTCAGCAATTGGGCTACAAGGTGACAACTACCTCTCAATTAGCAATCAGTTTTAACACAAGTAACTTGCCTCGATTCGGCAATTTGTCCACAACAAGATCTTATGGAATTCTCTCACCAACTTCGTCCAATTCACTCCCAAAGATTCAAACTTTTGCTCTGATGCCACTTGGTGTAGTTACGGTAGGAGGGTTCACAGAATGAACTATCCTGACCTTGCAACAAGAGTAAACGCAATGGAAACAACTCAAAAAATGGAACAAATGTAGATTTAGTCCTTTACTATATCAAATAATTCAAATAGATATCGGCCGGCAACATGTGGGCTTACTATTAGGGCTCACATGCCTGATTACATACACGTGAAAGATAAAGTTTTGAAGCTCCTCATAGAAATCTAAACTATTAGATACTTCTATGTGAATCACTTCTTGATAACTACTTTCCTAAGGATCTATTACATCAATATATATCATCTCTGGACCACAAGATTCCTCCGTGTTGGCCAAGGAAGGCCACAAACTCCCATGAAGAGCTGTAACGTGTGTACACAGATAGGTCAGACCTAAATGCATAGAACACTTCCTCAAATGAGTAGAATAACATGTGGATCTTCAGGGAAGGTCAGCCATGAACCAAAGATCATTGAATGATGTGTCATTAAGCGTCAGAAGTTAAGGAATGGTCTGCAAGTCTTCTCCTTTAGCTGATTATCAGAGACTGTCAGGATGCTCTGTTCTAAGAAACTAGCCGATCTTCTAATAGCGATATCTTTCTGGTATTGATGTGTGGATCTTTAAATTTTGGATATGACGTAGATGAATGAATCTAGATGCTAAGCCCAGCTCTGCAAGGACTGAAATGCAACTATGGTAAAATGTAGACCAAAATGCATAAACTACTTCTGACTGAACTGCCTAGATTGAACTGGAAAATGAAAAGAAACAAACTGAACTGCAAACAAACTGAAATGCAAATGTTTTTGGTTGATGCAAGATTGATCTTGAACAAGGGATGCTCTTACATCATTTTGAAAACTCACTACCTTTGTCACAATGGTATTCTTGTTTCCTTTAATATACTTGCAATAATGACCATGTTTTAATGGTTTATAACATCTACTATCCTCTTGATCTCCTTTTCCCTTCCTCTAGTTATGGAAACTATGCTTCTTTGCTATTGTCATTGTCCAATAGTGATAATTAAGACAACATGAAGGGTTTTGAAAAAAAAACCCTTATCACTGACTAAGACAAAACTTGCATATATGACCAAGACAAAATTTGTCATTATGTATTGGACACTTGACTATGTTGATAAGGTTTTAAGGTATGGTTTAACACAAAAGACCTAACCCATTACCTATGATGACTATACCCTTATCACACTTACCTTTGACATTTACTATGTTGTTAGATGCACATGACAACTGAGAGGGGGAGTGACTTAGTTGTACATTAAAACATTAAACCCTCAATACTATTCCAATCCTTATTAGCCTTCAAACTCTTATTATGCATTAGCAGAATGTAAACATATGAAACATCAATGCAAACACATCCAAACACATAAGAAACACCAGATTTACATGGAAAACCCAAGAAGGGAAAAACCACAGTGAGGATGAGCTCACATATATATGAATAGCAAGAGCAAATACAAGTAGGCTCACTGCCAAGGGCTCAATGCCTAGAAGAAAGGCTCACTTCCAGAAGGAATCACTATCTAGAAGAAAGAGGAATAGAAGAAGACTACTACAAAGAGATTCACTATCTCAAGGCAATAAAAGAAATCTACCACTGCAACTCTATGCCATCCGCAACTTTCAACTCATTGCCTTCAGTAACTTCAAGTAGACTGAAATGTAGACACCTTCTGCTCACTACATCCAGAAGTCATAAGTATTTAATCTCAAAATCAATTCACCACCCTTGATCACATTCACATATTTTTCCTCTTCACCCTCTCTACTCAAATTTCACCTTGCATTTATACCATCCATGACCTAAAACAATCTCAATTAGGTCAGCCTTAATGAAACATGTGCGCCTTAAACATGCAACATCGAAATAGGTCAGTACAAAACACTTCCACGATGGAAAGAAGTGAAGGTGGACCATGCCAAAGGTTAACTAGGAACCAAATCTATATCACCATGGTACTTATCACATACACAATCCATGAGGTACCTCCAGAAATAGCGATAGCATGCCAAGTCAACCAAACCTGAACTAACACTACAAGCAACCACATACATGTCTCTCCAAATCCAAAAAAATCATGTGGACCACAAAGAAACACTCCAAAACATCCACACAACTTTCCAACATCATCAAAATCTTCTACAACACTGCCACAACCACCTAAAACAAAGAATTCTTTCATCATGTGTATTAGGATGCACTATCACTGAACTCCAACAAAAGCATTGAACTTGCAGAGCAACCCAACACTAGAAACTTAAAGGGAAGGTAGATACAAACAATATAAGCATGTTCCCAAATTTGCAAGATAGAAAACCTCAATGTGGAGAAATACAGAGCAATCACATTTCTCCCAAACAACCTTCTTCATAGGCAAACACTCTATCAAACACATCTTCTACTGCTGCATGATCCAAAACCTGAAACTCTGGATGTAGTACCTCTGAACACATTTGATCATTACTTCCAAACCGCACAAGTATATCTTTACATATGAAGAAATGCGGAGCACAATACTGAACATACCTTTGTCATGCTACACACCTTTTTATTCAAATTTTCTCAAAAACACTTGGAAACCAAGTGAACCATCTACATCAACAATACTAAACACACCTTCTCAACATCCTCAAACACTTCTCATCATGATAACAATACTAGTGACAACACTATCTTCCAACAACTCAAATGCTATGGGTTGACATCAATGACAACACTAGAATGCTTCCAACAATCTCCCTCTTTGTGATTGATGGCAACACCAACTCTCTGAAAAAACATCAACAACAAAAGCAACCAATAACTTTGCAACCAACAGTACTCCCCCTGACTGGAGCACTTCTTACTCTTCACACTCTTTACCAATCTTTCCTACACTATGGATTTTTAGGCACTCTAACTCTCTCTCCCTCTTTAACATCAATGTAAAAGGGCAACAAATTGTCATTCTTGCATACTTCACACTTTCCTCTTCTACATTGAATTATTTTGCTCTCCCCCTTTGACAACACTTCTAAGGGAAACACTTGCAACACCAAAAAGTACCTAATCTCTTTCCACTGCTCTCACTTTTCTACACTCTCCCCCTTAGGGGCATAAAATATGCTCCATCTGACTACACCAACTAGTAGAACCACTAGCTACTCCATCTAAGAGGTATATTTCAACATTAGTCCAAGACTAAGAATGTATCTTGAAATGCTTCCCGGATAGATGCACACACTTATGCATCTAATTAAATAAAGGAGGAGCAATAACCCCTAACTTCTACTGAAGATACTCAAAAGTATCTTTAGGAAGAGCCTTTGTAAAATATCTACAATTTCATCCTTATTAGGCACATACTCTAATTTCACGTCATTCTCTGCAACCTTCTCTCTTAGAAAGTGATACCAGATAGAGATATGTTTTGTTCTTGAATGCATTACTGGGTTCTTTGAAATGTTGATAGTACTTGTATTATCACACAAAATAGGAATAAGTTCATCATATGATACTTTGATATCCTTCAATGTCTACTTCATCTACTTCACCCACAACACCTATGTGTAACAAGATGTTGTTGCAATGTACTCTACCTCTGTAGTAGATAATGACATTGAATCCTACTTCTTACTCAACCATGAAACCAATCTACTTCCAAGAAAGAAAGCACCACCACTTATACTTCTTCTATCATCTGTACATTCTACCCAATCTACATCTGTATATGCACTCAAGGAGAATTTAGTATCCTTAGGATACCATAATCCATAATCCAGAGTGCCTTTCAAGTATCTAAATATCTGTTTTACTATTGTAACATGTGATTCTCTAGGATTTTCTTGAAATCTGGCCACAAGACAAGTTGCATGCATGATATCCGGTCTAGTAACAGTTAGGTATAACAATCCACCAATCATTGATCTATACTTTCTTTGATCTGTCTTGGGAGATTCATCATTCTTTCTTAGTTTACATCTAGTAACCATAGGAGTACATACTGATTTAGAATCCTCCATCATAAACTTCTTCAATAATTCCTTAATATACTTTGACTATGAAATTAAAATACCTTTTTCTAATTGATTGATTTGTAACCCAAGGAAGAAATTCATTTCCCCACACATTAACATTTCAAACTCTTTCTGCATCTCCTCTACAAATCTCTTGTACATACTTTCATTTCATCCAAAGATTATATCATCAACATATACCACCACAATCAAGATTTGATCTTCTTCAACTTTGATGTACATATTTCTATCTGCAGTACCTTTTTTGAATCCTTATTGTAGAAGGTATCTATCTAATCTTGCATACCAAGCTCTAGGAGCCTATTTGAGTCCATACAATGCCTTCTTCAATTTGTAGACCATATTTGGATCATCTGATAACTGAAGGCCTTCCAGTTATTCAATGTATATCTCTTCTTCCAACTCTCCATTCAAAAATTTAGATTTCACATCCATCTGATAAACTTTGAAGTCCTTATGAGCTGCAAGGGCCAAGAACATTCTAATGGCCTCCATTCTTGGCACCAGAGCATATGTTTCCTCAAAATCTATTCCTTCCACTTGTGAGTAGCCTTTACACACAAGTCTAGACTTATTTCTAACTACTCTTCCATTCTCATTCAATTTGTTCTGGAACACCCATTTAGTTCCTATCACATTTTTTCTACTGGTCTTGGGAGATTTTCCCAAGTCTGATTCTTCTCAATCTGCATCAACTCTTCTTCCATAGCTTTGATCCAGTGTTCATCTTTGAATGGTTCAATCACTATTTCAGATTTCATTTTAGACAATAAGCAAAAATTTACTTGTTCATCTACCATAGCAATTTTTCTTCTTGTTAGTACTCCTTTGTTCTTATCTACAATGATTTGATCCTTAGAATGGTTCTTCCGCACATACTTTGGAGTCTTAGGAATCCTTTCCAGAGCATCTTCTTCCATCAACTTGCATCCCCTTTTCCTTTTCTTCATCTCTTTCTTCTTCTCTGCAAGGGAGCTCATTAGATTCATATCCTTCTATTAGCACTGAGCTTTGATGTGGTTCTTCATCCACTTTGACATTTTCACTTTCGACTAATTTCTTTAGCCTCTTGTTGTAGCACTTGTAAGCCTTGCTCTTTGTAGAATATCCAAGGAAGATTCCTTCATCTAATCTTGTATGAAACTTTCCCAAGTTTTCTTCATCTCTCCTAATATAACACTTTCTTCCAAACACTCTAAAATATTTAATGGTAGGAGTTCTTGTTAGACTTAGGGCATACAACTGAGAGGGGGGGTGAATCAGTTGTGCAAGACTTTCTCCATTTAAACAGTTAAAACCTTTTAGTGATTAGTAGTATATTAATCATGAACTATAATGCATTCAAATCAAGAGCAGAAACACATCAACACATAAGACACCAAGATTTTGACCTAGAAAACCCGGTTAAGGGAAAAACCATGGGGTGATTAACCCAAGATTGTATTCTCTGTTAGAAGAATAGAAAGAACAAAATGGCACATGCCAATTAGGGCTCACTACCCGAGCACACTACTCACAAGAGGCTCACTGCCTACAAGAGACACACTATCTACAAAGAAATAAATATCACATACATGAACTAGAGAATAGCATCTTCACCATGCTTGAATCAGTTCCATTTAAGCCCAATACTTTTTCTCTACCTTTCACTTTCCTCCTCACTACAACGCTCTCATCACACAAGGACAACTTCAAATTGACTTCGCAATCCCTTATTTGTACAAGGCATCGACTTAGGAATGATCATCTAAGTCAAAAAACATCTACTAGAACATCTGCAAGACGTGTAATACATCCGGTCGGCCAGTCTCAGGAAGAACACCATCATCCAGTGGTTATTCTTCAAATGTGCACTCTAACTTCAATGCAGACTACCAACATGAACTGGACATGATCCAAAGAACACCACAACCTTTCTAGAATCACCAAGAGCATCCATACTTCAACTGCTTGCTAGAAATATTCTCTCCTTCATCCAGAGATTTAAGAACACAGTCTGTTATTACTGTCACAAAGGAATAGGCACTTCTGGACCTTAAAACCACAAACCAATAGAGTTGACACTTCACGAGGATGTCCTCAACACTCCCTCAAATCCACAGAATGGGATAATGCATTTCCAGATCTCGTCGGGCCTATCTGTGTCACTCTATCACCTCTGAACACCTACCAGAGCTGGTTCTACTTGAGCAGCCATAACTTTTTCAGATCTTCATGCAGACCTCTAAAAACTTGACTTGATCATCTCAAGACTCATGTCTACAAACCCTTTGAACCGCAACTTCTGATCTACATCTTATCTGGGATCTCCACTTCACTGTCTCCATTGCTCCTCTCGGCTCATCCAATCCTTCTCATTAATGCAACATGAGTATGTTGACATCAATGACAACACCGGTTAGACCCATACTTGCAACAGTTCTTCCATACCATAGTTCATATGGAGTATTTGAATTGTTGACCCTTGAATTGTTGACCCTTGCTTGCACTTTGTTTTGTATGTAGACTGTAGTATGAATAGCTTCTCTCCAATAGATATCTGGTAGATTTGCTTCTTTCAACATTATCCTTGCTGCTTCCTAAACTATCCTATTCTTACTTTCCACAACTCCATTCTATTGAGGAGTCCTAGGAGCTGATAAATGCCTTTTTATTCCTTGATCTTCACAAAAATAGTTAAACTCATTGGAGGTGATCTCACCACCTCTATCAGACCTCAAGCACTTGATTTTCATATCTATTTCATTCTCAACCATAACCTTAAATGCTTTAAACTTGTCTAGACATTTTGATTTTTTTTAAGAAAGGTTATCTGAGTCATTCTAGAGTAATCATCAATTAACAACATGAAATACCTGTCACCTTAAAAGCTTCCTATTCTTGTGGGTCCACATAGATTTGTATGTGCCAACTCCAATTGCCCTATTGTAGAATATTCTTTGATTTTGAAATTCTTTCTTGTTTGCTTCCCAATCTGACAATCCTCGCAAATTGCATTGATAGGCTTTATAATTCTTGGAAGATCTCTCACAACTTGAGTAGAGTTGATCCTCACTAGGCTATCAAAATTGATGTGACACATTCTTCTATGCCATACCCAAATTTCATTAATTTGAGTCATAAAGCACATACCATTAACACCTTTGAGATGATATACATTTCCTTTTGTCCTTGTTCCTGTAGTGACCAGAGTTCCAGAGCTTTCTTTTCTGATTTCATAGCCACCATCCTGAAACACAAGGTTATATCCTCTACTACACATTTGTCCTACACTTAGAAGATTATGGCGAAGACCCTTGACATAGAGAACATCAACTATATTGTGCTTGCCATCAAAATTCATTGAACGTTTTCCATAGATCTTAGCAAATGCATCATCTCCAAACTTAACAAAACTTCCATCAAACTTCTAAAGATTAACAAACTTATCCTTATCACCTATCATATGATTTGAACATCCACTATCAATTATCCAGTAGTTTTCCTCTTCTCTTGCATGAAAAGTAGCTACCAAAGCTCCTTTGATATTGTGCCCTATTTCTGGAGCAATTTCCTTCATACATATTTTAGAGCTAGTAGAAATAGTTCCAACATTCAAATCCATGAACAAGCATTCATCACTTTTATCATCCAGATAGTCAAACTCATCATCAGATATGCTAGCATCTTCTTTAACATAATAACTCCTCTTGATTGATTTACCTTTGTTATCCTTGTACTTGTCATTTGAGATTTTGACCAGACATTTTGAAGCATAATGACCTATCTTTCCATAGATAAAACATTTGAAGGGTAGCTTACCTCTATATTTTACAATACCTATTTTCAATCTATTTAGAAAATTTTCTTCCACTTCATCAAAATCATTTGGATTTGACTCATCATTCTTTTTTGTCTTGCTAACCTTAAAAGTAGTCTCTTTTATTGAATCATCTTGATTAAACTCTCTTAGTTCAAAAATAGTTAAAGTACGAAATAATTGATCCCTAGTAGAATTATCCAAATTTTGAGCTTCTTTAATAGCGAAGACTTTAGCACTATAAGATTTTGGAAGGGTTCTTAGTACCTTCTTTACCACTTCACTTTCCTCTAGCTTTCCACCAAGGCCATTGATGGAATTGACAACTTCATCCACTCTATGCATGTAGCTTGCAATATTTTCATCCTCTGATATCTTTAGGGTTTCAAACTTGGTCTTCAAATTCTGCATCTTTTCTTGGTTGACCTTGGCATCTCCTTCATAGATACTTTCTAGCCTCTTCCAGATCTTATTATCCATTTTGCAACTCATTACTTTTACTAATTCTGAATAAGAAAGACTATTCAGAAGAGCACTCCTTGCCTTGCCATTGTTCTCATAGTCTTTAATCTCATCATTATCTTTTGGACCACTAATAGGTATAGCATATTCTTTTCAAATGACTTCCATACACCATACCCTAATGAGACAAGAAAGATTTCCATCCTGATCTTCTAGAAAGCATAATTTTTTCCATCAAACAAGGGAATCACAATACCTTTCCCATGCACCATCTGGATCTACCCCAAGCAGTTAAGCTTCTTCAGGGAACCTTGCTCTGATACCAATTTTTAGACGCACAGGACAACTGATGGGGGTGGTGAATCAGTTGTACATTAAAAAATTAAACCCTCAATACTATTCCAATACTTATTAGCCTTCAAACTCTTATTATGCATTAGCAGAATGTAAACATATGGAACATTAATGTAAACACATCCAAACACATAAGAAACACTAGATTTATGTGGAAAACCCAAGAAGGTAAAAACCACAGTGAGGATTAGCTCACGTATATGAATAGCAACACTAAATACAAGTAGGCTCATTGCTAAGGGTTCACTACCCAGAAGAAAGGCTCACTTCCATAAGGACTCACTGTCCAAAAGAAAGAGGAATAGAAGAAGATTGTTACAAAGAGATTCACTATCTCAAGGAAACATAAGAAATCCACAACTGCAACTCTATGCCATCCACAACCTTTGGCTCACTGCCTTCAATAACTTCAAGTAGACTGAAATGTAGACACTTTTTGCTCACTACATCTGGTAGTCATAAGAATTTAATCTCACACTCAATTCACCACCCTTGACAAAATTTGCATATTTTTCCTCTTCACCCTCTTTACTCAAATTTTTACCTTGCATTTATACCATCCATGACTTAAAACAATCTCAATTAGGTTGGCCTTAATGAAACTTGTGTACCTTAAACATGCAACACCGAAATAGGTCAGCACCAATCACTTCCATAGTGGAAAGAAGTGAAGGTGGACCATGCCAAGGGTTAACTAGGACCCAAATTTGTATGACAATGCTACTTATCACATCCACAATCCATGAGGTACCTCTGCAAATAGCGCTAGCATGCTAGGTCATCCAAACCTGAACTAACATTGCAAGCAACCACATACACGCCTCTCTAAATCCAAAAACATCATACAAAACACAAAGAAACGCTCCACAACATCCACACAACTTTTCAGCATCATCAGAATCTTTTGCAACATTGCTGCAACTACCTAAAACAAAGAATGCCTTCATCCTATGCATCAGGATGCACTATCACTAAACTCTAACACAAGAACTAAACTTGCAGAGAAACACAACACTAGAAAATTAAAGGGAAGGTAGATATAGATAATATAAGCATGTTCCCAGATCTGCAAGATAGGAAAACTCAATGTGGAGAAATGCGGAGCAATCTCATTTCTCCCAGAACACCTTCTTCATAGGCAAACACTATGTCAAACACATCTTCTACTACCACATGATCTAGAACTTGAAACTATGGATGTAGACCTCTAAACACATCTGATCATTACATCCAAACTATACAAGTATATCTTTACATATGAAGAAATGTGGAGAACAACACTAAACATACCTCTGTCACATTGCACACCTTTATATTCAAATTTTCTCAAAAGCACTTGGAAACCAAGTGAACCATCTGAATCAGCAATACTAAACACACCTTCTTAGCATCCTCAAACACTTCTCATCATGATAACAATACTAGTGACAACACCATCTTCCAACAAATCCAATGCTATGGGTTGACATCAATGACAACACCAGCAAGCTTCCAACATGTGTTAAGACTCTCCATGTTTTTGTACAACTCCCTTGATTGTACTTCTTCTTCTTTCATATCACTCATCATTGTCTTCTCTATCTCCTTTAGAACTGTCTCCTCTTGATTGAGGTACCTTGCATGCATAAACCCCTCTTATTTCCTTTGAAGCATGAATGAGATAAAGATCTTGAGGTTTATGATTGAGAGAATACCTTCTGCTTTATTGCTTCTTAATATTTAACATTGCCTTTTCAACTCTCTATCCATTGCATTAATGATTGTCTCAATGGTTCCTTTTGACCCTCTATCAACAAAAATCACTGTGTCTCTTGTCTTCTTTTCATCTCCTGACAAAAAGTAGCTCTCCATATCTCCTTGATCCTCTTTTTCATTGTCCACTTTTTGTGACTATAGGTATTTGATAGCATGCTATCTCTTTGTATGCAAGGTCCTATTTCCACAAAGTTCTTGAGATCTATATAGTCTTCAATATGTACCATGACCATTGCTATCTTAGAACCCTTAGGTTTTGGTAGCTCTGACAATCTCAAGAGACTGTTATCTTCTTTAGATGATTGATGACACAAGACTTGACTGTCCTCTCACTATGTTTTAGTGGATTGGAAGACATTGTGATAGTCAAGAGCTATGAAATGAGGAAGAGAGCTTCCCATGAAGTTGTAACCTCCACATGGTTCTTCTTGGAATTACAAAACTAAACCTCTTGAGATCACCATGGTAGGAAAACACTTTTCTCACATATGAAACCTTCTTGGATGCTTGACAAGAGAATGCAAGGCTTGTGAGTGTTTAGGTGACCTCCATTTCTATGTTCCATACAATCAAACTTCAACAAAACCCTAGGATTTACATGAGGAAATAAGGGAGAAGCACAAATAATTAGAAGCAAACCTAAAACAAGAGCTAACTTGACCTTCAAACTCAACCTAACTTGACTAGAGGTAGTTTTCAAACATGACACTTCCCTCCAAGAAAACTATGTCAGGTTTTTGATAAAATAAGGAAAAATGGACATGAAGATTACCTTTTTGACCCTTTCAATGATATGTATGTGCCTTTTTGGAGACTTTAAGGTTTTTTGGTGACCTTAGGGTTACTTTTTTAACACCTATAGCCTTTGAAACTTCACTTAAACTATTAAAAACTTCAAACCTTTGTGATCATCAATTTGGCAAAAAATATGATAACAACACCAAAGGATGAATATTTTAGAAGGTTTCATTAATCATTATGAATATATGTGGGGAACTACATGGAGGTTCTCCATTGATTGGAATTTGTAAGTTTGTTATAATAGGTCAGTGACATGTTTCATGTGGTTTTGATTTTTGTGCCATCTCGTGGCTAAAACAAATCATTTGGGAAACTCAAAAATACTATATATACTTGGTTAAGAATTATTAGAAGGCAAGTAAAGAAGACATGCTATGGTAGAAGGTTAGAGAGTGAGTTTTGTAGTGAGGGGTGAGGTCTGAGAGGTTGACTATAGGTACAAGGAGTATGATGCAAAATTTAGTTTGAGGAAACATATAGGGGGTTAAGTGGATGCCAATACAATAGAGTAATGGTAGAATTTTGAAGTTATATTGTACTTGTTATTATTATGCATTTTGTGGCAAGTTCAAGAAGTAATGTTTCAATGGTTTAGTGATTACATGCATATAGGAATCTTGTGAGGTGACTATCCATTTGTGTAATCTTGTTGTAATGAAACAAATATAGTCAGGCATGTGAGAGGGCCCATTACAACACACTCTGTGGTTGTAAACATAGTGATAATTTTGCAAGCTTATGTTAATGAGTATATTGTGATGTTTTATGTGAAATTTTTATGATTTGTGGTTATTCGTGTGTGTTATTGTTGTTGGCTACATGGTTGGATAGTCCTTTTTTAGACCCTCCTTCCATGATTGCATCATTTGGTATTAGAATAGAGGTTGGATCACGGAAAGATTGTTGAAGTGTGAGTGCGGATGTAAGCACACCTAATCGATGCAATTTATTAAGAATAAGTTTGATTTAAATCTAAATTGTGGTGGTGATGATAGGTCAATGAAGACATAAGAAGTTTAGGCACACTATATTTGATTTTTGTACTTTGCAGGAATTAAATAAAGTTTGAGATGTAACAGTCCATGGAGGTTTGTACATAGAGCACCGATTGTGAGGTAGTTTACAAGGGGTAATTGTGGATAGATCACTGACCTAGTTTCCATAAAGATGCCACCAAAGAGAGGGTGAGGTATTATCAATGTTGTAGGAAGAATGGAGGAAACGTGTGAGATGTTTAAAGTTATGTAGAATCAGATGGATGCATTGGAGCATGAATACCAAAGGAATCTTAACCCTAGGACTGAAGAGAGTGATGAAGAGAAAGAGGCAGACCATATAGAATCAAGTGGAAGTGAAGAGGACAAAGAAGAGAGGATGCCAAAGGCCATAATCGACATTGGAAAGAGGACCAAAGTGGACATCCTGAACTATTTTGGAAATTTGAACCTTGAGGAGTTGATATGTTGGATCACTGATCTAGAAGAACAATTTAAGTATAAGGATATCATAGACTCAGATAGGGTGAAATTTGTGAAGACCAAGATAAAAGGCCATGTAGTGATATGGTGGAAGGAAGTTCAATTGGAGAGGAATAGGAGAGGCAACCCAAACATTTCAAGGTGGGACCCAATGGTGGAAATGATGAAGTCCAAGTTTATTTTGATGAATTAATAGTTGGAACTATTGAAGGAGCTACACAATTTGGGGCAAAGAAGCATGATTGTGAAGGACTACACTAAAAAGTACTATTGGCAGATAATTAGGTCAGGACACCATGAAGAGGGAGATGAGAAAGTTACAAAGTACATAAATGAATTGAGGGAGTGCATCCAAGGGGAGTTGGGTATGTGGAATATCCAAACAATAGAGGATGCCTATCAATTAGCACTCACCATATAGAAGAAGCTAAAACAAAAGTAGGAGAAAAATAGAGTTGATAGAGAGATAAAGAAGAGAGGTGCGATAATAGGAGGGTGAGATGTGGTGATAGAGGAGAAACCTTGAGGGTCCAATAAAGAGGTATCCAACATTGCAAAGAGAGGGAAGGTTGAGATTCCCATTGCAGAGAGAAAGAAGATGATATTTGGTATAGAGATGATAGTAGTGACTATTGCAGAGGTAGAGATGTTAGTAGAAGTTACCACAAAGATGAAATAGTAGAAGATACATGCCACAAAGAGGACTGACAAAAGTGTGGAAGGTATTCTTAGCAAGGTAGAGGAGGATATGAGAGGAAAAGGTAGAAATTCTTTAGAGGAACTCTTTTTAGGTGTGGAGAAGAGGGGCATAGGGAGTTTGAGTGCCAAGGAAAGAGGGATGAGGATAGTGCATGAGCTGCATATGGAGATGAGAGGTTACCTACCTTAGAGAGGGATCTAGAATGTGGTTGTTCACTAGTTTCATAGAGAGCCTTGAGGTGCGAGAGGCGAGGTAAGTTAGCAAAGAGGAAGAGTTTGTTCAGGACCAAATGCAAAGCTAATGATAAGTGTTACGAAGTGGTAACTTGGATAGAAACAATCGATAATTTGGTGTTTGTGGATATGGTGGATAATTTGGGGCTAAGGAGGATGAAACAATCATGCCCATACTAGATTAGTTGGCTACATAAAGGGGATCGAATTCTAGTGGAAGAGCAATGTCGGGTAAAGTTCACATTTGGAGCATATTACAATGAAGTTCTGTGTGACATTACATTGATGGATGTGTGCCATTTATTGTTGAGGTGGCCATGGAAATTTAGAAAATACGTTGTGTATGATGGGAGAGCTAACACTTATGTGATCTGGAAGGATGGCTAGAAACATAATTTGATGCCACTAAGGGCAAGCGAGGGATAATTTTATAACAACACATGGGTGTGCATTGGGAAGGAGTGTTATGCATTGATTCCAAAGATGTTCAACTTTGCTGAAATGATGGGAAATACTACAAATGCAAAATAAGTAGTGTAGAGGAAAGAATGTGAGAACGGGTGTCACAAAAAGAGGTCATCAAAAGGGAAAGACATATGAACAAGAGGATGAGGAGCTATGCTGAGGAAGATGTGGTAGTAGGGAGCATAACAAAAGGCTATATGGTAACCAAGGAGGAGGCTAACAGATGTAAAGGATTGGTTGATGAAAAGGGAAATTGGGTTGTGATTAGATACAAGATAAAGAATAAAATTACCAAGGATGATTGGTGGAATGGAGTGAAAATAACATGGGTGAAATCAGTACTCAGGGTGGATCGCTTAAGGCATACCTAAGGAGGTGGGTGGAAGGAACGAGTTGAAGAAAAAATAACTTGGAATCTCTAGGCAGAGGAAGACTATCTTGGAAAATGAGGGAGTCATTTTTTTTATTAATCGTAAGAGTGTGATGGAGGTGCATCCCTAAGATAAGGAATTTTTTAGTGGCTATATGTCACCATTTGGCTATGTTTTCAATTTATACCCCCCAAATTTGGCTATTTTTGGGATCTTTAGAAGTGTCCAATTTGCCCATATTTGATACATTTTTCCTAACCTTGAAACAAAAGTGCCTTGAGTTATAAACTTTTATTCTTTTATATAGACACATATCACACTATTGTAAATAAAAATTTGGGCCCTAAACTCCCTAGTTTATCAAGAGCTATTTTTTATTCTTTATTGAACAATTATATGTTGATAAGAAATTTAGACATTGAATTGCCATAAAAGTTAAATATGAATAAAAAAATAGTCACTAAATTGCAAAAAAATGGTACAAGGATAAAATATTGCCATCCACTCTAAAATTTGATTCCCAATATGAAAACAAATCACATAGTATGTTATGCTTCTTTGTAGTGGATTCACCAGGGTTTTTATAAAATTTTCAAGAGGTCATTTCTTAAAGTATACCTTGCCCTAAGCATCATAGAAATCTTGTGTCATGTCTAGAGAAGTGGAAATTATAGTTAGTTCAGTGTTTGTGAGTTTGTGGTTAGCAGTCTATGATGAGGAAAGTTAGCACATTTCACCGCATTGATGAATTGGCTTCTACGGTTTTGATAGAAGTTTTGTTTATTATTATTGTATTTGGTGTTAAATTTTAAGGATAAATGGATGAGTAAAAGTTATTAATTTGTCTCAAGAGTGTCTATAGGTTGACATTTGTGTTCAATTGGGCTTCTTTCTATTTATGGAAGGGTATTTTGAGTTTTCACCAAAGGATGAATATTTTAGAAGGTTTCATTAAACATTGTGAATGTGTGTCAGGTATTGTGTGGATATTGTCCATCATTTAGCTATTTGAATTTGTAAGTTTGTTATAATAGATCAGTGACACATTTCATGTGGTTCCAAGCTTTGCACCATCTTGTGGCTGAAAAAGATCATTTGGAAAACTCAAGAATGCTATACATACTTGGTTAAGAATTGTTAGAAGGTAAGTGAAGAAGACATGGTATGGTAGAAGGTTAGAAATCAAGTTTTGCAGTGAGGGGTGAGGTCTAAGAGGTTGAGTAAAAGAGTTAGGAGTTTGATGTGGAATTCAATTCAAGGAAACATATAGGGGGTTAAGCGGATGCCAATAATAGAGTGGTGGTAGAATTTTGAAGTTAATTGTACTTGTTATCATTATGCATCTTGTGGAAAGTTTAGGAAGTGTTGTTTCCACAGTTCAATCATTACATGCATGTAGAAAGCTTGTGAGGTGACTATCCATTACAACAAGCCATGTGGTTGTAAACACAATTATAATTATAAATGATTATGTTAAGGAGTATATTGTAATGTTTTATGTGAATTTATATGATTTATGATGATTTGTTTGTTATTGTTTCTAGTTGCATAGTTGGATAGTCCTTTTTTAGACCCTCCTTCCATGATTGCATCATAGATTTGAACCCAAATGTAAATTTTTAAATTTAAATTGCTAACTCTTACCCTTTTCCACTAGCTAGTGGAGCTAACTTAGTACACATTTGTGTGACTATTTATTATGTCTTGGTATTTAAAGACATTTATTTGTGCATTTAAGCACATGCTAGAACATCAAGCAAATTTACATTACAAGGGGAATTAATTTTTGGGATATTTTAATTTGGAGCATTAAAAGAAATTTGAATATGCATCAAAATTATCTAGGACACATGCATGCTTGGTTTTTCCATCTTCTATCATTATCTTATGATCATAAAGTTGGTTTATAAAGGAGGTTGACTAAGGAGAACTTGAACCCCAGAATCAAGTAGCTTCTCTAAGGTATTTTCAAATACTACCAATCCTTACACATCAACAAACAAAAGGGATTATAGAAGAATAGGTTTTTGAAATTTTGCATTCACACAAATCATAACCATACCCTAGAGATTGGTTTTGCACTATGTGGGATCCTAAGCTGTGGGATTGACCCTTATTGGAATCCAACTTTGTACAGAGTTTGGGACAACTAACATGTTAAGGACATTAATTTTATGTACTATGGCAAATCAATTCTTCAAGTCTCCAACATCCATATCCCACCATCGATTCAAGAGATAAGTGCCTAATCTTCCTCATTTAATTTCTATTTACTACCCATTTATCACTCCTAATTGTCATTAAATAAATATAAGTTAATTATGCTTTTATTTATTGCACTTATTTAATTAGCCTAGATTTATATAAAATCAATTTTATTCCCTTACTATATTATTAATATTAAATATATAATACTTTATTTTATATAAGAAATCAAATAAGGGAAATACATGAGTGAGAAATGATAGGCTTCACAAAAGGAAAGTGCCACATACAAGAAAGTGGGAGGCATGGTAAGGTTGTACCCTGTTATGTGGGAAGAGAGATCTAGACTAATTGATGAACTAACTTAGATCAATCCTCTTCTTGACACACAACATTGGAACACAAGCCACCAATGGCTCGAGGCTTGGCTATTGTCCCTAGACAAGAGCCAAGCTAGGTTGGTGGGGGCTCTATTCCTTTGTTGCAAAGATGAAAGATTAATGAAAAATGTATTGATTAAACTAATCAATGTGGAAAACTAATTAACTAACTGAACAAAAGTATAGACAAATGTTACAGTTTCCAAGAAATAGGAGCAAATAGAAAAATGTAGACAGAATGGAACCTGGCACTAGAAGTAAGAAAAATGGGTAGGACACTAGCATTGGGTGATAGTGTATTTAGGGTTTGGTATGGTCTGAAATTTTGTACGACAATCTCTATATCTGATCCTTCTTCTTCTTGTCACTCCCAGAAGTCTAAAACTTCCTATTGTGATTTGCACACACAAAAGAGGGAAAATGGCTGTGCTGTATAGGGGCTTGCCACAGTCAAACCCCATGTTGGTGTTTCCACCTCCACAAAAATAATGATGATGATGATAGAGAGTGTGTGTTTGCAATGAACAAAAGCAAAACAACTGATAAGGTTTGCAATAAAAAAAACCAATGAAATGATCTTACCATAAGCATAAAATCCTTGTTGGATTGATGTTGCAATACAAATCACACACAAGAAGTTGATGGAGGAAAGAAGTAGCTTCCTCAAATACCTACAAGTGTTAGTGAAAATAACAAATAATCTTCACCAGTAGAGAGCTTCTTTAGAGAGAATTCATATCCTAGAAGTTGTAGAGAGCTTTAAAATCAATCATGTATATCTTATTCATGTATATCAAAAAGAGGGAGAGGGAGTTGTATATATATGTATCCCAAATACTTTTTGAGGTCTTGATTGAGTAAGGCTGACAAGGTACATCTCTCAAGACAACAAGGTTGTCATTTCAAGATTAAAAATATTTTGGAGCCAACGGTCAGGATGCTAGCACTGGACGATAATGTCCTGGTGAATTTTAACCTCAAAGGGCTTGTCAACAAAGGACTTAACCTTGTTTATTAGCAAAGTGGTAAAATAAGCACATGTTAAGTAGAGACAAACATACACACTAAATTGAGTGCTAAACCTAGCATGAAATTGTAAGTGGTGTTAATTTATGATGCTACATTTAGCCCCCACTTTAGCATAGGTAGTGTTATGTCAGAAAAATGCACCCTTGGGGCCTTTTTCCTATTAAGGTTTAACTCCCAAGTCTTTAGATTGCATTTAGAGCATCTTGCATGATAACTTAGACTCCCGATAAGAAAACCCTTGGGTCTTGTGACAAATAGGACCTAGGGGGTGCTAATTTAATGATTCTAGAACAAAGACAAGGGGGTGGACAAGGACACTAACACCCTAGTCTAGCCCTATTTTGGGTCTACCCTAAATTTGAATTTTAGTTCTGTGACCATTAGTTGGGCCCTAGGCTGACATCATAAGTTTTAATTACGAAATTATTGGCTGGAATCTTAGTAGTTGCATATATAAGAATGTTTAGGTTATCATTTGCAAACTAGAGGGACATTGTGAGTCATGAGCTTATGTTAAAGTGATCAAGGCATTCATTGTGTTGTAGAGTAGCGCATTGTTATTATGTTTATGTTGCAGGTTTCTGATTCCATCTCCTCATGGCATTGAAGAGCATCTTCCTTCCATGAGAGCTTCATCATCAACATGACATCTATTATGTTTTATCATCATTATCATTTGGATTATTTCCTCTATCACACAAGGATACGCACTCTCTTTGACAACGGTGTTTGAAAGACTTGAATGTCTCTCTGAGGCTTGACTGAGGCAAGCCTCTAAACACCACAACCCCCTCCCATACTCCTTGTGATTGCAGGTTACAAGTTGTGAAAGTGGAAGAATTGAAGTTGCAGGGAGTAGGAGGACACTGTGGAGATTCTAGATCCCAAAGGAGGAGCCTACCTAGACTAGGGCACCATCAACATTGTCCTCCGCATTCACATTGTTAGAAACTAAAGATACAACAGAAATCAGTGTTAGAAGGAGATTGGGATTCCACAGAAAAAGCAACACATTGGACTTGGGTGCCATCACCATTTTCTTTGACATTTCTGTTCTCCAGATGGTGAAAAATAGTGAGTTAAGGTTCTCTGCCCTTTGCATAATTCCAATAGCATTTGTCGTAATTCACATATTTACTTACTATTTTGCTTAAATTGGAGGTTCAAGAGCATAAAAGAATTAATTAGAGATATTGTGTGATAACTTTTGACTTTCCTAGAAAAAAAACAAGTGGCAACTCAATCTAATAGATGACTCTCCTCTTGATAGGAGAAGCACTCAGTTGAAAAGCCCTTGGAATGTTTTGTGGAAAGGAGGATTCGAACTAAAACCCCCACTCCTAAAACTTCTTTTCCATATTAAACATTTTGGTGAACCCATGTTCTTGAACTTTTTGGTACCTTTCTGAGTGTTGTTTCATATATTTACATTCATTCATTCTATTGCATTTGAAAAATTACAAAAAAATTGAAAAATTGGCATATTAGACTTGCATTTTTGTAAAAATTGAAATAATTGGCATCTAATTTAAATAAATTTATGTTATTTACATTATATCTGATACAAAATACATAAATTCATCATTTACAATTCATTTGCATTGCATTCACATGCTTGATTTGTTAGAAATTGCTTGAAATTGTGCATTTTTCATGAAAACCTAGTTTTGCATGAGTTAGGGTTGTAGTCAAAATCTTGTGTCAGATTTTACTACCTTGTTAAAACACTCATTAGGCCTTATTTATAAATTTAGTGTTGCAACATATTGGCCTCCTTGCGAAATTTCATGTCTAGGGCTTGGAAACTGGCATTTTTCACTAGGTTTGGCCTTATCGTCTTGCTAGACTTGCACTCCAAGCATGTTGTAAGGGATTTTTATGCACTAATTGGATGTTATTAGGGTTATTATATTCTTCCCCTTCTCAATTTCCTTACAAAACCCTTTCTTTTGGGACTTTGTATTGAAATTTTGTGAAAATTTGCATATTTTTGCTATTTTTGCACTAGGGTTTGATCTAGAGTGGCACTATAGGCGTATTGTAACAGATTTTTTAGAATTATGTGGCTGTTATTACTGTTATAAGTTTCTTTAAATCATCATTTTCCTTAAAACACCCTTTGCCCTACTCTTTTGCATTGAGATTTGGTGAAAAATCGCATATTTTGGCCTATTTTCACTAGGTTTTGACTTATCGACTCTCTAGAGTTGTTTCAAAAGCATGTTGTGAAAGATATTTTTGAATTAGTGGAATTTTTTTAGGAATACAATGTTCTGTCCCTCTTAAAAGTATTTACAACACCTCTTCTTTCATTCGTTTGCATTAAGAAAAGTTAAAAAATCAAGCATTTTTGCCCTAAAACATATCTTGCTCCTAGGGTTTATTCTATTATTTTGTGCATGCTGTTGCATGAGTATTATAAATCACTGCCCTAATAGAAATATCCCTTTAATAAGAAGCATAAGACTCATGCGATCTAGTGCTTTCTAAGAAATTGGTATTCCTACCTCTGAAAATCCACTGAACACCTTCTTTACAAAAGGAGAGACACAAACGTTGCAAGGTACTCTACCTATGACAAATACAATGGAAGAGAAAAATTTTCATTATGTTGATGATACTATTGAGGTGGTAGGACACATATTTAATGAACAAATAGATAAACTTGATAAAGAGTTAGCCAATTTCCAAGCATTTATGGAAAATGAGAGGATAGTTGAAGAAGTTATTCCTGCAATTCATAACATAAGAGAATTGATAAAAGAAGGAAAAGATGGTGTTAATGTAATTTGAGGTTTAGTACACATTGTACAAACTAATGTTATTTCTTGATATGATCTATACAATTACACATCTCTCATGAATACATACCCTTGGGAAGTAGAAGACTTAACATACCACAGTGAGAATGATGAGTATGAAAAGTCTCTTAATGGATTGGAATCAATAGCTAAAACTCATGATGATGATACTGATACAACATCCATACTTCTTAACAACACTTTACCTTCCTCTCATCCCAATGCTCTCCCTAGACAAAAGGAAATATTGATGAATATGGAAAGATATCTCATAGAACAACAAGCTTATTATGACTACTATCAAGATGCATATCTAGACTTCGATGATATAGTTGCTCTAATAGAAGTGGATAAGGAAAATATGAAAGTATTACCTCATCCACAGAGAGATGGAATTTATGCCAAGGTACCTCCTTTGTTATCCCTTCAAGGATCGGGCGATAATCAAAATACATTAGAAAGACAAATGTAACAACCTTACATACCTCTTTCATCTAGCATTCGAGACTGGGAGGATGATGACCTCCTCAATGACAAATTATAGCATGGATCTCTCTACAGGTAAGTATCTCTAACCCTTTACCTCTTGTGTTGTGTTTCCCTCGTAATGTGTTCTATGTTGTTAGGCCTCCTAGAATGACCCTTGATTCACTTGTAAGGTTAAGGATACTAGGAGACCACCTCTGTCATGACCTTCTTCTATTTGTATCATCATTCTTCTATATTTCCTCTCCTCTGATTTCATTTTTGTGTGTTGTGTCTTATAGACATAGCGTTTCGGTTGGTGACTTGGGGGCACCCTCCTACGTGACTATCCCTAAGGCACTTGTTCTCCTCTCTAATTTATTGTTTACCTTCCTCTAGTGTTTCCATCTAGCTGGTGGATGACAAAAAACATATTATACTGATGTGGACCTAGCATCCCTTTTGTGAGTAATCAAAAAATGGACCTAGTCCATACATGATGATGGGGTTGTTACATATTATCCGATGCCTGGCTAGTGGAATCACTCCATGTGATTTCTCTATCTTGATTTTGATGTCGATGTTATCTTATATTGCTAACAACACTTTAACAATACTGCTGCTCCACACACTTTATTTACCGCCTTGCTTGGCTCTTTCATGTAGTTGATCATATGCATTGTTGTTTATCATGATTATTTGGACACTAACACTTTTCTTGTAGGGATGTGTTTGTGGGAACATTTGGCGATCGTAAAGTACATGTCACCTTTGGGGGGCATGGGATTTGGGAGAGCTTGTGTTCCCTTGTGTGTTTTCTTCCTACCTTAACGTGCTTGATATCAGTACATGATATCAACCACCTGAAGATGGGGGCATATATAAGGTAAGTTGTCTACTTTAGATGATAGTAAAGCATGTTTGAACAATTCAAAAATAAATCACAATCATTTAAGCCCTTTGCAGAGGTGGGATATCAAGCATATCCATTTATCTTAAGCCCTCATTGCAAGGAGAGGATGGAGTATTTTTCATGGAGAGTGTACATCTTGTCATTTTCAAAAAGTCCTCATCATGAGGCGGGGAGCAAAACTGTGACTAACTCAACCCTTAAGCGTGTTTTCAGCAGTTATTGTGGCAAAGCCCAATCATCAGTGTGTGCCTATAATGTGCATGAGATGGTGATGAACCTAGCAATAGTTTCACTCCATCACTTGTTTGTCATGTTTTCTCCATGTCTTCCAAGTGTGTATGGCATGTTTGTTCACAAAGTGCAAGACCGGTGGCGATGAGCTCCTCTACACTTTGGGATTTGTTTGGCGTGTTTGTTCTCAAGGTGCAAGACCGGTGATGAAAAGCTCCTCTACACCTTGGGATTTTGTTTGGCATGTTTGTTCTCAAGGTTCCAGACCAGTGGTGAACAACTCCTCTACACCTTGGGATTTTGTTTGGTGTGTCTGTTCTCAAAAAGTGCAAGACTGGTGGTGAACAGCTCCTCTACACTTTTTGGGATTTGTTTGTTTACTTTCCTTGTACTTGCATTTTGTATTTCCTATGGGAAAATTAAAAAGAAAATAATCACTACATTTATTGTATTCTCTGTGCTCTGTGTGTCTTCAATACTATATTCTCCATGTTTTGTGTGACTGTAATTGTCTTCTCCGTGTTTTGCATGCCTATTATTGTCTTCAATATGTTTGGCACGTCTTCTCTGTGCTTGGCATGTTTGCTGTGTTTGTTGACCTTACTTTAATGCATGTATTGGTCTTGTTTTTATACATACATTAAAGTGGGGGCTAAATGTTATGTTGGAAAAATGAACCCTTGGGGGATTTTTCCTATTAAGGTTTAGCTCCCGGGTCTTTAGATTGCATTTAGAGCATCTTGCATGATAATTCATACTCTCAATGAGAAAACCATTGGGTGTTGTGACAAATAAGACCTAGGGGGTACTAATTTAATGATTCTAGAACAAAGATGGGGGGGTGGACAAGGGCACTAGCACCCTAGTCCGGCCCTATTTTGGGTCTACCCTAAATTCAAATGTCAGATCTGTGACCGTTATTTGGGCCCCTGGCTAACATCATAAGTTTTAATTATGGAATTCTTGGCGGGAATATTAGTAGTTGCATATATAAGCATGTTTAGGTTATCATTTACATACTAGATGGACAATGTGATTCATGAGCTTATGTTAAAGTGATCAAGGCATTCATTGTGTTGTAGAGCAAAGCATTGTTATTGTGTTTGTGTTGCAGGTTTTTGATTCCATCTCCTCATGACATTGAAGACCATCTTCCTTCCATGAGAGCTTCATTATCAAGGTGACATCTATTGTGTTTTATCATCATTATCATTTGTATTTTTGCCTCTATCCCACATGGATACGCACTCTCTCTCTGACAACGGTGTTCAGAAGACTTGAATGTATCTCCGGGGCTTGACTGAGGTAAGCCTCTAAACACCACAACCCCCTCCCACACTCCTTGTGATTATAGGTTATAGGTTGTCAAAGAAGAAGAAGAAGTGAAGTTGCAGGGAGCAAGAGGACATTGTGGAGATTCTGGATCCCGAAGGAGGAGCCTTCCTGGACTAGGGCACCATCAACATTCTCCTCCGCATTCACATTGCCAGAAATTGAAGATACAACAGAAATCAGTGTCGGAAGGAGATCAGGATTCCACAAAAAAGGTAGAACATTGGACTTGGGTGCCATCACCATTGTCCTTGACATTTCTGTTCTCTGGACTGCAAAAAATAGTGAGTTAAGGTTATCTGCCCTTTGCCTAATTCTAGTAGCATTTGTCATAATTCACAGATTTACTTACTGTTTTGCTTAAATTAGGGTTTCAAGAGCATAAAAGAATTAATTAGAGACATTGTGTGATAAATTATAACTCTCCCAGAAAAAAAATGAAGTGGCAATTCAATCTGATAGATGACTCTCCTCTCGATAGGTGAAGCACTCGGTTGAAAAGCCCTTGGAATGTTTTGTGGAAAGGAGGATTCAAACTAAAACCCCTAATCCTAAAACCTCTTTTCCATATTAAACATTTTGGTGAACCCATGTTCTTGAACTTTTTGGCACCTTGCTGAGTGTTGTTTCATAGATTTACATTCATTCATTCTATTGCATTTGAAAAATTACAAAAAAAATGAAAAATTGGGAAAATTTGCAAAAAATAGCATATTAGACTTGCATTTTTGTAAAAATTAAATTAATTGGCATCTAATTTAAATCAATTTATGTTATTTGCATTAGATCTGATACAAAATATAGAAATTCATCATTTACAATTCATTTGCATTGCATTCACATGCTTGATTTTTTAGAAATTGCTTGAAATTATGCATTTTTCATGAAAACCTAGTTTTGCATGAGCTAGGGTTGTAGTCAAAATTTTGTGTTAGATTTTACTACCTTGTTAAAACACTCATTAGGCCTGATTTCTAAATTTAGTGTTACATCATAGTGGCCTCCTTGCGAAATTTCATGTGTAGGGATTGAAAACTTGCATTTTTCACTAGATTTGGCCTTATCGTCTTGCTAGACTTGCACTCCAAGCATGTTGTAAGGGATTTTTATGAACTAATTGGCTATTATTAGGGTTATTATCTGCTTTCCCTTCTCAATTTCCTTACAACACCTTTTCTTTTGGGCCTTTGCATTGAAATTTTGTGAAAATTTGCATATTTTTGCTATTTTTGCACTAGGGTTTGATCTAGAGTGGCACTATAGGCATGTTGTAAAGGATTTTTTGGAATTAGGTGGCTTTTATTACTGTTATAAGTTTCTCTCCATCATAATTTTCCTTACAACACCCTTTTCCCTACTCTTTTGCATTGAGATTTGGTGAAAAATCGCATATTTTGGCCTATTTTCACTAGGTTTTGACTTATCGACTCTCTAGAGTTGTTTCAAAAGCATGTTGTGAAAGATATTTTTACATTAGTGGAATTTTTTTAGGCATATCATGTACTGTCCCTCTTAAAATCTTTACAACACCTTTTCTTTCATTCATTTGCATTAAGAAAAGTTAAAAAATCAAGCATTTTTGCCCTAAAACATATATTGCTCCTAGGGTTTATTCTATTAGTTTGTGCATGCTGTTGCATGAGTATCATAATTCACTACCCTAATATAAATATACCTTTAAGAAGAAGCATAATACTCATGGGATCTAGTGCTTTCAAAGAAATTTGTATTCTTACCTCTGAAAATCCACTGAACACCTTCTTTACAAAAGGAGAGACACAAACGTTGCAAGATACTATACCTATCACAAATACAATGGAAGAGAAAAATTTTCATGATGTTGATGATAATATTGAGGTGGTAGGATACATATCTGATGAACAAATAGATAAACTTGATAAAGAGTTAGCCGATTTCCAAGCATTTATGGAAAATGAGAGGATAGCTGAAGAAGCTATTCCCGCAATTCATAACATAAGAGAATTGATAAAAAGAAGGACAAGATGGTGTTAATGTAATTTGAGGTTAACAAGAAGGACAATATGGTGTTAATTAATGTGTTAATGGTGTTAATGTAAGAGAATTGATAAAAGAAGTACAGAGAAGCCAAATCTCTTCACTTAAAAGTTGGAGACCTAGAATGTCAGTAAGTCGAGAGATGCGATAGCCCCTAAGATTAAGGTTCTACAAGTCTACAATTCTTAGATAAAGAGGTTACACATACATAATACACATAGTATGAATCACACATATGCATATATGCTTACATATGAAAATTATCAAACATAGGATGAGACTAAATATTATATGCTAGAACAACTATGGTTAGCAATGTGATATGGTCAAATCCAAACATACACGAAGTATACATGGAGCATACATGGAGCATAAATGGAAAAAAAAAGCATACAAGGTATGATTCTTAGGCTAGAAAGATGCATTATGCTAGCAATCAAACCAAAAACACACATCATGAGCCACAGGCTAGTAAAATCTATTGTTTACTAGGTGGTCATAAATGTGTGGTAAATGAAAGCATCACAGGCTAGTAAGATCTGAAGATTTACAAGGTGAGTTCCATGTCAACAAGTAGCAATTGAAAACATCACAGTCTAGTAAGATCCACAGATTTACTAGATGAGTTCCATGTCAATGATATCAAAGATTACAGGTTAAGAAAAATGCACTATTTGTTGGGTAACTCTGGTAAAGTGCTACAAAGATGATTAAAAGGTGCTACAATAACAAGACCAACCACGTGGTATGTGAACAAAGTGAACCTCATAGTAGAGTGTATGCCCCCACCTTAAAGTAATTGCTAATGCGATTAGGGAGTAATTGCCTTTAAGGTAGAGATTTTGATACATACAAAATAGGCATGAGAGCTTTCTGGAAGCATATGCCCAAATGGTATGTCTCCAAAAGCTACATCATGATAGAGGGTTGCCCCCAGGATGGGAAAACCAAGGCAACACTATAGGCATGATACACAACGGATTATGTAATCATGAAATGACACCAAGCATTGCAATAGGGTACCACATAAATCAATTAACATCATACAATAACATAAAGGGATCTACTTAACTGGACTTGGTATATGAATGGTTGTATAAAGGGACACTTGGTTTTGAAACTGTCATCATCCTCCAGTTTGTAGAACTATGAATATGGAGGAAGAAATTATCATGTGAAAGCAAAATAAAAATTTTGGGTGAACATGGAAGGATGCTAAATCAACCAATGCTTTGCATCATCGCCAAAAGGCATAAAATTACATTATGAAAAATGGAATAATGGAGATACATAAATCACGACAGATTCATTCTCCTTGTATTCTTGTACCAATAGGAGTGTCAAGGGTCATCCAAAGAGAACTAACAAACAAAATACACACCAAGCATCACATACGGTGGTAACAGTACATACAAGCATAACACAAATATTACACATGAGACGGAGGTACTGCACTTGCAAGTTAGTCTATAGAAAATCATCTGCCTCCCAATCTTTCTCATCATAAATGGATGGGGGTAAGATGCTAGATGGACTACGACAAGAATGGTACAAGGAGAAGTGTCTGGTTCATCACATGTAGGATTGGTCATTGGGGAAGGATCCTCATGCAAGCCCCTAGAGGCAAAGTCCATCGATTGTGTGAAAATCAAGGACAACTCTAAATTTTTTTCCAATGGTTTGATGTTGTCTTCTAAATCACTATTAGAATATACCACAATCCGTGATATGACAGTGCTAATTGTGGGGTCGCAAACACTATCCATCACAGAAGAGGAATCTCTAAGTGGAGAAATAGAAGAATTCTTCATACTCATTGGTGGAAAAGGTGGTGATCACTTAGGAGGGGGAAGGGGTTCAACCCCTATAGCAAGCTAGCGAGCCATAGCACGATGTTGTCTCCTACATTTTTTCACATATTGTTTTCATCTTGTACAGTTTAGAGCATTTGCAGGGGGAATTGGGATGCTTCCCAACATGGGTTCCATTTCTTCCTCTACTCAAGGAACAGAAGGAGGAACAAAAGAAACCACCGAAGGTTGGGAAATAATGGGAGGAGGATTCCTCAAGGTGGGCTACCATTCTCTCGTAGCCTGCAAAATAGGTGGAGGTACTGAGACATCCACAGACAATTGGGAAACCATAGGAAAAAGCTCACATGTAGTGGATTACTTTCCTCTAGACTCCAAAGAGGTAGGAGGAACAAAAGAAATCCCTAAAGCATGGAGAGGTTTGGGCTATGTAGGGTTTTTTCCTTGTGGTCATGGGTAGGATGGTGAAGGTGGAACCTCAGCATAGGCAACAGACTCTTAGGGTCATGGAGGGACCCTCAATTCAAACTGTGGTTTGTCCATCACCTATGTAATAGGGGGAACTACTATCACAACTGTAGAAGATCGAGGGGCCTCAAAGGTAGTAGCCAGGATAGCATGAGAGGAGGCACCAATAGATAATTGAGCAATTCATCTTGCTTTGAATTTCTGATAAGAGAGAAATAGAACATCATTGTGAGGCCAAAGACGCTCAACTAGATGTGGCCAGAAGTAATCAAGTGAAAAATTTCCACAGAGGGATAGGGCCTAGAACCCACTATGATATACAGTATGTACCTATCCCTGAAATGGAAATTCTAGACACTTATGGATTATAGGTGGGACTGCCTTCATAGAAGCGAGCCATGGATGACCCAGCTTCACATGAAATTGGTTTGAAGTTGGAATAATGATAAAAGACACATACAAGACTTTTGGTTTGATCTGGACATAAGGGTCAAGGCACTGAGAGTAGGGTGAGTGGAACTGTCATGTGCTCTAACTAAGATTTCTGATTTCTTGTACTTATATTAGTATAATTCATGCATGTAGAAGAACTCTTCCATAACTACATTTTCCAAACATACATGATGAATGAGTACTCCCCTTGTGGGTTTGTAGTTAATCCTGGCGGTAATGTAAAGAGGATTGTCGCATGAATAGAGGCATCAACATGGGTTAAGGAGATGGTTGGCTCAGGTTCAACTTGCTCTTGGTGAGGGTGAGCATCTACCATGGAAACTAGGTTGTCTATGTTTTTGTCTTGGTGATCAGAAGTTATAGGTGTAGGTACTCTATCGATAGATGGTTCCACAAGATTAACGACATGGTGGGGCTAGGGATTTGTGTAAATTTGCAAGTTTTGATTTGGTGGAGCTATGGATTTATTTCCTTTATCATTCTCATCAGCCACCTAAATAACATTAGAGTTGATGAGTCTCGCACTTAATTCTTAAGATGCATGTATTGCTTGATGTCATGCCCAGGTGTTCAGTGATATTGACAGAAGGCCTTCGGGTCATAGGAAGGAGGTAGTAGTTTGGTTGTGTCAATAGGGTGAATGGGTGGAATCTGGATGAGGTTGTTATTAAGAAGTTACATCATCATGGAGTGGAGAGATTTAGAAATCTAGGGAAAAATGTTGATTATTTGGTCTAAACTTGTAGGGGCCATAGCAGAAGGTGTTGTGGCCATAACTTGTGATTGAATAGTGTTGGAAGAGTGAGAGTTAATTTTGAGAATTTTTTTGTTTTGTTTCTTAAATGAGTGGTATTGTGGGGTAGCAGTCTTAGACTAGAAAATGGGGGCTAATGAGGAAGAGCCCTCATATATGCTAGAAATTGGAATGCAAACAAGAAACATAGTGATCCTCTTCCAATGCCTACAAAACTCAAGAAATAATCAAAGTGCACAATAATAAAATTCAAAAAAAACAATAATATAATTTACCACACAACAATATCTATTCCTTGGTGTATTGATATGTGGATTACTCTATTACATAAGCATAACCTTGATTGTAAGAGTGTGGATGGAGGCTCGATTCAACAACATAAGTTTTACATAAATGAAAAGTCCTCCATTTGGTTTGGAGAAGGCTTTATTTATAGATTTTTGATGATGGAGGGATAAGGATTTGATTTTTGAAATAAGGATTTGATTTTTTCTTTATTTTATCAAAAGAGGAAATAAATCGAGAAGATAAGATAAGATTAAAAAATATAGAAGGGATTTAATTTTTTTAAAGGAAATAAATCTAGAAAAAGATAAGATGAGATATGAGAGGATAATTTACAAGATTAATTAATTTAATGAATTAGATACATATGAGTTAGAAATGGAAAGAAATCAAGAAGAAGATAAGATGAGATATGAGAGGATAATTGGTAAGGTTATCTAATTAGTTTAATTAATTAGATACACGAGTTAGAAATAGAAAGAAATCAAGAAGAAGATAAGATGAGATATGAGAGAATAATTGATAAGATTATCTAATTAATTTAATTAATTAGATACACATGAGTTATAAATGGAAAGAAATCAAGAAGAAGATATGATGTAGATTTATTAATTAAATAAATATTTGATTTATTTAATTAATGTTGGGATATGATTTAATTAATTAAAGAATTATAAATTATTTAATTAACATTATAAAAATGAATGAATGAATGAATGAATTAATTAATTGTAAATTATTTAATTAATGCTAAGAAGTGGGAAAATCAACTTAATTAAATAATTAAGAATTATTTAATTAATGTGGAAGAATGGAAAATGAATAATTAAGTCGGGAAGTAATGCATATGCAATGTATTGAAAATGCATTGGCAAATTTTATGTGTCTACAACCCTCATACTAGTTGATTGACAGTTGGTAGTCACGAAGAGCTGTACAAAGACACATAAATGAATGATAGTGCATCACCAATATTTTGTCTCAAATGTGTGGCTACAAGTTTCTGATGAAAACCCTTTGCACATCAACATCTAGAACAGAATACATGATTTGAGAGAAGAGGGCTTGGTAGCACCCTATAAAGTCATTCACTTTCTCCTTCAATCCTTGCTTACAATAAACTAAATCGGTCAATGTGAATTGAGGTCCAATGTTGGCTTAGAAATGTTGGAGGAATTGATTGACGAGTTGTTGAAAAGAATGAATTGAGTTATCAGCTAATGAGCAGAACTAATACAAGGTCATGTCTTTTAATGATCGAGGAAAGAGCTTAGCTAACTGAGCCTCTTCGAAAACAAAGTCACTATACAATGTCGTAAAGGATGACCCATGGTTATTAGGGTCTCCTTTTTGAGTATATTTCTCAAAATGTGGTGCTTCAAATTTAACAGGCATTGGTGTTTTAGGATAGCGATAGATAATGGGCTTCGATTGTAATATGATGAGAAGGTAGGTTGGGATTATATTTACTCATGTTTGCTAATTATTGTTGCAGGGAGTTGACATTTTGCATGAGTTGGTTGATTACAGGATTGAAAGGTGGAGTGATTTGCGAGTGGCTAGCATATGAAGGAGTGGAGGTAAAAAGAGGTTGGGAAACAATGTGGTTGTCATTTTGGTAAGTGAACTATGGATGAAACTAGCTAACAACATGTTGGGAAACATTTGGATTAGCATTCTGATAGGTAAACTGGAGACCAGAAGAAGGTGGACCAAAGATATATTGGTTTATAGGGTTCCCACTTGTTACCCTAGAACTAGTGTTAGCACTGTTACTAGATTGTGTATTGGTGGTGACAATAGAAGTGAATGTTGAAATCAAAGATGTAGACATGGCTATCAATGCTTGTGTCCCCATTTGGTTTTGAAAGAACATGTTTTGAAGATTTTTCATAGCTAGTTAATGACATAATGTTATTATCCATTATGTGAGCTAGGATACGCAGAACTTCTACACCTTGTGGATCATCAAGTAACAATATTATGAGATTCTTTATGAGGGGAACAACCTCCCCAACCAAATGTTTTGTGCCCAAGAATTGCTAGAAACTAGCCAGCTCTTTGTCTAGCTTTTGAATTTAGGCCTTAGGAACATGGGCCATGGAGTTGTCTATCTCAAGAGAATCATGAGACGATTGTGTCTTGAAGATCATTGACAAGGTGGGAATGTGATCTAAATATGGTCGCATTCCAAAACTTTTGCGGGATGAATAAGTTAGTGAAATTGGGTTCCGATGTTGAAACACTAGAGCTACTTAAAGCATGGGAACCCATTGGAATTAGATAACTTCTTCTTATAGGATGTTTGTATTCAGAGCATTGGGTCATGAAACTCATAAAGTGATTACAAGTTTCAGGACACTCATGTACTTCTAGGAAACGATAGAGAGAGGAAAGTGATGTCAAGACAGATATGTTGATGATATGTTAGAAGAAAGAATTTTTTTTGTCTAGTTTTTGTTTTCAAAGAAATAATGTCTAAGTGTGTTTTTCTTTCTAAACTAAATACACAAGAAGACATGCAATATAAGTGTCTAGTCAATTAATCACCTAATCAAACAACAAAGACAAAGAAAGGTTTCAAGCACGTTAGGTTCACAAAAATGTTATGTGGGAAACGAGATCTAGACTAATTGATGAACTAACCTAGATTAATCCTTTTCTCTACACACAACATTAGAACACAAGCAACCAATGGCTCGAGGCTTGGTTATTGCCACTAGAGAAGAGCCAAGCTAGGTTGGTGGAGGCTCTATTCCTTTGTTTCAAAGATGAAACATTGATGACAAATGTATTGATTAATATAAGCAATGTGGAAATCTAATTAACTAACTGAGCAAAAGTGCAGACAACTATTACAGTTTCCAGGAAATAGGAGCTGAATAGAAAAGGCAAACAAAATGGAACCTAGCACCGAAAGCATGGAAAAAATGGTAAGGACACTAGCACTGGGCACTACTATGTTTAGTGTTTATTATGGTCTGAAATTCAATTTGATAATCTCTGTATCTGATCCTTCATCTTCTTGTTTCTCCTTGAAGTCTGAAACTTCCTATTGCGATCTGCACACTAAAAGAGAGAAAATGGTTGTGTTGTATAGGGGCTTGCCTCAGTCAAACCCCGTGTTGGTGTTCCCACTTCCAAAATAGCAATGACGATGATGATGATAGAGGGTGTGTATTCATGATGAATAGAGGTAAAACAACTAATAAATATTGCTGTAAACAAATACTAATGAAATGATCTTTACCATAAGCATGAAACATTTGTTGGATTGTTGTCACAATACGAATCACACATAAAGAGTTGATGGAGGAAAGAAGAAGATTCCTCAAATACCTACAAGTGTTAGTACAAATAAAAAATAATCTTCAAAAGTATAGAGATTCTTTAGAGAGAATTCATATCCTAGAAGTTGTAGAGAGATTTTAGATCGATCATGTATATCTTATTCATGTATATCAAAATGAGGGAGAGAGACTTGTATATATATGAATCCCAAGTACTTTTCGGGGGCCCGATTGAGTAAGGTTGATAAAGTGCATCACCCAAGACAACAAGGCTAACATTTCAAGATTCAAAATTGTTTGGAGCCAATGGTTAGGACTCTAGTGCTAAGCGTTAGTGTCTTGGTGAATTTTATCCTTGAAGTGCCCATCAACAAAGGACTTTAACCTTTTTTCTTAGAAAAATGGTAAAATAGAAACATGTTAAGAAGAAAAAACATACATGCTTGTAACGCCATAAAATGTCCCCTTGGGGGCTTTTCCCTCCTAAGGTTTAGCTCCTGGGTCTTTAGCATGCATTTAGGACATCTTAGTTCATAATTGGGCATATTGATGGAATGAGACCTAGGTTCCATGGCAAATTGGACCCAGGTGGACCCCTTGAGCTGTACCCTACCCAAAATATGGGGGGAGGACTTGGGCGCCTGCACCCTAGTCTTGCCTTATTTTGGGGCAGCCCTAATTTCCATGTGTCGGTTTATGACCGTTATTTGGTCCTTTTGCCGACACGATAAATTTTGATTTCTAAAATCTTGGTGGGAGTGCTTGTAGTTGCATATATAAGCATGCTTAGGTATTCATTTGGAAACTAGATGGCAGTTGTGATGTTCAAGTGTTCTCAAGGTGATTCAAGGATTTCATTGCGTTGCAAGAGCAGACTTGTGTTTTTTGTGTGTTGATATTTGCAGATTTGAGCATCAATTTCCTCATGGAATGAAGAGAATCTTCCTCCCATGAGAGCTTCACTACAAGGTGATATAACATTATGTTTTCATCATTGATTCCTTTGGGTTTTTGCCTCTGCCTCACAAGGGCATGCACTCTTTATCTGACAACAGTGTTCAGAGACTTAAGTGTCCTTTGGGGCTTGACTGAGGCAAGCCTCTAAACACCACAACCCCCAAACCAAGTCTTGGGATTGTAGGTTATAGGTGTCGTATTTGGGAAAAGTGGAGTTGCAGGAAGGATTTACAGGCATCAAGGATTCAAGATCTGAAGAAAAACAGGACACAGGAGCACTTCTAGGACTTGGGCACTCGCTTTAGTGTCCTATGCATTTGAGTTTTGGGAAACAAAAGTTATAGGGCTGATCAGTGTCAGAAGGAGGTCTGGATTCTATGAAGAAAAGGTACCTTGGACTTGGGTGCCCACTCTAGTGTCCCTGACTATTCTGCTTCAGAACCCTGAAAATAGGTATTCTGTGATTTGGTATTTTACTCCTGTCAGCAAGAGCTTTTTCTGTTATTCGTCAATTTGTTGCCATATTTGCATAATTAGCGTTTTAATGGTCAATTGGGCATAAGAGAAGGAAAATTGATAATTAAATTCCCTAATCCAAGTTTCCCTACATCTTCAAGTGACCTAGGGTATGATAGTGCTTGTCACTTGACCCTAGAATCCTTGAATGTACAGTGGAAAGGAGGATTTAAGCATCAAAACACTAAAACATTTACAAATCCAATTTTCCCCTAAATATTTTGGTGAATCCATGTTTTTGGACTTAAATTGCAACTTGTTGAGTGTGTGTCTTCATATTTGGAATGATTTCATTCATTCATATAGTCATTCATTTTATTGCATTAAGAAAAATTCAAAAAAATTGAAAATTTGGAAAAATACCAAAAAATTGCATTGCTTGGCTTACTAAATTGTATCAGTTATTTCTAAATTTTCCTAATGCATGATTTTTGCATCAGATCTGATATAAACTACAGAAAAATCCAAAAATTCAGAAATTTGCATTGCATTTTCATTATTAATTTAGTAGGTTTTTGTGGAAATTTTGACAATTTTGATATAACCTAGTAATTCCAAAATCCAGGGTTAGTAGGCAAAATATTTTTCTCAAATTTTTATACTAATTTTAGAGGCTCATTAAAATTTTTATTTGTCTATAGTCTTGCATTTTAGTGTAAATTTTCATTAAGATTTAAAATATTTGTAATTTTGCATAGAAAATTTCAACAAAAACTAGCAAATTTTGATGCATTTTCATTAAATTTGCATGGGCATTTTGCATGTCCAAACTTGAAATTCATTTTCAGATATGAGATTATGTAATTTTAATAATAAATAAGACTTCAAAAGATTTGCATAGCATTTTTTCCCAAGATCTCAAACCTAGGGCTTAAAAAATAACGATTTTCACTATCTTTGGCCTTATTGACTCACCAAACTTGCACCGTAGGCATGTTGTGAAAGGTATTTTGGTATTATTTTTCTGTTATCAGGGTAATAATTTTATTCCCCTCATAAAAATATTCACAATACCCTTTTATTGGGCTCTTGTAGTGAAAATTTTGCAAAAAACTACACATTTTGGCTATTTTTCCCCTAGGGTTTCACCTAGTTTGCACTCCAAGTATGTTGTGATCAATTTTATGGATTGATGTGATTGATATTATTGATATTATTTGTTCTACCTCCTTAAATTCATTACAACACCCTTCTTGCTAGGTCTTGGAGTTGAAAAACCGTGAAAAATAGCCTATTTTTGCTATATTTTCACTAGGGTTTTACCTTAAGTGGCACTAAAAGCATGTTGTGTTGGATATTTTTGCATCAAGTGGCTGTTATTACTGATATTATTTTCTTTCCATCATCATTTTACTCACAACACCCTTTGTTATGCTCTTTTACATTGAAATTTGGTGAAAAAAGTGCCTATTTTGACATATTTTCACTATATTTCGACTTGGCATTAACTTAAAATCACATCAAGAGTGTGTTGAGAATGATAATTTTGCTGTTTTGGACTGCTATTAGACATATAACTTGCTTCCCTTGATCAAAATCATTACAACATCCTTTGTTTCATTCATTTGCATTGAAAACGTATCGAAAAATCAAGCATTCTGGGCTATTTTTGCTCTTCAAAATCTGATTTTGCATTGGTTTGAGCATATAAACATGGCCTCTCCAAGCTACTTGGAATATTTACATGAATATATCTCAAAATTTGAAAATCTTTACAAATTCACTAGTAAACATCCTTATGTCATGCCTTATATACAAGCCATGTACCACAAGGATATATTGGTGTCATCTTCTTTCGAGATCGTTGATTATGTATTTGATCTTAACAACTTCATATCTCTCATCAATACATACCCTTGGGTAGTAGAAGAAATGATAAAACACACTTTGGATGAAGAGCATGACATTTCTCATAATAGTTTGGAATTAATAGCTCAAACATATGGTGATAATATTGACAATGATCATGAGAGAAATAATGAATTCACAAGCTACCCTACTGATACTACAAATAAACATTCAGATAAGTCAGATGAAAAGACAAGGGTTAGCTCTGGTAATTTGAACAATCCTCTTAACCAAAATGTAGCATTAAGAGATGACATTGTGACAACGCAACATTATTTTGACTATCTTGACCTATTTGGTGTGATTGATGTGGATAAGGAGCAATTTCATAACCCACCTAGTCCACTAAGAGACAACATTCATGTCGAGGTCCATCCTTCGTTATCCCTTCAGGGATTAAGAAGTGATCAAAATACATTAGACAGACAAATGGACCAACCTACATCTCTTTCTAGCATTCGGATATGGGAAGATCATCACCTCCCCGATGACAGCTTCTAGCATGAATCTCTAGCCTGACAGAGGCCCTATAGGTAAGTATCTCTAACCCTTTATCTCTCTTATGATGTGCTTCCCCCATGATGTGTTGCATGTTGTTTATGCCTCCTGGGATGACCTCAGATTCTCCTGTAAGGTTTGGGATACTAGGAGACCGCCTCTTTTGTGACCTTCTTCTATTTGTATCATCATTCTTCTAAATTTCTCTCTCTGATTTTGTTGTTGTGTGTTGTGTCTTATTGACATAGCATTGTGGTTGGTGACCTGGGGGTACCCTCCTATGTGACTATCCCTAAGACACTTGTTTCTCCTCTCTAATTTATTGTTTCCCTTCCTCTAGTGTTTCCATCTAGCGGGTGGATGATGACAAACATTTATACTAATGCGGACCTAGTGTCCCTTTTGAGAGCAATCAAAAAATGGACTTAGTTCTTAATATGATGATGGGGTTGTATATCTTATCCAACGCTTGGATAGTGGAAGCACTCATGCTTTCTGCATAGTGAATTTCATGATGTTTCTATCACATTTACAAACCTTAACAATACTTCTACTCCGTGCACCTTTTTTTGCCTTTGAATCTGGCCTTAGCGGTACTCGATTCAGAGAGCTTCATGATATAGCCCCATGGTTATCTTTGAACTCTAAATTCATTGTATAACCTTGGCTCTTTGTGTGGTTAATCATATGCATTGATGTTGTTGCTTATCATGATGTTGTAGACACTAACATGTTTGTTATAGGGATGTGTTTGTGGGAACATTTGGCGATTGTAAAGTACATGTCACCTCTGGGGGGCATGGGCTTTGTGAAAGTTGGTGTTCCCTTGTGTGTATTCTTCCTACCTTAATGTGCTTGATATCGATAACTGATATCAACAACCTTAAGGTGGGGGTATATATAAAGTAAGTTGTCTGTTGTAGATGTTAACAATGTGTTTGACCTCAGATGCAAAGACTTGCGCCCCAAGGTAGTGCATCGTGCATCCTGAGTTTGTTTGCAATCAATCAATCAATCATGTAAGCCCTCTGTGGAGGCAGGATATCACATATATCCTTTTTCTTAAGCCCTCTGCGGAGGCGGGGATGGTGTATTTCTCATAGTAGATTGCATTATCCTGTCATTTTCAAAAAGTCCTCTGCAGAGGCGGGGAGCGGTTCTATGACTAACTCAACCCTTAAGTGTGTCTTCGGTGATTGTTGTGGAAAATCTTAATTGTCAGTGTGTGCCTGTAATGTGCTTGAGGTGGTGTTGGACCTAGAAATAGGTACACTCCATCGCTTGTCTACCGTTTTTTCTCTGTGTCTTCCAGTGTGTGTGTTTTGGCATGCTTGTTTTGTGTGGCATGTTTGTTGCCCCATATGTAGAGACCAGCGCCTTCGGCTAGTGCTTCCTGCATTTTGGGAGGTTTTGTGTGTCTTGCATGTGTGTTGTCCCATATATATAGAGACCTATGCCCTAGGGTAGTGCATCCTGTATTATGAGAGGTTTGTTTACTTTCCAGTACTTGCATCTGCATTTCATATATATGAGAAAAAGAAAGGAAAAGAAATCATGCATGTCTTCCATGCTTTAATGTGTCTTCTATGCATTGATTGTCTTCTCCGTGTTCTACATGACTATAACTGTCTTCTCTGTGTTTTGCATGCCTGTTATTGTCTTCTATGTGATTGGCGTGTCTTCTCCGTGCTTGGCGTGTTTGTTGTGTTTGGGACCTTACATTAATGCATGTATTGGCCTCACATTTATACATACATTAAAGTGGGGGCTAAATGTAACATCAGAAAATGTACCATTGGGGGCTTTTCCCTTATAAGGTTTAGCTCTCAGGTCTTTAGCATGCATTTAGGACATCTTAGTTCATAATTTGGCATCCTGATGGAATGAAACCTAGGTTCCATGGCAAATTGGACCCAGGTGGACCCCTTGAGTTGTACCCTGCCCAAAATAGGGGGGAGGACTTGGGCACCCACGCCCTAGTCTTGCCCTATTTTGGGGCAGCCCTAATATCTGGGTGTCAGTTTATGAGAGTTATTTGGTCCTTTTGCTGACACGGTAAGTTTTAATTTCTAAAATCTTGGTGGGAGTGCTTGTAGTTGCATATATAAGCATGCTTAGGGATTCATTTGGAAACTAGATGGCAATTGTGATGTTCAAGTGTTCTCAAGGTGATTCAAGGCTTTCATTGTGTTGCAAGAGCAGACTTGTGTGTTGATATTTGTAGATTTGAGCATCAATTTCCTCATGGAATGAAGAGCATCTTCCTCCCATGAGAGCTTCACTACAAGGTGACATAACATTGTGTTTTCATCATTGATTCCTTTGGTTTTTTGCCTCTGCCTCACAAGGGTATGCACTCTTTATCTGACAATGGTGTTCAGAGACTTAAGTGTCCTTCAGGGCTTGAATGAGGCAAGCCTCTAAACACCACAACCCCCAAACCAAGTCTTGTGATTGTAGGTTACAGGTATCGTATTTGGGAAAAGTGGACTAGCAGGAAGGATTTATAGGCATCAAGGATTTGGGATCTGAAGAAAAGTAGGACACAGGAGCACTTCTAGGACTTGGGCACTTACTCTAGTGTCCTCCGCATCCAAGTTTCAGGAAATATAAGTTACAAGGCCGATCAGTGTCGGAAGGAGGTCCAGATTCCACAAAGAAACATGTACCTTGGACTTGGGTTCCCACTCTAGTGTCCCTAACTGTTCCGCTTTTGAACCCCAAAAATAGGTACTCTATGATTTGGCATTTTACTCCTGTCTGCAAGAGCTTTTTCCATTATTCATCAATTTGTTGCCGTATTTGCATAATTAGGGTTTTAATGGTCAATTGGGCATAAGAGAAGGAAAATTGATAATTAAATTCCCTAATCCAAGTTTCCCTACATCTGCAAGTGACCTAGGGTATGATAGTTCTCATCACTCAACCCTAGAATCCTTGAATGTATAGTGGAAAGGAGGATTTAAGCATCAAAACACTAAAACATTTACAAATCCAATTTTCCCCTAAACAATGCTAAACTGAGTGCTAAACCTAGCATGAAATTGTAAGCAACGATAATTTATGACAGTACACACCCTATCCATTAGGTGTCACACCACACATGAGGGGTTACACCCATCTATGAGGGCCGACACCCTAATCTATATATATTATTTTACTTGTAGTGAAGCAAGCAACAAAAACCACTTCCTTTTTTGTAATTTTTTATTATAAAATGTATATAGGGTCAAGGTTTAAGATAATAATAGGTTTATATATACTCAATACAAAATCAAAACCCATTTGAAATTGAACTTCTACACTACTGAGGAAACCCTAATGACAAGATCTCTACCAAATTCATTATTTGATGGCAAGGTTGTTGTGCTTTACCTAGGCTAGGGGGATGCTACGTTGTACAGTGTCGATTCATCCCCTTTTCATTTGGTGTTACCTCCCCCCTCTCACCTTTCCTACTTGTGACATATGACAAAATTGTCTTTGCCAAAATATTTTGCACACTTTCCATTGATCCCTATCATATTGTGATCTATAAATGAGGAAGATCATTCCAATATTTTGGATGGAAATGGTGGAGTAGGTCTAGGACTTCAACTCAACCTAGGAGTGGATTATTAGGTAGATATGGATCATTACAATTTCAAGTTAGAATAGGCACTTACTATGGAATTCATTGTTGAGGTGGGTGAGTATGAAATCTGGTTGCAACATGTAGCTTTGATATGCAAGTTTCATAATTTTTGGCCTAGTTTGGTGAAATTACATGATTGGTTAATGCTACATTGGAAACCCCTTGTGAAAGGTGGATTTTTAGTTTTCCCTTTCTCTAAGGTATGGTTCTTGGTATTGTAAAAATACCCTATAGACAAGGATATTCTTTTTAAGGGTGGTCCCTGGTGATGGGACAAGACACATTTGGGTCTGAAACCTTGGTTCCCTAATTTCAATCCTTTGTTGATTTTCCTTCCTAACTCTCCAACATGGGTTAGGCTCCCTAACTTACCATTGCAATTCTAGTGTAAGGAATGTATTTCTTCTATTGGAAATTCCTTGGGAAAGCTTATTTATATCCGATATCTCGAGCAAATGTTTGCACATTTTACTTATGCTAGAATTTTGGTTGGGATGGATTTTACAAAAGAATTGCCAGCAAGAATTCATCTAAGAGTGGGGAATAGGATTTGGAAGAAAAAAATTGATTATAAAGGCTTGGCCTTTAGATGCATATCTTTTTTTTCTATTGTACATTTAGCAAAAAAATTCCCTAAGTTTTCTCACTTGGCTCCTTGGTGGGATGGGGATGGACATCAACATCAAGTGATTGAGGGTGTGGTAGATATGAGTTGTGAGGCCCTTGAGGATTATTCATATTTTGATACCTTTGATGATGATCCCTTTGTTTCTCTAATGATTCCTCCCAAGTCTCCATCTCTACAAGCCAATGTCTCACCTACTACCATTGGTAAGATGTATCTTAAGACTTTGGGTGTTTCAACTCTAGAAAATATAGTGAGGTAGTCTCCTCTTGCAAGCTAATTTGACAAGTCTTTTAGTTCTCCCTTAGTAGAGATATCTTTATCCCCTTCTCAGGGACCTAAATTTTTTGACGAGTGGATCACAATGGCGAGAAACAAGAGGAAGGCTCCTTTGGGTAATAATGGGGAAAGTAGGATGATAATAGGGTCTTATAAAAAAGGGTTAGTAATGTAATATTGTTTGAGTTAATTATTTTTTATGTTAATATCGAGTAATGCAGGAGCATTCGAAAGCATTCAAATCAATTGAGATAGTTGACAGTGAAGTTGTAGAGTACCGAGAGGGCGACCTTGGAGAATACTGCATTTTACCGCATTTGTATATCAGAGGTTGTGGAGTTGGAATTAGCATCTAGACATAGTCATCTACAACATATCCAAAATTTATATCATTTGGGCATGATTCCGGAGAGGTATCGCTATCAGAAGATTACCTATTTTTACCTATTTTCACATAGCAGGGCCAACAGTGTTCAATGAAGTCTAATTGGCTTGCAGAGCCTAAAGGAACATTATTCAATGAAGTTTAGGACCTGGCCGACCTTCATGGAGATATGCACGAAGTTTTATGTACCAATAGAGTAATACCTTATGTTTAGGTCTGACCTATTCGTGTACACATGTTTCATACTAGCCATTGCAATTAGGCTGACTTGATAATGATTTGAATTTGAAGGCTTGCAGAAGATATAAATGAAGGATAATGATTTGTTATAAAGCAGAAATGATGAAATGATCAAGTAGGCAAAGATATGAAGAAATATCATAAGTGTTTTAATCTGAAGAAGAAGCAAAAGTGAAGCAGAGAGTAGAGCAGTGAGAAGGAGTTGCAGAGCAGAGAATTGATTAGCAAAAGAAGGAAATCATGGAAGAGTATTATTATATGGATCTTTTGTAACCCTAGGTATGACATAGCATCTATAAAAGCCTGAGTGGCATATGTAATGTGTTTTGAGATCATAATATAAGAGGAATGAGCTTTGAAGGCTAGGTTTTTCCCTATTAGGGTTTTCCCATGATATATCTGGTGTCATGTGTTTATGAATGTCTCTTTCTTTCTGTTATTAGCTATTTACTTCCATTTCATCTTTGATTGATCATGCTATTAGTTGTTTAAAGCTGCAAGGTTGGATAGTCCCTCATCAGACCCTCCTACCTTAATTGCATCAATTGGTATCAGAGATAGTTTCAAATTTGCTGGGAAGGTTGCAAATCTGTTGGGAAGGAAGAAAGTGTTGAAAGAAGTGTGAAACCATAGAAGTAACAAGTGTCACCACCGAAGAAGATCAAGGCAAGAAGGATTCAAGTAAGCTTTTCAAATTAAGTTGTTTATCTGATTTGTTTCAATGGGGAAGATTGGAAAGAGGATGAAGAAAGAGAATGAAAACCTAATATGTGAAAAGGATATTTTGGAAGAAGAATTGTGTGAAATCAAGAGGTATAATTTAGAATTGATGGAAAGGATAAAAGAACTAGACGAAGACAAATATGATGCTATTGAAGAAGAATTGAAAAATGTAAAGAGGAGAAATGAAGACCTAGAGGTAGAGATGAAGTTGTTTGAGGATGTTGAAAAGAGATTTGAAGAATTAGAAGAAGGATTTAAGTTGTTTGGGAAGGTGGAAAAGAGGAACAGAGATATGGAGGAAAATGTGGAAGAGTTGAAAAAGGAAAACAATTTGCAAAAAAATGAAATATCAGAATTGAAAGAACGAATTAATCAGTTGGAGCAGTCAGTGTAAGCTCAAAATCATGACTCTATGACTCTAGTTACCTGGGGCTGTCGGGTTGGATTTCAGCATGCACATGGACCATTTCCCTCCTTACCATGGGGCAATCTGCCACGTCACTCTCACTCACATGGAATTAGCTAGTCGAGAGGAGGTGAGACACGGTGGGGGTCTAGCTCATTGGAGAGCTGGACTTCACAGAGAGGGGTCAGCAAGTACTGTGGCCTTTGTTGGGTGCTTTGTTGTATGTTTCATTCGATTGTTGTTGTAGTTGAGATAACCCTATGACCTGAAGGGTCACTAGTTTTTATTCTTCTATTTGGATTCCTTTGATTCCACCTTTGTGTGGGTAAGCAATTGTTCTTATTGATGTCCTCTTGTCTTTGTAGATGTTGTAAGAGTTCTTGTTGTATCTAGCGTTGTCTAGTTTCTTCTAACAACAAAAGGACAAATGGGTCTCCTTGTGGTTGAATGAATGTTTCTTGTTGTGGTTGTTGGTACCCATTTATGTCTAGGGTTTTGAGCTTGAGCATTTGCAAGATTTTTCATTCAAATCTGAAAATTTCTAAGGCATGATGTTATGACATATCAAGATTTCTGTCTATGCTGCATCTTTTAGTATGCATGAGCATCATGTCAAATATGTTTGTGATCCTGAGGTCTGAAATCTGAAAAACTCAAAGTTTGAATCTTGCTTCAAGAGGCCTGCCATGTGGAGGAGTGTAAAATTCCAAGCAGGATTGCCTTTTGCATCACCCTGAAATTTGGCCTGGTGAAGGAGTTATGCCTATCAAAGTTCTAGGTCTTTATGCCTCCTCATCATATTCCGGCATGGCCCTATATTTCAAAGGAGGGGGTCGTCATCATGTTTCAAGTATCGGGTGATCTTAGTTAAGATCACCCTGATGTTCTTTTATCGCCCGATGTTGCTGACATCAATTTTATGCGGGGGGTTATATTTGCTTCTCTAATGGCTGCATCATTTTCTGAAGGAGGGGGCTGATATCCCAAATATCAGTCATATTCTAAATATCACCTTGATATTATAGCGAAGCTACAGTGCAGCCAGATATTTTGTGAAAGAGGTGATGTTTCTCGTAGGGTGGTATGTGAATATGATGGTGATGTCATCAGGATATTAGTAGACATAATCATGTTGATTATCGGTGAGACATATGGTATCAGCAAGGCAGGAGGATTCTCCTCCGATGCATCAAGTGGTGTCGATGAGGTTGACGTCAGGATGATATTGAGCATCAGAGCATCATGTGGTAGGATCATGATGAGGTATATGTTGATGCTATCATGAGAAAAAGCACCGACATTATGTATGCTCTCGGCCCAGTTTATATTGTATTGAGGAGGTTGTCGCAGGGTACATGTGGGATAATTAGTTCCCTCATGAAATATCAGGATCATGATTCTTGGCTGGAAAAGCTTTCAAGGAATCATGCGACCACTGCATTCTCAAGACCACGAGTAGGTGGACATTAATGGTAGATGTTATAGGGTATGGGTGATGATATAGATAGATCTAGTACCTGATTGAAGTTGAGGATCCCCAGGCGGCGGCGCATGGCTCAAGACCCCTTCCTGTCTCCTCCACCTTCTGCATTCAATGTTTGGGCACCATTTCCTCAGAATGAACTGTATCTGGCAGACTTTTGACTTTTGCCATGTAATTAATGCTGAGGACCTTCCTGCTGTATATAGCAGGCTGTGTTGCTCATTTTTTTAGGGGGTTGTTGAAAACTGGACAAAATTTTGGGCTCTGTGACACAATACAACTTCTTTGGTGGCCTTTTTCTGGATGTCTTGTGAGTTTATGAGTCTCATGTTGTATGTTTTTCTGCATTATTCCACTGATATCATGTTAATCTAAATGAGTAATGCTATATGGCATGTATTTTGTCATCTGTCTCCAAACTGAGTATGTTCTTCCTCTAAGTCTGAGCATCTAAGGGGTGTTTATGATTCTAGAATACAGGTTTGTTGTATTGAATTCTTGATTTCTTACTTCTACTCAAGGAGTAGATTAAATGTTTTAGATCAAGGGTTGGGAACAATATATTACAGTGAGGATATTGTAAGTAGAGATAACAGGATACCCTATCTTGGGAGGTATCTGTAAGGTAGATACTACAAAACCGCTTGATATCTAGTCTTTAGTATATGTTCATGCAGGCCATTCACATGTGTACATCTACTGACTCCGAGCCCTAGATAGGCACCAATCTAGTCTTGTATTGAGGTTATACCCAAGGTCCTAGTTTTGCATCCACATAAAATCAAACTTAAACTTCAAATTAAACCTTTAGGACTTTAGGTGTAGTTTAGGACCCAAATCCTCTATCTATAACTAAAAATAGGCCCAAAGCTAGCCCCTTTGCACTTATCTCACAGTTTTGGTCTACATAAAGGAGGATTTATTGGCTTTATATCAACATCCCAATCAATCCATAAGCATATCTCATGGATGTTGAGTAGGGAATAACCCCCTTGGTTCTGCAGAGCCTAAAGAAGAAGAGGAGATATTTATAGAGTCTATCTCCTATATTGTTGTCCGCTGGCCCAGAGATCCTATTGATCATTGATGGCTACCTTGTAGGGATAACTGGGAATAAGCATCCAGTTGGATTGAGAACCAACAGAAATTGGTGACTCCGTTGGGGAGATGAAGTGACAAAACCCAGATTCTAAAAGAAAATAATTCCTAGTAATAGGTGGCGACTCCGAGTAATCTCCCAACCGGTAAAGTAGAAATTTGTATGCAAGGGAGAAGATCCAAACGTAACCCTTTGTTTGAAGACTTACCCATAAAAATGATGTATAGGAAAAAAGGGACTATTCGAGCCAGTCAAGATGGTTCTCCTAGCCCCAGGAAAAATGAATTTATTCAGGACAATCCAGGATCCTCAGAGCAAACAATGCCCTATTTTTCAAACACTGAGGCTGAAATCTAGAATGTATATGAAAGATAGCAGGGTGGTGCTCTGAGAGTAAGGTCAGAAGTTTTTCAAGAATGCCCTTTCTTGGATCCCAGTGATAGATTTGAAGAGGTTGAGTCTCCAAGGGATGATGATAATGATGATCAGAATGTGATAAAGCCATCTTCTTCTATGCCTAGAGAAGAAGAACTAGCTGACGAAATTAAGAGCTTAAGGGCAGAATTAGAATATTTGTAAGCAGTAAAGATCGGAGATGATATGAGACAGAAAGTGCAAGCTCTGAGAGGTGCTCAGAATGATTCGATTCCTACCCTTGGCAATGCAAATATGCAAAGAACCCAGCAAAGAGATGAAGTTCATCATCAGCATGATGATCAGAGACATAATGCAAATAATGTTAGAATACCATTAAATAATGTCAGAAATCAGAATGCAAATAGAAATGTAAATGTAAATCAGCTTGGCAGATAGCCTATGTAGCTAGATAGATTTAGGCAGTTAGTTTTTGATGGCATTCCTGATTACCCCAATCCTATTGACAAACATGTGAGGCTGCAAGTGCCTAAGTTTTCAAGAAACAATACTGTGTCAGGTGAAAATCATTTAAAAGTTTTTCAGAACATCATGGACAACTTTGAGGTTGAGCATGAGGATGTCTTTATGAAATTATTTATGAAATCTTTAGTTGATGAGGCCAGAGAATGGTACAAGGGTCTACTTGACAGGAGTATCTCATCATGGGATGATTTCAGAAGGATGTTCAAAGAACAATACGGTGACAAAACTAACCCAAGCTTCTTTGTAAATGAATTTACCAGTATCACCAAAGGATCAAATGAACAGGTTGCTGATTTCAATGCTAGATTCACTAAGGTACTAAACAAATTGCCACATCACATGAGGCCTAATGAACCAATGTGCATTGTGCTCTATATAAATGCTTTTGATGCCAAAACAACATATGGATTGAGAGATAAGAGTCCTCACAGCCTCAGGGATGCTTTCAAGATTGCAACAAATATTGAAAATAATAGAAAAGCATCTGGTAAGACAAACATAAGAGATGATGTAAAAATTCTGCAAAGTCCAAATACTAAATCTTAGAATGCTCAAGGCAATACATCTACTTCTGAAGACAAGATAGATAAATAGACAAATGTTGTTAAGGACCTGAGTTATAGATTAGCCAAAAATGAAAAAGGAATAGGTCCTTACAGACAGGTTTACCAAAGACAAGAAAAGAGGCCGTCATTACATGACATGCCATACAATACAAATTGGCATAATGGTAAGCCCATGTTTCCACATAACAACTCAGGTCAAAGGACTCAAAATGTTAGAGAAACACCTGACCCTTTGAAGAAAGCTGTAAATATTGTTAATGATACCCCATGGTGTATCATATGTCACATGCGTCATTCATAGTCACAATGTATGCTTGCTCAATCCCTATATGACAATGCTATTGCTTGTGATGAGTGCAATGAGCTGCATTATATGTAGGGGGATAATGTCAATATGTTGTCCACAAACAGGGGGTGTTCCTATCATCATGCGGTTGAAAGTACAGGTTATGGGACCTAGGTTTGCCAGTAGGTTTCATGTGATAAAGATGATGAAGATGATGAAGATGACGAAGACAATTATGCTTGTGCTTAGGACTCACATAATTTTTTGAATAACTTGAGGAGGCCTTCTGATAAAGAGATTAGAGCTCTCACAGCTGCAGTAGTAGCTTAGGTCAAAAGCAATTACAATCGCAGGGGTAAAGCTCAGGTAAGCAACTCACACCAACCAGAGAATACTTTTGCAAACCAGCCAATGCACAGTCATAAAGATACTAAACCACAAAAGAAACAATGGAGCAATAACAAGAAAAATTTTAAACAAAAAATAGGTTATGATCCTCAAGGACCAGAGAACAGAATTCCCCAGGATGAGGATCAAAGCAAAATTTCTGAGGTCAAGAATGACAGTCAGGGGACCATAAAAATCAAAGCTGGATCATCCCAAGATAGAAGTAAAACTGTGGATCAGGCTACAGCTGTTATCCAAAATTATGCTCCTTTTGACATAACTCATGTCTTGTCCCAGGTAAAGGTCTCTGTCCCATTGATGGAGCTGATGAAGGTGGATGAATTCAGAAATAAGGCAGTGTCCTTGATCTCAAAGGTAGCTTGTCAGGCTGATTGGAATGTTGAAACCCAAAGTAAGAAGCAAGCTCTGTGTGTTGAAGAGGATGAGACTCCTAAAGTGTATCTGGGGGTGACCATGACAAAATTCCCTTCACAGGTGGAACCATTTTATGTCTCCCTTGTCATAAATGGAAAAATAATTAAGAACTGTATGCTTGATTCAGGAGCATCTACAAACATCATGCCTTTGGCCACCATGCAGCAAGCTAGGTTAAAAATAGATAAGGCATGTGGGAAGTGCTATGCCATGGATGCTAGAGAGGTACCATTCATTGGAATTATGAAAGATGTAGATTTTAGACTAGCAGCATATCCAGAAAGGACCTACAAAATGAACATAACAGTTGTTGATATCAAGCCACAATATGGTATGCTGTTATCAAGAAGATGGGAAACATTGATTGGTGGGAGTATGGAGTTAGACCTGTCATATGCTATGATCCCAATGAATGGAAGGGATGTGAAATTTATTAGAGAAGAGAGGTCTCTAGACACAGTTGAGGATCGAGAATCAGAGGAGCATATATGCTTTGTGGACACTGACTGTGATAATTTCAGAGTTGTCTCAGGTGATCAAGGAAATAAAGAAAAGAGTATTTGCATTCAAGAGTTGGACCAGTAGGACCTATGGACCATGTATTTTGATGGAGCTTGTTCGAAGGAAGGGTCTGGTGTTGGAATTGTTTTTCTGTCTCCAGCTGGTAATCTTTTAAAATTCTCTTTCTTGTTGAAGTTTGCCTACACAAATAATATTGCAGAGTATGAGGCTCTATTGTTAAGATTGAATGTTTCTCTGAGACATGGAATTAAGATGTTAAGGGTGTTTGGAGACTCGGAGTTAATTGTTTCCTAGGTTAGAGATAAATATGCTTCAAAAAATAAGAGGTTAAAACAGTATAAGCATGCTATCTGGGATACAATTGAATTGTTTGATGCTTTTTCAATAAACTGGATAGAGAGATCAAAGAATGTTATGGCAGATTTTCTAGCTAATGTAGCCATTAGGCCAGATGATATAACTCTATTAGATGTTACAAATGTTGAGGTCAAAATTAGACCTACAGTGCCAGATAATATATGCAACTGGTAGATATTTGATAATGATAAGGATTTGTTAAGATTTCTGCACTGCATAGATGAATATGAGAGCTAAGAAATGGATTTTCAAAACTTTGTAGAGGTTGTAGATGGAAAAGAAACTCTCTTAGGGAAGGAGATAATTCAACTCAAGACAAATAAAATCCCTAGAGGGCTGGTAGCTTTAGAGAGAGCTTTTGACAATAGAGACCAATTTGTTACAAAGGCATCTCCAACAAATAAGAATGATCTGGAGGAGATAAACTTGGGGACATCTTATGCACCCAAAAAGGTATACATTGGCAAACAGCTCAAACCACACATAAGAAGCATGCTGATTACACTATTGAAGAGATATAAGCATGTCTTTACTTGGTCGTATGAGGACCTAAAGGCTTATAGAGAAGACCTATTCCAGCATGAGATCCCATTGAAGCCTGGAGATAAACCATTTAGACAAAAACAAAGACCTATTAACCCAACTTTAGCTCCAAAAATGCAAGAACTTATAAGCTTAGGGATGCTGGAATAATTATGCCTATCAGACATTCAACTTGGGTGTCTAATCTTGTCCCAGTCAGAAAAAAGAATGGTGATATCAGACTTTGTGTGGACTTTAGAAATTTGAATGTATCTTCTTTGAAGGATAATTATCCACTGCCTAACATGGAGGCTATGTTGCAGAAAGTGACTGGCTGTGAACTTTTATCCATGATGGATGGATTTTCAGGGTACAATTAGGTGAAGGTAAAGGAATCAGAGCAAATCAAGACTGCCTTCACCACTCCATGGGGAACCTATGTTTATATAAGAATGCTATTTGGACTAATAAATGCAGGTGCTACATTTCAAAGGGCAATGGATGTTGCTTTTGTAGGATTAATTGATTCAATTCTGGTTGTTTATCAAGATGATTTAACTGCCTATTCAAAGAGGGAAGAGCAACATTGCATGCATTTAGAATAGATTTTTATTAGAGCATTAGAGTATGGCATCTCACTTAACCCAAAGAAGTGTGCTTTTGGGGTAGTGGAAGGAAAGTTGTTGGGGCATATTGTTTCTGAGGATGGAGTCAGGATTGATCCTGAATGGGTAGCTGTAATTGATAGGATCCAGATCCCTAGAATAGTGAAAGGAGTTCAATCCTTCTTTGGGAAAATTAATTTTGTTAGAAGATTTGTGCCTAATTTTGCAGAGACTACAAGGAACATTTCCAAGATGCTGAAGAAGGATGCAACTGTCAAGTGGGAAGATGAAGCAGCTAAATCATTTCAAAATATCAAAGAAGCTATAAAGATGGCTCCTGTGCTAAAGTCTCTTAATTTTTCTTAGCCATTTCAATTGTTTTCATTTGCTTCTTTCCATACTATTGCTGCATACCTATTGCAAAAAAATGAAGAGGGTTTTGAACAACCTATAGCTTTCTTTAGTAAGTCATTGCAGGGTGCCGAATTGAAGTATGACATCATGGAGAAACAAGCATATGCATTGGTCAGAGCAGTCAAGAGCTTCAGGCCTTATTTAGTAGGCTCACAAATAGTCGCATAAGTGCCTCATGCAGCAGTCAAGGATATTTTCACTCAGCAGGAGGTAACTGGAAGAAGGTGCAAATGGATATATAAACTACAAGAATTCAACATAGAGATACAGATCACAAAGTCGGTAAGGGGAAAAGGCTTGGCGAAGATAATGATAGAGTCAAATTTGGAAGCATGCCAAGTGAATGTAGCTCAAGATGAAGTTGTAAATGTGTCAAAGTCTGAATGGTACGAGGACATTGTGTATTATTTGCAGAATTTGAATTGTCCTTCCCACTTCAATGATAGTCAGAAAAGGACATTGAAGCTACATGCAATCAGATATATTGCTGCACAAGGAGAGCTATATTGGAAAAATCCTGATGGTGTACTACTTAGATGTGTGGATGAAAATCAGGCTGCTGATATTTTAGGTGATCTGTACAAAGGAATGTGTGGTGGACATTACACTTCCAGGACAACAGCCCACAAAATTCTTAGAGCAGGCTACTGGTGACCAACTCTTTTCTCAGATGCACAAAGGTTGGTGAGGAGATGTGATTCTTGCCAAAGGTTCTCAGGAAAGCTAAGATATGAGGGTGCATTACCCCTTAGGACTATAATTGTAGAATCTCCATTTCAGCAATGGGGAATTGATTTTATAGGGGAAATCCCAGAAAAATCATGGTTACTATTGATTACTTTACTAAATCAATTGAGGCAATTCCAACTAAAAGGGCTACAAGCAAAGTGGTGATGATTTTCATCCTAGAAAATATTATTATCAGATTTGGAGTACCAGTCAAATTGGTCATAGATAATGCAATGTGCTTCAGGTCTGGTGAGTTTGTTGATTTTTGCAATAACTATGGGATTAGTTTATCACATACTTCACCATACCATCCACAAGGAAATGGTTAGGCAGAGTCAAGCAATAGAAGCCTCATGAAAATCATCAAGAGGGTGATAGATAAAAATAAGAGGGCATGGGATTCAAAGTTAAGGTTGGCATTATGGGCTGACAGGGTAACAACGAAAAGAGCAACTGGAAGGTCACCTTTTGAGTTAGTATATGGTGCAGCAGCTAGATTGCCTATGAACAACCTCCTACCAGTTTATAAATTTGTATAAGAAAATGATGAGGAAATTGAAGACTCAATGATAGAAAGAATAAATCAGCTGGTTGCACTAGATGAGATCAGAAGGGAGGTATACAGGACAAATATCATGAAACAACAAAAGGTCAAGTATCTATTTGACAAAAGAACTATAGAAAGAAGGTTTCAGATAGGTGACCTGGTCCTTATGTGGAATGCAAGGAATCAGGATAAGGACAAGCACGGTAAATTTGAGCCCTTATGGGTGGGCCCATATCAAATCAGTAACACCCGTGAGGATGATGCCTACTTCCTCCAGACCCTAGATGGTGAACTACTAGAATTGCTTGTGCATGGTAAATTCCTTAAGGCCTTTTTCTCATGAATGAGGCATCTTTGTGCACACTGTAAACTAGATGTAAATGTTTTGTACATGCCTTGTATAGTCGGTGTTGTCTTGCATTTTGTGTTTTGTCTGGTTTGCCTCGGAGTAGTCTGGTCCTCACTGTAGTCTTGCACCTACACGTCCCCAATCGGAGCCTGTGTTGGTACCCATTTATGTCTAGGGTTTTGAGCTTGAGCATTTGCAGGATTTTTCATTCAAATCTAAAAATTTCTGAGGCATGATGTTATGACATGTCAAGATTTCTGTCTATGCTGCATCTTTCAGTATGCATGAGCATCATGTCAAATATGTTTGTGATCCTGAGGTCTAAAATTTGAAAAACTCAAAGTCTGAATCTTGCTTCAAGAGGCCTGCCATGTGGAGGAGTGTAAAATTCCAAGCAGGATTGCCTTTTGCATCACCCTAAAATTTGGCCTGGTGAGGGAGTTATGCCTGTCAAAGTTCTAGGTCTTTATGCCTCCTCATCATATTCCGGCATGACCCTATATTTCGAAGGAGGGGGTCATCATCATGTTTCAAATATCGGGTGATCTTAGTTAAGATCACCCCGATGTTCTTTTATCGCCTGATGCTGCTGACATCAGTTTTATGCGAGGGGTGATATTTGCTTCTCTAATGGCTGCATCATTTTTTGAAGGAGGGGGGTGATATCCCAAATATCAGTCATATTCTAAATATCACCCCGATATTATAGCGAAGCTATAGTGCAGCTAGATATTTTGCAGAAGAGGTGATGTTTCCCACAGGGTGGTATGTGAATATGATGGTGACGTCATCAGGATATCAGTAGACATAATCATGTGGATAATCGGCAAGACATATGGTATCAGCAAGGCAGGAGGATTCTCCTCCGATGCATTAGGTGGTGCCAATGAGGTTGACGTCAGGATGATATTGAGCATCAGAGCATCATGCGGTAGGATCATGATGAGGTATATGTTGATGCCGTCAGGAACAAAAGCACCGACATTATGTATGCTCTCAGCCCATTTTATATCGTATTGAGGAGGTTGCCGTGGGGTACATGTGGGAAAATTAGTTCCCTCATATTTTGAAATATTAGGATCATGATTCTTGGCGGGAAAAGCTTTCAAGGAATCATGTGACTACTGCATTCTCTGGACTACGAGTAGGTGGACATTAATGGCAGATGTTACAGGGTATGGGCGATGATATAGATAGATCTAGTACCCGATTGAAGTTGAGGATCCCCAGGCGGCAGTGCATGGCTCGAGACCCCTTCCTGTCTCCTCCACCTTCTGCATTCAATGTTTGAGCGCCATTTCCTCAGAATCAACTGTATCTGGTAGACTTTTGACTTTTTCCATGTAATTAATGCTGATGACCTTCCTGCTGTATATAGCAGGCTGTGTTGCTCATTTTTTTAGGGGGTTGTTGAAAACTGGACAAAATTTTGCGCGCTGTGACACAATACAACTTCTTTGGTGGCCCTTTTCTGGATGTCTTGTGAGTTTATGAGTCTCATGTTGCATGTTTTTCTGCATTATTCCACTGATATCATGTTAATCTAAATGAGTAATTTTATATTGCATGTATTCTATCATCTGTCTCCAAACTAAGTATGTTCTTCCTTTGAGTCTAAGCATCTAAGGGGTGTTTATGATTCTAGAATACAGGTTTGTTGTATTGAATGCTTGATTTCTTACTTCTACTCAAGGAGTAGATTAAATGTTTTAGATCAAGGGTTGGGAACAATATATTGCTGTGAGGATATTGTAAGTAGAGATAATAGGATACCCTATCTTGGGAGGTATTTGTAAGGCAGATACTACAAAACCCCTTGATATCCAGTCTTTTGTATATGTTCATGCAGGCCATTCACATGTGTACGTCTACTAACTCCGAGCCCTGGATAGGCACCAATCTAGTCTTGTATTGAGGTTATACCCAAGGTCCTAGTTTTGCATCCACATAAAATCAATCTTAAACTTCAAATTAAACCTTTAGGACTTTAGGAGTAGTTTAGGACCCAAATCCTCTGTCTACAACTAAAAATAGGCCCAAAGCTAGCCCCTTTGCACTTATCTCACAGTTTTGGTCTACATAAAGGAGGATTTATCAGCTTTGTATCAACATCCTAGTCAATCCATCAGCATATCTCATAGATGTTGAGTAGGGAATACCCCCCTTGGTTCTGCAGAGCCTAAAGAAGAAGAGGAGATATTTATAGAGTCTATCTCCTATATTGTTGGCCACTGGCCCAGAGATCCTATTGATAATTGATGGCTACCTTGTAGGGATAACTAGGAATAAGCATCCAGTCGGATTGAGAACCAACAGTGGTGTTGGAAGGATCTATTGGATCTCATCGCAAATATAACTCACCCACTCTCCTCTCACTCCTAAGGACATTCATGAATCAAGATAGAGGAAATTGAATGATTACTAACCTCAACTAGATCTCAGGTTTGACCTAGGGTTTTGTTTGACCTAGGGTTTGACTTGTATTTTGACTTTGTTTGTACCTTGTGATGAAATCAAGGGTTTGTTTCAAATCATTTGAACTGTGATTATCTCATCATGGAATCGAGGGTTTACAATTTTGTCTATTCTAGGATATCTATATGCGTGCAAGCTAAATGATATACAAAACATTTTTTGGTATTTTTTAGAGTATTTTGGAAATAAAAGTGCTTTTAATCTATGAAAGGGAAATATGTATGCAATTCTATATGACTTTTCCAATGCAATGTTAACCTATGTGTTGTGATGTTCACAACACACCCCATTTTACTCCTTAGCAAAATGAGGACCCCTGCTGTGGCTTTTGCTTTCGTTTTGTTTGTGTGGGTCTATTTGGTGTTAAAGGAAAAAAGGGAGTGAAAATTGCAAACTTTGTTAAAACTAGAGAAAAAATACATTTCAGTACCAGGGCAGAATATGGGTGAATTCCTTATCAAAAATGAGCTAGGGTTGCTTTTTGAACCATGTTAAAATTCCAAGTATTTTGCAAGTTATGAGTATTTTGGGTAAAATGTACAAGGGAAGGGTTTGCTGGTTGCATATACAAATTGGGTTGCTTATACAAGGTCAAAACATACAAGGTCGCTCATATATAATGTCCTTTGTATATCGGGTCGTTATACAAGTCACATACATACAGGGTCTTTTGTATATAGCTTTACATATGCAAAGTTGTTTGTATAATTTTTACTCTTGTATGCATTTTTGTTAAACATTCTATCTGTACATGCAAGTCGGATCCAAAACAGTTCAAGGTTTGAATGCATAATCATTTAAAGTCCGTTGAATGTATTTTAGGTTTGTATGTTTGGCAAAAGTGAACATACAAATGAAATATACAAGGGAACATACATGCTGCGGAACTGAAATGGCTATGAAATAACGTAAAGTCCTTGTATATTTCGCGCCTTGTATGTATGTTGGATACATGCATTTTGATACATACAAGGCAGATTTTTGAGAAGATTTAAATTTGATATAAACAATGCATCGAACTTAATGTACATCAAAAGATAGATTGCACTATATGCATGCCGCGGACCTGACACGGATAAAAGTTAAAATGTATGTTCAGTTAAGTCTGGCGGATGCATCTTATGTTTGTATGTTCTAACATACAAAGGAAATATACAACGATACATAGAAATGGCGGAATCGAAAAGGTTATAAGACAAGGTTAAGTCCTTGTATGTTTTGCATTGTATTTATGTTTCGATAATATACATTGCAATACATACAAGGCAGAGATGCAATGGCCAGAATCAAAAAGTCATGAAAAGAGGTTAAATCCTTGTATGTATATCGCGCGCTGTATGTTTCAGGATATACATTGCCGGATATACATTGAGGGACATACATTGCGGAACCGAAAAGTTTATCAAGGCTGGTTTAGTCATATTTTTTGTGCTTTGTATATCAAAATACATGCAATGAAATGTACATGCAGTGGACCTGAAACATTATGAAATAAGGATAAATCTTTGTATGTTTGGCACAATGTATGTCTCGATACATACATTGCGATATGTACATGGTGAGCATACAGTGCAGAATTCAGAGGAGATTTGAATCTGATATAATCAATGCATCATACTAAATGCATATTGAAAGGTGCATATCGGTGTATACATCGCGGATTCCAAAGTGGGTTAAACATGGTCTATAAAAGTGATAGGTCCGCCAGATGTATATGATGGTTTGTATATTGGAGGATACAAGCGAAAGATGCAAGAGAAATATACAAGCGCCAGACACGATTAGAAAATTGAATACAAAAAATTCTTTGTATATTTTGGGGACTTGTATGTTGTAATGTACAATGCGATATACAAAGGGAATTAAGCATGCGATATACAAGGAAAAGGGCGGGAAAGCAAAGCGATAAGATTTTGAAGTTATTTTGGAGCCTGATAGCATGTCTTTGGTCAACGATGGTTGACTTGGCCATTCTCCGCGTTGTATACGCATTTAGATATGCGATTGCTCACGGATGCTGAAAATTCATAGCTCGATAGCCGTGTTTGCACATTTAGAACCTAATTTAATGTAATGTTTATCTTCCTGCTAGTTTATTAAATTATGGTGCTTAATTCTTGACTGTATGTTGTAGAATGAAATAGTTGGAAAATTGCAGAGTTGCGGACACAGTGGTGACATGCAGGTAGATACAAAGACAAAGCTTTAATGGTGATGACGTCACCAGAGCGATGGATCAGATCAGCAAGGAAGCAAAAAAGAGATAAGGATCGAAGAAATACGCAGGCAAAACTTAATGGTGATGACATCACAGAATGGCGGTGGATCACAGAAGAAACAAAAAGAAGTAAAGGCCTTCAATGAGAAGACAAAATGTAGTTGGAGAGAAAGCATTATTAAACATACAACATAGATTATTTTGAGCTGTTAGGGTTTCCAAAAGGGCATCTTACACCCAGGATAAGTATGCTAATTAGAGATATTTTTGGGTGGGATTTTTCCACCGTTGATGCTGCAGCTTGAAGTATAGACTGTTGATTAACTTGGGGTTTGGAGCTGTATTGGGGATGGTCATAGCTATATATTGCTCCCTTTACACTGTAATACTTTACACAGGGATTCATAGGAATTTTTAGAACAGAGCTGGAACTTGTAATTTATCTCAGCATTTAAAATAGAGAGACCTTTTAGTTTAGAAGTAGAGGGAGGTCACCTATGTCTGCAATAAGGAACGTGTGGAACATCCTGCTTCCTTACTGTATCTGTAAAGCTTTGTAAGTTTTCTCTAATTTGATTAATGAAGCTAAGAGTCATTCATACATTGTAAATCATATATGACTGTGTGTGTTGAATACAAATGAATCTAGAATTCTACATCTATTTTCTGAGTGTCTTCTGGCTCTTCTTTGTATTTGAAACAATATCTCTTAAAGCTTGCAATCTTGACTGTAAGTCTGTGAAAATACTTAGGGCTTACGTTTAAGGTTTATTCTGTGGATTTGATCAATTTTCTGCATTACTTGCAAAGTGCATAACAGAACATTTAGATCCTATAGTAAGAATGAAGTTTAGTTTAGATTTCTCTAACTTTTCCCAACCCATCTGAAATACTTGGCTTAAAACGTAGAAATTTAAAGGAAATTGTCTCATATTTGAAAAAAACACGAACAACAGAGTTGATAGTAGATAGTTTTCATAATATTTGAAAAGGAAAAGCTTGCAATAATATAAATCATACAGAGCTTTGTAATACAGTAACAAGTTCATGCAAAAAAGAATGAATAAAATGATGATATTTGTAATGTTTTGCATAGTTTGAGTCCAATAAATCATCAAGAAACCCTAAATCACGTAAGGCCCCTTGTATATTATAGCTTCACATCAACCTACTAAATTGTCTCAACAGGTCAAGACCTAACCATACAGAAACTTGGGATTAAGCAAATCTTAATTGATTTCTTCATATCTTTCAAGACAGTTAGGTTCATTTTGTGAATTTTAACTTTTGTTATGACTGTAAAAATAATCATCAACAATTTTTTGGTGCTAGAAGGAGGGCCTGATTAGGGTTAGGGTTGTTCTAAGTAAATCTAGCTCATAATAGTCGTAGAGTGACTAGGTCTAGATCTAGTTCAGAAGATATATTTTTGCAATTACCTAATAAAAGGCAAAGTAAAAGTCCTTTGATTTTGAATCCTAAAATATCACACGTAGGAAGTTCATCTGGAATGCTTCCTGGATCACATTTTAGCATCCATAGCATTGTGAGTCCTGACAGTTTTTCATTTAGATCTCTAAATCTTGGTTCAGGTACTCCTAGGAATCCTAATCCTCCCAGAAATCCTAATCCACCAAGAAATCTGGGTATTCCCCAAGTTTTAGGTCAAGCACAAGTACCTGTAATGGCTTACTTTAATACTAATTCTCCCATAACATTCAATGATTATCATGAGATGCCCAAAAATCCTAAAAAGATATGTCCTAAATATCAATTACATCAGGATCCAGAAGATCACATTAGAATATTCAAAGATGCATGCTTTAGGGCCATGTTAGAACATGAGGATGTTGTGTGTAGATTGTTTCCTTACACCTTCAATGAGCAGGATTCTAACTGGTATGTTAACTGGCCCAATGGTTATATTTCTTCTTGGGCACTTATGGAAGAAACATTTTTGGCTAGGTTTAGAGGACCAATAGATCCTTCCACCTTATATCACAAATTGGCTACAATTAAGAGAAGTGAAGGAGAGCTGATTGATAATTTTAATGATAGATTTCAGAAGGCCTATTCTAGGATAGTAGCTCCTTACACGGTAAATGCAGATATATTGCTAGCCATGTATTATGTTGCCTTAGATCCATTAACTGCTATGTTTGTCAAAACAAAGCCTAACATAGATACAATATCCAAGGCTTACAAGGAGGCAGCCTCAGTAAACTAGGAGATGAGACAAACAACTTATAATCCATTTCCAAATGGAGGAAATATTGGGATACAAAATCAAACACAACCTTGGAATGGAGTCCCTACACATAGTACTCCAATTTTGAATCCAGTTTGTACATACACACCGGTGTATAATCCTGCCCCAATCCAAGCCATAGCCCCTTATACTAGTAACACTGCCAATAATAATCAGAGTAATGGTCAATCTTTTTTCCAACCTCCTTGGGATACATTTGTGGCAAAGGCACAAGAGGGAAGAGAAGACATCAAAGATATTACTGCACACTTGAAAAGATTGACTACCAAAGTGACACAACTGAGAAATGAAAATTTCTATGGTAGAAACAACCAAGGATACAGTCAAAACCAAAACCAAAGCTACAGTCAGAACTACAACCCAAACTATAACCAAAATCATAATCAGAATTATAGCTAGGGTCAAAGTTCAAATCAAAATAAGATTTATGGTCAAAATCAAAATCATAATCAAGGACAAGTAGTGCAAAATAGAGGACCTGCTATAGATAACAGGGCTGGGGGTAACAACAATAGGAACTAAAATCAGCCAAGGCCACCTAAGACATGGAACATAGGGCCAAATAATGGCACTCTAGCTTCTCCATTTGAGAATTTAGATAACCAAGATACACAACAAATAGCTAGGATTCACATGGCTGATGTAGCATTGAAGAATTGGTGCAGAATTCATAATACTAGTGCCCATGCTGAACTAGATTGTCCTCAGTTCCATTTAGCATCCAGTATTTCCAATGTAGATGTACAGGCTCCCACTTCTAAGTTTCTCATTCCCAAAGGTAATGAAGTAGTGCCCTCAGGATATGACATTGCCTTAGTCTTAGGAACTTTTACCTTTGCAACTGAAGAAGAGGAGAATCAATTGTTAGAGGATGAACCTTATTTTTGTGAAAATCTATATCCTGAATCAACCTTTGTGCTAAATGCATTTCAGTTTCCCTTTGAAACTGAAAATGAAGTGTTACATGAAACAGAAGAGGTACAAGCTTTTCAGCAGTCAAACAAAAATCACACCTACAATTTGAGAAATAACACTAGGCTAGGAGGTCCTTTCACCACTTCCACTCCTCCTAACAATCTCAATACTCCCCCAAATCAAAACGCTAGTAATAACCCTGCTATACTAAGGTCTAATCATCAGGCAAATAGTGAAATAGTAGCACAAAAGGTCTAAATAAGTAAAACAGAGACAACAGAAACAATGAGGCTGATGAGTTATTTATCTGAAGAGATAAAGAAAATTAAGGTCAGTATACCTTTGTGTGAATTATTGAGAAGTCTAGGGGTCAGAAATGCTTTTATAGAATCCTTGGATACATCTATGATAGCTGAGGTTTCTGCTAATGTGAATATTCCTAGTAGAGGTTCACAACCAAGAGAAAAGAGTAGGAAGACTAAACATCCTTCCAACACTAATGTGGTAATGTACGCAGATAAGAAGGATGTTCCTCCTTTCTTGTTAACCGTTAGAATGTGTGGAAAGAACATACATAACTGTATGGTAGATTCTGGTGCATCAGCTAATGTAATGCCTTTGGGAATATGCAAAACTTTAGGGCTGACCCCCACCAAATCTGCCAAAGTTGTTACACAATTGGATAAAACTGAGGTTAATGTGATAGGAGAACTGATGCATATTCAGATGTAATTAGCCTCAGACCCTAGGGTGAGTTAGGTTATTGACATTCAGGTAGTAGATATACTTGTGAATTATTGGATGTTGAGTAAAGACTGGTCTAAAATATTGAATGGATATATGGCCATTGATTTTTCACATATGTGGTTACCTTGGAGAGGTGTTTCAAATCAGATCAGGATAGAAGCCGAACCCAGGATGAAACACATGATTACAGAATACAATAGGACTGATGAGATATTGTATGCTTCTGTTGAACCTGGTGTTTATAGGATCACTGACAAGGAAGTACAAATTGAAGAAATCCTGATGTTAAATTTTAGAGAAAAACATGTCAGTAAGGAAACAAAATTATTCATTGAGTCTGATGGAAATTCTTCTGATGAAGAAAATAATGCAATGACTAATTTCGGTCAGGTCATTAGACAGGAAATGGAATGGTACATTGAACAAAATTTGCCAGTTTAATGCAAATTACACAAAAGCATGTGTAGAGTTCATGATAAGCCACATTCTAAAGAGAGTTGTGGAATGTGCAGAGATATTATTGAATATCAATACATAAAATGCGCAAAAGGAGTAGGAATGCAAGAAGGAAAAGTTAATCCTAGTCATAGAGAGAGATACTTTCAGAACAACATAAATGAATCAATTCCAAATTTAGAAAGGGAAACAAAAGACAAAAGTGTTTACCATTCTGATTTACAAACTGAAAGAATAAATTTACAAGTCAAAATGAATTGCCTATGAATGAACGAGGTAGCACCTCCCATGTGACAGAAAAAGCAAAACATGCCAAAGTAAAAGGTCAAAAGAGTAAAGGTGGCATGTGGACACTGAAATGTGACAGATCTAAATCTAAACAGGGGGTAGGTGTAGGTGTAGAACTCATAGATCCTTAGGGTAAGTCATATTTAGCAGCATATAGGCTACAATTTGCTTGCACTAACAATGTGGCAGAATATGAAGCTTTAATCTATGGACTGGTCATGGCTATTAAGAAAAAGGTAAGAATGATCAGAGTATTTTTAGACTCTGAGTTAGTAGTCAAACAGGTAAGGAAATTGTATGCATGTAATTATAAAAAGATGGTTTGCTACAGGCACAGGGTGTGGGATTTGATAGATTCATTTGATGCTTTCAATATAGAGCATATTCCTAGAGAATTGAACCATAGACCAGATGCATTAGCAGTTGCTGCTATCTTGTTAGAGCCCTTAACATTGTTAGGTTTAAAATGATTTGTTGTTGAGTTAGTAAATGTTCCTAGCATACCAGATAATGTTACTCATTTTTAGGTATTTGAAGGGGATCAGCAAATTGTAGATTTTCTAACTTTTAATGAGGTATTTGAGACTCAAATTATTGATGAATAGGAAAGGCTTGATGTGTCTTGGGATGAAGAAGACATAATCAACCTGAAAAGCAACTTCTTACCTAAGGGGGTGATTGTGGTAGAACATATTTTTGACTTTGATGGGGTAGTAAGATAGAGGGAGTTGCCCAAAACTGAGGGAGGTGAGTGTAATCCATGTAACCTTGGAACAGAGCAAAGTCCACAAAATGTACTTATTGGAAAGGCTTGCTCTAAAGAACTGAGAAAAGAGCTTGTAGATGTTCTGAAAGAGTACAAACATGTCATAGCATTGACGTATGAAGATTTGAAAACATATGACACATCCATCATAACTCATGTGATACCTTTGAGACCAGAGGTTAAACCATTTAGGCAGAAACAAAGCCCTGTAAATGCCATTTTAGAGCCTTTGATCTTTGAAGAAGTAAAAAAATTGTTGTCTGCTAGGATAATTTTCCCAGTCAGACATTCAGCCTGGGTAGCTAATTTAGTACCTGTGAGAAAGAAAAATGGAGATATTAGGTTGTGTGTAGATTTTAGAAATTTAAATAAGGCATCTGAAAATGACAATTATCCTCTGCCTCCCATCGATGAAGTGCTACAAGCAGTGAATGGGACTAAGATGATGTCTTTCTTGGATGGTTTCTCAGGGTATAACTAGGTCTTAATAGATAGAGAGGATAGATTAAAGACCACTTTCACTTGTAAATGGGGAAATTATGCATACAGAAGAATGCATTTTGGTCTAATCAATGTATGTGCCACTTTTCAGCGAGCCATGGACATTGCATTCCATGGATTGTCAGGTAAATGAATTGTAATTTATATGGATGATTTAACTATTTATTCTAAAGATGCATCCACTCATGCTGAAGATCTGAGAAAAGTGCTTAAACGATGTGAAAGGTACATAATTTCTCTCAACCCTAAGAAATGTTCAATTGGGGTAACTGATGGAAAGTTGTTGGGGCATGTTATTTGTGAAAACGGGATATCTATTGATCCTGATAGAATAGAAGGCATAAAGAAATTGCAATTACCAAATAGTAGGAAAGAACTAAAGTCATTTTTTGTAAGATTAACTTTTTCAGGAAGTTTATTACAAGATTTGCAGAAATTGTGCAACCATTGAATGCCATGTTGAAGAAAGATGCAAAGATAGAGTGGACCCCAGTAACTAAAGCTGCATTTTAAGATATTAAGGAGGCCATTTCTGACGCTCCTATGTTGACAAGTCCAAACTACACAAAGCCATTTTACATTTATTCTTTTGCATCTTCACATTCTGTTGCAGCTGCTTTGGCGCAAAAGGGTGAAGATCATGAAGAGAAACCTATAGCCTTTATGAGTGCATTGCTGAAAGATGCACAACTGAGATATCTTGATATCAAAATATAGGCATTTGCGCTGATAAGAGCAATAAAAAAGTTTAGACATTATATCTTACGCAGTCAAGTTAACGCCATAGTACCAGACGCAGCTGTGAAGATGCTGCTGATGTAGAACGAGCCTGGAGAGAAAAGAGCCAAATGGATCACCACATTGCCAGAGTTTGATATGGAAATGATTCCAATGAAGCTAGTCAGAGGACAAGCATTAGTACAGACCATAGAAAACATAGATCCAAGTTTGATAAAGCAGCAGTACGTGTTGAATTCTTATGACGCATTAGGCTGGTATGATGATTTAAATATTTTTCTAATATCAAGCAAATATCCAAATAAGATGAAAGCTTCTCAGAGGAGAGATTTAAAGATTAAAGCATAGAAATACATGGTACAAGGAGGTCTTCTATTGAAGAAGAACCATGAAGGAATATACTTGAGATGTTTAAACAGAGCTGAAGCAGATAAGGTGTTGACATAATTGCATGATAAGTACGGAACCGGCCATAGTTCTCATTTAGGTACAACGCATAAGATATTGAGAGTAGGATACTATTGGCCTACAATGTTTAAAGATATAGAGAGTCACAATAAAAGTTGCCACACCTATCAAACTGCAGCAGATAAGGGAAGGAATCAGGCCAATCCATTACAGCCGGTGATTGAGTCTAGACCATTTGCACAATGGGGCCTGGATTTCATTGGAGTTATAAATCCTCCATCATCTGTAGGACACAATTTTATACTGATAGTGACTGACTACTGTACAAGGTGGACTGAAGCCACATGTTGCAAGTTCTCTACTACTAAGGTAGTCATCAAGTTCCTTGAAGAAAACATCATAACTAGGTTTGGAACTCCATATTCGCTGGTATGTGACAACGGCCCTGCATTTTCTTCTTTGAAATTTTCTAAATGGGCATTTAAATATGGGATAATTTTAAAGTTTTCTTCAAATTATTATCCTCAGGGGAATGGGTTAGCTGAGTCTACAAACAAAATTTTATTAGATATAATCAAGAAGCTAACTGAAAAGAATCCTAGAGAGTGGACCACATTGTTGAAATATGCACTGTGGGTAGATAGAACTAAAGTTAAGTCAGCCTTAGGCAATGTACCTTATCACTTAGTTTATGGGACTGATCCCATACTTCCAGTGAATTTAAGAATACCAGTCTAGAAGTTTGCTAATGAATACCTAGGCTTTGATGATCATAGAGAAGCCAGAGTAATACAAATGTTACAAATAGATGAGAAAAGAGATCAAGCCATTGAGAAATTTGCCAAACATCAAGCAGTAGTCAAGAGATGGTTTGATAAAAGATCAAGAGTCAAAATGTTTAGAATATCAGACTTAGTACTGTCCGGGATAAAACACATGAAAAGAAAGGAAATCATGGAAAATTTGACAAATTATGGTTAGGTCCATTATAGGTCTCAGAAATAATTGGAGACAATACATTTAGACTTAAGACCTTGACTGGGGAAGATGTACCATTACCAGTTAATGGCCAACATTTGAAACATTACTTCCAAGCTTGAGGTGAGGGCAGTCAGTTTCTGTGTATCATAGTATAAGTAATGTATAGTTTTGTTTGTTTTTGTTTTGTTTTCTGTTGTTTCTATTTTGTCCTTTTGTTTGTACAATCTATTTGTTTTGTTTGCTTTGTTGTTTCCTCAACAGGGATCTTTGTTTTGATTTAGAGTATGCAGGAGCAGACTAACAACCATTGAAAAAAATAGGAAATTCAGAACATTTAGGTTAATTATTTGCAATTTATGCATAACTTGTTGTGACTGTGATGAATGTAGAAAGTTGTTTTACTTGTTAAATTTTATATTCAATAATAGTGGGTTGAGTATTCAAGGGAGGTTTCTCACAATGACACACCTAAAATCCTTGGGCTTGTTGAACCTACCAGTGTAGATATTAGGTGAAAAATCTGAGGTCACCCTTGCTACCATTACAATTCTCAGCTTGATTCCAGCAAGTGACCACTCCTTGCATCATGAAGTTACAACTGCAATATCCTATGAAATCTCTTTCAAATATCAATAAAATACAAAATACAAAAATAAATAAAATGGACTTTACTAAAAATCTAGGTTAAGCCATCTAGGTAACTCTACCGGGGCTATAGACGCTCGCTGGCAGTGGGGCTCTACTTAGGAGAATTGTAACGATAACCTTGCCGGGGCTATGGATGCCTGCTGTCAGTAAGGCTCTATCCGGTTGGCTATGAGGGAATGACATCAACTATGTAGGCTAATATCAATGACTGGTTTGTTCAACTAATTTTCAAGATGAGGATTATTAATCACATGCACCCACTTAAACTGAAAGGAAAATTCATGCACCTTATTGAATACATTGAGTCTCAAGTTAAATGATGATTTGCAGAAAAGATAGTTGGAAGTTATGAATTTATTTCATTCAATTTTCTTTAATGGTTTTAAGTTTTGATTGTTTTGTTTGGTTGCTAGTTGTTGTGATGTTCACAACACGCCCCATTTTACTCCTTAGCAAAATGAGGACCCCTGCTATGGCTTTTGCTTTCGTTTTGTTTGTGTGGGTTTGTTTGGTGGTAAAGGAAAAAAGGGAGTGAAAATTGCAAACTTTGTTAAAACTAGAGAAAAAATACATTTCAGTACTAGGGCAGAATATGGGTGAATTCCTTGTCAAAAAATGAGCTAGGGTTGCTTTTTGAACCATGTTAAAATTCCAAGTATTTTGCAAGTTATGAGTATTTTGGGTAAAATGTACAAGGGAAGGGTTTGCTAGTTGCATATACAAAATCGGGATGCATATACAAGGTCAAAACATACAAAGTTGCTCATATACAATGTCCTTTGTATATGGGGTCCTTATACAAGTTGCATACATACAAGGTCTTTTGTATATCGCTTTACATATTCAAAGTTGTTTGTATAATTTTTATACTTGTATGCATTTTTGTTAAACATTCTATCTATACATGCAAGTCAGATCCGAAACAGTTCAAGGTTTGAATGCATAATCGTTTAAAGTCCGTTGAATGTATTTTAGGTTTGTATGTTTGGCAAAAGTGAACATACAAATGAAATATACAAGGGAACATACATGCTGTGGAACTGAAATGGCTATAAAATAACGTAAAGTCCTTGTATATTTCACGCCTTGTATGTATGTTGGATACATGCATTTTGATACATACAAGGCAGATTTCTGAGAAGATTTAAATTTGATATAAACAATGCATCGAACTTAATGTACATCAAAAGATACATTGCACTATATGCATGCCGCAGACCCGACATAGTTAAAAGTTAAAATGTATGTTCAGTTAAGTCCGGCGGATGCATCTTATGTTTGTATGTTCTAACATACAAAGGAAATATACAACGATACATACAAATGGCAGAATCGAAAAGGTTATAAGACAAGGTTAAGTCCTTGTATGTTTTGCATTTTATGTATGTTTCGATAATATACATTGCAATACATACAAGGCGGAGATACAATGGCTGGAATCAAAAAGTTATGAAAAGAGGTTAAATCCTTGTATGTATATCGCGCGTTGTATGTTTCAGGATATACATTGCCGGATATACATTGAGGGACATACATTGAGGAACCAAAAAGTTTATCAAGGCTGGTTTAGTCATTGTATTTTTTGTGCTTTGTATATCAAAAAACATGCAACGAAATGTACATGCAACGGACCCGAAACATTATGAAATAAGGATAAATCTTTGTATGTTTGGCACAATGTATGTCTCGATACATACATTGCGATATGTACATGGTGAGCATACAATGCGAAATTCAGAGGAGATTTGAATCTGATATAATCAATGCATCATACTAAATGCATATTGAAAGGTGCATATCGGTGTATACATCGCGGATTCCAAAGTGGGTTAAACATGGTCTATAAAAGTGATAGGTCCACCGAATGTATATGATGGTTTGTATGTTGGAGGATATAAGCGAAAGATGCAAGAGAAATATACAAGTGCCAGATGCGAGTAGAAAATTGAATACAGAAAATTCTTTGTATATTTTGGGCGCTTGTATGTTGTAATGTACAACGCAATATACAAAGGGAATTAAGCATGCGATATACAAGGAAAAGGGCGGGAAAGCAAATCGATAAGATTTTGAAGTTATTTTGGAGCTCGATAGCATGTCTTTGGTCAATGATGGTTGACTTGGCCATTCTTCACGTTGTATATGCATTTAGATATATGATTGCTCACAGATGCTAAAAATTCATAGCCCGATAGTTGTGTTTGCACATTTAGAACCTGATTTAATATAATGTTTATCTTCCTGCTAGTTTATTAAATTATGGTGCTTAATTCTTGACTATATGTTGCAGAACAAAATAGCTAGAACATTGTAGAGTTATAGACACAGTAGCGGCGTGCAGGTAGATATAAAGACAAAATGTTAATGGCGATGACATCCCCAGAGTGGCGGATCAAATCACCAAGGAAGAAAAAAAGAGATAAGGATGGCGATGAGAAGAAATACATAGGCAAAACTTAATGGCGATGACATCACAGAATGTAGGTGGATCATAAAAGAAACAAAAAGAAGTAAAGGCCTTCAATGAGAAGACAAAATGCAGTTGGAGAGAAAGCATTATTAAATAGACAACAAAGGTTATTTTGAGCTATTAGGGTTTCCAAAAGGGCATCTTACGCCCAGGATGAGTATGCTGATCAGAGATATTTTTTGGTGGGATTTTTCCACCGTTGATGCTACAGCTTGATTAACTAGGGTTTTGGAGTTGTTTTGGGGATGGTCATAGCTATATATTGCCCCCTTTACACTGTAATACTTTACATAGGGATTCATAGGAATTTTTAGAACAGAGCTGGAACTTGTAATTTATCTTAGCATTTAAAATAGAGAGACCTTTTAGTTTAGAAGTAGAGGGAGGTTGCCTATGTCTGCAATAAGGAACGTGTGGAACATCCTGCTTCCTTACTTTATCTGTAAAGCTTTGTAAGTTTTCTGTAATTTGATTAATGAAGCTAAGAGTCGTTCATACATTGTAAATCATATATGATAGTGTGTTTTGAATACAAATGAATCTAGAATTCTGCATCTATTTTCTGAGTGTCTTCTGGCTCTTCTTTGTATTTGAAACAATATCTCTTAAAGCTTGCAATCTTGACTATAAGTATGTGAAAATACTCAGGGATTACATTTAAGGTTTAATCTGTGGAGTTGATCAATTTGCTGCATTACTTGCAAAGTGCATAACAAAACATTTAGATCTTGTAGTAAGAATGAAGTTTAGTTTAGATTTCTCTAACTTTTCCCAACCCATTTGAAATACTTAGCTTAAAACGTAGAAATTTAAAGGAAATTGTCTCATATTTGAAAAAAACATGAACAACAGAGTTTATAGTAGACAGTTTTCATAATATTTGAAAAGGAAAAACTTGCAATAATATAAATCATACAGAGCTTTGTAATACAGTCACAAGTTCATGCAGAAAAGAATTAATAAAATGATGATATTTGTAATGTTTTGCATAGTTTGAGTCTAATAAATCATCAAGAAACCTTAAATCATGTAAGGCCCCTTGCATATTACAGGTTCACATCAACCTACTGAATTGTCTCAATAGGTGAAGACCTGACCATACAGAAACTTGGGATTAAGCAAATCTTAATTGATTTCTTCATATCTTTCAAGATAGTTAGGTTCATTTTGTGAATTTTAACTTTTGTTATGACTGTGTAAAAACAATCATCAACACTATGTTTTTTGTGTTTTCGATGATTTTAAAGCAATCTAATCTAATGAAAAGGGAAAATGCTTTTTCTAACAATCGAGATCTAGAAATATGAAAGCAATTAATCTAACATGCAAGATCTAATTATCAAGGAAAAAGTAATGTTTTATTGTTCCCAGGAGCAAATTTGATTCTCTAATTACTATTAATTGAACAAAAACAATGAAGGAACCTGAGAGAAATGAAGATTTGTTGACTCCACTACCCCTCAGCAATCCTTGTAATAGGCAACATCAAATCCTTTTATGGTAGCAGGTGATCCTCTTGACAACAAAATGACACGAAGATGCAAAAAGAAGCTTTGATGAAGCTTGTATGAGCTCAATGAGAGCTTGGATTGAGCACAATGGCATGGAATGAAGCAGTGTGAAGCTACTTGGTTGAACAAATAAAGCAAAATGCACCTTATCCTACAAGAGCATTTGAATGCTAAGTTGGAGAGTAAAATTGGCAAGAGCTATGTGCACAATGGATTTGCATCCATTTGTACTTGAGGGAGGGGGGTATTTATAGTTTTAGAAGAAGGAATTGATAGGAGAGTTGACTCATTTGCTAGATGAGTTAACAAGAATAGATTGGGGAGTTAACAAGGTTGATTACCCAGTGAACTCAACTGATTAGAGAGTGATGAAGCAATGATAGCTTATCACTGGAGAGGAAATGGAGGTGATAGAATGCATGAGATTGCTTAAAGAGTTAATTTGAGATCAAATAGAGCTAATTGTACATGTGTGGGTGCATGAAATAGTTAACTCTATATCAAGGATCAAAAACCATGCAAACAAAAAGAAAAATGGGTGAAAACACAGCAAAAACGAGAGAGAAACTCAAGTTTTTCCACGGCTTAAAAAATGGCAGGGTCACCCCTTTTTCTAGTACGGTCACCCCTGGGTGACCATGGGTCGCCCAAGGGAGATCCAGGCTGAATAGGGTTAGATGCAAAAAAACAAGCTGGGAGATGGTAGAAGAGAGGAAAAGGAAAGGTTCTACATCAAGAAATAGGTCAGTCATGTGGAAAAATCCAAATCTCCACTTGCGTCACTAGGATCTCCCGAGGGAGATCTAGAAATAATAGGGGGAGATTTGGATTGGTTGGACGAAACTAAAAACAGAAAGCAGGAGATGGATAAGGAGACCTCTAGAAGGATTCTAGGAGGTGCACTAGATGAAAAACAAAGGGGAGAGGTGAAAACTCACCTACAAGACACTCACAAGGCTTAGGATCAAGGTTGAAAGCTAGAAAATGCAAGTCGACAATTGTCGCAACAAGTGTCAAAAAGCATCACAAACGGGGAGAGAGGGAAATCGACAAGGAAGAAACAACACAAGACAAGAAAAGAGGACACATCATCAAGAGGCTTGCTTCTTAAAGGACATTATTTCACGCTTACATGTATGTGACAAGGATTTGAATCATCATAGGGGTCCTCATGGAGGTAGTGCATGATTTTTGTGCTTACATATTTGCCCCCTTGGGGATAGTAGTCTACATGAAAGGTAGGTACCATTCCAAACTAGGCCCTACTTGTCAATTTTCCCACAATTTGTACCTGCAATAACTAATATTAGTCTAACATTTAAATATATCAAAGTAGATGATGAAAACTAAAATGACGAACTTACCATAGATTGCTTGAGTTCGACTAGTTGTATGCCTTTGTCAGTTTGGACCTGTAGGGATGAGAGCATGCAAAACAATGCACAGAACAGATGCATAAAAGAAAAGAACTAATATAAAAAATGCATAAATGAACTAAGCTAAGGGCAGACAAAGCAAGCCAAATTGTGAGATCAGAGTAAAACGGTGATGGAATCGTTCGTGTGAGCAGTTGATAGAGAGGTATTGTTGAGGAGATCGCAGAGTTGGAAGCCTCTTCTTCAACCATGGAGAATTGGGTATACACTTAGTGAAAAAACTCTTCTCTAAACCCTAGGTTGCATTTTGTGAAAAAACTCTTTAAATTATCTATTTTTGGTGATTTTTTTTGTTGTATTGCATTTGTCTTGTTGTTTAGAGCAAGATTGATCTTTTGTTTTCTGAAATCGATCAAAAAATGAGGTTTTTAGAGTGATTTTTGCTTGAGGGATTCACTCCTAGGGTCACCCCTTTTGTCAGTCAAGGTCACCCGAGGGAGATCTTGAAAAGCAGTAGGGTCAGCCGGGGGAGATCCTGAAAAGCACCTAGGTCACTCGGGGGCGACCCTATTGGACTAATTTTTGACTGCATTTGATGTTGTTTAACACTTTTTTTTGCTTCGATCTGACATGATTTGGTTACTGAATCTACTTGTTTATTGCAATTTTGAGGGTTTATGTGATTTTTTTGTGTAAGGTTTTCTACAGTTTTATGATTTTTAGGGATTTTATGAGCTTATGAGATCTAATCTAAAGTTCCCTTCTGATTTTGCAGGACATGCGTATCTGATGGAATGCCTACCAAGAGCAGGGATGGCTCTCAGGGATGTTTGCTTTATTGAGTACTAAGGATTGTGCTATATAGAAGAGGGTAGGGCTTGCTAGAGTTTGCCATGTACATGTGATTCATCCTGTATCCCGCATATGTTGCAACATCTTGACTTACTGGGATGCATAAATAAACATGTTTAGGTTCCCACAGATTTTTGGAGAGTGGACTATCACTCTATATGATGTATATCACATTCTTGGAGTACCTGTGAGGGAAGATCCCTTATCTCTTCCTAATAGCGAGTCCTATGAGGATAAGGCTTCTTGGGCTACATTTATGGGGGTTAATCACCCAAGAGACCAGACAAGAGTTCATCTTATGTTTGTGCCACGACTCCACATTCCGCTCTTGAGGAGGTTCCTAATTGGTTTGATTGCCTTGAGGCTGTCAGGAGACAAGGCCTTGGCTCGTCTGAGATGGTGTTGGGCACTCATTATTTGTGAGATTGAGGAGGGCATAGTTTTTGCTTGGGGACCGGACATCCTGGCTATGGTTTACATAGACTTCTATCAGATTTCAAGGTGAGGGGCTCTAGCCTTTAGCCACTCCTCTTTGATTATGGCATGGATATTTGAGCACATGAAGCCTTACCAGAAGCTTATTCCTCTTCTAGATAGATGGCTACCGAGAGCAGCGAGGTGGATGCATGTTGGTCATTTTGATGCTACTTTACCTACTATTACTAGTCTTATTGATGAGGATATGATCATTGATCCTTATCATGACATGGAGTGGGCTTGGGCCTGAGATGGTGAGATTAGAGAGTACTATTGTGAGGTTTCTGAGATCACAGACTACAATGGTCTGGTTGAGGCTCACCGGGTTGACCGTGTCTTACAATAGTTTGGTGAGGATGTCCCTGAGGACTTGCCCCTAGTGTCTACTTGTTACAGGACCATTCAGGAGATGGGTGAGATTGGAAAAGTTATTTGGACTCCTTTGACTCTAGGTATCTTCATTAATTAGGTCTCTAGAGGAGGACAGAGGGGAGGGAGAGGGACTCCTTCTTGATCTCTGATTGTGACTATTGATTCAGAGTCCATTGATGAGGACTACATTCTAGATAGTAATGATTCGTCAAATGAGGCTGCTCCTGAGGATGAGGATTTTGACAATATTAATGATTCAAATGATGTTCTTGATATCCCCAAGGGTCCTCCTATTTTTCCTTGACCTCCTCATTTAGATGAGATGATGCATTAGCTTGACCCTAATTGGCAGCCTGGTGATCCATGTAAGCCTTTGTTTATTTGTCTTTTCATACTCTTTGTACTTTCTCTTTTTGTGTGGAGCTGACTTGGTCTTATTTTAATTTGCTATTTCAGGCAACATCAGAGAGTGGAGGGACTTTGTTCATGAGGTCAATGTTGGATTAACTTCTCCCTTCACTAGGATGACTCGTGACTATCTTTTGGATGATCTTGGTGTTCCCCAGCTGTAGGGTGACACACTGACATCTTTGCACCTATCTACCATGGGTGCCAGGTTACTACAGAGTTGAAGACCCAGGTTGACATGCTTAAGGGTGAGAATTAGGTACTCTGAGAGATGGGCTGCCTTAATTTTAGATGACATGATGCTAGCATGGATGGGCCCTCACAGTCGCATGCTCATAGTAGAGCACCTCATTCTCAGAAGTCTTAAGGAGTGACTAGTGGTACTCATAGATGGAGGAGCCAAAGGCCTAAGGGTTCTGTTGGAGGGAACTGCCCCTGACTTGCTTTTTTTAGATTTGTACCCCCTTACATGGGGAGCCTCTACTTTTCTTGAGACCATTTTATCTTAGCTCTTTGATACTCGTGTATATGTAAAATTTGGAAATATTTATGGAAGTCTATCTTTCTATGGTTTTCTCTTATTGAAATCTATACTCATCTCTTGTGCATGTTTGGAAGTGTTGAGGAAATTTTTGATTATGTCTGACCTTTTCAGCTCTTTTAACAAATGCAAGTATTGTTGATAACTGAGAGGGGGGGTGAATCAGTTATCTTAATTATTTCATCTTTCTGAATTTCTTTATCAATTAGTGTAGTATCATATCAAATAAGCAAACATAACCTTGAAAAGGAAATAACATTAATACACATGACACAATGATTTTGACGTGGAAAACTCTGTTAGAGGAAAAACCATGGGGTGATTAACCCAAGAATGTATTCTCTATTAGAAGAATAAGTTAGTACAAAATGGCACTTGCCAATTAGGGCTCACTACCCGAGCACACTGCTCACAAGAGGCTCACTGCCTACAATAGTTTATACAAGAAAACTAGTTACTTGAAATGATGAGAAGCATCCACATATGCTAAGGTTCAGTTCTGGTTAAGCTCAATATACTGATTTGTTGCACTTCATTCTTACTCTCTTAGGTGTTGCTGTTCTATTACATTTTGGACCTATCTTACTGTCTTCACACTACTCTTCTACTTTTCTTCACACTTCACCACACACATCTTCACATCCAAATCTATCTGGTATATATATCCGCTCAAAGGATTTCCTCCTCTTTCTAGTTGGCATCCGGAATAGTCAATATTTTCCCAAACTCTACTCTGTCGGCTGAATCCTTGCTTACCAAGTGATGTGAATCAAGGAGATACTTATAGAAGCCATCTAACTTGTCGGCCAATCATGGATGATATCTTAAGAACCTTGATTACCATCAATATCTCATTCGGAATAATTCTGATGCTCTGTTGGTCAGTTCTTCCTCTGTCTATTCTACCAAACCAGACCTCAATACTTAGATGCTCATATCTCTTCATTCTTTCATCACCAGAGGATCAATCCCTAGAATCTATTAGTCATGGTATTCCTCTTGACTTCCCCAAGTCCGTATTTTACAAAGATACTTCCTATAGGAGATCCGGACCTAACTGTCAGACCTTGCTGCATGCTCTGTTCTTGCTTACCGGACCAAAGTATTCTTTAATCTGACTTCTAGTATAGGCACACCATGTTCTGTGGATGGGTGGGATGAACTTTGTTGCCATCAATGACAACACTCATGAAGCCATATAGTGTCGCTTGCCAACAATCTCCTCCTTTGGCATTGATGGCAACACTTAGTGAAAAATGACTAAGTGTCACACTATACTCCCCCTTGGCTGATGCTCTGTTCTTATGTACATTTTTTAGAGCTCCCCCTTAGCTAGATCCCTCATTTTTCACTGCTCCTCATCCCCCTTTGACATTAATGGAAAAGGGTGGCGTCCGCACACCAAAATTTCCAAAAATAATCTATACTTAGCCGCATAAAACATATATATATATATATGTTTTACCTACATATACTGAAATATATCTTAAAAAGTGGTCTTTAGCTATACCACTTTTGTCACCCAACTATTCTTTATTCTATCCAAAATTGAGATGTGACCACTCAACAAGAATGCAAAAGCTTTTGCCCTTTTTAGATCTGTCGGATCACTAGGCTGGGCTGTAGTTTGAGCATCACTTAGGGCCTCATGCATGGCCTCTAACTTAGGGATAATGATCCCTCTAAGTTCACTCAACCTACTTATTCTATTTTTCTTCTCCTTCTCAAGTTTCTTAATTTCATTCAAGACTGCAATAGTCTGACATTCTTGATTGATTACAGGAGATGAGAGAGGATCAAAACTTTGAGACAAACTTAGGAGTTTATCTTCTTGCTCTTTTACTTTCTTATCAACATCTTTGGTCACTTTGGGCCAGGATAAACAAAATTTATAAATATTTCCACCATCTTTGAGAGCATTTTCTAAACTTTTTATCCCAATATCCATAACTCTCCTGTCATTTGAGATTAGACCCTGTACTTCAGAGAATCTCTTATCCAAAAATTCTTTGTTGACTTTCTCTTTTGTTGCTTTCTCTAAAGAATCAAAATGTGTATTAACAGAATTTATAAGAGACTTTAGATTACTGGATGTGGATGCTGTAGGATCCTTTTGGAAGGATGGCATGATCTTTTCCAGTACACCAGATGCAGTTTCTAAGAGCTCACAGTCTTCCATGTGAGACTTCAGTGTTTTTTCTTTTGCCTTTGCTTGAGTGAAGGAAGCTAGTTTCATGGTTTGGACCGGAGAGAGGGAATCAAAATTGAATGGATCTTGAAGCAATTCTGGTTCATCAAATTCCATCATTTCTTTGGTCAAGAACTCTTTGACTGCTTCTGTTGTGTCTCTTGCCAGAGACATAATTTTCTCCTCTCCTGCAGCCTTACCACTGTCATCTTCTTTCTCTTTTACTTCTTAACTGATCTTCTCTTGTACTCTTTCTTTTTCTTTGAATCCAGAGTCTGCAAGGGAAACTGGAGGAGAAATGTTTGCTTGATCATGGACCTCTTCTTCTGGAGCAGAGGAATCTAAGTCCTTACCCTTTTTTTCACCTGTCTCCTTTACCTCTTTTACCACTGTCTCAGTAGATTTTTCTTCAACATCTGTGGCCAAGGGATTATCACCTAAGTCCTCTATAATAGGAATGTTAAATCTTTTGTATGCATTCTGAAGAATCTCTTCTGTCTCTTTTGCTATTTTGTCAATTTCGCCAAGCATAAGCTGATTCATTCTAGCTTTGCTCCAGAACTCATCCTTGCAATCTTTGAAGATCATATTCATTTGCTTCTGATTGATTAAAGGAAAGAGCTAAATGGCTATCTGTTCTTGGATCTCAAGATCCTTTTCCCTAGCATTATTCTTTCTCATCTCTAATTCCTTCTCTAGGCTTTTGGGAATGAGAGATATGATTTCAATAAAAGCCTTATTGTATATGTTCAAATACTTAACTGTGGCTTCCTCCAAGATCTTTCTATCTGCATCATATTTTGAAAGTTCTTGAAGTAACCCCACAGGGATGTATTTTTGGCCTTAGCATCCCCAAGCCCATGCAAGTAATCTTTGATTTGAATTGCAACAGGTCTATCATTCTGCCATACCCAACCACTGGATCCGGGCAGCTCATTCATAAAGTAGAAAAACAAACATAATATCAGTCCACAATATTTAAAAGAGTTCTTTTTGTCCTTCTTTATCTTCTGTAAGTTTTCCATTAGTTGGCTCAGAAGGAGTTCACATAGATCATAATCTACATTCTTTCTCAACATCTCATAAGCAGTATACACAGCAGTTCTGGATACTGAATTCTCCCTGCTAGAGTGATATATCTTATAGCCAATTATCATAGATGAAAACTTGATATCTTGATCAATGATATCTTCTATGGTCATTTCTTTCTTATCAAATTTTGATCCAGTGGCCTCAGTCACAGTTTGGTTTTTGACAGATTTGAGAACAGGTAACCCTCCGGAAGAGTGTAAACCGGTTACTATCCTAATTGCATCCTTCGTGATCTTGAATGGTCTATTAAACCATAAGAAGTTATCATGCACTCTGATCAACACATATCAGACCCACTCATCTTCTTCAAAATAGGGGAAATGGATGTACTAACTGAAATGTTTTTCCCGGATGGTCTTATACTGAGGTTTTAGTTCAAATGAATCATCTATCAGTTCCTTGTGGTAGATGTCCATCAGATTGGATTCACCAAATTCTTCAATGTTTTCATGAATGTAAACCCTAACATCTTCTACATGCAAAACCCCATGCGGAATGCTAGAAAATGCCCCTAAGGGATCCACTTCTAGAGATTTGTAGGGATGTTTCTTAAATTTGGGGTGAGGTCTATCAGAGATCTTTACAACATTCGGAGTAGTCATCTTAAAGATTAAGAGAAGGTTTGATCAAGAGTGAAAAATACCTTTTTATGCTTCTAGGTTTCACGGGATGAGCTGGATTGGATTGCTGGAAGAATTGTCTTCTGTGATTGATCTTTGAGAGACTTGAGACAATTTGTTTGCAGAGGTCTTTTTCTCTTCTTCTCAAGTGAGAATGTGTAAATGACGATCAAATGAACCCTTATATCTCTGAGCAAACTCTAATTGCACATTGCAATAAATGCGCAACTTAAGTTATTCCGGTTGCTCTGTTCTCCTTGTCCTGAGAGATTTTTTCGGATCACTAAGATGCACTTAGAGTTACTCTTGATGGATAATAACAAATTATCTTACTTTCCCCAAACACTTGATCTATCCACAAAACAAAATGCCTCAAATTTGAATGATATCGGATTTAATTGTGATAATCCTGTTTTACCAGATGACTGTTGAACCGGATCAATCTTGGAAGATTAGACTCTTCAAATCTTCTTGCGGATCTTCCATATCCTTACCAAGCTTTCTTTAGATGTTTCTCTGAGAAACCTTTTATTCTATAATTTCCCATGTGCCAATTTCAGGCAGCAATTAACTGGCTGGGGGAAAATGTTTTTCCTTGTGTCTCCCCCTGAACCAGAGCTCACTTTTTAATTTCTAGAAGGAATATCAGCACCAGATTCTGGTGCGGATCCATCCCCTACATTCTCTATACTTCTCTTCACCCAAATCTTGTTCATCTCACTTTTAACTTCATCCACATTCACTATTCCTTTTCCTTTGTCTTGATTCTGATTATAATGCACCGGACCCCTTTTGTCCTGATTCTTGCTTCTACAGAATTTGGTAGTATGACCGGATCTATTGCAATTGTGGCAAACAAAATTTCTTTGCATATTTGAATGATATCCTCTTGATCTATATTGATTAGCCATATGTCCCATTCTATTGCATGCAAAGCATCTACCATTGAATGAATTATTCATTTGCATATTTCTACATTCATGAGATTTGTGATCATACCTTTTGCAGTTGAAACATTGTCCAGAGAAGGATGTATTTGTCTAGTTTATTCTCTTTCTACACTGATTAGCTTTATGACTAAAGTTATTGCAGTTGTGGCAGTATCCATTGAAGGATGGATATCTTTGAGCATTAGGTTGCCTTACCAGAGGTCTTCTAGGCCTGTTCCTTGGATTTCCTAATCCAAAATTCTTCTGACCGGATCCAGAGGTTTCACCTTTCTCATATCCCAAGCCACGCTTGTCATCTACCCTCTTTTGGTTTTCAAGAAGAACTTCAAGTTGAGCAGAACTTATCTTGAATTTCTCTTTGTATTCATTTGCTGTTTGAAGATCCTTTTTAAGAGTGTCAATTTGAACCTCAAGTTTTTCTTCATTATCTCTAGCATCTTCAAGATCAGATTCTAGATGCCTGATTATTCTATCCATTTTGTGGCAGTTTTCTGACTTCTCCTTGAGAGATTGTCTTAGATCATCTTCAGGTTTTCTTTTCTCTTCAATTTCTTGGGTGAATTTCATAACTCCTAATTCCATTTCATGTCTTACCATAATGACCTCTTTTGATAACTTTTCACATAACTTGGTTTTCTCCTTTAGATCTTCATTTGTACCATTGTCTTCACTTTGACTTGCCAATTGCTAAAGTAGATCTTTTCTCTTTTTCATAGAGATACTCAATTTCCCTTTTAGTTCATTTATGAAATCATCAACCTGTTTGAGTCTTTCCTTCAATTCATTGACTTCAGAGTTTGATTGCTCAAGATCATCTAGGGGAGACTGAAGTTGTTGCCTCATACCATACACATCCATTTGAGTTCTGAGATCTTCCTCAAGCTGTTAGGCTCTATTTGGAGGAACTTGGCTCTGATACCAATTGTTGATAACTAAGAGGGGGGGTGAATCAGTTATCTTAATTATTTCAGCTTTCTGAATTTCTTTATCAATTAGTGTAGTATCATATCAAATAAGCAAACATAATCTTGAAAAGGAAATAACATTAATACACATGACACAATGATTTTGACGTGGAAAACCCTATTAGAGGAAAAACCACAGGGTGATTAACCCAAGAATGTATTCTCTATTAGAAGAATAAGTTAGTACAAAATGACACTTGCTAATTAGGGTTCACTGCCCAAGCACACTACTCACAAGAGGCTCACTGCCTATAATAGTTTATACAAGAAAACTAGTTACTTGAACTGATGAGAAGCATCCACATATGCTAAGGTTCAGTTCTGGTTAAGCTCAATATACTGATCTGCTGTACTTCATTCTTACTCTCCTAGGTGCTACTGTCCTATTATATTATGGACCTGTCTTACTATCTTCGCACTTCACCACACACACCTTCACATCCAAATCGATCTGGTATATATATCCACTCAAAGGATTTCCTCCTCTTTCTAGTTGGCATCCGGAATAGTCAATAATTTCCCAAACTCTAGTTTGTCAGCTGAATCCTTGCTTACCAAGTGATGCGAATCAAGGAGATACTTATAGAAGTCATCTAACATGTCAGCCAATCATGAATGATATCTTAAGAACCTTGATTACCATCAATATCTCATCTGGAATAATTTTGATGCTCTGTCGATCAGTTCTTCCTCTATCTATTTTGCCAAACCGGACCTCAATACTTAGATGCTCATATCTCTTCACTCTTTCATCACCGGAGGCTCAATCCCTGGAATCTATTAGTCACGGTATTCCTCTTGACTTCCCCAAGTCCGCATTTTACAAAGATACTTCCTATAGGAGATTCAAACCTGACTGTCAGACCTTGTTGCATGCTCTATTCTTGCTTACCGGGCCAAAGTATTCTTTAATCTGACTTCTGGTATAGGCACACCATGTTCTGCGGATGGGTGGGATGAACTTTGTTGCCATCAATGACAACACTCATGAAGCCATATAGTGTCTCTTGCCAACAAGTATGACAATGATGACATATTTTTGTAGTTTTTTATGACATATATATGATATGTAGTTCACGATATGATAATGCAGGAACACAAGAAATGTTGTAAATGAGACTATTACTTCTAATAAATGCCATGAGATATGAGATTTGAGACTCTTTTTCTAATTTTTGGCATGAATGCAATGTGGAACAAACAATGTGACTACTCTTAAATATGATTTTCAATTTAGGGGATTGCGAGTTTTCCTGACATAAGAAATCTATCCAAGGTTGTGAGATAGGATTCAGGGAAACTCAAGTGGGGAGTGGAAATGAATATGGAGCATTTCTGATTTCTAGACTTCGCTAAAGGCTAAACACTGATCCTTATCTAGATAAGACAAATTGACAAGCTTTCAACTTAGACAAGCAGCAAATTCTATTGGTGTCCGCTATACTTAGATCATAGATGGAAAGAAAAGTAGACCCAGGGTAAAGGATAGCTGGGAAAGAACAAGGGTCCCTAGATAGAAGATGATCCTAGAGACTACTAGACTCTTCCATTTTGCTTAGCTAGTGCATGTGTTTTCTTAGTACCTCTCTTTCTCTGTTAGAATGTCACCCTTGAGGCTTCGAGCTTAGACTGATCTCCACCCAAGAGTACAAACATTCAACAATCTTCTCTCTTACACTCTTTTTTTTTCTTTTCAACTTTTTGTATTTTCTTCACTTGATTTTTCTCATTTTTTTCGGATTTTGATTTTTCAAGAAATGAATGCTTTTGGAACTTTGCTATGCAATGCTTTGATCTCTCAATTCTCACTTTTGGCACTCTTATTTTGATCACTCATTTTTTTATTCACTTGAATTTTAGATTGCTTCCTTCAGAGTTTTGATCTTCCTGACATTTTTGGCCAAGAAAGATAAGGGGTTGAGTGCCACCTAAAGTCTTTTGTAAATCTGTTTGGACTTCTCTACTACTAGGGAAGAATTGGGAAGGTCTACTTGCAAGCTTCCTTTGAACACTGTAGGTTTGAATGCTAACTCTATTTAGACCTAATATCTTGGCTCATTAAGACTAGGATTAGTGTAAAGCTAAGAGCTAGGTTTCGATTAGAATCACTGGGAATGTAGGGGGACAATGGTGATTTGTGAAAAATTGGGAATCTCTGTTAGAATTAGGACAAACAACTGAGAGGAGGGGGGCTGAATCAGTTGTCCAAACCTTTCTTCCAATTAATCACTTAAACCCTTAGCATCATAATAATAAATCAATCATGGAAATATAATGCAGCAATTCAAGAGAAAAAACACATTAACACATATGACACCAAGATTTTTGACGTGGAAAACCTAGTTAAGGGAAAAACCACAGGGTGACTAACCCAAGATTGTATTCTCTATTAGAACAATAGAAAGAACAAAATGGCACATGCCAATTAGGGCTCACTACCTGAGCACACTGCTCACAAGAGGCCCACTGCCTATAGGAGACACACTGTCTACAGAATAATAAGTATTACATACTTAAACTGAATAATAGCATCTTCACCATGCTTGAGTCAGTTCCATTTAAGCTCAATATTTCTATTCTGCCTTTCATTCCTCTGCTCTTTACCACACTCTCTTCACACTTCCATATCTTTGAAATGACTTTACAACTCCTTATTTATACAAGACATCAACTTAGGGATAATCATCCAAGTTGGCATTACATTATAGAGCAAACACATAAATACAACATGATTAATTACAAAAAGACTTCATGCAGATCAACACACTGTCAGCCACACAAATCTGAGACTTCAATATTCTTTTAGGAACATGCCATTCTTCACAGAACATCTTCAAGATCATCCGCGGGATGTGTAACTCATCCGGTCAGCCTGACTTGGGAAGAACATCATCATTCGGAAGTAATTCTTCAATTAAGAGCTCAATCTTCAATGCGAACCTCCAACATGAACTAGACACAATCCAAAGACTGAAATCATTCTCTCCTTCATCTAGAACCTCAAGAACACAGTCTATCATCACTGTCATATTGGAATAGATGCTTGCAGACCTCTAGACCACAAACCAATTGAGTTGACAATTCACATTGACTTCATAAACACTCCACCAAATCCGTAGAATAAGATATTGCATTTCTGGAGCTCACCAGACCTATCTGTGTTACTCTGTCACCTCTAAACATCTGCGAGAGCCAGTTTTGCTTGAGTGGCCATAACTTCTTTAGATCTTCATGCAGACCTTTGAAATCTTTACTGGATCATCTTAAGACACATATCTACAAACCCTTTGATGCGCATCCTCTAATCTTCATCTTAGCTGGAATCTTTGCCTCATTGTCTTCATTGTTCTTCTATGTTCCTGATAGGACTAATTTTCTCAATATCCTCAACATACAGCTCATCCAATCCTTATAATCAATGCAACAAGAGTATGTTGACATCAATGACAACATCAGTTAGGCCCATACTTGCAAAAATCTCTAGGTCCTGAAAGGATAACATATATTTGGGCAACATTAGACTTCTTACTAAAGGGAAAATAGTACAAGAGCGAGTCAGAAGCTATAATGCAAGATGAACAGAATGATACAGAAATGTAAGAAACAAATTATTTTTGACATTTTTGATTATTTTATAATTTGTTTTGTATTTTTATGTTTTTATGATTCTTTTGGTCTTTTAGACATAATATTTCTTAAGGTGAAAGGTGTTGACTATTTCGCCAAATTCCTCTCCCTCCATTGTGCACAAGAGATAGGCACCATTTTTGACGTCTTCTTTAACCATGTAAGGACCTTTCCAGTCTTCCAAAAAAGCTCTCTTTCATCTTCTTTTCTTATTTTTCATGCTTCCTCTTCTCAAGACAAGTTCCCCTATTCTATAAGGTTTGTCATTTGAATCTATTGCTACCAACTCGGTGGTTTCTCTTGGCATTGTGAGATGAAGTAAGTCTCGAAAGGCATGTTGATGGGAAGGAGTCTAATATAGAACTCCATCACAATTTAATAGTTCTGCTAATAGGTCGAATTGTTCTTGCATGTAAACTTTCACATCAAGTCTGTCTTGGATTCTATGCAAGAATTAAAATAATCCCAGAGGAGTTTGTGGCTCCCTTTGTTCATCAAGAGGGACAAAGCTTATACTTGTCCTCCCATTTGGTTCTGGTCTCAAGTCCATGGCATATCTAATATAACTTTTTGATAGTTCAAAAATGACAGGGTCATCAACACCCACTATCCATGTAAGGACCTTTCCAATCTTCCGAAAAAGCTCTCTTTCATCTTCTTTTCTTATTTTTCATGCTTCCTCTTCTCAAGACAAGTTCCCCTATTCTGTAAGGTTTGTCATTTGAATCTATTGCTACCAACTTGGTGGTTTCTCTTGGCATCATGAGATGAAGTAAGTCTCGAAAGGCATGTTGATGGGAAGGAGTCTAATATAGAACACCATCATAATTTAATAGTTCTGCTAATAGGTCAAATTATTCTTGCATGTAAACTTTCACATCAAGTCTCTCTTGGATTCTTTACAAGAATTGAAACAATTCTAGAGGAGTTTGTGGCTCCCTTTGTTCATCAGGAGGGACAAAGCTTATACTTGTCCTCCCATTTGGTTCTAGTCTCAATTCCATGGCATATCTAATATAACTTTTTGGTAGTTCAAAAATGACAGGGTCATCAAGTCTAGAGTCAGTTTTGGTTGAGTGGCCATAACTTCTTCAGATCTTCATGCGGACCTTTGAAATATTTACTGGATCATCTTAAGACACATATCTACAAACCCTTTGATGCACATCCTCTGATCTTCATCTTAGCTGGAATCATTGCCTCACTATCTTCACTATTCTTCTCTGTTCCTGATAGGACTAATTATCTCAATATCCTCAACATGCAGCTCATCCAATCCTTATCATCAATGCAACAAGAGTATGTTGACATCAATGACAACACTGGTTAGGCCCATACTTGCAACAATCTCCCCCTTTGTCATTGATGGCTACATATGATGTGAAAATTTATTTTAAGCGTCAAGACAAGAACTTCTTCTCACTGACACAACTCCCCCTATCAACAACAACCATTCACATGTCTTCTCTTCCTTTACTGCTCCCCCTTTGATCAGTAACCACTTTTTTTTCACATGTCTTCTCTCTCCTCCTTTGACATCAATGGAAAAGGGCACATACTTGCGTCACTTCATAATCATACCAGCTGCTCCCCCTGAGTGGCAACTTCCCAAACATCAATCTGGACCGCAAGATATGACTGTAAAATTCACCGAACTATTGCACATCAGTGCACCTTAGTTCATAACCAGAGGGGTAATAACCCCTAACTTCTCCCTGAGATACTCAAAAGAGTCCTTAGGAAGAGGTTTAGTAAAAATATCTGCAATCTGATCCTTGGAAGGCACAAATTCCAATCTGACTTCATTCTTGTTCACTTGCTCTCTCAAAAAGTAAAACTTGATGGATATATGTTTAGTATTTGAATGCAACACTAGATTCTTAGATATATTTATTGCACTTGAATTATCACAGAAGATTGTGATAGGTTCCTCATACTCCACTCTGATGTCTCTTAGCATTTGCTACATCCACAAAACTTGAGTGCAACAATCTACTGCTGCAATATATTCTGCTTCAACTATGGACAGATATTTTGCCTCTTGTTTCTTTCTTAGCCAAGAAACCAATCTCTTGCCCAAAAAGAATGCTGCACCACTGGTAGTCTTCAGATCATCCACATCTCCTATCCAATCTGCATCTGTATATGCATGAAGAGAGAAATCATGATCTCTAGGATACCACAAACCATACTCAACTGTCCCTTTTAGATATCTAATAATCCTCTTGATTGCCATGACATGAGATTCTCTAGGATTAGCTTGGAATCTAGCAACAAGACCAACAACATTCATAATGTCAAGTCTAGTTTGAGTGAGATACAACAATCCTCCAATCATTGACCTGTACTTTTTCTAATCAGCCTTAGGAGATTCATCATCTTTGCTTAATTTACATCTGGTTGCCATGGGAGTACTCATTGGTTTTGATTCTTCCATCCCAAATTTCTTCAATAATTCTTTCACATATTTGGTTTGAGAAATGAAGATTCCTTTCTTTGTTTGAATGATTTGCAGACCCAAGAAGAAATTCATTTCCCCAAGCATGGACATCTCAAATTCACTTTTCATTTGATTTGCAAAAGTTTTGTACAAACTATCTCTTCCTCCAAAAATGATATCATCAACAAATACTTCAACAATCAAGATATTTTTATGATCAATTTTGAAGTACAAATTACTGTCAGCAGTACCTTTGTTGAAACCAATATTCAAAAGATGCTTATCCAATCTTTCATACTAGGCTCTTGGGGCTTGCTTGAGTCCATACAGTGCTTTCTTCAACTTGCAGACCATATCACCGTGATCAGACAATTGAAATCCATCTGGTTGTTCAATGTAAACTTCTTCTTCCAAGTCACCATTGAGGAAGGTAGATTTGACATCCATCTGATATACTTTGAAGTCTTTAAAGACAGCAAAGGCAAGAAATAACCTGACTGCTTCAATTCTGGCCACCGAAGCAAAAGTTTCTTCAAAATCAACTCCTTCTATTTGAGAGTAACCCTTGTAGACCAATCTGGCTTTGTTTCTAACTACTTCACCAATTTCATTCAGTTTGTTCCGGAAGATCCATTTGGTTCCAATCACATTCTTGTTTCTAGGTTTGGGAACAAGATCCCAAGTGTGATTTTTCTCAATTTGCATCAGCTCTTCCTCCATTGCTTTAGTCCAACTTTCATCATTGTAAGCTTCATTTGCTGACTTTGGTTCAATCTTTGAAATCAGACAATACTCTTTTGAGTCTTGGGCAATCTTTCTTCTTGTTTGAACACCTTTTCTTTTATCACCTATGATCTGATCTTTAGAATGATTCAGTCTTACATACCTGAGAATTTTGGGACTTTCTTGCACTTCCATTTCTTGAACAGGCTCATTCAAACTCATCTCTTCTACCTGATTCACCAGATCAGTCTGAATCTGAATTTCAGAAGGGGCTCAGACTCCTTGAATCAAAACATCATTCTAATCATCTTCATCATATTCATAAAACCTTGAGGGTTTTTCAATACCTTCATCAACCTTCACATTTGTACTTTCTATAATCTTGCTCAATCTTTTGTTGTAACATCGGTAAGCTTTGCTTTGAGTAGAATAACCCAAGAATATTCCTTCAGTACTTCTAGCATCAAACTTGCTTAGATCTTCATCTCTTTTAATGTAACATTTTCTACCAAAAACTCTGAAATACTTCACAGTGGGAGTGATACCAAACCAAAGTTCATAAGGAGTCTTACCAGTATTGCTTCTAACTTGTACTTGATTAAGAATATAGACTGTAGTGCTTACAGCTTCTCTCCAGTAGATCTGAGGGACATTTTCTTCCATCATCATGGTTCTAGATGCTTCCTGGATGGTTTGGTTCTTTCTCTCCACTACTCCATTTTGTTGTGGGGTCCTTGGAGTAGACAACTGTCTTTTTATTCCATGTTTCTCACAGAATTCTATGAACTCACCGGATGTGAACTCTCCACCTCTATCAGACCTCAGACATTTTATGTTTAGTCTGGTTTCATTTTCTATCATAGCCTTGAATATTTTGAATTTCTCAAGAGCCTCTAATTTTTCTTTCAGAAAAGTTACCCACATCATCCGGGAGTAGTCATCAATTAATAGCATGAAGTATATCACCTTGCACACTCCTAATTCTTGCCGTACCACATAAATTAGTATGAACTAAGTCCAATAATCCAGTAGAAAACTGTTCCTTACTTCTGAATGTGACTCTGCTCTACTTACCCAACTGGCATTCTTTGCACAAACTATTAGTAGGTTTCACCTATTTTGGAAGATCTCTCATAGCCTGGGTGTTGCTTATTTTAATGATATTATCGAAATTCACATGACACATTCTTCTATGCCACAACCAACTCTGATCAATTTGAACAAATAAACAACTTTTACCAGTACCAACCAAGTGGAAGATGTTACCTTTAGTCTAGGTACTGGATGCAATCTCTGTTCCAGAACTTTCAAAGATCTTGTATTTTCCATTTTTGAATTAGAGATCATAGCCTTTGTCCACCAATTGTCCAACACTAAGAAGATTGTACTTAAATCATTCAACATACAATACATTACCGGAATTGTTATTTCCATCAAAAGAAATAGTTCCTCTACCTTTGATTCTGCCAGCATAATTATCACCAAATTTTACCACTCCTCCTTCATACCTTTCCAAATCTATGAACTTATTTTTGCCACTTGTCATATGGTGGGAGCATCCATTGTCAATTACCCAATCATCCTTTTCTTCAACTTGGGCAGCTAGAGCTCTTTCTACAATTTTATGATTGGAAGATTTAGAGGGCATTAGAACTTCTTCCTTGATGGCAATAAACACATAGTCACTTCCAGATTTGTTTCCTGTTTCTGATTCATCATCATCTTCATGGACATAGTAACAATTTTTTTAAAACCTTGATTTGTTAGGATTTGGCCTTGAAAATCTTTCTGGACATTTTGAGGCAAAATGACCAATCTTATTGCAGTTAAAACATTTAAAATTCCCCTCATACTTATAGGATCCTCTTGGTAGTCTTTTTGCAATAAGGGCTTCAAGTTGAGTAGCTTCTGCTTCATCTTCTTCCAGGTCTTTTCTTGCTTTTTCATACCATGATAGTTTCCTTGAAGAGTTCTCTCCCAGATCAAACCTTTGTTTACCTTTTATAGAGGCACTAGCTTTGAATCCAGATTCAGTCTTGGGGGGGGCATCTCCAAACTCGGTCGATTCAAATGCAGCCAATTTACCAACCAATTGATCTCTTGTGATACCTGAATAGGATTTGAATTCTTCAATGGAAGCAACCTTGTATTTGTAAGAACAGGAAGGGATCTGAGAACTTTGCCAACAATCTCATCTTCATCCAAGATTCCACCAGCGCATCTAATGCCACAAACAAGCTCATTTACTCTGGGCATAAATGTAGTGATATTTTCATCTTCTCTCATCTTCAGGTTTTTGAATTTTCCTTTCAGACTTTATAGCTTGGCACATTTAACATACTTGTCTCCTTCATGTAGAAGTTCCAGTTTTTGCCAAATCTCATATGTAGTTTTTAGATCAACAACATTTGTTAGCTCTGAATCAGATAAGGCACTTAGAAGAGCTTCTTTAGCTCGCAGATTATTTTTAGGATCTTTGATTTCATCTACGGTGCACGGACCATTCTGTGGGGGATCATACTTCTTTGAAGCCATAATCCAATACTGCATTCCCATACATTGCAAGTGGCATTCCATGTGACTTTTCCAAAGAGTGAAATTGGTTCCATCAAACCTCAGACTATCCTTCTTGTAGGATGACATCCTGGATCTCCTCAAGTGGTTAAGCTCCTTTTAGAGGAACCTGGCTTTGATACCAATTGTTAGAATTAGGACATACAACTGAGAGGGGGGGTGAATCAGTTGTCCAAACCTTTCTTCCAATTAATCACTTAAACCCTTAGCATCACATGGAAATATAATGCAACAATTCAAGAGCAAAAACACATTAACACATATGACACCAAGAGTTTTGACACGGAAAACCCGGTTAAGGGAAAAACTATGGGGTGACTAACCCAAGATTGTATTCTCTGTTAGAAGAATAGAAAGAACAAAATGGAACATGCCAATTAGGGCTCACTGCCTGAGCACACTACTCACAAGAGGGCCACTGCCTACAGGAGACACACTATCTACAGAATAATAAGTATTACATACTTGAACTGAAGAATAGCATCTTCACCATGCTTGAGTCAGTTCCATTTAAGCTCAATATTTCTGTTCTGCCTTTCATTCCTTTGCTCTTTACCACACTCTCGCCACACTTCCATATCTTTGAAATGACTTTACAACTCCTTATTTATACAAGACATTGACTTAGGGATAATCATCCAAGTCGGCATTACATTACAGAGCAAACACATAAATACAACATGACTAATTACAAAAAGACTTCCTGCAGATCAACACACTATCAGCCACACAGATCTGAGACTTCAATATTCCTTTAGGAACACACCATTCTTCACAGAACATCTTCAAGATCATCTGTAGGATGTGTAACTCATCTGGTTGGCCTAACTTGGGAAGAACATCATCATCTGGAAGTAATTCTTGAATTGCAAGCTCAATTTTCAATGCGGATGAGCTGGGCACAATCCAAAGACCTCCACAAGCTTTCCTGAATCACCAAGAACATCCACACTACTTTTGGTTACTAAAATCATTCTCTCCTTCATCTGAAACCTCAAGAACATAGTCTGTCATCACTGTCATATTGGAATAGATGCTTGCGTACCTCCAGACCATGAACCCATTGAGTTGACAATTCACATTGACTTCATAAATACTCCACCAAATCTGCAGAATAAGATATTGCATTTCTAGAGCTCACTGGACCTATCTGTGTTACTCTGTCACCTCTAAACATCTTCCAGAGCTAGTTTTGCTTGAGTGGCCATAAATTCTCTAGATCTTCATGTGGACCTTTGAAATCTTTACTGGATCATCTTAAGACACATATCTACAAACCCTTTGATGCGCATCCTCTGATCTTCATCTTAGCTGGAATCTTTGCCTCACTATCTTCACTATTCTTCTCTGTTCCTGACAGGACTAATTTTCTCAACATCCTCAACATACAGCTCATCCAATCCTTCTCATCAATACAACAAGAGTATGTTGACATCAATGACAACACCGGTTAGGCCCATACTTGCAACAATCTCTAGGTCCTGAAAGGATAACGTATATTTGGGCAACATTAGATTCCTTACTAAAGGGAAAATAGTACAAGAGCGAGTCACAAGCTATAATGCAAGATGAACAGAATGATACAAAAATGCAAGAAACAAATTGTTTTTGACATTTTTGATGATTTTATAATCTGTTTTGTATTTTTATGTTTTTATGATTTTTTTGGTCTTTTAAACATAATATTTCTTGAGGTGAAAGGCATTGACTATTTCACCAAATTCCTCTCCCTCCATTGTACACAAGATATAGGCACTATTTTTGACATCTTGTTTAACCATGTAAGGACCTTTCCAGTCTTCCAAAAAAGATTTCTTTTGTCTTCTTTTCTTATTTTCCACGCTTCCTCTTCTCAAGACAAGTTCCCCTATTCTGTAAGGTTTGTCATTTGAATCTATTGCTACCAACTTGGTGGTTTCTCTTGGCATCGTGAGATGAAGTAAGTCTCGAAAGGCATGTTGATAGGAAGGAGTCTAATATAGAACTCCATCACAATTTAATAGTTCTGCTAATAGGTCAAATTGTTCTTGCATGTAAACTTTCACATCAAGTCTCTCTTGGATTCTTTGCAAGAATTGAAACAATTCCAGAGGAGTTTGTGGCTCCCTTTGTTCATTAGGAGGGACAAAGCTTATACTTGTCCTCCCATTTGGTTCTAGTCTCAAGTCTATGGCATATCTAATATAACTTTTTGGTAGTTAAAAAATGACAGGGTCATCAACACCCACTATCATTCTCATCTTCCACTCTCTATGAAAGATACCTTCACTTTCTTCATCTTCGTCAGGAAGTCTTTCAACCATTTCTATTTGTACCTGGGGTGCTTCCCATTCACTGAGTTCATTTGATTGAACCAAGGTGGAGGTGGTTGGCTTTTCTTGTGGTTGTGATACCATGAACATCCTAGGTAGCATTCCTATAACATTGGTTGATTCATTATCAATAGAATGCGCCTCTTCCATGGGTATCACTAGTTGATGTGAATCCTCCATTGGTGTGAGAGGTTCATATGATTATGTTTCTTCTGGTGTCTCAGGGACACGTGATTCACTCAGTGGTGTTAACGGTGTGTAACCTTCCGTCATGTCTTCCTCAGCATCTGAGAAAGCATGTGGGTCTACATTTCTCAGATCTAATGTGGTGGTTTGAAAGACTGGTCCTTCAATTCTATGAGGCTTCTCCCCTATGCAAGGAAAGAGTTTGTATGCCTCCTGGATATCGATCATGAGTATCTCTAGGGGAAATTGGAGTGGTCCATCTCATTCAATCAACTCCATGATATTGATAGTCTTATCTTTGGGAACTATTTCCTTTTGTTTTGGTAGCAGCTTGTTCTCTAAAGCTTTGATCTTTGCAGCATTTATGGTCTTTTCTGGGACCTCCATTCATTTGATGCATATGGATTGAGGTGTAGGATTTGGGACAGTTAACTTGTTGGTAGGGAGTTCATAGTCTATAGGGATGCCTATGCGTTTGTTTGATGTATTTGTCTTTAATGTGCTAAAAGGTTCTGGATCCCCCTATGCGATATATACTTTACCTAAGTGTAAAATTTAAACTTCTTGAAACAACATGGATGGCACAAATTTCATCCTGTGTATCCATGGCCTTCCAAGAATAAAGTTATATCCTGTGTCCTTGTCTATGACATAAAAAGTGGTTGGAATGGTTTTGGGTCCCAGAGTTATCAGAAGGGTAATTTTACCTATGGTTGCTACCTTTAGATTATCATTTCCACTTAGAGTATCTCTTGAGGTTGTGATGTTGGTGTGTGCATAGCCTAGCCTCTCTAAAAGAGAGAAAGGAACTATATTCATAGTGGCCCCATCATTGATTAATGTTCGTTTGATGCATGTACCATAGATCCACACTTGAAGATATAGTGTAGGGTCATGTTTCTTTGTTAACTCTGCATCAGAGGGCATCAGTTGTAAGTCGAAGAAGAACCCTGGTGTTGGCAAGAGACACTGTGTGGCTTGATGATTGTTGTCATTGATGGTAACAAAGTCTATCCCACACATCCACAACACATAGTATGCCTATACCGGAAGTCAGATTGAAGAGTGTTCTGGTCCGGTGAACAAGAACAGAGCATGCATCAAGGTCTGAAAATCAGGTTCAGATCTCTCAGATGGTGTAACTTAGCAAGTTGTAGACTTGGACAAGTCAAGAGGAATATCATGACTACTATATTCCAGAGATTGAGCCTCCGGTGATGAATCATGGAAAAGATATGAGTATCTAAGTGTTGGGTTCTAGATAGGTAGACCAGACTGAGGAAGAACTGACCGACAGAGTATCAGACTTCAATCTAGATCAGTAATTGATGTTGATCAAAGCTATTTGAGGGATCATACATGGTTGGCCAACATGATTGATGACTTCTATGTCTATGTTTTTGATACGCATCACATAAGCATGGAATCAGCTGACAAATTAGTGTTTTGTAAATATCTTGAGTATTCCGGTTGCCGACTAGAAAGATGTTGAAATCCTTGGTGTGGATATATATACCAGATGGATTTCGGTATGAAGGTGTGTGTGTAATGATATAGTGTGTGAGGAAAGGTAGAGATAAGTGTGGAAGCAGCAATACAAGTCTGGTATGTGACAAAACAATAGTACTAGAGCAAAGGAAGAATGAAGTGCATTAAATCAGTATATTGAGCCTAATCGGAACTAAACCTTAGCATTAGTAGATGCCTCTCATCAGTTCAAACACCTGGTTACTTTCTATAAAAAATTTTAGATAGTGAGTCTCTTGTAGGCAATGTGCCTCTTGTGAGTAGTGTGCTCGGGCAGTGAGCCCTAATTAGCAAGTGCCATTTTGTACTTCTTATTCTTTTAACAAAGAATACTTTCTTGGGTTAGTCACCCTGTGGTTTTTCCCTTAATAGGGGTTTCCACGTTAAAATCCTTGTGTTATGTGTGTTGATTTCATTTCTTCTCTCATGATTATATATGCTTATGTGTTTTGATGCTGCACAAATTATAAAAGGAAAAGGAAAATAAAGTTATTAGAGATAACAAATTCACCCACCCTCTCAGTTATCTACCTTGTTTCCAACAATTGGTAGCAGAGATACCTCTAAATAGAGCCTAACAGCTTGAGGAAGATCTAGGAATCTCAATGGATATGTATGGTATGAAGGAACAACTTCTGTCTGCCCTAGATGATCTTTAGCTGATGCAGAGGCATCCACACTATAACCTTACAATACAGCATGGATGTCTGCAGCCCATCATCATCATCATATTTCGGACGAGCACAATTATCCTCCTGCCGACTACTGTTCACTTCCTTCGTTTTCCGCCTATCATCATCATCATGATGTTCAACTAGCGCAAACATCCTCCTGTTGCACTGTTCATCGGGCGCCAAGCTCCATCGGCATCATCATGATATGCAACACCCCCTTTGTCTGCAGGATATCCAATATCCTGTTGCTCCAAAGATCCTGATGACGATCACCTTCAGCACCTTCCCTTCGATACCCCGATAACCGACGACACAAGCAACAACATCATGATATGACTTATCCAGTTCTCTCGAAACCTCCTGATGATGTTTCACAACTTTCTGCCTACGCCGATACCTAACCACTTAGCGACAACAGGATCAACATGCATAGGGGGATATCTCAATATCCTGATGACGATGACGTCATATGCGGATGACGATGACGTCACACAATATCCTGATGACCTCTTCAACACTTAGCCAAAAAAAACCGAACTTTCACTCCCGCATCTGTTAGTGATATGCGGATGATGGGCACTCATAGAAGATGATCCTGACGGCGATATATACACTGAGTATATATCTGACTTACAACATCCTGATGTACTTGCAACCTGTAAACTTCAACAGTTTCATAACCTGATCTTCACCTTATGCCGATGTACTCTTCTTCGGCAACTCCTGACGATGATCACCCCGACGCACATTCACTTCATGCACTCAACTGCATCATGTTCATCTTCACTTATCCGGATGACGACGTCCAAAGTGACTGCAGGATATAAACCGAAATATCTTGATGAAGCCGTTTTGACGAACTCCCAACCTTAGCGAAATCTCACTTCGCCGATCCTCCAGGGATGACCCGATCCACTCTCAGGGTGATCTTCCAACTCAAACTTATCAACTCGACCTAGCACATACCCATGCTAGGGTCTTCAACATCTGTCGACCGCGATCCTGCACACCTGCATGCAAACAGAAAACAAACTACCTCCTAATCTACTGTACACAACCATTCCACCGATTCGACGAATCAACCGGTGGAATGGATCAGCGAATCCATATAACCACCAAAACAGCAAATCGATCAAGCAATGGAATTCAACAGAGGATGAACACAAACAGGAACACTTTATTTGATTTCAAAAGATGTAAATACAATGATCAGTTTCTCTCGCTGTCTCACTCACTACAACCTAGCTCGATCGATTCATCATCTACAGTCAACCGATCCTCATGCTTAAATAGATTTGCTTGCGAGTACTACTGACCCGACTCCAAGCGGCTAGGAACTCTCCAGGCGGCTGGGAGATCCAACCGAACATACATCATGACAGCTGTTCTAACAAACTGGCTAAAAATAGCAAAGCGTGGTCAGCATGATCTTATCATGATCAGCATGACCTTATTACATGCATTGGTCTTAACAGACCTTCTTGGAATCATAAACAAGACCTAAAACAACTAACTGCCTTATCAAGACCAGTTGTCAAGTAGGTGCTCCTGCACCATACTCCCCAACAGAAAAGAACTCATGTCCCATGAGTTTAGTATGTGGAAGTCCTCCACCTTTACACTTTGCCTTTGAAATATGCTGATCTGTTCCAGCTTTGTCCTCTGCTAGCTCTTGGCTGCTCCAAGTCTTCTGAACTGTAACTTGCTTTCTGGCAAGTAAATCCTCATGCCTGTTGATGTAGGCCTTTTTCTCACATACCCTGTGTTTGCCAGGTTGTCTGATCAGAACTTCTGTCTGAACTGCCTCTTGAACTTCTGAAATGTTCAATCCTGTCTTCCTGTCAACCTGTATAGGACAAGCAATAGTCCCAACTATGACAACATCCTTGTCATTCCTCTCAACTGATTGCTGTTGGCAAACCTATTTCTGCACCTGCTACTGACCTCTGTTAGTCAAAACTAAAACTTTCTTCAATCTGTTGTCCTGAACAACTCCTGTCCCTGCAGTATCCTTATCTGCCTTTCTGCCTGCTCCTCTAGGCATCTGCACATACTCCTTCTTTCCCATCAAAATGATTTTGGCTGCCCTCTGTGCTGCAGCATCTACCTGCAATGGCATCAACTTCATAGTCTTCCCATCTTTCTTGATGGTATAGGTATTAGAATACCCATCATACAGTACTCTTCTGTCAAATTGCCATGGTCTACCCAACAGTAGGTGACAACATTCCATAGGCAAAATATCACACAAAATTCTATCATGATATGCTCCAATCTGAAAATCCACATATGCCTGTTCAGAGACAAAAAGTGATTGACTATCACTTACCCAAGATGCCTTGTAAGGGTGTGGATGTGGAATCCTTTCCAAATTCAGTTTATCCACCATCTCCTGAGATACCATGTTGTCTGTTGAACCAGTATCAATGACAACCTTACATACTTTACCTTTACTCTTGCATGTGGTCTTGAAAAGAGCTCTTCTTTGTGGGGATTCTTTGTCATGTACCTTCATGGTAGTTGCTGTTCTTCTCATCAGCAGAGACTCTCCACTTTCTGGGTATCCACAATTATCAGCCTCCTTATCCTTGTGATGAGTGTTTGAACTCTGTGCACTTTGCTCTACTGTCTCTTCCTGTACAAGTTGTACTCTCTTGTCATTAGTTCTATCATTTCTGGATGATGAACCTTTGTTTTCTGGACATTTGAAAGATGGGTGACCAAACTCACCACAGGTGTAACATTTTCCTGAAAATGTAGTAGAACCTCTACCACCTCCAAATCTTCCTCTATTACCTTTCCATCCACCCCTGAAATCAGACTGTCCCTGTCCTTTACCAGTGTCTTCTTGACCCTCATTTGTTTGCTTTTGTGTAGGGGCTGCTCCTCTTCCCCTATGGTTTCCTCTTCCTCTCATGGACTTATCATGTCTTCTATTCATCTTTTCTTCAATCCTGATTGCCATTTGATAACAATCCTCCACATTCTTAGGGTTAGCTAACACTAACTCATCCTGTATGTTAAATCTCAAACCAGCCAAGTACCTAGCCACCTTTTCTACCTCATTCTCATGATGACCAGATCTCATACTTAACTTATAAAACTCTTCTGTATATGCCTTCACATCCCTTTCCTTCTGTTTTAAAAATTGCAGCTTCTTAAACATCTGGATTTCGTAATCCTTTGGCAAGAATTTACCTTTGATCCTGCTACCATCTTATCCCATGAAGTGATCTTTGACTTCCCTTGTTTCCTTCTCTCGGATTGTACATAATCCCACCATACCAAAGCATGACCTCCTAACTTGGTCTTTGCAATCTTTACCTTCTGATCCTCAGCAACATCTTCACATTCAAAGTGATTATCAAGTGCAGCAATCCAATCCAACAACTCATCTTCATTCAAACTTCCAGTATACTTGGAAACATCAACCTTTACCTTAGGTTTATCATTCTGCACTGCCTTTAACAGTTTTGCCAGTCTCTGGTCTTCAGCATCCAGATCTTCAGCTACCTCTTCATACTCTTCAACAGTATCTTCATCTTCTTCAGACTCACTGTCTTCCACTTCCCTCTTTTTGTTCTTTTCCAGGGCTGTAAGCCTGGCTTGAAGTGCTTCAGCAAGCTCCTTCATCTTCCTCATCTCTCTAGCATGCTTTTCCTTCATTTCCTGCAATTCCCTTGCAGTACCACTACCTTTTGGAGGCATTTTGTCAATCTCTTAATCAACACACAACACAATCAACTCTATCTCTACCTCTGCCCTTTCGGTGACAGAATCAACACACAACAACCCAGACCTTTTGCTGAGCTCTGATACCACTATGATGCAGAGGCATCCACACTATAACCTTACAATACAGCATGGATGTCTGCAGCCCATCATCATCATCATATTTCGGACGAGCACAATTATCCTCCTGCCGACTACTGTTCACTTCCTCCGTTTTCCGCCTATCATCATCATCATGATGTTCAACTAGCGCAAACATCCTCCTGTTGCACTGTTCATCGGGCGCCAAGCTCCATTGGCATCATCATGATATGCAACACCCCCTTCGTCTGCAGGATATCCAATATCCTGTTGCTCCAAAGATCCTGATGATGATCACCTTCAGCACCTTCCCTTCGATACCCCGATAACCGACGACACAAGCAACAACATCATGATATGACTTATCCAGTTCTCTCGAAACCTCCTGATGATGTTTCACAACTTTCTGCCTACGCCGATACCTAACCACTTAGCGACAACAGGATCAACATGCATAGGGGGATATCTCAATATCCTGATGACGATGACGTCATATGCGGATGACGATGACGTCACACAATATCCTGATGACCTCTTCAACACTTAGCCAAAAAAAAACCAAACTTTCACTCCTGCATCTGTTAGTGATATGCGGATGATGGGCACTCACAGAAGATGATCCTGACGACGATATATACACTGAGTATATATCTGACTTACAACATCTTGATGTACTTGCAACCTGTAAACTTCAACAGTTTCATAACCCGATCTTCACCTTATGCCGATGTACTCTTCTTCGGCAACTCCTGACGATGATCACCCCGATGCACATTCACTTCATGCACTCAACTGCATCATGTTCATCTTTACTTATCCGGATGACGACGTCCAAAGTGACTGCAGGATATAAACCGAAATATCCTGATGAAGCCATTTTGACGAACTCCCAACCTTAGCGAAATCTCACTTCGCCGATCCTCCAGGGATGACCCGATCCACTCTCAGGGTGATCTTCCAACTCAAACTTATCAACTTGACCTAGCACATACCCATGCTAGGGTCTTCAACATATGTCGACCGCGATCCTGCACACCTGCATGCAAACAGAAAACAAACTACCTCCTAATCTACTGTACACAACCATTCCACCGATTCGACGAATCAACCGGTGGAATGGATCAGCGAATCCATATAACCACCAAAACAGCAAATCGATCAAGCAATGGAATTCAACAGAGGATGAACACAAATAGGAACACTTTATTTGATTTCAAAAGATGTAAATACAATGATCAGTTTCTCTCGCTGTCTCACTCACTACAACCTAGCTCGATCGATTCATCATCTACAGTCAACCGATCCTCATGCTTAAATAGATTTGCTTGCGAGTACTACTGACCCGACTCCAAGCGGCTGGGAACTCTCTAGGCAGCTGGGAGATCCAACCGAACATACATCATGACAGCTGTTCTAACAAACTGGCTAAAAATAGCAAAGCGTGGTCAGCATGATCTTATCATGATCAGCATGACCTTATTACATGCATTGGTCTTAACAGACCTTCTTGGAAACATAAACAAGACCTAAAACAACTAACTGCCTTATCAAGACCAGTTGTCAGGTAGGTGCTCCTGCACCATTAGCAATCTCACTTTGAAATCAATAACTTGAGAGAAAGACTTAAACAAGCTAATGATTTCATAAATGAGCTAAAAGGAAAATTGTGTATCTCTGTGAAAAAGAGAAAGGAACTACTTCAAAAATTAGCAAGTCAAAGTGAAGCTAATGATACTAATGAAGATTTGAATGAGAAAAACAAGCTATGTGAGAAGCTATCAAAAGAGGTCATTATGGTAAGGCATGAAATGGAATCAGGGGTTATGAGATTCACCCAAGAAATTGAAGAGAAAAGAAAAATTGAAGATAATCTAAAACAATCTCTCAAGGAGAAGTCAGAGGACTACCACAAAATGGATAGAATAATCAGGCATCTTGAATCTGATCTTGAAGAAGCTAGAGATAATGAAGTACAACTTGAGAATCAGATAGACACTCTTAAACAAGATCTTCAAACATCAACGAATACAAAGAGAAATTCAAGATAAGCTCAGCTCAACTTGAAGTTCTTCTTGAAAGCCAAAAGAGGGTAGATGATAAGCGTGGCTTGGGATATGAGAAAGGTAAAAGATTCAGATCTAGTCAGAAGAACTCTGGATCAGGAAATCAAAGAAACATGCCTAGAAGACCTCCGGTAAGGCAACCAAATGCTCAAAGATATCCATCCTTCAATGGATACTGCTATAGTTACAACAACTTCGGTCATAAAGCAACTCAGTGTAGAAAAAGTATGAATTAGACTAATTCATCCTTCTCCGGATAGTGTTTCAACTGCAAAAGGTATGGTCACAAATCTCATGAATGTAGAAATATGAAAATAAACAATTCATTCAATGGTAGATGCTTTGCATGCAATAGAATGGGACATATGGCTAATCAATGTAGATCAAGAGGATATCAGTCAAATATGCAAAGAAATGTTGTTTGCTACAATTGCAATAGATCCGGTCATATGGCCAAATTCTGCAGAAGTAAGAATCAGGATAAAAAGGGTCTGGTGCATCATAATCAAAATCAAGATAAAGGAAAAGGCAAAATGAATGTGGATGAAGTTCAAAGGAAGATGAACAAGATTTGCGTGAAGAAGAGTACATAAAATGTTGGGGATGGATCCACACCAGAATCTGGTGCTGATATTCCTTCCAAAAACTAAACAGATGAGCTCTGGCTTAGGGGGAGTCACAAAGGAAAATAAATTCCCCCAGCCAATCAATTGGTGCTTAAATTTTGCACATGGAATGTTGCGGATTAAAGGGTTCTCAAAGAAATATCTAAATAACCCTTGGTAAAAATATGAAAGATCTGCAAGGAGGTTTGAAGAGTTTATTCAACCAAGATTGATCCGGTTTGATAGCCATCTGATAAAGAAGGATCTTCATAGACAGATCCGGTATGATTCAAAATTGAAATATCTTGATCTGCGGATTCATGGCATGATTGGAGGAAAGAAGATACATTGTCAATTTTCACTGAAAATGATTCTAAGTGCATCTCAGTGATTCGGAAAGATCTCTCTCAGAACAAGGCAACCAGATGACTTAAGTTGTGCATTTATTACAAAAGGAAATTAGGGTTTGCGCAGAGATAAAAGGGTTCTTTTACTCATAATTTGCACATTTGCATTCGAGAAGAAGAAAGGAAGAGCTCTGCATCAAGTTTTTACAACTTTCTCAAAGATCAACCGTAGAATCTGATTCAACCAACGACCTATTCTGGCTCTTATTGTGAACCCTAAAAACATAAAAAGGTATTTCCATTTCTGAATATCTCTCTCTGAATCTTTTGCAAAGATGGCTACTCTAATGGTTGTTAAGATCACTGATAGGCTATGCCCAAAGTTCAAGAAACACCCCTACAAATCCCTAGAAGTTGATCCCTTAGGCACTTTCTCTAGCATTCTGCATGGGGTTTGCACATAGAAGATGTTAGGGTGTACATCCACGCCAATATTGAGGAATTTGGAGAATCTAAGCTGATGGATATCTACCATTAACAATTAATAGATGAAGAACCTTCTACCATGGATGTTGAAGGATTAAATGCATCAAAAGAAGAATCTATTGAGAAAAATGTAGAAGGGCCTAAAGAGACAGATGAGGGGAAGTCTAAAGACTTGGATTCCTCTGTTTCAGAAGAGGAAGTTCATGAAGAAGTTAACATCTCTCCTTTGAATCCCACTGCAGACATTCCAGACTGAGGAACTAAAGGAGAAGGAAGAAAAGAAGAAAAAGTGAGTCAAGAAGAGGAGGTACCCAGATAAGAAGAACAAACAAAGAAGATCTCTAATGATAGTTCAGAGATTTCAAAAGAAAAGAAGACTCAATCTCCGGTAAGAGACACTGCTGAGGTAGTGAAGAAATTCTTGAACAAAGAGCTGATGGAAATAGATGAATCAAAACTTTTTCAAGGACCACTAAATTTTGATTCCCTCTCTCTAGTCTAGAAAATGAAGATAGCATCTTTTGCCCAAGCTAAAGCAAAAGAAAAGCTTCTGAAGTCTCACATGGAAGATTGTGAGTTGATAGAGATTGCATCTGGGATGCTGGAGAAGATCATGCCATCCTTCCAAAAGGATCCTTTAGCCTCTTCATCTGGTAATTTGAAATCTCTAGTTAACTCTGTTAGCACCCATTTTGATTCTTTAGAGAAATTGGCAGAAGAGAAAGTCTGAAAAGTGTTTTTGGGAAAGAGATTCACTGAAGTACAGGAACTTATAGATAATGATAGGAGGAACCTGGATATTGGGATAAAGAGCCTTGAAAATTCTCTTAAAGATGGTGGGGAAATGTACAAATTTTGTCTATCTTGGTCCAAAGTGACATAAGATATTAAAAAGAAGGTGGAAGAACAAGAGGGTAAACTGTCAAGTTTATCTCAGAATTTTGATCCCCTCACCACATCCATAATGAATCAAGAGTGCCAGGATATTGCCATTATAAATGAAATAAAAAGGCTTGAAAAGGAGAAGAAGAATATAATAAGTAGGATGAGTGAACTTAGAGGGATAATTATCCCTAAGTTAGAGGCAATGCATGATGCCTTCACTGATGCTCAGACCACAGTCCGGACTAGTGATCTAGTAGACTTAAGAAGGGCAACAGCTTATGCATTTTTGTTGAGTGGTCACATCTCAATTTTGGACACGATGAAGCAGAGTTGGGCAACATAATTTGTATAGTTAAAGACCACTTTTTCGGATATACTTAAGTATATGTAAGTATAACATGTATATATACTTATGCGGCTATGTGTACGTTGATTTTTGCAAATTTTGGTGTGTGGATTCCACCCTTTGCCATTTATGTCAAAGGGGGAGTGAGGAGTAGTGAAAAATGTGGAATCTAGCTAAAGGGCAGCTCCAGTAAAATAGTACATAAGACAGAGCATCAGCCAAGGGGGAGTTTGCTCTGACACTTAGTCATTTTTCACTAAGTGTTGCCATCAATGCCAAAGGAGGAGATTGTTGGCAAGAGACATTGTGTGGCTTCATGATTGTTGTCATTGATGGCAACAAAGTCTATCCCACACATCCGCAGCATATAGTATTCCTATACTAGAAGTCAGATTGAAGAGTGTTCTGGTCCAGTGAACAAGAACATAGCATGCAACAAGGTCCGATAATCAGGTCCGAATCTCTTAGATGGTGTAACTTAGTAAGTTATAGACTTGGACAAGTCAAGAGGAATATCATGACTACTATATTCCAGAGATTGAGCCTATGGTGATGAATCATGGAAAAGATATGAGCATCTGAGTGTTGGGTTCCAGACAGGCAGAGCAGACTGAGGAAGAACTGACTGGCAGAGTATTAGACTTCAATCTGGATGAGTAATTGATGTTGATCAAGCTATTTGAGGGATTATACATGGTTGGCTGACATGATTGATGACTTCTATGTCTATGTTTTTGATACGCATCACATATTAAGCATGGAATCAACCGACAGATCAGTGTTTTGTAAATATCTTGAGTATTCTGGTTGTTGACTAGAAAGATGTTGAAATCCTTGGTGTAGATATATATACCAGATGGATTTTGGTATGAAGGTGTGTGTGCAATGATATAGTGTGCAAGGAAAGGCAGAGATAAGTGTGGAAGCAGCAATACAAGTCCGGTATGTGACAGAATAGTAGTACTAGAGTAGAGGAATAATGAAGTACATTAAATCAGTATATTGAGCCTAACCGGAACTGAACCTCAGCATTAGTAGATGCATCTCATCAGTTCAAACACCTGGTTACTTTCTATAAAACTTTATAGACAGTGAGTCTCTTGTAGGCAGTGTGCCTCTTATGAGCAGTGTGCTCGGGCAGTGAGCCCTAATTAGCAAGTGCCATTTTGTACTTCTTATTCTTTTAACAGAGAATATTTTCTTGGGTTAGTCACCCCATGGTTTTTTCCTTAACAGGGTTTTCCATGTTAAAATCCTTGTGTTATGTATGTTGATTTCATTTCTGCTCTCCTGATTATATATGCTTATGTGTTTTGATGCTGCACAAATTATAAAAGGAAAAAGAAAATAAAGTTATTAGAGATAACTTATTCACCCCCCTATCAGTTATCTACCTTGTTTCCAACACATGGATAATTAAGTTCTAAGTTTGGTGGACTAAGATCGTAGTCCACATGATTGATTTGTTTACTAGGTGGTGGGGTAGTTTGGTCGAGGTATTTTAGGCCTATTGCTTGTAGTAATGCGGAGCGATGTGAAAGGGAGTTCCTGAGTAAATCAATGAACAAAATGTGCTCATACATTTTCTTTAAGTCTTTCATGAGTTTGTAGGGTCCAATGGGAGCAGGTATTGGTTCTACTATTGAGATGGTACCCTCATATGGTTCTATTTGCTCATTTTCTTCCTCATGATCTTCTTCTCATTCTTCATTATGCATAATCTCAACCAATCCCATCAACCTAGTTTCTCCTTTTTGTCCTAGTCGTGGTGGTGTTTCAGGGTTACTACTCTGAGTTGCTTTGTTTTGATTTGTCACTTCTGTATCTTGGTGCATGGGGAATGGGTCCTGATAAATTCTCATGTTTGCATTTTGTGGCGCTTTTGGAGCTTGGTTTTGCCTTGTATCTTTGTTATCTAGTGTGACCTCCTGTGGGTTTAAGAACATTTCTATGAATAGCCATTGTTGGTCTTTCATAAGTCTTTCTATGAATCTATTGTATTCCCTACAAGTTTCTGTGCTATGCCCCCTTGTTCTATGAAAGGAAGAAAATTGGTTGAATTCATATGGGGGTCTTTCGTATCTTTTGTCATTTCTGTTCCCATTTCCATTGCAGTTCCAACCTTGGTAGTTGTCTCGAAGGTAGTACCCATTATTTCTAGGTCGATCTATGGCATTTACGTTAGGAGGATAGTAATCTCTCCCATTGCAGTCATCTTTCATCTTCTTGACTGGGGTTTGATCTGTCAATTCGTCTGTGGTTGCACTCCTATTCTTTTTGAGGATTTTAATGATAGAGGCATTATTTCCTATGTCTTCCTTTGTCATCTTTCCATTTGAACCATAGATTTTTCTACCACTGTCAATGACAACTTGGTCAATTCTTAAAGCACTTTCTAATGCCTCTTCGTAGGACTTATATGGCGGTTTTTGGACATCTTCTCTCATGTCTTTGTTGAGGGCATGCAAGAAGAGGTTGCACAGTTCTTGATGATCCATGTTTAGAGCACTAGTTGAAGAATAGAGGACTTTCCTCCATCAAGTGACAAAATATGCTACAGATTTGTTTGGTTCTTGTTTCATTGTGAGGAATTCTCTAATCCCTATTTTAACGAGTTTGTTCTTGTGAAATGCCATGACAAACTCTGTAATGAGTTGTCTAAATGAATGGATTGATGCTTCTAGAGATGATAATACCAATCCAGACTAATGCCTTCAAGCATTTTTGGGAAGATCTTTGCTACAACCCCATCCCAAGGGAGGAGTTCTCTAATGGCTGTAGTGTAGGATTTAATATGTGAATTCAGATCTCCTTCTCCTTTGAACTTCAGGAGATCTGGCAGTGGTCGAGGTAATTGCACATTCCTTATGTTTTGGTCTAGAGGTTCTTTCAAATATTCAAGATACATTCCTAGAAAGGCACTTTGGAATTGCGGGGTTGTTAGTAATAACCCTGTGGGTGGGTTTTGATAACCCGTTGTCGGATTCATTGGATTGTTCTGAATAGGAGGGTTCCATTCAAACAGGTGTTATTACTAGCATGTCATAAATAATAATAGAGGTAGGGGGATTTTGAGATGCCCCCTGGTCCTATTCGTATGACTTGAGTTTTCTTCTTGGAGCAGCTTGCTTTGCCTCCAAGATTCTGATTCTTTTTACTAGAGTTGCAATTAAATCTATAGGAGTTGCAACTCTAGGGGTTTCTTCATTTCTAGGATGTTCTCTTTGAATATTTTTGTGGTGAAGGACTTCCTCACATGCAGCATTTTCTTTTTGTCCTTCTTGTAAGGCAATCCTTAATGCTTCTTGAGCATCTTTGGTTTCTTGTAGATATTTTTCCAACCTTTTAACCTCTTCATCAAGGTGGGTATTTGATGTACTTGTGGAAGGTTGTTCGGGTCGATGTATTTTTGAACTCACCCTTCTTTCTTTATGTGGTGCATTTGGTATGGTCAGATTGTTCTCCCAAGCTGGGTTGTTTAACAATAGAGAGAGCCTAGATTCCCTTTGATCTTGCTCATAGTCAAAGTCCTCATAATCATAATAGTTAGTGATTGGTGTGTCAGGATGCGGAGGCACATACCTATCAAATGAGGGAGTTTCTAGTTCTCTTGAGGGAATGTTCCCTTGATTTAAGTCAGGTTCTATCATATTCAGGGGTGCAATAGACACCAAAGAATAAATGGAATGGATGATGGCATAGGTGATAGAGGCTAAAGAAGTTATGAAAAGGAATGCAAGAATGTTTTGAAGTTTTTGTTAACTGTTTTGAGACGTTTTAAATGGGAACACAAAATTACTCATCCTAGAAGGTTTTACAATTTCACGTTAGGTTCACGAAAATATGTACGCTCAAAATCATGACTCTAGTTGCCTAGGGCTCTCAGGTTAGATTTCAACATGCACACAGACCCTTTTCATCCTTGCCAAGCGGTGATCCACCACGTCACTCTCACTCACATGGAATTAGCCAGTCAAGAGTAGGTGAGACACAGTGAGGGTCTGGCTCGTTGGAGAGCTAGACTTTGCAGGGAGGGGTAGGTAAGTACTGTGGCCTTTGTTGTTGTGTTCTTTGTTGTATGTTTCATTTGATTATTGTTGTAGTTGAGATAACCCTATGACCTGAAGCGTCACTAGTTTCTCTCCTTCTGTTTGGATTCCTTTGATCCACCTCTATGTGGGTAAGTGATTGTTCTCGTTGATGTCCTCTTGTCTTTGTAGATGATGTAAGAGTTCTTGTTGTATCTAGCATTGTCTAGTTTCTTCTAACAATAAAAGGACAAACAGGTCTCCTTGTGGTTGAATGAATGTTTCTTGTTGTGGTCTTGGATGGATCTCTTGGATCTCATCACAAATAGCCCTCACCCACTCTCCTCTCGCTCTTAAGCACATTCATGAATCATGACAGAGGAAATTGAATGATTACTAACCTCAACTAGATCTCAGGTTTGACCTAGGGTTTGACTTGTGTTTTGACTTTGTTTGTACCTTGTGTTGAAATCAAGGGTTTGTTTGGAATTGTTTGAACTATGATTACCTCGTGATGGAATCGAGGGTTTACAATTTTGTCTATTCTAGGATATCTATATGTGTGCAAGCTAAATGATATGCAAAACATTTTTTTGGTATTTTTTAGAGTATTTTGGAAATAAAAGTGCTTTTAATCTATGAAAGGGAAATATGTATGCAATTCTATATGACTTTTCCAATGCAATGTTAACCTATGTTTTTTGTGTTTTTGATTATTTTAAAGCAATCTAATCTAATGAAAAGGGAAAATGCTTTTTCAAAAATCTAGATCTAGAAATATAAAAGCAATTAATCTAACATGCAAGATCTAATTATCAAGGAAAAAGAAATGTTTTACTATTCCCAAGAGCAAATTTGATTCTCTAATTACTATTAATCAAACAAAAATAATGAAGGAACCTGAGAGAAATGAAGATTTGTTGACTCCACTACCCCTTAGTAATCTTTGTAATAGGCAACCTTGAATCCTTTTGTGGTAGCAGGTGATCCTCTTGACAACAAAATGACACGAAGACACAAAAAGAAGCTTTGATGAAGCTTGTATGAGCTCAATGAGAGCTTGGATTGAGCACAATGGCATAGAATGAAGTAGCGTGATGCTACTTGGTTGAACAAATAAAGCAAAAGACACCTTCATCTTGCAAGAGCATTTGAATGCTAAGTTGGAGAGAAAGATTGGCAAGAGCTGTGTGCACAATGGATTTGCCTCCCTTTGTGCTTGAGGGAGGGGGTATTTATAGGTTTAGAAGAAGGAATTGATTGGAGAGTTGACTCATTTGATTGATGAATTAACAAGAATAGATTGGGGAGTTAACAAGGTTGATTACCCAGTGAACTCAGCTAATTAGAGAGTGATGAAGCAATGATAGCTTATCATTGGAGAGGAAATGGAGGTGAGGGAATGCATGAGATTGATTAAAGAGTTAATTTGAGATCAAATAGAGCTAATTATGCATGTGTGGGTGCATGAAATAGTTAACTCTATATCAAGGATCAAAAACCATGCAAACAAAAAGAAAAATAGGAGAAAAAAGAGCAAAACGAGAGAGAAACTAAAGTTTTTCCATGGCTTCAAAAATGGTAGGGTTGCCTCTTTTTCTAGTAGGGTCGCCCCTAGGCAACCATGTGTCACTCGGGGGAGATCTGGGCTGGATAGGGTCAGACGTAGAAAAATAGGCTGGGAGATGGTAGAAGAGAGGAAAAGGAAAGGTTCTGCATCAAGAAATAGGTCAGTCATGTGGAAGAATCTAAATCTCCACTTGTGTTAGTAGGATCTCTTGGGGGAGATTTGGATTGGTTTGATGACACTAAAAATAGAAAGCGGAATATGGATAACGAGACCTCTAGAAGGCTTCTAGGAGGTGCACTAGATGAAAATAAATGGGAGAGGTGAAAACTCACCTACACGACACTCACAAGGCTCAGGATCAAGGTCAAAAGCTAGAAAATGCAAGTCGACAAGTGTCGAAAAGCATTGCAAATGGGGAGAGACGGAAATTGACAAGGAAGAAACAACACAAGACAAGAAAAGAGGAGTCGCCATCAAGAGGTTTGATGCTTAAAGGATATTATTTCATGCTTAGATGTACGTGACAAGGATTTGAATCATCATAAGGGTCCTCATGGAGGCAGTGCATGATTTGTGTGCTTACAGTCACTTGTAGCATGCAGAAAGGAGAATTAAAGTTTGAGATCTGAGCCTAAATTTTGTGATGTTTCTTGTGATACTAATGACTTGTGTAATGTTACAGAGGCTTCTTTAGATAGTGAGATTAAAGATGAAAGTGCGACTACACTTGCAGTTATTGGTGATGGTATTGGTTTCAAAATCATGCAGAAAATGGGATATGAAGGACAAGGATTGGGAAAGCATCAACAAGGAATTATAGAACCTATTAAACTAGTAATAAGATCAAGAAGTGAAGGCCTTGGATATGATAGAGGTAAAGATGTTACAAATTCAAGCAAATCAACTCTGGGAAGAAGAGGTATGTATTGTTCACATTGTAATAGACATGGAGATGAAAAGGAATTGTGTTGGGATCTACATCCTTGTAAGTCTTATATATTGAGGAATCATTCTAAAAAGATGTGTTGGAATAAAATGAAGAGGAGAAAGCCTAGGATAGATTGTATGCAGATGAACTATGGATGGATTGATGGAGAAAAATGGAAACATGTTACTTGTATGTTCAAAAGGTTGTATAAATGGATGTATTCATATGTTGGAGAGAAAAGAAGATATGGATCGGGATATAGAGAAAGAAGACCTTATACAGATCAAAACAAGGATAGTAATTCAAACTACAGAGGGAGAAATGATAGGAGTCACAATTCTTATCACATTGAAGGATACAAAAGAGATGAAAGAGGATTTACTAAAAGAAGAACCTGTTTTCAAGTTTGGAGGCAAAAAAAATCAAATAATGAATGTCAGCAAGAACCTAATAAGGAGAGACTAATGATGAGGAAACAATAAATGATATAGAGGTAGCTTATGAAAAGGAAGAAGAGATTATTGAATCACTAAGTTTGACAGAGGAACCAAAAGAAAATGATGCAGAGACAGTTTATGTAGAGGAGGAAGAGGAACCTATTGAATCATCAAGTTTAATAGAGAAATCAGAAGAGGGTGAAGCATTGATCTTAAGAAGAATTTTGTAGATTAATCAGCTAAGAGAATAGTGTAAGATAAAGTGTGTGTGGACAAGTGTGAAGCATAGCAGAGAAAGGAAATTCATGTTGCAGAGATAGAGGGGATGGCAAGATATTCTATTGGAGGAGAAAGTTTGTGTACTAGAGTAAAGGAAATAAAGATAAAGAAACAAAGATAAGTATAGAAGAAGTATATATAGAGTAGAAACTGGAAGAGAACCTGAGATCAGAAAAGTGTTGCAGAGAAAATTTAGAAAGTTCAAGGCTTGTAGGTAGACTACCGAACCTAGACCATGACAAGATGAAGAACTTGAGGTAGCTTGCAGAGAAGACTTTCTCAGACTGCTGATCATTGAGGCAGTGCAAGGCTTGCAAGTAGAATGTTGAACTTAGAGGAACTTGAGGTATTTTTGTAGGATGGACTTGAATAGACTGCCAACCTTGAGGCAGTTGAAAGTACCTGTAAACAGACCACCAAAACTATTCAAATAAACAACATTGATTTTGACATAATAAAGAGCAAAGTGAAGAGGTTCACTTTTCAATTAACCCTGAGAGTCTAATGCGGGAGCATTTAGAAGCATTCAAATCAATTGAGACAGTTGACAGTGAAGTTATAGAGTACTGAGAGTGAGACCTTGGAGAATACCGCATTTGCATATCAGAGGCTACGGAGCTATAACTAGCATCTAAACATAGTCATCTACAACATATCCAAAATTTAGATTATTTGGGTTCAATTCCAGAGAGATATCGCTATTAGAAGATTACTTGTTTTTACCTATTTTCATAGAGTAGAGCCGACATTGTTAAGTGAAGTCTAATTGGCTTGTGGAGCAATTCCGTTACTTGTGGAGACTAAATGAACATTATTCAACAAAGTTTAGGACCTGGCCAACCTTCATGGAGTCCACACAAAGTTTTATGTACCAGCAGAGCAATACCTTATGCTTAGGTCTGACCTATCTGTGTAAACATGTTTCATACTAGCTGTTGCAATTAGGCCGACTTGATAATGATTTGAAGGCTTACAGAGGATATAAATGAAGGATAATGATTTGTTACAAGGTAGCAGTGATGAAATGATCAAGTAGGTGAAGATATGAAGCAAGATCATAAGTGTTTTAATTTGAAGAACAAGCATAAGTGAAGCAGAGAGTAGAGCGGTGAGAAGAAGTAGTTGCAGAGCAGAGAATTGATTAGCAAAAGAAGGAAATCATGGAAGAGTATTGTTATATGGATCTTTTGTAACCCTAGGCTATGGCCTAGCATCTGTAAAAGCCCGAGTGGCATATGTAATGTGTTTTGAGATCATAATATAAGAGGAATGAGATTTGAAGGTTGGATTTTTCCCTATTAAGGTTTTCCCAGGATATATCTGGTGTCATGTTTTTATGAATGTATCTTTCTTTCTGTTATTAGCTATTTACTTCTATTGCATCTTTGATTGATTATGCTATTAGTTGTTTAAGGCTACAAGGTTGGATAGTCCCTCATCGAACCCTCCTACCTTGACTGCATCACCAAGACAGATAATTTTTTTGCCTATTTAAAAGAAGGAAAGGTGATAAGGCCTTGGGAAGAGGTCCCTCAATTATAACCTCTCTAGTTTGGGCTAGGATTAAAATTCTAGTGTCTACCATAATAAATATATATAATTGTTGGTAAACATATTTTTTTCTATGAAAATAACTCCAACAATGACTCTATTTTTCCTGAAGAGTAGTGACAAAATGGCCAACAGTTGGAGAGATAACTATGGAGTAGTTATTATCCTCTACATTTGAGAGGGACAAATCCCTCATATGATTGAATTAGGGGTTTTTGTGGTATTTTAACTAGAAATACAAAAGGTAAATAAAGAGAAAAACTGATGGAAATAAGTCACAGAAACCCTAGCTATAAACCCACAAAAACTAACTGGGGTTTCACAGATTTACTCGAAGCTATAAAGATTCATCACAACATTAGAAACTACATTTTGAGATTTATGTGATAAAAGTGAATGATAACAAATATAAAGATGAAACAACAATGGAATAGAAAGATATGCAGACCCACACACTGTGAGATATGTAATATCAATGTATCCAAACCTAGATACCAAGGTTATGACTCCATTTCTTCACATCAATTTCATAGTTGATAGATGTTCCAACATATGATAAATAATCCACACAATGAAAAAAAGATATTACCAATCTGACATAAGAATTTAATCAGTAATGATAACATAGAAACAACTAAAGCATACAAATTAAATGCTTCTTCTATTACTCTCTAGAAATTATATAACTTCAGAAATCTTTCTATACAAAGTGTAAATCAAAATATCTCTAATTTTCCTCCACTCTGCTCAATACCAGAAAAGAAATAGAAAGAATGGAACTATTAGAACATGAACCTATTTACATTAAAAAAAATGTTTATTTAGCCTCCCAAACCTTAACTAACTTGTAACTACCTCCCAACTAATTACTTTTCATATTTTACAAAATGTCTCATCAATGAGCATGTATCTTGAACTGAAGAAATGTTTTAAAAACATTAATGCAATCGAATTAATAAATAAATATTGAGTTTTCGTCAAAATTTGATAGGCATATGCCTATCAAGGCATTAAGTCAAACACTTTATATGTGATGGCTATATATAACCATTCCTGTAGCAATTTTGCTTGATCACTAGCATGTATCTTCATCATTTTATTTTTGATCCAAATAGTTGTCCTGCAGAGCTACCTATTAATGGTGGTAGAGCAGCTAGGCCATGACATTTGCTGATGTCTAGACATATTAGAGGTTTTAAGTGCTTTACAAACTTAGGCAAATCACATTTTCATAATTGAGGCTAGGGAGCTTCTCATCATTGTAGTCAACATAGATGTTGCAAATATAAATCCAGGAGGAATATCCTTCTCATTTAGGCTCAAAGAAGGTGTCCAAATATACACAAATGTGTACATGAAACCTTCAAATAATGACTGCATAGTTCCTAGAAGTGCAATCTTCTTATCTAAAGTAATGGCCATAATAGCACTCTTAAACTTTGTGTGTAAATCCTTGCTCTCTACACAATCTCCATGGTTTTCTGTCAAGGTAGAGAGGATAAATAGCTATATCAACAGCTAAGAAGCATTTTCAACTATAATATCTAACCAATACTTCCTTCCATCAATGTGATTTTTGTATCTTTATATAAACCTGCCATGTCTATGCATGCGATCTACATCCTATATAAAAAGCATGTACCATTTTATGGCCATTGACTCAATTATATTCAAGGATCTTTTTAATTCCTCTTTCTTTGATAAAACTCTGTTGTTTTAAAATTTATCCTAATTGCCCATTTCTACATAGATGTTTGATAGGAACATAAATTACAACAACTTTTAGAATCCAAATCAAAAAGCATTGTCACTATGAAAAGTCCTAAGCCTATATATGTCTGGTAGAGCATTTGTAACTGCAAAATCAAGAAAAAGTCTCCTTTCTGATGATGTTTTAATGGATGCCCACACTCCATTTTGGCATGGGTAAGGAGGATATCTGTTGGCCAAGGTTGTGGAATTTGGCTTTACACCCTCTAATTACATTTGCTTGAAAGTTTCTAAAGCCTTTCGAAAAATACATTTTGTTCATATCCTACAATTGTTGCAGTCCAGGAGAGACCACATTTTGTTGAGGCATTTTTCCAAATCAGTCTACACGCCTTAGCTGAGTTTCTACATTTTGTAGACAAGTTTTATCCAAGCATTCCCATTTGGTAATATTTGACCAAAATTCTATTTCATTTATGCCTTAATAGGCACCATACCCATTTCGTAGCTTCTATTCATACACAAGTGATTAGGGTGCTAGTTTGAGACATGAGACTTGGCCCTGCACCTACAAATTGCATCTACATGAAAGTTTATAAAGCCTTTTCAACAAACTAATTTTGTATATTTCTTGTAGCCCATGGTGATCTAATAGACCATATTTATTTAAGATATTTTATTTAAAGGTTCACATCCTTAGTCTATGCTTTTACATCTTTCATACATTTTCACCAGAGCAGCTACACGAGAAGAGTCATGCATTTTAGGGTGTTCAGGAACTATTTGGTCATAAATATGGAGTGTCAGGGATTTTGGAGGTTGTGATAACCTATAAAACCTTTGAAAAGGTTTCCACTTACCCCAAAACCTCTGAAAACATGCTTTAAAATACCATTTAGGAGGAGCATTTTAGAGTGTTAAATCTCATTATGAACTTATTCGTGAGTTTTGTTGGTTCTTGGTACCACTTTAGTTCCTAGTAGGGACACAAGTGCTAATATCACTTTATCAAACAGTTCAAGCTCTTCATCTATACCTTAGCATTTCTTGAGCATGTAAACTAGATCATTTCCAATTATAATATCTTATAAACACCTCATCTATTATGCTTTGATTGATGCTATTGTTGAACACTTAGAATACTGAGAGGGGGGGTGAATCAATATTCTCTAAAACCACTTAAGCATTTAAACATTCATTCCACATAGCATATTTAATTTGCAGTAAGAAAGGAAAACATGAAATCAACCATCAAAATACATAACACATGAACACTAGATTATTTACATGGAAAACCTAAAAAGGGAAAAGCCACGGTAAGGATTAGCTCACATATATATGAATAAAAATACCGATTATAATTAGGATCACTACCAAAAGGACTCACTATCCATAAAAGAAAATTCTCACTGCAGGTGGCTCACTGCCAAAGGACTCATTGTCTTGAATAGAAAAATATAGAAGAAGAGGTGGCTCACTACCAAATATGAACTGCTAGAAAGGCACCTGATTTATGATGAAAGTACAATTCCACTAAAGCTCATAATACTGACTTAACACACTTCATCTTCACCACAATCTTATCTTAAGCTTCTCTACATCAGATTTCACTCCCCCCTCACACACTTAGTTCATTCGCATCAACACACACACACAACCACACCTTTACACATGAAGTCAATCTTGTATATGTACTACATTCATGCAAAAAATCAAATAGGTCAACATGATGGATGTACAGTGTGACTTCATATCCTATTGACCCAAAACTCCACCCTATACACTTTGTAAAGAGAAACAAAGTGTGTAACACATTGAAATAGGTTAGCATAACCTATATTTACTCCCATGATGTTGTTCCATACTGTTTAGTATAAAAGGAGGGATGGGGTTTAATGGCTGCAAGGGTTAAATCCTCCTTTCACAACAAATATTCAAGGACATATCAACCGAGTTGAATCTCTACTAAGAGAGAACATTCACCTAACAAGTTGGGCTGTCACTTGGAATGATGTGGAAATTTAGATCTTATCAATCAATATCTCAATTTAATGCTCAAATACTCTTAAAACCCTAATTATGCAAAATAATAAGCAAATTGATGAATTATGACAAATGCTTGTAGTCCAAGATGAAGGACAGAGATTGATAACTGACCATTTTTCAAAGTTTAGAATGTGGAATAGTCAAGACAATTCCACTAATGCCCTTGTCCAAGGTACTATTTTCTCTGTGGAATCCTGATCTTCTCTCGACAATGATATTCAGGATCTAGAGAACATTGCCACTAACACCTGTGTCCAAGCAATCCTTTTCTTCAAGGATGCAGAATCTGCACACTATCTTACTATTCCCTGCAACTCCACTCCATCTAGATGTGAAACCTGTAACCTGCAATCACAAGTAGAGTGGTTGGGGGTTGTGGTGTTTAGAGGCTTGCCTTGGTCAAGCCATGGAGAGACATTCAAGTCTTTCAAAAATTGTTGTCAGATAAAGAGTGCGTATCCCTGTGGGATAGAATCAAAATTTAAATGATAAATGATTCAAACATAAATAGATATCACCTTAGAAGTGTAGATCTCACATAAATGAAGGCTCTTCAATCACATGAGAAGATGAAGCTAAATCTGTACTAAACAAACACAATAACAATTCTCTGCTCTGCAGTAATGAATATCATGGATGCTCTAAATTCATAAGTATGGATAAAGTTCACAATCATCTTCTAGTTTGCAAATGAAAACCTAAGCATTCTTATATATGTAACTACAAACATTCCCGCTAAGAATTTCACAATTCAAACCTGAGATGTCAACATAGGACCTAAGTAACAATCATAAAATCGACATTTAAATTTATGACTGACCCAAAATAGGGCAAGACTAGGGTGCTAGCACCCAAGTCCACCCTCCAAATTTTGGTCAGGATCTGTTTAAATGACATCCCGTAGGTCCTATTTGCCATAAGACTTCAGGGTTTTATCATTAGGATTCACAATTAACATGCAAGATGCTCTAAATGCATTCTAAGGACCCAGGAGCTAAACCTTAAGAGGGAAAAGCCCCCAAGGGGACATTTTCTAACATAAAATTTAGCCCCCACTTTAATGTATGTATAAACACAAGGCCAATACATGAATTAAAGTACAATCAACAAACAAAGCAAACACACTAAGCACTGTGAAGACACGCCAAACATACTGAAGATAGTAACATGCATGCAAAACACGGAGAAGACAATTATAGTCACACAAAACACAAAGAAGACAACATTGAAGACATGCAAAACATAATGAATATAGTGAATGCAATTATTATTTATTTTTTATTTTCTCATAGATGAATGTAAATACAAATACAAGGAAAGTAAACACACAACCCAAAATGTAGGAGGAGCTCATCTCCACTTTGAAACTACATATGGGGCAACAAAAACACAATACAAATCTTAGAGTGTAGGAGGAGCTCATTACCACCAGTCTTGAAACTACACTTGAGAAAAAACATGCCATACAAATCCCAAAGAATAGGAGGAGCTCATCGCCACCAATCTTGAAACTATGCTTGGGAACAAACACGCTATACACACACATGGAAGACACAGAGAAAAAATGGAAAACAAACAATGGAAGGAGCCTATTTCTAGGTTCACCACCACCTCAGGCACATTATAGGCACACACTAATGATTGGGCTTCGTCACAACAATCACCGAAGACCCACTTAAGGGAGGATACACCAACCCCACCTGCTCGGAGGACTTTTAGAAAATGACAGGATGTGTAATCTCCTCAAGAAATAGACCATCCCTACCTCCACAAAGAGCTTAAAATGAAAAGGATATGCACGATATCCCACCTCCCTAGAGGGCTTAATGATTGAAATATAAAAATAAAGATGTGTACTCACTTGGAGATACAACATCTCGCCTCTACAGAGGGCTTACAAACATGCTTCATTAGTACCAAAATCATCACACAACTTACCTTATATATGCCCCCACCTTAAGTTGGTTGATATTGTGTACTGATATCAAGTATGTTAAGGTAGGAAGAAAACACACAAGGGAACAAGAGCTTTTGCAAAGCCCATGCCCCCAGAGGTGACATGCACTTTACAATCACCGAATGTTCCCACAAACACACAATTTCCTACAAAAAAGGTGTTAGAAACCATATAATCATGATAAACAAAAATACATGTAATCATTCGCATAAAGAGCCAAGCAAGGCAAGATCCAAGATAAACAAAGTGCACAGAGCAACAATATTGTTATGTTTTGTTATTGCGATAAGACATCATCAAAATATCACACGGAATGATTCTACTAGCCAAGCATCAGATAATATATATCAACCCCATCATCATGTATGGACTAGGTCCATTTTTTGATTTCTCACTGAAGGGACACTAGGTCCATATCAGTATTATATGTTTTTCGTCATCCGGTAGCTAGATAGAATCACTAGAAGAAGGTAAATAATAAATCCAGAGAGGAGAAACATGTGCCTTAGGGACAATCGCGTAGGAGGGTGCCCTAGGTCACCAACCATAATGCTATGCCCTAGGACACAACACACAACAATGAAAATAGAGGAGAGGCAATATAGAGGAATGATGATACAGACAGAAGAAGGGTCACAACAGAGGTGGTCTCCCGGTATCCTTGAACTTACAAGAGAATCAAGGGTCATCCTAGGAGGCCTAAACAACACATAACACATCACAGGGGAAACACAACATGGAGGTAAAGGTTTAGAAATAATTACCTATAGGGACAACCAAACTATCAGTTATCATGGATCTTGATCTTTACTTTAATGGTTAAAGCTTTATCTCTTCTTCTCTCTTTCACATTTTCATGAGCCTGTGGGGTTATCCTTGTAGGAAAGGTGTCTATTAATGATGGTAGAGAGGGAATTTCATGGTTTTATATGTTGGTTAAATGGGGTGATGTAGGAGCTTTAATAATACCCATTCCCATTGAGTGAGGTTGTGGAGGAACCTGAAAAGTGCCCATTTCAGTCTGTATATGGGGTGTTGGAATACCTTGGTTGTGAGGGATAGTTTGTTCTTCAATGTTTTGTGAGTTTTTGTTATTTTCCAAAGTATGTGAGGATTCAGGTAAAGGTGCATGATCTTTTTCTTTGTTTAAAATGTAGTTGAGAAGTGCTTGAACATTAGTTGGTAAAGTTTCAGTTTCAACAGGTTGAAGCAAATGTTCACAAAGGAAATTTGCATCATCCAATGCTTCATCCTAGCCAAGGAGAGTAGGAAGAGATGGCAAAGTAGTGTTAAGGAATGTGTCAAAAATATCTTCTTCTTGTGCCAAAATATCCTCACCAAATGGGGTTGTGTTGGTACAAGTGTTTTTTATTAGATGAATCATCCAGGGCTATATCAGTCTCATAGGTCTTAGAAAGAATGTTCATTATGTCCTTATGAAATGAAGGGATAGAGGGAATGATGTTTTCACCACTACTTTCCCCATTGTTATTTTTAGAAATGAAATTAGTGAGGCTTTCCAAGATTGAAGGGGAAACACCCATGATAGTGAGAAAGCTTTCAAAATAGGCTATTGTTCGAAGATCACATGTCCGTAATGTAGTACTTACGGACATGTCAATACCATAGATGTATGCTATTTGGTGCAAGACTTGAGGATATTTATTAGTGAATTTACAAAAAATTATCAAAATTCATAATGTACTCAAATAAATCTTCCAAATATGAATGACAAGGGGAATCCATGGTATATGAATACAAAACTATGTATGAATATGACCTAAAAATGCTTGATTTTTCAACTTTTTTCAATGCAAATGAGTGAAACAAGAGGTTTTGTGAAGAATTTCAAGAGGGTAAGTGATTAATATGCCTAATAGCAACCCAATTATGCAACAATATCCTTCACAACACACCTATGATGCAATCCTATATGCAAAATAAGCTAAAATCTAGTGAAAATGCAAGGTTTTCAAACCCTAGACATGAATTTTGCAAAGAGGGTACTATGATGCAATACTACAAGTAGAAATAAGTCCTAAATGAGTGTTTTAAAAGGGTAGTAAAATCTGAAACAAGATTTTAACTACAAACCCTAGCTAATGCAAAACTAGGTTTTTATGACAAATGCACAATTTCAGGCAATTTTTATCAAATTAAGCATAGCAATGCAAGTGAATACTAAATGATGAATTTATGTAATTTAAATCAGATATAATGAAAATAACTGAAATTAAATGCCAATTAATTCAAATTATGCTAAAATGCAAGCCTAAGATGCTAATTTTTTTCAAATTCTTCAAATTATTCAAAATTTTTGTAATTTTTTCAAATGAAATAAGATGAATGAATGCAAATCTATCATAAAACACTTAGCAAGGTGCAAAAATTCAAAAACACAGGTTCACCAAAATGCTAGTATGAAAAAGGAAGGATGGGGTTTAATGGCCACAAGGGTTAAATCCTCCTTTCACAACAAACATTCAAGGACATATCAACCAAGTTGAATCTCTACTAAGTGAGAGCATTCACCTAACATGTTGGGATGTCACTTGAAATGATATGGAAACTTAGATTTTATCTATCAATATCTCAATTTAATGCTCAAATACTCTTAAAACCCTAATTATGCAAAACAGTAAGCAAATTGATGAATTACGACAAATGCTTGCAAACCAAGATGAAGGACAAAGATTGATAACTGACCATTTTTTGAAGTTTGGAATGCAAAATAGTCAAGGACACCTCCACTAATGCCCTTGTCCAAGGTACTGTTTTCTCTATGGAATCCTGATCTTCTCCTGATATTGATATTCACTATATTTTTTGTTTCTGCCCCAAAAGATGCAGGGGACACCTCCACTAGCACCCTAGTCTAATGCCAGATGTTTTTTAGGATGTTAGAAGCTCTTTGGATGTTGATTATCAATGTCTAGATTATTTATGTCTTTCAAGATCTAGAGGACACTGCCACTAATGCCTATGTCCAAGCAGTCCTTTTCTTTAGGGATGCAGAATCTACACACTGTCTTACTGTTCCTTGCAACTCCACTCCATCAAGATGCGAAACCTGTAACTTGCAATCACAAGGAGAGTGGTTGGGGGTTGTGGTTTTAGACACTTACCTTGATCAAGCCCTGGAGAGACATTCAAGTCTTCTGAACACTGTTGTTAGATAAAGAGTGTGTATCCCTGCGAGATAGAGGCATAATCCAAATGATAAATGATTCAAACATAAATAGATATTACCTTAGAAGTGTAGATATCACATAAATGAAGGCTCTTTAACAACATGAGAAGATAAAGCTAAATCTACAATCACAAACACAATAACAATGCTTTGCTCTACAATAATGAATATCATGGATGCTCTAAAATCAGAAGTATGCATAAAGTTCACAATCATCTTTTAGTAAATGCAAATGAAAACCTAAACATGCTTATATATGCAACTACAAACATTCTCGCTAAGAATTTCACAATTCAAACTTGAGATATCGGCATAGGACCTAAGTAACGTCATAAAATTGACATTTAAATTTAGGGCTAACCTAAAATAGGGTAAGAGTAGGGCGCTAGCGCTCAAGTCCACCCTCCAAATTTTGGTTAGGATCTGTTTAAATGACATTCCGTAGGTCCTATTTTCTATAAGACTTCAGGGTTTTCTCATCGGGATTCACAATTAACATGCAAGATGCTCTAAATGCATTCTAAAGACCCAGGTGCTAAACTTTAAGAGGGAAAAGCCCCCAAGGGGACATTTTCTGACATAAAACATACATGACTTGACTCTGCACAATCTCAACACCATTATGTCAGCTCAACTGGTGAAGTAATAATAGCATGAACTAACTATTAGTTCACAATTCAACATGCAGACCACCAAAATGCTTACCACTTGAATACTACACACTTCTGACATCCATAAAATTATTCTCAAATCCACATAGTAGGATATTCATTTGTGGTAGAATGTGGAGTATTCCAATATACCACTGGTACTATCATTACAGAGTATGATACTCTGTCAATTCTATCTTCCACTCCAGAGGGTTTCAAGACCTGAATCTTTGGATTTAGACTCCTTTAGTATGCACGAACACTGCCTTACAACCACATAGAAAATTCTTCATAGTGAAGAAATGTAGACTGAAGTACTATGACCCTATCATAGGTTTTGTACTACAAATGCCTTAGGAAAATCTTAGCAAATTTTGCCTGACTGTGGAACACCAAAATAGAAGGATATCATGCTTAGGTGTATTCTCCTTCACATTGCACTTAATAACTTCTCTGGACCAACACAACTATATCTATATACCTTGTTGAACCTCTCCAAACCAAAACAATTGTATCCTTACACTTTGTTGCCTCTCTTTGGACCAACACAACTATGTCTTTACAATTTGTTGCCATCAGTGACAACACTACTCACTACCATGCTCATTAGTCTCTTCATCATCAAGCTTATGTTGCCAACAATCTCCCCCTTTGTCATTGATGGCAACATACACCAAAACTTCTCCCCCTTTGCCATCAATGGCAAAGGAACTACTTGTACATCTACAAATCAAAAACTCTCCCCTATCTCAAAATTAATCTTTATTTTCTATGTACAGACTCCCCCTTACCATTTTACTCCTATACTTTAATATGTAAATCAAAGTATCAAAATTGTTTTATCTACATATATACATGAAATCAAAGTATGAACCTTATTATTTGGTTGAAAGAATATCCTTGTATATATTCTTTAGCTGAAGTACTACAGAGTCCCAATGTGTCTTGGCAGAACTAAGAATTTGTATATGCCCATTGATCTGTAAGAGCAAGTCTTCTGCTTCTTCAACTAATACAGGTACAACTGTCATCTATCCAACCTTATCAACCTCCTTCAACAACCTTGTCAACACAACCATCTTGAAACTAACAATCTCTCTCAAATGACTCATCTTATCCTTGATTAGTTCTTTCTGATTCTATAATTTCTTGATTATAGCATGAGTCTTTTCAATTTCAACTATCATATTTCTATTATTATCCTTTAAGGGGTCATAAGTGTTGGCAAGAGACACTGCTTTGATGAATGATTGAATGTTGTCATTGATGGCAAAAAAGAAAGGAGATTCCACCGGCATGGCAAATAGACTTTACTCTGGAAGGATAAATGGCTAAGTATGAGTAGTATACATTACATAGTGTAAATGACAGTATTTGTGTCAGTAAGCCTCTACAGTTGACTATAATTATATGCAATTCATGTATGTTATTCATAGATACTTAGTGATCATTTGCTCTAGTATTCAAGTCTTGACTTCCTCTGGAAGTCATATTGCAAAATATCTAAGTCTAGGTGAATAGGGTTAAGTCAAGAACAATGTATAGTACTAGAGTAAAAGGGTTTGCATTCCTCCGTTGTTGCACATTTTGTCTTGTGGTTCTGAAGGCATAATAAGAAGTCCAAAATAAATGTTGGTTATGAATCTTTGAGTCTCATATGGTCTGTAGTGAGAGTTATGATGTGATAGATGAATGCGTAAGTGTGTTCTTAAGAGACAAGCCAACAGACATGTTAGATCTTTATGTGGAGAAGATATATTGTTTGAACAATCAATCTAAGTGGTTGAATGATTGGTGCTAACCTACATGAAGACTATTAAATGATTATTTGGGTCCACATTGCAGATTGTGCACAAGGTCAAGCTGAAAAGATATAACATTTGTATACATGGTTCATGTTTGGCTTGCCGACCTAATTATGAGATAAATCTTGTAGCGGATATATATACTCGATGGATTTCAGTGTTGAAGGGGTGGTAGAAGATGCAATGTGTATGAACTAAATGTGTATGTGACCCAAAGCAGAGTTGTGACTAGAAAAAGACAGTAAGGGCAAAAGAGTAGAGTTTATGTAAAGCAGAGTAGAAAAAGTAGAGTAGACATTATGAAGACATTTGAGTCTATATACTGAGATGGTAACGGAATTGCACCTCAGCATTCTATAGATGCATTTGTGGCAGTCATCCCTAGCAGTGAGCTAATCCTTCTTCTATCTTCTTTTCTATTTTTAGCAGTGAGCACTTCTTGGACAGTGAGTCCTAGGGTAGTGAGCCCTAAGGCAATGAGCCTTCCTGTAATTCGGTATTGTTATCATAATATATTGTGAGCTAACACTCACCGTGGTTTTTCCCTTTTTGGGTTTTCCACTTAAAATCCTGGTGTCTATGTGTTATGAATTTGTGGCTGCTCTTCTCATTTTTACTTTACTTTCATGTCATTGAATTTGGTAATTGGATAAGTAAATGTGTAAATGAAAAGGTTTTGAGAATAATGATTCACCCCCTCCCTCTCAGTATTCTCTGCACTCAACAATTGGTATCAGAGCAAGGTTCCTTGGAAGAAGCCTAACAGCTTGAGGAAGATCTAGGAAAGTTTACTCATGGAAGCCAGAAGATTTAGAAATTTCTCATATGAGAACAATGTTGAACTGGAATTAGCTCTTATTGATCTTGAAAAATCTAAAGCAGAAATTAGGGATCTGAAGGATAATATTCAAGAAGCTGATGAATGCATTTTAAAGCTAAAAGAACAAGTCAAGAAGTTCAAAGAAAAATACAAAAAGGTTAGTGAGCAATTGATATGAGTAAATGAAACCCTGGATGATTTGAAAGCAGAAGTTGTAGAAAGAGCTAAAGAAGAAGATCTTAAAATGCTAGTAAAAAGAAAATTAGAAGAATGTGATAAACTTGAAAAAGAAGTTGTAAGCCTAAAATTAGATTTGGAGAAAGCTAAGAGCTATGAAGAAAAGTTTAAGATAATCTCTGTAAATCTTGAGGAGTTGATTGCAAGTGAGAAGAGTACAGATGACAAGCAAGGCTTGGGATTTGAGAAAGGAGAAAGTTCAAAATTAGGTCAAGCAAATACTATGTTGAAGAAAAACAAAGGCAACCAGCTCAGGAACCAAAGAAGAAGACCTAGAAGACCTCCAGTCAGATAGCCAAATGCTCAAAGGTACCCATCTTTCAATGGTCATTGTTTTAATTGCAATAAGTTTGGTCATAAGGCTACTCAGTTTAGGAGTAGAATGAATCAGAATGTTCTGTCATTCTCTGGTCAATGTTTCAATTTTAAGAAAATTGGTCATAGATCAAATGAATGTAGAAGTCTGGTAAGGAATAGTTTTTACAATGCAAGGAATACTCAATCATTCAATGAAAAGTGTTTTGCATGCAATAGATTTGGGCATATGACAAATCAATGTAGAACAAGAATGAATCCAGTCAATAGAAGAAATCAAGGACAAAGGAATGTAATATGCTACAATTGTAATAAGTTTGGACATGTTGCAAGATTATACAAAAAGAAGAATGAGAAGAGAGACAATCCTACAGAGGAGAGGAAAACAGAACAGAGAGAAGATAAAGGCAAGAACAAGATTGATCTAGTGGAAATCAAGAAGGAAATGAGAAAGGTCTAGATTTTAAGAAGGACATAAGAGAGGTCAGAAATGAATCCACACTAGTTTCTGGTATAGATGCTTCCTCTGGGAAGTAGATGGTGAGCTCTGGATCAGGGGGAGCTATAATGAAAATCTTAATCCCCTAGCCAGATTATTAGTGTTGGGATTCGGAACGAAGATATGTTGAAAAGATGCATATGACAGATCCTTTGAAAGAAATTCTAGTGAAAAAGGTTCAAGTGTGGAGCATTGCAGAGCAATCCTAATAGACTGTATTCTACAAAAATGTGTTTAAATTTTTTTTTCAATAGGGGCATTTATGGCAATTAGGTCAAGATAGATAAAGAATTTAAAAGAGGCTCATTCAATGGAAAATTCATTTTACATTCAAACTTTTGAGTGTCTAAGGTGATCTGAAGCTAAATTCCAAGCAAATCAAGATAAGATCAGGGAAAACCCTAATTCGGTGAAAAGAGGTATTCATTAGATTTGAAACCCTATTGTGAATTTATTTGAATCTTTACAAAACATGGCAACTCCACATGTGATTGATATAACCGAAAGAACACAACCAGAATTCAAGAAGCATCCATTCAAATCAACAGAGGTTGATCCAATTGGTGCATTTTCAGAGATTCCATTTGGTGTGATGCATGCGGAAGATGTTAGGGCTTATATTCATGTTGCCCTAGAGGAACATGAAGGTACTCAACTCATAGACCTATATCTAAAACATCTAAGTGGTGATACATTTGACCTAAAAGAAGAATACAAGGCTTTGGAGGAGAAGAAACTCATTCAATATATAGATTTTCTAGTTTTTGTGGAAGATGAATGGGTTTGGTACATCTTAAGCCGAATTCATGATTAGTTTATGTTGCTCAACTCTACATTCAAGATCACCAAAGATGCCATAAGGGTCATCATAGGACTAGACTCTACTGGTACAGTGCATGTATTGAAGGCTATGAAAAATGATACAGTGATGAAAGCCACTGGAGCCAAGTTTGATAAAAGGGCATTGACAATTAGCGATATTGAAGATCATGCAATTAGATTTGCATCCATGGTAACCGGCTATAAGGTCTACTTCACAAACTGGGAGAATTCTATCTTAGGTACTGTCATATATACTACCTATCAAATGGTTAAGGAAAATGTAGAGTATGACCTATGTGAACTGCTCTGACAACAGTTAATGGAGAATATAAAGTTTAGACAAAAGAAACCAAATATCCCTTCAAGTTTGGTACATTGATTTTGTGCTTATTTTTCTACTTTATGCAAGAGTTACCTAGCATGAAAAATCTACTTTGGACTAGAGACAAACCTATTGCAGTATAGATTAGAAACCATTTGAGCAACATAGGAAATATTGAGGCACAAAACTTAGCCCTATGGGGTTATTTCAAAAATTTCCAAAGGTTAATGCAATCTTGGGAAAGGATCCCCAAATCAATTGTTGATAAATACAACGACACCATATGCTTCATTGTGACAAAAGACCAATGCTTGATGGAGGCCGTTGAGCCCAAAACAGTCTGGGTTATGCCAATGAGATATGAAGTTGATGGAAGAGTACTAGACAACTATGCCCAACATATGCTAAGCAAACCAAGGGATCCCAAAGAAGAAAGATTTGGGACATATGAGGAACTATCTCCAAAAATACATATTGAGGTGAGAAAACCTAGAATTTCAAAGAAGGTCCAGAAGATAGCCAAAAATTATGCCCTAAAAAGGGGTTTCACCAAAGCACAAATCAAAGAGACAAGAGAAAAGGCACAAGTAGAGAGAGAAGCAAAAGAGAGGAAGGAAAGTGAACTGGTTAAGGCTCCAGAAGAGCCTAAGAGACAACTAGAGAACCTAATAGTAATAAAAAGAAGAATTAGAGGTTCTACCTCCATAGAAACTCCTTCTATGTCCTCTGGTCCCACAACCTCTACAAGTGTGGAAGCCCATGCAACAAGCCACAAGAGACAGAAAACCAAAGGTTGTAGAATGTATGTTAGTATAGGAGTAGATGAGGAAGAGACAGAGTTAGATGAAGAAGTGAAGAAAATGAAAATTGAGGCCACCAAAGACTCCAAGAGCAACAAGAAGAAACCTTCTGGTAAGGGAAAAGTTGAGAAAAGGCAAAGGCAAGATAACTCTCAGATAGGAGAAGCCAACATAAGTCTTGAAGACGTCTTGAAAGCCATAACAGTTGATGGAAACTTGAAACACATAGCTCAACTGTATGATGAGTATGATGATCTAGACAAAAGAATTATTGAGACTGTTGTTGTTAGATATTTAGACATCTACAACAAAGCCCTTATTGAGATTATTACTGATCTCCCAAACAGCTTGGGCAGTATAATGACTGCAAGAAAGGAAGCTACTACGACTAAGGATGTTGAGCTCAGAGAGTATACACTGATAAAGTTATGTTCAGAGATCACACCAGAAGATAGAGAAAAAGTCTCCAAAGTGCTGCAAAAGGAATTCAGAACAAAGAAAAGGATGAACACTCTCATGACATATGACAATGAGAAAGTAGTAAAGGATACAGATGAAATCACCTTGAGAGTGTTAAGGGATCATCATCTCCCAACTATATATGATAAAGTAGAAACAAATGTTGGGGTTGGTACATCTATTCCTGAGGAGAATGTGGATCAAGGATTGGATAGAAGTGATGAAGAGCTGAAAGAGAAAGATGATCTAGTCCTTGCTACTGATACTGCAGCTAAGGATCAATCCAAAACAACAGACTGATGATCAAATAGACAAAGAAAAGTGTGAGGAACAAAAAGAAGAACAAGTTGAAGAAAAGTCTTCTCCAGAATAGAAGAATGATGCTAATGAAGTCATGGATTTAGATCCTCTGGAACTAAACCAAGAAGAAGTCTCTGATATAGCAAGAGACACTGCAGAGTCTATCAAGAAATTCTTGGAGAGAGAAAAACAAGTCTTGGATGAGCCTGAGTTTTTGTAGGGACCAATAAACCTGGACTCAATGTCTCCAGTATAGAAATTTAAATTGGTATCAGTTGTGTAAGAAAAGGCACAAGAAGAATTTTTGAAGTCACACATATAGGATAGTGAACTGATTGGTGAGGCATCCAACATTTTGGAGAAGTTGATGCCATCATATCAAAAGGACACTTCAATGTCTTCAATAAATCAACTCAAGGGACTTATAAACTTTGTAAGTATGCATTTTGAATGTTTTAAAAAGTCTGCTGAAACAAAACTGAAGAAAGAGTTTGATGAGAAAAGATTAGTTGAGTTGAAGTCCATGTTAGAAAATGATAAAACTTTGTTGGAGATTGGAATAAAAAATATATAGAGTGCCATCAAAGAAGCTTGTGACTTATATAAATTTTGTGTATCATGGCTGGAAGTCACAGAGAAGTTAGGAGAAAAGATCAAAGATCTGGAACTACAATTGACAAATATCTCTAAGTCATTTGACCGAGCAGTTGAGTCAATAAGTTGCAAAGAGATGCAAGTTATCAAAATTCACAATGAGTTAAGTGATTTAATGATTAAAAGGAACCAAATGAAAAATAGAATGTGTCAATTAAGAGGATTTCTAAGTTCCCAAATAGATTCAATGAATAATCTTGCAGAAGAAGCCTTGAAAGCAAAATCATTAATTGATACACCTTCAAATGTGCAAAAAGTATAAAAATTAGTTTTTCTTGTAAATGGTCAAATTTTGGAAAGAGCTAAGAAATGATGGGATGAAGAGATTACATAATTAAAGATTGTGTACAAGGATATTCTTTCACCTACAATTAATTAAGTTGAAGATTGTATGTGTACATATGCAGTAGAGTATGATAGTTTCTACAGTTTTGACATAATTTTGACTCTTGTACATACACCTTTGCCATTGATGTCAAAGGGGGAGAAGAAGACCAGTGAAAAATGGGCAAACACCTGAGGAGGAGTTAAAGAATAGAGTGTATATAGAAAGGGGGAGTAGATATACATTTTTCACTAAGTGTTGCCATTAATGCCAAAGGGGGAGATTGTTGGTAAGAGACACTGCTCTGATGAATGATTGAATGTTGTCATTGATGGCAACAAAGAAAGGTGATTCCACCAGCATGGCAAAGAGACTTTACTCTAGAAGGATAAATGGCTAAGTATGAGCAGTATACATTACATAGTGTAAATGACAGTATTTGTGTTAGTACGCCTCCATCGTTGAAGATAATTATATGTGGTTTAGGTATGTTTTTCATAGATACTTGGTGATCATTTGCTCCAGTATTCAAGTCTTGACTTCCTTTGGAAGTCATATTGCAAAATATATAAGTTTGGGTGAGCAGGGTTAAGTCAGGAACAATGTACAGTACCAGAGTAAAAGGGTCTGCATCCCTCTATTGTTGCATATTTTGTCCCGTGGTTCTAAAGGTATAATAAGAAGTCCAAAATGAATGTTGGTTATGAATCTTTGAGTCTCATATGGTTTGCAGTGAGAGTTATAATGTGACAGATGAATTGGTCAAGCGTGTTCTTAAGAGACAAGCTGACAGGCATGTTAGATCTTTATGCGGAGAAGATATATTGTTTGAAAAATCAATCTAAGTGGTTGAATGATTGGTGCCAACCTACATTAAGACTATTAAATGATTGTTTGTGTCCGCATTGCAGATTGTGCACAAGCTCAAGCTAACAAGATATAACATTTGTATACATGGTTCATGTTTGGCTTGTTGACCTAATTATGAGATAAATCTTGTAGAGGATATATATACTCGATGGAGTTCGGTGTTGAAGGGGTGGTAGAAGATGCAATGTGTATGAACTAAATGTGTGTATGATCTAAAGTAGAGTTGTGACCAGAAAAAATATAGTAAGGGCAGAAGAGCAGAGTTTATGTAGAGCAGAGCAGACATTATGAAGACATTTGAGTCTGTATACTAAGCTAATAATGGAACTACACCTCAGCATTCTGTAGATGCATTTGTGACAGTTATCCCTAGCAGTGAGCCAATCCTTCTTCTATCTTCTTTTCTATTTTTAGTAGTGAGCCTATTGTAGTGAGCACTTCTTGGACAGTGAGTCCCAAGGTAGTGAGCCTTCATGTAATTCGGTATTGTTATCATAATATATTTTGAGCGAACACTCACCATCATTTTTCCCTTTTTTGGTTTTCCTTGTAAAATCTTGGTGTCTATGTGTTATTAATTTGTGGCTGCTCTTCTCATGTTTACTTTACTTTCATGTTATTGAATTTGGTAATTGGATAAGTAAATGTGTAAATGAAAAGGTTTTGAGAATACTGATTCACCCCACTCTTAGTATTCTCTACACTCAACAATTGGTATCAGAGCAAGGTTCCTTGGAAGAAGCCTAATAGCTTGAGGAAGATCTAGGAAAGTTCACTCATGGCAGCTAGAAGATTTGAAAATTTCTCATATGAGAACAATGTTGAACTGGAAGCAGCTCTTATTGATCTTGAAAATTTTGAAGCAGAAATTAGGGTTTTGTAATAGTCAGAGAGGCATCCCTCTTGGTTTCTGGCAGAAACTTTTCAAAAAAATTTATTGCTTCTTCTAGAAGCTCATTACCCTCTACCTGTGATTGTAGTATCTCCTCTTGGGTAGTAGCTTGAAAGATGGTGCCAAGTTGCAATTTCTTGAGAGGAGAGATATTGGACAACTTAATTTGCCCATCCATAGACTACAATTGAAATAGCTACGGTGAAGCCATAGACTAAATTTGTCTTTGTTGGATCAAGAACTCTCTGATGGAGTCTATTGGAGAGACTTTGGAACACTCATCTTCTGTATTCTTCTCCTTTTCTTCAGAGATTGAGACCATGTGTGAGCTAGGAATCTCTAGAAGACAACTTTCTTCATGTGTCTCTTCACCTTCTTTGATCTCAGCCTGATGCCTAGAGGTTTTCGGAGGAATAGAAACATTGTCCACTTGTTCATTTTCCTTCACAACCTCCTCAATCTGTTCTACATTTTCTTTATCTATCTCTTCCTCAAGATTCTCCTTCTCTTCTTCAACATTCTCTACATTCTCCAGAGGCAGATTGATAACACTCTGATCCTCTGCATCAGTGTTCACTGGAGGAGATGGCACATTCTTCTATGTCAGAAAATCTTGTTTTGTATTTGTTGACATTGTCTCTTCTTTTTCTCTGGAATGTCATCAACCTTTTCTTTCCTCAGAAGACCATTCTTCAATTGTATTAATTTTCAATTCCTTGAGGACATTTGTAGTTATCTTCAAGGTGTCCTTCTCGAACCTCTTTATTTCCTCTTTATCATTAGACATCAAGGTATTCAATCTCCTTTTTGTTCTAAATTATTTGACTAACCTCTAAATAGCCTTATTCTTTTCTCATCTCAAAATCTTTACTCATGCCTTCATCTCTTCTCTTTGTCAATACACTAGCAAGACTATCAGATAATTTATCAATAATTTCTATTAGAGCAACATTGAATGCATCCATGTACCTGATTATTGTTGTTTCAATGATTGATTGGTCATTTGAGGCTCTTTCATCATAAATCTCTGCTACTTCTTTTAGATTTTCATATTATATTATAAAATTTATAGTACCTTCAAGTTACAGAGGTGGAAGGCTTTCTTTCTCTGACTTCTTTGTCTTTTCTCTACCCTTTTCCTTTGAGACCTCTCCTTTTCTAACAGCTTCTCTTTCTCTTTTCTTCTTTCCCTTTCATTTCCCCTTAGAGGGCTGGATTTCTTCACCAGATTTCTCTTCTCTTCTTTTGAAGATGAAGCCTTCCTTTTTTTTCACTTTCTTCCTCTGTAATATCAATTTTTTCTCTTTTGTCACTTATCTCTTCCTTGGAGACTTGAGGCTCTCTTTTGTTTTTCTGGACCAACTTAGGTCCTTCTTCTTCTTCCTCTTTTTATTCATCATCATTGTGACTGATGTATTTCTCTCTTGTATCTTTTCTTTTCACCCTTCTCTTCTTGGAAGGCTGCTATTGCATAGAAGCACTGGATGCTTTGTTCTTCTCTAGACTTGCTATAGGCATGGCTCTGGAGGATTTTGGAGCAGCAACAGAGGAGGTAGAGGTCCTAGTTGACCTTCTTATGCTTGGAGATTCTTTTGGAGTAGCAGATGTGCCTTTGGATTTCTCTGCAGGGTTCTTTGGTGACATCATCTCCTCAACCTTAATCCTCATTTTCTTAACATTTTCTTTTATTTCTCTCTCCTTATGCTTCAAATGCACTTCAGTGGATTTTTCTTCATATGTTCCAAATCTTTCTATGAAGGTATCTCTTGGTTTTATCAGCATTAGGTATGCAAGACCTATAATTATATCTCCTACAACCTCATATCCCATCTCTGAAATCCAGACAGTTCTAGGTTCTAATGCTTCCATATAGCATTCATCTTTTCTTACCATGAAGATGATGTCATTCTTGTACTTCTCAACAACACCTTTTGGAATTCTTTCTCTTGCTTGCATGTTTTCTTGGAATGTCTTGAAGAAACCCCATAATGTAACTTTTTGGGTTTCTAAGTTACCTAATCTTCTTATATGATCTCTGATTTGCACTGCTACTAGAACATGTCCAAGCCATATAATGTTCTTTGTACTAGGAATTTCTTTGAGAAAGTAAAATAGTAAACAGATAATTAACGTATCAAATTTGAAGGGGGTACTTGAAGTCTTTGGTCTTTTGAAGGTTCTCCATCAATTGTTGTCTCAGAAGTTCACACAAGTCATAGACTACACTGTTCTTGACCATCTCATATGCTATGTTGATGGCAGTTGTGTTAGGGTTAGCTGACAGAAGATATTAATTAAATGCAAATAAAGATTAAATAGAGAAATGGAAATACATAGAATTAATAACAATGAGAGACAAGATTTAATGTGGTTCACCCAAACTCGGGCTACATCCACCAAACAGAGAGTCCAATATTATTATCCAGTAAATCAAACTGATTACAACTAGCAATCCTTGCAACTCAATACCATTGCAAATGCTACAATACAATGTATAAAAATCCTAACCCTTAGCCGCTTTTATCAAGCCCTTTTGTCGGTTACAAAAAATTAGGGTTTTCTTATGTCGGTCATAAAAATAGGATTTTTTATGTCGGCCCCAAAAAAAAATTTCTCGGGGGCTGCCGGCCCCGAACCCCTGCTTCTTGGGGGCTGCCATCCCCAAACCCCTGCTCAAGGCCCAGCCCGACCTCGAACCTCAGCGAGGATACATGGCTAGTGTACAGTACTTTCCTGATCAATCGCCACCTACCAACAATCTCCCACATGGAGACTGATCAGGCTCCACACCAAACAATCTCCCACTTGGAGATTGAGCCTGGACGATACCGCTGCGCATGCAGCTTCCACTGGAAATAAGCACACTGGACTCTACTATTCTATTTTATTGGTTTTAGTCTAGAAGACCAATCAAAGTTGAAGAGGAGCTCAACTTCTCCCTTGTCACTACCTTTGTAAACATATCTGTTGGATTGTCATCTGTATGTATCTTTGCTAGCCTTAACTGTCCATTATCCAACACCGACCGAATAAAGTGATACCTCAACTGTATGTGTTTGGTCTTTGAATGCAAGGCAGAATTCTTGGCAAGATGTATGGCACTCTAACTATCTATATACAAAGAACTGTTAGCCTGTTGTTTACCCAATTCTTCCATGAAAGATTACAGCCATATCATCTCCTTGCTTGCCTCTGTTGCAGCTACATATTCTGCCTCTGTGGTGGATAAAACAACCACCTTTTGCAACCTAGAAATCCAACTCACCGATGTTCCACCTATAGTAAAGACATAACCTGTAGTACTCCACCTGGTATCAATATCCCCTGCCAAATCTAAGTCTACAAAACCTGCTAAATCAGTATTAGAACCCCCAAAACATAAGTGTTTATTAGATGTACCTCTCAAATATTTGAGAATCCATTTTACCGCATCCCAATGCTCAAATCTGGGATGACTCATATACCTACTAATGACTCCAATAGCATGTGCAATATCTGGTCTCATGCATACCATGGCATACATTAAACTTCCTACAGCTGAAGCATATGGTACCTTGGACATTTTTTCTTCCTCCTCTTGTATCTTTGGACACATCTCCTTAGTCAATTTCAAATGACTAGGCAAAGGTGTGCTGACAACTTTTGCATTCTCCATATGGAATCTCTGCAACACCTTTTCAACATAAGTAGCCTGAGATAGAGTCAATTTTCTATTCTTCCTATCTCTATAAATTTTCATACCAAGGATTTATTTTGCTGCCCCCAAATCCTTCATATCAAATGACTGTGATAACTGATGTTTTAACTCTCTGATGTGATCCATGTTAGACCCAGCTACAAGCATGTCATCAACATATAAACATAAAATAATGTAGCTGTCATTATCCAACCTCTTAAAATAAACACAATGGTCAAAATTACACCTGTTGTAGCCTTGCTCAGCCATAAAACTATCAAATTTCAAATACCATTGCTGAGGTGCTTGTTTCAGGCCATACAAACTCTTCTTCAATCTGCACACTTGTGTCTCCTTACCTTTGACCTCAAATCCCTGTGGTTGTGCCATGTATATCTCCTCCTCCAAATCACCATGGAGAAAGGTAGTTTTCACATCTAGCTGTTCCAAATGCAAATCTTCAGCAGCCACAATACTTAAAATAGTACAAATAGAAATCATCTTGACAACCAGAGAAAATATCTCATCAAAATCAATGCCCTGTTTCTGTGCAAATCCTTTTACAACTAACTTGGCCTTAAATCTTTTCTTACCTCCATCTTCCTCTTTCAACCTGTAAACCCATTTGTTTGGTAAAGCCTTTTTACCTGCAGGTAACTTACATAATTCCCAAGTCTGATTTTTCAGCAAGGAGTCCATTTCTTCTTTTATGGCAAGCTCCCACTGAACCTGTGTATTCACCTGCATAGCTTCATCATACCCTTCTGGTTTACCAGCATCTGTTAACAAAATAGAATACAAAGAGGGAGAAAACCTTTCAGGAGGTCTACTTAGCCTTGTTGACTGTCTAACATTTACTGGAGTTTGTGGTATTTCTGGTTGCTGTTGCGGAGCATGAGGAACCACTGGAACATCACTATTTGGAGTATCATCCAGCACCACATAATCTTTTGCTTTCTTCTCATGCTGCTGCAACTAATCTTTGTACAACATCTTCTCATTGAATATGACATCCCTACTTCTCACAATTTTCTAATTTTCAAATCCCAAAGCTTATAACCAAATTCATCAATGTCATATCCAACAAAGGTACACTTTTTTAATTTTGCATCCAACTTGGTTCTATTTTCAGAATCTACATGTGCAAATGCTTCACATCCGAAGGTTTTGAGAAAAGAATAACTCACCTTTTTACCTGTCCATGCTTTCTCTAGAATACCACAGCACAAAGGAACTGAAGGACCTCTGTTAATTAAATATATAGTGGTGTTGACAGCCTCTGCCCACATGTTTAAAGGCAGCCCAACATGCAATCTCACGGTCCTTGCACACTCCATTATTGTCCTATTCATGCATTCAACCACTCCATTTTCCTATGGAGTCCCTGGAACCATTTTCTGCTTATGAATTCCATTAAAGGAACAATAGTCCTCAAATTCTTTGCTGCAATACTCACCACCGTTATCAGATCTGAGATATTTTAATCTTTTACCTGTCTCATTCTCAACCAAGCTTCTCCATTTCTTAAATGTTTCAAATACATCAGATTTCTGTCTAAGGAAATAAATCCAGACCTTCCTAGTTGCATCATCTATGAATGTAACATAATACCGAGAGCCACCGAGAGAAGATACCTGAGCTGGTCCCCATACATCTGTATGCACAAGCTCCAACTTTTCATTTTTCTTTTGCTTCCCATCCTTGAGAAAACTAACTTTCTTTTGTTTGCCATACACACAACTTTCACAGAAATCCATATTAATACATTTTAGACTTGGTAAAACTTTCTTAGAATGAAGTACCTTCATACCTTTTTCACTCATATGCCCAAGTCTGTTATGCCACAACGTTGTCTCAGAACCTGCAGCAACTATTTCAGTCTCTTCCTGTGAACCTGCATCAACTGTTCCTAAACCTGTTTGTTTTTCCTCTGTAACAACTAAAGTAGAAGGAATAGTATGACCTGTACAAAGATATAAGGTGCCTACTTTCACACCTTTTGCTACTACTAAGGCACCTTTTGAAACCTTCCAATTTTTATTAGTAAATGTAGCAGTGCAACCTTGTTCAGTTAGCTGCCCTGCTGAAATTAAATTCCTACTGAGCCTTGGAACATACCTTACCTCTTGTAGTAGCCAATGATTCCCATTCTGCAACTTAATCTTGATTCTTCCCTTTCCAACAATCTGACAGGGTTTGTTATCTCCCAAATAAACTAGCCCAAAATCCCCTTGGACATAATCAAGAAAATAACTTCTATGGGGCATGGCATGAAATGAGGCCCCTGAATCTAAAACCCATGAATCATCAACATTATCTAGGGAAAGAATCAAAGCATCATCTTCAGATTTATTACTTACCACATTTGCTTCCTTATTGCCTTCTTGTTTGTCTCCTTCTTTATTTTTCCAAGACCAGCAATCTTTCTTCAGATGACCTAGTTTCCCATAGTACCAGCAATCCTTCTGTCCTCTAGTTTGGGATCTTTTGTCCCTTGATTTTCTCATGACTTCCCATGACCTCTAGAACCTTTTCCTCTCTCCTTTGATCTGCCCCTACTTTCTGCATTCAAAACACTGCAATGTGGATCCACCTAAGCTTTTCTTATGAATTTCCTCACTTAGAATAACACCAATAACATCATCAAATTTTAGGGTATTTGAACCAGAAACAGAGTTACTAACCACCATTACCAAACTATCCCAGCTTTCAGGCAATGAACATAATATCAAGAGAGCTCTAACTTCTTCATCAAATTTTACATTTAAAGAAGTCAATTGACTAACAATCATATTAAATTCATTTAAATGACCTGTCACAAATCCACCTTCAACCATTTTCAAATTAAACAAACGCTTCATGAGAAATACCTTATTTGAGGCTGAGGGTTTTTCATACAATTTTGCCAAAGCTTTCATTAGACCATCTGTTGTCTTCGCTTCCATTATATTGAATGCCACCGATGGTGCCAGGCACAACCGAATGGTTCCTAGTGCCTTTCTGTCAAGAAGATTCCAATCCTCATCAGACATTGTTGCCAGTTTCTTGGCTACTCCTTCCAATGGCATCCATAAATCCTTTTGATAGAGGTAATCCTCCATCTGCATCTTCCATAACTGATAGTTCTGCCCATTGAATTTATCAACCTTCAATTTACCCTCATCTGCCATTGCTCCCACTCAACCGTGAGACCTTCCTACAGACGATAATCAAACACAACCCGCTCTGATACCACTTGTTAGGGTTAGCCGGTAGAAGATATCAATTAAATGCAAATAAAGATTAAACAGAGAAATGGAAATACACAGAATTAATAACAGTGAGAGACAAGATTTAACGTGGTTCACGCAAACTCGGGCTACATCCACCAAACAGAGAGTCCAATATTATTATCCAGTAAATCAAACCAATTACAACCAGCAATCCCTACAACTCAATACCATTGCAAATGCTACAATACAATGTATCAAAACCCTAACCCTTAGCCGCTTTTATCAAGCCCTTTTGTCAGTTACAAAAATTAGGGTTTTCTTATGTCAGTCATAAAAATAGGATTTTTTATGTCAGCCCCAAAAAAAAATTTCTTGGGGGCTACCGGCCCAGCCCCGAACCCCAACGAGGATACATGGCTAGTGTACAGTACTTTCCCGATCAGTCGCCACCTACCAACAAGTTGTAGAGGCTGAATTTTCTCTGTTGGTGAAGTAGATTTTGTATCCAATCATCATGGATGCATACTTCACAGCAGGGTCTTCAATCTCGTTCATAGTTAGGGCTCTCTTATCAAACTTTTCTCTGGTGAGCTTCATTATCACATCATTTTTAACTAATTTTAGTGTCAAAACTGGTCTAGTGGAGCATAACCCTATCACAACCCTAATGGCTTCCTTGCTTATCATATGCGATTGATCTAGCCACGTGAATTTGTTGTGAATGCAGCTTAAAACATACTTAACCCATGCATCTTCATAATAGAAGATAGGAAAGTCCTTCCATACATCCAATTTCTTCTCATTCAAACCCTTAAACTCAGTCTTTGACTCAAATTCATCATCGGTTAACTCATTTACCCATACTTCTCCCATTTTTTCATGATTGTATTCTTCCATCTTTGTATGGCTATACATCCTCACATCCTCAATATGTAAAACACCATATGGAATATCTAAAAAGGCACCATCTGGATCCATTTCCATGGATTTAAATGGATGTCATTTGAACTTAGGGTAGGGCCGGTCTACTACTTCTACAACTTGTGGAGTAAACATCTTCAAAGTGTTATTGAAAGACTTAGGGAAAGAAGTTTGTAAATACCTTTTGTTTCCTTCTAGTTAGGGAAAGAAGTTTGTAAATACACATCTTAGCTTGGACCTAAAATCATCCAAGCATGCTAGTCCACACTTTCACAATCACCAAAGCAACTCTGCAATTAGTGTAAACACCCAAGGTCGGCCAAACCTATGTTAACACAATGAACTTTAAAGTACACGCTTCCTCAAACCCAAAAATGACTTGTGGACCACATTGAAGGATTCAACACAATCTAGAGTATTCCACAAACATCCTAAAGCATCTTGATAACCAACAAATTCCTCTGCAAGAACTTTCACTTACTGCACACCTTTATCATATTTATCAAGCATGCTTAACTGTCTCTGTCATACATTGTATCTCTAGAAATTGACTTCTGGAGCACCAAACCACAAACAACTTCAATAGAAGAAAGATAAACCTTATAAGCACAATTCTAGAACCACAAGATCTAAAACTTCTTTGCATAGAAGTGCGAAGTAAATACATTTCTCCCAGAGACCTCTGCACAACTTAGAAACATAGTCCACACATTGGTGAACATAATTTTCTCTACACGGCAAACTAGAGCACCAAATTTGGAATATAACAACTCTTAACACCTCTGAACAACATATCCAAACCACAAAGATAGATCTTCAACATAGAAGAAATGTGGAACAAAAGAATAAAACCACTCTATAAGCCAAAATGCTACTTCACCACACTATTTCTTTTATTAATCAAATTTTCTCAAAAGCACTTGGAAATCAACTAGCATAAACATATTCTCAACATCTTTAGCACCTCTACAAAGCAACCAAATCATCATCAGAAAAACATCTCAACCAAACAACACATACCATTGCAATAACCTCATCTCTACTCAATTAGCTAACACAGTTGACACCAATTACAACACAAGCTTGTTGACATCAATGACAACACCAATTGCACATACTTGCAACAATCTCCCCCTTTGTCATTGATGGAAACACATAATGTGAAAAACCATCAAGACACATCTCTACACCAAACTTCTTTTCTTACCTACTCTCCCCCTATCTTTCTTTCTTTTACAACTCATACTCTTTTCTCTAACCACTGACTCTTTTCTTTTTTACATTGCTATCTCTCTCCCCCTTTGACATCAATGGAAAAGGGCTACACATCTCAATTTTAATATTACTTTTAGACAACTAGTCAAACTTGTACCTGCTTGCTACTACTCTACAACATCATTTATTGCTCTACATGCCCCCCTTAGAAGCAACCAACATTAGAGCTTACTCCCCTGACTGAAACAACCATCACAACCACTACCTACTCCCCCTAAGAGGTAGCCTCCAATATCAGTCCAGAATAAGAAATGAAACTTGGACACCACTGGACTGATGCATCTAGTTCAAAGGAGGGGCAATAACCCCTAACTTCTCCCAGAGATACTCAAATGTATCCTTAGGAAGAGCCTTGGTGAATATGTCAACAACTTGATCCTTTGTAGGCACATACTCAAGCTTCACTTAATTCTCTGCAACCTTCTCTCTCAAAAAGTGATACCATATTGAGATATGTTTTGTCCTTGAGTGCATCACCAGATTCTTTGAAATGTTAATAGCACTTGTATTATCATAGAAGATAGGAATTGGTTCATCATATACAATGCTAATATCCTTCAAAGTTTGCTTCATCCACAACACTTGTTTGCAACAAGATGTTGTTGTAATGTATTTTGCCTCTATAGTAGATAAAGATACCAAATCTTGCTTCTTACTTAGCCATGACACCACTCTATCTCCAAGAGAGATAACACCATCACTTGTACTTTTCTTGTCATTAACACATCCAGCCCAATCTGCATCTATGTAAGCACTTAGAGTAATGTCATTATTCTTTGGATACCACAACCCATGATCTAGAGTGCCCTTTTAATATCTAAATATCCTCTTCACTACTACAATATGTAACTCTCTAGGATCTTCTTGAAATCTTGCCACAAGACAAACTGCATGCATAATATCTGGTCTAGTAGCAGTTAAGTATAATAATGCAAAAGCCAAAAACATCTTGATGGTCTCCATTCTTGCCACCAAAACATAAGTTTCTTCATAGTCTATTCCTTCTACTTGTGAGTAATCTTTACACACAAGCCTAGCCTTATTTCTTACCACTTCTCCATTCTCATTTAGTTTGTTCTAGAAGGCCCACTTAGTTCCAATCACATTCTCATTTATTGGTCTTAGGACAAGTTCCCAAGCCTGATTCTTTTCAATCTGCATTAGTTCTTCTTCCATAGCCTTGATCTAATACTCATCCTTGCATGCTTCAATCACTGTTTTAGGTTCAACTTTAGAGAGAAAACATAGATTTACCTATTCTTCAATAGCTTTCCTTCTTGTCAGCAAACCTTTGTTCTTGTCACCAATGATTTGATCTTCAGAATGATGCTTCTATACAAACTTGGGAGTTTTAGTAGGCCTTTATGGAGCTTCTTCTTCTTCAATCTATACTTCCTTTCCATTAGCATTTTCTTCTTCTCTTTTAGATGAGTCATCTGATTCATATCCATCAACTTATGAATTCTTTTGTAGATTTTCATCAACTTTGACATTTACACTCTCAACAATCCTTCTCAACCTCTTGTTGTAGCATCGGTAAGCTTTGCTTTTAGTAGAATACCCAAGGAAGATACCTTCATCAAACCTTGCATCAATCTTTCCTAGATTTTCTTCATCCCTTCTGATATAACATTTGCTTCCAAACATTTTGAAGTACTTGGCAGTCAGAGTCCTTCCATACCATAACTCATAAGGTGTCTTTGTACTATTTGTTGTTACCTACACTCTATTCAATATGTAAACAACAATATGAATTGCTTCTCTCTAATAGACCTCTAGTAGGTTTGCTTCTTTTATCATTGTCCTTGCAGCTTCTTGAATAGTCCTATTCTTTCTTTCAACCACTCCATTCTACTGAGGATTCCTAGGGGCAGATAAGTGCCTCTTTATTCCATGATTCTCACAGAACATGTTAAACTCATTGGAGGTGAACTCTCCACCTCTGTCAGACCTCAAACATTTAATTGTCATATCCATTTCATTCTCAACCATGACATTGAATGTTTTGAACTTATCTAGGGCTTTAGATTTTTATTTAAGAAAACCGATGTCATCCTAGAATAATCATCAATCAATAGCATGAGATACTTGTCACCTTGAAAACTCCTTACCTTGGTAGGACCACAAAGATATGTATGCACCAATTCCAAAAGTCTAGTAGAAGACTGATCCTTGACTTTGAAACTTCTTCTTTCTTTCTTTCCAATCTGACATTCCTTGTAGACAACATTGATGGGCTTTGCAATCTTTGGCAGATCTCTCACGGCTTGAGCTAAACTTATCCTTACTAGAATTGATTTGACACAATCTTCTATGCCATAGCTATCTTTCACTAATCTAAGTCATGAAGGAATAGCCACCACCACCTTTGAGATGATATACATTTCCATCTGTCCTCTTTCCAACAACTATCATAGTTCCAAAATCTTTTCTGATCTCACAACCACCATCATAAAACACAAGATTGTATCCTTTGCTAAAGATTTTTCCAACACTTAATAGGTTATGCTTTAAACCCTTAACATAAAGAACATCATCAGTATTATGGTTTCCATCAAAAATAATTGAGCCTCTTCCACATATTTGAGTAGCTCTATCATCACCAAATCTGACTAATCCTCCATCATATTTTTCAATTTTAACAAACTTACTTTTATCACCGGTCATATGATTTGAGCATCCACTGTCAATGACCGAAAGGTTATTTTCTTGTGTAGTATGAAAAGTAGATATCAAAGTGCTTTTAGCATTAAGACCTACTTCCAAAGACTTTTCCTTCACACATTTCCCAGAGTTAGTAGAAATAGTATCATCTCTTAAAGCTATGAATAGACATTCATTATCCTCATCATTCTCAAAATTAGATTCATCATCAGATATACTTGCATCCTCTCTAACATAGTAGCTTTTCTTAGGTACTCTACTTTTGTTCTCCTTATTCTTACTCCTCAAAATTCTTTCTAGACTCCTTGAAGCATAATGACCTATCTTGCCACAACTGAAACACTTGAAAGGCAACTTAGCACTATACTTACAAGTACCCAATTTCATTCGTCTTGCAAAAGTAGCTTCCAAATAATCTATATCCTCCTGATCTGATTCCATAGTCTTCTCAGATTTTCCAGCCATAAAAGCAATCTCAACCTTTGCACTACTTGTACTAAATTCTCTTATTTCAAAAGCAGTTAAAGTACCAAGCAACTAATCTTTGGTAAACTAATTTAGATTTTGTAATTCTTCTATAGCAGAGACCTTATGACTGTAAGCTTTAGGAAGAGTTCTGAGTACCTTCAATATCACTTCTTTTTCATCCATTTTTCCACCAAGACCTTTGATGCCATTGACAACTTCATCCAACCTCTATAAGTAGCTTGTAATGTTTTCATCTTTAGACATTTGCATGATCTCAAACATGCACTTTAAATTCTACATTTTAGCTTGCTTTACCTTATCATCTCCTTCATGAATACTTTCTAACTTTTTTCAGATGTCATTAGCAGTTTTTAGATCCATGACTTTCACCAATTTAGAATTAGAGAGGCCACTTAAAACAGCATACCTTTCTTTACCATTGATTTCATAGGCCCTGACCTCATCGGTAGTACTTAGAAAATTTTAAGGCATTGTATATTAAGTCATTGCAGACTTCCAGATGTCATAGCCAAGAGAAATTAGATAACCTTGTTGAACACCTAGAATACTAAGAGGGGGGTGAATCAGTATTCTCTTAAACTATTTAGATATAAAACATTTTAAACCATTTACCATATTCAATTGTAGTGAAGTAAGTTATGCATGAAAACATGAGAACAAAAACCATAACACATAGACACCAGGATTTTTAAGTGGAAAACTCAAAAAGGGGAAAACCATGGTGAGGATTAGCTCACAATATATTATAACTAGTTAAGGTAATACATAAATGCTCACTATAGGTGGACTCACTGCCCACTAAAAAAAAGAAAGATAGAGAAGAAAGAAATGAAATGGCTCATTTCCAATGATGAACTATTACAATTGCATCTACACATGCATGGAATATAGTTCCAATGAAGCAGAAACAATATCTTCTTCTACTGATCTGAATTACAACTCTACTCTGCTCTATAATCACAGTCTCCTCTTCTATTTCTCAATTCACATTTGTAGGTACTTGTCACATCAGTCAAAACACTAACACATATTACTTCATCCCATTGCATCACTTAAGCATCAAAGCCAATCCTCTATATATATATCTGCTTCATTTACAATATCAACTAGGTCGTCCCACCTCTATGTAGCATATGAAACTGTAATGTCCCCTTTTTAGCTGATGTTGTTTGCGGATGGTTTAGCCTATTCCTGACCCTCGTAGGCTAATGTACATGGTTAGGGGGTCTTCTTGAGGCAGTCACCTGGTCGATGGTTGGTTTCTTGGATTCAGTTGGATGGGAAAAATAAGGGAGATAATAATTAAATTAATTATTTGTAAGGTTATTAAATAAATAAATATTATAAAGTGACCTTATATTTAATTAATTTAATAAAGTGACTTAAATAAATATTATTACATAAAGTCACTAAAATAAAATAATATTATTTTTCTAGAAGCTTCTTGAAGTGGGATTGAAAAAGTATAAAGGAAGGGGCAAGGCAAGCTTCCAGGCATCCGATTATTGACATTTGCATTTGATGAGTTTTGTGGAGCCAAGGGTTTCTGCATATTTGGTCTTTGGGAACGGAAACTCCCTTAGATTAGCATAACTAAGGTGGTGAAATATCCTCTGAAGGGTTGCAAATTGGAAGGGATACTTCAGTCCTTTCATTTGTGCTTAAATCTGCAGTATTAACCAAGGGTTTGGAGGTATTAATTTGCACATCAAAAGTTTTTCTATTGGCTGCTACAGTGCTGTGAATAGTGCGCGCTATAGTGATTTGCTACAGTACGCTATAGTGTTTGCTACAGTGATTGCTACAGTATGGGGCAGCTAGGAGAGGGTTTCAATTTGGGCTTGGAAGGGACTCCTTTCCTTGGATGATGAGAAGGATGGGTACTACACTTGAAAGGCACGATTGGGGCTTGAGAGGGATGTTTATGAGTTGTTTTGGGGCTGCCATTCCTTCATCTTCGTCAACGATTCACAGCAGCTTACATTTCCAGGTTCTTTCATGAGTTAGCATATTCATATCAGCATTGTTTCATAGTTGTCATTTGTTCTCATACTTTAGGAGTTGCATAAAATTGTAAATCCAAGAGTCTTGGCCATTCATATTAGCATTGTATTAGACAATATATCTCAATAAAGGAGTGATAAGTTATAGGCCATCTATTTGATGTAATGTGCATATTAATATCCTTCATGATTAGCATAATAGTATGCATGCCAAGTGTTTGACAAAATGCCAATTGGCTGTAGGTGCACATTCTTCATATAGAGTTCAAGTATTTATTTAAGAAAGGTTAAAAAGAATTGCATTTTCACCTTAAACCATTGCCTAGACATTGTAGCTTTAATTTGCAAGCAATTTAACTTCAATTGAAACCATTCCAAGCAAGGAAGCAAACTGAAAAAAATACAGAGACAACAAATTAAGAGGTTGTGTGCAAAGTGTTTGACGATATTCCTTGAGCCTCTAATAAGCAAATTGAGGTCTGAATTGTCAAGGGATATTACAGTGGTATCAGAGCTTTTGTCCTGCCATCCTGTTGGGTAGATTGGACATTGAATCAGCTAGTTAATCATGGTTACTTCAAGTACTCAGAAGCAGTGGGACAAGAATATTGAGAAGCTTAAACAAAGTTTGAATAAGTTGGATGAAAACCAGAAGAGGATGAATGAATTGTTTTCACACCCTGTAAACATAAACAAAGCAGCTCGGTTTATGACATCCATTTTTAAGGGGTCTACATCACAAAACAAAAAGGAGGAACAAAAGGTCTCTATAGGTGAAGTATCTAGAAACCTCTACAATGAATTTTCAGTAGTTAGTGACCAGCATACAGCTGATCCTATGGAGAATAGAATGGACAAAGGTGATGAGCAGGAGATGCCTTCTTTTGGGTTACAGGTTTCATCTTCTCTTCAGGAGGATAGCAATGGTATGGATTCTTTTATTGATTCCTTTGGAGCTGATGTTAAATGCACTCACAAAAATTCAGCGGGAAAAGTAACAGGTGAAGTGTGGACCAGTAGTATTGAGCTTGGGTCTATTTCAGTTGATCTTCACCCAGTTGATGTTACAGAAGATAGAGAGGAAGAAACAGTGGATCCTACAGGACAGGGTTGCATGAGTCTCCTAGTTGGTGACATGGAGGTTATGATTGGGGACTCTTTCGATAGTCCTAAGAGTGATCTTACCTCTCTGCATGAGGTTAGCGATTCATCATCCATTGAGTCTATTTTTTTGAGGGATGATGAAGAGTTTGGGTTGGGAACTACTGCTGCTCTAGTTCCAAACCAGCATGAGCACACTTCAGAAGAATATTTTGATGAGAGTCAAGCTCTCCATTGGCAGCCCACAACTTCAACTAATGAATTTTCCTTGGTCCCTAAGTCTGATTTGGAGAACCAACTAAAGGTTGGTGAAGATAAGATTGTTACAGCGCTGTCCCATTTTGATCGTTCCCACAAGATGGTGGAAATTCATCTATGGAAGGTCCAGCTTGAGGGGAGACATAGAAGTGTTGAAGAGGCTTCATCAATTTCCGATTTGCAAGTGTTTAAGACAGCCATGGAGATTATGAAAAATAACTATTTAACTCTTCTTTCTGATAGAGATCACCTACTTGAATTGGGTGTCATATATTCAGATGCATTGAAGAGGAAAGAGGAAGAGGTTGATCAACTCACCACGGAGTTGGTGAAGACTAGAAAATCTTTGGAAGACTCTCAAATGGCTCTCCTTATGGTGGAAAATCAGATTGAGGAGTTGAATGTGGAGTTGAGTTTGGCTCATGCTTCACCAAAGAAATCAGAAAATTAGTCTTCTATTGCAGCCTCTTTGGATGGGCAAGAATCTTGTGTTGTGCATGTGATTGAGGGACAAGGAAATGAGGGAAAAGAAGAGCAAGCAATGGGTGAAGACCAACCAGTTACATTAGAGCAGCTACATGAAGATATGGTTTCTTGTGATGCTTTATTAGGTGAGTCTAGCATTGCTTCATCCTATTGTGGTAAAGAATTAGATGGTGCTTCCATGAATGTTATTCATACATATGAAAGTCCATTGAAGGTCCAAGATATTAAGGTGGATGTGAAAGTTGATCCTTTGCTTAGTGGAGCAGCCACTAGTGTTTTGAATCCACATGATGAAGGAGACATTTTACAATGGCATGATGTCATCACTGATTTGTTTGAGGATAGCAGCACTATGTCCCATCATTCTCGTGAGATAGGAGCTTGTGATCATGAGAAAGCCAATGATATGATATCACCCATTGATGGCAGCCCTACACCATTTGGTAGACATGAAGATATCAAGGATAAGAGGACTGATTTTGTATATTTTGGCATCGAAGAGATAAAGAAGTCCAAAAAATTAATGAAGAATGGTTGTAAAAAGCTAAAGAGGCTAGATTAGTGGTTGCCAATGCAAGACAGCATCTTCAAAAAGTGAAAGAAAAGATCAATCTTATCAACATAGCAAGACAAGAAATGATAGATAACATGAGAAGACTCTTTATTCAAATGAGGGATGAATCTGAAAATATACTTGATTCCCCTAAGGTTAGTTCCATGTCAAGGGATACAAAGCAGGACTTTGATGGTCAACTATTGACGGAGGTTGGTAATTTTTACCATGACTACATAGTGAGGAGAGTTCATCACCTTTCTTTTAGTTCACATGCAGTTGATTGGTTGATGCATTGATGTGGATTGATGGGGGGCTTATACCATCCATTGTGGGATGAAGAGTTGCCATCTACAGAAGATGGAACTAGAGCCTGCAAGTACCTGACTCAGTTGTGTATGAGGAATTACTTGCAGGGACAGTAGTCAGTTATCCATCATGCTATTATGTATCTGACAAGATTTGCTACTTCTATGTCACAGAGATTTTACATAGATACATGGTTACAGGATGATTATGGGGGCAGTAGGTATGATGGCTTGGTTAGTCAGCATGTCCATAGGAATTGGGCAGAGGATAGAAGTTGTGCTTTCATGCTTGCTAGGCAGTTGTATGGTGCACTCGTGAGGGAAGAGGCATAGATATCCACTTTCGTTGATGCTGAGAGGGATCAACCCTCCACATTTGCATTGATTAGTGCAACTGGCTTTATGAGTTGGGATCAGGAGCACTCTTCTTCCAGCTTTGGTAGTTGGAGTATTGTGGGGACACCAACATTTGCAAATGAGTTAGGAGATACTCATCTTTTCCGACAGTGGTTTGGGTCCATAACCCACAGGTCTCAGTATCAGGGAGCAGCCTCTTGGCAGATTAGTGATTCAGTTGCAGATAGTATGGTGCAACAGGTGCCACCAGTTGTCATTGGTAGTGGATTGTTGATTCTGTTTTGGGATCCTGGTGGTGATGTGTTTGATTCATCACTCTATTTTGGTCCTGATGAGGTGTTCCACCACTCTTGGTGCTATGTTAGTGGTTTATGTAGAATGGTACAGTGGAAGTCAATAGGTGCGCTTTGTGACAGACTTCCAGTTTGGCACTGGGACCCAAGGATTGACATCAGAAGTGATATGTTTATTTCAGCTACAGAATTGCATAGTTTGCTAAGTTTTGGTAGGTTCTATGGCTATAGTTGTTTTCAGCGAGATTTTGATGCAGTTCCTTACAGATTCATTTGGGATCCGGGCATTAGTTGTGGGATACTCTCCAGTATGCTGAGGAATCCTTTGTGTGCATCAGGGTTTGAATCAGGGTTCACTGTTGAGTTTTGCAGCATGTATATGAGGGTGATTACTTGCAGTTGCACTTTTGATCTTTGTGTACATGATCTGTTTTAGATGCATAGCTCAATTGCGTATATGCTAGATAGTGTGTATGATAGCTTAGCTTGTGCAGTTATGGGAAGCAAAAATTGTCAGTATTCAGAGTTGCTTCCACTTAATGCTTATGCTCTTGCGACATCTGGTGTTGGGGTTGATTTGATTTAGCAGGTTCAGTCAGTTGATCTAGTGTTGGTGTTACAAGAGCTCTTTGGTGACAGCAGGGACATTACATAGATCCTCCCTTGGGATCTAGGCGGGGAGAATTATCTTTGTAGCCAAGATTGCTTGGGGACAAGCAATTTTAAGGAGGGTGGACTGTAATGTCCCCTTTTTAGCTGATGCTGTTTGTGGATGGTTTAGCCTATTCCTGACCCTCGTAGGCTAATGTACATGGTTAGGGGGTCTTCTTGAGGCAGTCACCTGGTCGATGGTTGGTTTCTTGGATTCAGTTGGATGGGAAAAATAAGGGAAATAATAATTAAATTAATTATTTATAAGGTTATTAAATAAATAAATATTATAAAGTGACCTTATATTTAATTAATTTAATAAAGTGACTTAAATAAATATTATTACATAAAGTCACTAAAATAAAATAATATTATTTTTCTAGAAGCTTCTTGAAGTGGGATTGAAAAAGTATAAAGGAAGGGGCAAGGCAAGCTTCCAGGCATCCGATTATTGACATTTGCATTTGATGAGTTTTGTGGAGCCAAGGGTTTCTGCATATTTGGTCTTTGGAAACGGAAACTCCCTTAGATTAGCATAACTAAGGTGGTGAAATATCCTCTGAAGGGTTGCAAATTGGAAGGGATACTTCAGTCCTTTCATTTGTGCTTAAATCTGCAGTATTAACCAAGGGTTTGGAGGTATTAATTTGCACATCAGAAGTTTTTCTATTGGCTACTACAGTGCTGTGAATAGTGCACGCTACAGTGATTTGCTACAGTACACTACAGTGTTTGCTACAGTAACGCTACAGTGATTGCTATAGTACGGGGCAGCTAGGAGAGGGTTTCAATTTGGGCTTGGAAGGGACTCCTTTCCTTGGATGATGAGAAGGCTGGGTGCTACACTTGAAAGGCACGATTGGGGCTTGAGAGGGATGTTTATGAGTTGTTTTGATGTTGCCATTCCTTCATCTTCGTCAATGATTCACAGCAGCTTACATTTCCAGGTTCTTTCATGAGTTAGCATATTCATATTAGTATTGTTTCATAGTTGTCATTTGTTCTCATACTTTAGGAGTTGCATAAAATTGTAAAGCCAAAAGTCTTGGCCATTCATATCAGCATTGTATTAGACAATATATCTCAATAAAGGAGTGATAAGTTGTAGGCCATCTATTTGATGTAATGTTCATATTAATATCCTTCATGATTAGCATAATAGTATGCATGCCAAGTGTTTGACAAAATGCCAATTGGCTGTAGGTGCACATCCTTCATATAGAGTTCAAGCATTTGTTTAAGAAAGGTTAAAAAGAATTGCATTTTCACCTTAAACCATTGCCTAGACATTGTAGCTTTAATTTGCAAGCAATTTAACTTCAATTGAAACCATTCCAAGCAAGCAAGCAAACTGAAAAAAATACAAAGACAGCAAATTAAGAGGTTGTGTGCAAAGTGTTTGACGATATTCCTTGAGCCTCTAATCAGCAAATTAAGGTCTGAATTGTCAAGGGATATTACAGAAACATGCCTCAACCTTTACCCACAAACTTCGTGTTAGGACTCAAACCTTAAAATAGGTTAGGGTGGACCTAAAATAACTCCTACTTAACTTCACAAAATGTGTTTACCTTCTTTTTAAATCTTCTTTACTCATATCATCAGTTAGGTCGGTCTGCCTAAGTGTAGTGTGTGGAATAGCAATAGTCAGCCTCAAGAACCAATGCAGAGTAAACCATAACATGAAACACATTCTCCTGGGTTGGCATGACCTATAGAACCTCTTAAGACAACACTACAATCTTTGGATTGCTTTGCACAAGGTATACTTCTTCAGGTCAGCTTCATGAGCAGAGTAACACAAGTGCATACTAACTATCAAAGCAAAATGCAGTATTTAGACCTCCAAATTACCTCAAACTTGGAACAAACAATCTTCAGACATCTCCAAACATGTCCTCAACTCTGCATAAAAAAAAAGTTTCCATGTGGTGAGATGCGAAATACTGGAACTTGGTCTCTATCACAGTCTAACATTGTTTATCCATGTAGCGATATTCTGACAAACTTTTCTACCACTCCAAAAGACTTCATACAGTGAAACTTTGGATTTAAGATCTCCAAACATATGTCAAAAACACCTTATAACTACAAAAAGAAATATGTCATACAAGAGATATGCGGGCCAAAACAATCATGCACATTGCACTGGTTAAGATGAAGCTCTATCATACCGAACTTCTTCAACATGTAGCCATCTTTTTGGAAATCATAAGAGGATGAAACTCTTGATTTAGATGCCTCTAATGAACCAAAACAAATTACCAAAAGTGCAGACCAAGATCTTCAACATGTGACAAATGCGGACCAGAAAACTGTAGCTCTATGCACTAAGGTAACAATCTGACACTTAGCCAAATTTTCACCAAATTATCTTCCAGATCAAAATCTTTTGCATAGATAACATTATAAATATAGGAACATCTTGTGAGGGATATTACTATAACCTTACAACCTAATTTTGATCTCTGATCTTTGTTGCCATCAATGACAACACTTCTCAACACTTCTTGATTATCATCTCATCAATAGACCAGTAGTGTCTCTAACACTGATATCTCCAACAATCTCCCCCTTTGGCATTGATGGAAACACATGATGTGCAAACCATCAAAACCAAATCTCTGAATATTCTCCTCCTAAGACAAATAATTTCCACATCTGCATCTCTCCATCAAAAATAACTTTTTCACATCTATTTCTCTCCCCCTTTGACATCAATGGCAAAGGATATGAGCTTTTTACTGGATTTCCCTTTGTCTAGAATACATAAATGTATACATACTAAAATTTGCTTCCCCTAAGTAACTGATTTCTATATACACCAAAATTTCAAAAATATCTTATAACCTTCCGCATATGTACACAAGAAATAAAGACTTATTGAGATTTTGGGAGGATGTCTTTGAAGATGTTCTTTAGCTATACCACTTCTGAATCCCATCTTGCCTTAACATAGTTCAAAAATTGTACATGCCCATTAATTTTAGATAGCAGATCTTTTACCTTATCTATTGTGTCAGGGGCATCATTCATCTTCCTTACCTTATCAGCTTCACTGATCAGGCCCATCATGGAAGCTATTTTAAAACTTACAATTTCTCTTAGTTGACCCATTTGATCCTTTATGGACTCTTGATTTTCAATTTCTTTATACATACATGAGCCTTCTCTATTTCATTTCTTAGATTTCCATTCAGATCTTTCCAAGGATCATAAGTTCTAGAAAGCTTTACAAGTTGATTTTCAAAGCCTTCTATCTTGTCTGTTATGCCTTTTGTTGTTCTGGCCCAATTTAAGCAATCTTGATACAATGTATTTGCATCATTAATAGTTGTATCAACATACCTAATGCTATTATCTAACAAAATTTGTGCTTTAGAACACTTGTCAGATAGTTCTACTAACCTCTTACTGTCAATTTCTTCTCTAACACTTTTATCTACCACCTATTCAAAAGATTCAAAATGGTTGCTCACTGACTCCATAATCTTTTTCATCTGTAGAGTGGGAGTCAAAGAAGTATCTCTTAGCTTTAGACATGATCTTCTCAAAAGTTGTCAAGGCTTTCTCTATAAGCTCATTGCTTTCAATATGTGTCTTCAAAATTTCCTCTTGAGCATTAGTTTGGAACATTGTCCCCAATTTTAACTTTTGTAGAGGAGACATACAGGCCAAATTTATTTGTCCATCAGATGAAGGCACTAGCATCATATAAGAGGTAGATAAGATTTGTAGCTCAATCTGCTTAGTCAAAAATTCTCTTATAGAATCCAAGGGTGAAGATACTGAGCTTTCACCAGCAGTGTCTCTTCTCTCATCTCCAAAAGACACTTATGCATTAGGAATCTCTAGAGGATTTTCTTTAGAAAGTGCTTTCTTCTCTATACTGTTCTCTAGAATATAAGTGTTATCCATTTATTCTTAAACTTCCTCTTTCTTATCTTCCTCTTCTTCAATAGTTTCCCCTTCAGCAGATTTCCTTATTTCTTCATTGTTTTTTGAGTTTACAGGAGGAGGGATCACACCTTGATCCACTTAATTTGTAGGAGGTGATGGAGATGGTACATTTTTCTCACCTTCCACATCAGGAATTACACTTGAATTACTTGTTTGTCTTTATCTATTTCTATACCAATTGGAATTTGTAGCTCATTTAGCACATTCAAGGTTATCTTTGTTGTTTCTTTCTCCAACTTTTCAATCTCTTTCTTATCACCAGCCATAAGAGTGTTTACTCTTCTCTTGGTTCTAAATTCATTGTTAAGCCTCTAAGTGGCTTTGATTTTGTCTTGTCCAGAGAGGCTTGGACAAATTTCCTTCAGAATTCTTTCCTTCATTTCCAAATCTTTTACCATGGTCTCATCTCTTTTAGCAGTTAGAATGTTGGCTAGGCTATCAGGTAATTCCTTAGATATTTTAATTAAATCTTTATTAAACATATCCAAATACCTGGTGACAATAGCTTCAATGGTGGCTTTGTCTTCATCTGATCTATCATCTTATAGATCTACCACTTGCTTCAGATTGCCATGCTCAACTATGGCAATAATAGTGACTTCAAATGTCAAAGAGGTGTTATCTTTCTTATCCTTTTTTTTTTCTTTCCTTTTCCTTTCCCTTTTCTGGAGGGCTCTCCTTCTTCTCCAGTAGTATCAATTTTCATCCTTTTTTCCTATCTCTTCATCAGTAGGAAGAGATAGCTTTTTCTTCTAGACCAATTCCTCTTCTTCTTCTTCTTGTTCTTCCTCTTCTTTTTCATCAATACCATGATTAACATAAACATCTTTGCGGCCTTTTCTTTCGACTCTTCTCTTCTTTATTGGTTTGGAAGTACTTCCTTCAGCATTATTTTTTGTAATAGTAGTAGGGGCTCCAAAGACCTTGGATGCACCAGCAGGGTAGGAAGAAGTCCTTGTTGACTTTTTATTGCTGGGTGCATGCTCCTTTCTTTCAGTCTTCTCTTCTGATTTCTGTACAGAACTAGCCTCTTCATCAACATTTCTCTTATCCTTAAGCTATTCTAATTTTTCTTTGGTTATCCTTTCCTTTTCAACAAACTCCTCAACTAGTTTCTGTACTTCCTTCTAAGATTGTGGCTTGGTTTTCTCAAGATGGATTTCAATGGACTTTTCTTTAAAAGTGCCAAACCTTTCTTCTATAGTATCATAAGGTTTGTTGAGAATTAGTTCTACCAGACCTCCAAGAGTATCTTCTAAAACCTCATATCCCATCTTTGGGATCCACACTATTTTGGGCTCAACTGATTCCATCAAACATTCATCTTTTGTCACCATGAAAACGATGTCATTTTTGTATTTTTCAACAATCTTCTAGGGATTCTTACCCTAGCTTGCATATTCTCTTGGAATAACTTGAAATAACCCCACAAAGCTACTTTTTGTGCATCATCATTGCCGATTCTATGCAAATGATCTTTGAACTCCTTTATTTTCTTCAAATTCTCCAAAAGTTGTTGTTAGAGCACTTCACAAAGATCATAGTCCACATTTTCCTTCACCATCTGATATGCAGTATAAATGCTTGTAGCAAATACAAAGTTCTCTCTATTGGTGAAGTAAATCTTATACCCAATCATCATAGAGACATATTTGATTGTCAGATCCTCTATATCTTTTATTTTTAGAGCTCTCTTATCAAACTTTTCTCCTGTGAGCTTCATCACCATGTCATTCTTCACAGATTTTAGTGTTGGTATAGTACTAGTGGAGGATAAACCTATTACGGCCTTGATGGCCTCCTTGCTGATTACATGTGGGACATATAACCACATAAAATTTTCATGGATCCTGCTAAGTACATACCTCACCCAAGCATCTTCATAACATAAAACTGGAAAAATATTCCATACATCCAATCTTTTTTTCGTCTAGGGCACTAAATTTTGTTTTTAGAGTAAAATTATCATCTATTAATTCATCAAACCAAACTTTCCCTAACTTAACATGGTTGAATTTTTCCATATTCACATGAATGTATTCCCTAATATCCTCATTGTGCAAGACACCATAGGGCACGTCAGAAAATGCACCTTACGGATCCGTTTCCATTGATTTTAACAGATGCTTCTTGAACTTAGGTCTAGGCCTATCTATCACTTAAATCACCTGAGGTTTAAACATCTTCATAGATCAATTTCTTAGATCAAGAGTAGAAATCTATAAATACCTTGATAAACACTACCAATTTAGAGTTTGTTCTTTGAAGAAGCTAAATGCAATGAGTTCTTCCCAGTTGCGCTGCTTGAGATCTCCTTTTTTTCTTTGAGAGTTTGTTTGCAATGTGAATTTTCATCAAATGAATTCACTTATAACTCCTTTTCAATCAAAACCTAACTTGCCATAAATGCTCTATTCAAAAAAGATGTTAATAATTCCATTGCACCTCACAGTCGATCTAAATTGCTTCACAATCTTTTGCAATAAAGTTTTTTCTACCAGAATTTTCTTCAAATGATCAAGCATATCGATCTTTAGCTCATAACTTCATGTTGGCCTTAGCACCACTTATTTGTTAGAGGGAGGAAAGATTTCCATTGATGCTCCCCCTAAGCCAAAGCTCTTAGTTTAGTTTTCGAAGGAAACATCTACACCAGAGGCTAGTAGAGACACATCCTTGACCTCTCTTACATCCTTCTTAATCCAAGTCTTTCTCATCTCCTTCTTGGTTTCTTCCAGATCAACATTTTGCACCTATTTTTTCTTCTCTACTAGTATATCCTTCTTCATGCTTCTGCTTTTGCAAAACTTTGCAAAGTGTCTAGGCTTATTGCAATTGTAACACACAACATTCCTCTAACCATTATTCCTTCCATTCATTCTGGATCTGCATTGGTTAGCTTTGTGCCCAAATCTATTGCATGTAAAATAGTAGCCACTAAATAATTGAATCATTCTACCATTGTTATAGCCATTCATCCTTTGAATTCTGTACTCATTTGCTTTATGACCAACTTTCTTGCATGAAAAACATTCACGAGAGAAAGATGGAACATTTTGATTTATCATGCTCCTACATAGTGTAGCCGTAAGTCCAAATTTATTGCAAGAGTGACAATAACTATTAAAAGATGGGTTCCTTTGAGCATTAGGTTGTCTGACCAGTGGTCTTCTATGTTGGGAATTAAGGTGTCTCAACATTTGTAAGCTCCTAATGTTGTATTTATTTATTTAGCACTATGTTGTAAGATCCCATGTTGAGTTGGCATAGTCGGCACCTTGTGTACATGCAACAAGATAAATTTTGGTGACTTTGGTAGCTGCAGTTTCCTCCTTGAATAATTAATCAAGGTTTGGGGGAAGCACCCCTTGCAAGGTCCATTTAATAAATGTGTCGATGGTTAATTTTGTTAACTAACAAAATGAAAAATGACATTGTAAAGCCCTAATTTTTGGAAGCTTCTAAAAGCTTGTTATAAGTGGCTGGAGAGTGTGAAAGGTCATGGGATGCGAATGAGAATCGACAGTGTGTACTCCTAAAAGAACTTGCATTGAAAGTGTGTTGTAATCATCTTTTTGATTTGATAATACATTGTGCAGGTTTTAGAGTGTGGTGTTTTTCACCTGAAAGGGTTTTCCCCACGTATATCTTGTGTTGTGAGTTTTGTTTGCATTTGAATGTTGTTATTACCTTCATGTTAATGTGCATCTTAATTTGTAACCATAAAAGGTTAAAATTTGCATAAATATTTCCTTAGTAGATTAGTGTAGGAAGCATTTTTTGAGTACCTTGCTTCCTTTCAGTTGGTATCAGAGCTTGATCACCTTTGGTTCTAGTTATTTGGTAGAGGGTTTTTTGAGTTGATCTTTGTTTGAGTGGGAGCTTGTCTAAAGGGTTTTGAAATCTTTGTTGCGGGAAAGAGATAGCGAGCACATCTAGGAGGTTTGAGATAGATAAGTTTAATGGAGGCAACTTTGAGTTGTGGAAACTCAAGATGGGGGACTTATTGGTGGATAGAGATTTAAGGATCGTAGTATCTGGAACCATGCCATTGGGCATGAAACAAGAAGATTGGGAGCTGATGGATTAGAAGGCTAGGGGTTTGATAAGATTCTGTTTGGCTGATTCAGTGCTCTTGAATATCCATTAAGAGAAGACTACAAAAGATCTTTGGAAGAAACTTGGAGATGTTTATCAGGCTAAATCCCTAGTGAACAAGTTATTCTTGTGAAAGAAATCTTATTCTCTGAGGATGGAAGATGGAGGATCTGTCGCTGATCACCTAAATGCTTTCAATATGCTTGTTTCCCAGTTGACCTTTGTTGGTGTGAAGATGGAGGAGGAGGATCGATGTATGACATTACTGTGTTCCTTACCAAAATCATGGGACCATCTTGTTATGGTCATTGGGAGTACCACTACCACCTTCAAGATGGATGAAGTTGTTTATGTGTTGTTGTTTGTACAAATGCAAAGAAAATCTTCTGAGTCGGCTAAGGAGGCTCTTACGGTTCATGGTAGACCTAAAGAGAAGGGAAAGAAAAATGATAAGAAGAAGGAAGAAAGAGGAAGATCCAAATCCATTGGGAGATCCAAGTCTCCTAGAAAGTCCAAGGCTCTATGTTGGAACTATGGAAAACCTGGTCACTTTCACAAGGAGTGCAAGGAGGAGAAAAAGAAAAATAACTATGATTCAGATTCTGACAAGTCCTTTTAGGATGAAGGTGAAGCGTTTGTCACTGCCTTGGCAACACATGCATATGAAGATGTGTGGCTTATCGACTTTGGTGCATCTTTTCACATGACCTCTCATAGGGATTGGTTTTCAAAGTATAAAGAATATGATGGTAGGAAGGTGTACTTGGGTGATGACTCTCACCTGAAGATTGTTGGCCATGGAAGAGTCTTAATTTGATTCCCTGATGGAAGAGTAAAGGGGATCAATGGCATTATGCATATCCCTGGTTTGGCATGGAAGGTCTATTATTTGTAAGTAAATTGAATTATGTGGGTGTGTAGGTTGTTTTCTCGAATGGAGGATGTAAGATGACTAGAGGATCTATGGTTCTAGCTAAAAGTGTTTGGATTGGCACTCTATTTTAGCTTGATGCATGCATAGTACAGTGCAATAGTGCCTATGTTTCAAAGAAGAGAACTTCAGAGTCTTCATCCTCTCCATTAGAACCAGTAGCAAAGAGGACTGTTGCATCTACTTTTGATGGTCATGCTTTCTAAGTACCTAAGGGTGCTCATTCTATGGAGATGAAACTTCTAGGTGAGAAGACAATGTTATGGCACCAAAGGCTTGGTCAAATTGTTGAAAAGGGTTTGAGGACCCTGAAAAATAAAAACCTCGTTGAGGGTATGAATGATTGTAACCTTGAGTTCAATTTCTATGAACATTGCATATATGGAAAACAAAACTGTGTTCATTTTTATTCTAGTTCTCACAAATCTTCTAAGGTGTTGGACTTAATTCATTCTGATGTATTTGGTCCTGTTAATGTTCCTTCAATTTCAAAATCTATTTACTTTGTTTCATTCATTGATGACTACATTAGAAGGAGATGGGTGTATTTCTTTAGAAGTAAATCTGAAGTCTTTAATAGATTCAAAGAGTTTAAATCTCTTGTAGAGAATTAGAAGGATAGAAAGATTAGGTGTTTGAGGATTGATAATGGTGGTGAGTTTTATTCAGCAGATTTTGATAAGTTTTGTAAAGAATAGGGGATTGAGAGGCATAAGACAACTCCATATACCCCTCAATAGAATGGAGTTGCAAAGAGGATGAATAGAACATTAATGGAGAGGGAAAGGAGTATGCTAAGTGGAGCTAGCCTTGAACATAAGTTCTGGGATGAAGCTATTTCTACCACTTGTTACCTAGTTAACAGATCTCCTACATCAGTGCTTGTTGATAAGACACCTATGGAGGTGCGGTCTAGTAAAAAGCCTTCATTGAGACACATTCAAGTATTTGGTTGTGAGGCATATGTACATGTGCCTAAGGAGAAGAGGTCTAAGTTGGAGAACAAGGCTGTGAAGTGTATCTTCATTAGTTATGGCATTGGTATGAAAGGGTACAAGATTTGGATCTAGTGGCTAAGAGAGTTCTGTATAGCAGAAGTGTGATCTTCAGAGAGCTCAATCCTTCTTCTATCGTTCTATAGCCAAAGAAAGAAGAAGAGAAAGAGGATGTGGTTCAGCTTCCTTCCACCCCTAAGAAAGTTGAATTGAAGACATCTATTGGACTTGATGATGAAGAGAGCTCTAATAGCTCTAAAAGTTTAGAAGAAGATGAAGAACCTAAACCTCAATCTTTGAGGAGGTCCACACAGATAAGGCGACAACCTGATAGGTTTGGCTATTCATTACATGATTCTAATTGTATATTTTCTTTGATTTCTAATGTTGATGAGCCTAGGACAGTAAGGGAGGCTATGGGTATGAAAGATGTAAGTTCTTAGAAGGAGGCCATGGAGAGGAAATGGCTTCTTTGGAAAAGAATAATTCTTGGGACTTGGTACCTTTGCCTGAAGGACGTAAACCTGTTGGGTGCAAATGGATGTTCAAGAAAAAGTTTGGTTCAGATGGTAGCATTGAGAAATATAAGGCAAGATTGGTCGCGAAGGGGTATTCACAGGTGGAGGGAATTGACTATGGTGAGATTTTCTCTCCCATTGTGAAGATGACATCCATTTGGTTCCTATTATCTCTTTTAGCAGTGTATGATTTAGAGGTGAAGTAGATGGATGTGAAAACAACTTTCCTTCATGGTGATTTGGAGGAACAGATTTATATGTCACAGCTAGAGCACTGCATGGTAAAAGGTAAAGAAAATCTGGTTTGCAAGTTGAAGAAGTCTTTGTATGGTCTTAAATAGTCTCCTAGGATGTGGTACCAGAAATTTGATGCCTTTGTGTTGAGTATTGGATTTCTAAGATTGAAATCAGATCATTGTGTTTATTTCAAATTTGACAATGATCACATTCTCATTATAGCATTGTATGTTGATGATATGTTGCTAATTGGGAATGGTAAAGGTTTGATTTTTGATTTGAAGTCTCATTTATCAGCATAGTTTGAAATAAAAAATTTAGGGGCAGCTAGATACATTCTAGGGATGGAGATTAGAACAAATTGAGTAAACATAAAACTTTGGTTAGGCCAGAGCAAGTATGTGAAGACTATGTTGGAGAGATTCAGTATGGCAAATTACAGACCATTGACTGTTCCTGTTATGATGGGGACAAAGTTATCTATTGTAGATTGTCTGAAGTCTCCTTCTAAGATGGAGGATATAGGAAAAGTTCCTTATGCTAGTGCAGTTGGTAGCTTGATGTATGTTATGGTCTGTACAAGACCAGACATTGCCCAAGCAATGGGAGTCCATGGCTAATCCTAGATAGGTACATTGGGATGTAGTGAAGAGAGTATTTAGATACTTGCAGGGTACTTCTACGTATTCCTTATACTATCATGGTTATCCTACAAGGGATTGGCATTCACTTTGTATTCAAGGATTTGTGGATTCAGATTGGGTAGGTGACATTGATAGCAGGAGATCTACCAATGCTTATGTGTTCACTATGTTTGGTGGTGCTATTAGTTGGATGAGTAAGCAGCAACCTATGGTTGCTTTGTCCACTACTAAAGTAGAGTACATGGTAGCAACTCATGCTTGTAAAGAAGCCATTTGAATTAAGAGATTGTGTTTTGATATTAGGTTTGATGCAGGGAAGATTACCATTTGTTATAACAGTTAGAGTGCTATATGTTTGACAAATAATCCTACTTTCCATGCGAGGACAAAGCATATTGATGTCCAGTACCATTTTGTTCATGACATGGTAGAGGATGGGAAGGTGAATGTAGAGAAAGTTGACACTTTGACGAATGTTGCAGATGCCTTGACAAAACCTATGAGCATAGATAAGTTCAGATCGTGTTCAGAGTCTATGGGCCTCTTGGCCCCTAGTAGTTAAATCTTGTCATTCTGTTGGCTCTTGAAAGGTGTTTGACAAGTGGGAGAATGTTGGAAATTAAGGTGTCTCAACCTTTGCAAGTTCCTAATGTTGTATTTATTTATTCAGCACTATGTTGTAAGATCCCATGTTGAGTTGGCATAGTCGGTACCTTGTGTACATGCAGTAGGATAATTTTTGGTGACTTTGGCAGCTGCGGTTTCCCCCTTGAATAATTAAGGGGGGTTTGGGGGTAGCTCCCCCAAGATGGGGTCAAGGGGAAGCGCCCCTTGTGAGGTCTAGGGGCAGCCCTAATTTTTGACAAAATGAAAAACAACATTGTAAAGCCCTAATTTCTGGAAGCTTGTTATAAGCGGCTGGAGAGTGTGAAATGTCATGGGATGTGAATGAGAATCAATAGTGTGTACTCCTAAAAGAACTTACATTGCAAGTGTGTTGTAATCATTTCTGACCTCAATTGTTCACTGACCTCCTTATGTATTTCTTTGGATTTATTGATTTGCTCTCTCAGATTTTTGATACATTCATTTTATTCTTTGACATTCTCCTTCAAATCAATGATTTCTTCTTCAGTCCTCTCCAGGTCTTCAAGAACAACCTTGAGTTCTTCATTATTGATAGATAGATACTCATCTTCTAAAAATTTAATAGCAGGAATCTCATCTGGAGGAGTAGGAAGCTTTCTAGATGCCATGTGTTCAACCTCCAAGATCTTCCCTGAGTGGTAAATCTTCTTCCAAGGAACCTTTCTCTGATACCAATTGTTGAACACCTAGAATATTGAGTGGGGTGGTGAATCAGTATTCTCTTAAACCATTTAGCATATTCAATTGTAGTGAAGTAAGTTATGCATGAAAACATGAGAACACAAACCATAACACATAGACACCATGATTTTTATGTGGAAAACCTAAAAAGGGGAAAAAAATGGTGAGGATTAGCTCACAATATATTACAACCGGTTAAGGTAATACAGAGATGCTAACTATAGGCAGACTCACTATCCAAGTGGACTCACTGCCCACTGAAAAAAAGGAAGATAGAGAAGAAAGAAATGAAATGGATCACTGCCAATGATGAACTATTACAATTGCATCTACACATGCATGGAATACAGTTCCAATGAAGAACAATCAATATCTTCTTCTTCTGATCTGAATTACAAATCTACTCCTCTACAATCACACAATCTCCTCTCGTCTTTCTCAATTCACATCTATAGCTACTTGTCACATCATTCAAAATACTAACACATAATACTTCATCCCATCACATCACTTAAGCATCAAATACAATCCTCTATATATACTTCATTTACAATATCAACTAGGTCGTTCGAACTAGATGTAGCATGTGAAACATGCATCAACCTTTACCCACGAACTTTGCACTAGGATTCAAACTTTAAAATAGTTTGGAGTAAAAGTAAAATAACTCCTACTTCACTTCACAAAGCATGTTTACCTTCTTTTTAAATCCTCTTTACTCATATCATCAATTAGCTTGATCTACTTGAGTGTAGCGTGTGGAATAGCAATAGTTAGCCTCAAGTTCCAATGCGTAGTGAACCATAACATGAAACACATTCTCCTAGGTCAGCATGACCTATAGAACCTCTTAAGACAACACTCCAATCTTTGGATTGCTTTGCACAAGTATACTTCTTCAGGTCCGCTTCCTGAGCAAAGTAACACAAGTGCATACTGATTGTCAAAGAAAAACTTAGTATCTAGACCTCCAAATTACATTAGACTTGGAACAAACAATCTTCATACATCTCCAAACATGTCCCCAAATCTGCACAACAAAATTTTTCCATGCGGTGAGATGCGGAATACTAGAACTTGGTCTCTATCATAGTCTAACATTATTTATCCATGTAGAGATATTATGACAAACTTTTTTACCACTCCAGAAGACTTCATACACTAAAACTTTGGATTTGAGATCTCCAAACATATGCTAAAAAAAACTTATAACCACATAAAGAAATATGTCATATCGGAGATATGTGAACCAAAATAATCATGCACACTACACTGGTTAAGATAGAACTCTGTCATATTGAACTTCTTCAACATGTAGCCATCATTCTAGAAATCATAAGAGGATGAAACTCTGGATTTAGATGCCTCTAATGAACCAAAATAGCTTACCAAAACCACAGAAACAAGATCTTCAACAAGCGACAAATACGGACCAGAAAATTTATACAATGTATTTGCATCATTAATAGTTGTCTTGACATACTTAATGCTATTATCTAACAAAATTTGTGCTTTAGAGCACTTTTAAGATAGTTCTACTAACCTCTTACTATCAATTTCTTCTCTAACCCTTTTATCTGCCGCCTATTCAAAAGATTCAAAATGGCTTCTCACTAACTCCATAAGCTTTTTCATTTGTAGAGTGGGAGTCAAAGAAGTATCTCTCTTAGGTTCAAGCATGATCTTCTCAAAAGTTGTCAAGACTTCCTCTATAAGCTCATTTCTTTCAATATGTGTCTTCAAAATTTCCTCTTGATTAGTAGTTTTAAAAATTGTCCCCAATTTTAATTTTTGTAGAGGAGACATACAAGACAAATTTATTCGTCCATCATATGATAGCACTAGAAATAGATCAAAAGCAGACAAGGTTTGTAGCTCCCTCTACTTAGTCAAAAATTCTCTTATAAAATCCAAGGGTGAAGCTATTGAGATTTCACTAGCAGTGTCTCTTCTCTCATCTCCAGAAGACACTTGTGCAATAGGAATCTCTAGAGGATTTTCTTCAGCAGGTGCTTTCTACTTTGTACTGTTCTCTAGAATAGAAGCGTTATCCATTTGTTCTGAAACTTCCTATTTTTGGTCTTCCTCTTCTTCAACAGTCTCCCCCTCACCAGATTCCCTTATTTCTTCATTGTTTTCTTAGTTTATAGGAGGAGGGATCACACCCTGATCCACTGAATTTGTAGGAGGTGATGGAGATGGTACATTTTGCTCACCTTCCACATCATGAACTGCACTTAAATTTATTTTCTCTTCTTTATCTATTTCTATACTAGTTGGAATTTGAAGCTCGTTTAGCACATTCAAGGTTATCACTATAGTTTCTTTCTACAACTTTTCAATCTCTTTCTTATCACCAGCCATAAGAGTGTTTACTCTTCTCTTGGTTCTAAATTCATTGTTAAACCTCTAAGTGGCTTTGATTTTGTCTTGTCTAGAGAGGCTTGGACAAATTTCCTTTAGAATTCTTTCCTTCATTTCCACATCTTTTGCCATGGCCTCATCTCTTTTCTTAGTTAGAATGATGGCTAGGCTATTAGGTAATTCATTGGATATTTCAATTAAATCTTTATTAAACATATGTAAATACCTGATAACAATAGCTTCAATGGTGACTTTGTCTTCCTCTGAGCTGTCATCATACAGATTTTCCACTTGCTTCAGATTGTCATGCTCAACTATGGTATTAATAGTGGCTTAAAATGTCAAAGGTATTATCTTTCTTTTCCTTTGCCTTTTCCATAGGGCTCTCCTTCTTCTCCAGTAGTTTTGATTTTTGTTCTCTTTGCCTACATCTCTTCATCAGTAAGAAGAGATCCCCTTTTCTTCTGAACCAATTCCTCTTCTTCTTGTTCTTCTTGTTCTTCTTCTTTTTCATCAATGCCATGATTGACATAAACATCTCTGTGGCCTTTTATTTTGACTCTTCTCTTCTTTACCGATTTAGAAGCATTGGCTTCAACATTCTTTTCTATAATAGTACTAGGGGCTCTAGAGACCATGGATGCACTAGCAAGGAGGAAGAGATCCTTATTGAAATTCTAGTGTTGGGTGCATGCCCCTTTCTTTTAGTCTTCTCTTCTAATTTCTCTACAGCACTAGCCTCTTCAGAAACTTTTCTCTTATCCTTACCCTATTGTAATTATCCTTTGGTTATCCCTACCTTTTTAGCAAACCCATCAACTATTTTTTGTACTTTCTTCTGAGATTGTGGCTTGGTTTGCTCAAGATGGATTTCCATGGACTTTTCTTTAAAATTTCCAAACCTTTCTTTTGTAGTATCACAAGGTTTCCTGAGCATTAGTTCTGCTAGCCCTACAAGAGTATCTTCTGAAACCTCATATCCCATCTCTAGGATCCACACTTTTTTGGCTCAACTGCTTCCATCAAATATTCATCTTTTGTCAGCATGAAAATGATGTCATTTTCATATTTTTCAACAACTCTTCTAGGGATTCTTACCCTAGCTTGCATCTTCTCTTTGAATAACTTGAAATAACCCAACAAATTTGCTTTTTGTGCATCATCATTGCCAATGCTATGCAAATGATCTTTGGACTCATTGGTTTTCTTCAAATTCTCCATAAGTTGTTGTCAAAGCAGTTTACAAAGATCATAGTCCATATTTTCCTTCATCATCTGATATGCAATATAAATGCTTGTAGCAGATATAGAGTTCTCTCTATTGGTGAAGGAAATCTTATACCCAATCATCATAGAGGCATATTTGACTACCAAATCCTCTATATCTTTTATTGTCAGAGCTATCTTGTCAAACTTTGCTCCCGTGAGCTTTATCACCATGTCATTCTTCGTAGATTTTAGTGTTGGTATAGTACCGATGGAGGATAAACCTATCATGGCCTTGATGGCCTCTTTGCTGATTATATATGGGACCTCCAACCACATAAACTTGTCATGGATCTTGCTAAGTACATACCTCACCCAAGAATCTTCATAACATAAAATTGGAAAATTATTCCATACATCCAATCTTTTCTCAACTAGAGCACTGAATTCCATTTTTAGACAAAATTATCATCTGTTAATTCATCAAACCAAGCTTGCCCTAACTTAACATGGTTGAATTCTTCCATATTCACATGAATGTATGTCCTAATATCCTCATTAGGCAAGATGTCATAGGGCACATCAGAAAACGCACATTGCGGATCTGTTTCCATTGATTTTAATAGATGCTTCATGAACTTAGGTCTAGGCCTATCTATCACTTCAATCACTTGAGGTTTAAACATCTTCACAACTCAATTTCTTAGATCAAGAGTAGAAATATGTAAATACCTTGATAAACACTTCCAGTTTAGGGTTTGTTCTTTGAAGATGCTGAATGTAATGAGTTCTTCCTAGTTGTGCTGCTCGAGATCTCCTTTTTTGCTTTAAGAGTTTGTTTGCAATGTGAATTTTCATCAAATGAATTTTCTTATAACCTCTTTTCAATCAAAACCCAACTTGTCATAAATGGTCTATTCCAAAAAGTTGTTACTACTTCCACTACACCTCACAAGCAATCTAAATTGATCCACAATCTTTTGTAACAAAGTGTTTTCTACCAAAATTTTCTTCAAATATTGATCAAGCATATCAATCTTCAGCTCATATCTTCATGTTGGCCTCAAAACCACTTATTTGGTAGAGGGAGGAAAGATTTTCATTGATGCTCCCCTTGGGCCAAAGCTCTTAGTTTAGTTTCTGGAGGAAACATCTACACTAGAGGCTGGTACAGACACATCCTTGACCTCTATTACATCCTTCTTAATCCAAATCTTGCTCATCTCCTTCTTCGTTTCTGTCAGATCAACCTTTTGCACTAGTTTGTTCTTCTCTTCCGATATATCCTTCTTCATGCTTCTACTTCTACAAAACTTTGCAAAGTGTCTAGGCTTATTGCAATTGTAACACACAAAATTCCTCTAACCATTATTCCTTCCATTCATTATGGATCTACATTCTTATCTTTGTGCCAAAATCTATTACATGTAAAACAGTAGCAATTGAAGGATTGAATCATTCTACCATTGTTATAGCCATTCATCCTTTGACTTCTACACTCATTAGCTTTATGACCAACTTTCTTGCATGAAAAACATTGACCAGATAAAGATGAAACATTTTGATTTATCCTGCTCCTACATTGTGTAGCCTTATGTCCAAATTTATTTTAAGAGTGACAATAACCATTAAAATATGGGTACCTTTGAGCATTAGGTTGTCTAATCAGTGGTCTTCTAGCTCCTCTCTTTTGATTCCTAGTTTGCTTGCTATTGTTCTTCTTGTCTTCAACTTTTGATGCTTGACCTGATTTTAAACTTTCACCCTTTTCAAACCCTAAGCCTTCTTTATCAGTGGAATCTTTCTGACTTGCAATCATCTCATCAAGCCTTGCAGAACTTATCTTAATTTTTTTTCATAGTTCTTTGCCTTCTCTAGATCTAATTTCAGTTTTACAACTTCTTGCTCTAGTTTTGTACATTCTTCAGATTTGCCTTTCACCATTGAATTTAGATATTCCTCAGTTCTTGCCTTTTCTTCAACTTGCACTTTCAGACCAATCATGGATTCATTTTCTAACCTCAATTGTTCACTGACCTCCTTATGCCTTTCTTTGAATTTCTTGACTTGCTCTCTTAGATTTTTGATACATTCATTTGCTTCTTTGACATTCTCCTTCAAATCAATGATTTCTTCTTCAGTTCTCTCCAGGTCTTCAAGAGCATCCTTGAGTTCTTCATTATTGACAAATAGATACTCATCTTCTAAAAATTCAATAGCAGGATTTCATCTGAAGGAGTATGAAGCTTTCTAGATGCCATGTGTTCAACCTCCAATATCTTTCCTCAACGGTAAAGCTTCTTCCAAGGAACCTTGTTTTGATACCAATTGTTGAACACCTAGAATATTGAGAGGGGGGTTGAATCAGTATTCTCTTAAATCATTTAGATATAAAACATTTTAAACCATTTAGCATATTCAATTGAAGTGAAGTAGGTTATGCATGAAAACATGAGAATGCAAACCATAACACATAGACACCAGGAATTTTATGTGGAAAACCCAAAAAGGGAAAAACCACAATGAGGATTAGCTCACAATATATTATAACCAGTTAAGGTAATAAAGAAATGCTCACTATAGGTGGACTCACTATCCATGTGGAATCACTACCCGCTTAAAAAAAAGATAGAGAAGAAAGAAATGAAATGGCTCACTACCAATGATGAACTATTACAATTGCATCTACACATGCATGGAATATAGTTCCAACGAAGCACAATCAATATCTTCTTCTACTAATCTGAGTTACAACTCTGCTATGCTATGCAATCACACAGTCTCCTCTGCTCTTTCTCAATTGGCATCTGCAGGTACTTGTCACATCATTCAAAACATGAACACATATTACTTCATCTCATCACATCACTTAAGCATCGAAGACAATCCTCTATATGTATCTGCTCTATTTACAATATCAACTAGGTCATCCCAACTGGATGTAGTGTGTGACACATGCCTCAACCATTACCCATGAAATTCATGCTTGGATTCAAACCTTAAAATAGGTTGGGGTGGACCTAAATAACTCATATTTCACTTCACAAAATGTGTTTACCTTCTTTTTAAATCTGCTTTACTCATATCATCTATTAGTTCGGCTTGCCTGAGTGTAGTGTGTGGAATAGCAATAATCAGCCTCAAGATCCAATGCAGAGTGAACCATAACATGAAACACATTCTCCTAGGTTAGCATGACCTATAAAACCTCTTAAGACAACACTCCAATCTTTGGATTGCTTTGCACAAGGTATACTTCTTCAGGTCAGCTTCATGAGCAAAGTAACACAAGTGCATATTGACTGTCAAAGCAAGATCTGTACAACAAAATGTTTCCATGTGGTGAGGTGTGGAATACTGGAACTTGGTCTCTATCACAATCTAACTTTGTTTATCCATGTAGCGATTTTCTGACAAACTTTTCTACCATTCTAGAAGACTCCATACAATGAAACTTTGGATTTGAGATCTCCAAACATATGCCAAAAACACATTATAACCATAGAAAGAAATATGTCATATCAGAGATATGCAGACAAAAACAATCATGCACACTGCACTGGTTAAGACATAACTCTGTCATACTAAACTTTTTCAGTATGTAGCCATCATTTTAGAAATCATAAGAGGATGAAACTCTAGATTTAGATGCATTTAATGAACCAAAACAACTTACCAAAACCACAGACCAAGATCTACAACAAGTGACAAATGCGGACTAGAAAATTGTAGCTCTGTGCACTGAGGTAACAGTTTGACACTTAGCCAATTTTTTACAAAATTATCTTCCAGATCAAAATCTTTTACATAGGTAACATTATGAGTATAGGAACATCCTGTGAGGGATATTACTATAACCTTACAACCCAATTTTGATCTCTAATCTTTGTTGTCATCAATGACAACACTTCTCAACACTTCTTGATTATCATCTCATTAGTCTACTAGCAGTGTCTCTAATGCTAATATCTACAACAAACCTTCCATCCTTATTTTCCAGAAAGCATAGTGAAATCCATCAAATAGGGGAACATCCTTCTTGTGCACCATCCTAGATCTACCTCAAGTGGTTAAGCTCTCTTCCAAGGATTCTTGCTCTGATACCAATTGTTGAATGCAAAAGACAACTGAGAACGAGGGTGAATCAGTTGTAGCTTAAAATTTCAAAACCCTCACACATATTTAGATCCACATAGATTCAATTAACCCTTAGACTATTATGATGATTAAGCATGAAAAGGAAATAATAGAAACTAAATCAAACCAATATCAAACACAAGAGAACACTATATTTACGTAGAAAATCCAAGAAGGGAAAAACCACAGTGAAGATTAGCTCACAATGTAAAGTAGTATCAACACTGAATTACAAAAGGCTCACTAGCAAAGGGCTCACTAACCAGAAAGAAAGAGATAGAAGTGTCTCACTACTAAGAATTGAACTGTTATAATTACATCTGACATATGCATGGAGTACAGTTCCAATGAAGTTCAATATACACCACAACACCAACATCACCTTCGTAGCATCATTGAAGAATAGTAGACACCTCCTGCTCACAGCATCCAATAGTCTAACACATGAAAGCTTGTACTGCACCACACATTCATCACACTATTACTCACATCACACCCATTACTCGTACACCTAATCACAATCCCTTGTCTCTTATTTATATTGTCTTCAACCTTGAGAACATTCTCCAAGGTCAGCATTACACCTTAACACAAAAGATTCAAATTAGGTCTAGACCTAAACATTCCTGCAGTGGAAAAGAATGAAGGCAAACCACAACACATCTTAGCTTAGACCTAAATTTATCGAAGCCTGCTACTCCACACTTTCATAATCACCAAAGAAACTCTGCAATTAGTGTAAATACCCAAGGTCGACCAAACTTGTGTTAACACAATAAACTTTTAAGTACATGCTTCCTCAAACCCAAAAATGAATTATGGACCACATGCAAGGATTCACCACAATATAGAGTATTCCATGAACATCCTGAAACATCCTGATAACTAAAAAATTACTTCGCAACAACTTTCACTTGATGCACACCTTTATCCTATTTATCCAGCATGCTTAACTATCTCTGTCATACACTGTATCTCTAAAAATTGAGTTTTGGAGCACCAAACCATGAACAAGTTCAATAGAAGAAAGGTATAAGTCTTATAAGCACAATTATAGAACCACAAGATCTAAAACTTCTTTGCGGGGAAATGTGGAGCAAAGACATTTCTCCCAGACACCTCTACACAACTCAGAAACGCAGTCCACACATTGGTGAACACAATTTTCTCTGTAAGATGAACCGGAGCACCAAATTTGGAATATAACAACTCTTAACACCTTTAAATAACATATCCAAATTGCAAAGATAGATCTTCAACATAAAGGAAATGCGAAGCAAAAGAATAACACTACTTTGTAAGCCAAAATGCTACTTCACCACACCGTTTCCTTTATTAATCAAATTTTCTCAAAAGGACTTGGAAATCAACTACTAGAAATATATTCTCAACATCTTCAACACCTCTACAAAGTAACCAAATCATCATCAGCAAAACATCTCAACCAAACAATTCATACCATTGCAACAACCTCATCTCTACTCAACCAGTTGACACAATTAACACCAATGAAAACACAAGCTTGTTGACATCAATGACAACACTGATTACACATACTTGCAACAGTAGATTCTTTTGGGTTGGAGCCCATAAAACAATGTATTAGGGAGTTGTAGCCCATAAATGTTATTGTAAACCTATTTTTATTTGTGAGGTTGGATTTGGACAGTAGCTCCAAGCAACTTGCTCATAGTGGTTTTTCCCTTCTAGGATTTTCCACATAAATTTGGTGTTAGGGTTGTGTGGTTGTGTGATCATGTTTTGAATTACTTCATTATTTGTTTATCCATTTATGGAAGTAGAAATGATGTAGGTGTTATTATATGGAGCCTAATCAGATTTGGAGGTTAAATTTTCCTCACTTTTATCGGTATAGTTTCCCCACAAATTATTTAATGGTGTCGAGAGTTATTTTTCTATTGGCAACATAAAAAACCCTATATTCTAGCTGACATAAGTCTTGATAAAAACAACTAAGGGTTAGGGTTTATGTAGATATTGTATTGTAGCATTTGCAACAGTATTGAGTTGCAAGGATTGCTGGTTGTAATCGGTTTGATTTGCTGGATAATAATCTTGGACTCTCTGTTGGTGGATGTAGCCCAAGTTTGGGTGAACCACGTTAAAATTGTCTCTCATTGTTATATTTCTATGTATTTTCATTCCTCTGTTTAATCTTTATTTGCATTTAATTGATATCTTATGCATGTAATTCCTAATAGCAGGAGCATCTAGAGGTGTAAGGGTAATTTTGCATCACCCAAAAACAATGATGATTTAAAATCGATGACCTTGTTTTCATTCCTTTTCAAAATTTGTGTTTTCAGATACCCATTTTCTTGAATTTAGTAAGTCTATATCAGAGAAGCAGTTGAGCCCGAAATTTTCCCCAAAGCTTTAGAATAGTCAAATAAGCATTCTTGTTAAATTTTAGCTCAAGATCATGTCTAGATTTCAAGATATTAAAGTTTCAATTTTGTGAGGTTCCTGAAAAAGTTCTGAAATTAGATATGAGGTATTAAAACTTCCCATAACTCCCTAAAAAGTTTATGGAAATCCATTTACAGATTTCTAATGTCATAGTTCACTTCACAATCTTTCTGGCACTTCAAACGATTCATCAATCAGACACTCAGATCAAAAGTTATGCTTCTCGGAAGTTGACCTATTTTTGAAGGGAGTTGCAAATTTTGAAATTTTGGTTGGAGGCCTCCAAAAGGGCTATTTATGACCATTTTTTGGAACCCTTAATAGTAGAGATAAGGGGGAAAGTGTAGAGTCAAGAAAAGGTGGGAAAATAGAAACCCTAGTAGATTTAGGGTTACAGAAGGCGGAAGGTTCTAGAGTTTGGAGATAGGAAGTTGTAATGTGTTGCAACATGTGGAGGATTGATCCTCTGATTATATTTGAGCTTTTGTAATGTAATTTGTTGTCCAAATCAGTAAAAGAACATTCCTATTTTTAGTGTACAATTTTTGTTGTTGTGTGTTTTAAGATTTACCCCTTCATCAAGAAAGTTCTTGAAGATAAAGTTGAATTGGATTAATTTGTGGCATATACTGATTCACCCTCCTCTTAATATATCAGAGTGTTCTAACAATTGGTATCAGAGCTAAGTTCCTTGGTGCAGTGTAACAGCTAAAGGTAGATCTTGTATTAGAACACATGGCTCAGAGAGAGTCCTCTTCTTCTAAAGCACTGATATTTGATGGATCCAAATATAACTTCTAGAGTGTAAGGATGGAAGCTTAGCTTACCTTGCTAAGGTATGATGTTTGGAGAGATGAAATGGATTGTTATACTAAACTTTCTCATCCTATTACAAATTTTGATGAGAAGAAGGCCCATGAAAACAATGCTAAAGCCAAGAATGTTATCTTAAGTTGTCTAACTAGTTCAGAGCTTGTCAAGGTAGTGCAGTGTAAAAAAACCAAGGGGATATGGGATAAACTTAAAAATCTCTATGAAGGAAATGGCAATGTAAAGAAAGTAAGATTACAAACTTATAGAGCAATGTTTGAGAATTTAAGGATGAAATAAGATGAAAACATTGCTAGCTATTTGCTCTGAGTGGATGAAGTTGTCAATGGAATCAGAGGACTAGGTGAAGATTTGGGTGAGTTAGTGGTTATGAAGAAATTCTTGAGAACTCTCACTCACAAGTTTGATTAAAAAGTTTTTTTGATTGAAGAATCCAAAGATCTAAATAAACTTACCATGGAAGAGCTATATGGGTCCCTCACTGCCTATGAGATGAGAAATGAAGTTGAAGGTACATCCAAAAGAGAAGCTACTTTCAAAGCTATGAAGAGAGAAGGAACATCTTATCAACACAGTGAATTTGACGATGAAGAAGCAAACTTTGTGAGAAAGTTGAAGAAGGGTTCAAGAAAGAATAAAGGTAAGTTACCTTTCAAATGTTTTAAATGTGGAAGAATTGGTCATTATGCTTCTAAATGTCCTTTTGGAGAAAATGAAAATAGTAGCAAGGGTTTCAAAAGGTGTAACTTTAAAAGCAACCTCCTTTCCAAAGAAGACTATAGCTCCTTAGAAGAAGTAGATAACTACTCATCAAATGATGAAAGAGGAGAGTCCTTATTCATGGCCATGGTAATCTCTAATGGTTCTGACAAGACTGTGAATTAGGAAGAATGTGAAGTTGATTTTGAAGGTGAACTTATTTCTGCACTTGAAGACATGGAATGTGCAAGGAAAGAGAACAAAGAACAAAAAGCCCTAATTGAGGCTAAGACAAATGAATGCATAAAACTTGAGAAAGAAATCATGTCACTCAGAAAAGAATTGGAGAAAGCAAAGTTTGGAAATATGGATGATCCTGAAGGAGCAAATCTCACTCTAGTCATGTCTCAAAGAAGAAGGTATGAAAGACCTTTCCATGCAAGACAGAGCTTCATAAATAGGTTCAATTATACATTCTTTGGTTATTGTTTCATCTGCAATAAATATGGTCATAAGGCTATGGAGTGAAAGTCTAGTATGAATAGAAAGAAATTTGTAAGTAGGAATCCTCTTGCTTCTCTAGCAGATATCAATGTGATATGTCATATCTACAAAATTTTTGGACATATAGCAAGATATTCTATAAGTGGATTAGCAAAATCATTAACTTAGATGGCAGATGTTACTGAGAAAGACAAGGAGAATGACACTTCCAAAAGACATGAGACAAACAATGAGGCTGAAAATTCAATGATTACCAAACAACATTTCATGCTCAAGGGAAAACAAATCTATGGATAATAGACAGTGGTTTTTCAAGCCACATGACAGGTGATAAGAGAAAATTCATCAATCTTACTAAGTGGAATGGTAGATCAGTCAAGTTTGGAGATAGTTCATCTACAAAGATTTGTGGAAAGGGCACCATGAGTATTGATGGAAAATCTAAAAAATAAGATATTCTATATGTGGAAGGTCTCAAGCGCAATCTTCTTAGTGTAAGTTAGATGTGTAGTAAAGGATATAATCTCATATTTCATGGACAAGGATGTGAAATCATAAGAGAAAATTCTACTAAACTGGTGGCAGAAGGCTGTAGGATAGAAAACAATTTGTACAACCTAAAGGGTGTTAATGGAAGAAGTTATCTTCTAGGATAGTCAAATGAATGTTGTCTATGACGCAAAATGATGGGACACATCAATTTTGACAATTTGGTGAAGATCATCTCCATACAAGCAATGAGAGATATGCCAAAGATCATCAATCTTGCAAGCACCTTGTGTAAAGAATGTCAGATTGGGAAGAAAACAAGGATAATATTCAAAACCAAGGAGTATTCTTCTATAGAGCCATTGGAACTGATTCATACTGATCTATGTGGTCCTACCAAGACAAAGAGTCTCCAAGGTGAGAGATATTTTATGTTTCTTATTGATGATTACTCTAGAATGACATGGGTTACTTTTTTGAAAGAGAAATTAGAAGCTTTCAGTAGGTTTAAGATTTTCAAGTCCATGGTTAAAAATTAAAAGAATTATAGAATCAAGTGCTTAATGTTTGATAGAGGTGGTGAGTTCACATCACATGAGTTTGAGGAATATTATGAAGAACATGGAATAAAGAGGCACTTATTTGCTACAAGAACTCCTCAACAAAATTGAGTAGTGGAAAGAAAGAATAGAATTGTCTAGGAGATGGCTAGTGTTATATAGTGAAAAGAGGATGAGATGGAAAGCATGTGAATACACTAGATCAAACCTTCCATTTCACTACAACATTCAAGGAAAAAACTGAGCCAAGTCACTACAAGATGGAAGAGGACTCAACTACTAATTTTGTACTCTTGTTTATACAGGAAAGTTGTGATTCAACCAAGCCTTTTATAAAACCCTATGCCAATCAATGCACTAAACACTAGAATTTGGATAATCAACTTATAATAGAGAAACAAAAATAGCAAGTTAAGATCTAAAAGCACCAGGATGATTAGGGAGATGTTCAAACTTGTTCCTCAGAAGCTGAAATGTCAGAAGACTCTGGGGCTAGCACCTGAGTCCAGAAAGTCTCAATCTTTGATAGCTCAAAACTAGAAAAATGTCATAAATAATGCTCTGATGCTGAATCTAGGGTTTATTTATGCTTCTAGACACTAGGGTTAGCGCCCAAGTCTACTATGGGTGAATTTATGAAATCTATTTTTGGATCTTGAATCTTGATCTTTAAAGCAACCTCCCTATACCTTTATTTATGCAATTCCTACTCTTGTAACTTGCACACAAGAAGAAAAGGGGTTTGGGGGTTTTGGTGTTTAGGGATTTGCCTTAGTCAAATCCTGGGTTAGCATTCAATCTTTCCCAACACTATTGTTAGAGAGAGAGTGTGTCCTTGTAGGAAAAAGGCTAAAGCTATTCCAAATGATGATGAAATGATTCAAACACAATGATAATGTCACCTTGGCAGTGAAGTCCTTAGGAGGATAAATATTCTTCAACTCATAAGGATGTTGATGATGATTCCAAATATGAAACAAACACATTGAATGCCTTGAATTCGCCTTTGCACAATATCATAACCTTGTTATCAACTTCTTTCAAAATAAATTCAAACACTTGTTTATATATGCTATCCCATTAAAAATTCATAAATTAATTGAAAGAGCCAACAAGGGAGGACCCATTTAAAAGTCTTATGCCAACATGATTTTATCTCGACCAATTAGAGTAGACTTGGGTGCTCAGAGCCTTTTTCTTAATGAGCCCCTAGTTCTCATTTGACATGAGTTTCAGGGGATTTCTCATCGGGATGAATAATTTGCTTGTAGAGTGTAAACATAGGGACCTGGTAGCTAAACTAGGAGGTAAAAAGGCATTGTTGTGTGGTTACACAACACACCCCATTTTGCCTTAGCAAAATAGGGACCCAATTTTTCTTGCATTGCTTGGCTTGTTTTGCCTTCCTTTGGCTTTGGGTGGTATGGTAAAAGTAGTATCAGTTAGTATGTCTAAGTCCTATTTTAGGCATATCTGGATCTGGAATTCTGGATCAAAATCTCAAAGGGTGGATTCTCCCTCATGACACCTGCCAAATGATAGAGGATGAAATTATAAGCAGGTTTGACTTTTGAAGTATTTGGAAATTCCTTAAAACCAAGGAGTTATTCAAGGTCAAAGTTTTGGTCAACGGTTGTACAAATATTCACATGTACACTTAAATGTCCTCACATTTGCTAATATCTAGACAAATTGTCCTGACCAAAAAGTATTGAGAAATACTAAGTAAAGGGTTAACATAAGTCTTAGTATCCTGCCATTCAGATGTGCTCCCGTCAAATTTACCCTATCAGTATAAAAAAATCATCATATGCATGGGCATTCGATGTTTGGACTTTCATCTAATATCCAGACATTATCTTATTATGTGGCCATTTGCTTGATGCTTACAAATCTTAATATCTAGATGTAAAGGGTAAAATTTGGATAGTTTGATTTTTGGTAATTTTGGTGTATATCCTCCTTTCACCCTTACATTCAAGGACCTAGGGTTGAGTTGCAATGTTCTATCATGCCCTAGGTCACTATTGAGATGTAAGGAAATATGGAATTTTATGATTAGATCAATAGTTTCCTTCTTGTACGTTTAATTGTACTTTAAAACCCTAAATATAGAAATATGATAGTAAACAAATGAATTATGGAAAATGCTTCTGCAGAAAGATGTAAAATACCAAATAACTGTGTACCTATTTTTGGGGTTCCAAGGCAAAAAATTCAAGGACTAAAGAGTGGACACCCAAGTCCAATGCCCTACTTTTTGTCGAGTTCCAGAAACAAGGTCTACAACTTGTATCTGTCATATCAAATATTTTCCCATTGTGGAACTTTGAGGATTAATGAGCAGGTGCCCAAGTCCAGGTAGTTGTTTCTTTCACTGATCTGCAATCCTGACAGTCTATTGTACCCTCCTACAACTTCACTTTGTCTATAACTCCAACCTGTAACCTGCAATCATGAAAACTTTGGGAGGGGGTTGTGGCGTTTAGAAGCTTGCCTTAGTCAAGACCTGGAGAGACATTCAAGTCTTCCAAACACTATTGTCAGATAGAGAGTGCATGCCTAGGGAGGTAGAGGAAAAAACCAAATGATAAATTCTCAATAATCACAAATGATGTTACCTTGTAGTGAAGACCTCATGGGAGGAAGAATCTCTTCATTCCATGAGGAGATAGATGCTTAAATCTGCAAACACAAACACATAGACAACACAAATCTGCTCTTGTAACATGATGAAAGCCTTGAATCACCTTTAGGATGCATAAAGTTCACAATAACAATCTAGTTTACAAATGAATGCCTAAACATGCTTTTATATGCAACTACAAGCATTCCTGCCAAGATTTCATAAATTCAAACTTACCGTGTTGGCCTAGGGACCAAATAACGGTCATAAATTGACACTTCAAATTTGGGCCTGACCCAAAATAGGGCAGGACTAGGGTGCAGGTGCCCAAGTCCTCCCCCTATTTTGGGCAGGGTTAATCTCAAGGGGTCCCCCTAGGCCTCATTTGTCATGATACCCAGGGTTCATTCCATCGGGATGTCAAATTATGATGTAATATGTCCTAAATGTAGCTAAGAGACCTGGGAGCTAAACCTTTTGAGGGAAAAGCCCCCAAGGGGACATTTTCTGACATTACATTTAGCCCCCACTTTAATGTATGTATAAACGTGAGGCCAATACATGCATTAAAGTATAGTCAACAAACACAGCAAACACACCAAGCATGGAGAAGACACACCGGACACATTGAAGACAATGACAGGCACATAAAACATGGAGAAGATAGTTACAATCATGCAAAACATGGAGAATACATTGAATGCATAGAAGATAGGAATGATCTCTTTTCTTTTCTTTTTCTCATATTTATGAAATGTAGATGCAAGTATAGGAAAGTAAACAAACCTCCCATAATACAGAATGCACTCATTCGCATAGGTCTTTAAACTATATATGGGGCAACACACATGCAAGACACGCAAAACCTCCAAAAAGGCAGGATGCACTCATCATGCAGGTCTTTAGACTGCATATGGGGCAAAAAACATGCCAAACAAAGAAAGCAACCAAAACACACACTTTGAAGACATGGAGAAAACACAGTAGACAAGTGACGGAGTGTCCCTATTTCTAGGTTTAGCACCATCTCAGGCACATTACATGCACACATCGACAATTGGGCTTCACCACAACAATCGCTGAAGACATGCTTAAGGGTTGAGTTAGTCACAGAACCGCTCCCTGCCTTTGCAAAGGACTTTTGAAAATGATAGAATGATGCAATCTACACATGAGAAGTACACCATCCCTGCCTCCATAGAGGGCTTAAGATAAAAAGGATATGCACATGATATCCCGCCTCTGCAGAGGGCTTAGATGATTGATTGATTAATTGCAAACAAACTCAGGATGTAGGATGCACTCATCGTGCAGGTCTTTAAACTGCATCTGAGGACAAACACATTGCTAACATCTACAATAGACAGCTTACCTTATATATGCCCCCACCTTAAGGTGGTTGATATCATGCATCGATATCAAGCACGTTCAGGTAGGAAGAAAAGACACATGGGAATACAGACTTTTGCAAAGCCCATGCCCCCTGAAGGTGACATGTACTTTACGATCGCCAAATATTCCCACAAACACATCCCTGCAAGAAACATGTTAGTGTCCATAATCATGATAAACAACATCAATGCATATGAAATCTGAGGCATGCAAGATTCAAGATAGACAAAGTGCACGGAGAAGCAATATTGTTATTATTTGTAAATGAGATAGAACACCATCAAAATCAATACGTGGAAAGCACGAGTGCTTCCACTAGCCAAGTGTCAGATAAGATATACAACCCCATCATCATATTAGGAACTAAGTCCAATTTTTGATTTCTCACGAAAGGGATGCTAGGTCCGCATTAGTATAAATGTTTTTCGTCATCCGCCCGCTAGATGGAAACACTAGAGGAGGGGAAACAATAAATAAGAGAGGAGAAACAAGTGTCTTAGGGAAAATCACATAGGAGGGTGCCCCCAGTGTCACCAACCACAACGCTATGTCCACAAGACACAACACACAACAATGAAATTAGAGAGAGAGGCAGTAGAGAAGAATGATGATACAAATAGAAGAAGGTCACAATAGAGGCAGTCTCCTAGTATCCCAGACCTTACAAAAGAATCAAGGGTCATCGTAGGAGGCCTAAACAACACATAACACGTCATGGGGGAAGCACATCATGAGAGAGATAAAGGGTTAGGGATACTTACCTGTAAGGATCATCCAATCTAACCTTTGTCAACAATTAAATCAATATCATTTTTCCATGGGTTAGGTGAATTCTTAACTTCTTCTATGAAACCAATGATTGCATCATAGTTCATATAGTCATCTTCAGCCTTATAAGGTTCATTAAGAGAGTTTTCATCTTCATCATTCTCAATGTATTGTGTTAAATCTTCTGCTACCCGAGGGTATGTATCCATGAGAGATGTGTAATTGTCTAAGTCATATCGAGGCATGAAATTAATTAGTATGATATGCATTATTCCTTGAACAACATCAATACCCTCTTGTCTTTCTATCAATTTTCTTAATGTTGTGAATCACAGGTATAGCTTCTTTAGCTATCCCCTTGGTTTGCACATATTCTTGGAATTCAGCTAGGTCTTTATCAAGTTTGTCTATTTACTCATATGTTATCACATCAATAGGGACCTCAACTATTAGTTGTTGTTACACCAAAAGATCAACCTGTTAATGCCCGATACAACCACTTGACTTAACAAGCACGGGAGGCGGTTAAGCCCTTGTCACAAACCACCGCAGCACAATGCTAAACAAGAAGACCAAGGGTCACACCTTGCAACAATCCCCCCAGTGCAAGCATGGGGTTTGAACCCATGACCTTGGCTCTGATACTAATTGTTAGTTGTTGTTGCACCAAAAGATCGACCTGTTAATGCCCGATACAACCACTTGACTTAACAAGCACGGGAGGCGGTTAAGCCCTTGTCACAAACCACTGCAGCACAGTGCTGAACAAGAAGACCAAGGGTCACACCTTGCAAGATCAACATCATGAATTATTTGTTCTTCTATTGTAGGAGGCATGATGTCTTTCAAAAAGGTGTGTTCCTTCTATTGTTGGAAGTGTACCAGAGATTTCAGTGTTTTGTATTAGCACATCCAAATGGGAAGAATCATTTTTGAAGGAATTCTTAGAGGACAGGATTATATCATCATCACATGTAGTAGATATGAGAGATGTGTTATCACCATTATCTTTTGTAGTACTATTCATGGATATGAATTCTATTAAGCTCTCTAATATTGTAGGATGTTCACTCATGAGGGTTATAAATTGGTCAAAATCAAGGTCTTTGATAAATGCATGCAAAGATACCATTGAAAAATGACATGAAGATACCATGTGCATATATTCAAATCAATTTAAAATCAGATTTTAAAATTTGTTCCAAAAGTTATGCACAAGTTAAGTGCAAAACTATATGCAAAAATGACTTAAAATGCTTTATTTTTTGACTTTTTCAATGCAAATATATGGAAACAGAGGTGCTGTAAGGATTTTGATCAGGGGAAGAAAATTATATGTCTTATATCAGTCCAATACAAAAATAAGATCCTTCACAACACACTCTTGATGCAAATCTAAGATGATGCCAAGTCAAAATATAGTGAAAATACATTAAAACATGCAATTTTTCACCAAATCTCAATGCAAAAGAGCATGACAAAGGGTGTTGTGAGGAAAATGATGATGGACAGAAAATTATATCAGTAATAATAGTCTCTTAATTCCAAAATATCCATCACAACATGCTTTTAGTGCCACTCAAGGTCAACCCCTAGTGAAAATATAGCAAAAATAGGCAATTTTTCACGGTTTTTCAATTCCAAGACCTAGAAAAAGGGGTGTTGTAAATAATTTTAGGAGGTGAAGCAAATAATATTGATTATATCAGTCACCTCAATCCATAAAATTTATTACAAAACACTTGGAGTGTAAACTAGGCCAAACCCTAGGGCAAAAATAGCAAAAATGTGCTGTTTTTCACCAAATTTTCAATACAAGAGCCCGTTAAAAAGGTGTTGTGAAGATTTTTAGGAGGGGAAGAAAGTTATTACCCTGATGACAACCAATTAGTTCAAAAATATCCTTCACAACATGCCTATGTTGCAAATTTGGAGAGTCGATAAGGCCAAATTTAGTGAAAATCAATTGTTTTGAAGCCCTAGGTTTAAGATCTTGACACAAAATGCTATATGAATGTTTTTCAAGATGATATATGATGAAAATGAAATGCACTCAGATCTAAAAATGATTTTCAAGCTCTAACATTCAAAGTGTAAGTGCAAATCTAATGAAAATACTAGTTTTTGTTGACTTTTTCTATACAAAAATGCAAAGTTCTAAAATCTAAATGCAAATTTGTTCCAAAATGCAAGAATACATAAAAATGAAAATTTGAATGAGTCTCTAAAATAAGTAGAAAAATCTGAAACAATATTTTACCTACAAACCCTAGATCTAAAAATTTGAATTACTAGGTTATATGCAAATTTCACAATTTTCAACAAAACCCTAGCAAACTTATGATGAAAATGCAATGCAAGATATTGAAATTTTGTAATTTTTTGTAATTTAAATAAAATCTAATGCAAAAATCAGAAATTTGATGAAATTCAAATTAATTTATGCAACATGAAAACCCTAGAATGCATTTTTTTTTCCAATTTTTCCAATCTTTCATTTTTTTTGTAAGTTTTCCAATGCAATAAGATGAATGACTATATGAATGAATGAAATCAATGAAAATCTAAAGCACAACACTCAGCAAGGTGCCAACAAGTCCAATAACATGGTTTCACCAAAATGTAAAGGGTAAAATTTGGATAGTTTGATTTTTGGTAATTTTGGTGTATATCCTCCTTTCACCCTTACATTCAAGGACCTAGGGTCGAGTTGCAATGTACTATCATACCCTAGGTCACTATTGAGATGTAGGGAAACTCAGATTTTTATGATTAGATTGACAATTTCCTTCTCTTATGTTAAATTGTACCTTAAAACCCTAATTATACAAATACGATAGTAAATAAATGAATTACGAAAAATGCTTCTGCAGAAAGATGTAAAATACCAAATAACTGTGTACTTGTTTTAAGGGTTCTGAGGTGGAAAAGTTGGGGACTAAAGAGCAGGCACCCAAGTCCAATGCCCTGCTTTTTGTCGAGATCCAGAAACAAGGTCTACAACCTGTATCTGTCGTATCAGAGATTTTCCCATTGCAAAACTTTGAGGACTAATGAGTAGGCGCCCAAGTCCAGGTAGTTATTTCTTTCACTGATCTACAATCCCGACACTCTGTTATACCCTCCTACAACTTCACTTTGTATGCAACTCCAACTTGTAACCTGCAATCGTGAAAACTTTGGGAGGGGGTTGTTGTGTTTAGAGGCTTGCCTCAGTCAAGCCCCGCAGAGACATTCAAGTCTTCCGAACACCATTGTCAGATAGAGAGTGTGTGCCTAGGGAGGCAAAGGAAAAAACCAAATGATAAATGCTTAGTAATCACAATAGATGTCACCTTGTAGTGAATATCTCATTAGAGGAAGAAGCTCTTCTATCCATGAGGAGATAGATACTCAAATCTACAAACACAAACACATAGACAACACAAATATGCTCTTGCAACACAATGAAAGCCTTGAATCACCTTTAGGATGCATAAAGTTCACAATAACAATCTAGTTTACAAATGAATGCATAAACATGTTTTTATATGTAACTACAAACATTCTCACCAAGATTTCATAAATTCAAACTTACCATGTCGGTCTAGGGACCAAATAACGATCATAAACCGACACTTCAAATTTGGGCCTGACCCAAAATAGGTAGCACTAGGGTGCAAGTGCCCAAGTCCTCCCCCCTATTTTGGGTAGGGTTAAGATTAAGGGGTCCCCCTAGGCCTCATTTGTCATGATACCTAGGGTTCATTCCATTGAGATGTCAAATTATGATGTAATATGTCCTAAATGCAGCTAAGAGACCTAGGAGCTAAACCTTTTGAGGGAAAAGCCCCTAAGGGGGCATTTTCTAACATTACACTAGACATTCCCAAATGTCTAGATCCTTCAATGTGAACATCCAGATGATGTCATCAAATCTCATTTCAAAGAAACATTAAACATTGATGACATCATCTATACAATCTGATAGAGGACATTTCACAAAGTTAATATCTTAATGTCTAGATCTCCTCAATGTCTAGATGATGTAACTTTTCTCATAACTATGAATCACCTTAAAAGAGGTGACATCACCAGGACACTCAAACTTTGGGATATTTTGTGAGTTCTAAAGTCTGGATATTTCTTAATATCCATATCTCTGTCTGAAGTCTGACCCATTTTAACATAGCCCATTGGCACCATTTCACGGCCTCATGGGAAGTCTTTCATACCTTCAACAATCTGGAAGAATTCATTCACATTGTCCACGTGGCATCTTTTCACGTTCCTATGGAAATCTTTGAGTGCCCTCCACGAAGAAGTTAAATGCATAGGATTGTGCCACATCAGATTCACGCCCCCACCATAGTCCAACTTGGAGACAGCCCACATGGCACCATTTTGCAACCTCATGAAAAACCTTTTATACCTCTAGCAACCTAGTGAAATTCATTTTGCACTCACCACGTAAGTGTGGCGAGACCCAACACAAGTACCTTTAAGCCATATTGCCACGCAACACAATTTCATATCTTTGCGGGAAGCTCTTGATGCTCTTCACAGGATGGTGAATTCCTTCAAGCCACACAAGTAAGCAAAACAATGACACATGGCGCGATTTCATGATTCTGTGAGTATCACTGTGCACATGGATATTTCACATTGCTAATATCTCAACCTTCCAAATATCCATGCTCTTGTCCAACCAATGATATTGAGACATGTGTCCACATGGATATCCTGACCTGTTCTAAATAGAATTAAAGCCTGATAGTATATTTTCAGTCAACGATGGTTGACTTGACCTTCTTCCTATTGTCATATGGACATATCCATATGTAAATATATCCTGAACCTGATATTCACATCCTAGATGTCCATATCCAGACCTCCACTCACACTTAGTGTTGTGCACAATTTCCTGACAGATTATCAAATGCAAATGATTAAAATTTGAATGTTTGTTGCAGGATATTAGAACTAATTAAAGCTTGGAGAAAATATTACACAGATTGTGTAAAAGAAGAAGGTTAGATGTTGTAAAAGGAAGGCTAACCAGATGAAGTTGCAAACAAAGACAACTTGAACCAAAACTAGAAGATACTAGTGAATATGCTATCTTCCAGCTAGGAGGTTGACTAATTCAAAGATGCTGGAATATTTTCTTTTGCCAATTGTTTCCAACTGTATTGCCAACTAGAAATCACATGCCACTATTATTGATCATTGATTATCTTGTGTGGATCCTAACCATTGGATCAATGTGACTATTTTTGGCCTTTGTTCTATAAAAGGGGCCATGACTTCTCATTTGTGAGAGAGAGCCAATTATTACATATCTAGAAAGAGGTCAAATTATTGTAGACCTGATAGGAGATTGGATTACTGAGACTAATGGAGATTAAATTGTTGAAACTATCGGGGGTTGAATTTTTTCAATTCTAAGCACAAGTTGTGATGTTCTACAACTTGGTGAATTCTCTCACAAGGCTCTTTCTTCAAACTACTGTAAATGTACCTATTCTTTGCATTCCTGATGGAGATGAAGCTACAGATTACATCCTAATTGTAAACCTTACGTAATCTTCCAATTGATTTCTAGATATGTAATGGTGAAATGCTACATTCAATAGAAGTACTTTCATTTTATTACATATTGTTGTGACCTTTTCCTTTGAAGATTTGCACTAGATCATGCAGATTTGTGGACTGTCTTGGTGAAGTATTATTTAGTTTCACTTCTCTTCATTATTGTATCAGAGCATGTATGTAGATCATTGTTAGTGCAGTTAAGTAATTTTAGGAATCTCAATCTCTAAACTCTTTTCTCATTTTCAATTTTATAATTAACTTTTGAATAACTGCAAATAATGGTAAGTCATAAGTAGATACAGTGAAAATATGTTGAATTAGTGCAAATAATCATATATCTAGAGCATATTATAGTAAGAAATGGACATCATAGTGGATATCAATGCAAATAATGGCAAGTTATAGTGAAATCCATGCTTATAATAGGCACAATCTTTAAGTAGATTTAAGGTACAGAAGCAAATATTAGTTTAGATAGAGATAATATTAAAAGAACTAATTGAATCTAGAAATATATTCACAAATAGTCTAAATCAGAGACAAATTCCAGTGAATTACTTAAAGTTAGGATCAAATTGATGTCTATTTACTTAAATCCTGACTTAACAGTATAAGATTTGATAGAACTGTTGAAGATTTATGCAGAACATGCATAAAGGATAGGATATTGGATAGAATATTGAAGAACTTTGTAGAAATTACTAAAGTACGTAAGGCCTTGAAATGATTAACAACAACACACATCAACCTTGAGTCACTATCAGAAGGTCATGACCTAACCCATAGAGACTTGGGATCATAAATTCATCCTGAATTTATCATATCTTTGAAGATGATAAAGGTTTGTTGTGTAAACTTTTATTTCTTGTTGTTGTGACTAATAAGACTAATAACTACATCAACAAGTTTTTGGCACTAGAAGGAGGGTTGACCAAATGGTTTAGTGTTTCCACAAAGATCCTGTCAATATTTTTCAATATGAGTAGTTTGACTACACATATCTTCTATCTGAGAAGATTTGACTATATCTTTGCAAAGTTCCAGCTCAAAACTTCAAAGATCAACTTGATTTTCTAAGATTTCAAGTTTTCATTCTGAGATATGTTAGATCTCATTAAAATTCAAAATTCTAAAAATATTGAACACAAGGTCTCATTTTCAATAGATTCATATGAAGCTCCTAGCCTTAGGATTTCTCTATTTTTCAAAGGCTTATCTCAAAAATCATATCATGAAGAAAATTCTCAAGTTAATATTCCTTTCTTGCAGGGAGTTTTAAATAGGAAACTTTATCCTCAAAATTTATCTAACTTTGGTTTGTCTAGAAGGTGCAGGATACACAATTCTACAGAGCATGGTGAAGTTAGTTGTTTGACTTTCCTTACAAGGTTGGATATGGCTTTAAAAGAACTAATTCCTTTCTTAGATGTGTATAGGACTGAGGTTTGGTAGGAAAATGAGAGAATTCTGGAGCAACAAGAAAATAGAACATAGGAAGTCATGAGTTGTCTAAAAAAATCAAAAGTTGAACTAGTTCTGGAAGATAAGGATAGTAAAATATCTTTCTTTGAATTATTTTATGGTAAAAGTAAGAGTTCTCAACTTCTCAGTCAAAGTTCAAATAGGAATAAAATAGAGTGCATGTATGAATCTTTTGAAAAATGTAGAAAAGAAACTACTCCTCGTTCTCAGTCATCAGATAATCAGCAAAGAAGATTTAATGAGGAAAAGAAGAAATGTGAAACTGATATGGACTAAATATATCAAATTATTAAGAAATGCTTGTCAAGATAATGTCTCTAGATCTGATTCTAATAGTTTTGATGAGGATGATTGGGCAAAGAAGTTTAAACATGTGGTGAAGTAATTGAAATGCATGACTGCTATGACAACTACTAGAGGAGTCATAGAGAAGAGAGTAAATACTAATTTATTATTTGATTCCTTGAAATTGAATGATCAAATCCAAGATTGTTGCATAACAATGGAACCAGACATTCTACTAGATGGTAGAAGTGTTCATTATTTGAAGAACAATCTATGAAAATAGAAGATATAGAAAGTTTTGTTGTTGTTGTGCATGATCAGATGTCAATCCAGTGCCATTTTGAAAATGAAATAGGGAAGTATTCCTATCTATCAAATGTTGTTTCACCTTCATAGTTAAATGATTTAGAAATGATAGATTTATGTATATTAGGTTTTGATAATGATGATACTCACTTAACTGTTGATGTGCAGAAAATTGAAGAAAACATTGAGGTGTTTCTTGAGGTTAAAGATTGAATAAGCATACAGAATGAAGAAATGGAGTTGGATAAAGATGAGGAAATAATCCATCAGGAGTCATACATCCTTCAAGTTGAAGTGGGACAAGACATTGAGCCAAGCAATGAAAATGCAAAGTCAAATGGAGGATTGGTTGGCAGCGAACAGACATGTCTAGTAGAACAAGAAATGCACCAGGTTGTATCTTTCCTTTCCTCAATAAATGATGTTGAGTATTATTTCAATTATGGAAATTCAGGGGATAGAACATGTAAATGGATCAGCCATGAACATAATGAACTTCCTCAATTGCTGATCATCAAGGATTATTCTATTAAATAGATAAATCTAGAATACAAGAATATTTTTCATAATATAAGGATGAATTCGCTAGGATTAGGACCATAACTAATGCCCTGATGCTCCTACATATTTTGAAAAAGGCATGGAAATATAGGTGTTTATGAGTGTTTTCCTGGGTTTCATTTGCTTTGTAGTGCCTTGTACATAGTGTGGTAGGGTAGTTGTTCTTTTTTCTTCTTTCCTTTCTATCTTGCTTTGTTTGGTTGTGTTTCCCTTCTGTATAGTAGTTTGTTTTCTTTGTGTGTTTTTCTTGGGTTGTTTGGTTTTTGTTTCTTGTTGAGTTCTTGTTTTGGTTAGGCAATATGGAGCAACTTTTCACTTTAAGAAAACAATAAAATTGTTGGAATTCAAGAAAGAATTACAAATTCCCACATAGGTTGCAATTCCTATCAGCTTAGGTACTTTGATCTTGTCTGTGAAATCATATTCATCAATGTTAACTCTTGTTGTTCATAGAAATCATCACATGAATACATCTAATAGCATTGGATTAGTTGAAAGTTCTAGTGTCTATATTAAGTGAAAAATCTAAAGGTTTTCCCTTTCTACCATTGCAATTCTCAACCTAACAAGCAAGTGCCCATACCTTGCAAATGAGCTTACAAGATCATATCATATGAAAACTGAAAACAAAAAAATATTGAAAATCCAAAGAAATAAATTCTTTAGGTCATCCAAGTAACTCTACCAGGGCTATGGTTGCCTGACTTGTAGTGGGGCTCTACTTGGGAGAATTGCAAAGATAACCTTGTCAGAGCTATGGACGCCAAGTTGGCTTAGAGGGTTAAATCCAATTATGTAGCTTAACACTAACTACTACTATTTTCAACCTTTCTTAGGAAGAATGAAATGAATCAAATCCAAACACCTAAATTCCTTCTCATCATATAGTTTTGTTAATGAATATGATCCCATTTGAAAGGGTCGGGATGCTTATGTCTAAAAGGAGTTGGAACTTCATGTCTTAATTTGTCCTCATCTCTTGAATTGTTTGGAATTTGGTGTTTTTCTTTGGTGGCAAGTTGTTATGTGGTTACACAACATGCCCCATTTTGCCTTAGCAAAATAGGGACCCAACTTTTCTTGCTTTTCTTGGCTTGTTTTGCCTTCCTTTTGCTTTTGGCGGTATGGTAAAAGTAGTATCAGTTAGTATGTCTAAGTCCAATTTTAGGCATATCTAAATCTTGAATTCTGGATCAAAATCTCAAAGTGTGGATTCTCCCTCATGATGCCTGCCAAATGATAGAGAATGAAATTCTAAGCAAGCTTGCCTTTTGAAGTATGTGTAAATTTCTTTAAAACCAAGGATTTATTCAAGGTCAAAGTTTTGGTCAATGGTCATATGGATATTCATATTTACACTTAAATGTCCTCACATTTACTAATATCTAGAAAAATTGCCCGACCAAAAAAGCTTAAGAAATACTAAGTAAAGGGTTAACATAAGTCTTAGTATCCTAACATTCAGATGTGCACCCACCAAATTTACGCTATCGATATAACATAACCATCATATGCATGGACATTCGATGTCTAGACATTCATCTAATATCCAAACATTATCTTAATATGTGGACATTTGCTTGATGCTTACAAATCTTAATATCCAGACATTCCTGAATGTTCGGATCCTTCAATGTGAACATTTGAATGATGTAATCAAATCTCATTTCAAAGAAACATTAAACATTGATGACATCATCTGGACATTCTGACACGAGACATTTGGCAAAGTTAATAGCCAAACATTATCTTAATGTCCAGATCTCCCCAATGTCTAGATGACGTCACTTTTCTCATAAGCAAGAATCACCTTAAAAGAGGTGACATCACCAGAACATTCAAACTTAAGGATATTTCATGAGTTCTAAAGTCCAGATATTTCTTAATATCCATATCCCTGTCCAAAGTCCAACCCATTTTAACATAGCCCACGTGGCGCCATTTTGTGGCCTCGCGGGAAGTCTTTCATACCTTCAACAATCTGGCAGAATTCGTTCACATTGTCCACATGACATCTTTTTGAAAGGAAGCTAGGTATGTGAAAATCGCTTCCTACACTAATCTATTGAGGAGAGGGCTATGCAAATTCAAATTTATCCTAACTATTACAGTAATGTTAAACCATTAACATGTGATATTGCAGCAAAACACAAGAGCCAGAAAGTAGACAGAAGAAGAGAGACAAAGATTTACGGTGGGGAAAACCCTTATCAGGTGAAAAACCCCACACTCAGAAACTGCACAATGTATTAACAAATCTGAAAGAATGTTTACAATACACTTGTAATGCAAGCTTCAATGGTCTTCAACACTCATGTCTAGAGTCAATCTGGAAGCATAATAGTACCTGTAAACCTGTGTTACAAACTCCATCTCCAAGCACCTGTTTAAATAGGAAATACAAGGCAATATTGGACCTATCTTGGAATGGGAGTCCAACATGGCTTCATTGACCAAAACCCATGCCCAAGGACACTTGATCAACATTGTAGAATGTGTCTAACACTTGTCCACAACTCCCATTCCAAAGAGGTCACCTATTTTCAAAATGGGCTATGACAGATGCTCTTACAACACTTACGACCGTCCTAGAATCTATCATAGCGGTTACAACTTACAGCTGTAAGAGAATCTATCATACACATGCTATAAATAGCATATTCTATTATAACATGTCATAATTCACCTTGGGGTGCCCAAATATGCCTTATTCAAAGATGCTTCATGACACATGTCATCACCTGTCTTATAACCTTCTATTTTTGACTCTTACATGTCATAGATTCGTCATAGGAATCCATCATAATCGTTTTGGTCAAATATTCCCTTACACAACATGGAAGATGCCGACACATGGCAAAATGCTCCTACCACAAAGTGGGATGCCTATCTCCTCATGTGAGGACAAAATTACAAGTTGTCATATTCCATGTAGGATCGACACATCACCGTGCCACATCCCACAATATGACAATATGGAATTTACAAGTATTTACAACATAGGCAATTAAATAATAAATGCAAACATTACAAATGTAAGGAATTACCAAGGTTGAGACACCTTAATTCCCAACATTTTCCCACTTGTCGAACACCTTGTAAGAGCCAATAGAAAAATAGGATTTAACTGCTATAGGCTGAGAGGCCCATAGACTCCGAACACCATCTGAACTTCTCTATGCTCACTACTTTTGTCAATGCATCTACAACATTCCTCAAAGTTTCTACCTTCTCCAAATTTACCTTTCCATCCTCAACCATGTCTCGCACGAAGTGAAACTAAACATCGATATGCTTTGTTCTAGCATGGAAAGTTGGATTCTTCGCAAGGCAAATTACACTCTGACTATCGCAACTGATCGTGATCTAACCTACATCAACACCAATATCTGAACACAATCTCTTAAGCCAAATGGCTTCCTTACAAGCATGAGTTGCGGCCATATACTCAGCTTCTATCATGGACAAAGAAACAATAGGTTGTCTCTTACTCATCCAACTAATAGCACCACCAAACAGTGTAAACACATAAGCACTGGTGGACCTCCTACTGTCAATGTCACCTGCCCAATCTGAATCCACAAATCCATGAATATCAACATAATGTGGAGGTCCTAAAACATTACCATGATAGCAAATGGAATACTCAGAGGTACCCCTCAAATATCTGAACACTCACTTAACTGCATCCCAATGAACCCGTCCAGGATTAGCCATAAATTGACTAAGGACTCCCACTACTTGGGCAATGTCTGGTCTTGTGCAGACCATAGCATACATCAAACTGCCAACAACACTAGCATAAGGTACTTTTCTCATGTCCTCCACCTCACTAGGAGATTTTGGACAATCCTCAACAGACAACTTTGTCCCCAAAGAAATGGGAACACACAGTGGTCTACAATCTGCCATGTTGAATCTGTCCAACACGGTCTTCACATACTTACTCTGGCTTAACCAAAGTTTTTTGTTGGTTCTATCTCTTCTGATTTCCATTCCTAGAATGTACCTAGCTGCCCCTAAATTTTTCATTTCAAACTATGCTGACAACTGAGATTTAAAATCAGAAATCATATTCTTACCCTTCCCAATGAGCAACATATCGTCAACATATAGTGCAACAATGAGAATACAATCACCATCAAATTTTGATCTCACAAATCCAATTGACAACACAAAGGCATCAAACTTCAAGTACCATCTCCTAGGGGATTGCTTCAAACCATACAAAGACTTTTTAAGTTTGCAAACCAAATTTTCTTTACCTTTCACCATGTAATGCTCTAGCTGTGACATGTAGATTTCTTCCTCCAACTCACCATGAAGGAAAGTTGTCTTCACATCCATCTGTTCTACCTCAAAGTCATAAGCTGCTGCAAGTGACAAAAAGAATTGAATGGATGTCAGCTTTGCAATGGGAGAGAAGATCTCACCATATTCTATACCCTCCACTTGTGAATACTCCTTCGCAACCAATTTGGCCTTATACTTCTCAACACTGCCATCTGCACCAATTTTCTTCTTGAACACCCATTTGCATCTAATGGGTTTCCATCCAGGAGGCAAAGGCACCAAGTCCCAAGTTTGGTTCTTTTCCAAAGAAGCCATTTCTTCCTCCATGGCCTCCTTCCAGGAACCTGCATCCTTCATATCCAAAGCCTCTGATATAGTTCTAGGTTCATCACTGTTAGTAAGCAAAGCATAAGCACAACTAGAATCAAGCAATGTAAAACCAAACCTTTCAGGTTGCTTTCTTATCCATGTAGACCTACTCAAGAGCTGAGGTTGAGGCTCAGCTTCTTCATCTGAGCTTTCAGATCTGCTAGAGCTCTCCTCATCATTAGGTCCAACATTGTCTTTCTATTCAGTCTTCTCAGGGGTGAGAGGAAACTGAACAACATCCTCTTTCTTTTCTTTTTCTTCTGGCTACAAAACAGTGGAAGAAGGTGTAAGCTCTCTGAAGATGACACTTCTACTATACAACACTTTTTCAGCCACGGGGTCCCAAAGCTTGTATCATTTCACATCGACACCATAGCCAATGAAGATAAACTTAACATCCTTGTTCTCTAACTTTGACATCCTTGTTCTCTAACTTTGACTGCTTCTCCCTAGGCACATGTGCATATGCCTCACAACCAAAAACATGAAGATGCCTTACTGAAGGCTTTCTAAGAGACCACACCTCCATGAGTGTCTTTCCAATAAGAGCTGATGTAGGAGATCTGTTTACTAGATAGCAAGCAGTGGCAACAGCTTCAGCCCAAAACTTTTGTTCTAGGCTAGCTCCACTAAGCATACTCCTAGCCTTCTCCATCAGTGTCCTGTTCATCCTCTCTGCAACTCCATTTTGCTATGGGATGTAAGGAGTTTTCTTATGCCTTTCAATCCCATGTTCCTTGCAATACTTATCAAATTCTATAGAACAGAACTCACCACCATTGTCAGTTCTCAAACATTTAATCTTTTTACTAGTTTGATTTTCAGCAAAGGCTTTAAACTCCTTAAACTTGCTATAGACTTCATATTTGCTTCTGAGAAAATAAATCCATGTCCTTCTACTGTAATCATCTATAAAAGTTACAAAGTATACAGATTTTGATAACGAAGGAACATTAACAGGACCAAACACATCAGAATGAATAAGGTCCAACACACCAGAAGACTTATGAGAACTCGAGTAAAACTGAACACGGTTTTGTTTTCCATAAATGCAATGTTCGCAAAAGTCAAACTCAAGATTACAATCATCTAACCCCTCAACGAAGTTCTTATTTTTTAGGGTACATAGACCCTTCTCACCAATGTGGCCAAATCTCTTATGCCATAACATTGTCTTTTCAGCAGGAAGTTTAACTTCCAATGCACGATTACAACCATCAAGACTAGAAACAATAGATTTCTTCACTGCTCATTTAGATGGTGGGGATGAAGTGATTGCTACCCTCTTCCTTGAGTTAGAAGAACTATTGCATTGTGAAATGCATGCTTCCAACTGAAACAGAGTACCTCTCTGAGTACCCTTAGCAAGTACCATAGATCCTCTAGTCATCTTGCATCCTTCTTTCAAAAAGTCAACTTGCACACCTGCATCATTCAAACTACTTACAGAAAGCAGGTTTCGTGCTAAGCTTGGGATGTGCATAACCCCAGAGATCCCCTTCACTCGACCATCAGGGAATCAGATAGAGACTCTTCCACGACCAATAATCTTCAAATGAGAGTCATCACCTAGATACACCTTTCCACCATTGAACTCCTCATACTTAGTGAACCGGTCTTGATGTGAGGCCATGTGGAATGATGCACCAGAGTCGATTAGCCACACATCATCAGATGCATGGGTTGCTAGGGCTGCAATGAAAGTATCACCATCATCTTGTGATTTTTCAGAATCTGAATCAAGAGCTTTCTTCTTTTTCTTCTTCTCCTCTTTGCATTCCTTTCAAAAATGTCCAGTTTTTCCATAGTTCCAACAAAGAGCCTTGGACTTTCCAGGAGATTTGGATCTCCCATAGGATTTGGATCTACCCTTCTCAGCTTTCTTGTCCTTCTTCTTCCCTTTCTCCTTGGGTCTTCCACAAACTGCAAGGGCCTCTTTGGCTGCCTCAGAAGACTTTCTCTACATCTCTTCAGACAATAGCGAAGAAACCACTTCTTCCATTTTGAATGTGGATGTGGTGCTTCCAATTGCCATGACAAGATGATCCCATGAGTCCGACAGAGAACAAAGCAAGGTCATACACCAATCCTCCTCCATCTTCACACCAACAGATGTCAATTGTGCAACCAACATGTTAAAGCATTCATATGTTCAGTAATGGATCCTCCGTCCTCCATTTGAAGGGAATACAACTTCTTTCTCAGGAAATGTTTATTAACTAGGGATTTAGCTTGATACACATCCCCCAACTTCTTCCAAAGTAGTTTTGTAGTAGTCTCCTCATGGACATTTAACAACACAGAATCAACAAGACTAAGTCTTATGAGACCCTTAGCCTTCCAATCCTTGAGATCCCACTCATCTTGCGACATTGTAGCTAGTTTAGTTCCATTAACACTTTCCCAAAGGTCTCGGTCAACAAGCATGTCTTCCATCTTGAGCTTCCACAACTCAAAATCACTGCCATTGAACTTCTCCACTTCAAATCTTCTAGATGTACCTGGCATCTCCTTGCTGCAATAAGATATAGAATGCTCTGCATAGACTCCCACTCAATCTAAGATTAGCTCAAAAACCCCTACCTAACAACTAGGACCAAAGGTGATCAAGCTCTGATACCAACTAAAAGGAATCTAGGTATGCAGAAATTACTTCCTACACTAATCTATTAAGGAGAGGGCTATGCAAATTCAAATTTATCCTAACTATTATAGAAATGTTAAACCATTAACATGTGATATTGTAGAAAAATACAAGAGCCAGAAAGTAGACAGAAGAAGAGAGACAAATATTTACGGTGGGGAAAACCCTTATCGGGTGAAAAACCCTACACTCAGAAACTTGCACAATGTATTAACAAATCTGAAAGAATGTTTACAATAAACTTGCAATGCAAGCTTCAATGGTCTTTGACACTTGTGTCTAGAGTCAATCCAGCAGCATAACAGTACCTGTAAACCTATGTTACAAACTCCATCTCCAAGCACCTGTTTAAATAGGAAATACAAGGCAATATTGGACCTATCTTGGAATGGGTGTCCAACATGCCTTCATGGACCAAAACCCATGCCCAAGGACACTTGGTCAACATTGTAGAATGTGCTTGATAGTTGTCCATAGCTCCCATTCCAAAGAGGTCTCCTATTTCCAAAATGGGCTATGACAAATGCTCTTACGACACTTACGACCATCATAGAATCTATCATAGCGGTTACAACTTACATCTGTAAGAGAATCTATCATACACATGCTATAAATAGCATATTCTCTTACAACATGTCATAATCCACCTTGGGGTACCCAAATATGCCTTATTCAAAGATGCTTCATGACACATGTCATCACCTATCTTATAACCTTCTATTTTCGACTCTTACATTTCATAGATTCGTCATAGGAATCTGTCATAACCGTTTCGGTCAAACATTCCCTTACACAACATGGAAGATGCTGACACATGGAAAAATGCTCCTACCACAAAGTGGGATGCCTATCTCCTCATGTGAGGACAAAATTACAAGTTGTCATATTCCATGTAGGATCGACACATCACCGTGCAACATCCCACAATATGACAATATGGAATTTACAAGTATTTACAACATAGGCAATTAAATAATAAATGCAAACATTACAAATGTAAGGAATTACCAAGGTTGAGACACCTTAATTCCCAACACGTTTCGTGTTCCCACAGAAATTTTTGAGCACCCTCCACAAAGTGGAAAAATGCATAGGATCATGCCACATTAGCTTCACACCCCCACCATAGTCCAACTTGGAGACATAGCCCATGTGGTGTCATGTTGTAGGCTCACATAAAATCTTTTATACCTCTAGCAACCCACTAAAATTCATTTCACACTCCCCACATAAGTATGGCAGGGCCCAACACAAGTACGTTTAAGTCATATTGCCACGCAATGCCATTTCACATCTTCATGGGAAGCTCTTGATGCTCTTCATGAGATAGTGAAATCCTTCAAGCCACACACATAAGAAAAATGATGCCACGTGGCATGATTCCATGATTTCGTGTGTATCACTACGCACATGGATATTTCACATTGCTAATATCCGAACCTTCCAAATATCCATGCTCTTGTCCAACCAATGCTATTGAGACACATGTCCACATGGATATCCTGACATGTTCTAAATGGAATTGAAGCCTAATAATATATTTTTGGGCAATGATGGTTAACTCAACCCTCTTCCTGATGTCATATGGGCATATCCATATAGACATATATCCTAAACATGATATTCACATCCTGGAGGTCCATATCCAGACCTCCTCTCAAACTTAGTGTTGTGCACAATTTCCTGCTCGATTATCAATTGCAAATGATTAAAATATGTATGTTTGTTATAGGATATTGGAGTTGATTAAATCTTGGAGAAAATGTTATGCAGATTGTGCAAAAGAAGAAGGTTGTATGTTGCAAAAGGAAGGTTAACCAAATGAAGTTGCAGATAAAGACAACTTGAACCAAAACTAGAAGATACCAGTGAATATGTTGTCTGCCAGCTGGGAGGTTGATTGGTTCAAAGATGTTGGAATATTCTATTTTGCTAGCAGTTTCTAACTGTATTGCCAGCTGGCAATCACGTGCCACTATTCTTAACCGTTGATTATCTTGTGTGGATCCTAACCATTGGATCAATGTAACTGTTTTTGGCCTTTGTTCTATAAAAGGGCCATGACTTCTCATTTGTGAGAGAGAGCCAATTATTACATATCTGGAAAGAGGTCAAATTATTGTAGACCTGATAAGAGATTGGATTATTGAGACTAGTGGATACTAAATTGTTGAAACTATGGGAGGCTAAATTGTTTCAATTCTGAGCACAAATTGTGATGTTCTGCAACTTCATGAATTCTCTCACAAGGTTCTTTCTTCAAACCACTATAAATGTACCTGTTCTTTGCATACCTAATGGAGATGAAGCTATAGATTACATCCTGATTGTAAACCTTACATATTCTTCCAGTTGATTTCTAGATATATAATGGTAAAATATTACGTCCAATAGAAGTGCTTTCATTTTATTGCATATTGTTGTCAACTTTTCCTTTGAATATTTGCATTGGATCATGTAGATTTGTGGACTGTCCTGGTGAAGTATGATTTAGTTTCACTTCTCTTCATTACTGTATTAGAGCATGTATGTAGATCATTGGTCACAGTTAAGTAATTTTAGGAATCTCAATCTCTAAACTCTTTTCTCATTTTTAATTTCATAATTAACTTTTGAATAACTGCAAATAATGGTAAATCATAAGTAGATACAGTGAAAATATGTTGAATTAGTACAAATAATCATATATCCAGAGCATTTTATAGTAATAAATGCACATCATAGTGGATATCAATGCGAATAATGGCAAGTTATAGTGAAATCCATGCTTATAGGCACAATCTTTTAGCAGATTTAAGGTGCAAAAGCAAATATTAGTTCAGACAGAGATAATATTAGAAGAACTAATTGAATCTAGAAATATATTCAGAATTACTCTAAATCATAGACAAATTCCAGTGAATTACTTAAATTTAGGATCAAACCAATGTCTATTTGCTTAAATCCTAACTTAACAGTATAAGATTTGACAAAATTGTTGAAGATTTTTGTAGAACATGCATAAAGACATGATATTGGATGAAATATTGAAGAACTTTGTAGAAATTACTCATGTACGTAAGGCCCCAAAATGATTAACAACAACACACATCAACCCTGAGTGATTGTCAGAGAGTCATGACCTAACCCATATAGACTTGGGATCATAAATTCATTCTAAATTTATTGTATCTTTCAAGATGATAAAGGTTTGTTGTGTAAACTTTTATTTCTTATTGTTGTGACTAATAACTACATCAACAGGCATGTGTCCACTTTTCACTCCATAATATTTAGCCCCCTCTTTAATGTGTGTGCAATCCCACAATACAACACATGCATTAAAGTATGGTCAAAGCATATCGAAACACATCAAATACATCAAACACTAGAATGAAAACACACCCTATGTTTGAAGGACTATTTCTAGACCCCAGACTTAGGAAAACATAAGAAAACACTTAACAATCACATAAGACACAATGAATATAGTAAGGAAGTACATAATACATGGAGAAGATAGTGAAAGAATGCAGTACATGGAGAAGACATGAATACAGTCACGCGAGACACAAAGAAGACATGAAGAGAAAACATGATTAAGCAATTACAAACAAAACACACATGTAAAGACACACAAAACACATATAGTGTGGGGAGGATCTCATCATCACACAACTTTAGACCACGCCACAAACACACAAGACACATAAGGAAGACACATAAAACACACGAAAGTGTTGGAATACAATGGATCACTGAGAGGGGGGTGAATCAGTGATTTAATAAAAAATAGTTTTACTAATTCTTTGAATTCTTGTAAATACTATTATGTTAGAACATCAAATCACTTAGAAAACCAAAGAACCACACCAAACACACCATAACACAAGGATGTATCTGGAAAACCGTAAAAAGGAAAAGACTAGTGTGAAGAGTTGATTGGGTTTATTTGACCAATTCAACCTCACAAAAAGATCACCATTAGGTCTCACTGACCAAATATCACTTATTACACTTTTACATTTGGATTTAGGAGCACCAACTCCAAACACTCAGGAGCACCAACTCCAATCAAATCAGGAGCACCAACTCCAATCACAAAACAAGTAAACTTACAGAGTACTACTCTATTTACAATATAACCAATGGTTACAAATGGATTCTGTAACTCTCTCACTTAATCACATCTATGTGAAGATATTTGAAAAAATAACACACTCTTCTTTTACTAATTATTCAAAGAATGATTCTTCAAAAATCATCATCCACCCAACACAAAAATGCACTACTTTGTTTACAATTGAAAACATAGATCCAAATATTGCTTCTACAATTATACTTATCCTTCTCCCTTTAGTTTATATGTATACATTAAAAGTACTTTTATTTTTACAAACTATTAAAAAGATATTTCTTTCAAAACTCCATCAATCCCACTATAGATCAAACAAGGAACACTTGCAACACACACTTTTGTATTCAACCCTCACCTACTTTTGCATTCATTGTTTTGTCAATTTCAACCCCTCAATATATATATATATATATATATATATATATATATATATATATATATATATATATATATATATATATATATATATCCCTTCAAATATTTATCAATAGATTTCATGTATGTTTTTGCAAAGGGTTCATCAGAAGCCCTACACAACAAAAATGTTCTCTTTTTATCATTACAAATCACCTTCAAAATCCACAGAACACTAAACAAAGATTAGGTTTCAAAACTTCCTGATCATCAACTGACAAATAGTTGTCAAAACTATCTCAATAGCTTTAAAAATAGACCAAACAGTTCGATGCCTGTCAAATGTCATGCACTAGGGAATAACCATTATGGATTTGAACACTGACCATTGATACTTTGTTTTGTACCCTTGATAAATTGAATGTTCACCATTAATGGTTATTTTTGTGCCTTTGCAACAAACGGTGACTGGGAGAACTGGTTCTCACTAGGTCAAGGGGTTGGTTACCCTATGACAATGATGGACTTAAGCTGTCACTTAAGTCATGACTGACCGGTGACAACAAGTCACTAAAGGATTAAAACATAAAGCAACCCTTCATAAAATAAGCCTTTGTAACTTGATTTCTAGGGTTTAGGAGACCTTTAGGGTTTTAGGACATTAGCATTTAGGACTCCAAAACTTTCTCAAACCCTAACATTGTAGACTATACAATCTTGTAATGTGACCATTTAATTTCTAAGCCTTGATCCTCAGAAGATAAATCAAATACTGACATGACTTTTTGGTTTATTGAAATGGTATGAAGACTTTAGGGTTTATGATCTTAGAGTTTTTTATCCTTAGAATTTTAGGTCCTCAAACTTTGACAAACCCCATCAAAGATCACTTATTGAACTTGACTGGTCAAGATCAAGGGCAACTAAACCAAGACTACTAGAAACATCACTATGACTGGAACTTGATCCAAACAAGGATCTCCATCATCCATTGAGTAAACATTGCCACTTCTCAAATAGAGATTAAGGGGAATTAAATGCATACACTATCACAGCCACTGAGCCAATCATATTATGACTACATCTACACTACTAGACATGTATACAACTGATCATTCATTGAGTACATCCACTAAGTACAGACTTGCATACATTGCTCCAAACACTACTCCAAACTCCAAACACTAGTCCAAATGGCATACACTAAAGGACAATGAACAATGTCAATAGATATAGCTTGTTACGTGTCAAACTGTTCCAAAACCCTGTCAATACTACTGTCACAACTAATGAGCACATATGACAATAGATATAACTCATTCTGATATTTGCAACAAACCCTAATCCAAACATACAATTACTTCAAAACTCCATTGATCACTATGATAGTCCACCTTTCACTGTACCTTTGACATCAATAACAATAAGTTCAACAATCTCCCCCTTTGTCATTGATGGAAAAACATGAATCTATCCATTCTCTTGAATCTCTCCCCCTCTAACATCAAGGACAAAGGGCTAAGTGTTCTAATGTATTACCAGTAAACTTAAGAATGAATCTAGCTCAGCCTGCAAAAACATTTTCCCCTGCCTGTGTTACTGTCTCTCTTTACACTTCTATTTAAGCTACATATCTTTGTGTTTATTTGGAATGTTGTACATGCATAGATGAAGAGGTTTGAGCAAATTTGGTAGGTTGTCTTACAAGCTTTAGCTTCTAGAAGACCTATGTACCTTCTTGGCATTACTGTCTTGGACTCCTTAACATTTTGTATCCTTTCTAACATGCATAATTTTGATGATTGTTGTTCTGTGGAGTTTGTGGCAGATGACCAAAATGTAAGTGGAAATGGCAACCTTCCTCAACACATTCAACTTTCTTCCTTTGTTTCCTACAATAATCCCATGACATAAGACCCTAGACAAAGAATCTTTGTGACTGTTTTGGAAAATAGGCTTCAATTGTAGTCTTGATTCCCTTTTTTATCTCTATATAATTGCATCATATTTGTTGACAGAGTTAGGACACTGATGCAGGGTCATATGAAATTTTATACAAGGCCTTTTGGAACTTTGAAAGCTTAGAATGAAAGATATAAATCATATCAAAAATTGAACAACATGATTGCAAACCTTAGAATCAACTCCTCCTTGATGGTAAACAGATTTCCCTATCATACAATCAATCTAATTGAGGGTTACCAGGCTATCCTTCATAAACTGTATAGAGATACCAAAAGTTTTTGACCTTTCTTTGGGATTGTAAGATCTCCCTACATGTCATAAGAACCAATATGTATAATACAAATATGTGTATCTTGCTCTATTATTGAACATACTTTTAACATGTTACAAAATGTTCTTCAAATGCTAGACAAGGCTCTCTAAGCTCTGTTATGCTTCATAATCTTGAAAATACTGTGGTACTAATGAAAAACCTTTTTCAATTACTTGTTTGCACATTGTACATTGCCTCTTAACCTTTGATAAACCCTAGTTAACATGCAAGCTCAAGGAATATTTGATGATCTTTATACATTGTAATGATGATATGATACTCTTCTATAGATAATGCAAGCTTATGCATCTCCATGACTAGTTCCTACAACCTTTCTTGACATATACCATAATTTGAGGCACAAATATAGACTTTAAGGTTACTCTTCTTTCTCCATTGTTTCTTCAAAAACTCTTGTGACTATCTCAGTCTCATTCTTCATTCACTATCATTCTACGTTGTCTCAGACCTATGAACCATTAAACACTCCTTGCATGTTGTCCTCTTTGTCCTAGATTTCAAACCATGGTCTCTGCATTCTATGACAAGTATATGACTGATACCACTGTGTCTTGTACTATAGATATCTGTAATTTCACCTATTCTCTGTCCTTTACATACTCTACATTATTTTCCCTTGTATTTATTGATCCTCATTATCTCTTATCACAAATCTATGTCCTATTATGAAGAGTGCTCCTTGTTTTTGTCTTTTACTACCTCATTATATTAGTTTGACATTGGCTTTATGTATTGTCATATCTTCAAGGACTTCAAAACCCTAATCTCTACAACCTCTTGGATTGTCAAGCACTTCAACATCTCTATCATGACTAATTCTATCTTTTCATACCCACAGAGAAAGCTTTCTAGTATATTTGCTTGTATTTCTAGGTTTGAAGATCTTTACATGTCTGTAACAACTCCTAGACACCTTCATAGTGTTTTAGAGAGACTATCATGTTTAAATGATACAATGAACCCAAAAACTAGTATTCAACAAGAAACTTCTAAAACCTTCTAAAATAGTAGTTAAGAAATCCTTTCAACAATGATGGCCTTGACCTTAGTCATCTTTACAATATTTGTTAAATATCTTTGTATCTGCAAGATATTCTCTTATTTAGAATGCCACTATCTTATGAATCTTCAAAATCTATCATACAGACCTCTTTCTCATATACCTTTGTATGTTCATGAAAACCTGCCTTGCTTTGCAATCGTTTGGCCACTCCAACTCTATATTAGCTCTGTCCAAAGTCGTTAAACTCTTTACCTCATGCATACCCTACAATAACATTGTCAAACCCTCCACACTCTAACTGTAACTACAAATGGATGTGAATCTATGTACTTCCTTTAGGTTTACAAAGATTTGGGGCATAACAAACAAGGTTCTCTAAAGCATCTCCTACACCCTGAGCATGCCATGCAAAAGAACAATGATTGTCTCCATAATAGTCCCAACATTTTCATATGATGAATTCCATCTGCATGCTAGTACCCTTAGACCACTATAACTCATCAAGCTTCCTTGTCTCTACTCTTTATGGTAGGTCTATCATTCATATTTGACAGTGTTTTTCTTGACACTTGAATGATGATCATCTACTGGCTATAAGATCTTCTCACTCCTACTGACATATCCTCTTTGTCTTCTCCATGGGGCTAAATTATAAAGCATTGATCAACTCCCCCTGAACTCATGTTACTCTTTATGCACTTAGTGATGTCTATTGTTCAGTATGCACAAGATTACATTTTTCCTTCTCTTGGTCTTGTTTTAATCTTCAAACTTTCATAGGTTCTTTCTTTTTCTTGGTTAGAGTGTCTATCTTTTTGTTATGTCTAGATGGTTCCATTAAACTACTTCTACAATACTGTACTTTATGCCCAAAGTTATTGCATTTATAGAAAATGACCTTGTAACTAACCAGAGGAACAAAAGAATTATATCTTCTTGAGAATCCAAAACCATCATTTCTTACTTGTGTACTATAATCTCTTGCAGTGTGACCTAGATGGTTGCATTTATAACATAGGATATTACATCTTCTATTTGACAACTCATAAGAACTCTTATTCCAATCAACTTTTCTTCCATGCATCCAATAGTCTACTACTCTATGACCAAATTCATGACAAGAATAGCAATAACCATGAAAGAAATTTTCAAACCTAGTCATTTGATGTTGTCCTGGATGGAAATATCTTCTGAATCTATTCTTGCCAATTTGTCTAGAAGTTCTCTCCTTTTGTAGGACTTGACCTTCCATCTTCTTGTTTCTTTCACTTTGGATAGGGGCTTATTTTGACTTCTTTTGTGCCTTATTAGAATCCTCTTTATAACTAAGTCTCATCTTATTAAAAGGTGATCTTTGCTCATTTAATATCTCATCTAAACATATAGTGCTCTTTTCAAATTGAAGGTTCTTGTGCAACTTGGAGGATGCCTTTTCTAATTCCTTTCTCAAGGAACTATCTCTAACTCATATGTTTCACAATCTGCCTCTTTTGCCATTAACTAATTTATTACTTCTTCTTCTATTTTCTTAACTTCTTCAACTTGTACCTTTAAATCCATGATCAATTTTTTTGCTTCTTCAAGGGTTGAAAGTGCTTTGGCCTTGGATTCTTTTTCTTCTTGAAGCTATAACTTTAGTCTTAAGTTTTCTTTTTAAAAATAACCACATTGTAAGAATAATAGAGTTCTTCTTCAAGATCTACTTCTTCATCATCCTCTAGATTAGTTTTGACCTCTTCTTCTCCATATGAATGTCTTCTTTCTTTGTCATTATTCTCAATCACAAGGTTGTCCTCTCTTTCAGATACATCATCTTGATAAATGCTAACCAGTTTCTTCCAAACATCCTATGTAGTTTCACAGTGCATAACTTTAACAAAAACATCTTTAGATAGGCCACAAAGAATGGCACTAATTTCCCTAGAATTACATTCATAAGCCTTTTTATCATCTGTAGTAGTAGGTGGTTGAGAAGGTATAGTATAACCATTCTCTATGGACATCCACACATCAAAACCCAAAGAGGATATATAGGTTTTCATCCTAATAGTCCAATAAGAAAAATTTATGCTATCAAAGAGAGGTGCTACAGTAGTAGAAGATTCTTATTCTAACCTTGTATCTATTTCAATTTGAACTTCTTCTCCATCATCATTTGTGTTGATGTTTAAATTTGCAATCAATCACCAACAATGGGAAACCCTGAGAATGTAGGATTGACTCTCAGGATAACCTCCAGATTTTAAAGAAGTTGGTTCTTCTCTATGGGTTTGTGGGAAAAGGGAAGAAAAAGAAACAAGATTACAGATACAATAAAAAATAACTTCCTAAGGTGATGCACTAATAATATGTTTTGATTCCAAAATAAGCATAGTAACTAAATTCTTTAAAATCTTTGTCAAGTTAAAGAGCAATATGCATGATTAACAGAAACAGAATATACAACAGATTTATATTCAAAAGTTGAACTTAAAGAAGTTGCAAGAAAGACCCAGAAAACATCATAAAATGCACAGAACAGAGGCTTCTTTTCATTAATAGCTCAACAAAGTACATAAGGCAACTTAGAATATGCACAGATCCACAATGTTTCCCTTTTTTGAAAAATAGCTGTAAAGGCTAATGACATATATCTCATCTAACAACACAAATTATTTTAGCATATATTTCCTTCCATGTATATCTATCTCCTTCATTGCAAACTCCCCTATTTATAGCACAAAAAAGAGGCTCTAGACTCTGGCAGCGGCTAAGACTCTCCAATTGCCCACAAAATAGAACTGGTGTCAACTAGATATACCGTTAGTGGCCCACGTGTTGAAGATTTCCTTGGATTCTAGGTCTCTGCTTCGACCCTTCTTGTTACAACAGACACTCTAGGTCCTCTAATATGTTGGATTCTCCCATTCATTCCCTGCATTCCTATTGATCGGTAGGTGCATTAAATACGACTAAAACCCTTGGTGCTTCTATTAGCGCCATTGAGATAGGTGGTGCCTCCCGCGGTCTTCAAAAAGACTCTAAAATACATACGTGGCACTTTGGCACTCTCCCAATGTTAAATCTAGCTTTCCACTACTTCCATACTTAATAAAAAGGCTTAACTCCTCTATGACACCTGGCGGGTTCTGCCTGTTTCAAACTGGGACACGTGGCACCTTTGTGCTTCTTCACAAAGCTTCACCAAAACTTTTCTCTCAAACATCCGCCATGCCAACACGTGGTGTCGTCTACAACTTCTATTAACTTTAAAGCTTGGGTCCTGCAGTAGACACACGTCACCTTACGTCCCAAAAAATACTTAACAAAAGGGGCCCAAACACAAAGACACGCAGCAAGCTCTGCTTGATCCATAAAAAAATGACAGGTGTCACACAGGTGGGCTTTTAAGATGCCTTCACAAAAAGATTTCCTTGAATCTCTGCCATGCCAACACGTGGCCTAGTTTATCAAGACTCAATTTAACTTTAATAGGAAAAATAGAAGGCACACGGGAGCAAACATGTGTAATCTTCTTTGGGGTTCTGCGAGCGCTGTAGCTAAACTGAATGATGACACTTGGCATGTTCTATAGATACAGACCTAGCCACGTGGTAACTCCATGCTTCTTCTAAGTTTATTTTCCCCTTTGCATCTTCAAAACCCCACCGCTATGACACATGGCATCCGTGCGGAATTGAAACTTATAAAACATTGATTCTTAGTCCATTTTTGGTCACTTATAAATGGAAACACTAGAAACAAAGACACAAAAAAATGTAGAGTTTTAACTCTACAGTTCTTGGTGAAACTCTTGGGACTCTGTGCCTGCATAGAGAGAACCTAAAAATATTGCAAAAAGATACAAAAAATCAAAATTGTACTACAATAGAAAAATAAGGACTTAAAGCCTTTGCAATGCGGCCTGAAACCCAGACCACTCTAAATCTGATAGACTGTTTCTCTTTTATAGAGCTTGGAATGCTAAATCTAGGTCAATGATATCCTTATGAGAGAAATTTTGCAGGATCTGAACTACTGTATGCAATTGGAACTCTAACTGAGCCATTGGAAGCAAGACTAACTCTACCTCCTTGACACCCAATGAATCACTCAAACTCTGGAAAATAGTCTGATCATTTTGATTTAATAAAAGAAGTGTCTTTATCTAGTCTATCATCAAGACCATGTTATTATCAGGGAAAGGAGATGGCAGCCCCATCTACACCAATTTCTCTATATGCCCTTTCATACCTTTGACACCTTCTTTCAATGTGTTCAGGAGGGTCTTGCATCTTGTTGCAGCCTCATTGGAGCTTAGAACTTCATTAACTTTCTCTATTGCAGTCATCCTGTCAGTGACCCTTGCTGCCAACAAGGCTTCATTTAAGGCATCATAAAACTTCTATAATAAAAGCTGAGAATCTGAGACCCTTACAGAAACATAGGACAAAGTAGCCTCTACTAAAGATTTAACTTTTTCACAAAGCTGCTGGGCATTCAAAAGAAATCTAAGAGCAGGCTTCAGTTGTGTGACCTCATCTGAGATCCTTTTCCATGAAGACACATAAAGTTCTTTCACCATTGCCATGACTCTAGTGTTTTTAGGCCTTTGACTTAGTTCAATAGTCAATTGCTTCAGCTTTTCTTGCTCGGCCATATATTGTGCTCGATAAGCACTACTCTGGTCTTGTTCTTTCTTAAGGCTTTGTTGAAGATGTGACACCTCCTGGGCCTTGTCTTGGCCTTTCTTTTCTGCAAGAACTTTCTCTTGCTCAAGTGCAATTACAATGGCCTTTGCCTGTGTCAATTAGTCCTATAAAGTTGTGACCCTTGCCTATGATGCTTGGAACACTTGTAGCAACATAGTAGACTAGGTATCCTTGTTTCATTTGTCAATTTCCAAGTCCTTAGCCTTTATTTCAGTAGAAAGGTGATTAATGGTGGCATTTATCTTGGTCAGATCTTCTTCTACCTTTTGCAGCTTCCTAGTCACTTTCAAATAATATGTTGTTATGGCTATAGAGGTTTCATTCGTCAACTCAACCTTGTCCTAAGGCTTGAACCAGGTCAGGTCCATGGCTACTGTATTCATAGTGTAATCTTCTAGCTTCATCTACTCCAGAGGCTTTATTACATTGGGGCTCATGTGTGTGATGGTGAGAAATTGTTGAATTAGATCAAAAAGTGTTTTCATCTGTGGGGTGGCAGGGTTTTTGCTCTCCATTTTCTTTTTTCCCTTCTAGATTCCCTTGCTTTCTTGCCAACCTCTACTTGGCTTTGAAAAGTAGAGGGAGAAGCAATTAGTCCACCAGCCATAGGGAAAAGGCTCTTCTTGGTTGGGGTCATCTATTGGTTGGGGTCTAGTTGGGAAAAGGCTCTTCTTGGCATGGCTGGAGAGAGTATAGGTAAACTAAGAGCATGTGATGTTGACAAAACTGATGAGCTAGAAGGGAGGAAAGAATTGCAAAGGCACAACAGAGGTGGCAGGATGCATGAAAGTATAGGGCATTTGGGTTGCCACCCCTAATGAAGAAAAAGATTGAGGAGAAAAGGGAGGAGGTATACTTACCTATGGTGTTGCCTTTGCTGTAGGAACTTGTTGTTGTAAGACCCCCATAATACCTTCTTCTTCTTATTCCTCTTGTAATTTTAGCTTCCGCTTCTTCCTTAGAGGTTGTTCTGTTGTATCCTTAGGATCTTCCTCCTCCATTGCTTCTTGCATAGAAATGAGTGATTATTTTGAAATGGCCTCTCCAAGACCCCCAAATGCCAAAGCTATTTGGGTTCCATGAGACGGTTGTTGTGCATCTTTCTATTGTTTGATGACACTAAGAGGTTGTGGCCAAGTGGCTCTTGGAACTTGTTCAGTGGTTTCCTCTTTTTCCTCTATCTCCTCCTCGTAGCTCGAAAGTTTGCTTTTGTCAGGGCTTAAGACAGGAGTCATATGATCTTCATCCCATAACCTTTCCCACTCTTCATCAGTTGCAACCTGCTTGAAGGTGGTAGTAATCTCAACAATCTGCTGCCTATATTTCCAATAGGCTAATATTTTCTCAAGAGTCCAATCTTTATTCCTGAGAGTCTACCTTCAACCATGGGTCATATTCTTCTTAGGGTCATACTCTTGAATGATAGTGTAAAATATCTCCCATGGCTTGTGAGCTTCAACAGGCACATCTGTTAGTTCCACATAGACATCCAGAATATCCTTCTTTGGTGATCTCCTCTATTCTTAAAATGGCCGACTCTCATGATTGAAGACTACATGAACATTATTTTTTACAATCCAAGATGCCAAGAAACTATCTAGATCATAATTCCATTGATCTTGTACCATCAAGAATCCATAATTTCCTAGCTTGCTCTGCAAAAGATACTTAGTTTCTTTCCTCTTTACTATAATTCCTACCTTGGTCCAAGGGATATCATAAAATTTCTTCTTTCTCTTCTTACTCCCAAAGTTATTGTCAATTATTGACAATTAGCGGGCTACCTCCAAGACTATGACCCTGGGAGTTAAGACTTTTGGAAGCATGAATTGTTCCCTGGCAAAGCCATGAAGTCTTATTATTGGGAAATGGGCCCCAAAGAAATAATCACTAGGGACTTTGGAATTTACCAAAAAAACCCTTATCCTATTAGTCATTCTATTCTCAATACCCTCAAAGTATAATTGCTCAAAAATGGGTGCTACAAAACACTCTGCAAACTCGTATGGGTCTGAAGTTTCTGAAAGAATGTGGGTCCATGAAGACACAGGAATAGTTTTTCTACTATCTACCTCTGGGTCATACATATCCAACTACATATAAAAAAACTAGTAATTCTTATATAAAATTAAATGGGAAAGATATGCTGAGTACCTGAAAGTCTGCATGTCACCAAAATTGGATAGTTCAACCAAGGCCTATGAAATATGTTTCGTAAAGTCAAATTTGTATTGTGTGGCTTTATTAACTATCCTAAGCCTGAAAATAAATGCCAATTACCAATCATATACAGTGGTGTCCTCATCTTGGCTGAAAATAAAAGCCAGCATGGAGCAAACATCCTACACATCTGAGGTAAACCAGAGTTGAGCTAAAGGAAATGCAAGCAACTAGCTGTTGTCATCATCTAGACACAAATCTGTATTTAGGAACTCAGGCTTTGTGTGTACACCCTACCATATGCTCTACATTCTAGGTATGTCATAGAAACTGGCATATTGTTCATGGTATAGACTTAACATATCCCAAATCACCTTAGGAGTGATCTGGAGAATAAAGTTGTTTCTCTGAATTATTGAAGTTTGGGGGTTGAAAAGGGACACGCACAGACAGACTAACTTAGGATAAGAATGAATAGCAGGGACCACGAATTGGCCCAATTGAGAGGTCCAAATCCTCATGCCAAAAGTCTTGGATTCACCTTTCTTTGCTCATAGGAGAAATATTGCATGTGACCCTTCTCTTAGGTTTTTCAGATTCTTTACAGTCTGAGGGTCGAAAATACCATCAGCGTATTCTTCCACCTACGAAGGGTCGACTGCTTTTCTCTTCTTTAAGGCTCTGGTGCTTGGCCAGTTAACACTTGGCTACACCTTGGCTGACACGTATGGCTTTCTTTTCTTCCATTTCTCTTGTAAATCAAATAGAACCTCTTGTTCAAACCCTTTAATAGATTGTTCTTCTTCCATTATGTACTTCTACTCAGCTCAACCTTTGTACAAGACTTCTGGGCTCTAGAAACTTAAACCTTGATTCACTACTATGGTTGAAATTCACAATGAAGGCTCTGGAATGAATGGACATAGAGAATTTTAGAAAGACTTTGGAACAATGATATGGTAAATGAAAGGTAAAGGGGGAATTTTAAACTTCTTGACTCTTCCAGAGGAATTAATGTTGTATTAAATGGGCCATAATTATTAATGACTCTAAAGATTTGTGCCAAAGTGATAGTTAGTGAATACTCTAAATCTAAACAAGATCTTGCATCGACTCTCATTAAAGGCAATGATCTTATGGAATAATTGGCTATCACCCTTGAAATACAAGTACCTTTTAACAGCTCCGAGGAAAGGGCAACTATGAGGCATAGAAGCTAATGTGCTGAGGACGTGTGTTCCTGGAACACTTATTAAGAAAGCGGGAAAACAAACTGGAAAGGAAACAAAATATAAAGGACACTAACTAACTATAGTATAGGGGTGAAAATTGAAACTATGTGAAGTGTTTCAGGAAGACTCCATTGGCAAGAATCTCTTATGGTTCCCCTTCCATAGTCTCTAGTTCATATGCTTTATGCTTCTTACAGGTACAAATTTCAAAGGGACCAGTCCATAATGAGTCAAACTTGCTGTGATGCCTTGGCTTAGAAGCTCTCTTGTCCCATTTTAAGACCCAAAACCTAACCTCAAAATCTGGTTCAGAAGTCTTTTGGTCAAACCAACTCTTTACAGTCTGCTGACGGTTCATCAAGGACTCATGTGTTGACTCTCTCTTCTCCTGAATTTCCATGAATTTTGTGAGTCTCACCTGCATTGGACCATTCTCTTCAATTTCTATTTGTAATCAACTGTAAAGCAAGAATTTCTATAGTCAGTGGTATAACTGCACTCATGTCGTAGACTAGTACATATGGAGATAGCTTGATCACTTGCTTTGGTGTGATTCTATCAGCCCATAGTGCAGATTAAGATGCTTATGACATTCCCTTTGGTGAACAGCTCCCATCATTTTTATGAGTCTAATTAGATTCTTATTGGTCAACTCTAACAAACTATTTCCCTATGGATAATAGTTGGATGAAATCAAATATATACCATTTTTCAAAGCAAAATCAGATATTTTGACCCCAAAAATGCCTTAGCATTATCAGATATAATGGTGCAGGCTGGGCCAAAATGAGTAGTTATTCTTTCAACAAAGTCTAGGATAACCTTCTCAATGGTTTCTTTAATGCGAGAGCTTCACTCCACCTAGTAAAATAGTCAGTGGTAGTAAGGATCCACTTGTGTCCCAAACTAGAGATTGGATTAATCATACCTATGAAATCCAATCCCCATTGTCCAAAAGGCTCATCTACAATTATGGGACTCAGAGGTAAAGCTGCATTTCTCCTCTTTCCAACATAGAATTGACAAGCTTGACATTCTTTAACCATGTGATGGCAATCTAAAAACAATGTAGGCCAATCGTACCTAGCCCGTGTAATCTTGATGGTAGTAGTCTTTGCTAAAAATGTCCTCCTAATGCTCCATAGTGTAATTCATGCAGTATCTTTTGAGCTTCATCCCTTTCAACACACCTAAGTAAAATTCCATCAAAATTATTTCTAAAAAGAATGTGGTCAATCAAGACAAAATTAATCCCTTGTTGCCTATAGTATCTTCTTTTGTCAGGGGAGAGCATCATAGGGAAAATACCAGCTCTCATGAACTGTATCTTGTCATTTACCCAAGAGTCTAGATCAGGCTCTTGTAGCTTTAGTACAATTTCATCTTCTACTCCTTTCATTGTTGATGCTTTTGTGTCTTGAACAATGTATTGACAGAGTCCCCTTCCTCTCACCAATTTAGTAGGCCTTGCCTCTACATCATACTCAAAAATCTTAGTTATCCAATTAGCTCTTTTTTTTGTTATCTCACCCTCCATGATGTACTCTCTAACACTTGAATGAGCTACTAATATCAAGATTTTATTCCCTATCACTAAGTGTCTAAATTTTTTAAGCCCTTTAACTATGGCATAAGATTGCTTCTCAACAAAATTGTACTTGGATTCATACTCTCTCAATGTCCTGGAGAAGAATACAATTGGATGTTCTCCCTCTTCCTTGTCATCTTTCTGGGTTACAAAAGCTGCAATATTGTACTCTCCTCCATACACGTACATTATAAAGTCCTTAGAGAAGTCTAGATTTTGTAGTACTGGGGCAGTTGAGATGGCCTTCTTGATTTCTTTGAAAACCTGCCTTCCTTTAGCTGTCCATTTGAAAGTTAGGTCCTTTAGCATCAAAGTAATAGGCCTGATCAATCCTGCAAAATTAGATATAAATCTGCTAACAAAATTTATCTTTCCCAAAAAAGACTATACTGCCATTTTGTTGACAGGTAAAGATAAGTCCATTATGGCCTTAACTCTCTCTGAGTCAATAGAAATTCCATCCTTTGAAACAATATGTCCCAGTAGCTTCCCTTGAGGTACACCAAAAACACATTTCTTAGGATTTAAAGAAATCCCAAACTCTTGGCATTTTTGAAAAAAGCTTCTAAATGCTCAAAGTGGTCTTTGACATTTTTTGTAAACATAGTGAGATCATCTAGATAAATTAGAATGATCTTATTTATCAGCCCCTTAAATGCTATATCCATAGCATGCTGAAAGGTTGCACTGGTATTTGAAAGGCCGTAAGGCACTTTTGCATATGCAAAAGTCCCCCACTTGGTGGTGAATGCCATCTTGTATTGGTCTTCACTTGCCAGCCAAACTTGATTTTAACCTAAAAAACCATCAAGCAGAGAAAACCTTTCTGATCCAGCTATAGTTTGTATGATTTTTTCCATTGATGGAAGAGGGTAATGATCCTTTAATGAAGCTCTATTGAGATCTCTGAAATGCACACAGAGTCTAAGCTCCCCATTCTTCTTTCTTACTAGCACTAGATTAGACACCCAAGTTGAGTGCTTGATTGGGAAAATAATCTTAGACTCTAGAAGTTTATGTAACTCATCCACCATTAGGGTTTCAATTTTAAGATTTACTGGTCTCTATTTCTGGCGAATAGGCTTTGACCCTTCAACGAGTTCTATGGTAAGCTGGATAATGTCTCTATTATAACCATGGAGATCATCATAGGTCCAGGCCATTACCCTATCATATTTCTTACATAAAGATATTAGCTTATCCTTTTCCTCCTGAGTAGTGACATTGCCTACTTTCAACTTTCTTCCTTTGCTGACCTCAATTTCAGAATAGTCTTTTTCTCTTTCCATGAACTTCCTCCTGTCCAAGCTCACATCATCAGGATCAAACATATTTTCCAAAGTTATCAACCCCTTTCAAAGCTTATTGGATTTCATTTGGATTATTTGATCACCATACGCTTCCTCAATCTTAGGCTGCAACTGGTCTACAAATTCTCCAAACTGTTGTCAAAACAAGATAATATGTAGGTCACTGTCAAAGACCTACCAATTTTGGTCATTGTCATGGATTGATGGATGAATAATAATCTTCACTGCTTTGTTATTGACCAGTAGATCACTCATTGGGTCTAACTGAGAGCCAATTTGTGCTATCCTATCTGCTTTGGAGTTTTGAGATCTAGGAACAGCCTCTATATTGAAAGCATCAAAGTCATCAATTAGGTCCCAAATTTTGTGGCAATATGACCTCATTCTTAAATTTTTTGCCACAACTTTCTCTCTGACCTGTTTTACAACTAGCTCTGAATCACCTTTGACTCTTAGGTTCTTTATCCCTATCTTTTTAGCTCAGATTAGACCATGCACCAAAGATTAGTATTCAGCATCATTATTTGTATAAGGAAACTAAAACTGTAATGCTCTGAGGATCTTCTCTCCCTTTGGTGAGGTAAGGCAAATACCTACTCCTGCACCATTCTTACTCCTAGCTCCATCAAAATTCAAGGTCCAAATTTTAGAGTCTTCATCAGGATCTACCTTCTTAACACTTTCATGACTCATTATTTCAGGTATCTCTTGATCTTCCTCAAAGATGACATATGTTCCCAAACCTGTAGAGTCATAGTTGCCATAAGGGTCACTCTGCATCATAGATATCAGTTGATTGTTCTCTTCTTCTTCATCAAGCGCATTCCATTCTCCTATGTCTTCCATAAAAGCTCTGACTTCCCTATTCATCATGGCATGAGATGCTTCAAATTTTTGTGTTGGTTCATCAATGATATGCTCTTTAGACAAAGGTTTAGATAGCACCTTCATCTTGGTACCATAATTATTCCTCAAGATCAAGTGTGACCAATCTAATTACATGTATCCTCCTATTTTAGCAGTAAAATCTCTAGATAGGCATAACCCAAAGATAGGGGGAATGTCAATGATTGCTACATCTTGTGAGATGGTTATATTTGGATAGGTATACAACTGTAATGGGAGTTCCTTGATGATTCCTATGGTCTAAACTAACTTTCCATCTAATTGCATGACTCCTTTGGCAAGTGGCTCATACTTTATTTTCAAGGCATCTACTATTTGCTTAGGCATGATTGTAGTGCTGGCCCCTGAGTGTATCATGGAATTATGTAATAGTTTCTTTCCCACTATTAGGGTCAAATAAAAAGGATCTAGCTTAGATTTACTTACTTCTTCCTTGGTGTTTACTAGAGCAGCTATTCTTTGAGATGGGTATCTTTGATTTGATCTTTTCCCTTGTTTGTGACTCCTTTTGTATTAGTAGATTTTGGGTCAACCTAGGATTGCAGTGCTTCTTGCAATAGAAACTTCTGTTTAGGAAAAGCCAACATGTCCCATATTGACACATTAGTAAGAGCTTTCTTCAACTATTTGACCACATTTATAGGACCTAATGTTGGTGTCTTAGGATAGTAGGGATATCTCGCCCTTTCCACCACTGGGTTGGAGACTCCTTGATTTTGAGTTGCCATAGATACTTCTTGTCTTGAAGTGGGAGTTTACTGAGCTTGGAATGAAGGCCACCTAGTCATTTCATTGGGGTTTACCTTGGGCTAATCAACCATCCTTCTCTTTGACGTAGTGAAGTAATTAGACTGTACCATGGGCTTCTTGGAGGATGATGCCTCATTGACAAACATTGAATCTTCTTCTTCAATACATGAAAATAGGGCATGTTCTGGGGCAATTTCTCCTTCCCGTTCTATTGACATCCCTTGTATTTGGGCTACCATTTCTACATTTTGAACACTAGGTGATTTATATGGAAAAGACTCTAAAGACAAGGCAACTTGACCCTCCATTCTTTGCTCTACTATCTTCTGCTGTAAATTACCTCTGGGGTAATCTTTGGGCATATGTAAATTATTGCAAGGAAAACACCAAGCATTTGCTTCCTTTGCCATATTATTTTGTCTAGGAACCATTTCCCTACCTGAATTAGCTAGGACAGTTTGTAATGGTGTAGGCACTAGAACCAACTAATTGGATGTCTAAAGATAACTTGGTCTCTGTGGGCCTTGGTTCTGATTGGACTAATATGGAGGCCTGTTCCCTTGAAATCCCTAGTAAGGAGGCTTTGGGTAAGCAATTTCTTATCTTTTAAAGTTAATGATCTCATTAGAAAAGGTTCTGAGAATACTCTTAACATCGTCCATTTCAGATGGGGAAGCAGAAGGTGCTGAGGTAGTGGGTATTTGAGGTGTTGGAAAAGTGTACATAGACACAAGAGCTGTTGAAGTATTAGGGTCTTCTTGTGGGAGAGGGATAAATTTTTTTGGAAACATTGGCATGGGAGGTCTTGGGGGCAACTTCCCTACATCAATTAGACTATTCTCAGCTCTAACAGCTAATTCATACGCATCAGGTAGGGTCTATCCTCCTAAGGATTGAATCATGACTAAAATATCAGAGTTAAAGGCCTTAAGATAGAAAACAATCTCCATACCTACTGATGGCCTAGCTATTACAGAAATTCTATCCCAAGTTTTCTAAAACTGGGTGTTGAAGTCTATTATGGCTTCTTGGGGTGCTCTCTTTATGGTGATCAATTATTGTAGCAAAGATGATATGTCACCCTTTTCACTATATCTTGTAAAGAACTCATCTCCCAGTTGATCCTAAGTCCTAATAGAGTTTGTTGTCAAGGACCTGTACGAATCTAAAGCCTTCCCCTTGAAAGAAGCTACCAACAACCTCATAGCCACATTTTGTTATGTGATGAAATGTATGGTGCACACATCAGATACATCTTGAAGATGTTCCACTGGGGTCTTAGAATCTTCTCCTGTAAACTTGGGTAATGTTTTCAGGGCATTAGCAGGAATTGGATCCCATGTGTCTGGTGGTGTTGGGAGAACAAGTGGGCTCCCATTGTTCCAATTTGCAAAGTTCCAAGGTGGAGTAGGGGCTGCCATGATTCCTGGTACTCTTTCTAGTTGATTTGCTCTTCTTGGAGTAACTGCTAATAGGGGCAATAAGATTCCTGGATTAGTAGCTAATTGTGCTCTAGTTGTTGGTCCGCAACTCTGGCTCCTTCCTGGCCACTGGCTCATACGATCCTAATCAAGATCTTGTTAATGGTCCCACCCAGCATGCCAAAAACTGTTGATGTTTAAATTTGCAATCAATCACCAACAATGGGAAACCTTAAGAATGTGGGATTGACTCTTGTGATAACCTCCAGATTTTAAAGAAGCTGGTTCTTCTCTATGGGTTTGTCAAAAAGGGGAAGAAAAAGAAACAAGATTACAGATACAATACAAAATAACTTCCTAAGGCGATGCACCAATAATATGTTTTGATTCCAAAATAAGCACAGTAACTAAATCCTTTAAAATCTCCATCAAGTTAAAAAGCAATATTCATGATTAACAGAAACAAAATATGTAACAGATTTATATTCAAAAGCTGAACTTAAAGAACTTGCAAGAAAGACCCAAAAAACATCATAACATGCACAGATAAGAGGCTTCTTTTCATTAATAGCTCAACAAAGTACATAAGGCAAAGAATATGCACAGATCCACAATGTTTCCCTTTTTTGAAAAATAACTATAAAGGCTAATGACATATATCTGGTCTAACATCACAGATTTGTTTAGCATATATTTCCTTTCGTATATATCTATATCTCCTTCATTACAAACTCCCCTATTTATAGCACAAAAATGAGGCTCTAGACTCTGGCAGTAGCTGAGACTCTCCAACCGCCTACAAAATAGAACTGGTGTCAAATAGAGATACCATTAGTGGCCCACACACTGAAGATTTCCTTGGATTCTAGGTCTCTAATTCAACCCTTCTTGTTACAACAGCGACTCTAGGTCCTTTAATATGTTGGATTCTCCTACTCATTCCCTGTATTCCTATTGATCGGTAGGTGCGTTAAATATAGCTCAAACCCTCAGTGCTTCTATCATCACCATTGAGATAGGTGGCATCTCCCGTAGTCTTCAAAAAGACTCCAAAATACATACGTGGCACTTTGGCGCTCTCCCAGCATGGCTTTTTCCAAATAATCCCTTAATTGCGCTTTCCGCTGCTTCCATACTTAACAAAAAGGCTTAGCTCCTCTATGACACATGGTGGGTTCTACCTATTTCAAACTAGGACACGTGGCACCTTTGCGCTTCTTCACAAAGCTTCACCAAAACTTTTCCTTTAAACATCCGCCATGCTGACACGTGGCATCATCCGCAACTTCTAGTAAATTTAAAGCTTGGGTCCTGCCAAAGACACACATCACCTTACATCCCAAAAAGACTTAACAAAAGGGGCCCAAACACAAAGACACACAGCACACAGGTGGGCTTTTAAGATGCCTTCACAAAAAGATTTCCTTTAATCTCCGCCATGCCGACATGTGGCCCATTTTTATCAAGACTCAATACTTAAAAAGGAAAAATAGAAGGCACGCAGGCACAGACATGTGTAATCTTCTTTGGGGCTATCGAGACATTGTAACTAAACTGAATGATGACACTTGGCATGTTCCACAGATACAGACCTAGCCATGTGGCAACTTTGCACTTCTTCTGAGTTTCTTTGCCCCTTCGCATCTTCAAAACCCTACCGCTATGACACGTGGCACCCGAACAGGCTTGAAGCTTATAAAACATTGATACTTAGCTGATTTTTGGTCGCTTATAAATGGAAACACTGGAAACAAAGACACAACAAAATGTAGAGTTTTAAATCTACAATTTGTATTGGTTTTGGTGGTGCTTGTTGATTAGCATTCTATTTATCACTTCTTCTTCCCTTATTTCCTTTTATTTTTTCCATAGTATTCCAATACCAAGATCAACCCAAGTTTATTAAACTTTTGCAAGGAACATGTTGCTCTGATACCAATTGTTGGAATACAATGGATCACTAAGGGGGGTGAATCAGTGATCTAATAAAATAAACTTTACTAATTATTTGAATTCTTATAAACACTATTATGTTAGAACATCAAACCACTTAGAAAACCAAAGAACCACACCAAACACACCATAACACAAGGATGTATGTGGAAAAACCTAAAAGGGGAAAAACCACTATGTGAAGAGTTGATTGGGTTTATTTGATGAATTCAACCTCACAAAAAGATCACCATTAGGTCTCACTAACCAAATCTCATTGATTACACTTTTACATCTAGATTCAGGAGCACCAATTCCAACCACAAAACAAGTAAACTTACAAAGTACTACTTTGTTTACAATATCACCAATGGTTACAAATGGATTATGTAACTCTCTCATTTAATCACCTCTATGTGAAGATATTCAAAAACAATAACACACTCTTCTTTTACTAATTATTCAAAGAATGATTTTTCAAAAATCATCATCCACCCAAAACAAAAATGCACTACTCTATTTATAATGAAAAATATAGATCCAAATACTGCTTCTACAATTATACTTATCCTGCTCCCTTTAGTTTATATGTATACATCAAAAGAAAATTTCCTTTTACAAACTATTACAAAGATATTTCTTTCATAACTCAATCAATCTCACTAAAGATCAAACAAGCAACACCTGCAACACACACTTCTGTATTCAACCCTCACCAACTTCTGCATTCATTATTCTGTCAATTTCAACCCCTCATATATATATATATATATGAGGGGTTGAAATTGAAAGAATAATGAATGCAGAAGTGGGTGAGGGTTGTCCATTCAAATATTTATCAACAGATTTCATGTATGTTTCTACAGAGGGTTCATGTGAGGACCGCCCTTTTTACTACTGTTGTCATGACTATTTACAGTACTGTTATTGTTACTTTCATATTTGTGGGATAGCAGTTCCCGAAATTTGTCAGACTATTTAACTTTATTATGTTTTCGGAAAAAACTAATTGGGTGATGTTTGGATAAGTTACTTTTCAGAAAAATGAATTAGAGATGATGGAAAATTGTAATATGATTTTTAATTATGTTAAATTGTACTAAGGCATGAGAATGCATGTGTTATTTAAGTTGCTTCGGCTATGATGAATTTATGTGGTTACTGATCTTGTAATTGAGTGTGCAGGGACTACTAATCAAACCACAGATTTCGGAGATCATTCCACACCTTGTTAATTGTTATTCCCTGTTAAGCCGATCTGGTTCCACGAAGAACCAAGATCTCTTTGTGTTTGATTTCATGATGTAATGTGGTCTTTCGTATGGTCGAGTGGGTTAGGTTACCCTCATGTAATATTATTTTTATAAGTAAGTGTTGTAAAGAGATTGAATTTGAAATTTCTATTTTTATTTAAATTATGAGGCCCTTTTTCTTGTGCTTTACCTTGACCTGGGGTGTCTTGTATGGGTTAAAATTGACCCTGGGTTCTACCCCATGGGTCTAGGGGCCCATTTGGCATGGGTAACCCTTGAGTAACCTCCATCTAGTCAACTTAACCTTCCCCTGAAGTTAAGTGGCGAAAATTGGAGGTAGGAGGGGACATGATGGGTTGTACCAACACTCAACCCATCCCCTCTACTTTTCCCTAGATAAGAGATGCCATCCATTAGTGAAAGTTACCTCTTCTTTAGTAAGATTCCCCCATGTACTATGGGGACACCCATGTGATGAAAGGAGAAAGAGGCATGGGTCACCTGTCTTGTTCCCATTTAATTTTTTTTTTTATTTCTCCCATGAGAAAGTGGAGTCACATGAAAGGAATAAGGAGTACCCTTGGGAATGGAGAGTGACATAAGCCACCTGGACAGAATAGTGATTTTTGGGAAGGGTGAGGAGGTGACAAGTGTCACTTCCCCATTTCTCAAAATTAGAAAGAAAGAGAATTTTGGGTTATTTATTTTCAAATTTTGGGATGAGAGGGAGTTAGTTGAATTTTGGGGAAAATCTTTCATCTTTGGCCTTACCAAAAAATAGAGAAGTTAGTTTGGAAGATAGAGAAGGGAGAGGGAGTTGGTGGCTAATCTTGGAAGTGAACTCTGTGGACTCTGCAACAACTTCATTCCAGGAGGGCTTTGCAAGGTTGGTCTGAATTTTGCCTTTGTTTTTGTAGAACTGAAATGTGTATGAAATGTGTGTGAAATATGTGTTTAGATTTGTTTTCTGTGGGGTTCTTGTCGGGTTGTTTGACAGAGCGTCTCCCACTTGGGAGAAATGCTCATCAAGTTTGGGGTAGGGGAGGAGAGATCCTCCTCGGGTGCATACCTGTTCCATCTTTTGGGATGTTGAAAGCCTTGAGGGCATGTATCTGTGACTGTATTTTTGACTTGAGAGTCATATACAGATTGCTTACAAATTGTGATCACACTTGGTTGAGACCAAGAGAAATTTATATGAGTTCATTTATCTGTCAGGGTGACACTCTGGAGTCGAGTGTGTCCACTCTCCTGCCCCTTATGAAACTCACTGTAGTTGAGTTTCCGTATTGTGTAAAATACCCACGGGTGTATGTGTGCTTTGGGATTGTTGTTGTTTCTATTGTAAAGTGGAGTGTTTGAGTACCCAGGTGTGAGTATGGTCTCCCTAGCTCGGGGGTGACCCTCTTGCAGGTCTACGGTAGGGAGGAGAGCTAGACAAGTGGTATTGTCTTCTTTGTTTGTCTTTGATACGCAGGTTTTTCTCTTGGAGCTTCTGGTTGGCTATTTATGAAGAAACAGTTCATCTTCTTGTCATGAGAATTAGGCCTGGTTCATTTCATAGAGATGAAGAGGGAACATCTCTCTTGTTATTGTTGTAAATTAATGATATTCTGGGAGTGAAGAAAATCACTTCCCTGGTCTTGTTATTATTGGACTTTTATTGGTTGTCATAAGTTTTCAGTTGTATACTGTTTGGGAGGAGAAAGTTCATATCTGGGAAGTTGGTATTCATGATTGAGAAGTTGTAATATGACTGTGCTTAAATTTTAAGTTGATGTTTGCAACCTTTGTTCAATAGCAATTTTTGTGTTTCAAGTATTACTGAAAAGAATAAGTTCGTTTTTGCAACTTAATCTGAGTTGTTTACATTTGAAAGTTTGGAATTGCTTCACTAGTTGAAATGCTAATTTTCTTTTCAATGTTAAAATGGAAAAGACAGTTTTAAATATTTGAGTTATTCTCCATATTAATGGGTTCTGTTAATTTAGAAGGATTAGAGGAAATCTAGCATGTAAATATATAATCTGTTGTAAAGTTATGAAGTCTTAAATGTTTATGAAAATGGAAAATTATAATTATAATAAGGGGATAGCTAGTTACCATTTCTATCAATTAAGTGAACTTGGGATATATATATATATATATATATATATATATATATATATATATATATATATATATATATATATATATATATATATATATATGTATATATATAATTATATCTACTTGTTATGACAATTTCTTTATAACAGGTTGATTTGGAGAAAATGCATTAAGTAGTGAAATTGAAAATAACTTATCATTTTTATGAAATTGACTGAGAAATATCAATATAAAAATAGATATATATATATATATATATATATATATATATATATATTTATATATATCTCTAATTATATACTCATTTATAAATATATATATATATATACATATGAATATATATATATATATATATATATATAAATATATATTTTAATGTTGTGAGAAATGGCGGACCAAATGTAAGCCGCGGTTTAAAAAAAAAAAACACAGTCGAATTTTTATATTGGGCGGTGGGGAGTAAACCCCACCGCAGGATTGTTAATACATTTGGAGGTGTGGAGTGGGGCGGAGCCCCACCCACACCCCCACGTCGTGGGAATGTGGGTGGGGCTCCGCCCCACTCCACATCTCCCCCCCTCCAAACCCTTATGCCTCCCGCGGATCTTGTCTGCCGCTCTGCGGCCACCACAAAATTCCGTCCGCCGCTCTGCGGCCACCACAAAATTCCGTCCACCGCTCTGCGGCCACCACAAATTTCCGTCTGCCGCTCTGCGGCCACCCCGACCTTGCTCCTCTGTCACTGCGGCCACCGCCGCCCATGGCCGCCGTCTGCTGTGAGTCTAAGGCAAAAAAAAATGTTAGGGCTTGGGCCCTAACATATGAATGGGTTATTTGGAATATAAATTCAGTTTATTTTTATATAGCTCTATATATAGGCATATATATATATTATATATGTCTATGTATATAGCTATATATATAATATAATAATGATTATATATCTGTATGTATATATATATATATATATATATATATATATATATAGATGGAGATATAGATATATAAGTTGTGGTAAACCATTTTGTCCATACATAGACATTAAAATAAATATATTATAACTATGTATGTATGTATGTATATATATATATATATATATAATATACATAGGAGTAAATCTATGAACCAATTTATTGGGCCCTCGTTTAAAATCGTTATAAACTATGTTTCATGGATATAGAAACAAAAAAATATAACAAATATAGTCTCACAGGAGATGTTATTAAGTGTTGAACACAACAACCAAAGAAGATATATTACCATGAACAGAGTTTTATAAAGTGGTGAACCACCTACATCTATTGACAACGTCATACGAATTACAATTAGTGTATGAATCGTAATTAAGAGTAACAGTAACAACAGTAATTCTAAACAAGAGAAAATAAAATTATAATTGAAAGAGAGTTTAGGAATATCCAGTGATACTGTGGAAAGAGTTTCTCGGAAGTTTCAACTAAAAACGCACGAATAATCACCCGGAAAATGAAGAGGAAAATTACACAACTCCTTGCTCAAAAGAACACTGGAAATAAACCTAAGAAGCCACCACTAACAATCCATGTGGCCATATTAATCTCAACTGTAGCAAACGATCTCATATGTAAACCTGTAAGAGGTTCCGATGAAGGAAAAAAAAACTAACATTGGAAAACACAGAGGAGAAAATGCGCGACATTTCTCACACGGGATAAGAGAACTAAGTTGACGGACCCTTCTGTCAATTGTGCTCAGGAACAAGTTGACTAAGTATTTACGAATAGGAGGAACCTAGATCGGGGAAGATTAGGAGACCGAGTCCAGCGAAATAGTAAACCAGCCTTTGTGACCTAGATCATCTGAAATTAGGTTTAATATCAACAATAACTGCAGTGATAACCCTGATTGACGTAAATCATGAAGAAAGGACAGGATGCACATAAAGAAAGCATAGAAAATGAAAGAGAGAGAGAGACCGAAATATAAACACATTTAATGAACTAAGAGATAGTTAAGGTAAGGGCGATGAAGATATAATCAAACTTAAGAACTTGTGGAAAGGGAAGAGAGGGCAACCAAACCGCCTTGTTGAAAATGCTAAGTCATAGGAGGAGTATGTTTCTGGAAACAAGAGAGGAGACAGACAACCGTGCCTGGCCGAAAAAAGACTAAATAGGGAGATCACTAGCCGGTTTAGTCGGAACAAGGCGTCGTGGGGAGTGGTTCCTCTATCAGCGAACCACGTGCGTAAATGAGTGCAGCGTAATTCCCACTAACGCCGTAAGGCATTCTGCTACCGAACATTGCCGAGGGTTCGATTTAAGAACTTTGGTAATCTCACTCTTGAAATGACGTTAGCAGCGTTGTATAGACCCTCTTGTTGATCTATATGCTTCTGGTTGCACGCCATTGTACTTGTATTCCGCCGATGAGTATAGTGTTTCGCCATGAGAGAACACCGTTGAGCATGCGTACGCATGCGAAAGGGGTTTTTAGGACAGTGTGAGAAAAGTTTTTCATATCTCGTGTCATAACCACATGACAGATGTGGCTATGACACGTGCGATGTGTGTTGTGACCACAAGGAAAATGTGGGCATCAGAGCCCGGTTTGTAAACACTGGGCGTATTTGGGCACGTTATTATTCCGCAACTTTGGCTAATTAGTTTCTACCTTGTTTTGTAGGATGCCTCCCCGACGTGTTCGACGAGCGCGATCACGCCACACAGCGTCAGTCGAGGTGCACAGCGATTCCTCAGCCGAGGGACTGGCACCCGCAGATTTAGCAGCACCACCTGCACCACCTGTGCCACAAGCACCACTAGTACCACAGGCGACACCAGTAGCGGATATAGGTCCACAGATCTTACAGGCACTACAGACTATGCTAGACAGGTTACCACCAGTGATTCCTGAGCCACGTATAGAGCCTCGTGTTGCTCCGCGAGAGGAGCCACGTGCCGAGTCACGTATTGAGCCACGTATGGAGCCCCGCGTTGATCCACTAGAGGTGATACGTGTGGAGCCCTTCATTGAGATTCCTGACACAACAGTAGAGGAGGTAGGGTCGGCCTCCCGAGCACGGAGCAGGAGTCCTCCGAGACTTTTGAGACAAGAACAGGTTCAGCAGGGAGTATATGAGGATGGTGTGGAAGAGCCACTTGGGAGACTTAGAGACAGAGGGGACCCTATCAGAGATTTACTGAGGCTCAACCCACCCACCTTCGCAGGAGCTATAGAGGGAGCTGTGGCCGAGGCTTGGCTAATTAGCTTAGACAGGTGTTTCGCATTGCGACCATATGAGAGCAACACGAAAGCACGAGTGGCAGTTCATCTTCTTAGGGATGCAGCAGCCACCTGGTGGCGCACAGAGGAGTGCAAGCGCCGACTCTCCGTGGATACACTCACATGGGACACCTTCATTGAGCGCTTCAATGCGCGGTATTTGTCCGAACATTATAGACAGCGCAGAATTGATGAGTTTCATGATCTACAGCAGAGGGGACTCACCGTTACTCAGTATGAGAGCCGATTTATAGAGCTTTCTCGTTATGCGGAATACCTCCATGACGAGAAAATCTTAATACACAAATTCATCAGGGGGCTAAATCACGGGATAGCAGGACCAGTTCGTATGGCAAATCCCCAGACCATGAGCGAAGCTGTTGAAAAGGCCCTTATATCAGAGGAAATTCAGGGACGAGGACAGAATTCACGCCCACAGTACCAGGAACGAAATCCCCAACAACAACAAAATTTCCGAAGGCCTCAAAACACAACACAGAGAGGAGGATATAATGCTTCAACATTACCTCCTAGGCCTCCACAGCAACAGCAACATCAGCAAAAATCCAAATTTCAACAGAGGGGACAGGGAGGACAGAACCGTGGATGGCAGCAGCAGGGACCACGCAGGGATCAGAGACAGCAGGGTTCATCGGCAGGACCCGCAAGGTCCCAGCAGTCTTACAGAGGCTCACAGGGATCCACCGGACGGACCGGGCAACAACAGTCGGGCAGAACACAGTCAGGGCAGTTACAGGTTAGAGGACCATGTTATGTATGTGGTGGGGCAGGGCATCTGGCTAGAGAGTGTCCGCAGGGATTTACTGCAGGGGGTCAGCCCCGATCAGGAGGGTCCGAGCAGACCGTAGGTGACGTGGGCAGATCTCACCACATGTTTGCAGCGATTGATAACCGCCAGGCCGATTTCCAGGCTTCTGTCATCGAGGCAGCAGGAACGATTAGAGACTTTCCCATCTCAATCCTTTTTGACTCAGGAGCTACTGACTCTTTTTTGTCTACATCGTTAGTGGAGCGTTGCAGGCTGGTGGCTTCTAGGCAAGACATTAGGTGGGAAGTTGAGTTGGCCTCAGGGGCCAGGATGTCAGTAGATACCTTGGTTAAAGACTGTGAGATCACATTGGGACCCTTCACCACAACATGCGACCTTAGGATTATGCCATTAGGGTCTTACGGAGTAGTTCTGGGTATGGATTGGCTTGCGGCACATAGAGCCAAGCTTGATTGTCGCCAGAGAACGATTAGCTGTTTAGACGATCATGGTTCGTCGGTTGAGATAGTGGGCATTCAAAAGCCCACGGCGGTTCGTATGATATCCGCACAACAGCTTAAGCGCTGTATGCGGAAGGGATGTCAGATGTTTGCCATCACAGTCAGTGATAGAGCAGAGGATGAACCTGAGGCTACTTTAGATGATCACCCTATCCTTAGAGAGTTTGCCGATGTATTCCTGCCAGAATTACCTGGTATGCCTCCACGTAGAGAAGTGGACTTCCACATCGACTTAGTGCCAGGTGCAGAGCCGATATCCCGCGCACCTTATAGAATGACGACCCATGAACTCACAGAACTTAAGCTGCAGTTGGAAGAATTACTTGAGAAGGGACACATCCGACCTAGCGTTTCACCATGGGGCGCACCAGTGATCTTCGTGAAGAAGAAGGATGGATCTCTTCGTCTATGCATGGACTACAGGCAGTTGAACAAGGTGACGGTGAAGAATCGTTATCCTCTACCTAGGATTGACGACCTTTTTGATCAGATGCAGGGAGCCAGAGTGTTCTCGAAAATCGATCTAAAATCTGGGTATCATCAATTGCGCATCACGGAGTCAGATATTCATAAAACTGCTTTTCGAACCAGATATGGCCATTATGAATTCACAGTGGTACCTTTCGGGTTGACGAACGCTCCTGCAGTATTCATGAGTCTCATGAACGGGGTGTTCCGTACATACCTAGACCGGTTCGTGATCATATTTCTAGACGACATTCTAATTTATTCACGAACTGAGGAGGAGCATGTAGAGCACTTGCGTCAAGTGTTGCAGAAATTACGAGGGCAGCAACTTTATGGCAACTTGGCGAAGTGTGCCTTCTTCAGGACAGAGGTGCAGTATTTAGGACACATTTTATCAGGCGATGGCATCTCCGTAGATCCATCTAAAATTAGAGCAATCCAGGAGTGGCCGGCACCCACGAACGTGACAGAGGTCAGAAGCTTTATGGGGTTAGCCGGGTATTATCGTCGGTTTGTCGAAGGTTTCTCCAGGATAGCACATCCCATCACTTCCCTTCAGCGAAAAGGGAAGGGTTTCACTTGGACCGAGCAGTGTGAAAAGGCTTTTGGAGACCTCAAAGAGCGTCTTACGAGCGCTCCTATTTTAGCAGTACCAGATCCTTCAGAGGAGTTTGTAGTTTGCACGGATGCATCATTAGAAGGTTTGGGAGCCGTGCTTATGCAGGATGGTCGAGCGATCGCATACGAATCGCGGAAACTAAAGACACATGAGTTGAACTATCCTACGCACGACTTAGAGCTTGCAGCTGTTGTTCATGCCTTGGTTCGCTGGAGACACTTTCTCTTAGGGCGACGCTTTGAACTCCATTCAGACCATCATAGTTTGCAGTATATTTTCACACAGCCTAATTTGAACGCCCGCCAACGGCGTTGGATGGAATTCCTATGCGAATATGACTTCGATGTCCATTATATCAAAGGGAAGGAGAACGTGGTCGCTGATGCTTTGAGTCGAAGACGCCACGAGATCCAGACTCTGACCTTGAAGATGGACTTGAAGGATCGCATCTTACAGCATCTGCCGGAGGACGAATAGTTTCTAGAAGTGCAGCAGGCAGTACTAAATCAGAAGGCCCTTGAGGGCAAATTTACAGGATATACCCTTGATTCTGATGGTATGCTTCGACATCGGCAACGCATCTATGTACCCCATGCGGGTAACCTTCGTACAGTAATCCTATCAGAGGCTCATAGAGCACCCTACGCAGCACACCCAGGAGTGAAGAAAATGCATGCTGACTTACGACAGCTTTATCATTGGGCTGGGATGAGGCGTGACATTGCCGAATTTGTTGCTCGTTGCCTGGAATGTCAGAGGGTCAAGGCCGAGCATCAGCATCCAGCGGGACTGTTGTACCCTCACGAGATACCTGAATGGAAATGGGATACCATTTCTATGGATTTTATCGTTGGTCTACCTATGTCATCACGTCGCCATGATGCTATTATGGTGACAGTTGACAAGCTGACCAAAGTGGCGCATTTTTCACCAATATGTACAACATACAATGCACCATCAGTGGCAAAGGTGTTTCTCGATCAGATTGTTAGACTTCATGGGGTACCTCGCCGCATTATATCTGACAGAGACTCCGTATTCACTTCATCATTCTGGAAAGCCTTACATCAGGCGTTGGGCACACAGCTCAACTTCAGTTCCGCATATCATCCAGAAACCGACGGACAAACAGAGAGAGTTAACCAGGTGTTAGAAGACATGCTTCGCATGTATGTGATGGACCACCAGTCTAGATGGGAGGAGTACCTGTATCTAGTTGAGTTCGCCTACAATAATGGGCATCATAGCTCGTTGGGTATGCCTCCTTTCCAGGCATTATATGGCAGACCATGCAGAACACCTTTGAGTTGGGATCGTATAGAGGACAGAACAGTCATCGGCCCAGAGATAGTTCAGAATATGGAACTGCAAGTTAAACAGATAAGACAGAGGCTTCTGGAAGCATAGGACAGGCAGAAAAAGTATGCCGATGCAAAAAGGACAGACCGAAGCTTCTCTGTGGGGGAAAGAGTATTTTTGAGAGTGCGGCCGCACAAAAGTCCAATCCGTTACGGAAAAGGCTCTAAACTCGCACCTCGATTTGTAGGACCTTTCGAAATCTTGGAGCGGATAGGACCAGTAGCCTATCGTCTAGCCTTGCCACCTAGCCTGTCACGTATCCACGATGTATTTCATGTATCAGTTTTACGTCAATATATTTCTGACTTATCTCATGTGTTGGATTGGAGTGCTCTTCAGGTAGAGGCAGACGGACAACTGGCGTTGGAGCCAATTCGCATATTGGCTCGTCGGACGCTGGCCCTTCGAGGTCGAGAGCTGGACCAAGTTAGAGTCCAATGGGACTTATACGACGAAGTCACTGCAACATGGGAAGATGCAGAGAGATTGAAGACCCTGTATCCTCACCTTTTTGATGACTTCCAGGAGGAAGTACCGTCTTAGGGGGAGAGGATGTGAGGACCGCCCTTTTTACTACTGTTGTCATGACTATTTACAGTACTGTTATTGTTACTTTCATATTTGTGGGATAGCAGTTCCCGAAATTTGTCAGACTATTTAACTTTATTATGTTTTCGGAAAAAACTAATTGGGTGATGTTTGGATAAGTTACTTTTCAGAAAAATGAATTAGAGATGATGGAAAATTGTAATATGATTTTTAATTATGTTAAATTGTACTAAGGCATGAGAATGCATGTGTTATTTAAGTTGCTTCGGCTATGATGAATTTATGTGGTTACTGATCTTGTAATTGAGTGTGCAGGGACTACTAATCAAACCACAGATTTCGGAGATCATTCCACACCTTGTTAATTGTTATTCCCTGTTAAGCCGATCTGGTTCCACGAAGAACCAAGATCTCTTTGTGTTTGATGTCATGATGTAATGTGGTCTTTCGTATGGTCGAGTGGGTTAGGTTACCCTCATGTAATATTATTTTTATAAGTAAGTGTTGTAAAGAGATTGAATTTGAAATTTCTATTTTTATTTAAATTATGAGGCCCTTTTTCTTGTGCTTTACCTTGACCTGGGGTGTCTTGTATGGGTTAAAATTGACCCTGGGTTCTACCCCATGGGTCTAGGGGCCCATTTGGCATGGGTAACCCTTGAGTAACCTCCATCTAGTCAACTTAACCTTCCCCTGAAGTTAAGTGGCGAAAATTGGAGGTAGGAGGGGACATGATGGGTTGTACCAACACTCAACCCATCCCCTCTACTTTTCCCTAGATAAGAGATGCCATCCATTAGTGAAAGTTACCTCTTCTTTAGTAAGATTCCCCCATGTACTATGGGGACACCCATGTGATGAAAGGAGAAAGAGGCATGGGTCACCTGTCTTGTTCCCATTTAATTTTTTTTTTTATTTCTCCCATGAGAAAGTGGAGTCACATGAAAGGAATAAGGAGTACCCTTGGGAATGGAGAGTGACATAAGCCACCTGGACAGAATAGTGATTTTTGGGAAGGGTGAGGAGGTGACAAGTGACACTTCCCCATTTCTCAAAATTAGAAAGAAAGAGAATTTTGGGTTATTTATTTTCAAATTTTGGGATGAGAGGGAGTTAGTTGAATTTTGGGGAAAATCTTTCATCTTTGGCCTTACCAAAAAATAGAGAAGTTAGTTTGGAAGATAGAGAAGGGAGAGGGAGTTGGTGGCTAAGCTTGGAAGTGAACTCTGTGGACTCTGCAACAACTTCATTCCAGGAGGGCTTTGCAAGGTTGGTCTGAATTTTGCCTTTGTTTTTGTAGAACTGAAATGTGTATGAAATGTGTGTGAAATATGTGTTTAGATTTGTTTTTTGTGGGGTTCTTGTCGGGTTGTTTGACAGAGCGTCTCCCACTTGGGAGAAATGCTCATCAAGTTTGGGGTAGGGGAGGAGAGATCCTCCTCGGGTGCATACCTGTTCCATCTTTTGGGATGTTGAAAGCCTTGAGGGCATGTATCTGTGACTGTATTTTTGACTTGAGAGTCATATACAGATTGCTTACAAATTGTGATCACACTTGGTTGAGACCAAGAGAAATTTATATGAGTTCATTTATCTGTCAGGGTGACACTCTGGAGTCGAGTGTGTCCACTCTCCTGCCCCTTATGAAACTCACTGTAGTTGAGTTTCCGTATTGTGTAAAATACCCACGGGTGTATGTGTGCTTTGGGATTGTTGTTGTTTCTGTTGTAAAGTGGAGTGTTTGAGTACCCAGGTGTGAGTATGGTCTCCCTAGCTCGGGGGTGACCCTCTTGCGGGTCTACGGTAGGGAGGAGAGCTAGACAAGTGGTATTGTCTTCTTTGTTTGTCTTTGATACGCAGGTTTTTCTCTTGGAGCTTCTGGTTGGCTATTTATGAAGAAACAGTTCATCTTCTTGTCATGAGAATTAGGCCTGGTTCATTTCATAGAGATGAAGAGGGAACATCTCTCTTGTTATTGTTGTAAATTAATGATATTCTGGGAGTGAAGAAAATCACTTCCCTGGTCTTGTTATTATTGGACTTTTATTGGTTGTCATAAGTTTTCAGTTGTATACTGTTTGGGAGGAGAAAGTTCATATCTGGGAAGTTGGTATTCATGATTGAGAAGTTGTAATATGACTGTGCTTAAATTTTAAGTTGATGTTTGCAACCTTTGTTCAATAGCAATTTTTGTGTTTCAAGTATTACTGAAAAGAATAAGTTCGTTTTTGCAACTTAATCTGAGTTGTTTACATTTGAAAGTTTGGAATTGCTTCACTAGTTGAAATGCTAATTTTCTTTTCAATGTTAAAATGGAAAAGACAGTTTTAAATATTTGAGTTATTCTCCATATTAATGGGTTCTGTTAATTTAGAAGGATTAGAGGAAATCTAGCATGTAAATATATAATCTGTTGTAAAGTTATGAAGTCTTAAATGTTTATGAAAATGGAAAATTATAATTATAATAAGGGGATAGCTAGTTACCATTTCTATCAATTAAGTGAACTTGGGATATATATATATATATATATATATATATATATATATATATATATATATATATATATATATATGTATATATATAATTATATCTACTTGTTATGACAATTTCTTTATAACAGGTTGATTTGGAGAAAATGCATTAAGTAGTGAAATTGAAAATAACTTATCATTTTTATGAAATTGACTGAGAAATATCAATATAAAAATAGATATATATATATATATATATATATATATATATATATATATATATATATTTATATATATCTCTAATTATATACTCATTTATAAATATATATATATATATATACATATGAATATATATATATATATATAAATATATATTTTATTGTTGTGAGAAATGGCGGACCAAATGTAAGCCGCGGTTTAAAAAAAAAAAACACAGTCGAATTTTTATATTGGGCGGTGGGGAGTAAACCCCACCGCAGGATTGTTAATACATTTGGAGGTGTGGAGTGGGGCGGAGCCCCACCCACACCCCCACGTCGTGGGAATGTGGGTGGGGCTCCGCCCCACTCCACATCTCCCCCCCTCCAAACCCTTATGCCTCCCGCGGATCTTGTCTGCCGCTCTGCGGCCACCACAAAATTCCGTCCGCCGCTCTGCGGCCACCACAAAATTCTGTCCGCCGCTCTACGGCCACCACAAATTTCCGTCCGCCGCTCTGCGGCCACCCCGACCTTGCTCCTCTGTCACTGCGGCCACCGCCGCCCATGGCCGCCGTCTGCTGTGAGTCTAAGGCAAAAAAAAATGTTAGGGCTTGGGCCCTAACATATGAATGGGTTATTTGGAATATAAATTCAGTTTATTTTTATATAGCTCTATATATAGGCATATATATATATTATATATGTCTATGTATATAGCTATATATATAATATAATAATGATTATATATCTGTATATATATATATATATATATATATATAGATGGAGATATAGATATATAAGTTGTGGTAAACCATTTTGTCCATACATAGACATTAAAATAAATATATTATAACTATGTATGTATGTATATATATATATATATATATATAATATACATAGGAGTAAATCTATGAACCAATTTATTGGGCCCTCGTTTAAAATCGTTATAAACTATGTTTCATGGATATAGAAACAAAAAAATATAACAAATATAGTCTCACAGGAGATGTTATTAAGTGTTGAACACAACAACCAAAGAAGATATATTACCATGAACAGAGTTTTATAAAGTGGTGAACCACCTACATCTATTGACAACGTCATACGAATTACAATTAGTGTATGAATCGTAATTAAGAGTAACAGTAACAACAGTAATTCTAAACAAGAGAAAATAAAATTATAATTGAAAGAGAGTTTAGGAATATCCAGTGATACTGTGGAAAGAGTTTCTCGGAAGTTTCAACTAAAAACGCACGAATAATCACCCGGAAAATGAAGAGGAAAATTACACAACTCCTTGCTCAAAAGAACACTGGAAATAAACCTAAGAAGCCACCACTAACAATCCATGTGGCCATATTAATCTCAACTGTAGCAAACGATCTCATATGTAAACCTGTAAGAGGTTCCGATGAAGGAAAAAAAAACTAACATTGGAAAACACAGAGGAGAAAATGCGCGACATTTCTCACACGGGATAAGAGAACTAAGTTGACGGACCCTTCTATCAATTGTGCTCAGGAACAAGTTGACTAAGTATTTACGAATAGGAGGAACCTAGATCGGGGAAGATTAGGAGACCGAGTCCAGCGAAATAGTAAACCAGCCTTTGTGACCTAGATCATCTGAAATTAGGTTTAATATCAACAATAACTGCAGTGATAACCCTGATTGACGTAAATCATGAAGAAAGGACAGGATGCACATAAAGAAAGCATAGAAAATGAAAGAGAGAGAGAGACCGAAATATAAACACATTTAATGAACTAAGAGATAGTTAAGGTAAGGGCGATGAAGATATAATCAAACTTAAGAACTTGTGGAAAGGGAAGAGAGGGCAACCAAACCGCCTTGTTGAAAATGCTAAGTCATAGGAGGAGTATGTTTCTGGAAACAAGAGAGGAGACAGACAACCGTGCCTGGCCGAAAAAAGACTAAATAGGGAGATCACTAGCCGGTTTAGTCGGAACAAGGCGTCGTGGGGAGTGGTTCCTCTATCAGCAAACCACGTGCGTAAATGAGTGCAGCGTAATTCCCACTAACGCCGTAAGGCATTCTGCTACCGAACATTGCCGAGGGTTCGATTTAAGAACTTTGGTAATCTCACTCTTGAAATGACGTTAGCAGCGTTGTATAGACCCTCTTGTTGATCTATATGCTTCTGGTTGCACGCCATTGTACTTGTATTCTGCCGATGAGTATAGTGTTTCGCCATGAGAGAACACCGTTGAGCATGCGTACGCATGCGAAAGGGGTTTTTAGGACAGTGTGAGAAAAGTTTTTCATATCTCGTGTCATAACCACATGACAGATGTGGCTATGACACGTGCGATGTGTGTTGTGACCACAAGGAAAATGTGGGCATGACAGTTCATCAACAATCCTACACAATAAAAATGTTCTCTTTTTATCATTACAAATCACCTTCGAAATCCACTAAACACTAAACTAAGATTAGATTTCAAAACTTCCTGATCATCAAAAGAGAAAGAATTGTCAAAACTGTCTCAACTACTTTCAAAATAGACCAAATGGTTTGATGTCCATCAAATATCATGCACTAGGGAATAACCATTATGGATTTGAACACTGACCATTGATACTTTGTTTCTCGCCCTTGATAAATTGAATGTTCACCGTCGATTGTTATTTTGGCACCTTTGCAACAAATGGAGATTAGGAGAACCAGTTCAGGCTAGGTCAAGGGGCTAGTTACCCTATGACAATGATTGACTTAGGTTGTCACTTAATTCATGACTGGCCGATGGCAACAAGTCACTGAAGGTTAAAACATAAAGTAACCCTTCATAAAATAAGCCTTTGTAACTTAATTTCTAGGGTTTAGGAGACCTTTAGGGTTTTAGGACATTAGCATTTAGGACTCCAAAACTTGCTAAAACTGTAACATTATAGACTATACAATCTTGTAATGTGACCATTAAATTTCTAAGCCTTGATCCTCAGAAGATAAATCAAATACTGACATGACTTTTTGGTTTATTGAAACGGCATGAAGACTTTAGGGTTTAGGATCTTAGAGTTTTTGATCCTTAGAATTTTATGTCTTCAAAATTTGACAAACCCCATCAAATATCACTTATTGAACTTGACTAGTCAAGATCAAGGGAAACTAAACCAAGACTATTAACAACATCATTGTGACTGGAACTTGATCCAAACAGGGATCGCCATCATCCATTAAGTAAACACTACCACTTCTCAAACAGAGATTAAGGGGAATTAAACACATACACTATCATAGCCACTGAGCCAATCATACTATGAATACATTTACACTACTAGACATGTATACAACTGATCATTCATTGAGCACATCCACTGAGCATGGACTTGCATATACTACTCCAAATGGCATGCATTGAAAGACAATGAGCATTGTTAATAGATAAAGCCTTTTACATGTCAAACTATTCCAAAACCTGCCAATACTACTGTCGCAGCTTATGAGCACATCTAACAATAGATATAACTCACTGTGATATCTACAACAAACCCTGATCCAAACATACAAGTACTTCACAACTCCTTTGATCACTATGACAGTCCACCTTTTACTGTTCCTTTGACATCAATGACAATAAGTTCAACATGAAGACACAAAGAATACACAAGCACCACATAGTATGCCATAGACACACTATACATCTTATACATGACGAACATGGGTGAGAGGAAGGAGCTTTTCGCTTCACTCTACTATCTAAAACATTCCAAACACACCTGACAGTTGAGCTACACTACCACAACCACCAAAGACATGCTTAAGGGTGATAGACTCAAGTCTAACCCCACCTCGAGATGAAGACTTTGTATAAAAGTAGCACTAGCTCAAGAGATACACCATCCTACCTCACAATGAGGGATTTCAAAATACAACCCCACATGCATCATGGAGATGCCTTATAGTGAAAAGGAAGCATGCGCTCAAAGTATACAACCCCACCTACATCACGGAGATGCCTTACAATGAAAAGGAGGTATATGTAATAGATCAATTTACACAAACACACTTTGTTAGTGTAAGAGTAATCAAGCAAATACCATTATATATGCCCCCACCTTAAGGTGGTTGATCATGCTTGCTAATATCAAGCACATTAAGGTAGAGTAAAAAGATGCAAGGGAACAAGAGCTTTCGCAAAGCCCATACCCCGAAGTGACATGTGCCATGATCACCAAATGTTCCCACAAACACATCATTATGATTTTCTAAGATAATCAACAAGATATAAGCTTTGGTTAGAAAATCTTACTCTAAGATGATAACCAAATCCATTCATAGAAGCTATGCAGAAATCATATCACATAATAGAGACCAATGGTACACTTGCAGGTTCAGAACCGAGTATAGCCATTGGGCTATTCTATAGGTATCTCAGAACTGAGTGTAACAACAAGGTGAGATACAAAACAATCCAAAGTGCATTGGAGCAGATTGAGAGTATTGCAAAGGTTTGTTAGAAGAAATTTTACAACATGAATCATAACACGGAGTGTTTCTATGAGTCAAGCATCAGATATATATATCAACCCCATCTTCATATATGGACTAGGTCCATTTTTTCTTTCTTGCTAAAGGGACACATGATCCTTATCAATATTTGTTTGTTTTTGTCATCCACCGACTAGTAGAGTCACTGAAGAATGGAAACAATAAAAATGAGAGAGGAGACAAGAGTAACTTGGGTTTACAACACAGGAAGATGCTCTAAGAAATCCTTCACAATGTTATGCCCCAGAGGCACAAAACATAACAATAAAAGAGAGGAGAGGAAGTAGAAGAATGTAGATACAAACAGAAGAATTGTCACAATAGAGGTGGTCTCCCAGTATCCTTGACCTTACAAGAGTATCAAGGGTCATCCAAAGAGACCTAAACAACATATAACACAATACAGGGGAACATAACATGACATATATAAATATATACATCTAAGAGGAAGCCAAACTTGCAAGCATCTTAGAGAGGTGCTCCATAAAGTGTGGAAAATTGTTTGAAGAGTACATACCTTATAGATGCTTATTTCCAGAATGGCCATATGGTGCTTGTTTCTCAAGACCCTACATGTTTGAAATCTTTTGTAGCTTGCGGGGAGGGGAATCATTTATATTTTCTATTGATGGTAGTTGCCTTGTTCTTATCCATCCTTTTTCTTTATTGTTCTACTTTGTGCGCCTTTCACGATGAAATGGAATGTTTTTCATCGACACTACTTTCTCTTGTTTCAAGTGATTACATATAGGTTGTTCTAGTTGCATATCTTGTGCATGTTGGTTATCTCCCGATCCATAAAGGGATAATGGAGGAGGAACCTCAGCATAGATACCTTTTCCTTGTGGATGAGAGTGATCTTCACTTGTTTCCTTATCCACTTCTAACATACTCACTATGCCATCATAGTTAAGATAGTCATCTTCAATCTCTATAGTATTATGTTGCACCATATTATTGTCACTATGCTTAGGAAAAGGATCAGTGAAGATTTGTAGATTTTGATTCAGAGGAGCTACTAACTTATTCCTATTATCATTCACACTAGTAACTTGTATCATATCAGATTCGATGAGGTCTTGAATTTCATGTTTAAGACACATACATCTTTCGGTATCATGTCCCGGAGAGCGGTGATAGTGACAATAAGAATTAGCATTGAATGAAGGTCCTTGTGGCCTACTACTATCGAAAGGACGAATAGGAGGAAGCTTCAAAATATTGTTGTTCATTGCTTGAGTCATGACCGAATGGAGAGAGTCTAATAATGGAGTAAATTGTCTCTATTTTTGTTTGAATTGAAATGGTGGCCTGGAAGGATTTGTAATAGTAGACACTTGTGAGTGAAAATAATTTGAATGTTGTCCATTGATCTTGATGAAATTCCTATTCTTCTTGAATAAATTTTGACATGAGCCAGTTATGGATTGACCAATAGGAGTCAATGAGGTATGATTCTCATACTGACTAACTGAAAGTTGGTAATCATGGAGAGCTATGCATAGGTGTTGAAAAGAACTATACTTCATCAATCACATATGTTTGGTTATAGATTCATAATGAATACTTTCTAAAGATCCCCTTCTTTAATCAGATACTATATTTGCGAGATGAGACCTTGATATCAATTGATGTACTTTGTTAATTTCTCTTTTAAACCTCTTTTACTGTGATAGGTTAAAAATCAGGTTAATAAGATCAAGCATAGCCATGAAAACCTAACCCTACCATCATCAAAGAATCTAATCCAAATGAAATCAAAAGCATGCAATTGAAGAACAATATCATCTAGGTTGTATGATTCCTTATTTATGGTGTGGATTGCTTCTTCAACAATGAACAATTATGAAGATAAAATCTGCCATAATGGATGGATGATAATGCTAATAAGCTCAAATGGATGCTAAAATGCTCAATATGCTCAAGATGATAACGTAGACACTATATGAATGATGGATCCCTGTAATATGGAATGAGAGGGTGTTTATATAGAACTCAACCAAAATCAATCAACGGTGGAGATCTAGTGGCTATGTGAATGGCTAGGATTAAAAGATGATAATAGGTGAATGTGTAGATGACAAGTGGAGGGAAGATAAGGCTTATGTGTGCCCGTGTACATAAAAAAGTACTACATGTGAAAGTTATTAAATAAAGGATGTAGTACCATTTATCTTTTTAAATGAAAGAGGCAGACATGTCAGCTTTTGAGATAAATGATAAGAGGAATTAATTAAATAAATAAAATTTATTTAATTAAAATAGATAGAAAGAAGATAATTAAATAATTAAAGATTGTTTAATTATAGCTTAGAGGAAATAGCTAATGAATTAATTAAATAAATATAAAAATTATTTAATTAATAGAAGAAATAGGTGATAGGGATATTTCTCAAGTGTGTTAGACAAATGTAGATGATAGCTAATGCAATATTTGAATGCTAGTGATAATTAGGTTAATTTTGTGTGTCTAAATTTTGCCCCTCTTTGATACAATGTTCGTTAGAGCGTTATGTCAAAGAAGATATGATGATTTGCTTGATGAACAAAGTGATGCCCTAGTGTAACTGGTAGGTGATACCCCCTCAAGAGGTAAGCCAGGCTAACCGGGAAGGGTTGGATTGGCTCACAATAAGAGGAAAATCTAAGAAACAAGGTTGACATGAAGAGAAGAGGGGTTTGGTGGGAGAAAAATGGGATGATGCAGAAGAAAATAGGCTTTGGCATAGAAGAATTAGGGTTTGGACAGGGGCTATAAGTAGGACCTTCAAGGGAAAATAGGCTCATTTGTGCTCATTTATGTTTAGAAAGCTAGAGAAATCCATATCTCCTTAGAGTTGTGCGACAAGAGTTAGAGAGCTATCAGGATGGTGATTCCATGAAGAGATCATCGTGCCGAGTGAGTGAGGACACATGGATGACCAGAGGGAGGTGGCGCACTGGTATGTATCAAAACCTTTGCTAAAAGTATGATTTTGATAGACTAGAAGCGTCATAAGAGCACACACGTCACCTAAGCGACTAGCTTTTAGGATAGCCAGTTCAGGTCGCTTAGGAAGAAAAATGGGTCGCTTAAAGTAGTTGAGGCTACTTATAGGCATGGCTTGGTCGCGTATGGGAAAACAAGTTGCTTCCAATCAGCTAGACAAATATAGGCAAAATATGCATATGGATAAAAGCAAGTCACTTATGGGCTAAAAGTAGGCACATATATAGGTTGAGCTCGCTTGCAAAGAAAAGATGCTCACTTATAGAATAGAGATCGCTTAGGGGAAAAACATATGCACATATAGAAATGTAGCTCGCACTTGGTCAGTAAGCATTTGCATAGGAAAATTAGGTTGTAGGTAGGTGAGAAATGAGCGCATATAATAAAATGGTTCGCTTACAATCAGCAAATCGATGCATATAGAAAAAGGAGTCGCTTGTAGTAGATAGAAGCAGGTATAGCAGGAAATAGTCCAATTTTGTATCAGTTGTGTGTAGCACAAGAGACTGATAGGATGAGTGAAATGATGCAGGATGTACTACCACCTTTGTTATCACAAGGGCCACATCCAAGGGATTTACAGTTAGTGAGATTGCTAGATGAAGAGGAGTGGCTAGTGTTAGAGATCTTGATATTACGTGTTCCTATTAATGAGGACCGAGTAGATTATGATCCTAATATGGGTCCAGCTACATTTATGAGATTGTTCGGGACACCAAACATTGGAGTGGAGGGCTCAGAGATTCCTATGGCAAGGATGGAGGAGCTATGTGATAGGTTGCAGCGAGTGGTAGTAGCTATTATCAAATGGCTAGTTGGAGACAGACGAGTGAGAGGATTTCTGGTAGAATGGGGGATAGTGATGGAGAGGATGTTCTCCTATGGGATGAGATATGCATGGGCAAAGTGTGTGCTTGGACAGCTCTATCATTTCCTGAATGATTGTGCATATATGTTCAGGGCTAGTATGTCTGCAGGAGTCATAGTTTTGCATGTATGGGCATATGAGCATATTCCAGTGACGAGGCCAGATGGATGGGTGGCTAGAGCAGTAGGAGAGCCTTATGCTAGGATGTATAGAGGAGATTTGACATACCGGTAGCACAAAGGACTAGTGTACTGGCGGAGGATGTTGGATGAGGTAGATAAATTTATATGGAGGCCATGGCTGGGATGTGAGAGATGGGATGAGGAGGATACTAAGCTTGTCTATGCTAGGCAGGTGAGATATATTTTTGGACGTGGGATATACATTATAGAGCGCTATTAGCCCGAGAGGGTTTTCAAACAATTCAGGTTACCACAGGCAGTACCAATTGGTGATTCCATTTTTGGGAGGACTTGACAGGAGGTGTTTGATTGGGGGCCAGAGGTAGTGGTTAACATGGCTTTGGTAGAGAGAGAGGGGCTACAGCCAGTTATATGGCAGTGGGGATAGGGTCTTGCAAATCCAGGCACACTACCAGATTATGATGCATACTAGGTGATAGCGAGACCAACATGACTGACACGAGTTGGAGAGATAGGAGAGATAGGGATGGAGAGACCAGTCAGGAGGAGGGAACAATGAGCTCCACCAGCATAGGCTATTGTGCCAGCAGCTCTGGGGATACATATACAGGGACAGATGCAAGGATAGATATTGGGAGGTGATGATGTTGGGATTCAACAGCTACGAAGGAGGATTAGAGAGGAGAGGAGATGGAGGCAGGGGGCTCATATGAGGTTGAGGAGAGTGGAGTTGGATAGATACCAAGCAATGATTGGGTTACAGCATGCTAGAGCTCAGGTGTAGACATACCAGGCAAAGTTACAGGCTAGAGTGTAGGTTGGGGATGGGCAGGATGACAGTGCACTTGCTAGGGTAACAGAAGAGAGGGATGCAGCTAGGCAGAGTGAGCAAATGATGAGATTAGAGTGAGATACAGCCATACATTAGATGCAGGCAATGAGGGCTGAGAGAGATGGTTTACAGACAGAGAGAGATACAGCTATCCAGTAGCTATAGGCAATGACTGGCGAGCGGGATAGAACAATGACTACATTGGGTACAGATGGGGCTACGATGTATTTGGCCACATAATTGACATAGGTACAAGGAGAGCTGCTGAGCGTATAGGGTGAGGTGGAGTATTATAGAGGCTTGTACTATGGGGCTGTGCCAGCAAAGCAGAGATAGGCTAGCTTCAGGAGTCGATTATGAGATTCAGGGTCAAGGAGGACAGGCGGATCTCAATCTGTAGCATCAGTGATGGTGCCACAGAGAGATTGGGGGACATGTGCAGGACCCAGTGGTGGCAGTCAGGGTGAGGGAGCTACTAGTAGTCACTAGGCCTACCTTGTTTATGTATATGAGGGTGTATCATGATGAGGCCTAGAGCCGATTGTACATACATTTTTTATGGCTCAGCTTGTATATGTAGACACTTGTATATTGACACATGTATATATCTGATGGCATGTTGGTTAATTACATGATGTTGTAATGAGGATGGATGCATTTATGGTATTATGATGGTTATGCATGTTGTATTTATATTTTCATGGATTATGTATGGATGTTTATGCAAATGGTATGAATGGAAATGTATGGATGTTTATGCAAATGGTATGAATGGAAATGTATTATGATAATGCAAATATGTAAATGGTAATGATATGATATGGACTCATGCATATAGATAATTGGTAATGATATGAAATGTGATTGGACCTATATATGCCTAACACGCTTGTTTTGTAGGATAAGAGATGTGGAAAAAGATGGTGGAGGGAGATGATTGATCTTGGTTGAGGACTATATAGAAGAATAATGGAATGAATAGATGGTGCGATGGGCAGATTTAAAAGTAATTGCTCAAAATGAAAAGAAATGCAATCCTTATGTTTGATATAGCATGTGGATATTATGGACCAAGGTATAGAAGACCAAGGTGTTGAGATATCCAATGCAAAACTAGCATACTACAATCTTGTCTGAACGTATGAGGTCAAGATGTTGAGCCAACATACACAAGCTATGAATATTAGCTAGTATTTTGAGATGGACTTTGACGCTATAAGCAATGGTTTGAGCTTACCTCCACTACACATAGTGACACCTTGCTGGTTATATGTATGGAGCTAGTCTTGACATAGAATAGTCTCATGTGCATAAGAGACTATTTAGCTTCTCAGATGCTAGAGATATTGATATGTAAGATGCTAATCCCAACACTTACAAGATACCAATACGCATAGGAAGAGAATAAGATCATCCCACAGACATGACATATGAAAGCAATATGACCATGCCCCATTCTTTACTTCATCGCAACGTACCAAGATATGATAGATCAAGGTAGTCTTGATTAGGCATAGAAAAGGGACAAAAGATAAATCAAAAGATAAAAACAAAAGATGTTGTCATCATGTTCTCTTACCAAATTTAGGTGCTCTTAGATGGATTTAAGATGGGGCCTTGTTGAGAAGAAAGTTGTATCCTGTTGAAGGCTAATGATGTTGATAAAATACTATAGCAAATGTTGGCTTAAGGCATGCGAACAAATAACTTTTGGCTTACTCTGATTGGTTAAAGTGCTTGAGCTTTCAATATACAGATAGTCTGCTTCCTATTTGAGCTGATCAAAGAGAAGAAGTTGGAAGATGAAAGAAGATGAAGAAGACGAGGTGGATCATTTGTGCTTGAGTACTAGATACTTCCTTTGTATTCTAGACTACCTGCATACCCTATGTCCACAAGATCAAATCACATTTACGATGATGATGAGACATGATGAAAATGTAGTTCTATGTTTATTGATGATGTAAGTGATGAAAAATAGAAGAAAGTGAGATGAAAGATTGGAGGATGATTAGAAGAAATATGAAGGATGGAAGATGAAAAGAGGGGCTATCATCTTTGCCTAAATTAGAGTGCTTCCTTCACATCTCAGATTGCCTACATACATTGTTTCCACGGGATCAAGGCTTTAACGATAGAAATGGTGATGTAGTTCTTACTTATTATGCTGGTGATTGATGTCGAAAGAATCAACTTTATTGCATGGATTTTGGCTTCAGCAATGTTTTGATGTTTTTTCGATGTTGTTTGAGCTTGAATTGATTGCGAAGATACAAATCCTGGTTGCAAATGTTTGCCATGTTTGACGTTGGATGAACGCTATGGTTGAAGTTGAAAGTTTGGTGTGTTGTAAGCTAAGGTGTTCACTATGTTATGAGCTAGAGCTAGCAGTATCCACTTCCAAATAAGGCTTAACAAGTGCCCCCAATGTGGGATGAGGTTTATTATGGAGAAACGGCAATTGATAGCGCATGCGGACAAGATGCTAAGGGTGCCAAATGATATAGTTATCGCAACAATGTCCAAAGTATGATAACTAGCATTGACAGAGGTGAATATGGAAAGCCTTTTATTATGGAGAAATGGGTTATGATATTTGTACAAAGTGAAATGTGGATTATGATATGGATTATGTAGGATAAGATAGCAAAGTATGCTAGGAAGAGTGGTGATAAAAAAAAAATGAAGCAGATGATGGGAGCTAGTCATTACACATAGCACCTGTTTACTAGGTTTTCACTATGGTACTTATCCAAGGCACCTGTGTACCAGGTTTTCACCAGAGGATGGATTATTTATCTTATACTTTGTTTTTGTTATCCAGAGCACCACAAAGTGGTTTTCACTATTGGATGGATTTTTTTTTAGGATAGCTAAGATTCATGGATAAAACTTCTTGAGATGGATGCTGTTGACTGGTTCATCCAAGGGAATGCCTTCAAGTGTTGAAAGAGTGTATGCACCTGATCCATAAATTGTTGTGATGATAAAAGGACCAAGCCAGTTTGGTTCAAACTTGCCCTATTTCTCAGGATGTTGCTGATTCCTTTCATTCTCTTTAAGGACAAGATCTCCAACTTGAAATCTGTGTTCTCTGATTTTTTTGTTGTATCTACGACGTAGACAGTTTTGATAGACTTGGAGATGGTTGAGTGTTGTAAGACACCATTCATCTAGTAGCTCAAGATCACGCAGTCTGGATACTTGATATTCTTCCTCTAAGATGGTATGCTATAGAGGTACTCACAGTGAGGGAATCTTGACCTCAATAGGTAGGATAGCTTCAGTGTCATACACAAGAGCATAAGGTGTAGCTCCAGTTGGAGTTCTGATACTTGTTCTATATGCCCATAATGAAGGATGAAGTTGTAAATACCAAATATGACTAGCTTCATTAACTATCTTTTTGAGAATCTTGATGATTGTTTTGTTAGAAGCCTCAGCTTGGCCATTGCTCTGAGGATAGTAAGGGGTAGAGAATTGATGTTGGATATGGAACTTGTTGCAAAGATCTCTAACCTCTTGGTTCTTAAAGGGGCAACCATTATCAGTGACAATAGTTTGAGGAACTACATAGCAGCAAATGATATAGTGTAGGATGAACTTGGATATTTGCTTGCCAGTAATATAAGTCATTGGTATGGCTTCCACCCACTTTGTGAAATATTCAGTGGCGGTAATAATGAGCTTATGACCATTTGATGATGTAGGATGGATTTTACCTATGAGATCAAGTCCCCACTACGAGAAGGGCCATGGAGTAGTGATAGGCTGAAGCTCATGTGCTAGTGCATGTATTAGATCTCCATGTTTCTGACATTGTAGACATCTCTTTGCAAATTGTTGTGCATCTTTTTCCATGGTTGACCAATAGTATCTAGCTCGTAGAAGTTTCTTAACAAGGCCAAGGCCAATGGAATACGAGCCACAAATACCTTCATGTACATCGCGTAAGGCCACTTTTGCTTCCTCGGAATCAAGACATCTAAGAAGGATACCATCAAGACTCTAGTGATAAAGGGTGTCTCCTAAGATAGTGTAACGAGAGGCTCGATAGATAAGGTTTTGCATTGGGTGTTAGATAGTTGGAAGGGAAAAGTTTGGTTGCGGAGATACTCGTATAAGTCCTCATACCACGGCGAATTGGGATCAACAATTTCACATATAAGCTCAGACTGCGATACTTCAAATGCTGGAATCAAAAGTTGTTCAACCAGAAACTCACATTTATGTGTATTAGATGGCATGTCTAGAAGGGATCCAATCATAGCCATGACATCTGCTACTCTATTATGTAGCCTTGGGATTTGCTCAAAGGTGATATTGTCAAAGTACTTTTTAAAATCATCAACCATTGCCTTGTATGGAAAAAGCTTCTCATCTTTTGTTTGATATTCATCTAAAACTTGTTTGATAACCAGTTGAGAGTCACCAAAGACTTGTAACTATTTAATAGCCCATTGTACTGCCATGCATAATCCTGTGTTTAAAGCTTTATACTCTGCTATGTTATTGGTACATGGAAATGCAATTTTGTATGATTTGGGTATACAATCTTCTTGAGGGGTAACAAATAGTATCCCTACTCCTGATCCATGTTGTGTGTAAGATCAATCAAAATATAGCTGCCATAATGTTGGTGAAGTTAAATTAAATAATCCTTCATCAGGGAATTCTAGATATATTGGATGAATATCTATGATGGGTGCTATAGCTAATTGATCAGTGATGACTTGTCCTTTTATGGCTTTTTGATCCACATATTGTATGTCAAATTCACTTAGGATCATAACCCATTTTGCTAGTCTTCCCATGAGGATTGCTTTGGAGAGAAGATATTTGAGTGGATCAACATTAGATATGAGCTTTGTTGTTTGGTTCAACATATAATGTCACAACTTTTGGGAAGCAAACACTAATGCTAAACATGCTTTTTCCATAGATGAATAATTAAGTTCATATCCAATAAGAGTCCTGTTGATGTAGTAGATGGCTTGTTCTTTCCTTGAATCATCATGTTGAGCTAGAAGGGCACCCAATGCTGCTATTGTTGATGATATGTAGAGCAATATTGGGCGATCAAGCACAGGAGGTACTAACACATGAGGTGTTGCCAGATATTCCTTTATTTTGTCAAAGGACTATTGACACTTTCATCCCACTTAAAAAGTTCACCCTTGTGAAGAAGATGTTGAAAAGGATGACATTTATCTGCTAGTTGTGAAATAAATCTACGGATGGACTGTAGCCTTCTTTGTAGACTATGAAGTTGCTTGAGATTTGCTAGCAGAGGCATTTCCATGATAGCTTTTACTTTGGCTGAGTCCACTTCTATCCCTCATCAAGACATAATGTATCCCAATAGTTTTCTAGATGTTACGACAAATACACTTTTCTTTGGGTTCAATCTGACTTGATATTTCTCTAGTCGATCAAAAATTTGCACTAATACCTGTAGATGTCCTTCTCTTGTCTTGGATTTCCCTAGGATATCATCAACATAGTCTTCCATGATAGTGTGAAAAAGGTCATGGAAAATAACTATCATGGCTCGTTGATAAGTAACTCCAGCGTTCTTGAGACCAAAAGGCATTACAACCAATCAATATGTGCCCCATGGACAAATGAATGATATTTTATCTTGATCTTCCTCTGCTATTCTGATTTGGTTATATCCTAAAAATCCATCCATCAAAGATAGCATTTCATGTCCAGCTATGAGATCTACAATATTGTCTATGCTTGGTAGTGGAAAATCATCCTTAGGGCATGCTTTGTTAAGATCTCTAAAATATGTGCAACAACGAACTCGTCCACCAGGTTTTGCTATAGGTACCAAGTTTGAAACCCATTCTGGATAATCAATAGGCTTTATGAACTTTGCTTCTAACAACTTCTGAATCTTTGCCTTAACCAATAGAGCTACGTGCGGATGCATTTTGCGCAATTTTTGTTTGACAGGTTTTGTATTAGGAGATACTACTAGATAATGTACCACAAGTGATGGATCTAAACCCGGCATGTCGATGTAAGTCCATGCAAAATTTATAGCTCTTTTTATAAAAAATGCTGTGAAGTTTCTTCTTTCTTGCTTTGATAGTGATGCTGCCAAAAAAGTGATCTTTGGATTATGCTCTATACCCAAGTTCATGTCTTGTGATTGTTCAACTAGCACTGTTGATTTCTCATGATAGTCAGTGGCAACAGGAGGATCAAATCCCCCATCCTTAGGTGCCTCAAAGAGGTTTTCACCTTCAGATACATCCTTTATTTTTACCTTTTCACGATCAAGAGGCGCCTTTCAGTTTTCACCTAGTGACCTATTTTGTTTGATTTTGTTTATTTCACTTTTGTGACTGAAGGATTTGATACTTCCACCAAAATATGCTAGTTTAGGTAGATCCATCATGAAACCTGCCTCAACAAAACTTTAGGTAGATCCATCATATTCATTTGTGGCATTTACACAGTCCTCGCTGCCTCAACAAAACTTTTAGTATCTAGTTTTTTTTATCAGAATATATATATATATCATCAAAGAAAACGTATATACTAAAAGTATATACCTCTTGAGTGGTGGCCATGGCTGCCCAAGAGCTCCAACCTACAAAACAAAAACAAGAAGAAAGAGAGAGATTGAGAAATTAGAAATGAGAAAACAAGATGAGAAAAGAGGCTAGGGTTTCTTTCTTGTCTCTCATAAGGATATTAGTATTTTATTTGGAGTGAGCTTCTAGGGCACCCATGAATTTTAAATTTGGTTTTATTTCCCTCTTTTAATTTAACTTTCTTTTTGTAATTCTTTTATTGTGTGGGAGTTTGGAAAATTTATTTCATAATGTGTGTGTTTTAATTTTCTTAGTGAATTTAAGTATTGTTAGATATTATTTCAAATTAGTAGGGGAATTTAATTTTATTAGTTTAGTGAATGTTTCTCTAGTAGTGATATAGTCTTTAGTGGGCATTTGATTTATCTAGGGATGGAAATTATTATTCTTTAAATGTTTTATTTAGCTTTTTTGAGACTATTTTAAATGTATTGGGGGAAATTAAATTAGTCTAATTTAACTAATGAGTTTTGGGGTTCTTAATTAATCTATTTAATTTTTCTTTCAATATTAACTATTGAAACGTAATTAATTTAAAACCATTTTGAAATTAATTTATTGCTTGTGAACTTTCATCAACGAGGCTAATTTTATTTTAAATTTTTTAATCAGACTAGTTGCTTAAATTATTTAGTCTAGTGTGTATTAATGAGTTAATTAATTAGTCATTTTATCTAACATAGAAACCTAGCAAACCTTTGACCAAATATTATTTAATTAGAATAATCCCTATTCATGCCTGTGAGGTGTTATGCTGCTGGATTTTTCTGGAATCTAGGGTTAAGTTAAATTACCAAGTTTATCCTTGCGTAGTGATAGATTATAGTTCCATAAGCTTGTTGATTAAATTAAGATGATTAAATTTATTCCTATGCTTTAGAATTAGACTTTGATTCGGCTTGTGTTGAAATCCCATCATTCACTTAGGTAGACCTAGGGTTTTGATCCTCGATCCTAACCCTATTAGCAACGTTATTCATGTCACATCTACCCCCTAGTTGGCCTTCATCGTGTAAGGGAAATGCGCATGTGATCGCATTACCCCACCTTCAACTGATGTGTTGATGCCTTATGCCCATCACCACCAAGCACGTTGTCACGTGTGAGGGGGTTTCTAGGGATGCGTGGAAAATTTTTGTTATCTCATGTCATGTCCACATGAAAAGTGTGGACATGACACGTGTTTTGCATGTCGTGACTGCATGGGAAATGTGGGCATGGCATTTATAATGTGGAACCCATTATTATATCTCTCCACTTCAAGTTGGACTTGGTCGTTCTCATCAAAGAATATCCAAGAGTCAATATCATCAATGTCTTCATCATCTAGGAATCCACCTTTAATGAATAATGTGGGTGGGGCTTAGATGACAGCTGCGGATGAAGGTGGATTAGATGTAGAAGGTTTGCCATGAGATTTGGGAGACAAGGGAAGAGTGCCCACACAACAAGATTCTTGCAATGTGTACTCACCTGCACCATGTTCGGTGTACTTGATACAGAGATTGGAAGTAGCTTTGGTAGATGATGGCTTGAGTAGGTCAGATGGATCTACATATGATGAAGATGGATATGCTTCTGTATTGATAGGAATGTAGTTTGGACTTTGATATTTAGCTTGAAAGGCATGACAAAATTCAAATGGATTGGGATCAGCATGGATAGTAATCTCAACACCGTTATGTGGAAATTTAAGACATTGATGGTATGTAGAAGGAACTACTTTGAGGGCATGTATCCATGGATGGCCAAGGATGATGTTATAAGGAAGCTCAATATCAAGGACTTGACAACGAGTTTCAGTAGTGACCAGCCCAACTTGGATAGGCAAGTAAATAATCCCTTCAGTATCTCTCTCGGCATCATCATATGCTCTAATAGTAATGACCTTGGAGGTGTCAACATCTTTCTTAGAATCTCCCAATTATTTTATTACTTTCAAGGAACATATATTAAGACTAGCTCCACCATCCACTAAGATTCATTTGATACAGCATTGTTTGGCAAACACTTCAATGTGGAGGGCTTCATTGTGTGAAGGAGGAATGGAGGGCTAAAGATCTTTGTCAGAAAAGGTTAAATGACAAGGGCTGCAATGCTAGCAACCATAGATTGGAATTATGTGATACCAATATCGTTGGGTACCAAAGATTCTTGTAAAGCTTTGTCAAGGATAGCTTTGTGAGCAAGGGATATGCGAAGCAACTCAAGGATGGAAATGTGTGTAGGTGTTTTGCCAAGGTGATCAAGGATATTATAGCTAGAGGATGGTCAAGGAGGATGGACTGGTGCTCCTTGAATGGTAACACGACCTCTTCAAGTAGTGACAACGTAGTCAGGTGCCTTGCCTTGGATGGTAATGGTAGAAATTCGAGCATGGTCAATGCAGCCAATAGTAGATGATTCATAGTTGTATTGAATGGAATTCCTAGCATGAGGGTTACTTGGTTTGTCATGAGCTAGAAGTGGATTCTCGAAAGCATCTAGATCATAATTAGATGTTGGTTGCTATGCAGGTTGAGTTGTTGAAGGTGTAATTTTGATTAAACCTTGATCGATGCAATCTTGGATAACATGCTTTAAGCGCATACAACCATTTGTTTTGTGTCCTTTAACTCTATGGTAATCACAATACTCATTTTCTATATACCAAGGAGATTTGAAGAGTGGTTCACCGTTGGGTGGTGTATCTAGTAACATAATATCTCCCGCTTAGAGAAGCTTTCAAAAGACAACTTCCATAGGTTCTGCTAATGGTGTAAATTGCTAGCGAGGATTTGAAGTTTGTCGTTGTCGAGTTCGTTGAAAAGGTTGAGTTGTTGTAGATGTAGCTTGAATGTTAATGGGAGCTTTCATAGTTTGTATGTTCTCTGCATCCACAAAACCATCGTTGACAACATTCTTGTTTTTGTTCCAAAAGCAAGACTTATCATTGGAATTTTGAGGATAGTATTTGTTAGCGCGAAAAATCTTGATAGTGCCTTTAGCAATTAAAGTTTGTTCAATGATGGTTCCTTTGGAAACAAGTTCATCAAAGGTGCTAACACTTTGTAATTGTAGTTGGAATGACATCTCAGGATGGAGATTTTGAACAAAGATATTGATTTGTTGTTTTTCAGGTATTTCCCATGATAGTTTGCTAGCCATGTTACACCATTGTTGAGTAAATGAAGAGAAGGCTTCACCATTGCGTTGTTTATTGTTGACAAGGTCATTCATGTTCACCTCATGTTCAATGTTAAAAGCAAAGTGTGATCAAAACTTATTTGCTATCTCTACAAAAGACTTAATTCCTGGAGGTAAATGAGAGAACCATTCAAGAGCTTGTCCCGCTAAGCTTCGGGGAAATAGTCTCAAAAGATATGTATCGTCATGAGCAACATTGAGACATGCCACAAAGAATGCTCTAAGATGGTCTTCCGAATTTCCTTTTCCTTTGTATTTGTCAAATTGTGGAATTTCAAAGTGTGGCAGAAAAGGCATCATATGAAGTGACTTGTCAAATGGATAAGCGCATATGTTTTCTAAGGAAAATGCCTTCTTGCTTTGTCCTACCGCTTGGTTAATCATTTGTTGAACATCCGCTGGAGATAATTGATGTTGTTGCAAAGGGGGTGGTTGGTTAGGAAGTGAAGCATGGTATGATATATATTGACGTTGTTGTTGTGGAATATATGAAGCCATGACTATTTGTTGAGCTTGCGTACTCACAATGTATGTCAAAGGATTAGTATACGACACATATGTGGTTAAAGATTGCTGTCCTTGAGACACAAGCGGTGGTTGGGTATGTTGTGATGAATTACCACCAAGATTTTGCATCACATGGGAAGTGGAAGATGGATTAGCGTTAGTTAATGGTTGTGAATTTGGAGTTGGATTTGTGACATGGTAAGTGACGGAAGGATTGGTGGATGCGGAAGAAGGATGGACATTTGGGTTTATATTTTGGACAACATGGGGATTGGTATATGTCATGTGTTGGGTGACAATGGGAAAACCTTGGGTAGTATAAGACAGATTGATGGTTTGTGAAGGATTATAAGAAGATGGCGGAACGGATGTAAGTTGATCAACATAAGAGACTGTAGTGCTAGGATTAGCTTGAGAAACAATAGGCAAGTCACTCATGTCAATAAGGCTAACATTGGGATTGTATGATGTATTGGATGGATTAGTGGAGATAGTGGAGATCATATTAGTAGAAGTAGAAATATGGGATGTAGTGTCCACATGTGATGCAATGGGGGTAGCAGATTGTGATGGTTGTGAAGCTTGGAGTGTTGGTGTTGTTTGGATAGCTTGGGAGGCTTGTGGGATATGGGATATGGGGATAGCTTATGATGTTTGAGGAGTTTGCACTTGGGCAACATGGACAGCTTGCGTTACTTGAGGCATAGAAATAGTCATGGTGGGAGAAGGAATATGTTGGGCAACATGGACAGCTTGCGTTACTTGAGGCATAGAAACGGTCATGGTGGGAGAAGGAATATGTTGGGAAACATGGAAAGATGGAATGTTTAGATTTTGTGAAATGAAAGGGAGTACATTGGTTGGAGTTATCAAAGGTTCTAAAGTGTACTCCGAGCGTGGTGGATCAAATGACGTAACAATAGGCAATGAAAGAGATGGGTTGGAAGATAGAGTTTGTAATATGGTATGGGATGGTGTTACTATAGTGGATGGTCCCTTTGCAACAATAGCGGGAGTGTTTGGATCATGTTCTCTAATAGGGGATATGTCAAAATATCTTGGTAATTTTGTTCCCATGTGGGCAAGTTGCAAAAAGTATCGATTAGGATCAGATAAAACAAGTCTCTCAAATTGATCCCATAAATGTGTATCTCTAAATTCTGATAAGTCTTCTTGGGATTGTTCTTCATAAGTCTCCAAAAATGTTTGAGTTTGCACTTGTTGTGAAGATGACTCTCCAATGGTGTACCCATGGGGCATAAACATGTGAGGAGGCATATCGGTCGTAAATTGAGTCGCATCTCTAAGAGGTGTTGATCTAGATTGTTGCATCTTGGCTTCCATCTCAGCTCGCAATTTGGCTTCCATTTCAGCTCTATATTGAATCCTAGTTTGAGGCATGATTGTTGATGTTGAAACTTGGATTTTAGCTTGTCAAGGTTTTGAGACCCAAAAGATGATGGTTTGTTGATTGTTTGGTTGCTGGTTGTTGGTTGTTGGTTTGTTGTTTTCTTTTGTTGTTGGATTGCTTGGTTGATTTGTTGTTGGTTGGACTTCCCTAGAGAATAGCACACACAATCAAGGGAAAAGTTGTTTGCTAAGATTGCTATTTTGCTGATGTTGCTAAAGCTAAAGCCAAAGGATGATGTTTTGCTGATTGATCAGGTTGATTGATTAGATGTTTGGTTTGCTAGTTTGGGATCTCCAAAAGATGAAAAGTTCACAAGGTCCAGTTGGTTGGGAAGCTCAAAGCAGAAGACAAAGTCCAGGTATCTGTTAATGATTAGAGATAGGTCTGAAAGCCAATGCTGAGGCTAAGCAAGCTATAAGTGTAGCTGATTTAGCTGAATCACTAAGATTTTCTGGTAATTGACCATAGGTGATAGGTAATAACTCAGATGTGACTCAGAAAAGGCCAAAAGTGACTGGTAATAGCTTAAATGCGATCTAGTTTTGGTTTAGGTAACAGGCTACAGTGTTAACCAGAGGCGAGCCAATTTGCTACAGGTGATCAGTATTGACTCAGAAGTGATTTACTGTTGATCAAAGGCAACACAGTTTAGACCAGAGGTGATTGACTGTTGTTTAAAAGCGATCCAGTTTAGGCAAAAGGTGACTAATTGTTGTTTAAAAGTGATTCAATGGTTTGTATGCAGATAGTTTAAGCTCAAAGGTGACTGTGTCTGTCAGGAAATATGTCTGAATTGTGTTTTTTGACAAGAAAATAGTAATTTTAGTCACTCACACTCAAAATAATCACAAACTTGTACAACCTAGGCTTGGAAAGGACTGTATTTGTTGAGTCCCCTAGCTGTGCTTATTCAAATCGGATAGCTTCAGGATCTTGGTAGCACCAGCTCCTCTCCACAACACACACTTCTCACGCATACCAAGATCTAGGTTTCCCAAGGCTTGTCCCCCTACCAAACCTTAGGATTGTCTGTGCTATCTCTTCTAAGAACCACGTGAATCGAGGTGGCTTCAAAGGTCCCACCTTTTGCGTCAACAAATAGAAGGTTTTTGGCTACTACACAAAGTTGCTAATAAGGGCATACGTTCGGGTGGCTATACGTGCGGCAGTGCTACACTCCGTTATGGAGTCTCCCAGCCTTCAAGGGTTATTCTTTGGAGGGTTTTGGGGGAGGTTGGTTGTCGGTATAACACAACAGCCATTATTTGTGGCTTTTGATACAAACACTTTTCTTATATAGCAGTTTGGAAGGACTTGGTTTTAACCTGTTGCTGCTTGGGTTGTACCCCTTCTCACACTGAGAAGGTAGGCCCTCTAAAGATAATAACAAGTTCTCATACACCTAAGATCCATTTAATAGGTAAGGGGAGAGTATACTTTTGCTATTAAATTTGGGTTACAATCAAGCACATGCAAGCAATAATTCATTTTAAGCATCAAGCCCAAATGTTCTTAAATTAGTGAAAAACCACAAGTCTTGGACTGATCAAGGCTGCAATAGATATGTTAGTAGTTTGATAACCTCCTTTTCTTAGACAATCGATAAGATGCTACACAAATATCCAATTAGTAGCCAAGAAAACCAAACTATAAATGATAAAGACTGAAAATGACACAGTTTACCAAAGGTGATCAACTGTTGATCAAAAGCGAACTATATTCTGCCATAAGTGAAATGTTACAGATCATAACCGATGCCAATAATGTTAGATGCAGAATGATAAAGATCTTAAGTGATGTAAAAAAGTAATAGGCAACTGGTTACGGGTCATAAGCGACTCAGATCTGTGAAAAATGGAATATAACAAAAACCCAAGTTTTGTAGAAAGAGATCTAGATAGCTAAAGGCGATCACTGTCAAGTTAAAAGTGATTCAAATAAAGGCATAAGCAACCACTGTTATCTTGTAAGCGATGCAAAATAGGTAATAAGCGACTATTGTTTGCTCAGAAGCGATCCTAGGAATGCTAAAAGCGGTAGGTTTTGGCTCAAAAGCGATGTGTTGGTGCAGACAGTGACTGGTTTTCACTCAAAAGCAACTTGAACTTGTCGTAAGCGCTCAGAAAATCTTATCTTCACAAAAAACAACTTCAAATAGCAAAGTTAATCAAGGACGTGGGTCCCACCAGGCATGCCAGAATGTGATAGGTAAAAATTAGGTTATTAAGATCAAACATAGCCATGAAAACCTAACGCTACCATCATCAAAGAATCTAATCCAAAGGAAATCAAAAGCATGCAATTCAAGAACAATATCACCTAGATTGTATGATTCCTTGTTTATGATGTGGATTGCTTCTTCAACAATGAATAATTATGAAGATAAAATCTACCATAATGGATGGATGATAATGCTAATCAGCTCAAACAGATGCTAAAATGCTTAATATGCTCAAGATGATAATGTAGATGCTATATGAATGTTGGATCCCTGTAATATGGAATGAGAGGGTGTTTATATAGAACTCAAGCAAAATCAATCAACGGTGGAGACCTAGTGGCTATGTGAATGGCTAGGATTAAAAGATGATAATAGGTGAGTGTGTAGATGACAAGTGGAGGGAAGATAAGGCTTATGTGTGCTCGTGTACATAAAAAAGTACTACATGTGAAAGATATTAAATAAAGGATGTAGTACCATTTATCTTTTTAAATGAAAGAGGCACACATGTTAGCTTTTGAGATAAATGATAAGAGGAATTAATTGAATAAATAAAATTTATTTAATTAATTGGAAAGGGGGTTTGTGAATGGAATTTTAATTAAATAAATAAAATTTATTTAATTAAAATAGATAGAAAGAAGATAATTAAATAATTAAAGATTGTTTAATTATAGCTTAGAGGAAATAGCTAATGAATTAATTAAATAAATATAAAATTGATTTAATTAATAGAAGAAATAGGTGATAGGGATATTGCTCAAGTGTGTTAGACAAATGCAGATGATAGCTAATGCAATATTTGAATGCTAGTGATAATTATGTCAATTTTGGGTGTCTACATTTACAATGAACCACATCAATCAAGAAGACAGTAGTTACAATGTTTGCTTGAAAGTGTTGCAAGAATTAATCAACTAGCTGTGAGAAGGAAATGATTGAATTAAGAGGTAAAGAGAAAAACCACTCCAAAGCAGTATCTTTGAGAGATCGAGGAAAGAGTTTTGCTAACAATTCCTCATTAACGAAGAAATCACTACACATCATTGTAAATGCTGCCACATGAGTATTAGGATCACCTTTACCACCATACTTTTCAAAGAGAGTAGTCTCAAATTTGTCAAGCATTGGAGTTCTTAGAATTGCATAGGATAAAGGACTGTGAGCTTGATATGTTGGTAAAGTAGATTGAGAAGAAGCATTAGTCAAGTTTGTCACTTTTTATTGCAAGGAAGACATACTCTGTAAAAGTTGATTTAGGAGAGTATCATTGGATGAAGAGGTAGCTTGTGGATTTGAGAGATGTGGATTTGATGTTGTGGTCATGAAATTATAGGGTGGTTGATAATGAGTAGAGGTGATAGGTGGTTGAGAATTGGTATGCATTGGTATGGAGACATGAGGTGTAGAGTTTTGATAGGTAAATCCAACATCTTTGTAATTATTTCTGATAGATGTTCCCATGGTAGTGGTAGCATTACTACAATCATGTGGATTGGTAGTGAGAATTGATGATGTAAAAGTGGATATTCTAATAGTCAATATGGGTGTCAAAACTAGTGAAGTTATAAATGCTGGTGTTGATACATTTTCAATGACATTCACATGGCTAGCTACTGGTATAATGTTATGTCCCACTATAAGAGATAATCCATGGAGCATATCAACACCTTCTTGACCTTCTTGTAATATCCCTCTTATTCCTTCAACAATAGGTATCATTTCTTGAGCTAGATGTGCTTGTCCAATAACTTGTTGGAATTTAGCTAGTTGTGTGTCTAAATTCTTAATTTTTTCATCAAGAACATGTGAACTTACATCAATGACATCCTCAACATCATGAAATGTTTTTTCTTCCATTGTATTAGTGTTTATGATATTTTGTAGAGATGTTGATTCACCCTTTTAAAGTGATTGTATAATGGGTTTTTCGATGTTTGCATATCGTCACTATTGAAAGCACTAGAACCCATTAATCTATGACTTCTCCTTAAAAAGATGTTTCTATGAGGGAAAAAAGTTATACAAATCATGCAAAGTCCTACAACAATCAATGCACAAACTAATAGAACAACCAAAAGGATTAAGGTAGTTATGCTTGTTGAAATACACAATGTGTAATTGCAAAATTTGAAATTTCAATGCAAGAATGCACAATGAAGAAACACTACAATTCAAAATTAGATTTAAATTCAAGTGTTTAGATAGAGAAACAAAATCTAAAATAATATTTTGACTACTAACCCTAGCTTTTTGCAAAAACTAGGTTATAGGAAAAATGCAAATTTTCAACAAAACCCTTACAAAGGAGATACGCAAATGCAAGATGTGATATCATGAAATGATTAAGTGCTATAATTAGGTTTAGATCTAACATAAAAATCATAAAATTAAATGTTTCCAATGAAAAGAATACAAAACTATGCCTTTATGCAAGTGTATAATGCTTTTTTTTTGAATTTTTTTCAAATGTATGCAAGATTTTTCAACGTAAAATGACAAGTATTATATGAAGTAATGCAAAATCTAATTTTAACACTCAGAAAGATGCAAGTGCACTAAAAACACAAGTTCACCAAAATTTTATATAGGGAAAAGAGGATGAGATGGAAATTATGTGAATACACTAGATCAAACCCTCCTTTCACTACAACATTCAAGGACAAAACTAAGTTGAGTCACTACAAGATGGAAGAGGACTCAACTACTAATTTTGTGCTCTTGTTTGTAGAGGAAAGATGTGATTCAACCAAGCCTTTTATCAAACCGTAGGCCAATCAATACACTAAACCCTAGAATTTGGATAATCAACTTATAACAAAGAAACATAAACAACAAGTCAAGATTTGAAAGCACCAGGATGATCAGTGAGATGTCCAAACCTATCCCTTAGAAGCTAAAATGTTAGAAGACTCTAGGACTAGCACTCGTGTCTAGAAAGTCCTAATCTTTAATAGCTCAAAATTGGAAAAATGTCATAAATGATGCTCTCATGCTGAATCTAGGGTTTGTTTATATTGCTAGACACTGGGGTTAGCACCCAAGTCTGCTATGGGTGAATTTCTAAACTCTATTTTTGGATTTTGAATAGTGATCTCTAAAGCAACCTCCCTGTACCTTTACTTCTACAATTTCCACTTCTGCAACCTACACACAAGAAGCAAAGGGGTTTGGGGGTTGTGGTGTTTAGGGATTTGCCTCAGTTGAATCCGAGGTTAGAATTCAAGCTTTCTCAACATCGTTGTTAGAGAGAGAGAGAGAGCATGTCCTTGTAGGATAGAGGCTAAAGATAATCCAAATGATGATGAAATGATTCAAACACAATGATAATGTCACCTTGGCGGTTAAGTCCTTAGGAGGATGAAGATTCTTCAATGCATAAGGATGTTGATGATGATTCCAAATCTGCAACAAACACAATGCTAACACAAGTCTTCCACAAACACAATGAATGCCTTGAATTCACCTTTGCACAATATCATAACCTTGCTATGATTAACTTCTTTTAAAATGAATTCAAACACTTGTTTATATATGCTATCTTGTTAAACATTTGCAAATCAATTGAAAGAGTCGACAAGGGAGGACCCATTTAAAAGTCCTATGCTGACATGCATTTGATTTTACCTTTACCAATCAGGGTGGACTTGGGCAAGTCCCAAGGGGCCATTTTGGTTGGGACTTAAGCATAATGATGGGAAGATGGTGTCAAAGTAAGTGATGTTCATAGGATAAGTGATGTTTAGAGGAACTGACAAAGGAGTGGTGATTAGATAAGTTGTGAGGTGAAGGATATGGTGATGGAAGTCATGAGAAGACTGATGGATCTATATCATCTATACATAGTTGTACATTATCTTCTAATATTCATGGACAGGTAAAAGTTGTCATGTTGAAGGTTATGCTAACATGAAGATGTGGTTTCTTTTTTTGGATGAATGAGTTGTTGCAAGTATGAGCAGTAAGTGTTGTCATTGATGTCAACACCTAAGGTCAGCATCCAAGGAAGTTACTTGGTTAAGTTGGAACAAGTGTTTGTCTCCCAGAATAGTGCAATGTTTTACCCCGCATTTACTCAGCATTGAATACTAGAGTGTGAGATTGGGATATGATTTAGAGAAGTGTTTGAAGATACTAATTCCTGAGTTTGGTGGTCCAGAACGCTATACAATGAAAGATCTATTCACCAGTTTGAAGAATGGTTTTGGCAATGTATGCAGAGTGATAAGGAGAAAGTGTTGTGCTCTGTACTTCTCTGAAGATTGGAATTTAGCCTTGCAGTTTTGAATTTAAGCTTAGAAAGTCCATAGCTATCTTCATTATAGAGGATTTGTGATTTGGTGCTCCAGAAGACAAGTTTGTGTTGTAATACTTCAGATGAAAGTTGTTGAGTTCAGGTGATATTTGTTGTCTTTAGTAATCTCCAAGTGAGATCTATTGTAGATGGATTTATTGGCTCTTAGGTGAATTTATGTTGTTCATGGAGGTGTCAAGATTGTGTTAAAGAATTGTACAAGGTCTACTTATTATGTTTGTTATCAAGGAAGCACGTGATCAAGAATTCTCCCATTTTATACTGTTTGGCCGACCTGATAAAACGTGGTGATCAAGGAGATGCTTTTGATGAATGGTTAAGTGATGTGTAGCATGCTTGGATAGATTTAGGTCCAAGCTAAGGTGTAATACATTATGTCCTCATTCTTTTGTGGCATATGGTGTTTAGTTCTAGACCTAATTTGATGTATGTATGAATGCCGACCTTGGAGACTGTTCCAATGAATGATGAATGTAATGTTGACTTTGATGTACATTCCAAGGTTGATGAATTCTATATAAACATGTAAGGAAGTTGTGGAAAACATATCCCTGAGTGAAGATGTGAGGAGTAGTGTGGAGTGAAGAAGCAGAGCAGAGATAATGTGTGAGATGCGAGCATGCGAATAGAAGAGCAGCAACAATGAAGACTTGGGATTCAAAGATAATGTGTGTGTATGTGAGCATGCAAATAGAAGAGTAGAGTTAGAAGATCAGCAGCGATGAAGACTTAGGATTCAGAATACAATTTTTAAATGACTGCACCTTTGCATAGTGGCAGATGCTTAAGCAGTACTCAGTTATTATGTGTGATCTGATTGGAAGCAAGCTTTTGTCATCAAAGCAGTAAGCCGACTGTGAGCCTCCAGTAGGGTTTAGTAGCCCTTAGGGTTTAATAGCCCTTATTATAGTCTTGCTAGGTTTAGGGTTGATGCAATGAGCTTGCTAAACTTAGTTGTACATCATGGCAGTAAGACAACATGTTCTAGGCCCATGGAGTGACCAAGCCTGAACACCATTTTTTGTAAAGATTGCAATATATTTATGAGAGCTAATCCTCTCCATGGTTTTTGCCATTTTGGGTTTTCCATGTAAAATTTTGGTGTTATGTGTCATGTTTTTGTGGATGTTGTTCAATTGTATATTTTGCTTCTATTGGATTATTATTTTGAAATGGTTAAAAGTAAAAGTGCAAGAAAAGATTTATAGAATAGTAATTCACCCCCCTCTCAGTGTTCCTAACAATCAATAATTGGTATCAGAGAAAGGTTCCTTGAAAGGAGTTTAATAGCTTGATGAAGATCTGGGATAGTATGTTAATGGCAGCAAGAAGGTATGGAAATTATGAAAGATATAGCCAACTAGAAGCATCTCTTATGGATCTTGAAAATTCTAAAGTAGAGGTCAGGGATCTGAAAGATAACTTGCAAAAAGCTAATGAATGCATCTTAAAGCTAAAAGAGCAAGTCAAGAAATTCAAAGACAAATACATAGAAGTCAGTGATCAATTGTTATCAGCAAATAAAGCCTTGAATGATTTGGAAGTAGAAGTTGTAGAAAGATCAAGAGTAGAGGATGATCTGAATTCAATTGTGAAAAATAAATCAGAAGATTGTGCAAAACTAGAAAAAGAAATTGCAAGTCTAAAAATGGACCTAGACAAGGCCAAAAGTTTTGAAGAAAAATTCAAGATAAGTACCGCAAAGCTTGATGAAATGATTGGCAGCCAAAAGAGTGTAGATGAGAAGCAAGGTTTAGGATATGAAAAAGGGGAAAGTTCAAATCCTGGTCAAGCAAACACTGAAGTAGAGTAAAACAAGGGAAATCAGTTCAGAAATCAGAAAAGAAGACCTAGAAGACCTCTAGTCAGATAACCAAATGCACAAAGGTACCCATCTTTTCATGGTTATTGTAATTCAAGTAATAAGTTTGGTCATAAGGCAATTCTATGTAGGAGAAAAATGAGTCAAAAGACTCCATTATTCTCTGGTCAGTGCTTCAATTGCAAGAAAATTGGTCATAGAGCAAATGAATGTAGAAGTCAGATTATGAAAGGTTTCAACAATGGAAGGAATGATCAATCTTTCAAAGGTAAATGTTTCGCATGTAATAAAGTTGGTCATAGAGCTATTGTATGTAGAAGTAAAGTAAGTTAGAATTCTATTAGGTGTTATGCATGCAATAAGATGGGACATAGGGCAAATGAGTGCAGAAGTCAAGTGAGAAATGGCTATGGCAAGAATAGGACAGTTAAATCCTTCAATGGGTAATGTTATACATGCAATATATTGGGCACAAGGCTAACCTATGCAGTTCAAGGATGAATGGAAGGAACAATGGTCAGAAAAATACTATGTGTTTCAATTGCAATAGGCCTGGACACATTGCAAGATTCTACAGAAGTAAGAACATGAAGAAGGATACTCAAGCAGAATTGAAGAAACCAGTAGAAAAGGTTGATCTGGCAGAAGTCAAGAAGGAGATGAACAAGGTTTGGGTCAAGAAGTAAGTGAATGAAGTCTAAAATGAGTCTACACTAGACTCAGGTGCAGATACTTCCTCTGAGAAGTGAATTTGGTGTTGTGGCTCAAGGGGAGCTTTAATGAAAATCCTTTCTCCCCTACCAAAGGATTGGTACTGATGCCTCAGCACATAGAGACAAGTCAAGGATTGGCAACAAAGGTCTAAGTCAGGACAAATAACTATGCTTGTAAAGGATTGAGGAAGATTTGTGTAGTTTGAGAAGTCTGCTATGCAAGAAGATTTGATCAAGAAAAGAAGACATAATCAAGTCTACAGTGCTTTGGTAATTTGGTCTACATTGGTCCGCTGTTGAAGATATTGCTCTGCAGTTCTGGCATATGGTTATTGTTGGCAAGAGACACTATATGGATTCATGGTTGTTGTCATTGATGGCAACAAAGGTCATCCCACATATCCGCAAGTCATGATGTGTCTCTACCGGAAGTCAGAATGAAGATTGTTGTGGTCCGGTGAACAAGAACAGAGCATATGGCAAGGTCCGACAGATTGGTCCGGATCTCTCAAAGGAAGTGTCTTGGTGTAGTGCAGATTTGGGGAAGTCAAGAGGACTACCTTGAGTAGTATATTCCAAGGATTTAGCCTCCGGTGATGAACAAAGAAAAAGATATGAATAGTTGAGTACCGGATTCCTGAGAGACAGTGAGAACAGAGGAAGAACTGACTGACAGAGTATCAGACTATTTTCCGGATGTGTTACTGTTGATGGTAAAGGTTGTGAAGGCATGAATCATGTTTGGCCGACATGATTAATGATATCTACAAGTATATGCTTGATCCACATTGCTTGGTGAGCAAGGATTCAGCCAACAGAACAGAGTTTGTAAGAAACTAGACTGTTCCAGATGCCGACTAGAAAGGTGATGAAATTACTTGTGCGGATATATATAGAGGATGGATTTAGTTGGGAAGATATGAAGTTGTGTGAAGGTATATGCGAATAAGTGCAGAATAGAGCAGAAGTAGTAAGAAAGATCCGGTATGTGAAAGGATAGCAGAATAAAGAACAGAGGAAAGATGAAGTGCAGCAGATCAGTGTACTGAGCCTAACTGGAACTGAACTCCAGCATATGTAGATGCTTCCAATCAGTTCAAGACTGTGATTCTTATCACTTTGTAGACAGTGTGTCTCCTTGTAGGCAGTGGGCCTCTTTGTGAGCAGTGTGCTCGGGCAGTGAGCCCTAATTGGCAAGTGCCATTTTGTAATTCCTTATTCTTCTAACAGAGAATAATCTTTGGGTTAATCACCCCGTGGTTTTCTCCCTTAACAGGGTTTCCACGTCAAAAATATTGTGTCATGTGTTTTTCATTTCATGGTAATGTTTGTTTGTTTGATTCAATGCTGCATTGATTAATAAGAAAGTTCAAAAGAAGAAATAATTAGGATAACTGATTCACCCCCCCTCTCAGTTATCAACAATTGGTATCAGAGCTAAGTTCCTCCTAATAGAGCCTAACAGCTTGAGGAAGATCTGGGAGTTCAAATGGATGCATATGGTTTAAGGGAGCAACTCAAGACTGCCCTTGAGGATCTTGAACAGTCAAATTCTGAAGTCAATGAATTAAAGGAAAGACTCAAACAGGCTGATGAATTCATGAGAGAATTAAAAGACAAATTAAGTCTCTCTATGAAAAAGAGAAAGGAGCTGCTCCAACAATTGGCAAGACAAAGTGAAGAAAGCAATACAAATGAAGAATTGACTGAGCAAACCAAGTTATGTGAAAAGTTATCAAAAGAAGTCATTATGTTAAGACATGAAATGGAATCAGGAACTATAAAGTTTACTCAAGAGATTGAAGAAAAAAGAAAAGCTGAAGACAATCTAAGACAATCTCTTAAAGAAAAATCAGAAGAATGCCACCAGATGGACAGGATTATCAGACATCTTGAATCTGATCTTGAAGATGCCAAAGATAATGAAGAAAAACTTGAGGATCAAATTGCCTCTCTCAAAAGAGATCTTCAAACAGCAAATGAATATAAAGAAAAATTCAAGATAAGTTCTGCCCAACTTGAAGTACTTCTTGGAAGTCAAAAGAGGACAGATGACAGGTATGGTTTGGGATATGAGAAAGGAGAAAGCTCCGGATCCGGTCAAAAGAATTTTGGATCAGAAAATCCAAGGAATAGGCCTAGAAGACCTCCGGTAAGACAGCCCAATGCTCAAAGATATCCATCTTTCAATGGATACTGCCACAGCTACAACCACTTTGGTCAAAAAGCTAATCAGTGCAGAAAGAGAATGAATCAGATTAATTCATCCTTCTCCGGACAGTGCTTTAACTGCAAAAGGTATGGACACAAATCCCATGAATGCAGAAATATGCAAGTAAACAAATCATTCAAAGGTAGATGCTTTACATGCAATAGAGTAGGTCATATGGCTAATCAATGCAGATCAAGAGGTTATCAGTCAAATATGCAAAGAAATGTTATTTGCCAAATCTGTAATAGGTCCGGTCATAATGCTAAAGTCTGCAGAAGCAAGAATCAGGACAAAAGAGGTCCGGTGTATAATCAGAATCAAGACAAAGGTAAACAAAAGATGAATGCGGATGAAGTTAGGAATCAGATGAGCAAGATTTGGGTGAAGAAAAGTTTAGAGAATGTAGAGGTTGGATCCGCACCAGACTCTGGTGCTGACATTTCTTCCAGAAATTAAAAAGTGAGCTCTGGCTCAGGGGGAGACTCAAAGAAAATCCTGTTCCCCCATCCAATCAAGTGGTGCTGGATGTGACACAAGATGCGGAGTAAAGGGTTTGAAGATACCAGTCCTGAGATGATCCAGACAAGATTTCAGAGGTCCACATGAAGATATAAAGAAGTTGTGATCGATCAAGTAAAGACCTGTTCCGGGAGATGCTCCGGAATGACAGAGGACTACAAAAGGGTCCGGAGGGATCTGGAAGTACATTATTTTACTCTGCGGACTGGACAGAATGTTTGGGATGTTCTTGTAATGTGTCATCTCGATTTATTCATGATTGAAAGATCCGCATGATGTTCATAGATCAGGACTGATCCGGGATACTCCAAGCTATCCGGACAAGGCAAACCGGAATAATATAGGTGAAGCATTTATTGCAAACAGATATTAGGGTTTGCGAAATGATATAAGGGATTTCTCAACAATCATTTGATCATTCCACATCCAAGAAGAAGAGAAAAGTGGAGCTCTGAAACAAAATTCATCAAGATCACCGAAGATCTCCTGCCGAAGTCATTACATACAGAAATCAATCCAGCTACTCTGTGCAACCGAAGACGCAAAAGGTATTTTCCACTTTCGATATCTTGCTACAAATCTTTTGAAGAAATGGCTACTCCAAATATAGTAAAAATCTCAGATAGGCCCCGACCTGAATTTAAGAAACATCCATACAAGTAATTGGAGGTAGATCCCTTAGGAGCATTTTCCAGTGTTCCTCACGGAATTTTACACACAAAAGACATTAGGGTTTACATACATGCAAGCATTAAGGAATTCGGGGAATTCAAATTGAGAGATCTCTATCACAAACAACTGATAGACAATGCTTTTGAGCTTAAACCAGAGTATAAGGGTATCCAAAAGAAACAATTTGATCAATTCATTCATTTCCCCTGCTTTGAAGAAGATGAATGGGTCCGGTATGTACTGAGCAGGATGCATGACAACTTCCTATGGCTGGATAGACCCTGCAAGATCACAAAAGAGGCAATTAGAGCAGTAACTGGTCTATACTCTTCCGGAGGGATACCTATCCTCAAATCTGTCAAGAACAACATTGTAACTGAGGCCACCGGATCAAAATTTGATAAGAGGGCAATGACCATTGAAGATATTTCGGATCCGGATATCAAGTATGCATCCATGATAATAGGATACAAGATCTATCACTCCAGCAGGGAGAATTCTGTATCCGGAATTGCAGTATATACTGCCTATGAAATGCTAAGGAAGAATGCAGAATATGATCTCTGCGAACTACTCTTAGGCCAATTAATGGAAAATATACAAAAAATCAAGAAGGACAAGAAGAATTCCTTTAAGTATGGTACTCTTATATTATGTCTATTCTTCTACTTCATGAATGAGCTGCCCGGATCAAGTGGATGGGCATGGCAGAATGACAAACCTGTTGCAGTCCAGATAAGAGACTATCTACATGGGCTTGGGGATGCCAAAGCAAGAAATACAGCCCTATGGGGATACTTCCAAAACTTCCAAAGCATGATGCAAGCAAGAGAGAGAATTCCCCAGTCTCTTGTTGAAAAATACAAAGACTCAGTGTGCTTTATGGTGGACACTGATCAGTGCCTAATGGAGGCAGTGGAGCCAAGGACTGTCTGGATCATGCCCATGGGGTATGAAGTGGATGAACAGATAGTGGAGCTGCATGTTCAACACATGCTAAGTCAGCCCAAAGATCCTAAGGCAGAAAGGTTTGGAACCTTTGAGGAGCTGAGTGTAAAGATACATGTAGAACTCAGGGAACCTGAGCTAAACAGAAAGGTGAGAAAAGAAGTAGAGCACATTGCTCAAGGCCTAGGCATCTCAAAAGAGGCACTTGATGCCAGCCGGGAAAAGAGAAGAAAATCTGAGGAAGAAAAGAAAAAGGTAGAAAAGAAAAGCAAGAAGAGTGCTCCAGTGGAATCCTCAACCCAGACCAGATCATCTAAAGGATCCACACCTATCAAAACCAAAAGCTCAAAACTGGAAGTCTAGGGATCCGGTAAAAGATCCAAGGCAAAAGCCTCAAGAACTTATCAAAGCCAAAAGGATGAAGAAGAAATTGAGTCAGATGAAGGAGTGAAAGAAATAAAGAAACAGAAAAAGAAAGGATCCGGTAAACCCTCTTCTGGTCGAGACAAGGAAGAAATGACAGAAGAATTTTTTGAAAAGCCCACCCTGTCTCTAGACAGTGTAGTCAAATCAGTCACTGTGGATGGGAACCTTCAACCGGTGGCTGAATTCTATGATGACTACAATGAGGCAGATCAAAAGATCCTGCAAGAAGCCATAATAAGGTACTTGAACATCTACAATAAAGCTTTTATTGAGATTATTTCTGAAATTCCTAAAAGCCTAGAAAAGGAATTAGAAATAAGAAAGAATAATGCTCATGCAAAAGATCTTGAGATCCGGGAGCAGATAGCTATTCAGCTATATCCTCAAATTGATCCCAAGACAATGAACATAATATTCAAAGACTGCAAAGATGAGTTCAGAAGTAAAGCCAGGATGAATCAACTCATGCTTGGTGAGACTGACAAGGTGGCCAAAGAGACAGAAGAGATCCTCCGGAAGGCCTTCAAAAGGTTCAATCTTCCTGTTGTAGAGGACTTAGGTGCAGAAACAACTGTGGACTTGGAACCCTCTGCTCCAGAAGAAGTGGCCTATGAACAGGCTAGCATCTCTCCTCCGGTTTCCCCTACAGTCTCTGGATCCAAAGAAGAAGAGAAATTACAGGAGAAGGAAGCAGTGGTGAAAGATAAAGAGGTTGACAGTACCAAGGGTGCAGAGAAAGAGAAGACTCCATCAGAGAAGACCATGACTGATAGTGGTAAGAATGTGGAAGGAGAGAAAATCCCAAAGGACAGTTCCAAGACTGCAGAAGAAAAGAAACATCTGTCTCCGGCAAGAGACACTGCACAAACTGTTCAACAATTTTTGAGCAAAGAAACAATAGAGATCGATGAACCGGAGCTACTACAAGGCCCATTCAACTTTGATTCCCTCTCTCCGGTGCAGACAATGAAGATAGCCTCATTTGCAAATGCTAAGGCAAATGAAAAGCTCCTAAAGTCTCATATGGAAGACTGTGAGTTGATAGAGGCTGCCTCCAGAGTGCTTGAGAAGATTATGCCATCAGTCCAGATAGATCCGGCAGCCTCCTCTTCCGGTAATCTAAAAACCTTAGTCAGCAGTGTTGATACACATTTTGATTCTCTAGAAAAATCAGCTGAAGAAAAGGTCCGGAAGGAATTTTTGGATAAAAGATTTTCAGAAGTATTAGGATTAATCTCTAACGATAGGAGAAATATGAGTATTGGAATAAAGAGCTTAGAAAATGCTCTTAAGGATGGTGGTGATATTTACAAATTTTCTATCTCCTGGTCAAAGGCAACAGTTGAAATAGATAAGAAAATAAAAGCGGAACAGGACAAACTACATAGTTTGTCTCAAAGTTTTGATCCTCTCTCTTCCATAGTAAATCAAGAATGTCAAACTATTGCAATCACAAATGCAATAAAGAACTTTGAGAAGGAAAGGAAGAATATTACTAACCAGATGGGAGAACTTAGAAGGATTATAATCCCTAAGTTAGAAACTATGCATGAGGCCATTAGTGATGCTCAGACCACCGCCCAAACAAATGATCCGACAGATCTCAAGAGGGCAGAAGCTTTTGCATTTTTGTTGAGTGGTCACATTTCAATTTTGGATAGAATGAAGCAAAGTTGGGCTACAGAACTGATCCAACTGAAGACATCTTTTGCAGACATTCTTCAGTATATGTGAGTATGTAAATATGCGGCTATGTATAGAAAAGTTTTGAAAATTTTGGTGTGCGGACCCTACCCTTTGCCATTGATGTCAAAGGGGGAGTGAGGAGCAGTGAAAAATGAGGAATCCAACTAAGGGGGAGTTCCGAAAATTGTATATAAAGACAGAGCATCAACAAAGGGGGAGCATAGTGTAAACACTTAGTCATTTTTCACTAAGTGTTGCCATCAATGCCAAAGGGGGAGATTGTTGGCAAGAGACACTATATGGATTCATGGTTGTTGTCATTGATGGCAACAAAGATCATCCCACATATCCGCAAGTCATGATGTGTCTCTACCGGAAGTCAGAATGAAGATTGTTGTGGTCCGGTGAACAAGAACAGAGCATATGGCAAGGTCCGACAGATTGGTCCGGATCTCTCAGAGGAAGTGTCTTGGTGCAGTGCGGATTTGGGGAAGTCAAGAGGACTACCTTGAGTAGTATATTCCAAGGATTTAGCCTCCGATGATGAACAAAGAAAAAGATATGAATAGTTGAGTACCAGATTCCTGAGAGACAGTGAGAACAGAGGAAGAACTGACTGACAGAGTATCAGACTATTTTCCGGATGTGTTATTGTTGATGGTAAAGGTTGTGAAGGCATGAATCATGTTTGGCCAACATGATTAATGATATCGACAAGTATATGCTTGATCCGCATTGCTTGGTGAGCAAGGATTCAGCCGACAGAACAGAGTTTGTAAGAAACTAGACTGTTCCAGATGCCGACTAGAAAGGTGATGAAATTACTTGTGCGGATATATATAGAGGATGGATTTAGTTGGGAAGATATGAAGTTGTGTGAAGGTATATGCGAATAAGTGTAGAACAGAGCAGAAGTAGTAAGAAAGATCCGGTATGTGAAAGGATAGCAGAATAAAGAACAGAGGAAAGATGAAGTGCAGCAGATCAGTGTACTGAGCCTAACCAGAACTGAACTCCAGCATATGTAGATGCTTCCAATCAGTTCAAGACTGTGATTCTTATCACTTTGTAGACAGTGTGTCTCCTTGTAGGCAGTGGGCCTCTTTGTGAGCAGTGTGCTCGGGCAGTGAGCCTTAATTGGCAAGTGCCATTTTGTAATTCCTTATTCTTCTAACAGAGAATAATCTTTGGGTTAATCACCCCGTGGTTTTCTCCCTTAACAGGGTTTCCACATCAAAAATACTGTGTCATGTGTTTTTCATTTCATGGTAATGTTTGTTTGTTTGATTCAATGCTGCATTGATTAATAAGAAAGTTCAAAAGAAGAAATAATTAGGATAACTGATTCACCCCCCCTCTCAATTATCAATAGTTATATGTCATTGGTTACATCTACATCCAAAAATTTGTCTGATTTTAATGAGCAGCTTGAAAGTAATGAGTAACAGAAGTTCAGGTTGACAGAACACAGTTGTTTTCAGTACAAAACAATTTTCATGATGACTGGAAGTAGTTGATGAACTCAGAGCCAAATGGACATGAATCAAATAACAAAAGATGAAGAAAGTATAAGGGTTTGTGCAAAGGCATCACACTATAAGGAGTAGAGGTGCATTGACAAAGAAGAAGAATTGCAAATAAATAGAACGAGGGATAGAAAGACAGTTGTCTGCACTAAGAAATTCTCAACAAAATGAAGTGTTGAGAGAATGAACAAGATGGTGCAAGAGGCTTCGAAGACTATGATGATGGAGGCTAACCTACCGGAAGCGTACTGGTGAGAAATTATACATACAACTGTCTACATCCTAAACATTGTTCAAGTCAAAGGAAAGAAGAAGAACTAGGCAAGGTTGATGCTAGGTGTGATGAAGGAATCTTCCTTGGATACTCTACCAAGAGTAAAGCCTACCAGTGCTACAGTAAGAGATTGAAGAAGATCATTGAGAGTGCTAATGTGAAGGTTGATGAAAACAAGGGAAAAATATCATAAATAAATCAAATGAACCTATTGCTACAACGAATGAAGAGAAAAGTTGAACATGTTGGATTCCAAGTCCGGTTGACAGAAAATGACTAAGTATGGAAAGTATTTTGAGTGGAGGACAATAAGTTGGATAGTATGCCTCCACAGATGATGATTTGGTAATGTAGCTCAGGTATAATGTTTTGAATTGTTTGATAGTGTTATGCTTCAGAGATCAAGTCCTAACTTCCTCTGGAAGTCATCTTGAAGAAATGTCTAAGTCTGGGCAAGAAAAGGTATAGCAGGAATAGTGAACAGGGTATGATTTGCATTCCTCCATAGGTGAGCATTTTTGTTATGCAATTTTGAGGTGTTGTAAACACTTATGTAAAGTGTCTAATTCCAGAGTTGGGAGATTTGAAGTTCACCAGAAAGATAGTTACAAACGATTAAGTATCGGTATAGTGTTTGACAGAGTTTGACAAAGACAGAGTCTGAGTTCTGATGGTTTGCATTTCTTTGCAAGATGATATAATGCCTTGCAGTTCTAAGGATAAGATTGGGAATGTGTGAAGAGTCCTGTATATGATTTGGAATGTGTTTTGAGATCCTCAGTAAAAGTTGTAAGTCAACAGATGAAGTTGTTAAGCATTCTCTTGAGGAACAAGCCGACTAGTAAAATAAATCATGATGCGGATATATAAGAGTGATGACTTTCAGTTGAAAGTGAGAGTGTGTGGTTGTGGATAAAGGATGCCTACAAGAGAAAAGTTGTAGACAAATGAGTATTGACCTAAATAAATTATTGGTTATATGTGTTGTCATTGATTAATATGCATTATAAAAGATGAAATGTTATGTTCCTTAAGAAGAAGGAAAGTTCATGGTTGGATGTCATACTCTGATCTAAGAAAAGTCAAGTCTAAATTTCTAAGAAGAAAAGATATGTTAATGTGACCAAAAGATGACACAGTTTGATGTGTATTCCTAAGGGTGAGTATTCAAAGCAATTAAAGAAAAAATATGCAGCAGAGCAAGTAGCAATTGGAGATGGTTGTTGAAGTCAGGAGGAGTAAAGAATAATATCAGATTGATCAAAGTAGTAGTGTCCAAGTATGTGAAAGAGTTTTTTTAGAATATGTATGTACCCCTATGATAACTGGTTACAAGAGGAGCAAGAATATTGATTCACCTAAGACTGATTAGAAAAAGTATAGGTCTATGATTAGAGGACTACTGTATCTGACCTAAACCAGACTAGATGTAATATATGTAGTTTGTCCTGTGGCAAGATTTCAAGAAGATCCTAGAGATTCACATGTGTTGGAAGTCAAGAGGATTATGAGGCTACCTCCCAGAGGAAGTAGGTAGGTGATGCTAATATGAGTTCCTGATAAAGAGCAGTAAGTGTTGCAATATTGATTGACAGGGGAAGTTGTGTGGTGGTAATAAGATTTGAGTTGAGCCTTGCTAGCTATTGTTCTCAAAATCAGCTACACTCATTTTTGTAGACAACCCCCACGAAACTTGTCTATTTCGTGAATCTACACTCTAAGCTCGCGAATCGAGACAAGATTCCCTTGATCTCGCGCGAAGTCATTTGACATTCTAGACCGGTTTATGACATCCCTTTGAATCGGTTTCTCGTTATGCGTGAAGATTGTTTAAGTTGTAAATTGGTTAAAATGTCAATTTAGGTCATTTTTAGGAGTTAGTAAAATTTTTAGTGTTCACATGCAGTAGCGGCATTTTTTGCCGCTCTTGCATATCTTTTTTTGACTTATTTTTAATACATGTGTAATGGCGGGAAAATTTGCCACTCTAACATGTGTTTTTCATGTAATATGTAAAGGCAACAAAATTTGCCGCCGTTACGTGTTATTCCCAATTTTGTGCATTGTCGGCGATTTTCACCACTTTGACATACTTGTTGTCCTTCGTGCAAGGTCGGCCAAAACTTCCGCTCGAACAAGATTTTTGAAATCTTGAACATCGAGTGCCATTAATGGCCACTCGTGTCACTCATTAAAGCTAGTTCTCAAGTTTTAAATATGTCTTTTTGATTGTTTTTATTATTTCATTTCTCCTAGCACTTTCTCTGGACTCCCTCGCATCACTCAATCGCACCGCTGAAGGGATTCAACCTAATTCACACCTAGGGTTTCAGACTTTGACAGGTAAATTTTCTACCATTTTCTTTTTCTAACCTAGGGTTTTCGTTAGTTTTTGCATAGCTTTCTGGTGTCTTGATTTTACTATATGTTTTCGTTAGAATATGGGTTGTCTAAAACCATCATGGTCATTGTTGCTCAAACCTCTGATCGGTTCTATGCTATCGACTGTCTATAAACACCCGATGTTTGGTCCTAGGGAGGTCGGCATTTTTACCACTCAAAACCATACAACCATTGTCATATTCCATCGTGTTAACGGCCGTTTTCACTGATCAAACCCCACGAAGGTCAATCCCTTCCATCTTGTAGCAACGGTCGTTTTTGCCGATCAAACATAGTAAAAAACCTTTACAACCTCCAATGTGCAAAGTCGGCATTATTTGCCGCTCAGACAAATGTTATCGGTGCTCAACCAGCCCCTCATGTAATGTCGACAAATTTCACCGCCGATGTATAAACTTGCAATGTCTTATCAAATGCAGCATCGGCAGTTTTTGCCGCCCCGACATAAACCCTTTGATTTTCTTGTTACCTGTATTAGCGGCAAAATCTGCTGCTCATACCAACTTTGAAATCTTCCTAATATGCATGGGCGGTGAATTTTGCCACCAATGAACATACAACAAAATACTCATATGTAAGGGCGACAAATTTTGCCGCCCATACAAAAACTATCTCAAATTTTCCAAACTCTGGAAAATTTTTAGTTTTGATTTTTCGAGCCCACTTCTCCTTTGAGTTTTGTCCAGCTCGCACTATAGCCCTTTTTCAAGCGCGTTCCCATAGTCGTGATCATCAACATGCAATTTTCCTAGATTGCCAGTGTTTTCCCTAATTGCATGATCATGACTTTTGCTGCAATTTCTTCTGTGGAGCTTCATTCAACATCAAACTTCTTCTTGGTGAAAGTTCATCCAAATGACTGACTTGTCCCCGAAGAAATCAAAAGTAATGAAGTACAAATATCAAGGTGTTTTCCCAATCACCTCAGTCCATTCTAATGTTGAGGACATTAGAGATACAGAGATTGGCCATGTTGATATGGCTGAGTTTGTAAAGAGAACCAAGTCAAGCAACCCCAATGCTATGATGAAGAAGATAGTGGAGAGTAATATTCATCTAGTGTCATCCTTCCCAGTGGAGGCTCACAATACAGAATTTGTTCTTCAGTGTGCCCATTTCTATAAGATATTAGAGTTGTGGTGGACGCTAGTGGTAATGTGATAATTAGGTTGGATCCTGAGTTCATTGACAAGGTGTTCATGTGTCCTCCTGCGACAGAGGTATTGAAGCTTGATTTTGTTGAAGCTCAGAAGGAATATGACAAGAATCCAGATAAAGCAAAGAAAGTGATCAACAACAAATGGTTGAAGACTGCAAGGTTAAGTTTGTCAAGGTGGCCACATAGTTTCCCTCGAAGTGATTTTGTAGAGGAAGTTGGTGACTTGATTACTCTCCTCAGCAGGATAAGAGGTTTGTCTTCCTCTTCACAGTTTAATGAATGGATGTATCCTTTGATTAAGGTCATACTCCAGGGCAAGCAAGTTATTTTCTGGGGAGAACAAATCAGTAACGCTTTGCATGACCAGCTGACGAAGGTATCCACTACCTCCAAGTTCTATATGACTTCCTATCTAGTATACATTGCAGCTTCCATGAGGATTTTTCTAGGATTATCATCAGAAGGAGATAGGAGAGTAGTCCCAGTATACCAATATTATTCCCAGCTGACATTGAAAGGTTCAATCCATCATTTTAGAAGAGTGAATGATGCATTCTTTATTGTATTCTTGTGTCTTTTTGATCCTCAACTGGAACAGAGAAGAATTTCAGATGAGGCATGGACAGTGGTAAATGACTTTGGGTGTATGTTTTTGCAATTTCCATCTTTTTCATACTTGAGGGTTGGCTTTTTCCAAGGTTACCCTTATATGCTTCCTAGATTCCCTTCAGATAAACTGGTCTTGATGGAGTTGTGCAGATAAATGATTGTCATGCATAACAAACAGATGGAACTCAAGAAGCCCGGTTTCAGATTCCCAGTGGAAATCAGCAGATATTCAGTAATGACTGCCGCAAAGGCAAGGGCCATGGAGAAAGAGATGCAGTTGGTCACCACGAAGCAATTCAAAAGGAGACCAAAGTTTGACTACAGAGGGGTAAAGGATAAAATCAGATGGAAAACTCAGTTTCATGAACCCATGGTAGAAGATGTTTGGGTAGATTTGAGGACAGAGGAAGATATCAGGAAGCTAGACTACAGTAGGTTATCCTTAGAACAGATTGAATATTTGGGGCTTGCTGATATTCCAGAAGATCTTGTAGATGATGGGGAATTGGTTAACACGAGATATGATCCAAAACAGATTGCTAGTACTCCTCTCCCTCTAATCCAATGGTCCCAAAAGGAGTTGACTTCACTGAGGAAGAGATTTGAGCCCATATTGGCCAACACCAATAACTGGCTGGTGGATAGAGGAATTACTCTGAAAGAATTCCTCACTAGGTCAGAAACTGAAGTTCATGAGCAAATTGGTAAAAAGGTAGAAAACAGAACGAAGAATAAGAGTGATGTTCCCTCATCCTCTAAAACACACAAGCCTAAGATTAGATTTGTGACAAAGAAAGCAAAAGTTGTGGAGGAAGAACCTGAGATAAAAGATATGGAAGTTGAGGAGCCAACTACTGAAGAGCCAGCCATAGAAGAGATGGATGTTGAAGATAGGAATTCAGATCAACAAGATGAGGAGGCTTTGTCTCCACAGGAAAATACACAACAAGAAATGGGAGTATCATCCCCATTGCCTAATACACCTGTTGTAGCTCCTATGTCTATTTCTCCTATTAATATTCCCTCTTCTAAATCTCCCTCTCCTCTTGAAATAATTTTTGATAATCCCCAAAACACTTTTGAAAATGTTCTCCGTTCTTTTGAGTCAATTCCTAGTTTGTCTTCTTCGTCTTTTGATATTGGGGATACATCCATGTTTGATCATTTTGTAATGAATACTGAACAAGTCTCTAGTGCAAATGTAACAGGTGCAATTTTTACTAACACCCCACCTATTGTTTCTACTACCAATACAAGCACAGTTCCTGGAACACCAACAGTAGGAATGGATTCCAATGTGAGTACTTCTCTGTTTCCACCTTAGTTATCAGCTTACATGCCAAAGAGGAAAAAGCAAGTCATCTCCCCAGATGACTTTGATTTCACTAAGTTGGTACCTACAAAGCCTAAGGCCCCGAAAAAACCAAAGATTCTTTCCAGGGTACTTGAAGACAAGGGACACAAATTTCTGGAGATAGCAAAACCTCCACAGGATGCAACTGTTGAAAATTTTGATATGAATGACTACTCTATTTCTAGAGTTGAATTGGGCAAAATAACCCATGAAAGCGCTAAAAATGATATGCAGTCTGCTGTGGATGTCCTAATCCAGAAGTTTGATAGGGAAAAGGAAATGAAGGATCACTACAAAGCAATGGTAGAACAGCTAACTGCGGTGGTAAGGAAGATCACTTTGAATTCAGAAGCTATTACTCTAGAGGTCGTATCTGTAGAAGATCCCGTCATTCTGAAAGCAGAAAAGACACACCTCAAAGGAAAAGTACTTGAAGAGTACTTAGACAGGATGCAGGCACAAGGAATCTCTTTGCTCACGGATGTATCTGAGAAGACAGATAAAATGAGGAAAGTAAGGGCAGAACTTAATGATCTCATTAATGCTATCTCTCAAGATATTGAGCGCACAGAGGATACTCATGATAAATGGGTAGAAATGAGGAAGCTAAAAATAAGTACCCTAATTTCAATTGGCACCATTTCTAATAGGGATTCATATACAGAAACAAAGGAGGCTTTGATGTACAGGAGCAATATGCTAAGAAATTTGATCAAGGATCTTGAAGCCACAAAGGAAATCAGTGAAGAAAATGATGTCAACCTTTTGCATAAGTTGGAGGAGTTACCTTGTAAGTTGGTATCACAGGATAACAAATTTCTTTCAGCAGAAGAAATGGCTTGGGAATTTGAAGACATGTTCCAGAAAGAATTCGAAGATAAAGCATTTTCAATGACTTTTGTGGACAACATTTTAGACAACCAGTTAACTTTGGATAATCTGAAAACCAGGTTAACTGGTCATACCAAATCAATCACTACAGTGAGGGATGCCATAGTGAGAGCCAGGATGATCTTCAGGAATGCATTCAACCCAGATAGCATTGAGATGCAAGCGGCCTTCACTATGTATGATCACCACATTAGAAAAAGTGGTGACACAAATTGAAGCAGTCATTTTTCCCTTAGTTTATTTTCTATTTTTCATATGTACTTTCAAAACAATTTTGGACATTTTTACATGTACATTTTTCATATGTAATTACTTGTAAAAATATAGGAAGTCCCAAGTCAATAAGGACTCCTATTTTTGAATAAGTCAAAGTAGTTGTAGATTTCCTAAATTTTCTCAAGGCCTTTCCCTATAAATAAAGGGGGCCTCTTTTGTAAATATTATCTTTTGTCTATTGCAAGAAAACTCTGGTGAATTGAGAGGCAAATCAAGACTTTGTGCTTTTTGTGAAAATCAATATTCAAATATTTATCAATACAAGAAAGCAAGTTCAATTCCAATCTTTGTCTTGGGATTATTTGTGTTGTGATAGTGTTGTTCTTATGTCTTGCTATCATAATCTTCTTTGGTAATAATTGAAGTGTGGAGTTTGTTTCAAGTGATTGAAGAGCGCTCTTAATTTGATTCTGATAGACTTTGTGTTATCAAATCATTTGTGAGGATTATGTTCATGTTTGTGAGAATACAATAGTTTGGAGACTTTGCGCTGCCAGTTATTATATTCGATTTACTTTTATCATCTTGAAGAGGAGTGAAGACTTTGGGCTGCATTCAACTTCAAACAGTTCTATTTGCAATTAGTAAGTGAGGTAACAGAAAACTTTGTGTTTCTGTGATTTTGTGATAATTTATAAGTCCTTTATCAAGAGTTTGAAATATAAACATCTATTCTGAATAAAGAGAATGAGATGAGATGGAACCACCACAAACATAGCTTTTAGTGTACATAAATTTCATAAGTTGTTTTCTTTGTAAAAGTCAAGTAACTAGAGGGAACCTCCCCTTGCTAAGAGGAGAGACTTTGTCTCATCATAGCTGTGGCTGATATACCCATTTTGCCGTTAGCGAGTTAACGACAAAATATTCACCCAACAGTTTTTTGGCCACTCTATTGGGGAAGGAACGCGCAACTTGAAGCCTCACGCTTCGAGTTGAAGCATTTTCAGTTCTTTTCCATTTCCTTGCAAAATTATGTTTAGCATACTACATTCTGGAAAATTCCTAGTACACCAGAAGCAAGAGGGCTCAGGGTATTATTGATCTTGCATTTGAATTGATGTAGTAGAATAATTTTGGATTCTTAACTCCATGACCTCGTCTTCAGCGCACCAGGAGTTTCCCCCCTACAAACACTAGGTCTCCAATACCAGGTGAAGTTTCTAGTGCTGGTGCTAACAGAGTTTTGTCTATTCATATGACACCAAGGTTTGTTATACCACCTTTCAATTAGTGCATCATGGCAGCCCAAGGCCCTTGGGGTAATACCTTTGGTCCTTTAAATTTGACCCCACCATTGCATGAACTACCTCGTAGTTCAAGAAAGAATTTCCCCAAATTCTATGGTGACAAGAAAGTTCATCCTAATGAGCACATTGCAGCTTTTTGTATAGCCTGTGGTGTGATAGGTGTCAAGCACGAAGATGTTGCTATATGACTCTTTGTAGAAACACTACAAGGTGCTGCTGCAGACTGGTTTTACCACCTTCAAGCTCAGACCATAACGAGCTGGGCTACTCTCAAAACCAAGTTCAAAGCCAGGTTTAAACCTACAGAAGATGCCCATGCATTGTTGGCACAGCTGACACAGATGAAAAAGGAACCTCATGAACCAATGCGAGATTTCATCGCTAAGTTCAACAAATTGAGAAACAGGATTCCCACCACTGCTAAGCCAACAACGGAGAACCTTAAATGTTTCTTTATCAATACACAACTTCTGGAGGTGAGTTTTCTATTGAGGCGAGCTGCTCCTACCGATCTTGCTGCAGCTTAGATTCTGGCAACTGAAGTGGAAGATGATCTTATCCTTGTAGGTAAGATAAGAAGGGATTCTAATAGAAATAAAAGTTCCTCTTCTATTGAGAATGCTTCCACAAGCACCACGAACCCCATGGTGCAAAAGCTAGCAAATGAATTGCTAGCTCTGAAGAGACAAATGTCCCAAGGTATGTCTGTACTTCCTTCTTACCGAGATATACCAAGGAGGACATTTACAAATAATTCATATCAAGGCAATGTTGCTAGGAATCAAGGACAACACAACCATCTTCCACCTACACAAGGGAAGCTTGCCATTGAGGCGGCGCCGGTCAACTCTGCTGTTGGCTATTATGAAGCTAAAAATGAACTTTCTTTGCAACCTGAGTTGGATTATGAAAATGGTGCTAACCTCTTCACATAAGGAGAAGAAGAGTTAGCTGGCAACTCTACCATCAGCTTTCTGCACTATCAGGACGAAGCTGAAAAAGGAGAAGTGTGTGAAGGAGCATATGTTGTTTTCACTAGGTCTCAAAATCAGTCAGCTCTTCAAGATGATAAAGGGAAGGCGAGAGAAGAATCTCAACAGGTGATTTCAATCGCTAAACGGGGAACTCCGCTACCTTTCCAATCAAAAGACCCGGTGGTCAATAAACAAGTAAGTGCCTCTAATGAATTTGTACCTTCCACTTCTACTCCTCAGACTAGTGCTATCTCTACCAAAAATCAAAATGATGGTTTTTCTTCTTCCGTATCTAATTCTTTTTAGCAGTTTGATATAGTAGATCATGCTAGGAGAACTAAGATACAAATGTCTGAAGTTGAGTATTTACAGGCTAATCCTGAACAATTTGATAGATTAGCCAAATACGTCAAAAATAAGACCGTCCCTGCAGGACAAGAGTTTCCCAAAGCTACTCATGACTCCCCCAAAAACAAGCCTATCCAAAATAATCTTGTCACTACTCCCCTTGAAGCCTCTGGAAAAATTGAACCTTTCTATGTTTCCCTATTAGTAAATGGTCATAAATTGAGCAATTGCGTAATAGATTCCGAAGCCTCTGACAATGTTATGCCTGCTAAGGTAGCAGACGCCCTTGGGTTCACCTTAACCAAAACTTTTGGGAGGTGTTTCTCTATGGAGAATAAGCAAGTTCCACTTTTGGGTCAAATCAAAGATGCCCAATTTGCATTTGCAGCTTTTCCAGATAAGAGAATCAAGATGACAGTCCTGGTAGTTGATGTTCTAGCTTCATACGGCATTCTTCTTGGGCGTAATTTCTGCAAGGATGTAGGTGGGGAGTTGAACATGGATTTGTCTGAAGCAAGGATACCTGTTAAAGGTGTCATGCAGAAGTTGCTTCCTGAGAAGGAGGCGAAATACATTGTTACCCAAACATCAAATCCCAAAGCTCAAATTTTGTTTGAGTCCTCAGGAATGGGTAACTATTTCCTATCTACAGAAGATGGTTCCAGTTCATCAGATGAGAATACATCAGGTGATAGCTCAGATATGTCAGATGGAGACTCAGAAGAGTTTTCAGATGAAAGTTCAGGTGAGGGTATAGTAATACCAGATTCTTCCCTCACTGACGAAGAGGAGTCTTCTGACCAAAGAAAGTCCAAGAAATCAAATTCTGATGAAGTCTGGATTTTAGAGTTGGATGGCAGTTGTTCTTCTACTAGTTCTAGAGCTGGAGTGGTCTTGATATCGCCACAAGGTGATATCTTACCTTTTTCATACAAGTTACAATTTGACAATACCAATAACACCGCCGAATATGAGTCCTTATTGCTTAGATTGGAAGCTACTCGTGCTAGAGGTGTTAAAATCCTTCATGCTCAAGGGGATGCCAAATTGGTGGTTTGTCAAGTAAGGAATTTGTACCAAACTAAAAATGAAAGACTGAGACACTATCGCAATCACGTATGGGATTGCATTGAAGGTTTTGATGCTTTCAACATTTTTGCAGTGCCAAGAGAGTTTAATGATCGTGCAGATTCATTAGCTGTTTCTACCACTCTCATAGTGCCTCATAAGGATTTCAAAGGAAACAAGTACACTATTGAGCTGGTCTTCTGACCAAGTGTACTTGATAACGCTGACCATTGGCAGGTGTTCAATGGTGATAACCAAATCATTGCTTTCCTAGAAAAGATGGATAGTTTTGATGAGCTTTACTTTGAAGGAAGTGAATCGCCACCACGGGAATATGTTTCAGAGATAGATTCACAAACCGGTGAAGAATTTCTACAATTGAAAGGAAATAAAATCCCAAAAGGTTTGGTTTCCCTTGAGAAACTCTTTGATAAACATGACAGGTATATCAAGCAACGGAAACAACAACAGGATTCAAATTCCTCTATGGAATTTGAGCAGGTCAATTTGGGTTCGGAAGCAGATCCTAAGATGGTCGACATTAGAAAATGTTGCACTGCTAATGAAAGATTCAAATTCATTACCCTCCTTCGCCATTACATTGATGTTTTGGCTTACTCCTATGATGACCTGAAGTCTTTCAGGCCTAAGGAGGTTCAACACGAAATTCCCCTCAAAGCTGGATTGTTGCCTCACAAGCAGAAGCATAGGCAATACAATCCAAAGATATCAGGTATGATTCTTTCTGAGATTTAGAAGATGCTGACTGTGAGGATAATTTTTCCAATTCATCATTCCACATGGATCGCAAACATAGTACCTGTAAGGAAGAAGAATGGAGAAATCTGTATCTGTGTTGATTTTAGGAATCTCAACCAGTCTTCCTTAAAAGATAACTACCCTTTGCCCATCATGGACCAAGTGTTGCAAACAGTGACTGGTTCAGAAATGTTGTCTATGTTAGATGGTTTTTTAGGGTATAACCAAGTGGAGGTCAATGAAGCTGATCAGTTCAAAACTGCCTTCACCACACCATGGGGCACATTTGCATATTGCAGAATGCCTTTTGGTCTGATCAATGCTGGCGCCACATTTTAGAGAGCGATGGATCTTGCCTTCAGAGATGAGATGGGAAAGTTCATCATGGTGTATCTCGATGACTTGACTGTTTTCTCCAAAAACTGTCATGATCATGCGCATCATTTACGACAAGTGCTGGAGCGCTGTCGGCAAAATGGTATTTCCCTCAATCCCAAGAAGTCAGTTTTTGGGGTAACGGAAGGTAAGCTTCTCAGACACATTGTATCCTGGGAAGGTACTAAGATTGACTCAGAGAGAGTTAAATCCATTCAAAGTCTTACTCTACCTACTAGTAAGACTGTTGTTCACTCTTTCTTTGGAAAGGTGAATTTTCTGCAAAGGTTCATTCCTGAGTTTGCAGAAAAAACCCGTCACATTGTCAATATGATGAAGGGTAAGGCCACTTTCCATTGGACTGCAGAAGGTAAAGAAGCATTCAAGGATATCAAGAGGGCTATTGCTCATGCTCCAGTTCTTGTTTGTCCTGACTACACCAAAGATTTTGTAGTTTATAGCTACGCTTCAGAACACACACTTTCAGCTATTCTGGTTCAGCAGAATGAAGAAGGCATTGAATCCCCCATATCATTTATGAGTTGTCCTCTCAAAGCTCATGAATTGAAGTATTCGAATATGGAAAAGCATGTCTATGCCGTGGTCAAAGCGGTGAAGCATTTCAGGTTCTATATTTTAAACTCACACACTGTTGTTATGGTTCCTGATACAACAGTCAAACTATCCTAACTCAACAGGAGTTCGGAACAAAGAGAGGTAATTGGATTGCTAAGATCCAAGAATTTGATTTGGATATCAAGCCTACCAAGCTTGTGCATGGTAAAGGTTTGTGTCAATTGATCGCAGATAACGTTCCAAAAGAGAGGAGACGAAGAAGAAGTTGTGGACACTCCAACTGTCCTTTTTGTTACTACAACTGACGAGTGGTATTCCAATATCACTCATTTCCTTACCTATGGTGAGTATCCTTCTCACTTGTCTTATAAGGAAAAAATAACTGTCAAGTTAAAAGCTGCTAACTATGTCCTTTGGGACAATGGTTTGTACAAGAGAAGTCTTGATGGTGTGTTTCTCCGTTGCGTGGATAAAGCGCAACAAAGTAGACTTTTGGAGTCTTTCCACAATTTGGCTTATGGAGGACATTTTTCCACACCTGTAACGGCTCACAAGATCCTACGAGCTCGATACTATTGGTCCACACTATTCCAAGATGCGTACAATTGGGTACGCAGGTGTGAGTTATGTCAACAGTTTGTTGGGAAACTGAAGTTAGCAGCCTTACCTCTAAAACCAGTGGTGATTGAGGAGCCTTTTCAGCAATGGGGTATTGACCTCATTGGCGCTGTGAATCCATCATCAAGTGCAGGACATAACTATGTTCTCACCACAACAGACTATTTTACCAAATGGGTGGAAGCTATTCCAGTCAAGCATGCTACTTTTGAGGTGGTATGTAGTTTTCTTAAGGAGAACATTATTTCCAGATTTGGAGTTCCAAACAAGATTGTAGCAGACAATGCTACTTGTGTTTCCTCTCATGAGATTACTGAATTTTGCTACGAGCATGGGATCATTCTTTCCCATTCTTTAGACTATTATCTGCAAGGAAATGGTCAAGCAGAATCAAGCAATAAGAATCTGGTCACTATCATCAGGAAACTGGTAGATGAGAATCAGAGAACTTGGCATAAGGCATTGTTTGATGCTTTATGGGCAGATAGAATTACCCCCAAAAGGGTGATAGGCATGTCACCATTTCAGCTTCTATATGGTCTGAATGCAGAGATACCAATTACCTTGGAATTGCCAGCATTGAGATTGGTGAAGGAATTGGAAGATAGAACTTTTGATAGTTTTATTGATAAAAGAATCATGTATCTGACTGAACTTGAAGAGCAGTGCACTATGGTGGTGGACCGTATTGCTGAGCACCAAAATCAAGTAAAGAAACTCTTCGACAAGAAGGCAAAGGCTCGTGAGTTTCAGATTGGAGATCAAGTCTTGTTGTGGGACAAGAGGAGAGAACCAAAAGGAATGCACAGAAAATTTGATTCCTTATGGAGAGGTCCATTCACCATTCATCAATTCTATAGTGAAAACAGTTTCTTGCTGGAGTATTAGGATGGGACACCATTCTTGTTGCCTCACAGTGGACAACATCTGAAGCACTTCAATCCTTGAAGTATCAGATAAGTTTAATTATACATTTGTATAGTTTTGTGTTTTTATTTTTGTGTTTTCGTTTAGTCCTTTGTGTCTTTTTCTTTTTAGCTTGACTCTATAGCCCAATGGCATGGATGAAGGCACTTAGAGACTGGATTCTACTCCCCTCAATCGTTTCAAAGTTTGATTGAAGGAAGTTCCCCAGTTAGAGCCAGCTATTGTTCTCAAAATCATCTACGCTCGTTTTTGTAGACAACCCCCACGAAACTTATCCATTTCGTGAATCTACACTCTAAGCTCACGGATCAAGACAAGATTCCCTTGATCTCACGCGAAGTCATTTGACATTCTAGACCGGTTTATGACATCCCTTTGAATCAGTTTCTCGTTATGCATGAAGATCATTTAAGTTGTAAATTGGTTAAAATTTCAATTTAGGTCATTTTTAGGAGTTAGTAAAATTTTTAGTGTTCACATGCAGTAGTGGCGTTTTTTGCCGCTCCTGCATATCTTTTTTTGACTTATTTTTAATACATGTGTAATGGCGGCAAAATTTGCCTCTCTAACATGTATTTTTCATGTAATAAGTAAAGGCGGCAAAATTTGCTGCCGTTACATGTTATTCCCAGTTTTGTGCATTGTCAGCGATTTTCGCTGCTTTGACATACTTGTTGTCCTTCGTGCAAGGTCGGCCAAAACTTCTGCTCGAACAAGATTTTTGAAATCTTGAATGTCGAGTGCCATTAATGGCCACTCGTGTCACTCATTAAAGCTGGTTTTCGAGTTTTAAATATGTCTTTTTGATTGTTTTTATTATTTCATTTCTCCTAGCACTTTCTCTGGACTCCCTCGCATCACTCAATCGTGCCGCTGAAGGGATTCAACCTAATTCACACCTAGGGTATGGACTTTGACAGGTAAATTTTCTACCATTTTCTTTTTCTAACCTAGGGTTTTCGTTAGTTTTTACATAGCTTTCTGGTGTCTTGATTTTACTATACGTTTTTGTTAGAATATGGGTTGTCTAAAATCATTGTGGTCATTGTTGCTCAAACCTCTGATCAGTTCTATGCTATCGACTGTCTATAGACACATGATGTTTGTGTCCTAGGGAGGCCAGCATTTTTACCACTCAAAAACATACAACCTTTGTCATATTCCATCATGTTAACGGCCATTTTCGCTGATCAAACCCTACGAAGGTCAATCCCTTCCATCTTCTAGCAACAGCCGTTTTCGCTGATCAAACATGGTAAAAAACCTTTGCAACCTCCAATGTGCAAAGTTAGCATTATTTGCTGCTTAGAGAAATGTTATCAGTGCTCAACCAGTCCCTCATGTAATGTCAGCAAATTTCGCCGCCGATGTATAAACTTGCAACGTCTTATCAAATGCAGCATCGGCAATTTTTGCCGCTCTGACATAAACCCTTTGATTTTCTTGTTACCTGTATTAGTGGCAAAATCCGCCGCTCATACCAACTTTGAAATCTTCCTAATATACATGGGTGGCGAATTTTGCCACCAATGCACATACAACAAAATACTCATATGTAAGGGCAGCAAATTTTGCCGCCCATGCAAAAACTGTCTCAAATTTTCCTAACTCTGGAAAATTTTCAGTTTTGATTTTCCGAGCCCACTTCTCTGAGTTTTGGCCAACTCGCACTATAGCTCTTTTTCAAGCGTGTTCCCATAGTCGTGATCATCAACATGCAATTTTTCCAGATTGCCAGTGTTTTCCCTAATTGCATGATCATGACTTTTGCTGTAGTTTCTTCTGTGGAGCTTCATTCAACATCAAACTTCTTCTCAGTGAAAGTTTATCCAAATGACTGCCTTGTCCCCGAAGAAATCAAAGCAATGAAGTACAAATATCAAGGTGTTTTCCCAATCACCTCAGTCCATTCTAATGTTGAGGACATTAGAGATATGGAGACTGGCCATGTTGATATGGCTGAGTTTGTAGAGAGAACCAAGTCAAGCAACCCCAGTGCTATGATGAAGAAGATAGTGGAGAGTAATATTCATCTAGTGTCATCCTTCCCAGTGGCGGCTCACAATATAGAATTTGTTCTTCAGTGTGCCCATTTCTATAACAAAGATATTAGAGCTATGGTGGATGCCAGTGGTAATGTGATAATCAGGTTGGATCCTGAGTTCATTGACAAGGTGTTCATGTGTCCTCCTGCGACAGAGGTATTGAAGCTTGACTTTGTTGAAGCTCAGAAGGAATATGACAAGAATCTAGCTAAAGCAAAGAAAGTGATCAACAACAAATGGTTGAAGACTACAAGGTTAAGTTTGTCAAGGTGGCCACGTAGTTTCCCTCGAAGTGATTTTGTAGAGGAAGTTGGTGACTTGATTACTCTCCTCAGCAGGATAAGAGGTTTGTCTTCCTCTTCACAATTTCATGAATGGATGTATCCTTTGATTAAGGTCATACTCCAGGGCAAGCAAGTTATTTTCTGGGGAGAACAAATCAGTAACGCTTTGCATGACCAGCTGACGAAGGTATCCACTACCTCCAAGTTCTATATGACTTCCTATCTGGTATACATTGCAGCTTCCATGAGGATTTTTCTAGGATTATCATCAGAAGGAGATAGGAGAGTAGTCCCAGTATACCAATATTATTCCCAGCTGACATTGAAAGGTTCAATCCATCATTTTAGAAGAGTGAAAGATGCATTCTTTGCTGTATTCTTGTATCTTTTTTATCCTCAACTGGAACAGAGAAGAATTTCAGATGAGGCATGCACAGTGGTAAATGACTTCGGGTGTATGTTTTCGCAATTTCCATCTTTTTCATACTTGAGGGTTGGCTTTTTCCAAGGTTACCCTTATATGCTTACTAGATTCCCTTCAGATAAACTGGTCTTGATGGAGTTGTGCAGACAAATGATTGTCATGCATAACAAACAGATGGAACTCAAGAAGCTTGGTTTCAGATTCCCAGTGGAAATCGGCAGATATTCAGTAATGACTGCTGCAAAGGCAAGGGCCATGGAGACAGAGATGCAGTTGGTCACCATGAAGCAATTCAAAAGGAGACCAAAGTTTGACTACAGAGGGGTAAAGGATAAAATCAGACAGAAAACTCAGTTTCATGAACCCATGGTAGAAGATGTTTGGGTAGATTTGAGGACAAAGGAAGATATCAGGAAGCTAGACTACAGTAGGTTGTCCTTGGAATAGATTGAATATCTGGGGCTTGCTGATATTCCAGAAGATCTTGTAGATGATGAGGAATTGGTTAACTCCAGATATGATGCAGAATAGATTGCTAGTACTCCTCTCCCTCCAATCCAATGGTCCCAAAAGGAGTTGACTTCATTGAGGAAGAGATTTGAGTCCATATTGGCCAACACCAATAACTGGCTAGCGGATAAAGGAATTACTCTGAAAGAATTCCTCACTGGGTCAGAAATTGAAGTTCATGAGCAAACTGGTAAAAAGGTAGAAAACAAAACGAAGAATAAGAGTGATGTTCCCTCATCCTCTAAAACACACAAGCCTAAGATCAGATTTGTGACAAAGAAAGCAAAAGCTGTGGAGGAAGAACCTGAGATAAAAGATATGGAAGTTGAGGAGCCAGCTACTGAAGAGCCAGCCATAGAAGAGATGGATGTTGAAGATAGGAATTCAGATCAACAAGACGAGGATGCTTTGTCTCCACAAGAAAATACACAACAAGAAACGGGAGTATCATCCCCATTGCCTAATACACCTGTTGCAGCTCCTGTGTCTGTTTCTCCTATTAATATTCCCTCTCCTCCTGAAATAATTTTTGATAATCCCCAAAACACTTTTGAAAATGTTCTCCGTTCTTCTGAGTCAATTCCCAGTTTATCTTCTTCGTCTTTTGATATTGGGGATACATCCATGTTTGATCATTTTGTAATGAATACTGAACAAGTCTCTAGTGCAAATGTAACAGGTGCGGTTTTTACTAACACCCCACCTATTGTTTCTACTACCAGTACAAGCACAATTCTGGAACACCAACAGTAGGAATGGATTCCAATGTGAGTACTTCTCTGTTTCCACCTTGGTTATCAGCTTACACGCCAAAGAGGAAAAAGCAAGTCATCTCCCCAGATGACTTTGATTTCACTAAGTTGGTACCTTAAAAGCCTAAGGCCCCGAAGAAACCAAAGATTCTTTCCAGGGTGCTTGAAGACAAGGGACACAAATTTCTGGAGATAGCAAAACCTCCACAAGATGCAACTGTTGAAAATTTTGATATGAATGACTACTCTATTTCTAGAGTTGAATTGGGCAAAATAACCCATGAAAGCGCTAAAAATGATATGCAGTCTACCATGGACATCCTAATCCAGAAGTTTGACAGGGAAAAGGAAATGAAGGATCACTACAAGGCAATGGTAGAATAGCTAACTGCAGTGGTAAGGAAGATCACTTTGAATTCAAAAGCTATTACTCCATAGGCCATATCTGTAGAAGACCCCATCATTCTGAAAGCAGAAAAGACACACCTCAAAGGAAAAGTACTTGAAGAGTACTTAGACAGGATGCAGGCACAAGGAATCTCTTTGCTCACGGATGTATCTGAGAAGACAGATAAAATGAGGAAAGTAAGGGTAGAACTTAATGATCTCATTGATGCTATCTCTCAAGATATTGAGCGCACAGAGGATACTCATGATAAATGGGTAGAAATGAGGAAGCTAAAAATAAGTACCCTAATTTCAATTGGTGCCATTTCTAACAAGGATTCATATATGGAAACAAAGGAGGCTTTGATGTACAGGAGCAATATGCTAAGAAATTTGATCAAGGATCTTGAAGTCGCAAAGGAAATCAGTGAAGAAAATGATGTCAACCTTTTGCATAAGTTGGAGGAGTTACCTTGTAAGTTGGTATCACAGGATGACAAATTTCTTTCAGTAGAAGAAATGGCTCGGGAATTTGAAGACATGTTCTAGAAAGAATTCGAAGATAAAGCATTTTCAATGACTTCTGTGGACAACATTTTAGACAACCAGTTAACTTTGGATAATCTGAAAACCAAGTTAACTGGTCATACCAAATCAATCACTACAGTGAGGGATGCCATAGTGAGAGCCAGGATGATCTTCAAGAACGCATTCAACCCAGATAGCATTGAGATGCAAGCGGCCTTCACTATGTATGATCACCACATTAGAAAAAGTGGTGACACAAATTGAAGCAGTCATTTTTCCCTTAGTTTATTTTCTATTTTTCATATGTACTTTCAAAACAATTTTGGACATTTTTACATGTACATTTTTCATATGTAATTACATGTAAAAATATAGGAAGTCCCAAGTCAATAAGGACTCCTATTTTTGAATAAGTCAAAGTAGTTGTAGATTTCCTAAATTTTCTCAAGGCCTTTCCCTATAAATAAAGGGGGCCTCTTTTGTAAATATTATCTTTTGTCTATTGCAAGAAAACTCCGGTGAATTGAGAAGCAAATCAAGACTTTGTGCTTTTTGTGAAAATCAATATTCAAATATTTATCAATACAAGAAAGCAAGTTCAATTCCAATCTTTGTCTTGGGATTATTTGTGTTGTGATAGTGTTGTTCTTATGTCTTGCTATCATAATCTTCTTTGGTAATAATTGAAGTGTGGAGTTTGTTTCAAGTGATTGAAGAGCGCTCTTAATTTGATTCTGATAGACTTTGTGTTATCAAATCATTTGTGAGGATTATGTTCATGTTTGTGAGAATACAATAGTTTGGAGACTTTGCGCTGCTAGTTATTATATTCGATTTACTTTTATCATCTTGAAGAGGAGTGAAGACTTTTGGCTGCATTCAACTTCAAACAGTTCTATTTGCAATTAGTAAGTGAGGTAACAGAAAACTTTGTGTTTTTGTGATTTTGTGATAATTTATAAGTCCTTTATCAAGAGTTTGAAATATAAACATCTATTCTGAAAAAAGAGAATGAGATGAGATGGAACCACCACAAACATAGTTTTTAGTGTACATAAATTTCATAAGTTGTTTTCTTTGTAAAAGTCAAGTAACTAGGGGGAACCTCCCCTTGCTGAGAGGAGAGACTTTGTCTCATCATAGCTGTGGCTAATATACCCATTTTGCCGTTAGCGAGTTAACAACAAAATATTCACCCAACACTAACTCAAGAAGGAGAGAAGTAATAGTTTCGGCACCCTTTGCCATTGATGTCAAAGGGGGAGAGAACTTCATGTGAAAAACCTAAGGAGAAAGTTGCAGTCAAGGAAAGCATCAAGTGAGAGGGAGCAAAGAAGCAAAGCAAGATTATATATCTTGATGGTTTTTCACATGATGTGTTGCCATCAATGACAAAGGGGGAGATTGTTGCAAGTATGAGCAGTAAGTGTTGTCATTGATGTCAACACCTAAGGTCAACATCCAAGAAAGTTACTTGGTTAAGTTGGAAAAAGTGTGTCTCCCAGAACAGTGCAATGTTTTACTCCACATTTCCTTAGCATTGAAGATCAGAGTGTGAGATTGGGATATGATTTAGAGAAGTGTTTGAAGATACTAATTCCTAATTTTGGTAGTTTGGAATGCTATACAGCAAAAGATCTATTCACCAGCTTGAAGAATGGTTTTGGCAATGTATGCAGTGTGACAGGGAGAAAGTGTTGTGCTCCACACTTCTTTGCAGATTGGAATTTAGCCTTGCAGTTCTAGATTTAAGATTAGAAAGTCCATAGCTATCTTCATTCCAGAGGGTTTGTGATTTGGTGCTCTTGAAAACAAGTTTGTGTTGTTATACTTCAGATGAAAGTTGTTGAGTTCAGGTGATATTTGTTGTCTTAAGTAATCTTCAAGTGAGATCTGTTGTGGATGGATTTATTGGCACTCAAGTGAATTTATGTTGTTCGTGGAAGTGTCAAGATCGTGTTAAAGCATTGCACAAGGTACGCTTATTATGTTTGTTATCAAGGAAGTGTGTGATCAAGATATCTCCTAGTTTATACTGTTTGTCTAACCTGATTAATTACGGTGATCAAGGAGATGCTTTTGATGAATGGTTAAGTGATGTGTAGCATGCTTGGATAGATTTAGGTCCAAGCTAAGGTGTAATACATTATGTCCTCATTCTTTTTTGGCGTATGGTGTTTAGGTCTAGACCTAATTTGATGTATGTATGAATGTCAACCTTGGAGATTGTTCCAATGAATGATGAATGTAATGTCGACTTTGATGTACATTCCAACATTGATGAATTCTATATAAACATGTAAGGAAGTCATGGAAAACATATCCCTAAGCAAAGATGTGAAGAGTAGTACAGAGTGAAGAAGCAGAGCAGAGATAATGTGTGAGATGAGAGCATGCGAATGAAAGAGTAGAGTTAGAAGAGCAGCAGTAATGAAGACTTGGGATTTAGAGATAATGTGTGTGTATGCGAGTATACGAATAGAAGAGCAGAGTTAGAAGATCAACATCGATGAAGACTTGGGATTCAGAATACAGTTGTTAAATGACTACACCTTTGCATAGTGGCAGATGCTTAAGATTGGAATCAAGCTTTTGTCATCAAGGCAGTAAGATGGCAGTGAGCCTCCAGTAGGGTTTAACTGCCCTTAGGGTTTTACAACCCTTATTGTAGTCTTTCGAGTTTTTGGGTTGATGCAGTAAGCCTGCTAAACATAGTTGTACATCATGGCAGTAAGCCAGCATGTTCTAGGCCCATGGAATGACCAAGCCTAAACATCATTTTTTATAAAGATTGCAATATATTTATGAGAGCTAATCCTCTCCATGATTTTTCCCATTTTGGGTTTTCCACATAAAATCTTGGTGTTATGTGTCATGTTTATGTGGATGCTATTCAGTTGTATATTTTGCTTCTGTTGGATTATTCTTTTGAAATGGTTAAAAGTAAAAGTGCAAGAAAAGATTTATAGAACACTGATTCACCCCCCCCTCTCAGTGTTCTTGAAAATCAACATGAGTTCTATCTATGGTGTTGTGAATGTTGCATTGAATGTTTCTTGATGAAAAGCATTGCATAAGATATGAAGGGAAGTGTGTAAAGTTTCAATTGATAGGAAGTTGTATTGAAGGAGCTCAGGAGAATGCTCTACATTTCTCTGCATTTAAAGTTATGGCCTTGCGGTTTGGAGGTTATAGTAGAGATAGATGTGAAGTATGCATGATCCTGATTTTAGTTCATAAAAGTTACTATAGAACTTTCCAAAGCTAGTAGAGTGAAAACAGTGTTGTTGCAGTTTCAAAGAGACAATGTAATGGTCTGCATTCCTCCGCACTAGAAGATATGATTCTGTGGCTTGGAGGATAGTTAGATATGGATGAGAGGTATGTTACATTCAAGTTTCAAATGATAATATGTACTACATAGGTTCTCTGAAGTCAACAGAGTAAGAACAAATCATGTTTCTGATTAGGGTTATTAGAAGGAGAAAGTGAAAGCCACCACTTTTCATCGCATTATGATGTTTGGCTTTATTGTTTGAAGGATAAGTTTAGATTGACTGTATGTGTGCATAATTCAAGTTTTAGGTGTTGAGGAGTACCACAAGTATGTTTTTCAATGTTCTATATCAAGACAGTGTAATCAAAGTTTGCAAGGGATACTGGCATCAAAGTCTGTTTGTTTGTGCCAGAAAGGAGATGCATAAATGATGCATGAGCATCCAGAGGTGTAAGGGCAATATTGCATCACCTAAAAAGAAGTTAATTCAAAAGCATTGTAGTTGTTTTCATTTCTTTCCATAATTAGTGTTTTTAGTTCCATAATATCTAGAATAATGATGTAGGACTTTCAATATTTCCAAAACTGCTAAAAATAGCGACCTGCCTATTTTGGAAAGTGTACCTGCTATTTTAGGAAAGTTTACATTTGGGCACATAATGAAGTAAAAACTTCCATAAAGTTACATAACAGAAATATAAGACCTTTGGCGAAGGAATCAGGCAAAGATCATTTGTAAGCTGAAAGATATTAAAGTTTTTATTTTTCAAAAAGCCCCTGAAAATTTTCAGAATGATATATGAGGCACTAAAACATCCCATAACATCCTGAAAAGTTGATGGAAATCTAAATTTCCGGTGTGATAGTTCACATCGTGAACTTTTCAGCGCTTAAAAGGGTTCGTCAATCGAACATCCAGATCAAAAGTTATGATTCCTAGAAGTTGACCTACTTTTGGAGGGAGTTGCAAATTTTGAAATTTAGCTGGAGGCTGCCAAAAAGTGCTATTTATGACTATTTTGGGAACCCTGGGTAGTAGGAGAGTTAAGGTGGCAAGTGTAGAGTCAAGAATAGGTGGGAAAATAGAAAGCCTAGCTGATTTGGGGTTACAGAAAGCTGAAGACTCTAGAGTCTTGAGGTTGGGAAAGTTGTAATGTGTTGTAGCCATTAGAGGGGTCATCCTCTGATTGTAATTGAGCTTCTATAATGTAATGAGTTGCCCAGTTCAATAATAGAAAGTTCTATTTGCTGCGTTTAATATTTGTTATTGTGTGTTTTGTGATTTACCCCCTTCATCAATAAATCAGAGAAAGGGATGTATGAGAAGGTTTTTCAAGTCATATAATGCTTAGTGTATGAACCACATGATGTTATTTTGTGTCTCTGGTACTTCTTTTGGTCTGAAGTTAATGCATAGAAGAATAAGTGTTTGTGATGCCAACTTGGTGTGTTTAGGAGATTGCACTGTGTGTTTAGAAGTGTGCACTAGAGTGGAGATGTGTACTAAGGTAAAATAGGTCCTGTTATCATTTGGCATGAACTTCTTAGTGGGATTTAATTCCTACATTGTCACTGATGACTTGGAGGATGACTTGTTTGGTTGTTGCATGTTTCATGTTACAAGTTTCTTCTTAACCAACAAAGGTGATGTTTTGAAGACTTGTGGAGCATATAAATGAAAGATCAAGATTGATACAAGGGGGTATGAGTGTGAGTGAGAGTGTGAAAGTGAGTATGTTTCTACATGTGGAAAGATATATGATCCAGAAAGTTGAGAATGAACTCTGGGGGCTATAATGCATGATTCATAATAGAGACAGTATTGTGTTATGTTGTGGAGGTATTTGAAGAAGTTGTGATGCTTATGTGATATATCAGAGTTGTTAAAGAATCAGAATCAGTCAAGTGTATTGATATACAGGTTGGAGCCCCTTCTTGTATGTGTTGTAGCACATTAGGGAGTTGTAGCTTCCTTTGGGTTGGTACCCATAAAAGTGTGTCTTAGGGGGTTGTAGCTTCCTTTGGGTTGGAGCCCATAAAACTATGTTTAGGGAGTTGTAGCTTCCTTTGGTTGGATCCCATAAAACAATGTATTAGGGAGTTGTAGCCCATAAATGTTAAAGTAAACCTATTTTTATTTATGAGGCTGGATTTGGATAGAAGCTCCAAGCAGCTTGCTCACCATGGTTTTTCCCTTCTGGGGTTTTCCACATAAATCTAGTGTTATGGTTGTGTGGTTGTGTTTTGAATTGCTTCATTATATATTTATCTATTTAAGGCAGTAGAAAGTTTTTGAAGATAAAGTTGAATTGGATTAATTTGTGGCATATACTAATTCACCCCCCTCTCAATATATTAGAGTGTTCTAACAATTAATGCTTTAGCCATTGGGAAATAGAGTCAAAGAAAAATGATTCAATGTGAGGCCAACACTATTTCATTTCCATACATGTGACTATTTAGCTTACTGTTATTGGTATTTTTATATTTATGGGACTGTTGTTCCCAGATTTTTAAACTATTAAACCTTATTATGTTAAAGGAAAACTAATTGGGTGATTTTAGATAGATGTTTGTTTTAAGAGAAAACAAATTGGGTGATGTTCTATAGATGTTTATTCTATTAGGAAAACTAATTGGGTGATGTCCGATTAATGTTTACATTACAGGAAAACTAATTGGGTGAGGTTAGATAGAAAATTGTCATGTGATTTCATTATGTTTATAAGAACTGTGGTATGCTTTAGAAATGCATGTATTAAATTTGCTTCGGCTATGATATGTATATGTGGAATTAACTTTGAGATTGAGTGTGCAGGTATTTCTAACAAAACCACAGATACAGGAGATTATTTCACACCTTATGTCGTAATCCCTTGTGAAGCCGATCTAATTCCATGAGGAACCAAGATCAACTCTGTGTTTGGTGCAATGTTGTAATGTTGTAATATTGTCTTGCATGAGGTTGAATGGGTTAGGTCTACCCTTTTGTAAAATTGAATTATGATTTGTGTTGTAAGAATTGTATTTGAATTTCATTTATTTAATTTAAATTTTTGAGACCCTTTTCTTGTGTCTTAACTTGATCCTGGGTGTCCTAACTAAGTTTAAATTGACCCTGAGTTATACCCCATGGGTCTACGATCACTTTTGACTTTGGTAACCCTTAGTTAACCTCTGTATGGTCACCTTAACTTCACAGTGAAGTTAAGTGATGAATTTGGAGGCATGGGAAGGATAGGATGAGTGGGATCAACACTCAAGCCCATCCTTTCTCCATTTCTAAGGCTTGAAATGACTCCATGGTCCACCAATAATAGAGGGGCTTATCTTCTTGTTCCCTCACTTTTGGTGAGAGTCCGCATGAAGTGGTGTGGTCTTTCATGGGTGGGGATATTTTTTTAATTCCACTTGGGATAGTGGAAAAAGGAGTGGGGTTATTTAAATATTACAATCTTTAAAAAATTTATAAATATTACAATCTTTAATTCATTTTTGTCCTCACATATGAATTTAAAATTCACAAATAATGTGAGCCCTTGATGTCATAATCCACTCTTCCCAAAAAAATAAATTTTTAATTCATCCACTATGAATTTAAAATTCACAAATAATTAGAGCCCTTAATGTCATAATCCACTCTTCCCAAAAAAATAAATTTGTAATTCATCCACTATGAATTTAAAATTCACAAATAATGTGAGCCCTTGATCTCAACTCTTGATCCTCACCTTCCATTCCTTTTTCAGAAAATCTATAAATAAGACCCTTCTCTAAGCAATTAGAGAAGACTAGATTTTTGCAGGGGAACTTGATTCTTGCAGGGGAACTTCATTCTTGCAGGGGGACTTCATTCTTGCATTCTTATCATGCCTAATTTCCTCTAGGAAATCTTCTTTTGGCATCCTCATAATGCCCAATTCCTTTTCTATTCTCCTCTTCATAGCCTCATAATGCCGAAATTATTCTAGCCATCCTATATCCTCCATTCATTATCCCTTGCTTGTGATCATAGAGAGATTATTTTTTTTGAGAAGGTGAGATTGGGAGAAGAGACTAAGTGTGGAGCTCTTTATCAACTTCATCCATTAAAGGGCTTTTTAAGGTTGGATTTCATAGCTTTTCCTTTGTATTTCTATTTGTTGCATGAAGGATGTGCGAAAATTATTTATTTGTTGCATGAAGGGTGTGAAAATTATTTATTTTCCTTGTGTTGTAAATTTTGTTATTGTGGGAAAATTTTATTGGGTTGTTGACAAAGCTTCTTCCACTTGCGAGAAATGCTCATCAATTGTGGGGTGTGTTGATAGAGCGTCTTCCACTTGGGAGAAATACTCATCAAGTGTGGGGTAAGAGAGGAGTGATCCTCCTTGAGTGCATGCCTTGTTTCTTTTGAGATGTTGAAAGCCTTGAGGGCATTTGTGTGAATTTGAAAAAATTGGTTATATGGCTTGAGAGCCAAATATGATATTCCTTGAAATCTGATGATCTTATTTGGCTTGAGGCCATGAGAAAAAAAAAATTGTGTTGAATTATTGTGAAGGGTGGTACTCTAGAGTTGAGTGTGTCCACTCTCTTACTCCTCTGTAAACTCACCTTTGTTGAGTTTTTGTGTTGTGTAAATATCCATGGGTGTATGTGTGTTTCGATGTGTTGCTTTTACCTGTTGTGAAGTGGATTTGGATTCCCTAGGTGTGTGGATGATCTCCCTAGCTTGGGGGTGACCCTCTTGCGGGTCTACGGTAGGGAGGAGAGCAGCTTGTGTGGTGTTTCTTCCCTTGTGTGTTATGCAGGTATTCTTGGAGCTATTTGTGAAGTTTGGAGAAGTTTCTTGTGTTGGAAAAATATTTTATTTTCCTTTACTCTTAAGGCTCTATAAGAGAGCCTGGTCATATTAGTGACTGCATCCTGGTTGATTCGTCAAAAGGAGAAAGTTATCTCCCTATTGTTGTATAAATTGGTATTTTGAAGTTGGGAAGAAAACCTTTGTTTTTAGGTTGATGTTTGTATTTCTATTGTTCATTAAGTGTTATCATTTTGTAATGAGGAAAGGAAGAGAAAATTTATTTTTAAAAAGATATTAGACTTGTTTAGTTCCTTCTTCTTCTACTTGCAAAGTTGTGAGTTAGTTGATGTTTTAATTAAGTTTGTAAAAGTATTATTTCTTTGAAAGTTTAGTAGAAATATTAGTTTTAAATTTTGTTATAAGTCAAGTTGTAATTTTGCTACCATGAAAGAAATGAAATTTGGGCTACAATATTGCTTTTGAAATTACCGCCACCTTAAGGGTCTCTTCCTAGGATGGGGACCATTTTACTATTCATTTTTCACTATTTACTATTCACTTTCCACTAATCACTATTCATTTTTACTATTCACTATTTACTTTTACTATTCACTTTTCACTATTCATTGAAGGCAAACTATATGTAGTTTAAAACATTTGACTTGAAATAGAAATTTTAATCGAGGAAAGTGAGATTTTTTTATGCATAATGTATAATACAAATTGAATAGATGTTTAAACTTAGTGTTGCAATTCAGAAATACATTATTTATACAATTACAATTTAAAAAGAGCATAGGTAAATATATTTTATTTTTAAGGAAGAGTTTCTCGGAAGTTTTAGCAATTATCCTAAATTAAATGATAGGAAAATGAAGAGGAAAGTATGATCCCTTCATTTACAAAGGACACTTAAAATAAACGCAAACAAGCCATCACAGGCATTCCATAAGTGGCCATTTTAAACTCAACTATAGGTTTAGAGAATAAACATCTAATTGAAAAAAAAAGAGAGAGAAAGAGAAAGAACAACTAACCTTGGAAAACAAAGAGGAGAAAATGCGCGACATTTCTGAACAGGGCTAAGAGAACTAAGTAAGTTTAACCTATCGTTAATCCTGTTTAGGAATAGGTTGCTTATTAAAATTAATTCAAACGTTGAACTAAAACTTAGAACAGAACCCTAGGGGGACTGAGTCAAGTGAAGTTAACCAACCCTGTGTAAGTGATCTGGTTTACCAAGAAATTAGGAATAATGTAAAGGATGTAGTGTTATTGTTGTTCGATAAAGAACGTGAAGAAAAAAAATAGGATAACATAAGAAGATCTTGCACAACGAGAAGGGAAATGAGATAGAAATACAATCAAAATTAAATTTCAGAGAAACGGTAAAATGAACGTGATAGAAATACAATAAAAACTAAATTCCAAGAAAAGGAAGAGAGGGCAAATGAACGGGCTTGGTTGAAAATGCTAAGTCTGAAGGAGGATAAATTAATATTAAATTCTAAAAAATGGAAAGAAGAATCAAATAATCGTGCTTTGCTGAAAAATGATCTATCACCTAAAACAATTGTTGTTCAAATATAATTCATGAGATTAACCTAAGTCAGGAAACCACGCGTTTCCTTGCGTAGGGTGTGCGCACATGTATTTGGTACATAGCTGACAACTGTATTATTTTTTCCTTAAGCGTACGCCGCCGAGCACGCCTACGCGTGCGAGGGGATTTATAGGGAAGAGTGGTAAAATTTTTGGTATTTCGTGTCATGACCACATGGCGCATGTGGACATGACACATGTGATGTGTGTTGTGAGTGCATGGGAAATGTGGCATGACATTTGGTATCAGAGCCAAGTTTAAACACTAGGCATAATTGGGCACGTTATTATTCCGCAACGTTGATTAATTAGAGTCTACCATGTTTTGTAGGATGCCTCCCCGACGTGCTTGACGAGCGCGATCGTGTAACACAGCATCCTTTGAGGTGCATAGTGATTCCTCAGCTGAGGGATAAGGACTCACAGTTATAGCAGATCCACTCATACCACAAGTACCACCCGAATCACAGGCACCACCCGTACCACAGGCAGCACCCGAACCACAGGCACCACCCGTACCACAGGCACCACCAGTAATTGACCTAGGCCCACAGATTCTTTAGACACTGGAGGCTTTGTTAGAGCGGTTACCACCAGCTATTCCAGAGCCACATAATGAGTCTCGCGTTGATCCATGAGAAGAGCCATGTAATGAGTCATGGGTGGAATCGCGTGCTGAGCCATATGTGGAACCCCGCATAGATCCGTTAGAGGTGCCACGCATGGAGCCTTTCATTGAGATTCCTGACACTATAGTAGAAGAGGTAGGGTCAGCCTACCGTGCATGAAGTAGGAGTCCTCTGAGACACTTGAGATGAGATGAGACCAGGAGGGTAGGACAGGTATACCATGGACCGTATGAGTATGGATTAGATGAGCCAGTTATAGGGCTCAGAGACAGAGGAGATCCCATTAGAGATCTGCTTAGGCTCAACCCACCTACTTTCACAGGAGCTACCGAGGGAGCTGTGGCTGAGGCTTGGTTGATTAGTCTGGACAGGTGTTTCGCGTTGTGACCTTACGGGAGCAACACGAAAGCACGAGTGGTAGTGCATCTCCTAAGAGATGTAGCAGCTACCTGGTGGCACACAGAGGAGTGCAAGCGCCAACTATCCCTAGATACACTCACTTGGGATATCTTCATAGAGTGCTTTAATGCATGATATTTGTCAAAGCATTACAGACAACGCAGGATTGATGAGTTCTATGAGTTACAGCAGAGAGGACTCATTATTGCTCAATATGAGAGCTAGTTCATCGAGCTTTCTCGTTACGCGGAGTACCTCCAGGATGAGAAACTCTTGGTACACAAATTCATCAGAGCCCTAAATCACAGTATAGCAGGACCAGTACGTATGGCAAATCCCCAGACCATGAGCGAGACTATTGAAAAGGCTCTTATTGCAGAGGAAATTCAGGGATAAGGGCAGAATTCATGCCTGCAGAATCAAGATCGTAATCCCCAACAACAACAGAATTTCCATAGACCACAATTTACACCACAGAGAGGAGGGTTTAATTCCTCATCATTACCTCCTAGGCCTCCACAGCAGCATCAGCAAAAATCTAGGCCCCAACAGAGGGTTCAGGGGGGACAAAACCGTGGATGGCAGCAACGGGGCCAGCATAGAGACCAGAGACAGCAGGGATCTTCTGCAGAACCCACAAGGTCTCAGCAATCAAACAGAGGTTCACAGGGGTCCACTAGGCAGACTAGATAGCAGCAGTCAGGCAGGACTCAGTCTGTACAGTTACAGGCTAGGGGCCCATGCTATGTATATGGTGGGGCAGGGCATTTAGCCAGGGAGTGTCCATAGGGATTTACAATAGGAGGACAGCCCCATGTAGGAGGATCTGAGCAAATTGTAGGTGACGTGGGCAAATCCCACCGCATGTTTGTAGTGGTTGACAACCGCCAGGCTGATTTTCAGGCTTCAATCATTGAGACAGTAGGTATGATTGGGGATTTCCCTATCTTTATTCTTTTTGACTCAGAGCTACCGATTCTTTCCTGTCTACATCGTTAGTGGAACATTGCATGCCAGTGGCTTATAGGCAGGACATTAGGTGGGAGGTTGAGTTGGCCTCTGGGGTCAAGACGTCAATAGATACCATGGTTAGAGATTGTGAGATCTCCTTAGGGTTATGCCATTAGGATCCTACAGAGTAGTTCTGGGTATGGACTGGCTTGCGGCTCATAAAGCTAAACTAGATTGTCTCCAGAGGATGATTAGTTGCTTAGATGATCATGGCACACTGGTCAAGATAGTGGGCATTCAGAAGCCCACGACGGTTCGTATGATATCCGCTCAGCAGCTTAAGAGCTGCATGCGGAAGGGTTATCAGATGTTTGCTATTACGGTCAGTGATAGATCAGAGGATGAGCCTAAGGCTACCTTAGATGATCACCCTATCTCGAGAGACTTTACCGATGTATTCCTACCAGAGTTACCAGGTATGCCTCCACACAGAGAGGCCGATTTCCACATCGTCATAGTGCTAGGTGCAGAACCTGTGTCTCGTGCACCCTACAGAATAACTACACATGAGCTTACAGAACTTAAACTATAGTTAGAAGAGTTACTTGAAAAGGGGCACATCTGACCTAGCATTTCACCCTGGGGTGCACCGGTCATCTTCGTGAAGAAGAAGGATGGGTCTCTTCAACTATGCATCGATTACAGGCAGTTGAACAAGGTGACGGTGAAGAACTATTATCCTTTGCCTAGGATTGATGACCTCTTTGATCAGATGCAAGGAGCCAGAGTGTTCTCAAAAATTGATTTAAAATCTGGGTATCACCAATTACACATCACAGAGGCAGACATTCATAAGACTACTTTTCGAACTAGGTATGGCCATTATGAGTTCACCGTGGTACCCTTTGGTTTGATGAATGCCCCTTCAGCATTCATGAGTCTCATGAATGGGGTGTTCCGTACTTACTTAAATCAGTTCGTGATCATATTTCTTGATGATATTTTGATTTATTCGCAAACTGAGGAGGAACATGTGGATCATTTGTGTCAAGTTTTACAGTGCTTACGAGAGCAGTAGCTTTATGGCAACCTAGCGAAGTGTACCTTCTTCAAGACAAAGGTGCAATACTTGGGGTACATCTTATCAGGCGATGGCATCTCTGTAGATCCATCGAAGATTAGAGCAATTCAGGACTGGCCAGCACCCACCAGTGTGACAGAAGTCAGGAGCTTTATGGGATTAGCTGGTTATTACCGTAGATTTGTCGAGGGCTTTTCTAGGATAGCACATCCCATCACTTCCCTTCAGCGAAAAGGGAAACGTTTCACTTGGACTGAGCAGTGTGAGAAGGCCTTTGGGATCCTCAAGGAGCATCTTACCAGTGCTCCCATTTTAGCAGTTCCAGATCTTGCAGAGGATTTTGTTGTTTGCACAAATGCATCATTAGAGGGTTTGGGAGCCGTGGTTATGCAGGGAGGTAGAGCAATTGCATACGAATCGCACAAACTTAAGACACATGAACTAAACTACCCTACTCATGATTTAGAGCTCGCAGCAGTTATTCATGCTCTTGTTCGTTGGAGACTTTTTCTCTTAGGTCGACGCTTTGAGCTCCATTCAGATCACCATAGCTTACAGCACATTTTTACACAGCCAAATCTGAATGCTCGCTAGTGACGTTGGATGGAGTTCTTATGCGAGTACGACTTTGATGTCTACTACATCAAAAGGAAGGAGAACATGGTTGCTGACACTTTAAGTCAGAGGCACCACGAGATCCTGACCTTGACATTAAAGGTGAACTTGAGGGACCACATCTTACAGCATCTGCCGAAGGATAAGTGGTTTCTTGAGGTGCAGTAGGAAATTCAGAATCAGGGGGCCTTTAAGGGTAAATTCACGGGATATTCCCTTGAGTCTGATGGTTTTCTTAGACATCGGCAGCGCATCTATGTACCCTGTGCAGGTGACCTGCGTACAATGATTCTCTCAGAGGCTCATAGAGTACCTTATGTAGCACATCCAGGAGTGAAGAAGATGCATGCCGATTTGCGATAGTTATATCATTGGGCTGGGATGAGACGAGACATTACAGAATATGTTGCTCGTTGCCTTGAGTGTCAGAGGGTCAAGGCCGAGCATCAACATCCAGCAGGACTGTTGTACCCTCATGAGATACTTGATTGGAAATGGGACACCATTTCCATGGACTTTATCATTGGTCTACCTATGTCATCACGTCGTCATGATGCCATCATGGTGACAGTTGACAAGTTGACCAAGGTGGTGCATTTCTCACCTATACGCATGATGTACAATGCACCATCAGTAGCGAGAGTGTTCTTAGATCAGATTGTTAGACTTCATGGAGTACATCGTCGCATCATTTATGATAGAGACTCTGTATTCACTTCATCGTTTTGGAGAGCCTTACATCAGGCATTGGGCACACAGCTCAACTTCAGTCCAGCATACCATCCAGAGACCGACGGATAGACAGAGAGATTTAATCAAGTGTTAGAAGATATGCTTCATATGTATGTTATGGACCACCAGTCTAGATGGGAGGAGTATCTGTATTTGGTTGAGTTTGCCTACAATAATGGGCATCACAGCTTGTTGGGTATGCCTCCTTTCCAGGCTTTATACAGCAGACCGTGTAGGACACCATTGAGTTGGGATCGGATAGAGGACAAGGTCGCCATTGGTCCAGAACTAGTTTAGGACATGGAGCAGTAGATTGCACTGATTAAACAAAGACTTCAGGAAGCACAGGATAGACAAAAGAAGTATGCCGATGCAAAGAGAACTGATTGGAGCTTCTCACTAGGTGACAGGATATTTTTGAGAGTGCAACCGCACAAGAGTCCAATCTGTTACGGAAAGGGTTCTAAACTCGCACCTCAGTTTGTAGGACCTTTTGAGATTTTGGAGTGGATAGGACCTGTAGCCTATCGTCTCGCCTTGCCACCTAACCTGTCGCGTATCCACGATGTTTTTCATATTTCAGTTTTACGTCGATATATCTCTGACTTATCTCATGTATTGGATTGGAGTGCTCTTCAGGTAGAGGTAGACAGACAACTGGCATTGGAGCCAATTCGCATATTGGCTTGTCGGACGCTGGGCCTTTGAGGTCGAGAGCTGGACCAGGTTAAGGTCCAGTGGGACATGTATGACGAGGTCACCGCAACATGGGAGGATGCAGCGAGACTGAGGACTCTATATCCTCACCTCTTTGATGACTTCCAGGAGGAAGTACAGTCTTAGGGGGGGAGGATGTGAGGCCAACACTTTTTTATTTCCGTACATATGATTATTTAGCTTACTGTTGTTGGTATTTTTATATTTATGGGACTGTTGTTCCTAGATTTTCAAACTATTAAACCTTATTATGTTAAAGGAAAACTAATTGGGTGATGTTAGTTAGATGTTTGCTTTAAGAGAAAACAAATTGTGTGATGTTATATAGATGTTTATTCTATTAGGAAAACTAATTAGGTGATGTCTGATTAATGTTTACATTACAGGAAAACTAATTGGGTGAGGTTAGATAGAAAATTGTCATGTGATTTCATTATGTTTATAAGAACTGTAGTATGCTTTAGAAATGCATGTATTAAATTTGCTTTGGCAATGATATGTATATGTGGAATTAACTTTGAGATTGAGTGTGCAGGTATTTCTAACAAAACCATAGATACAGGAGATTATTCCACACCTTATGTCATAATCCCTTGTGAAGCCAATCTAGTTCCATGAGGAACCAAGATCAACTCTGTGTTTGGTGCAATGTTGTAATGTTGTAATATTGTCTTGCATGAGGTTGAATGGGTTAGGTCTACCCTTTTGTAAAATTGAATTATGATTTGTGTTGTAAGAATTGTATTTTAATTTCATTTATTTAATTTAAATTTTTGAGACCTTTTTCTTGTGTCATAACTTGACCCTGGGTTATACCCCATGGGTCTAGGGTCACTTTTGACTTGGGTAACCCTTAGTTAACCTCCATATGGTCACCTTAACTTCACAGTGAAGTTAAGTGACGAATTTGGAGGCATGGGAAGGATAGGATGAGTGGGATCAACACTCAAGCCCATCCTTTCTCCATTTCTAAGGCTTGAAATGACTCCATGGTCCACCAATAATAGAGGGGCTTATCTTCTTATTCCCTCACTTTTGGTGAGAGTCCCCATGAAGTGGTGTGGTCCTTCATGGGTGGGGATATTTTTTTAATTCCACTTGGGATAGTGGAAAAAGGAGTGGAGTAATTTAAATATTACAATCTTTAAAAAATTCATAAATATTACAATCTTTAATTTATTTTTGTCCTCACATATGAATTTAAAATTCACAAATAATGTGAGCCCTTGATGTCATAATTCACTCTTTCCAAAAAAATAAATTTTTAATTCATCCACTATGAATTTAAAATTCACAAATAATGAGAGCCCTTGATGTCATAATCCACTCTTCCCAAAAAAATGAATTTTTAATTCATCCACTATGAATTTAAAATTCACAAATAATGTGAGCCCTTGATCTCAACTCTTGATCCTCACCTTCCATTCCCTTTTCAAAAAATTATAAATAAGACCCTTCTCTAAGCAATTAGAGAATACTAGATTTTGCAGGGGAACTTGATTCTTGCAGGGGAACTTCATTCTTGCAGGGGGACTTCATTCTTGCATTCTTATCATGCCTAATTTCCTCTAGGAAATCTTCTTCTGGCATCCTCATAATGCCCAATCCCTTCTCTATTCTCCTCTTCATAGCCTCATAATGCCAAAATTATTCTAGCCATCCTATATCCTCCATTCATTATCCCTTGCTTGTGATCATAGAGAGATTGTTTTTTTTGAGAAGGTGAGACTGGGAGAAGAGACTAAGTGTGGAGCTCTTCATCAACTTCATCCATTAAAGGGCTTTTTAAGGTTGGATTTCATGGCTTTTCCTTTGTATTTCTATTTGTTGCATGAAGGATGTGCGAAAATTATTTATTTGTTACATGAAGGATGTGTGAAAATTATTTATTTTGCTTGTGTTGTAAATTTTGCTATTGTGGGGAAATTTAATGAGTTGTTGACGGAGCTTCTTCCACTTGGGAGAAATGCTCATCAACTGTGGGGTGTTGATAGAGCGTCTTCCACTTGGGAGAAATGCTCATCAAGTGTGGGGTAAGGGAGGAGTGATCCTCCTCGAGTGCATGCCTTGTTTCTTTTGAGATGTTGAAAGCCTTGAGGGCATTTGTGTGAATTTGAGAAAATTGGTTATATGGCTTGAGAGCCAAATATGATATTCCTTGAAATCTGATGATCTTGTTTGGCTTGAGGCCATGAGAAAAAAAAATTGTGTTGAATTATTGTGAAGGGTGGTACTCTAGAGTTGAGTGTGTCCACTCTCTTACCCCTCTGTAAACTCACCTTTGTTGAGTTTTTGTGTTGTGTAAATATCCATGGGTGTATGTGTGTTTCGATGTGTTGTTTTTACCTGTTGTGAAGTGGATTTGGATTCCCTAGGTGTGTGGATGATCTCCCTAGCTCGGGGGTGACCCTCTTGCGGGTCTACGGTAGGGAGGAGAGGAGCCTGTGTGGTGTTTCTTCCCTTGTGTGTTATGCAGGTATTCTTGGAGCTATTTGTGAAGTTTGGAGAAGTTTCTTGTGTTGGAAAAATATTTTATTTTCCTTTACTCTTAAGGCTCTATAAGAGAGCCTGGTCGTATTAGTGACTGCATCCTGGTTGATTTATCAAAAGGAGAAAGTTATCTCCCTATTGTTGTATAAATTGGTATTTTGAAGTTGAGAAGAAATCCTCTATTTTTTGGGTTGATGTTTGTATTTCTATTGTTCATTAAGTGTTACCATTTTGTAATGAGGAAAGGAAGAGAAAATTTGTTTTTAAAAGGATATTGGACTTGTCTAGTTCCTTCTTCTTCTACTTGCAAAGTTGTGAGTTAGTTGATGTTTTAATTAAGTTTGTAAAAGTATTATTTCTGTGCAAGCTTAGTAGAAATATTAGTTTTAAATTTTGTTATAAGTCAAGTTGTAATTTTGCTACCATGAAAGAAATGAAATTTGGGCTACAATATTGCTTTTGAAATTACCGCCACCTTGAGGGTCTCTTCCTAGGATGGGAACCATTTTACTATTCACTTTTCACTATTTCTATTCACTTTTCACTATTTTCTATTCACTTTCCACTAATCACTATTCATTTTTACTATTCACTATTTACTTTTACTATTCACTTTTCACTATTCATTGAAGGCAAACTATATGTAGTTTAAAACATTTGACTTGAAATAGAAATTTTAATCGAGGAAAGTGGGATTTATTTATGCATAATATATAATACGAATTGAATAGATGTTTAAATTTAGTGTTGCAATTCAGAAATACATTATTTATACAATTACAATTTAAAAAGAGCATAGGTAAATATATTTTAATTTTAAGGAAGAGTTTCTCAGAAGTTTTAACAATTATCCTAAATTAAATGACAGGAAAATGAAGAGGAAAGTATGATCCCTTCATTTACAAAGGACACTGAAAATAAACGTAAACAAGCCATCACAGGCATTCCATGAGTGGCCATTTTAAACTCAACTGTAAGTTTAGAGAATAAACATCCAATTGAAAAAAAAAGAGAGAGAAAGAGAAATAACAACTAACCTTGGAAAACAAAGAGGAGAAAATGTGCGGCATTTCCGAACAGGGCTAAGAGAACTAAGTAAGTTTAACCTACCATTAATCCTGTTTAGGAATAGGTTGGTTATTAAAATTAATTCAAACATTGAACTAAAACCTAGAACAGAACCCTAGGGGGACTGAGTCAAGTGAAGTTAACCAACCCTGTGTAAGTGATCTGGTTTACCAAGAAATTAGGAATAATGTAAAGGATGTAGTGTTATTGTTGTTCGATAAAGAACGTGAAGAAAAAAAATAGGATAACATAAGAAGATCTTGCACAACGGGAAGGGAAATGATATAGAAATACAATCAAAATTAAATTTTAGAGAAACGGTAAAATGAACGTGATAGAAATACAATAAAAACTAAATTCCAAGAAAAGGAAGAGAGGGCAAATGAACGGGCTTGGTTGAAAATGCTAAGTTTGAAGGAGGAGAAATTAATATTAAATTCTAGAAAATGGAAAGAAGAATCAGATGATCATGCTTTGCTGAAAAATGATCTATCACCTAAAACAATTGTTGTTCAAATATAATTCGTGAGATTAACTTAAGTCAGGAAACCACGCGTTTCCTTGCATAGGGTGTGCGCACATGTATTTGGTACGCCACCGACAACTGTATTGTTTTCGCCTTAAGCATACGCCGCTGAGCACGCCTACGCGTGCCAGGGGATTTCTAGGGAAGAGTGGTAAAATTTTTGGTATTTCGTGTCATGACCACATGGCGCATGTGGACATGACATGTGTGATGTGTGTTGTGACCGCATGGGAAATGTGGGCATGACATTCAACACATTGGGAAAATAGAGAGACACTAGAAAAACAAAAATGAGATGCACAAATGAAAGGGAAAACAAAAAAAAAAATTCTAATTAACCTATGTACCTAGGGTAGGTGACTCCTACCTCAAACTGACCCAAGATGGTTTATGTAAAACCATTATAGACTATGAGAAGTATGTACCTATGTGGAAAAGAAATGTGTTTTTTTGAAGCACCCTCGAACTTAGTAGCCATCTTGGAATAATGAGAAAAATGAAGTACATGACATATGAGATCTACTTGAATACGGTACTAAAGAACCACTTATCAGCTTGAATTTTTGGGTCTTCTTGAATCACATTGGTACTACTATACATATCATTGATCATATCTTTTTGCATAGTATCAAGCATACCAATATCCTTTGTCTGTAAAATTTTTGAATTGGCTGAACCAGAAGAAATCAAATCACGAACTAGACATCGTTTATATAAATCTTTAAGTGAAGAGACTTGTTTTAATGCAAATGATGAATTTGATTTCTAAATATTATTCTTTAATATCATAAGATCACTTCTGATTATCAGATTTGCTTCCTCCTTCATTATGTGAACATGAAATAATGCCTTATTCCAAGAAGATGAAAGAAAAGAATAGGATATCATGTTTGTATTCTGAGGCTGACCAGAAGAAACATTTTCATGTATGGTTGTCAAAGATTCAAGAAAAATATCTTCATCATAAATAGATTCATTACTTGATTTAGTTTGTAAATCTTCCTTATGAAGATTAGCTTCGAGAAGTGTAAGGTCTTCATGGAAAAATGAAACTTGTTTTCTTGATGTACATTTAATTTAGAAGTTTCTTTATTAGATGATGACAAAGTATAAGTTGTAGGTGAAGAAAAATAAATGACACTTTCTCTATGAACAAAGTCATCATTCGAAGTGTCTAGACAACAACTTGAAGTAGGAACATTATGAATTTGTACATCTGATTGAACTTTGTTTTCTATTTTTCACATATTCTAGACTTCTCAAAATTAGCTTGATCATAATGTGACATAATAATCATAAATCATCTGCTCAACATAATTTAGTGAAAATGAAGGAAAAGAGGATGAAAGACACAAGTTCTCATCAATCACTTGATTGTTTATATTTGCAACCGTATCTTTCCTAAAATCAAAACCTTTATCTCCTTTGTTGTTGGTATAAGAGTCATCTAAACTATATTTTTCTACACTGTTATCCACTTCTTATTTTCGATTGGATGGATTCACATTCAAAAGGTTGGAAGAAAAGATTGAGTCCATACCTTTGACTTAATCAATAAGATCTTCTTCTTCCTTGACTAGTGAAGGATGAATACAAACATCTTCTTTACAAGAGAAATCATCATCAGGAACATTGCGACAACACCCTTGAATGAAAATATCATGAGAGAGCTCCTTTGGCATTCTTTCTTCATCATTTTCCCCTTGTTCAGACTACATGCATGCTAGAAGAACATTTCATGATTTATCTTCAAGCTCTCTATTTTCAGTCAAGTTTAAAATTCCTTCATTATTCAGAATGAATTATTCATTATTGCATGTTGCAATAGAGTCTTCTCTTTATTTCTCCATCACTCTTTCTTTTTTATTTTGCCTAAGTGGTCATGTGTTCTTGTGAACAGATGCAATAACTTGTTCTTCTTCAGTACATGCATGTCTTGACGAGTCTCTTTCGAACCTTTGATTACAAGACATTTCTTCAAACACAGGTTCATCCATAGGAAAAATTTCTACCTCTTTATTGTTGTTTTGATTATGCATGTGATATATCCCAATTGGTCCTTTTTATCTTGGGATGTATAATTTTTCTCTAGAAAGGACTCATGATCACAAGCAATAAAATGAGTTTCTTTTCCATCTTTTCTTCAATCTCTTGAAGTGTTTGAAGTAAACAATGGTGTACTTTATTTGAACCAAATTGCATGCCACTGTAGAAACTTTTTAGAATTTCCACTTGCTTGGGTTCATCAAGAATCTAATTTTTCTGAGGTTGATACATAGAAAAAGAATAGTCTTCTTCATCACTGTCATCACTATCATAACCAACCATAGATGATTGCCTTTCTAGAAACCAAACCATTTTTCCAGGTTCAACTTTCAGATAGAGTCGCTAATCTCTTTTTTAGGAGAGATATCTTCGAATTTGTCTTCAAATCCCTGATAGAGTCACAAAAAATATGTTGGTAAATAGATTTGTTGCTACGAAATAACTCCAAGAATGACTCTATTTTTCCTAAAGAGCAGTGAAAAACTAGCCAATAGTTGGAGAGATCACTCTGGAGTAGCGATCTTCCTCTATGTTTGAGAGGAGAAACTCCCTTGTAAGATCAACTTAGGGATTTTTGTGATATTTTAAATAGAAATACCAAAGGTAAACAAAGACAAAAACTGATGGAAATAAGTCACAGAAACCCTAGCTATAAACTCATGAAAACTAACTGGGGTTTCACAAATTTATTCAAAGCTATAAGATTTATGTGATGAAAGAGAATGATAACAAATATAAATCTGAAACAACAATGGAAGAAAAAGATATGCAAACCCAAACACTGTGAGATAGGCAATATCAATGCATCTAAACCTAGATACCAAGGTTATGACAACATTTCTTCACATCCATTGCATAGTTGATAGATGTTCCAACAGATGATAAATAATCCACACAATGACAAAAATATATTACCAATTTGACATAAGAAAAATTAGTAATGATAACATAGAAACACCTAAAGCATACGAATTAAATGCTTCTTATATTACTCTCTTGAAATTATACAACTTCAGAAATCTTTATGTACAAAGTGTAAATCAAAAGCTCTCTATTTTTCCTCCTCTCTACTCAATACTAGAAAATAAATGGAAAGAATGGAACTACCAGAATGAGGACCCCCTTTACATTTGAAAACAATGTTTACATAGCCTCCCAACCCATAACTAACTCATAACTACCTCCCAACTAATTACTTTTTAGATTTTATAAAATGTCTATGTATTGTATGAAAAAGGTAAATGATGACAACTAGAATGCACACTAGATCAAACCCTTTTCCATATAACATTCAAGGACAAGAATGAGCCAAACCACTACCAAATGAAGGTAGACTCAACTATAGATCTTGTACTTAGGTTTGTTATAGAGGAATCAAATTTAATTCAGCCTTTATATCAAACCCTAGGTTAACAATGCATGAAACCCTAGTTCTACAATGATCAACTTATAACAAAATAATTACAATAGAAATCTAGAAATCAATTTGTTGGCAAGAGACACTGCTCTGGTATGGATCTGTATGTTGTCATTGATGGAAATAAGGCCCAGAGATCCTACCACCATGATAGGAAGAGATATCTCCAAAAGAACATATGAGATTCCAGGTCCGGTTGACAAAAAATGGCTATGGGAAGTATGCAAAGTAGAGGACAGTAAGCTGGACAATATGCCTCCATAGATAATGATCTAGTAATGTGGTTTAGGTATGATATTAGTTGGTGTTTAATAGTGTTACACCTCAGAGATTAAGTCTTGATCCTCTCCGGAAGTCATCTTGAAGAAATGCGGGCAAGCAAAGGTATAGCAGGAACAATGAACAAGGTCTAGTGTAGTGGTCCGCATTCCTCCACAGACAAATATTTTGTTATGCAGATTTGAGATGTTGTTAACACTTATATGAAGTGTCTTATTCTAGAGTTAGGAGATCTGAATCTCACCGGAAGGATAGCTACAAGCTGCTAAGTACCGACATAGTGTTTGATAGAGTTTGACAAAGACAGAGTCTGAGTTTTGATGGTCCGCATTTCTTTGCAAGATGATATGATGCCTTGTGGCTCTAAGAATAAGATTGGGAATGTGTAAAGAGTCCTTGATATGGTTTTGGAAGTGTTTTGAGATCCTCAGTAAAAGTTGCAAGTCAACAGATGAAGTTGTTAAGCATACTCTTAAGGAAGAGGCTGACAAGTACATTAATCTTTATGCAGAGAAGAGTTAATGTTCGAAGGATCTATGTAAGTGATTGAATGATTAGATCTGACCTATATGAACATGTTTGGGAGAAGATTTGGGTTCGTGTGACACATAGTGCATTGGATTGAGCGACAAGGTACATACTTCTACGTACACGTTTCACTTCTTGGATGCTGACCTGATTATGGAGTAAATCATGATGTGGATATATAAAGGTGATGATCTTCAGTTGAGGAGTGGTGTGTATCTAGAAAAGGGTGTGTGTGATGAGAGCATGTGAATAGAAGAGCAGATTTAAAAGAGAAGTAGCGATGAAGACTTGGGATTCATAATATAGTTGTTAAATGACTACACCCTGGCATAGTGGCAGATGCGGAAGCAATATTTAGATGTCATGTGTGATCTATTTGGAAGCAAGTTTTTGTCATCAAGGTAGTAAGCCAGTAGTGAGCCTTCAGTAGGGTTTAACAACCCTTAAGGTTTAACAGCCCTCATTGTAATCTTGCTAGGTTTAGGGTTGAGGCAGTGAGCCTGCTAAATCTAGTTGTACTTCATGGCTGTAAGCCAGCATGTTCTAGGCCCGTGAAGTGACCAAGCTGAACATCATTTCTGTAAAGATTGTAATATATTTATGAGAGCTAATCCTCTCCATGGTTTTTCCCTCTTTGGGTTTTCTACATAAAATCTTGGTGTTATTTGAACATATGCTTTTGTGGATGTTGTTCAATTGTATATTTTTCTTCTATTGGATTATTCTTTTGAAATGGTTAAAAGTAAAAGTACACAAAACAATTTATAGAACACTGATTTACTCCCCCCTCTTAGTGTTCCTGACATTCAACAATTGGTATCAAAGCAAGTTTCCTTGGAAGAAGTTTAACTTGAGGAAGATCTAGAATAGTGTAATCATGGCAGCAAGAAGGTATGGAAATTATTAGAGATACAACTGACTAGAAGCAGCTCTAATGGATCTTGAAAATTCTAAAGCAGAGGTCAGAGCTCTAAAGAAGAATATGAAGCAAGATGATGAATGCATCTTAAAGCTGAAGGAACAAGTCAAGAAATTCAAAGACAGATACAAAGAAGTTAGTGACCAATTGCTATCAGCAAATGAAGCCCTAGAGGATTTGGAAGCAGAAGTTACAGAAAGAACAAAAGTAGAAGATGATCTAAACTTGATTGTGAAAAATAGATTAGAAGATTGTGTAAAAGTTGAAAAAGAAATTATAAGTTTAAAAATAGATCTGGAAAAGGCTAGAAGTTTTGAAGAAAAAATTAGGATAAGTACTACCAAGCTTGATGAAATGATTTCTAGTCAGAGGAATGCTGATGACAAACATAATTTAGGATTTGAGAAAGGAGAAAGTTCAAACTCTGGACAAATAAGCACGGAGTGAAGGGAAAACAAAGGATATCAATTTAAAAATCAAAGAAGAAGACCTAGAAGACCTCCGGTTAGACAACCAAATGCTCAAAGGTACCCATCTTTCAATGGATATTGCAATTCATGCAATAAGTTTGGTCATAGGGCTACTCAGTGTAGGAGTAGAACAAATCAAAAGACTCCACTATTCTCTAGTCAGTATTTCAATTGCAAGAAAATTGGTCATAGAGCAAATAAATGTAGAAATTAGATTAGGAAAGGCTTCAACTTTGGGAAGAATGAACAATCATTCAAAGGTAAATGCTTCACTTGCCATAGAACGGGTCATAAAGTTGTTGTTTGCAAAAGTAATGTAAGTTATAATCCTATTAGGTGCAATGCATTCTATAAAATGGGACATAGATCAAATGAATGCAGAAGTTCGGTAAGAACTAATCTTCAAACATTCAGGAACAATCAATCTTTCAATGGAAAGTGTCTTGCATGCAATAGATTTGGACATATGGCTAATCAATGCACATCAAATTCAATCAATAAAAGGAATCAAGGTCAAAAGTATATGGTGTGATTCAATTCCAAAACATTTGGACATGTTACAAGGTTTTGCAGAAGGAAGAATGAGAAGAGAAATCAACATTTTGAAGAAAGGAAATTAGATCAGAGAAATGACAAGGAAAAAAAGAAAGTTGATCCGGTTGAAACCAAGAAAGAAATGAACAAGGTATGGATCAAGAAAGAAGTAATTGAAGTAAGGGATCAATCTGTACTAGTATCCGGTTCAGATACTTTGTCCAGGAAGTAAATCAAGAGCTCTGGCTCATGGGGAGTAGTGTTGAAAAATTCAAAACCCCCAGCTAGAATGTGGATGCCAGAATCAGGCATGAAGATGTATAATGGAATCTGATGTGGCACACCTCTTAGAACAAAAACTAGAAGAAAAAGGGTAAATACGACATATTGCGGAGCAATCCTAATCACTCGTATTCTATAATGAAGGGTCTTAACAACTTTTTGAATGAGCATTTAATGACGACTAGCTCAAGCCACGTGGAGGATAAATGATTCTACCTGGTCATGCACAGTTAGAAGTCCCTGGGAGGTTGTATTTGTAGTAGTTGTAAATCAAGCAAGGACTATGGCGGATCTTGAGAATTTGCTGCTGGAGACAATTGGTCAAACTAATGCCCATGATGGAAATCATAGGAATTGAGCTCCAACAAAGAGGAAGCAATCTGATTCCTTTTTAGATGATGGCAATGATTCCAATTCTAATAATGGGGATGATTCTACTAATACTGGAACAACAAATAGAAAGACATCTAGGTCAAGGATACCTTTGAAGAAGAGATTTGATTCTGGTGAAAAAGATGATGAAGATAGGGAGTGGCTTCAAAAGATATCTAAACTAGATAGGGAGATGATTTTGGTAGAGAAAGCAGAGGCATGGGATAAATAATTTTGGTGTAGAAGAGGGCTGAAGCTTGACAAAATGAGACTAAGAATTAGAGGGGAAAGATGTAGGGCCACCATCTTCATGGATACACTCTTCTGTGAAATCTACCAGGACAGTGTAAGAAAATGCCTTAAATGAATTAGTTGCAAGGGGAAAGAAGGCACAAATTCTAATATTCCTTCCTTTGAAGATATTAAGAGTATAACAATCTAGGGATCAAATCTTGCAAGTGGTTCATGGAGCCATTCTTTGAATAGATCATTGTGGGTTGTTTTGTGAGAATTGGGTTGGTATGTCAAGGTTAGGACAGCGTATTTACTATCTTTGCATGGTCAGAAATGTAGATGCAACCAAGGCTGACAAGCATCACAAATTTGAGAATAGGATTATCTATAAGTACTTGGATTGTGTTTGAGGTAGTGATGATAGTGCAACTAGATGGTAGATGGAGAGGGTGTCTGATTAGCCACCCCTTAGGAAACAGTTTAAGAAATGAGGACGGGAAGTAGAGCTCACTAAGGGTTGAATTTTAGGTAGAGCTAATGTGGAAGAGAAGAAAAAGGCACTGAAGGAAATAAATAATTTTGTCTATTCTACAGAAACTATAAAGCAGAAGCTGCAGGAGAAAAACATGGCTTCTACAAGGCCATCAAATCTGGTTGCTGAGAAGGATAGGCTGAGGAAGGAGATGGAGCTTGCAGAAAGCAAACATGATTATTTAGAAGAAGGCAGGATCAAAACAAGGTTGAAATACTTAGAAGTCCCTTCACTTCAGAGAAAAAGAAAGGATGCAAAAGCCATAATGCTTGCAGAGATGAATAAGAAAAACAAATTTGAAAATTTTAAGAATACTTCAATGATCAAGCCTGCTAACTTTAATATCCTTTCTCTTGTCACTGGACTAGTTTACAAAATTATTACAATGCAAAGAATGATTCTACAGAAGCAAACACAAAGGCAATTTAGGTAGAATTGAAATGGATCTGTCTCCTAAGTATCAAACTGAGGATGTAGAAGATAGGGAATAGTTAAGGACCCCTCACCGGAACAAAACACAGAACAACAAGAAAATATGGACATAAATCCTCTAGAACGAAGTCAAGAAGAAATATCTGAGAGAGCAAGAGACACTGCAGATGTCTTAGTTGGTGCTAGAAGGGAACAAGCTATAGATGAGTCTGAACTTCTTTGAGGACCCAACTGAACTAGGACAAGGTCTAGAACTATCCAAGACTATGGTAGATGAAGCACCTAAATCAGAGACCATTGATTCTGAACTTGCAAAGGTAGAAAATACTACCAGATGAAGCTGGCACTGAACCTGAAGGACCTAGGGAATCTGCAACAACAAAGAAGGAAAAAGAAAAAAGGAAAGAAGGTAGGAATAGTAGTTGCTGAAGAGAAGGGCAGGAGATTAAAGGAAAGGTCCTAGGCAAAAAGGTCCCAAAACTCATGAGAGAAATGCAAGAAAGGTTAACAATATTGAAATAAGAAAAGGAGAAAAGGAAGCTTTAGAGGAACAAGACAGAAGGCAAACCATCAATAGGCAAGCAGAAGGAAGAAGCTCACATGGATGTGAAGCAGGGTAATATGGAAACTGAAAAGGAGGAGGAAGATGATTGGGATGCTAAAAGTTGAAATTAGAATAGAAAAGTGCAAGTATACACCCTTTGCCATTGATGTCAAAGGGGGAGAAGTAGATCAGTGAAAAATGGATAATCATCTCAGGAGGAGCAAGAAAGTATGGTGTATATAGTAAGGGGGAGAAGTCAGGCATTTTTCACTAAGTGTTGCCATCAATGCCAAAGTGGGAGATTGTTGGCAAGAGACACTGCTCCGGTATGGATCTCAGTAAGAGATATCTTTGGAAGAACATATGAGATTGCAGGTCTGGTTGACATAAAATGGCTAAGTATGGGAAGTATGCAAAGTAGAGGATAGTAAGCTGGATAGTATGCCTCCACAGATAATGATCCAGTAATGTGGTTCATGTATGATGTTAGTTGGTGTTTAATAGTGTTATGCCTCAAAGATTAAGTCCTAATCCTCTCCGGAAGTCATCTTGAAGAAATGTCTAAGTCCGGGCAAGCAAAGGTATAGCAGGAATAGTGAACAGGGTCTAGTGCAGTGGTCTGCATTCCTCCACAGACAAGTATTTTGTTATGCAGATTTGAGGTGTTGTAAACACTTATATGAAGTGTCTTATTCTAGAGTTAGTAGATCTAAAGCTCACTAGAAGGATAGCTACACGCTGCTAAGTACCGTCATAGTGTTTGACAAAGTTTGACAGAGATAGAGTCTGAGTTCTGATGGTCTACATTTCTCTGCAAGATGATATGATGCCTTGAGATTCTAAGGATAAGATTGAGAATGTGTAAAGAGTCTTTGATATGTTTTTGGAAGTGTTTTGAGATCCTCAGTAAAAGTTGCAAGTCAGCAGATGAAGTTGTTAAGCATACTCTTAAGGAAAATGCCAACAAGTATATTAATCTTTGTGTGGAGAAGAGTTAATGTTTGACGGATCTATGTAAGTAATTGAATGATTAGAGTCGACCTATATGAACATGTTTGGGAGAAGATTTGGGTCTGCGTGACACATAGTGCATTGGATTGAGCAACAAGGTACATATTTCTATGTACACATTTCATTTCTTGGATGCCAACCTGATTATGGAGTACATCATGATGGGGATATATAAAGGAGATGATCTTCGGTTGAGGAGTGGTGTGTGTGTGGAAAAGGGTGTGTGTGATGCAAGCATGCGAATAGAAGAGCAGAGTTAAAAGAGAAGCAGCAATGAAGACTTGGGATTCAAAATATAGTTGTTAAATGACTGCACCCTGGCATAGTGGTAGATGCAAAAATAGTATTTAGATGTCATGTGTGATCTGTTTTGAAGCAAGTTTTTGTCATCAAGGTAGTGAGCCTTCAATAGGGATTAATAGCCCTCATTGTAATCTTTCTAGGTTTAGGGTTGAGGCAGTGAGCCTACTAAATCTAGTTGTACTTCATGGCTATAAGCCAACATGTTCTAGGCCGGTGGAGTGACCAAGCCTAAACATCATTTCTATAAATATTGCAAGATATTTATGAGAGCTAATCCTCTCTATGGTTTTTCCCTCTTTGGGTTTTCCACGTAAAATCTTGGTGTTGTGTCATGCTTTTGTGGATGTTGTTCAGTTGTATACTTTGCTTCTATTGGATTATTCTTTTGAAAAGGTTAAAAGTAAAAGTACATGAAAAGATTTATATAACATTGATTCAACCCCCCTCTCAATGTTCCTGACATCCAACACAATTGTATAGAGATAATCAAGAAGATGATAGAACCTGTCTCCCAAAAGTAGAGGTTTCAGAGGACTATTTCAGGACTGCCCAAGTCTTGATTGAAGGAAACGATAGAAACTGTAAACTAGAAAGATGTTGCAAATGCTGCCTTGATGCTAGATCTGAAGTCAGAAAGGGCAAAAGGACTAGGGAACCACCACCCGAATCTTAGATAGAGGAATATTTTGTAACTACTATCAGGTCCTGAAACCCTGATCTTCACTTAGTCTTCTTGTATCTTCACATTCTCTGGATCTCTCTCTTGTAACCTGCACACATGAAGATAAGAAGGGGTTTGGGGTTATGGTGTTTAGGGACTTGCCTCAATCAAATCTCAAGATAGCATTCAACCTTCCCAACATCATTGATTGATAGAGAGTGCATGCCCTCATGGGGGTAGAGGCTAGAACAAAGATAATAATGATGAATCAAATTATGATAACAACAATGATATCACATATGTGATGATCCCTTAGAATGATGAAGATCCTTCAACTCCTAACGTAGATAGATAATAGCTTCATGCCCGCCACAAACACATAATAACAACACACAAATCTACTCTAGAATCACAATGAATGTTCTTGCTTGCTTTACTTCGAGATCTCAAGTTATGATCCTTTCAACCTAGTTGTAAATGAACTAAAAAACACACTTATATATGCTTTCCTACTCATAATTGTGAAATTAAACCAAAAGAGTCAACAAAGAGAAACCTTTTGAAAGGTCCCAAGTTGACCAATACTTAAATTTGCCCAAACAATCAGGAGGGACTTGGCTAGTGGTGCCCAAGTCTTTTAGCTCCTTTTGGGTCACAGATAAGATAAGTGAAGGGCCACTTATTCCAATTTTACATTGGTTTTGGGCAATTTTGCATCGGGATGAACATTTATAATGAATAATGTAATCATGAGGACCTAGGAGCTAAACAAGGAGGTAAAAAGACATTCGAACACTTTTTACTCCATAACATTTAGCCCCTACTTTAATGTGTGTATGATCTTATGATTAGTACATGCATTAAAGTACTTTCAAAGCACATCAAACACATCAGGCACTAGAGTGGAGACACACCCTAAGTTTGGAAGACTATCTCTAGCCCCCAAGCTTAGGCAAACATAAGAAAACACTTGACAGTCACACAAAACATAGAGAACATAGTAAAGAAGCACACAATACTTGGAGAAGTCATGAACACTATCATGCAATACACAAGGTATACATGAAGATAAGACATAATTAACAATTATACTGTCCTAACTAGGTGATGGGGGGAGCTCATCACTACGTGCCACCATCAAAGCACACAAAACACACAATGTCAGGGGAGCTCATCACTACACACCTCCACAAAAAATGCAAGACACATGGTGTGAGGGGATCTCATCACTATGTGCCTCCACAAAACATGCAAGACACATGGAAAACACACAGAATACACATGAAATACATGAGCGCCGTAGAGTGTGTCATCGACTCACTATATGTCTTATATAAAGCAAACATGGGTGATAGGGAGGAGCCTCATCACTACACTCTACCATGTAAAACATGCCAAACACACCTGACGGTTGAGCTACGCTACCACAAATACCAAAAACATGTTTAAGGGTGAATAACTCAAGATCCAACCCCAACTCTGCAAAGGACTTTTTCAAAAATGATGTGCAACCTACTTAGGGGAATACATCATCCCACCTTCTGTAGAAGGGATTTCAAAAGCATGCAACCCTACCTATGTCACAGACATGCCTTACAGTGAAAAGGAAGCATGCACACAAAGTATACAACCCCACCTATGTCACAGAGATGCCTTACAAAATATGCAAACACACAAAACAAAGTATACAATCCCACGTACATCGCGGAGATGCCTTACAGTGAAAAGAAAGTATATGCAAACACAATTTATCATAATGTCTAAGATATCCAAGCATTTATCACAATATATGCGCCCACCTTAAAGTGGTTTCTCCCACTTGCTGGTAGCAATCATGTTTAAGGTAAGGTTGAAAATGCGCAAGAGAACAAGAGCTTTTGCAAAGTCCATACCCCAAAGTGACATGTGCTTGCAATCATTGAATTGTTCCCAACAATCACAATAGAAGCACATCAATATCATTTGCTTATAGCCATTGATCAATAATAAGCTTTGGTTAGAAAATTTATTCTAAGATAATAACCAAATCATTTCATGAAACTAAAAATAATTCAACATATCATTCAAACAAACCAAGGCTATACTTACTATTGTGTGGTCTCACATGCCCCATTTTGCCTTAGCAAAAAAGGCACCCAACTATCTTTCTTTTGCTTTGCTTGTGTTTTTTCCCTTTTCAGCGATATGGTAAAAATGTCATGTCCTAATCTTCAAAATTCAAAGTTTGAATTTTTCCTTGCAAAGGTCACCAACAAATAGAGGATGAAATCTTGAGCAACTTTTCCTTTTACATCACATTAAAATTCAAAAAGGTGAAAGAGTTAGGCATGGTCAAAATTTTGGTTAGTGGGATGGATATTTGGGTATGGATATTTCACATTCATCCCATATCGATATCCCTACCAAATATCCATAGCCATTGTATTAGTCTTAGTTCATACATACACTGAGCTTTAAACACCCAGGTCATAGGTTTGAACCTGAAATGGCCATTGAATCAAATTAAATCAATAGTCACATCCACAAGTTGGGTACAGTCTCATTGAATATTCAAATATCCATGTTCCCTTTAGCTGTTAAATTTATCAAGACAAGTTGTGAAGCCATCAACCGGATGGACATTTTGACATGGAAATTTCACTTTCACCAAATATCCATATCCTTGTCAAATGTCCATATCCCTATGACACCTATCAAATTGGTTCCCACGGGAACATTCCAAGGTCTGGCCATTCTATATCAGATATTTTTCACATGGATATTTAATTTCAAATATCCACATGTAAGATATCTATATCCATTCTTTGTATTAAAATCTGATTCCAGTACCTCGAACCCTTAAACATTGACTAGTCAAAGGGATATTTGTGACATGGACATTTTGAATTTGCAAAATATCCATATCCATACAAATGTCTACATCCATACCCCGAGCAAAGACCTTGTGCCATGTGTCCTTACTATTGACTTTTCAATAGGATATCCTGCATAGGGACATTTTTGTCATGAATTTCTATATATCCTAGTTTTTAAAAGATGAATTAAGCCTTAATACTTAGTCCCTTAGTCAATGATATTTGACCATGATCCCTATTGATGTCACATGGATATTTTTATATGGATTTTGAATAGGATATTAAAATACAGAATATCCATGTCCAGATCTTCCCCGCATTTAATGCTATGCAATAGATGTCGTTGGCCTTTTAAATTTAAAATCGTGCCTTTTAACAATTTTCAATTCTTCTTGTACCCAAAGGACAAAAGCCTACCTAACTGCAGAAAGATCAATTAATTCACCCTAATTGATGGATTTCTAAGGATAAAAGGTAAATTTATCTAAGATTATTATTTACCAAAAGTATTCGAAAGCTAAAATTCCAGAGAGCTCATAGAAATTTATGGTACTTTACAGTCAATTCAAAGGTGAATAGAGGTAGTTTTATGGATAATGAGAAATGGATAATGGAGAATGGAGAATGGAGAACCAGAGCGAGCATGCTTAGTTGAACAACAGTCTTATACACATTTGTGTATTTAGGTTTAAAACTTCAACTGCCAAGAATGAATAAGACAAAACCTCCCCATCAATCTTTTTACCATTAAGTTATGATTACTCATGGTAAATCTTATGGAATGAAGGTAATTTTATTAAGGTCAATCCAAATTTATATGTGGGTATGGTAGATGTAGAAATATACAGTGAGTTTTAAAGGTAATCTACGTTTTCAAGCACTTAAACCCTAGGACTAAACCATGGATGCCTGTGATTTATAGGTCAACATGCAAAATTGAAAGGATCGAAGGGTCGCCAAGTTCAAGGCAGATATGTTTTCCATCGTAGGAGCCATATGCCACAAGTATGGATGCACCAATGACACCCATTGTGGTAACACAGATCTGGGTGCTTTTAGGGCACAAATTCTAGCTAGAGAGGACAACTCAATCCTAAAAAGCATAGTACATATGGAAATGTTCCATCCTGTAGGTTTTCCTTATGCAGCTGAGGTGTTGGAGCTCATGATTGAGTGTGCTAACAACTATAATGTGGTGACTAGGAGGGTTGAAAAATAGGGAAGGGTATATGCTGACTTCCCAGTGAATGGCATTGTAGAGACGTTCAAGTTGCTAACTCCCCAGGGAATGTACAAGATCAATATGGAGGCCCTAGTTGCTGTATACAATGGCAACACAATATATTGTAGGAAAATTATATTTTCTACCTAGAGAGCCCCTGACAACAAAGCTAAAGTGGTGGCAAAGATGCCCCAACATCTATTCAAATATGATTTTAGCTCAGAAATTTAGTAAATGATTGTTTTACTGAGGAGGATGGTGAGCAAGGAGGATTCAGGTACCTTTGAACCATCAATGTTTGGACTGATAAGGATGATAATAGATAGGGAACAAGTGGTGCAATGGAATAAGATGATTAGTGATAACCTACATGATGGTATGGTATAGTGGAGGAAGAAAAGAAGACTATTTTACATGACCTCCTACGTTGTCTATGCATGTGCATACAAGTTAACACTTAGAGGATTGTAGACAGTAGGAAGGATTGGATGCTTCGTGAATGAAAAAATGATGTGGGAACACTATCCACAGCTAGAGAGGTAGATGTCTATCCAACACTATAAAATGGTTAATGATTGTTGTATTATGTACTTGGTCATTTTAATGGAAGATGACAGGGTAAAGAGGCTATCAAAAGAAGGCCAAGAAGTAATTCAGTGCAATGGGGCATGGCTCATCTAGTTCCCAACATACATGTACATCAAGATGGAAGGCTTTGAAGGTAATCCATTTATGTTACCCAAATATCCTACAAATAATGTTATATTATTAGAGGTCACTAGGCAAATTGTGCCATCATACGAGGCCTATAAGAAGAAGAATGGAAAAGGAAATGTAAGATTTCCAATGCTTATAGATTGGCATGCATGCGGCTCAATTAACAAAGCCAAGAAGTCTAAAGCAGAATTGCACATGCTACATTTATAGCTATTTCCTTTGGTAAGATACTATGACCCTCACCACATAATGGAGAGGTTTGTTAACAAAAGGTTACAACATGAAGTCCACCTTGAAGATTATTGGGTAGAGTATGTTGATGAGGAAGAGGTGAGGGAGAGAAGTTATCAAAGACTAACTTTGAACCAAATCCAAATATTGCAATGCTTGGAGGTTCCTCCTCAACTAAAGTCTGATGATAGGAAGTGTTGTGCCTTGCACACACACCCCATTTCAAAAAATAGGGACCCCCTCTTTAAAATTTGGCCTAGAATGTCAAGTAGGTTTGTTCACCTCCTAAGTAGTCAAGTGGTCAAAATGCACTTTTGCCATATTAGAAGGATGACGTTGAAAATCATTTCAAAAGTCTGCTAAGTCAGAACCTTTGTATTTCTTCCAGTGGCTCTGAATAGTCCTTTTGTGCTAAATCAGGTCCCAACCAACCTTTGCACTGAATTGGCCTCCAACCAACTTTGCGCCAAAAACCTTTGTCACCGACCTTGCGTTGCTTTGTCTCCTAACTGATTTTGCACTTGCAAGAGTTTCTACGCTAATTTTTGTTATCTCCAACTTGCACCATATCATTCGATCACCGATTAGGTCAGAGGATGCCAAAATTCCCGTTGGTCTAAAGTGCCTCAAAACCCCACAAACAACACAAAGATGAGTTCGCTACAATAGTGCTAAAGTGGTTGTCTACCGACCAAGTCCGTCATGCCTGATTTCCCCGCCAAAGAGACCTAGTCAGGAGTGACTAAAAGTCACACAAAACCCTAATCCCCTTAACTGCCCGACTAACACAATGTACAATTGACATTAATTGCGATTTGAATGGGGAAATATAAGTGTTTTTGCACCGATTGCACTCATTTCACATTTTCAACAAAAAATTTTGAGAGCTCCTGCAATTTACCAGACCATCGACCACTAATTTGAGCCAGCAAGCGCTCCCTGCCTATACACCTTGAACGCTTTTCGCTTCAGCCATACCAGGTAGGATCCTAACTTGCCTCAGGGTTTCCTTTTCATACGGTTAGGGTTTCGCTGTTTAATTCAAGCATGTTTTCTTTCCACAAGGAATTTAGGCATATAGCTAGGGTTTTATATCTAAAACTATTCATTTGTCTCAAACCCTAGTTTCTAAACTTCAAAGAAGTGTAATGTTGGTTCCCGTAAGAAAAATGGAACAACTTGACCAAACTTAGCCAAAATTTGAACACATTTGAACCTACTCCCAAACTGGTTGAACAACTAGGTTTTGCACCAAAATTGAGTTCGACCGACCTATAACACTTCGATTCATCCAGTCAATCGGTGGCCACGAAAACCCATGCTAAGGCCTTAAACCAATTAGCACTAAAAGCCTCGACCTCAGACCTCCATAGCATTTGTCACATTAACTGACTAGGTTGGTGAGATCTAAAAGCCCCGCAAAATCCCAAAGTTTATTTTGCTCTAAAATCATCTTGCACCGACCTTGCGCTAAAAGACCCCGTCTCTGACTTGGTCGGATGACTAAGAAATCTCTGCTAGTCAGCAGCCACCAAAACTTTCGTTGAGAGCAAAGAAAGTAACCTTGCGCTAAAAATAGCCTCATCCAACTTCGCACTGAAATATGCCACCACTGACACGGTCGGTTGACTCCAAATCCCATGCAGGTCTGACAAAGACAAATCCCGTGCAGGTCCAACAAAGCCAAATCCTGCATGAATATAGTAAAGTTATCTCAGTTGTCTTGCGCTAAAATTCCAACTAACTAACTGAATGACTAACTCAAGTCGGTACCCTTGGAAATCTGTGCAAGTCAGTTAACTTTGAAATACACACAAAACATTGAAAGCACATAAGCATTGAAAAACTTAGTGGTCGGTGGACCTCAGAATTGGCGCTTTTATGTCTGTAGGTCGGATGACCCTAAAATTGGCACAAATAATGTAAAATGATCATTTTTAAGGAATTTTCAAAGGGAAAAATGATTGATGGGATGTAATGATGACTACAAATGATGAATGTTGATGTTTCACATATTTTTAATGGGATTTTTGTAGTTTTGAAGTTTTTATTGCATACATTGATGTTGAATTACCTAAAGTTAGATTATGAAATAAATGCAATGTGATAAATGTTAGATTTCTATTCTTTTGAGGCATGTTAATAACTTAGCAGGTCCATTATAGCTTCAATGATTAAATATCTATTGGTCCACTTGATAATCATAGGACTTAAACTTAGGAGTTAGTGAAATCTCTCAAGGTATAAAGCTCATAAGGTCTAGTCCTGCAGGTTAGATGACTGCCCGGGCTCAAATCATGAAGTACGAATTCAAGGGCATTCCTCCAGAGACAAAGATTCATTCTGAGTGGAGTGATGTAAGAGATATAGATCTAGGTCACATAGACTTGGATGACTTTAGACTGAGAACCTTTGGCCCAAATCCAACTCCCAGGGCCAAAACACTAAAACATAGTGGTATAGCACAAGCTGCTGCCTTCCCCACATCTGTGCAATGTGTAGAACTGATAGTAACCTTTACAGATAGGTATGATGTCATGACAAGAACAATCCAAACCACCAATGGGGATATCTTGACTGATTTAAGTTTGCCTTCTTTGGCTGAAACTTTTGACATCCCATGGCACACAATAATCATGCCAGACAAACAAGGATTAGAGGAAACTTACAATAAGGATGTGAATGGATGTAGAAAACATATGAATAATCATTGGGCTAAGAGTAGAAGATCTACCATGAGCAAATTCCCTCAAGTGCTATACAAAAGTGACTTCCATGATGAGATAGGGGATCTGATAACCTTTCTAAGTAGAATATATGGGTTACCTACAGCCTCCACTTTTGAAGAATAGATGTTCGTCATCATAGTTGAGATACTGAAGGGAAATAAGTTCCACTGGTCACATATCATTAGTGATAACATTCATGAATCCTTTAGCAACTTCAAGGAGAAAAGATTCTTTAGATGGACATCCTATGTCATTTATGCATTAGCAAGAAGAAATAATTATGTTGGGTAGTCAAATTGAGTAGATTCAATGTATCTGGGTGTTGTTTTTCATCTTTTTCATAAAAGACAAGATGTAATCTAGGAATTAATATGAACTATTATTTATGCATTTATTGATGTAATCTGGACCGTTGGTGTTAAGTTAATCTCCACCGTTCATTTGAAAACTCGGTATGTCACTTTCCTATATAAAGGGTTACAATTTCCACTATTTGTAAGAGAGATTTTGATGCCGAATTATTGACATTACGCCATTTGAAGTAATATAAAGCAAGTTTCTGTAGTGTTTCTGAGATTTTGTGTATTGTGTTTCTTATTTGGTTTTCATGGTTCGCTTCTTGCTCTCCCATAATTAGTTAGTTGTGCTTTTATAATGTTCATGGTTTACTGAAAGTATCTAATGAATACTCTAAGTCCATACTTTTAGTTATTTGTTGATGGTAGATAGTTGTGCAAAGTTAGTCTAGACTGATCATTTATACTAAAGTTCAATTGCATTTCACAAGTTAAATTGTGCCATTTATTGGGTATTTTACAAATGAATGTAATTTGAAAATCTTTTGACTTCCATTGAAGATTGCATCATTTTCTGTAGTGCTATAACACCCATTTCAGTTTGGTAACTCAGAAAACTGGTTAAGTTTCAGAGCATTTGTCTACTTAAAGTAACCCATACATTGTGAATGTTACTTAGGATTTCTCTAAAACCCTAACCTCTTTTTGCATTTTCTTTGAAAACCATTGTTAGATTAGGAATTGCAGCAGCATTCTACATTGTTTGTCAGCTGAAAATCATAAAAGGGTTTATGTATATTTGTTGTTTCAACTTGAAGATCTATAGATTGCATGTAAGACCCCTTGTAGGCATAGCTAGAACATACCAACTGAGAGATTCTAATCAAGCTAAGACCTAGCTGTATTATTCTTAGAGTAGTCTTACCTAGGGTAGGATACTTTTCAAGAGAGGTGTGAAACCAACAATCACACTTGTGTTGTTGTGTGCTAAAACACTCATCAACAGAATTGGTGCTAGAAGGAGGGCCAAGAACTATTTCCCTCTACAAAATCAACAAGTCTGGGGACTAGACAAAGACACACTAGATCCAGCTCAGTTGGAGAAGAGTTGCTGTCTCTGACAGAATTCAGACAAACAAGAAGAGATCAAGGGATACCAAGGTGACCAAGAGCTCAATCAGCCCCAAGGAACATAACTGCAACACCTTTCAATCCCCCGGTCATGGACTTTTTTGCAAGAAATAACCAGTCTCCTTTTCAGTTCAATGATTACCATGATATGTCAAAGAACCCAGATAAGTTCTATTCAAAGTTCAGAGCAAATGATCTAGATAGTACTGCAGATGAGCATATTGAAATCTTTGAGAGTAACATGTTTATGTTGCAAGTACACTATGAGGATGTGATATGCCATTTGTTTCCTTATTCCTTACAAGATGAGGCTTATTATTGGTTTGCTAACCTTCCTGCAGCGTCTATAAATTCATGGCTAAATCTGAAAAATGCATTCCTAGACCAATTTCGAATGCCTACTACCCCAGCTAATCTTTATCGGTCTTTTGTGGAGATTCATTGAGGTGAAGGCGAGATGATAAGTTCCTTTAATAATAGATTTCAGAAAGCTTTTAGTCATTTGCAAGCTCCTTATGCCATAGGGCAAGCTGCAACCTTGCCCATTTATTATGCAGCTCTAGACAAACTGGCATCCATGTTCGCAAGGAGAGCCGACCCCATTCCTACTACTTTAGCTCAAGCATATTCTGCAGCTGTCACTGTAAGTACTTAGCTGGGACAAACAGCCACTAGTCTATTGAATCACATAGGTCCTGTAGCCATGCCTAATCAAATACCTATGATTAATCAAGCCTTGGCCAACCATACCTAAGTGATGAATCCAATTCCTAACCCAACTGTGACACAAGCTTTAGTAATCCATCCGGGAAACCCAGTAACTGAAATGCCTCCTGCACAAATGCCTTTCTTACAATCTTCAGAGGAAGCCAAAGAAAAAGAGGATAAAGATGATATCAGAGAGTTAGTCAAGCAAATGAAGAAGCTCACTACATAAGTTACCCACCTCAAAACTCAAAATGCGTATCTTCAGTAGAGAGGTCAAAATCAGAATTCATTCCATAATCAGAATCAGTTTCAAAGTCAAGGTCAGAATCAGTATCAAAAGTAGAATTTTTAGCCACAATCAAATTGGTCTTGGAACACAAGACCCAATAATGGAGGGGTACCATTGCCCTTGGAGAATTAGAATAATGATATCAGACCCCCTGGTCATGTGATGTTAGTTGAGGCAGCTTTGTCTACTTGGTACAGACTGCATAATACGAATGCTCATTCTGAACTAGACTGCCCAGAATTCTAGATTGCATCCAGTATCTTCTAGATGGAGATTCAAAATGTTGAAACCTAGGAGACCCCACCAACAGGATATGAAATTATTCCTTCTCAGAGGTATGCCATTGCTCTAGTACTTGATAGTTATACATTTCTATTTCAAGATGATAATCAGCCTAAGGAAGAAGAGTTTGAAGAGGTCAATGCTTATCAACAATATAACAAAACCCCATATAACCTGAGAAGTAGTAAACCTAAGGGTCCTTTTACCACCTCCATTCTCCCAAATAGCTATCAAATTTCACCAGACCCAAAAGCTTCTAATAATCTCGAGCCAAAAGTCACACACCAGCCAGTGTATCAGGGAGCTACTGCTGAAAGTTCTCAACAGTCTGACATAGTAAAAATGGGGTAGTGTGTTGTTGAGGAACTCAAGAAAATGAAGGTTAGTATTTATGTTTATGAGTTACTTAAAATACCTAAGGTTAGGACATCATTCTTTCAAGATATGGGTGCTAGGATCAAAATTGATTATGTACAAAAGAAAACCGTCCCCAAGGATAACATTGATAAGGGAAAGGAAAGAGTGCATGTGGCTGATGTGGAATAGAAGATGACATTATACAAGGATAAGAGGGAAAGCCCCCCTTTCCTCTTGACACTCAGGATATTCAACAGGAACCTTCACAACTGTTTGGTAGATTCTGTTGCTTCCACTAATGTAATGCCATTATCAGTTTGTAAAGCATTGGGCCTTACTCTGACCAAGTCTTCTAGGATGGTGACACAATTGGACAAGACTGAGGTGAATGTAGTAGGCGAGTTGAATAGGATACACATGTAGCTGGCTTCTGATCCAAGAGTACAGCAGTATATAGATATTCAAGTAGTGGACATCCCAGATCAGTATGGTATGCTCTTGAGTAGGGACTAGTTCAGAACTTTGAATGGTTACATGGCAACTAACTTTTCTCATATGTGGCTACCATGGAAGGGATTGGCCAACCAGATATGTATTGAAAGAGAACCTAAGTTAAAACATATGATTACGGAGTACAACCAGCCCAACAAGATTTTGTTCTCAGAAGTTGATTTGGGGGTTTATCTTCCTCATGTCAATCAAACAGAAGAGATTCTTATGCTAAGTTGCCATAGATTCCTCGATCCTCCACTTACAGAAAAACTAGAAAGTACAAAAGCATACGTTCAATCAGATTCAGGGAACTCCTCAAAAGAAGATGAACCAAGGATATTCGAAGGATTATGTGATTTCATAGCCAAATTTGTAAGGGATCAAACTGTTGTTGGAAAGCATATTTAAATGGAGGAGTTATTACTGCCCAATTGGTGCCGCATACACAACACATCACATTCTGAATTTACTTGCTAGCTTTGTCAAGAGGCAGTGGAACAAGTGCAAAGACAACTAAAAATTCCCATTGTCCCGAAAGAGGTACCAGTTGCTAAAAAGAAGGAAGAACCACAACCTCAGCCTGACAAGAAAAAATCATCAAAGCAGAGTGAAAATAGTAAAGATTTATGTATGTGGACCTTAAGGTTTGATGGATCAAGATGTAGGCAAGGATCTAGAGCAGGTGTTGAGTTAATTAGTCCTACTGGAAACTCCTATCTAGTATCACATAGATTGCAATTTCCATGCACAAACAATGTAACTGAGTATGAGGCATTGGTGCAAGGATCGTTGTTGGCACTCCAAAAAAAAGTCAGAATTCTTCAGGTGTTTGGAGATTCAGAGTTAGTAGTGAAACAAGTAAGGAAGCAATACTCATGTAATGATAAGAGGTTGAATAGGTATAGAAATAGAGTCTGGGATTTGATAGAGTGCTTTGATGGTTTTAATATCCAACTGATCCTAAGAAGACATAATCATGTTGTAGATGCTCTAGCTCAAACAACAAGTACATTAGAGCCAATATCCATAAAAGGTTGAAGAAATTCTCTATTGAATTTGTTGCCACCCCGTCTGTATCGGATAACGTCACAAATTTTCAAGAATTTGATGACGATCAACACATAATTAACTTTCTTACTTCATTTGATGTTTTCACTGCTCATATAATAGATGAAGAAGAGATGGAACCTACCGAAATGGATTTAGAAGGGGTACTAAACCTGAAAACAAATACAATTCTATGAGGAATGGTAGAACTAGAAAGACTGTTTGATTGAGACAACTTAGGAACCCAAAGGAAAGAACGAGAATCTCCAGGGGGAAGTGTGATCCGTTTAACTTGGGAACAGAAGAAGATGTTAAGAATGTATTCATTGGGAAGGCTAGTACTGAAGAAGAAAAGACATGCATCATTCATGCATTAAGAGATTACCATGAGGTTATAGATTGGAGCTATGAAGACCTCAAGACATACGACATGTCAATCATCATGCATACCATCCTGTTGAAGCCAGGAGTGAAACCATTCAGACAAAGATAGTGTCCAGTGAATGCCCTGTTAGAACCATTGATTTTCAAAGAAGTTCAGAAACTGTTATCAGCAAGAATAATATTTCCTGTCAGACATTCCACATGGGTAGCAAATTTAGTTCCAGTCCGAAAGAAAAATGGAGAAATCAGGGTTTGTGTTGATTTTAGAAACTTAAATCGGGCATCTGAGAAAGATAATTACCCATTGCCATCATTAGATGAAGTATTACAGATTTTTAATGGATCCCAGATGATGTCTTTCTTAGATGGATATTCTGGTTATAACCAAATAATGGTTGACTACGAAGATAGATTGAAGACATCTTTTACATGCAAGTGGGGCATCTATGCATATCGTCGAATGCCATTTGGTCTAATAAACGCTGGTGCCACCTTTCAACGAGCAATGGACGTAGCTTTCAAAGGATTGGTTGGAAAGTGTATTATTATCTACATGGATGATCTCACAATGTTCTCAAAGAGGTGAGAAGATCATGTGGTCAATTTAAGGAAGGTGTTACAGTGGTGCAAAGATTATGGTATATCACTCAATCCCAAGAAGTGTATCTTTAGAGTGACTAAAGGGAAGTTACTGGGACATGTGATATCTGAGCAAGGAATATCTATTGACCCAAACTAAATACAAGCCATACTCAAAATACCTCCCCCAACTAGCAAGAAGGAACTCAAGTCATATTTTCGTAAGATTAACTATGTACGCAAGTTCATTACAGGTTTTGCTGAAATTGTTCAACCTCTTAATGCCATGTTGAAGAAAGATGCTAAAATGGATTGGACTCCAGAGGCTAAAGTGGCCTTTGCAGAAATTAAACAAGCTATAGCCAATGCACCTGTCTTGGTAAGTCTAGATTACACTTTACCATTTTAGATTTACTCATTTGCTTCCGAGCGTACTTGTGCTGCAATGTTGACGCAGAAGATATCAGTTGATGATGAAAGACCCATCACTTTCATGAGTACTCTGTTAAAAGATGTAGATTTAAGATATCCAGATGTGGAAAAACAAGCCTATGCTCTAGTAAAGGCAGTAAAAAAGTTTCATCACTACATCCCAAGAAGTCAAGTAATCGCCATAGTTCCAGATGCAGTAGTTAAAGCGTTGTTGATGCAAAGTGAATTGGGAGAATGGAGAGGAAAATGGGTCACCATCCCGCAAGAGTTCGATATAGATATTCAACCCATGAAATTGGTAAGAGGCTAGGCACTGACCAAAACAATAGCTGAGGTAGGGCCAGGTTTAGTATCTCAAAAGTACCTATTAGAAGATGTTTCAAAAGATGAATGGTACGAAGATATCATATTTTATCTACTTAATCAACATTGTCCACCACAACTAAATTTGATTCAAAGAAGAGCATTCAGACTGAAAAGTAACAACTATATGGTAAAAGGATCAGTGCTTTACAAGAAGAATCATGAGGGGATCTATCTGAGGTGTTTAGACAAGTCAGAAGTAGACCAAGTGTTGATCAATGTTCATGAGAAATTTGGGATAGGTCACGGATTAGATCACTCAACTGCTAATCAGATTCTCCATGTTGGATATTATTGGCCTACCTTGTTCAAAGATGCACATTCACATGTAAGAACATGTCATATCTGTCAAACCGCTGCACACCGAGAGCGACACGCTGCCATGCCCTTGCAACCAGTAGTGGAGGTACAACCATTTGCTTAGTGGGCCTCAACTTTATTGGTATGATCAATCTACCCTCTTCTGTAGGCCACAGGTACATTCTGACTGCTACTGATTACTGTACCCGATGGTTTGAAGTGATAGCTTGTAAACAATGCACCATAGAGGTAGTTATTGAATTTTTTGAAAAGCACATTATCACCAGGTTTGGATGTCCTTTTTCTTTAGTTTGTGATAATGGTCCTACCTTTTCATCATTGCATTTTTCTAACTGGGCATTTGATTATGGAATCACTCTCAAGTTCTCATCTAATTACTATCCATAAGGAAATGGGGTAGCTAAATCAATGAACAAAAATCTTCTTGAGGTCATTAAGAAACTGTTAGACAAAAACCCTAGGGATTGGCACACTCAGCTTAAATTTGCCTTATAGGATGATGGAATCAGACACAAAGCTGCCTTGGGCACATCACCCTATCACCTAGTTTATGGGGTTGAGCCCATCTTTCCTATTCATTTCAGGATTCTTGTACTGCAATTCATGCAGGACTATCTTGAAACTGATGATCAATTGTCCTCCCGATTAGCCCAGTTGCTGTACCTTGAAGAGAAACGTGACCTTGCCATAGAAAATTTTGCTAAACACCAGGGTGTAGTGAAATGATGGTTCGACAAGAGAGCCAAAGTCAAAGCCTTCCGCATTTCTGATTTGATTTTGTATTGGGATAAAGCCCATGAGAAGAAAGGAGAACATGGTAAGTTTGATAAGCTTTGGTTAGGTCCATATCAGATCTATGAGATCCTTGGAGACAACACATATCAACTCAAGAGCTTTATTGGTGAGGAGCTTCCATTGCCTGTCAATGGGCAGTTCCTAAAGCACTACTTCCAGGCTTGAGAGACAATCATGCCTCATCCTAGTGTACATATTTAGGTTGTTTTCCCGCTTTGTTAGAGTGGGTTACTGTTAGATTAGGTTTTCTTTCCTACCTTCATTTTTTGTAGTTGTTAGATGTTTTGCTTAGATTAGTTGTCCTTTTGGTTTTGCTTTTTCCCACTACACTTGCTTTTTGCATGGGGTCTCTATTTCTAGAGCATGGTGGTAGATATGCGGACCTACAAATGCTTCTTGGTTGGGTAGATAATCCAAAGTCTTTCTTTGAAAAGCCAAGGTTCTGCTTAAGTCTTGCCATGGGTTCCGCTGTTATGCTAAGGGGTATGATGTCTGTTCATGGAAAATGAGTCATTATTTGGTGCGCCTGAAGTCTTTTCTAACCATATATCTCTCACATTTAAATAATCTTGAAGTAGCTGAGCAATTCTGAGTGATCTTGTGTTAAGTGAAAGGGTTGGCTTCTTATTCTACCACATGCACTATCAATCCTAAAAGAAGGCAGGGGACACTAAGTTTTACTAGACTATAGTGGGTAAAAATAAAAGGTGTTTTTAAACACCAGACCCATTACAATGCATCAGAAAAGAGACTACCAATTGAAAATTCTCACCAAAGATATAGTTTAGAAATGATTATCATCAATTACCATTGCATCAGAAATACTACGGGAAAATCTATTTACTTCCCTCAAGGCTCATCACATCTCAACATTTGAGCATTTCTTCATGGAAGAATGATTCCAACTTTGTAGCTTACCGCAAAGGATCTTGGATGAACTTAGTTGCCAAAGGATGGGAATGAATGCAATTGCACACACTCAGGTTTTTAGGATGTGGATGGTTGTAGTAGGTAGTGATCTTAGATTCTTTGATAGGGTATCATGCTTTTTCATTTAATATGTGGGAAACATAGAGATTCTGGGTTCAAACTGAAAGTTTATCATCCAAATGCTTGGGAGTATTTCCCAGCAGAGTTGCCATTTGTTTTGCCTTGCACACATGCTCCATTTCAAAAAATAGGGACCCCCTCTTTAAAATTTGGCCTAGAATGTCAAGTAGGTTTGTTCACCTCCTAAGTAGTCAAGTGGTCAAAATGCACAATTGCCATATCAGAAGGATGAAATTGAAAATCATTTCAAAAGTTTGCTAAGTCAGGACCTTTGTATTTCTTCCAGTGGCTCTGAATAGTCCTTTTGCGGTAAATTGGGTCCCAACCGAACTTTGCGCCAAAAACCTTTGTCACCGACCTTGCGCTACTTTGTCTCCTGACCAATTTTGCACTTGCAAGAGTTTTGCACTAATTTTTGGTATATCCGACTTGCGCCATATCATTCGATCACTGACTAGGTCAGAGGATGCCGAAATTCCCGTTGGTTCGAAGTGCCTTAAAACCCCGCAAACAACACAAAGACAAGTTCGCTACCGCAATGCTAAAGTGGTTGTCTACCGACCAAGTCCGTCACGCCTGATTTCCTCACCATAGAGACCTAGTCGAGAGTGACTAAAAGTTGCGCAAAACACTAATCCCCTGAACTGCCCCACTAACACAATGTACAATTGACATTAATGGCGATTTGATTGGGGCAATATAAGCATTTTTTGCACCGATTGCACTCATTTCACATTTTCAACAAAAAATTTTGAGAGCTCTTGCGATTTACCAAACCATTGACCACTGATTTGAGCCAGCAAACGCTCCCTGCCTGCGCACCTCGATTGCTTTCCACTTCAGCCATACTAGGTAGTATCCTAACTCACCTCAGGGTTTCCTTTTCATATACTTAGGGTTTCGTTGTTTAATTCAAGCATGTTTTCTTTCCACAAGGAATTTAGGCATATAGCTAGGGTTTTATATCTGAAACTGTTCATTTGTCTCAAACCCTAGTTTCTAAACTTCAAAGAAGTGTAATGTTGGTTCCCATAAGCAAAATGGAACAACTCGACCAAACTTAGCCAAAATTTGAACACATTTGAACCTACTCCCAAACTAGTTGAACAACTGGGTTTTGCGCCAAAATTGAGTCTGACTGAACTATAACACTTTGATTCATCAAGTCGTTCGGTGGCCACCAAAACCCACGCTGAGGCCTTAAACTAATTAGCACTAAAAGCCTTGACCTCTAACCTCCATAGCATTTGTCGCATTAACTGACTAGGTCGACGAGATCCAAAAGCCCCGCAAAATCCCAGAGTTTATTTTGTGCTAAAATCATCTTGTGCCAATCTTGCGCTAGAAGACCCCATCTCAGACTTGGTCAGATGACTAAGAAATCTCCACTAGTTGGCAACTACCAAAACTTCTACTGAGAGAAAAGAAAGTAACCTTGTGCTAAAAATAGCCTCATCCGACTTCGCGTTGAAATATGCCACCACTGACCTGGTCGATTAACTCCAAATCTCGTGCAGGTCCAACAAAGTCAAATCCTATGTAGGTTTGACAAAGCCAAATCCCCTGTAGGTCTGATAAAGCCAAATCCCACGCAAATATAGTAAAAGTTATCTCAGTTGTCTTGCACTAAAATTCCAACTGACTAACTGAATGACTAACTTAAGTCAGTACCCTCAAAAATCCGCGCAAGTCAGTTAACTTAGAAATCCACGCAAAACATTGAAAGCACATAAGGATTGAAAAACTTAGTGGTCGGTTGAACCCAATTTCCCTGTTGAGGTCGGTTGACCTCAGAATTAGCGCTTTTATGTCTGTAGGGTGGATGACCCTGAAATTGGCGCAAATAATGCAAAATGATCATTTTTAAGGAATTTTCAAAGGGAAAAATGTCTGATGGGATGTAATGATGACTGCAAATGATGAATGTTGATGTTTCACATATTTTTAATGGGATTTTTATAGTTTTGAAGTTTTTATTGCATACATTGATGTTGAATTGCCTAAAGTTAGATTATGAAATAAATGCAATAAAATAAATGTCAGATTTCTATTCTTTTGAGGCATGTTAATAACTTAGCAGGTCCATTATAGCTTCAATGATTGAATGTCTACTGGTCCACTTGATAATCATAGGACTTAAACTTAAGAGTTAGTGAAATCTCTCAAGGTATCAAGCTTATAAGGTCTAGTCTCGCAGCTTAGATGACTGCCCAGGCTCAAATCATGAAGTACGAATTCAAGGGCATTCCTCGAGAGACAAAGATTCATTTCAGGTGGAGTGATGTAGGAGATATGGATCTAGGTCACATAGACTTGGATGACTTTATACTAAGAACCTTTGGCCCAAATCCAACTCTCAGGGCCAAAACACTAAAAGATAGTGGTATAGCTAGCACAAGCTGCCGCCTTCCCCACATTTGTGCAATGTGCAAAACTAATAGTAACCTATGCAGATAGGTATGATGTCATGACAAGAACAATCCAAACCACCAATGGGGATATCCTAGCTGATTTAAGTCTACCTTCTTTGGCTGAAACTTTTGACATCCCATGGCACACAGTAATGACCATGCCAGACAAACAAGGATCAGAGGAAACTTACAACAAGGATGTGAATGGATGCATAAAACATATGAATGATCATTGGGCTAAGAGTAGAAGATCTGCCATGAGCAAATTCCCTTAAGTACTATACAGAAGTGACTTCCATGATGAGATAGGGGATTTGATAACCTTTCTAAGTAGAATATATGGGTTACCTATAGACTCCACTTTCGAAGAATGGATGTTTGTCATCATAATTGAGATACTCAAGGGAACTAAGTTCCACTGGTCACAGATCCTTAGTGATAACATTCATGAAGCCTTTAGCAACTTCAAGGAGAAAATATTCTTTAGATGGACATCTTATGTTGTTTATGCATTAGCAAGAAGAAATCATTATGTTGGGTAGTCAAAATGACTAGATTCAATGTATCTGGGGGCTATTTTTCATCTTTTTCATAAAAGACAAGATGTAATCCGGGTATTGATATGAGTTGTTATTTATGCATTTATTGATGTAATCTAGATCATCGGTGTTGACTTAATCTCCACCGTTCATTTGAAAACTCGGTATGCCGCTTTCCTATATAAAGGGCTTCCATTTCCACTATTTGTAAGAGAGATTTTGATGCCAAATTGTTCACATTCTGCCATTTGAAGTAATACAAAGCAAGTTTCTACAGTGTTTCTGAGAATTTGTGTATTGTGTTTCTTATTTGGTTTTCATGGTTCGCTTCTTGCTCTGCCATAATTAGTTAGTTGTGCTTTTATAATGTTCATGGTTTACTTAAAGTATCTAATGAATACTCTAAGTCCATAATTTTAGTTATTTGCTGATGGTAGATAGTTGTGCAAAGTTAGTCTGGACTGATCATTTATGCTAAAGTTTAATTGCATTTCACAAGTTAAATTGCATCATTTATTGGGTATTTAACAAATGAATATAATCTAAAAATCTTTTGACTTCCATTGAAGATAACATCATTTTCTACAGTGCTATAACACCTATTTCAGTTTGGTAACTCAAAAAATTGGTTAAGTTTCAGAGTATTTGTCTACTTAAAGTAACCCATACATTGTGAATGTCACTTAGGATTTCTCTAAAACCCTAACCTCTTTTTGCATTTTCTTTGAAAACCATTGTTAGATTAGGAATTTCAGCAGCATTCTACATTGTTTATTAGCTGAAAATCGTAAAAGGGTTTATGTATATTTGTTGTTTCAACTTGAAGATCTATAGATTGCATGTAAGACCCCTTGTAGGCACAGCTAGAACATACCAACTGAGAGATTCCAAGCAAGCTAAGACCTAGTTGTATTATCCTTAGAGTAGTCTTACCTAGGGTAGGATACTTTTCAAGAGAGGTGTGAAACCAACAATCACACGTGTGTTGATGTGTGCTAAAACTCTCATCAACAGGAATCTATTAGACATAGAATGTGAAGAAAAACAAATGTACAAGGAACCATTACCTTCCCCAGATTGAACAAAGGAAGAAGAGTCATCTATAGATGTCATAACTACCAAGGTAATGACTATCACCAAGAATTGGGTGTATAAGAAAATGGGAGAGCTGAAAGATAAGGGTGTAGCCATCACCCAAGATAAGAAAAGAAAGTAGAAAGAGAGAGATGATGAGGGATTTGATGATTTCCTCAGTTGTAAAAGGAAAATCATGGAGGCCAAGATGGCCCAGGCAAGACCTTATGGATCTGAGGAAGAATTCACAATAGAGTATATCACTGAACTGCTACAATTCCATCACCTCCTAGGGATGCAGCCCTAAGGGCCATTCCTATTACCACAATAGATATAGGAGAAACACAGCATGTAGATATATTGGGAGGAGTGGACATACCCAAACAGAAAAGAGCCCGAATGATAGTTTCAAGAGGTTCAACCTCCAGGGTTTTGGATGTCCAAATGGGATCAGCAAAAGAGGTGGCTGAGATGGAAAGGATGTTTTCTCAAAGACAACCTTTGATAGAGGCACCTTCACTATCTTCTACCCTTCAGGAACACATGGCTAAACAGGCAAAAGTGGCAAGAGAGTTGCAATGTAATGTGCCTATTCCTGAGATAATAAAGGTGAAAAGTTAACTAGCTGAAGAAGCAAGAGTGATAGAGCAACAGAGAGCTAGGAAGCAACCATTATATTTAAGTCAAGTTATATACTTGACAGATGATGAAGTCACTTGAGATGTGACTATTAATCTGGTGGGGATTTTTCTTGCACTGACGGAGCCAACACCCCAAGATGCACCTTAGGTAGAAAGAGAGAGGGGGAAAGAAGAAGTAAAAGACTCTGTAGTACAAGATACTCTAGGTACAAAGGATCCAAAATCTCCAGAGGCAATTATGCAATCTGGAAACTTGGATGTCCTCATTGATACCCCAAAATCTCCAAAGGCAATTATGCAATCTGGACACTTGGATGTCCTCATTGATACCTGTTGTCACATGAAATTGCACCCTGCTTGAATGGGACTCCAAGCATTCCAATGACACAATGGGATTGATCTCTAAGTGTGGGACTTTGCTAAATGAGATCAAACCTCCGAAGAAGGTCAGCTTCCTTGTCTAGTTATCACCTAAAACTACTGTATTTTTGGGGTGAAAAGGGGAAGAAATGTGTTGAGATGAAAGATAAAGCATCAATACTGAAAAACATGAAAGGGTGATGGCACCAGACAGATTTAAAGAACCCTTGCAAAACTGAAGCATGCACAACACAACCAGATACAACAAGCAAATATACACAGAATAGATGATTCTAACAGAGGTAAGAAGCAAGATGATTGAAAGGAACAAAAGATATTCATAGACAACCATATGCAGATTCACACAGAGATAGAGAAATCAGCAAAAGGCATGATAACTTGCATATATCTAATGAAAGGCAAGGTTACAGCATGTGAAAAGTTTTGTTTGGAAACAGGGAGAATAAGATGCTCCAAAAAGTTTTCCAACCCTTCTTACATCATAAGCCTCAGCTTATATAGCATTTCAAAACTAACCTAGGTCGGTTACAAAATCTGCTTAGGGAGCTGTAATCAGAAATATCCTTGAAAGGACATCCAGCTGACAGGAGTAATGGTGTCGAAAAACCCAGAACAGGGGCAGATGGAAGATATTTCTGAGTCTTCAATGCAAGCAGTTGCATCATCGATCTGATCTTCAGAAGCGGTGGAGGATAACCTAGCATTGAATGCGAGCAGCTGCCTCTGACAGTTCTCGACAATCAGGTGGCGGAGGAAAGACTAGAGATGAAGTAGTGGCAGGATATTTTGGGCCATCAATGCGAGCTGTGCCCTCCTGTCCAGGAATGAATGCAAAAAATATCTTCACCAACTTAAGAAAGTCATTGCTGAAAAAGTCCACCCGACCGACATGAAGATCCGGATAAAAAATGGAAGTAGGAACCCTCCAGAAGAATTCCTGCCAAAAGGTCATCATCCTGATATTTTCAAATTTCCACAGGCAATGATTTATCCCACATGCACCCCGCGGCAACCTCCTCATTTTATAAGTCAAGTCGTGAGCATATATAATGTCGATACTTTTTCTCCCGACGGCATCATCATAAGCCTTAACATCATCCTCTTTTAGCATGATATCCTATTGCTCTAAATATCACGCTAACGTCAGCAGGCCCCAACACCATCACCCATCGGCCAGACCTCTAACATCAGCGAGCCATCGGCATGTCCGGCCGATATGAAAAGTCACCCCAATATGAAATTAGCCCTGAGCCTCATCATCATCTTCAAGACCCGTGAAATATCCTCCTGATGGAAATATCCTCCTGACGAGCTCATCCCAATAATTCATATCACCCTGATGTGAAATATCACCCTGCAGAAAATATCACCCTGCGGGAAAGCATATCCGGACCTCATCACCTGATAAAAAATATCACCCTGATGTATGAATATCAGCCTGATGTGAAATATCCTCCTAACGGAAGTAACATGATATAAAAATATCACCCTAATGTTTGAAAATCAGGATGACGTCAGTAGGATGTTGGGGAGGAAAGATCCTCCTGATCATGTTCATACAACATACTTCTTCATATCCAGGTGACATCATCAGCATGTTAGAGTAGGGTGATATTCGGAAGCAAGAGCGATATTTGTAAGGTACCTGACATTGAGAAATATCATCCTTATCCTGAAGAAACCTGATGATGATATTCAACCTCATCGGCACAACTTGATGCATCGGAGGAAGATCTTCCTGCTTTGCCGACACCATATGTCTCACCGATGATCCAGATGATCATATCCGCAATTATCCTAATGACATCACCATCATGTTGGGATATCAGGATGATCTCTGAATGATAACTGATGTTAAGAAAATATGACCCCCTTCAGACCCTGATGACGTCATCATGATATTGGGGGCAGGATGATATTTGAAAATATCATCCCCACAAAATATTAGGTTGCACTGTAGCTTCATCGTAAGATTGGGGTGATCTTGGAATATGACTGATATTTGGAAATATCAGGCCCTGTAGGAATATGCATGAAGCTGTGAAACAAGCGGATATTGCCCTGACATAGGAATGACGTCAGCAGCATGTTGGGCGATCCAGTGAACATGAAGTGAAAAATAACATCAGGATGATCTTAACAAAGATCACCCGATATTCAAATGTGATGACCCCTCGGAAGATCGGGTCATACTTAGAAAACTTAGTAGCACCAACGTTAGGATGATCTTCAACTAAGATCACCCGATGTTAAAATATCACCCTGATGCGAAAGATCGGGTTGACATAAATATGATGACCTTCACAAGAAAGATGATCTTCCCCCGGAATGGATCTGGATGATGTCAACAGCATGTTACTTGGTTTATCACTGCAGTTATCATGATGTCATCATCATGTTATCGGATGGGGGGGATAGTTGGAAGATAGGGTGATATTTGTAACGTCGGGTGATATTGGGAAGATTAGGTGATGTTCCAATTATCACCTAATGTTCGAAGTATGACCCAATATGAAATATCCTCCTTTTTGCAAATATCAAGTTTGACCAGGCTTATGACCCTGCATAACTTCCTCACTTTGGCGAATTTCAGGGTGATGTTTTAAGCAAACCTGCCTATCTTTTCAAGCTCTTTCACATGGTAAGCCTCTTCAAGCAAGCTTCAGATTTTGAAATTGGGTTAAGACCTCAGGATCACAAATATGGCTTTCATGGGGATATGCATACTGACTGATCCTGCTTGAATTATTTTGACTCCTACTAGAGGAGAAATAGGTCAACAATTTTGGCAACCTCTATGGGATGTTTGCCTGCTAAACATGAGATCAGTGGCCTTAAGCATCCATTGGGCATGGAGTCATGTTTAAAATATGATGGGAAACTAGGACCTGCCTCTCAAAACACAAAAAGGGGAGAAGGCCTGCTTTCTCCTAATAACAAAGCAGCCTATGCAGAAGCACTTAGGGAAGTAAAAGGATCTAAACTACTGTGCAGCAACACTTATTGAAAACAAGAAATCTAACCTACTAATTTATAGGGTGCTCATACGTCAAAACACCTTTTCAAGTGTATCCCATTGACTGGGATATGCAGATTTTCTCCATTCATATTTGACAACTGAAATGCATTGTGCTCCTTGCATTCAATAATGAGAAAGGGGCCACTCCACATGCTGTTAAATTTGGAATGCTTCCCTGGTCTATTCCTTAGCTCATCCCATTTGAGCAACATATCACCCACTCTAAAATGTCTGGGGGTGGCCTTCTTGTCAAAATTTCTCTTTGTTTGCAGCTGATGATGTTCCATAGCTGCCATAGCTTTATTTCTACTTTCCTCCAGCTTCATAAGCTGAGCATATCTTACAGCCATGGGGCTTTCTACTTCAAGCGTTTCTAGATGATACATGATGTCTAGTGTCGGTAGTTCCATAGACATAGGCAACCTTGCCTCCTTTCCATACACTAGCAGATAAGGGGAGTTCCCAATAGACCTCTTAGGAGTTATCCTATCAGCCCACAGAGCAAACTTCAAATCACTGTGCCAAGTCCTCAGATTATTCTCCATTGCCCTCTTAATAATCCTGATGAGATTTTTATTTGTGGATTCAGTCAAACCATTACCCTGGGGATAATAATTTGATGAAGTATTCAAATAAATCCTATTCTTGATAGCCTAGTCAGTTATTCTTAGGCCAACAAAAGCTAGAGCATTATCAGAGATGATTGATTCAGGCACTCCAAATCTGGAGACCAAATCACAATAAAAATTCAAAACAGCACTCTCATTAGATTCTTTCAGAGCCACTGCTTCAGTCCATCTTGTGAAGTAGTATGTGGCTATGAGTATCCACCTGTGGCCTGCACTTGGTGGGTTGATAGATCCAATAAAATCAATGCCCCATCTCATAAAGGGTTGCTCTACCTAGATTGGGTGTAGAGGCAAAGCTGGCAGCCTCTCTTTTCCTACAAAAAGGGCACACTTAACACACTTTCTAGCCCATGCATGGGCATCCTTAAATAAGCTAGGCCAATAATAGCCAGCTCTCATTACTTTCCAAGTAGTAGTCCTTGGGGCAAAATGACCCCCTGCTGTTCCATCATGGAATTCATGTAGCACCCTGTCAATCTGATCAGTATCAATGCATCTAAGCAATACACCATTAAAGTCCTTTTTAAAAAGGATGCCTTCTATTAAAACATATGGAATGGATTTCTACCTGAAGTATCTTCTTTTAGCTTTATCTAAGCCTATAGGACATCTACCAGTTTGCAAAAATTGGGTCATATCATTAACCCAACTAGTACCTACTATTGTTGTATCATCTTGATGCTCCTCTTCTATGGTCAGGAGCACCTCTTCTTCTTCCTCTACCTCATCCTTAGAACTGGTGACAAGCTACTCACTGAGTCCTCTACCTCTGACCAGCTTGGTTATCTTGATCTCCACATCATATTCCATGACCTTGGTGATCCAACTAGCCTTTTTCTCATTAACATCTTTACTCAGCAGGAACTCCTTCACACTAGGATGAGCCACCATCAGGTGTATCTTGTTATTTGAAACAAGATGTCTAAATTTTTTCAGGCTTCTGACTACTGCCAGGACATGCTTTTCAATGAAGCTATACTTCTGCTCATACTTCTCCAACCCTTGGCTGAAGAAGGCAATTGGTTGTTTAAAACCCTTGCTCTGTTACTGCACCAAAACCATGGAGATGGTATCTAGGCCACCATAAGCATACAGGATAAAGTCCTTAGAGAAATTACGATTGAACAAGGTTGGTGCAGTTGCTAATGCCTCCTTTATGGACTGGAAGCTAAGTCTGGCCTCTGACGTCCAACTGAAAGTTATGTTCTTTTTCAACATAGACGTCAAGGGTTTTAAGAGATTTGCAATATCAGGTATGAACCTTCTCAGAAAGTTAATTCTGCCAATGAAGCATTGTAGTCCCTTCTTATGACTGGGTAAGGGCAACTCCAAAATGGCCTTTATTCTCTCCTCATCAATGGTAATACCCTCCTTTGACACAACATGCCCCAACAACTTGCCCTCATGTACAACAAAAATGCATTTCTTTGGATTGAGGGATATCCCAAACTCTCTGCATCTTTCAAAGACTAGCCTTAGGTGGGATAAATGCTTAGATGCATTTTTAGAGAAGACTATTATGTCATCCAGGTATACCAGCACTAGCTTATACATCAGACCCTTAAAGGCCATGTCCATGGCTCTTTGAAAAGTAGAGCCAACATTTGAGAGGCCAAAAGGCATCCTCTTGTAGGCCATAGTACCCCACTTGGTTGTGAAAGCAGTCTTGAATTGGTCTTCTTCCTTAACTAGCAGCTGGTTATAACCAGAAAATCCATCAAGCAAAGAAAACCTTTCTGAGCCAGCCACCACCTGCAGAATTTGCTCCATTGAAGGCAATGGGTAGTGGTCTTTTAGGGAGGCTCTGTTGAGGTCTCTGAAGTCAACACACAGCCTGACCTCCCCATTTTTCTTCCTCACAGGCACAAGGTTAGAAACCCAAGAAGTGTGCTTGATTGGAAAGATGATCTTCCCCTCAATTAGCTTGGTTAGTTCTTTGATCATCAAGGGTTCTAGCTTTGGATTCAGAGGTCTCTGTTTCTGCCTCACCGGTTTTATACCTGGTTCTAACTCTATGGTGTGTTGGACAATATGAGAATCAAATCCCTTTAAGTCTACATAATCCCAAGCAAACACCTCTTCAAATTCCCTACAAAGAGCAATGAAAGCTCTTCTGTCTTCAGCTGAGCAGATTTTACCAATTTTGAGGAGTCTACCCTTAAAAACTTCTAGCTCTTCATAATGCTCCTCCTTTACCTAGATATTGGTTTTTGTCTTCTTCTTTTGGTCATCAGTGCCAAAAATAGATTCCAAGGTGACCAATCCCTTGGGCAGCTTATTTGTTCTCAGCTGAATTATTTGATCATTGTCATACTGTTGTTTGAGTTTATCCTGATTCATTATGGAAAACTCATCTTCCTCTAATAGGAACCTCAGGATCTGTTCATCACTGTCAAAAACTTGCTAGTGAATATTATTATCAGAGATAGAAGACCTAGAAATTATCTTTACATGAGGCTGAATATTCTCCCTTTGAATATCACTGGGGATGTCAAATTGAGCCCCAATTGAAGCTAATCTGTCAGCATGATGGTTTTGACTCCTTGGAATGGAGATCAGATTGAAAGCATCAAACTCTTCAATTAAATTCCATACCCTGTGTTTGTAGCACTTCAGGGCATCACTTTTTGTAAGGTACAGTCCCCTCACCTGATTCACAATGAGCTCACTATCTCCAAACACCTGTAGATAGCCAATCTTCCTCCTTCTTACCCACTATAGACCTTGGATCAACCCTTCATACTCAGTAGTGTTGTTAGTACAAGAAAAGGCAAAACGAAAAGCAACATAATAATTTTCACCTTGTCGTGACACAAGCATTGCACCACCACCAGATCCATTTCTGCCCCTAGAGCCATCAAAATACATTTTCCATACCTCATCATGTTGCTCTACCTACTACTCTGCTTTCTTCAAAAGATTTGGTATTGTTGTTTCATGCTCATGCAATATGTACACTCCCAGGCCAATTTCTTGGATATGTCCCTCAGGATCATCCACAACATTTTCAGAGGCCCACCCCTTCAAGAGTACCTCTGGTATGCTCTCAGCTTGTAGTTCCTGAGCAGCAACTAGTTTAGGGTCATCAGAGATAATGCAATTTGCATTAACACTAGGTGTGTAAGGCTCTATGTGATAGTTTGAAAGTAACTCAAATTTCAAAGTTACTTTGGTGCCATATCTGGTCCTGAAAAACATGTGGGACCAATCAGAAGATAGATATCCTCCTATTTTGGCTATAAATTCCCTTGATAAGCACATGGCAAAATGAGGAGGCAAATCTATTATGAACACCTCCTGTGAAATAAAAAACATTGGGGCAGGTGTGTAGGGTGAGACCTAGGTCTCTTATGATACCCACAGTATTAACAGATGTACCATCCAACTGGAGTACACCCTTCTCAAGTGGTTGGTATCTAAGCCCTAACTGATCTGCAATCTACTTAGGCATGACAGAACTGCTTGCTCCACTATCCACCATGCAATTGTGCACTAGTTTGTCCCCAATTATCAGTGATACATAAAAGGGAAGAGGTTTGGCACCTTGGTTAGGTTGCTTGATGTCATCTTGGGATGAATTAGCAAGGACAGTCCTATTTAACTCAACAGTGGTATCATTGGATACCTTCAAATTAGACAAGGCAGACTGCAACATCTTCTTTTGGCCAGGGATTGCTAAAGAATCCCACATAGACATGGTTACATTCATCTTTTTCATGTTTTCAATAATATTGAAAGATGGAGAGGCACCTACCTTCTGACTTGGCTTTGTAGTAGCAGTATCAGCCTACAAATGAGGCATCTTCCTTACTGTTGTTGAAGTATTGCTTTGCAAGATGCGAGGGATATGGGATGTGGAAGCATCAGTATGTCCTCTACCTTTGCTTGTTGCTGGTTCAACCTCATAACCCCTCTTCTTAGCCCTTGTATTGGCAACAACTAGATTACTATCACTGTTTACCCCACAGAATTCTCCTTCCTGCCAATTCATGAAAGCAGAATCATTTTGAGGTTGCTCTTGTTGTTGTGCAGCTCCATCATTTGGTGTGTATGATTGTGTGGCTGTCACATTTTGTGCCATCAGAGCTTGATTTAGGACTCCACTTGAATAGGCTGCCTGATTGTGTGGCATATGGCATGGGACACACCAATCATAATCAATTGCAATGTTATTTTGAATAGGGACAATGTCCCTTGTTGCATTAACAGGTGCTGGATTGTAAGGCTGAAAAGGCCTTTGGTTCATGTTTTGCCTGACACCTTGGTAGTTGTTCTGATAAGGTGGCCTATTGGCCTGGTAAGGTTGACCCTACCCCTGATATGCTTGGTTTTGCCCCTGATGTTGTTGTTGATAAGGCTGCCTACCTTGAGACTATTGCTTCTTAATGTTTACTAGATCATTCCCAAAAGTCTGCAGAAGATTTTCTATTTTCTGCTGGCTACTTTTTATTTCCTTTAGCTCTTGAGATGAACCAGAGGCAGCAGGTTCAGAAGTGGAGGTACTTGGTAATGCTGCAACAATAGGTGTAGGGACAAAATATGGGGTGGGCAAAGGCATAGAAGCCTGGATTTCAGGAAAGATGGGCATAGGGGGCCTAGGTGCTATTTTTCTAGCCTGAATTAGACTGTTCTCTGCTCTGATGGCTATTTCATAGGCATCAGGTAGGCTTGCACCTCCTAGTGATTGTATCATCACTAAAATATCACTATTCAAAGCTTTCAAGAAATATAAGAATGCATACTTAGCTGGAGGTCTTACTGTGGCAGGGATTCTGTCCCATGTCTTCTGAAATCTGAAGTTGAAGTCTATCATTGGTTCCTGAGGAGCTCTCCTTATGGTGGTCATTTGTTCCACCAATGACAAATTATCTGATTTATCCTGGAACTACTTATTTAGCTTGTCTCCTAATTCATCCTAGGTTCCTATAGTCTGTACTGGTAGACTTCTGAACCATTGTAATGCCTTCCCTTTGAATGAGGCAGCTAGTAATCTGATGGCTACATTCTCTTGTGTTACATGATGCACTCCACATAGAGATGCCACATCTCTTATGTGTTTAGTAGGTGTAGTTTGGGTTTCACCTGTGAAATAGGGCAGGCTCTTCAAGGCTGCCATAGGTATGGCATCATGTACTGCTAAATTCAAAGGGCTTCCCCCATCAAAAGCCACAAATGGCTGATTTCTTGCCATCTGAGCAAGTGGAGGTGGGTTTGCTTGAGTTGCTACAAGGACTACGGAGGCAACTGGTCTAAAATTTGGTGGAGTTGACAATGTCCTCTTAGAATAGGGAGTTCTTACTACATTTCTACTCTGCCTCCTAGGTGGAGAAAGCTGTAGATAATCAAATGAACTTGAACTTGAACTCCTAGTTTGTATCCTTTTCATAAAAGTATATCAACAGAACTGGTTTGCCTGATCTTCCTCAGTATGAGTCGCCAGATATGCAATTTTTAACCTCCTATAGGTTAGAAAATCACCGGTTACACATCAAAACTAGTAATAAGAGTTTGTATTGTCCCACCGGGCGTGCTAGAAACTGTTGTCATATGAAATTGCACCCTACTTGAATGGGACTCCAAGCATTCTAATGACACAATGGGATTGATCTCTAAGTGTGGGACTTTGCTAAATGAGATCAAACCTCCAGAGAAGGCCGGCTTCCTTGTCTAGTTATCACCTAAAACTACTATATTTTTAGGGTGAAAAGGGGAAGAAATGTACTGAGATGAAAGATAAAGCATCAATACTGAAAAACATGAAAGGGTGATGGCACCAGACAGATTTAAAGAACCCTTGCAAAACTGAAGCATGCACAACACAACCAGATACAGCAAGCAAATATACACATAATAGATGATTCTAACAGAGGTAAGAAGCAAGATGATTGAAAGGAACAAAAGATATTCACAGACAACCATATGCAGATTCACACAGAGATAGAGAAATCAGCAAAAAGCATGATAGCTTGCATATATCTAATGAAAGGCAAGGTTACAGCATGTGAAAAGTTCTATTTGGAAACAGGGAGTACAAGATGCTCCAAAAAGTTTTCCAACCCTTCTTACATCATAAGACTCAGCTTATATAGCATTTCAAAACTAACCTAGGTCAGTTACAAAATTTGCTCAGGGAGCTGTAATCAGAAATATCCTTGAAAGGACATCTAGCTGACAGGAGTAATGGTGTCGAAAAACCCAGAACAGGGGCAGATGGAAGATATTTCTGAGTCTTCAATGCAAGCAGCTACGTCATCGATCTGATCCTCAGAAGTGGCGGAGGATAACCTAGCATTGAATGCAAGCAACTACCTCTGACAATTCTCAACAATCAGGCGGCGAAGGAAAGACTGGAGATGAAGCGGTGGCAGGATATTTTGGGCCATCAATGCGAGTTGTGCCCTCCTGTGTAGCAATGAATGCAAAAAATATCTTCACCAACTTAAGAAAGTCACTGCCGAAAAAGTCCACCCGACCGACATGAAGATCCAGATAAAAAATGGAAGTGGGAACCCTCCAGAAGAATTCCCGCCAAAAGGTCATCATCCTGATATTTTCAAATTTCCACAGGTAATGATTTATCCCACATGCACCCCGCAGTGACCTCATCATCATTTTATAAGTCAAGCCGTGAGCATATATAATGTCAATGCTTTTGCTCCTGATGGCATCATCATAAGCCTTAACATCATCCTCCTTCAGCATGATATCTTGTTGCTCTAAATATCACCCTGACGTTAGCAGGCCTCAGCACCATCACCCGTCGGCCAGACCTCTAACATCGGCGAGCCATCGGCATGTCCGGCTGATATGAAAAGTCACCCCGATATGAAATTAGCCCTGAGCCTCATCATCATCTTCAAGACCCGCAAAATATCCTCCTGATAGAAATATCCTCCTGACGAGCTCATCTTGATAATTCATATCACCCTGATGTGAAATATCACCCCGCAAAAAATATCACCCTGCGGGAAAGCATATCCGGACCTCATCACCTGATAAAAAAATCACCCTGATGTATGAATATTAGCCTGATACGAAATATCCTCCTGACGGAAGTAACATGATATAAAAATATCACCCTGATGTTTGAAAATCAGGATGACGTCAGTAGGATGTTGGGGAGGAAAGATCCTCCTGATCATGTTCATACAACATACTTCTTCATATCTAGGTGATGTCATCAGCATGTTAGAGTAGGGTGATATTTGGAAGCAAGAGCGATATTTGTAAGGTACCTGATATTGAGAAATATCATCCTTATCCTGAAGAAACCTGATGATGATATTCAACCTCATCGGCACAACCTGATGCATCGGAGGAAGATCTTCCTGCTTTGCCGACACCATATGTCTCGCCGATGATCCAAATGATCATATCCGCAATTATCCTGATGACATCACCATCATGTTGGGATATCAGGCTGATCTCTGAATGATAACTGATGTTAAGAAAATATGACCCCCTTCAGACCCTAATGACGTCATCATGATATTGGGGGCAGGATGATATTTGAAAATATTAGGTTGCACTGTAGCTTCATCATAAGATCGGGGTGATCTTGGAATATGACTGATATTTGGAAATATCAGCCCTAGTAGGAATATGCATGAAGCTGTGAAACAAGCGGATATCACCCTGACATAGGGATGACGTCAACAGCATGTTGGGCGATCCAGTGAACATGAAGTGAAAAATAACATCAGGATGATCTTAACAAAGATCACCCAATATTCAAATGTGATGACCCCTCGGAAGATCAGGTCATACTTAGAAAACTTAGTAGCACCAACGTCAGGATGATCTTCAACTAAGATCACTCGATGTTAAAATATCATCCTGATGTGAAAGATCGGGTTGACATAAATATGATGACCTTCGCAAGAAAGATGATCTTCCCCCGGAATGGATCTAGATGACGTCAGCAGCATGTTACTTGGTTTATCACTGTAGTTATCATGATGTCATCGTCATGTTATTGGATGGGGGGGATAGTTGGAAGATAGGGTGATATTTGTAATGTCGGGTGATATTGGGAAGATCAGGTGATGTTCCAATTATCACCCGATGTTCGAAATATGACCCGATATGAAATATCCTCCTTTTTGCAAATATCAGGTTTGACCAGGCTTATGACCCTGCATAACTTCCTCACTTTGGCAAATTTTAAGGTGATGTTTTAAGCAAACCTGCCTATCTTTTCAAGCTCTTTCACATGGTAAGCCTCTTCAGGCAAGCTTCGGATTTTGAAATTGGGTTAAGACCTCAAGATCACAAATATGGCTTTCATGGGGATATGCATACTGACTGATCCTGCTTGAATTATTTTGACTCCTGCAAGAGGAAAAATAGGTCAACAATACCATCACAAGTCCTGAAGTGGTGGATTTATCCTATTTTGCAGAGACCAATATATAGGGGAAAGTGTACAAGATATGGATATGGGTGAAATAGAACATGATGTCCATGTAGATGAAGGAAATAAGTCTACTCAAGGACACATTGAGGAAGTGGTTGTAGAACAATAAACAATATTTTTTGACCAATGGGCTCAAATAGAAAATAAAGATGAGGAGATGATGGGAGTTGGAGATGATATAGAAATAACTCGTCAGGACCTTAATGATTAGACCTTACAGGAAGAAAAACCTAAGGAGTGCTCAAAAGATGAAGCATCACAAGGTGTGCATGGCAAAGATATGGCGTATCATGAAGTTCATAGGGATGAGCACCGAGAAGAAGAAATTGATAAGAATGGAGAGCCTCATGAGGAGGAAGGTCATGAAGATTGGCAACAACAAGTGCACCAAGAGGAGATTCTAGCGGATAAAACACCTAATTAGGAGGAAAAGGATCAGAATAAAGATGATAGTACAATAATGAATGATGCTCGTATTGAGTAACTAGATCAACATGGACTAGATTCAAATGTGCCTAAGTGGTTAATATCAGAGGTAACAGAGTCTCCTATTTTTTATTCTATTCCATTTGATTTTAAGTCATTATTTTCTCTCGAAGATACAAAGCCAAAGCACAGAGCCAGAGTTATGTTTGCAATAAAGAGGGACGCTGCTACTGAAAAAAGAACAACTAAATTCGTTGTACCCATGGTGGATAAGAATAAAAGAGAGATAGTAGCAAATAAATTCCAAATAACAATTGTTGATCTAGGGCATGTGACAACAGAGCAAGAGACACAGGAACTTAGGGAGAGTACAGATGCTATAGCTGCCTGCATAGAGAAGACCAAGGCTAAAAATAAGGAGTTGAAGGGGTAAATCTCCCAAATCTAGTAACTAATTAAGGGATTGGTCACCCCTAGAGTCCAAAAAATAGAGGCTCCAACTACTCTCATGTTTCTCAGCCAAGAAGAAATAGCTGGTCTGGATGCACAAAAGCACCAAGCCCAGGTAATGCAAAAGTGGTTTACCACATTTATTGTCAAAGGAGAAAAGATACTAAGGCGATCTTTGTCCAATTGGGATACATTGACTCATATAAGAGAAAAAGTAGAGTCCTTAAAGGAGTGTGGATTTAGAATCGATTGAAGTGATCATGACCTGGTGAAATTGAAAGGTGCGAGAAAATTAGATGATCAAATACTCCTAAAGAATAAGATTATGACCATCCAAACTTTGCCCAAAATCCATATCTGGATCAAGGATTTAAATTTTAAGGTAGATATTTTGAAGAGATGCAGAGCTAAAGTAGTGGACATTGGCATCAAGGCCCATGATCTTCTGTCAGATGAAATGGCAATTTTGAAAGAGATACTAGGTAATTTAGTAGCTGAAATAGAAACATATGATGAGCAAAAGTCCATACAACCGTTCAAGGCTAGATTCGATATTGTGGTGAGTGATCCAGTACACCTTTTTTAGAAGCCATTATAGATCAAGCTGGTGACACCCTCAAATTTTACAAATTTGAAGTGCCTATACTCTTTCGAGGTGTCGACAAAGGCTCGGTCGACATGTTGCTCAATCTACCTTGGGGGCCACCTTCGGTGATTCAAATTTTGCAACTCAAGCATCACCTTGCAAATCTGGTTGGTGGAATATTTTTTGGCACATATGGTAACACGCCTGCTCAGTTTCATGCTCCTAAGATGAGTTTTGATGGGGTATTTAATTATTTTTTACTGCAACCAAGCTAAACTTGGTATTTCAAAAAGTTGCAAATCTCGCAAATCTAAGGGCGACCCATTTCTTGATTTGGTCTCAAACATCTCTAGTTCCAATTTCATGAAAATCAGAGACCATATGATGCATTATTTAATGCATCTCAGTTGCGGTGAACTCATCCGACAAGTCAGTTTACAAAGCAGGTCCCTTAATTCGATTGGCGGTGTGGATTCTGAGTAGATGGGTTTTCTTGAAATAATTAATGATGCCCCTGTGCAAATTTGCGCGGTCATCATATACCCGGTTTGCCCACGGTGAAAAGACGACATATCCTCGGCAAAAGAAATTAAATTTTTGCCAAGAGTCTAAAGTTAAAACGCAATTTTTAAAAGGAAATATTAATAGGCATTATTTAATAGTTTGAGGCAAATATTTTAAAAGGTAAATGTCATAGGAACATTATTATAACCATAGGTTATAAAGTTTATGAAATAATAAAGGTGCTTTGCTGCATTTCGCAGCATCGTACGCTTCTCTCCCCTACCTCCAAAGACCCCTGCGATGGTGTGAAATGCCCATCACAGGGCATTTTTAGGCCCTTCTACTCATCTGCAGGTCAAATAAAGGCATTTCCTTCCTTTCCTTGGTGTTTTCAATAGGGTTTGAGTTGCTCCGGGTGGATTTAGTTGCAGAGTGAAAATGCAGATCACGTTTTTTGACTTTCATGCATCTTTTGGAGGTCCTCTTAAGCTCAAATTTGTTGTTTTATGCTCAGAAACCTTCCTGTGATCATTCCTAAGGCATTGGCGAAGGTTTTTAGCACGTTTGCAATGATTTTTGGCTACCAGAATGATGAAAAATGCCCCTCATCTATCAAAAACGGCCGAGAGGTGATTGATTTGGGTAAAGATCTCAATTGGATGCTACAGTAATGTTCTTTTGAGGTTGAATGCTATCGTAGAGCTAAAGAAGGAGGTCCAAAGTTCATTTTGCATCAGTGCAGAGGAATGAGGAGTCTCCAACTGTCTGCCGTGCAAAATTGGGAATAGGTGAAAAGTGTAAAAAATTAAAAGGGGAAATTAAACCATGTTTTATTTATTATTTAGTCTTCTCCTCTTTTAATTGTAAAATATTTTATTCCCAATGTATTTTTGGAGGTAAAATTGTAATGTGAAATATCTCACCAACCTCTAGAATAAATTAATTTTTAGGGCAACATGTTCTTGTGCTTATAAGAACATGTTGTTCCACATTGTAAAGTTGTTCAAGATTGAGATATCTTGAGCTCTGAAAATGAAATACATGCTTTGATAGGCTACCCTATTTTTGTGCTGTAAGTTTTAGTTTTTATGTGGATTGTGTTTTTCATAAGTTGTCAATCAATTTTAGGTTGTAGTATACGAGTAATGTTGTAGGCATGTGTTTTTGTTAACTGTCTCCACTGTTATTTGCATTTTTCTTTTGAACTAAATAGCCAAGGGTTGTCCAAGTTCTTGAATGCACACTTGTTGTATTGCATATTTGATCTCTTACTTTTGTTCAAGGAATAGATTAAATGTTTTAGGTCAAATATAGAGAAAAATGTTTTATGATAGCGATATTTATTAGTAGAGTTAGCATGAATACTTATTCTTGGGTATTTTTTGTAAGGTAGAAACAAGTGAACCCTCTGAAATTATATGTTTATGCAGCTGTTTTAAGTACTCTACATGTTAAAATTTGACTCTGCACCCTGAGATAGGCACCAGTCCAAAGTTAGAAATATTTTCATGACTTAAACCCTAATCTTACAACCAAAATATCAAAACAAAAAACTATTTTATCATCAGTAAACTTTAGGAATTTTATGAGTAGGGTTTTAGTTGCATGTTCTCAGATTTAACCAGTGGGATAGTCCAAGAATGTTGTTAGTCCATGGTTTATCTTACAAATCTTGGTGCATACATGAGAGCATTCTGCTTGAGTTAGTCAAGGATGAATCTTTTTGTTGTGAATGAGGGATACCCCCCTAGGTGTGGCAGAACCTAAAGTGTAGCGGAGACAAGTACAAACAATCTCATGTCTTTGTTGGCCAAGTCTATTGTTGAACTTGAGCATAAGAAGTGGCAAATCTTTAGAGATTAATGTGTTCAGATTTGGGGACCAACAGAAGCAATGGAGTTATATGTGAAGATAAGAACCTATAATGAAAAGTTAGGGGATAGAACAAGCCAGTGGATATCTATAAGTGAGCAATTGCAAACACAATACTATGCTAAAATCAAAGCTCATTTATCAGATAGGATAGAGATTGATGCCACTGTTAAAGCTTATGAAGTATATGTTGAACTACACCGGACAACTGAGAAGGGGGGATGAATCAGTTGTCCTAAAACTTTTAACCAATTTTAATCATTAACTTATCAATCACTTTATTCAGATATAACCATGAAATCATAAAATGAGAAGCTCAACAAAAAATCATAATCAACACAAGAGACACCAATTTTTTACGTGGAAAACCCTAAAAGAAAAAAACCATAGTGGGTGTTAGCCCACAGAAATATATAAGTTATATCAATACCGAAAATCAGAGGCTCACTACCAATAGGGCTCACTGCCCAAATTGCTCGCTACCTATGGGTGGTTCACTACCTATGGGTGGCTCACTACCAAAAGAAGGCTCACTGCCAAAAGGGTTGAACTGAGATAACAACATCTACTCCATACCAAGGTTCAATTCCATTGAGGCACAAACACTTCTGCTCTGCTCTGCTATCTTACTTTGCTTCTATCTACTCATCTTTGCACTTGGATACATTTTCACGACTCAATTACAAGTATTTATACACTACATCAACCTTGGAATGATCATCAAGGTCGGCATTACAATCATCAATCGTTGGAACAATCTCCAAGGTCGGCATTACAAACATATATAAAATAGGTCTGGACCTAATACAAATTTAGCTAAGGAAAAGATGTAAGTATGTATGTGGATCACACTATGCCTTAGCTGGGACTCAAACACAATCTTCCACGCCACAACATGATATCACAATCTTTGATGCATCTCTGTAGATGATGAATTCAACCAGGTCAGCCAAGACTGATGTTAACACAAGTATCCTCAAGAACACGCTTCATGCACGATCTGAATTCCACCTTACGGACCAATCCAAATGTAGGAGCATGATCAAGAGACATCTACAAGCACATTGTAATCACCAGGAACAACCGCACAATCTCTAACAACTTAATTAGTAAGATTTTTCAAACCAGAGCACAGGAATAACACTGTCAGCCACTGTCATGAGTGAAAGATAGCTTGTGGACCACCAAATCATGAACCATTACACTTGAAGGCATTTAACATCATCACAGACTTACTTCCAGAACCACAGACCAAAATACTTCAATGCGGAGGAATGTAGAGCAAAACACTTTCTCCCTGTCACCACCAAACACACAAAAAAAGTTGTTTTCACTCTGGTGAACATAACTCACTCAATTGTTCATATCGGAGGCTCAAACTCAGAATATAACATCTTTAGACAGTTTTCTAAATAACTTCCAATCCGTAGGTAAAGATGTTCATTCTATAGGAATTGTCAAACATTCTTCTAGACTATTCTTTTGCATGTAATGCACTATTTCTACTGCAACACATTGTTATCACCGAAGGGGCTAATTTTCTTAATAGCCTCAACAAAGTAAGAGTGCAGTTGACACCAATGACAACATAGATATGTTGACATCAATGACAACACCGATTAGGCACATACTTGCAACAATCTCCCCCTTTGTCATTGATGGCAACATATGATGTGAAATTTTGAAAAGACCTTCAAGACAAAATTCTCCCTCCCCCTTTCTCTTTACATGTCTACATTCTTTCTCCCCCTGAGTTTTTCACATGATTTCTCTCCCCCTTTGACATCAATGGCAAAGGACACATACTTGCACACTATTGCTTTGATCCATTTACTTTACCATAAACATTTAGCTACTCCCCTTGAGAGGTAGCCTTCAGAACATCAATCCAGATCAAGGAATGACACTTTGAGCTCCACTGGATTGATTCATTCCTATGCATCTTAGTTCAGGACAGGAGGGGTAATGACCCCTAGCTTTTCTCTGAGATACTCAAAGGTATATTTAGGTAGAGGCTTGGTGAAAATGTCTACAATCTGATCCTTTTTGGACACATATTCTAACTTTACTTCATTCTCTGTCACCTTCTCTCTCAAAAAGTGATACCTTATTGATATGTGTTTTGTTCTTGAGTGCATCACTGGATTCTTTGAAATTTTTATGGCACTTGTATTGTCAAAAACGATTGCAATTGGATCTTCATACACAACTCTTATATCCTTTAGAGTCTACTTCATCCATAATACTTGAGTGCAACAACATGCTACTGCAATATACTCTACTTCTGTAGTTGACAAAGATATTGAAACATGTTTCTTGCTCAGCCATGAGACCAATCTATTACTCAAGAAGAAGGCACCTCTACTTGTACTCTTTCTATCATAAACATCTCTGACCCAATCTACATCTGTATAAGCACTTAGAGTGAAACCATTGTCCTTTGGATACCATAAGCCATAATCTAGAGTACCTTTCAAATACCTCAGGATTCTCTTAACTGCCATCACATGTGATTCTCTTGGATCAGCTGAAACCTTGTAACAAGACAAACTGCATGCATCATATTAGGTCTAGTTTGAGTTAGATAAAGTAATCCTCCAATCATGGATCTGTATTTTTTCTGATCAGCCTTAGATGATTCATCAGTTTTGCTCAACTTGCAACCAGTCACCATGGGAGTACATACTGGTTTAGAGTCTTCCATCCCAAACTTCTTCAACAACTCTTTCACATACTTAGACTGAGATATGAAGATTCCTTTATCTGATTGATTAATTTGCAGAACCAGAAAGAAATTCATTTCACCAAACATAGACATTTCAAATTCACTTTTCATCTCACCGGCAAACCTTATGCACCTACCTTCATTTCCTCCAAAGATAATGTCATCAACAAAGAACTCAACAATCAAGATCTGATCATCATTGATTTTGAAGTATAGATTGCTATCTACAATACCATTACTAAATCCTAATTGCAATAAATACCTATCTAACCTTGCATACTAGCCTCTAGGAGCTTTTTTGAGTCCATATAATGCTTTCTTCAACCTGCATACCATATCACATTGATTTGACAATTGGAATCCCTTTGGTTGCTCAATGTATACTTCATCTTCTAATTCACCATTTAGAAAAATAGATTTCACATCCATCTGATATACCTTAAAATCTTTGTGAGCTACAAACACCAGAAACATTCTGATTGCTTCAATCCAAGCTACTAGGGCAAAGGTTTCTTCAAAATCTATCCCTTCAATTTGAGAATATCCTTTGCATACAAGTCTTGCTTTATTCCTTACAACTTCTCTATTTTCATTCAGCTTGTTCCTAAAGACCCTTTTAGTCCCAATAACATTTTTATCAACAGGTCTAGGAACTAATTCCCAAGTTTCATTCTTCTCTATCTACAATAGTTCTTCCTCCATTGCCTTTACCCAATTTTCATCATTGCATGCTTCATTCACAGTTTTTGGTTCAATCTTTGAAAGCAAACAGTAATTGACTTGTTCCTCTGTAGCTCTTCTTCTTTTTATCACACCTTTATTCTTATCACCTATAATCTGATCTTTAGAATGATTGATCCTTACATACCTGGGAGTCTTGACAACACTTTTCGAAGCCTCTTCTTCATCTTGACTGTTTGCTTGCTTATCTTTCTCTTCAATTACTATAGTCACATGTTCATCTGGTTCATAATAATTCAGGTTTGATATTCTTTCCTTGCCTTCATCTACCTTCACATTTGCACTCTCAACAATCATTTTGAGCCTTTTGTTGTAGCACTGATATACCTTACTCTTGGTAGAGTATCTAAGAAAGATTCCTTCATCACACCTTGCATCAAACTTTCCTAGATCTTCATCTCTCCTGATATAACATTTTCTTCCAAAGACTTTGAAATATTTTACTATAGGAATTCTTCCATACCGCAATTCATAGGGAGTTTTAGTACCATTACCTTTCACTTGAATTCTATTTTGGATGTAGACAGTAGTGTGAATAGCTTATTTCCAAAAGACTTCCAGCAGATCTTCTTCCTTCATCATTGTCCTAGCAGCCTCTTGAACTATTCTGTTCTTCCTTTCCACAACTCCATTTGCTGAGGAGTCCTAGGTGCAAACATTTGTCTCTTTATCCCATGCTCTTCACAAAAAATATTGAATTCATTTGATGTGAACTCACCTCCTCTATCAAACCTTAAGCATTTGATCTTCAACTCTATTTCATTCTCAACCATTGCCTTGAAAGATTTGAACTTCTCTAGGGCTTCTGATTTATCTCTTAGAAAAGTAACCCAAGTCATTCTAGAATAATCATCAATAAGCAACATGAAGTACATGTCACCTTGTAGACTTCTCACCCTTATAGGAGCACAGAGATATATATGCACTAGATCCAGCAAATCAGCAGAAAATTGTTCTATGCTCTTGAAACTTGTCCTTGTCTACTTTCCCAACTGACATTCCTTACAAATTGAGCTGGATGGTTTTACAAGTTTTAGTAAATCTCTCACAGTTTGACCTAAACCTATCTTTACCAGATTATCAAAGTTTATATGATACATCCTTCTATGCCACAACCAACTTTCATTTGCCTGAGCCAATAAACAATAATCATTAGTTCCTCTCAATTGACAGATGTTACCTTTTGTCTTCTTACCAGTAGAAATCACAGTTCCTAAACTTTCCATGATCTTGCACCCATTATCTTTGAATCTTAGATCATATCCTTTGTCACACATTTGACCAACACTCAAAAGATTATGCTTCAAACCCTTTACATATAGAACATTGTCAGTATTATGTTTTCCATCAAATGAAATAGATCCTTTTCCACAATTCTTACCCGTTGCATTATCTCCAAACCTAACCAGTCCTCCATCATACTTTTCCAAACTCACAAACTTACTTTTATCACTGGTCATGTGATGTGAGCATCCACTATCAATAATCCATTCATCCTTATCTTTCTCAACTTGAACAACCAAAGCACTTTTCTTCTACTAGTTTTTCATCCTTCACACAGCTAGCAGAATTAGTAGACACAAGATCTTCTTTAATAGCAATAAATAGACATTCATTTGTACTAGTATTAGCCTCATTGGATTCATCATCAGTCACCTCTTCATCATCAAAATCTCTGACATAGTAGCATTTCTTTGGAACTCTAGGCCTGCTCCCATGTTTCTTCTTATTTCTTTCAATTCTTTCAGGACATCTAGAAGCATAATGACCTACTTTACCACAAGAGAAACATTTGAAAGGTCATTTACCTTTGAACTTATTGGAGCCTCTTTGTAGCCTATCAACAAAGTTAGCTTCAATTTCATCAAAGTCATCACCCACCTTGTATTTCTCAGCAAAGGAGATTTTTGCTGAAGTACTGGCTTTAAAAGTTTATTCAACTTTAGGCAGGGCATCACCAAATTCTCTCATCTCAAAGGTGGTAAGCTTTCGAAGTAACTAATCTCTGTCAATAGTTCTCACAGTCATGAATTCTTCAATTGCAGCTACCTTGTGACTATATGACTTTGGTAGTGATGTGAGAATTTTCATCACAATTTCCTTATCACTGAGAGTTCCTCCCATTCCCTTATTCCAATGACAAGTTTATCAACTCTTTGCATAAAGGTTGTTATGTTTTCATTTTCATTCATCTTCAAACCCTCATACTTTACTTTCAAACTATGTAGCTTGGCTTCTTTTACAAAATCATCTCCTTCATACAGATTTTTCAACTTCTCCCATACCTCATTTGCAGTTTCAAGGTCGACAACTTTTGTCAACACCGAGTCACTTAAGGAACTTAATAGAGCATCCTTTGCCTTGACATCCACCTCATAATCTTTGATTTCATCTTCAGTCATCAAACCATTTTGAGGCATGGTATATTTTTCTTCTACGGCTTTCCATACTTTATAACCAAAACAAAGAAGATGGCTTTTCATTCGTACCTTCCAAAGAGCATAATTTGTGCCATCAAAATGCGGAGCTTCCCTCTTATAAGACATCCTAGATCTTCCTCAAGTTGTTGGGCTTTCTTCAGAGGAACCAGCTCTGATACCAATTGTTGAACTATACCGAACAAATGAGAGGGGAGAGGGGTGAATCAGTTGTCATAAAACTTTTAACCAATTTTAATCATCAACTTATCAATCACTTTTATTCAGATATAACCATGAAAGCATAAAATGAGAATCTCAACACAAAAGCATAATCAACACAGGAGACACCATATTTTTACATGGAAAACCCTAAAAGGGAAAAACCATGGTGGGTGTTAGCCCATAGAAATATATAAGTTATATCAATACTAAAAATTAGAGGCTCATTGCCTACAGGACTCACTGCCCAAATCGCTCACTGCAAAGAAAGGCTCACTGCCTATGGGTGGCTCACTGCCAAAAAGGTTGAACTGAGATAACAACATCTACTCCATGCCAAGGTTCAGTTCCATTGAGGTACAAACACTTTTGCTCTGCTCTACTACCTTACTTTGCTTCTATCTATGTATCTTTACACTTGGATACATTTTCACGACTCAATTACAAGTATTTATACACTACATCAACCTTGGAATGATCATCAAGGTCGGCATTACAATCATCAACCATTGGAACAATCTCCAAGGTCAGCATTACAAACATACATAAAATAGGTCTGGACCTAATACAAATTTAGCTAAGGAAAAGATGTAAGAATGTATGCGGATCATGCCATGCTTTAGCTGGGACTCAAACACAATCTTTGATGCATCTCCATAGATGATGAATTCAACCAGGTCAGCCAAGACTGATGTTAACACAAGTATTCTCAAGAACATGCTTCATGCACAATCTGAATTCCACCTTGTAGACCAATCCAAATATAGGAGCACGATCAGGAGACATCCACAAGCACATTGTAATCACCAGGGACAACCGCACGATCTCTAACAACTTAATCAATAAGATTTTTCAAACCGGAGCACAGGAACAACACTGTCAGCCACTGTCATGAATAAAAGATAGCTTGCGGACCACCAAATCATGAACCATTACACTTGAAGGCATTTAACATCATCACAAACTTACTTCTAGAACTACAGACCAAAGTACTTCAATGCGGAGGAATGCAGAGCAAAGCACTTTCTCCCTGTCACCACCAAACACACAAAAAAAGTTGTTTTCACTCTAGTGAACATAACTCACTCATTTCTTCATACCGGAGGCTCAAACTTAGAATATAGCATCTTCATATAGGCTTCTAAATAACTTCCAATCCATAGATAAAGATATTTATTCTACAGGAAATGTCGAGCATTCTTCTAGACTATTCTTCTGCATGTAATGCACTATTTCTACTGCAACACATTGTTATCACTAGAGGGGCTAATTTTCTCAATATCCTCAACAAAGTAAGAGTACAATTGACACCAATGAGAACACGGATATGTTGAAATCAATGACAACACTAATTAGGCACATACTTGCAACAGTATACAATAAGTTGGACTCCAAAGGAATGTTAATAGGAGAGGATTTATCAGAAGAAGAGGAGTAGGATATTCTCGAAGATGCTAAAGCAAAGATACCAAGGAATATTCCTTTTGCCAGTTGTTGTCCACTAGAGGTTGCTAGATGGCAACACATGCCACTTTCTTGACCATTGATTATTTTCAATGAGATCCTGACCATTGGGTCATTGTAACAGATCTGGCCCTTGCTCTATAAAAGGACCATGGTCTTTCTTTTTTAAGGAGAGTCTGAATTGTTGAAACTTTGAGCACTAAGTTTGTAATTTTACAACTTTTGTGATCTCATCTCAAGGTTCCTTCTCAAGATCAATGTCTATGTGCATATTCTCTACATAGTTAATGGAAATGGAGCTGTAGATTTATTCCTGATCGTATATCCTATGTAATCTTTTATTGATTTCTGATGTGTGATTGTGAATTGTTGTGTTCTATTGAAGTGTATTCAATTAATTACATGTTGTCATCAACTATCCTTTGAAGATTCGTAATGACCATGCATAATTGTGGAGCTTCCTGGTGAAGTCTGGTTTGATTTTGCTTTCTTTTCATGACTGTATCAGAATATGTATGTGGATCATTAGCAAAAAACATAGTAATTCTAGGATTTCATTTTAGGTATCATCTTTTGATTTATTTTACAAATAATCATTAATAACTACAAATCATGACATATCATAATAAAAGACTATAAATACATGCTAATAATGATTTATCTAGAGCATATATAGTGTGTGAACACAAGTGTTGATGCATTTTGAGCAATATATACTGAATTGATGCAAATACTAATATATCTGAAGGATACTTAGTGAGAATTTCAAGTCATATCAAATATCATGAAAATATTCATAAATATCAGTGAATTACATGCTTTAAAGCACATTTTTTAAGCAAATTTAGGGTTCAGAAGTAGGATTAGTTCAAACAGGCATAGTTTTAGAAGAACTAATCAAAGTTAGAAATCTCCTAAGAACTAGTTTAAACCAAGGATAGTTTCAAAAGAACTAATCAAAGTTAGGATCAAATTCATATCAATTTGCACAAATTCTAGCTAAATGTTATAAGATTTAACAAAATTGTCAAGTATATATGTAGATCATGTATAATAGACCAGATATTCATGAATATTGACTAAATTTGAGGAGAGTATGAACAAAAGCATGTAAGGCCCCAACATGGAAAATAAAAAGACACAACTACCCTGAGTGATGATCAAGTAGTCAAGACCTGACCGACGAAGACTTGGGATTATAAATTCATTCTAAATTTATCATATCCTTCAAGATGAATGAAGGTTTGTTGTGAACTTTTATTCTTGTTTTTGTGACTAACAAACAAATCAACACTTACAAGTTCGGAACCGAATATAGCCACAAGGTTATACTTCAAGTATCTTAAAACTGAGTGTAGCTACAAGGTGAGACAAAAGCAATCCAAAGTGCATAGAAGTAGATTTAGAGTATTGCAAAGGCTTGTTACAACAATTTCACAATATGATACATGATCACATCACAACACAAAGGGATTCTACTAATCAAACATCAATAACAAATTACCCCCATATTCATATATGGACTAGGTCCATTTTTGTTTCTTGTTAGGGATGCATGGTCCTTATTAGAAGTGTATATTTGTTGTCATCATCCACCAACTAGTAGAGCCACAAGTGCAACGGAAGAATGAAATCACGAAAAATGAGAGAGGAGACAAAAGTGACTTAGGGTCACAACATCGGAAGATTCCCCCAAGACAACCTCCACAACCTTATGCCCCCAAGGCACCACACACAACAATTGCAACAAGAGAGGAGAGTAGAAGAATAGAGAAACAAATAGAAGGAATGTCATAACGAAGATGGTCTCCTTGTATCCTTGACCTTACAAGAGTATCCAGGGTGATCCAAGGAGACCTAAACAAACATTTAACACTGCACGAGGGAACACAACATAATTCTTAAGAGGAGGCCACCCGTGAGAGCAACTCAAAGAGGTGCTACATCAAAGGTGGTTGAATGAGTGATAAATACTTACCTGGTAGCGGTTGTCCTTAATCAAATCATCTTCTTCCCAATCTTGATCTTCATATGAAATAGGTGGTACATAAGGCACTATAGCCCAGCTTGAAATTTCTTCATTTAGTTCTTCTTTTGATTCCATTTCTCTCAGTGGGCTATTCTCTTCCTGTGGAGAGATGTTTCAAGCTAAGGCTTGATGCTTTCTTCTTCTTTCCCTTGCATTTCTATTTCTTCTAGTCTTGTTAGTTATGTTTCACAAGGGAGTTTCTTTATCCACCATCAAAGGTTCATGATTTTCTATATTCTTGGCCATTTTAGAAGAGGAAGCCAGTACAAAATTGATGTTATGATTTTGTGATGAATAACTTCTCTCTTGAAGGTTTTTCCTAATCCTTGTAAGGATGGCAGATGAGGAACCTTGAAAAATTTTCCTTTTCCTTTCGGTCAAGCTAAATCCTTCAATTTGGGCTACTATTCGCTCTCTATCTATTGGATAGGGGGAATTGTAGCCTCAAAGGGCTGAGAGGGTCCAAGAGTGTTTTTTCCATATGATAGTTCAACTATTTTCTTTGATTTGTACTTTTGATATGCTAAGAAGAATTGATCTTGTCATGGTTGATTTGGTTCGATAGGTTGTGGTAAAAAATAATCGAGATTGAAATTTCCATGAGTGGCTAATGGTTTCCATCCACTGTGATGAATAACATGCACTCAAACTTTATGAGGGATCTTTAAGCACTTGTGAATAGTAGAAGGAATCACTTTCATGGATTTTAGCCAAGGATGTCCTAACTTCACATGAAAGAGATCCAAAGTGGGAATGATAACAAATGATACTTTCAAGGCCTTTTCAACCACCTTAATTAAAAGTGTTATCTTTCTAATTATTGGAAGAAAATAACCATTATGTGTTTTTATCATTATATTCGTTGGATCATAAGTATCTTGTGCTAGATCATTCATGTATAAAAATTCTTCTATGATAACATTTTTCATGCAATTAGAATCAATAAGAAATCCTCTTGTAGGATTTCCACTTATTCTTGTTATATAAAGAGGGACATCAATGTCTCTAATAGTGACCTCATGCAGTGTGAAGGATAGGACAGGTTCGAGATCCTTCCTTTTCTTATTAGATCGGGGAGGAGCCATACCACCCTTGTTATGATTGGATGCCATGTATGTGAGACTTTTGTACAACAAGGCACTACTTTGAGAAAACTGAGTTTTTGAAGCTTTTTGTAAAGATCAAAAAACACTAGTGTCACTACAAGCCAAGTGATCCTAATGTTAAAGTGCTGCACACAAAGGCAAATATAGACCACTTTAAGATTTCTTTGTAAAATGTGAAAGAGATGTTATCTTCTTATGTTGAAATACACAATGTGTAATTGTAAAAGTATTAATTCTCAAATGTAGGATGTGGAAAGATGCAAGATTACTATGCAAAATTAGATTTGATGAATATTTAATGCAACCAATATGATCATGCAAATTTTTTTTTTGAAACCCCAATGTAATTTTTTGCCAAAATGCAAGCTTTTTAAGGCCTAAATATGCTCTTTTTTCCAATTTATGCAAGATTTTCAAATGAATATTGATAAATATGTAATGAATCAATGCAAGATCTAATTTGAACAATCATCAAGATGAAAATGCTTGAAGCTACGGGTTCACCAAAATATTTTGTATGAAAAAGGTGAATGATGACATCTAGAATGCACACTAGTTCAAACCCTTTTCCATATAACATTCAAGGACAAGACTGAGCCAAATCACTACCAAATGAAGGTGGACTTAGCTACAGATCTTGTACTCAAGTCTGTTATAGAGGAATTAGATTTAGTTCAGCCTTTCTATCAAACCCTAGGTTAACAATGCATGAAACCCTAGTTCTACAATGATCAACTTATAATAGAATAAGTACAACAATAGTCCAGAAACCAATTGTATAGAGATAATCAGGAAGACGATAGAACTTATCTCTCAAAAGTAGAGTTGTCAGAGGACTATTTCAGGACTATCCAAGTCCTGTTTGAATGAAACAATAAAAATTGTAAATGGGAAAGATGTTGTAGATGTTGCTCTGATGTCAGATCTGAAGTCAAAAGGGTAAAAAGACTAGGGCGCCACTGCCCAAGTCTTGGATAGAGGAATATTATATAACTATTGTTAGATCCCAAAACCCTAATCTTCACTCAGTCTTCTTGTATCGTCACATTCTCTGGATCTCACTCTTGTAACTTGGACACAAGAAGATAAGAAGGGGTTGGGGGTTATGGTGATTAGGGACTTGCCTCAGTCAAATCCTGGGATAACATTCAAGGTTCTCAACACCGTTGATTGATAGAGAGTGTGTGACCTCATGGGGGCAAAGGCTAGAACAAAGATAATAATGATGAATCAAATGATGATAACAACAATGATATCACCTATGTGATGATCCCTTAGAACGATGAAGATCCCTCAACTCCTAAGGTGGATAGATGATTGCTTCATGCTTTCCACAAACACACAATAATAATACTCAAATCTACTCTAGAATCATAATGAATGCTCTTGCTTTCTTTCCGTTGAGATCTCAAGTTATGATCCTTTCAACCTATTTACAAATGAACTCAAAAAAACACTTATATATGTTTTCCTACTCATAATTGTGAAATTAAACCAAAAGCGCTGACAAGGAGAAACCTTTTGAAAGGTCCCAAGCCGACCGATACTTAAATTTACCCCCAATCAAAAGGGACTTGGGCGGTGGTGCCCAAGTTTTTTAGCTCCTTTTGTGTTGAGGATAAGATAAGTGAAGGTCCCCTTATTCCAATTATACATTGATGTCAGGAAATTTTGCATTAGGATGAACATTTAGAATGAATAATGTAATCACGGGGACCTAGGAGCTAAACAAGGAGGTAAAAAGACATGTGGATAATAAATCATAAAAAGACATGTTTCAAGAAAACAATCCATTGTCTGGAAACAATGTTTCTCCCCTTCGGAAGAAATAGATCCACTGGTGATTGTAGAAGCCATTCCCAAATCCTAGATGAATAGGGAATCCAAATCCAAATGTGTGCCTCAAAATGCAATTCAAGTAAACTCATACTGGGAAAATATGTCTTCTCCAAAATAGAAATTGTCTGCCTAATCAAAGAAGAAGAACCAAGAGAGGATATGACCTGAACTCCATCTGGAAACACAGAAGAAGGTGGTGATGCAAAGCCATCTAAGATAGCATCAGACAAGAGAGATAAATGCTCAAATGTGTCTTCCAAATCAACAATGTGAGACTCTACAAACAAGGATGATATGTCTGCAAGATAAGAGTCGCAATGAGGTGGATCTGAAAGACTAATATTGACCTGCTGTAGAGAATCACTAGAAGCCATGAAAGAAACAACACTAGACTCTAAAGAAGAAACATGTGAAGAACATGTGATCTCAATAGGAGGAGAATAGGGAGCAAGAGAAGTCTTTATCTCTGAACATTCAAGACATGCCATATACTCAAGCTCCTCTAAAGTATCATCATCATAAGGTACATTATCTATATCATCAATGGGTATAAGGCAATCCATTGTAGGATCACCTAGGAATGGAGAAATATGTGAGTCTCCAAAGATCTCCCAAATCTTAGTCCAAAGTGTGCATGGACAATCAATGTCCAAAATAGCCCACATAGTGTTAGAATCAACACTAGAACCAATCAATCCTACAATATGATCATTCCTATTTGCCCATGCATTTTTCTTCTAAGGTGAATCTAGTTCAAGTATGAGACCATAAAGATAAGGCAAAAGATTGAGCCACCTATAATGTGTGATGATGCCTTTTTGCCAAGACTCATAATTACCCTTGTTCAGATTTATCACAAAAGGATGAATAGAAAAACCCATGATACCTCCTCAAAATGATAGAGATTAAAACATGCAAATAGATTTATGCTGATAATAGAAGCCCATAGAAGCAAACATAACTTCTCCAGAAGCCAAGATGTCCAAGATATCACATAGAATGTATGAAGTTAAAAATCTAAATAAAAGATACATGGGGCTAAATTTGGAAAAGATTACATGGGTGGCTATGTAGAGCTCACTGATACCTTTCCAACATCTATTCATTTTCAAAAAACAAAGATTCTAGGTGCAAGTATGGAGTCAGAAACCTAAAAATATGCCTGGACTTCACACAGAACAAATAGATTATCGACAACAAAATCTAAGACAAGTACCAACATCACTGGATTGTTGTAACTGTGAGGTTTGTTTTGCATCAGGAAGCACTGATCATGACCTCATGACTAAAATTCTCTCAAATTCAAGAAGCTGACAAATCTGGAGCTCTGACACTAGGTTAGATTACCAATATCATCTATAGCATTTCTTCTACAAAGAGGATTGCTTAAAAAAAATAGAATCCAAAATGAGAGGCAATATTACAATCAATACTTCATGTGCATTAATTATTCACAAATTTGAACAATGCATAAATAAATGACCACTTGCTAAAGTGGGAGAGAGACAAAAATGGCAGATGATGATACATGTCATAAATGTCTCAAGCACTAAAAAGAAAGACAACTAACCTTCCTAAAGGACAACCACTTGCCAAATAGGGACAAAGTGGGAAAGGAAAGGTTAGGTCACACACTATAAAGCTCTCCAGTACAAGAAAGGAAACATTATCCTAAAAAGATTCTCCCTAATAAACTTATGATAAGTGTAAATATGATTTTACACCAAAGTTTGAGATGTGAGACTTGGCCCTACACTTGAAAATTGCATCTACATGAAAGTTTCTAAAGCCTTTTCAACAAAACAATTTTTTGGCTGATAGGCCATTCTATATGTGCATACATCTTGTAACTGCCAAAAATTTGGTAGTCCTTCAATTATTTAGTTTTCCAAAATAAATTAAAAAAATTAGGCAATGAAGAACAAGTGGCAACAGTTTCATTCTCTTTAGCTCCTCAATTCAACTTCTTGCTCTCTCCACCTTTTAAAAGAATCTACATTGCAGATAAGTCCCCAAAAACATTACCCATAATTTTGGGAGTAGTGGGAGGCGTGATTCTGGCGTTGGTTATTTGTCTAATTACAATGAGAGAAAGAGTGAGATCTACTATTTTTGGGAGGCCAGTTACTTTAATTAGCCACAACGAAGGTGCCGCTTCCAATTTCCCTCTTTGTATTTTGTCTTCTTTTCTGTTGTTTTTAGTTTAACATTAAATTTTCTAAGCTTTCCAATTTTTCATTCATCTACAGAAAGGCATGGATAGGCATCAACATTTTATCATGAGCTTAGAGGCATTGGCAGAAGCCATACAAAACTTTCATGAAAATAACAAGCTTTGAGAGGGAGGCTTTGGACCAGTATACAGGGTGGGACGATAGTGTATCTTTAATATGAATTAGGCTATTTTGGGGCAATTTCTTAAGGGGATGCCAATCTCTCATTTCTAGTTTGATCTTTCAAGGAACAACTAGAGACGGTAAAGAAATAGCAGTTGAAAAGCTGTCTACAAGATCTACCCAAGGTAAAAAAGAATTTATGAATGAAGTGAAGCTGATGGCCAATGTTCTGCACCAAAACCTTGTGAAGCTGTTGGGATGTTGCGCTGAGGGAGATGAAAGGTTGCTTGTTTATGAATATTTTCCCAACAAGAGCTTGGATACTTTTCTCTTTAGTAAGTCACATTTCTATCTTTATTTGCTCTAATTAATATTGTAGAGTTGTTTGAAAGAGATTACAAAAGTGATGGATAAAATTTGGGTAACAAATCCAGAAAAGCGTAGACAACTAGATTGGTAAAAGCATTATAACATAATTGTTGGAATTGTCCATGGCCTTATCTACCTTCATGAAGATTCATAGCTGAGAATCATTCACAGAGATATTAAGGCAAACAACATTTTGCTCGATGACAAACTCAATCCTAAAATAGTGGACTTTGGTTTAGCCAAACTTTTCCCTGAAGATGAGACGCAAATCCAAATAAGAGTTGCAGGCACATAGTAAGGACTTTGTGTGCTTTTGATTTTAGATTGATGATGTTAATTTTTTTATTTTTCTGAGTGGGGTCCTTGCCAACTCCCAATCTGCCTTGCAAATGATAAAATCCAAGCACAAATGCCTCTTTATAATGGAGCATTGCCTTCTAGGTCTTCCATCTGCTTTATTTAATTTTTAGAATGCTTTCTATGATTTTAGAAACATGCAAAAAAAAAGGAGTGACGCTGAACTGAAGTTATCCTCCCAATTTTTATAGGAAGATCTGCATTCTGGGCAAGGTTGGGACTATGGTGTTCTAGTTAAGTTGAAGATGGGTCACACTACAGTATGGAATTTTCATCCCAAGACATACGGTTCAGGCTCACGTGCCTGTCGCATGTGTGGAAACCCACATGCCATTGTCTGCAAATATGGTCTTATGTGCTGTCATCAGTGCTTTCGCAGTTATGCCAAAGACATTGGCTTTGTTAAATATCGTTAAGTTATTGGTAGAACTTCTAAACTGCTTGAGATTTGCAGCAGGCATTTGCATCATCAATGACAGTTACTCAATTGAATTTTCAGATCTAATGTTAGTTTGTATTGAACACAATTCAAAATTATTATCTATAATGATTGAGGATTTGCTAATTTGAAAGAAAAATTTTGTTGGAATTCTTAATGTGTTCCATGCTTGAAATGACCTAATTAGTTTAAAGTCTTGTATTGTTGTTTGTATAAGGATGAAATATGGTGGGTTTGAAGTAGAGCCTTATGGACTTGGATATATAATGTTGTTGTGGATATTGATTTTTAAAATTGAGGCTGGCTTAAAAAAGCTGTTGAGTTCACACTAGTTTATGGGTAGCTATTATTAAATGGGTAGCTAGTATAAAGAGTGAAATAATAAGAAACATTTGTATTAAAATTGCCCGACTGATTTCATGGGATTCTGGGACTAAATTGCACCATTTTGTGATGTAAAATTAACAATGGTGATGTATCATTAGTGTGAAAATATAAACTGAAAGTGTTAACTGAAATTTGGTGAAGGAAAGTCATGGTAAAACAGAGAATTCTGAGTTGGTCTTTTTTTTGTGTTTTTTAGGCATAGATTTTTTTCTGGCATAAGAACTTTCTCTTGTTTATGATGTTGTTGTCAGTAGCTTGAAAGCAATGTTGGCACAATTTGACCTTATTTTGGTTTTTATAGCACTTTAGGTTTTTGAACATCCCGTTTTTGCTGGTTTGTAGAGGGCTTATATTTTACTACTATTGTTCAAGAGTTGTATTTGAAATTATTAACAAGCATGCTCAATAACTAAACTGTTTTATAGTCAATCTCTTTTATAAATTAAGTTTCTTTTCCAATACTCTAATCTCTTTTATAATATTTTTTTATGTTTTTCATATAAGTTTTAATATGTATATTTTTTAAATTAAGTTTTTTTAATTATAAAGTTCTTTTAATTAATATAATTCTTTTTATAAAGTTTTAATATATATTAATTAGGTTTACAAAAAATGGAACTTATTATTTTACTATATTATTATTTATTTTGAAATTCCAATAGAACCACAATTAATGTAAGTAGAGCACTTATAAGGCTATCATAATCCTAACAAGTCAAAAAACATTTGTAGATACCTTTAGTGAAAGGAAAGTTTTGTCAAGTAAATATTATTAGTTTTTATTGTGATTGGAGTTTTAAACACACACACAAACCACAAAGTGAATACAAAAATTAATTTTTAAACACACACACAAACCACAAAGTGAATGCACATACCACAAAGTGAATGCCTAAATTAAATTTCCCACATGTACACACAATTTACATAAACAAAAATTTCATATACCGATGTTCAAACATAATTCATTCATACAAATTTAGTAAAGAAAAGTTCAAGCATTCCAAAAGACAAACACACTCATAAAGTGAGTGCCAAATTTATAAAACATGGTAAAGTGCAAACACACAAACCGCACAAAGTGAATGCAAAAATTAAATTTCACACACACAATTCAAAATAAAAATATAAATGTAGACTATTTAGTGATAGGCCTATAAATATTTGTGCATATCGACCATTTGATAGCACCTTTGGTGCTTTTACTAGTGTATATTTCCTCCGGTCCATGGTGATCTAAGAGACCGTATTTCTTTAAGACATTCAGTTTAAAAGTTCGCATACTTAGTTTATGTTTTTACATCTTTCATACATTTTCACTAGAGCAACTGTAGGAGAGGAGTCAGGAATTTAAGGGTGTTCAGGAACTATTTGGATGTAAATATGGAGAGTGTCCGGGCTTTTGGAGGTTGTGAGAACCTATAAAACCTTTGAAAATGTTTCCACTTACCCCAAAACCTCTGAACACGCGCTTTAAAACACCATTTAGGAGGAGCATTTCAAATTTTAAATGTCATTAAGAACTTATTTGGGAGTTTTGTTGGTTCTCAGTACCGCTTTTGTTCCCGGTAGGGACACAGGTGCTGACATCACTTTATCAAATAGTTCAAGCTCTTCGTCTATACCTTAGTGTTTCTTGAGCCTGTAAACTAGAGCATCTCTAATTATAATATCTTAGAAACGCCTCATCTATTATGCATTGATGGATGCTATATCCTGTTCCAGAGTACCATTTTGGCGCGTAGGGGAGGATGATCTTTGCAGGGGACATGGTGTTTGGCTTTATGGAATTTGGATCTGCCAAATGCATTTACTTGAAGTTCTAAAGCCTGCTCAACGAATACATTTTATTCATATTCAACGAATACATATCCCTGAAGCACTTCGCCAAATAGTTCATGCCTTGCGCATGCTTCCACATCTTGCGTACATGTCTATCAAAGCATTTACAACTATAAAATCCCCATTACATGACGTTTTTGTTTGAGAGGGCAGGGGGAATGTTGGCAATAGAATTTTCTTGAAAGTATTTGAAGCTTTCTATGCATATACTACAATCATTGCAGCGTGAGACCACATTTCCTTTGAAGGATGTTGTGAAATAGTCCATTCATCTGTCGATGCCTATGCTTACACATTTTGCACACATACTTACTAGAGAAATTAACTGCAATGCCTGACAATGGCGTCCCTACTCTGCAAATCACTTTTGCTTGAAAGTTTCCAACACATTTTCAACAAAACCATTTTGTAAATATCCTACGCTCATTGCATTTCATGAGACTTTGAGGCATTCTTCCAGACATTTCACCCACTGTGTTTATGCTTTCAAGCTCAGTTTCATGGCAACCAGAGGAGGAGTTGTGAGATTTCACTGAAACATCCTTCAAACTTTCACATTCTGTAGGGGAGAAATTAGGGCAGAAAGGAGTAATTACCGAAGGTTTTGTTAGTTTTGATTTTGTCTTTATCCCTGAGGAAAATGCCCTTAGAAATGATGTCGGAGGTTAGGGAGGTTGTCACAACCAAGCTAACCTTCGACAAGGTTTTGGTTTACTGTCAAACCTCCAAAATTAAGAACTAAAAAGATTTCGAAGAGCTTATAATGAAGAATGTAGGGGGTTAGGAAGGTTGTCACAACCAAGTTAACTTTCGACAAGGTTTTTACTTTACCAAAAACTTCCAAAAAAGTGGTTAAAAATGGCTTTACAAGAAATGGTGAAGTTTTGAGTATGGCAGAACTTGTTGGTGGATGTTGGAGGTCTTTAAAGAGTTTTATGAAATTCAAACTCTAATAAAGGAATAATTAAGTAGCTTTGAATAGAAAGAAGCTCCGAAAACCGTGAAATTCAATTATTTTAAATTTTGGTACATGTCCAAGGCCTCCAAATTTTGTACTTGTTATTTGATTTTTCAACTCGGAGATGTGAAATTAAAACTGACAAGTGCCTGAAATTCATTTCCAAAAATTTTATATAATTTTCCTGGTAAATCCATTAACTCGAAGATGAAGAAATGTGCATAACTCTTGATAAGATTAATATTTTCTCCTAAAAACTTGCCAAATTGTCCATAATGACATCATAAATCTTCTCGTCAAATGGATTTTGCTCCAGCTTTTACAAAAACCCGGATGTAATTATTTCCATAAACTGCTCGCTGAAAACTTGAAGTTTTAAAATCTCCCAAACCGGAAGGCTTACAAACTTGAAAAGTTGCCACATTAGGTGAACATAGTCATGAACACCCCCATAAAATGGCTTCTTTCCAGCCTTCATGGATTTAGAGATTTAATTGTTTTCGTTAAATCACCTCAAACTAGCTAATTGCTCTAGGAACCCAACTGAAATAATGATTGATCTTGCCTTGAATTGATGCTCCTGTATTGGTTTCAATGCAAGGAAATGGTTCAAACAAGATTAAACACGATATTTCAACAATGGGCACTCACGATGAATGGCATGGGAAACAAGTGATGCTGTCATTTTGCGACCAAAAGGTGGCTTAGAGAAGGATTTTGACATGTATAGACACTTATTGTTTTGACACGAAAAGTTCAAATTTTATAGTGTCGAAATGAGGTCAACAATACTCAATCTAGATTTGTAATAATAAAATACATGTATATATATTTAGCCACAACCTCTAACGATAAAAGGTAGATGTATATATTTATACAGACATATATATTTAAATATAAATGTATATGTATATATATGCATATGTATATTTAACATTCTCATAAATTTTACATAACACAACTAGATTGTAAATAAATCTGATTCATAAGTAAATTCATTTCTTCTTCTTTTTTGCATAATAGAGGAATAAAATGAGATTTTTCCAATGAAATGGATTTACAAAATTGAATGCAATAAAGTTAAATTTATGCACTTAATTGAACTCAAAGTTTATAGAAAAATGAAAATAATATCTATGCTTTGCATAATTTCCAAAATCATACCCAAATTAAATCAAACATTGTGCTATCATGTTCTTTTTCCCACGACATGGAAATATAATACATTATACAAAACTATCCTTCTCAAGAGAGTACAACTTATGGTACCTCTTTTGCCCTTGTTCTTTGAATATGCTTTACAACTTGAATAAGTATCAAAATTCACAAACTTCTAAGATGAACTTTAAGATCCAAGGAAGAGGTCTAATTCTTAGTTGTGTGGGCTAGTGGCCAATATGAAATAGTCATCTTCCTACCATATAGGGGCCTCAATCACCAACCCATAGCTTTGAGGATTATCTAGGAAATCTGGGTGATAAAACATACACATTCACACAATATTTTGCCAACACAAAACATGAATATCAAGAAAAGAGGATAGCAGCCACTATGAACCAAATCATAGATTCCATTTTGTTAGGGATTTTAACCCCTATTTTAGTTGACCAATATATACTAGGATGAAGGAAACTTACAATTATATGTATTCAAACAATAGTCAACAACACTTACAAAATCTATCTAACAACATGTGTAGAAGTAAATGGAATAGTATGAATCCACAATATTACACACAAGACTCAAAATTTATGTGAGGAACCCTTTTGGGAGAAGGACCACCACAAAAATACATTCATATTTATATTATTTAGAATTAACAAAGTTTTAATACAAAAGGTCTTATTATTGAAGTCTCAATCTACAACATACTTCTTCTACAATCACTCTAAAGTTACACACCAACAATATAGAATCCAATGCTATCCTTTCAGCTTATACAACCTTCTAACCTTGGCACATTCACATGGAGTGATACATATATACATGCACATGGGAATACCACTCGTCTAATTGTCCAACCAATTTGAGGAATACAAATAGTCATGTAACTATAATTTGACCATGCATGACATTATCTTAGCACAAATATCACCAAGTATGACATGTCCATGTCGATGTTCACCTTGTATACTTAGTCATTGCCACACATTATGAATCAATAGTTATCATGGACATCAAATTTAGACCAAAACAAATGGAGATATATGCATAAACACAAAAAAAAATCAAAATCCAAAACTAACATTCATCTTCAGTTAGAGTTGAAATTGAAGCTAAAATAATGCAAAACACAAATCAAAAGTATATTATATCTCCATTATTCTTGTGGATGTGCTACAAAGATTGAGTGGATGGATTGTTGGATGAATGTGGTTTCTCAATTACTTAATGATTACCAAATTGACAAGCATGTACTTACTATGGATGAAGATGATCAAAGTCATTTGGGTAAGCCTCTTTAAACAGACTTTCTAATTTGGACATGAAGGGTTGAGATTCCAAGACAAAATCAAGGGCTAGGATTTCCTTGCGTGGGCATACATCCCAGCCTCTTGACAAGTGGCAAGAGGACGTGGATTTGCTAGGTGGAGGGATGATATTTTCTTAAAATGTAGGATGAAATGAGATGCGAGCAAAGGGAAGAGATGGAGGATGCAAGTGGATAGAGGAGATTAAGGTTGGAATGGAGGGTCGAGATTGATCCATATTGCATGCTCACACATCTGTGAGCAAGGAGTGGGGACAAGTGGGTTAAGAAGCCATGTGTGAACTGTGTTAGATTCAAGACAGACAATTGAGAGAGGGGGTGAATCAGTTGTCCCAAAATGTTCTTCCTATTAATTACTTAAATCCTCTTTGTAATTCAGTAGCATATTAATATATCAATCATGGAAACATAATGCAACAATTCAAGAGGGTGACTAACCCAAGATTGTATTCTCTGTTAAAAGAATAAGAAGAATAAAATGGCACATGCCAATTAGGGCTCACTACCCGAGCACACTGCTCACAAGAGGTCCACTGCCTACAGGAGACACACTGTCTACAGAATGATAGATATTACATACTTGAACTGAAGAATAGCATCTTCACCATGCTTGAGTTAGTTCCATTTAAGCCCAATACTTCTGCTCTACCTTTCGCTTCTCTGCTCTCTACCACACTCTCATCTCCGCCAAGATACTTTTGAAATGACTTCACAACTTCTTATTTATACAATGGTGCAGGAGCACCTACCTGACAGCTGGTCATGATAAGGCAGTTAGTAGTTTAGGTCTTGTTTGTGTTTCCAAGAAGGTCTGTTTGACCAATTGCATGTAATAAGGTCATGCTGATCAGGATAAGATCATGCTGACCGGGCTTTTTGCTATTTTTAGCTAGTTAGTTATAACAGCTGTCATGATGTATGTTCGGTGGGATCTCCCAGCCGCCTGGAGAGTTCCCAGCCGCTTGGAGTCGGGTCAGTAGTACTCGTAGGAAAGTCTTTATAAGTATGAGATCGGTTGATGATAGACACAGACAGATATCATCGATCGAGCTTGAGTGAGACTGAGAGAGAGGTTGATCATATTGTATTGCATCTTTGAAATCAATAAAGTGATCCTGTTTTGTGTTCTTGCTCTGGTTGCATTCCATTACTCGATTGATCTGCTGGTTTGAGTGGTTGTATGGATTTCCTGATCCATTCCACCGGTTGACTCGTCTGATCGGTGGAATGGCCATGTACAGTAGGTTAGATGTTAGATTGTTTCCCGTTTGCATGCAGGTGTGCAGGATCGTGGTCAAGAGATGTTGAAGACCCTAGCATCCTCATGTGCTAGGTCGAGTTGATAAGTTGACTGAGTTGGAAGATCACCCTGAGTTGGATCGGGTCATCCCTGGTGGATCGGCGAAGAGAGATTTCGCTAAGTGAAGAAGTTCGCCGAAACGGCATCATCAGGATATTTCTGCAAATATCCTGCAGACAGTTCAGACATCATCATCCGGATAAGTGAAGGAGAGCATGATGTTGTCGATTGCATGAAGTGCAAGTGCGTCGGGGTGATCACCATCAGGAGGGCCGAGGAGGAGCGCATCGGCATCAGGCTGAAGATCGGGTTGATCGCGGGCCGAAGAAAAACTAAGTGTGGCAAACAGCAGGATATGACGTCATCATCATCATGATATACGTCATCAGGACATTTCGGAGCAGCAGGATATTGTGAAACTGCGGGTGACGTCATCGTCATCAGGATCTACGTCATCAGGATATCGGGTGACGTCAGCATCGAGTGAACGGTGCGAGGAGTTAGGGTTTGTCATCATCAGGATAAATGGGAAGAACCGGATGTTCGTTATCCTGTTGAATATCATGATGCTGAAGCTTGTGTCGTCGGCTATCGGAGCATCGAAGGGAAGGTGTTGAAGGTCGTCATCAGGATATTTGGGAGCAACCGGATGTTGAATATCCTGCTGACGAAGGTGATGTTAAATGTCATGATGAGGCCGCTAGTGCTTGGCGCCTGATGAACAGTGCAACCGGAGGATGTTTGCGCCTGTTGAACATCATGATGATGTTGAAGGTAGTGAAGACGGAAATTGTCGGTGAGGTGAACAGTGGACGTCAGGAGGATGTTCGCGCTGTCGGACATGATGATGCTGCCGATAGTCGAGTAAGGTGATGCTGTTGACAGGCGAAAGTGTGAAGGCTTGTCTGCAGGAGGATATCGGTCGGCAGGTGAAATATGATGATGTTGGTGGCCTTAGGAAATATGATGATGATGGCGAAGATGATGATGATGAGGTTGGTCTGCAGACATTCATGCTATCTGCGAAGGTTATAGTGTGGATGCCTCTGCATCATAGTGGTATCAGAGCCCAGCAAAAGGTCTGGGCTGTTGTGTGTTGATTCTGTCACTGAAAGGGCAGAGGTAGAGATAGAGTTGAGTTGTGTTGTGATTGTGAGGTTGACAAAATGCCTCCTAAAGGTAGTGGTACTGCAAGGGAGTTGCAGGAGATGAAGGAGAAACATGCTAGAGAGATGAGGAAGATGAAGGAGCTTGCTGAAGCACTTCAAGCCAGGCTGACAGCCCTGGAAAAGAACAAAAAGAGGGAAGTAGAAGACAGTGAGTCTGAAGAAGATGCAGATACTGTTGAAGAGTATGAAGAGGTAGCTGAAGATCTGGATGCTGAAGACCAGATATTGGCAAAACTGTTAAAGGCAGTGCAGAGTGAAAAACCTAAGGTAAAGGTTGATGTTTCCAAGTATACTGGAAGCTTGAATGAAGATGAGTTGTTGGACTGGATTGCTGCACTGGATAATCACTTTGAATGTGAAGATGTTGCTGAGGATCAGAAGGTAAAAATTGCAAAGACCAAGTTAGGAGGTCATGCTTTGGTATGGTGGGATTATGTACAATCTGAGAGAAGGAAACAAGGGAAGTCTAAGATCACTTCTTGGGATAAGATGGTAGCAAGGATAAAGGGTAAATTCTTGCCAAGGGATTATGAAATCCAGATGTTTAAGAAGCTGCAATTTTTAAAGCAGAAAGACAGGTATGTGAAATCATATACTGAGGAATTTTATCTGTTAAGTATGAGATCTGGTCATCATGAGAATGAGGTAGAAAAGGTGGCTAGGTACTTGGCTGGTTTAAGGTTTAACATACAGGATGAGTTAGTGTTAGCTAACCCTAAGAATGTGGAGGATTGTTATCAAATGGCAATCAGGATTGAAGAAAAGTTGAATAGAGGACATGATAAGTCCATGAGGGGAAGAGGAAACAATAGGGGAAGAGGAGCAGCCCCTGCACAAAAGCAAACCAATGAGGGTCAAGAAGACACTGGGAAAGGACAGGGACAGTCTGATTTCAGAGGTGGATGGAAAGGTAATAGAGGAAGATTTGGAGGTGGTAGAGGTTCTACTACATTTTCAGGAAAGTGTTACACCTGTGGAGAGTTTGGTCATCCATCTTTCAAATGTCCAGAAAACAAAGGTTCATCATCCAGAAATGATAGAACTAGTGACAAGAGAGTACAACTGGTACAAGAAGAGAAAGAAGAAGAAAGTGCAAACAAAGGTCCTGAGAATTTTGGATATCCAGAGAGTGGAGAATCATTGATGTTAAGGAGAACAAGTTTGCAGGCATCAAAGGATCTGATGCAAAGAAGAGCTCTTTTCAAAACCACATGCAAGAGCAAAGGTAAGGTATGTAAGGTTGTCATTGATACTGGTTCAACAGACAACATGGTATCTCAGGAGATGGTGGATAAACTGAAGCTGGAAAGGATTCCACATCCACACCCTTACAAGGCATCTTGGGTGAGTGATAGGCAATCACTTTTTGTCTCTGAACAGGCATATGTGGATTTCCAGATTGGACCATATCATGATAGAATTTTGTGTGATATATTGCCCATGGAATGTTGTCACCTACTGTTGGGTAGACCATGGCAATTTGACAGAAGGGTACTGTATGATGGGTATGCTAATACCTACACCATCAAGAAGGATGGGAAGATTATTAAGTTGATGCCATTGCAGGCAACAGCTGCAGTACAGAAGGCAGCTCAAATCATTTTAATGGGAAAGAAGGAATTTGTGCAGATGCCTAGAGGAGCAGGCAGGAAGGCAGTTCAGGACACTGCAGAGAAAGGAGTTGTTACAGACAACAAGCTGAAGAAAATTTTAGTTGTGACTGACAGAGGTCAGCAGCAGGTTCAGAAACAGGGGTGCAAACAGCCACCAGTTCAGCGGAATGACAAGGATGTTGTCATAGTTGGGACTATTGTTTGTCCTATAAGAGTTGAAAGGAAGATAGACTTGAACACTTCAGGAGTTCAAGAGGTAGTTCAGACAGAGGTTCTGGTTAGGCAACCTGACAAACACCAGGTATGTGAGAGAAAGGCCTACATCAACAGGCATGATGATTTACTTGCCAGAAAGCAAGTTACAGTTCAGAAGTCTTGGCGCAGCCAAGAGACAGCAGCAGACAAAGCTGGAGCAGGTCCGAAGATTGACAACGCAAAGTGTAAAGGTGGAGGACTTCCACATGCTAAACTCATGGGACATGAGTTCTGTTCTTTTTGGGGAGTATGGTGCAGGAGCACCTACCTGACAGCTGGTCATGATAAGGCAGTTAGTAGTTTAGGTCTTGTTTGTGTTTCCAAGAAGGTCTGTTTGACCAATTGCATGTAATAAGGTCATGCTGATCAGGATAAGATCATGCTGACCGGGCTTTTTGCTATTTTTAGCTAGTTAGTTATAACAGCTGTCATGATGTATGTTCGGTGGGATCTCCCAGCCGCCTGGAGAGTTCCCAGCCGCTTGGAGTCGGGTCAGTAGTACTCGTAGGAAAGTCTTTATAAGTATGAGATCGGTTGATGATAGACACAGACAGATATCATCGATCGAGCTTGAGTGAGACTGAGAGAGAGGTTGATCATATTGTATTGCATCTTTGAAATCAATAAAGTGATCCTGTTTTGTGTTCTTGCTCTGGTTGCATTCCATTACTCGATTGATCTGCTGGTTTGAGTGGTTGTATGGATTTCCTGATCCATTCCACCGGTTGACTCGTCTGATCGGTGGAATGGCCATGTATAGTAGGTTAGATGTTAGATTGTTTCCCGTTTGCATGCAGGTGTGCAGGATCGTGGTCAAGAGATGTTGAAGACCCTAGCATCCTCATGTGCTAGGTCGAGTTGATAAGTTGACTGAGTTGGAAGATCACCCTGAGTTGGATCGGGTCATCCCTGGTGGATCGGCGAAGAGAGATTTCGCTAAGTGAAGAAGTTCGCCGAAACGGCATCATCAGGATATTTCTGCAAATATCCTGCAGACAGTTCGGACATCATCATCCGGATAAGTGAAGGAGAGCATGATGTTGTCGATTGCATGAAGTGCAAGTGCGTCGGGGTGATCACCATCAGGAGGGCCGAGGAGGAGCGCATCGGCATCAGGCTGAAGATCGGGTTGATCGCGGGCCGAAGAAAAACTAAGTGTGGCAAACAGCAGGATATGACGTCATCATCATCATGATATACGTCATCAGGACATTTCGGAGCAGCAGGATATTGTGAAACTGCGGGTGACGTCATCGTCATCAGGATCTACGTCATCAGGATATCGGGTGACGTCAGCATCGAGTGAACGGTGCGAGGAGTTAGGGTTTGTCATCATCAGGATAAATGGGAAGAACCGGATGTTCGTTATCCTGTTGAATATCATGATGCTGAAGCTTGTGTCGTCGGCTATCGGAGCATCGAAGGGAAGGTGTTGAAGGTCGTCATCAGGATATTTGGGAGCAACCGGATGTTGAATATCCTGCTGACGAAGGTGATGTTAAATGTCATGATGAGGCCGCTAGTGCTTGGCGCCCGATGAACAGTGCAACCGGAGGATGTTTGCGCCTGTTGAACATCATGATGATGTTGAAGGTAGTGAAGACGGAAATTGTCGGTGAGGTGAACAGTGGACGTCAGGAGGATGTTCGCGCTGTCGGACATGATGATGCTGCCGATAGTCGAGTAAGGTGATGCTGTTGACAGGCGAAAGTGTGAAGGCTTGTCTGCAGGAGGATATCGGTCGGCAGGTGAAATATGATGATGTTGGTGGCCTTAGGAAATATGATGATGATGGCGAAGATGATGATGATGAGGTTGGTCTGCAGACATTCATGCTATCTGCGAAGGTTATAGTGTGGATGCCTCTGCATCATACAAGACATCGACTTAGGGATAATCATCCAAGTCGGCACATTTTACAGAGAAAATACAACTTGACTAATTACAAAAGACTTCATGCGGATCATCACATTGTTGGCCACATAGATTTGAGGCTTCAATCTCCTTTTGGAAACATGTCATGCTTCACAGAACATCTTCAAGATCATCCGCAGGATGTGTAACTCATCTAGTCGGCCAAACTTAGGAAGAACATCATCTGGAAGTAATTCTTCAATTATAAGCTCAATCTTCAATGCAGACCACAAATACAAATTGGACACAATCCAAAGACCTCCACAAGCTTGCCTGAATCACTAAGAACATCCACACTACTTCTGCTTACTGAAATCATTCTCTCCTTCATCTAGAACCTCAAGAACACAGTCTGTCATCACTGTCATATTGGAATAGATGCTTGCGGACCTCCAGACCATGAACCAATTGAGTTGTCAATTCACATTGACTTCCTAAACACTCCAAATTCGTAGAACAAGATATTGCATTTCTGGATCTCACTGGACCTATCTTTGTCACTCTGTCACCTCTGAACATCTGCCAGAACTGGTTTTACTCAAGTGGCCATAACTTCTTCAGATCTTCATGTGGACCTCTCAAATCTTTACTGGATCATCTTAAGACACATATCTACAAACCCTTTGATGCGCATCCTCTTATCTTCATCTTAGCTGGGATCTTTACCTTATTGTCTTCACTGTTCTTCTCTGTTCCTGATAGGACTAATTTTCTCAATATCCTTGGCATACAACTCATCCAATCCTTATCATCAATGCAACAAGAGTATGTTGACATCAATGACAACACCAGTTAGGCCCATACTTGCAACAATCTCCCCCTTTGTCATTGATGGCAACATATGATGTGAAAAATTATTTTAACCATCAAGACAAGAACTTCTCACTGGCATAACTCCCCCTATCAACAACAACCATTCACATGTATTCTCTTCCTTTACCGCTCCCCCTTTGATCAGCAACCACTTTTTGTTTTTCACATCTTCTCTCCCCCTTTGACATCAATGGCAAAAGGCACATACTTGCATCACTCAGAATCATACCAACTACTCCCCCTAAGTAGCAGCTTCCCATCATCAATCCGTACCACAAGATATGACTATGAGATCCACCGAACTGATGCACATCAGTGCACCTTAATTCAGAACCAGAGGGGTAATAACCCCTAACTTCTCCTTGAGATACTCAAAAGAGTCCTTAGGTAGAGGTTTAGTAAAAATGTCTGCAATCTGATCCTTGGAGGGCACAAACTCCAATCTGACTTCATTCTTGTTCACTTGCTCTCTCAAAAGGTGAAACTTGATGGATATATGTTTTGTCCTTGAATGCAACACCAGATTTTTTGATATATTTATTGCACTTGAATTATCACAGAAGATTGTGATAGGTTCCTCATATTCCACTTTGATAACTCTTAGTATTTGCTTCATCCACAATACTTGAGTGCAACTACCTGCTACTGCAATATATTCTGCTTCTGCAGTGGACAGAGATATTGCCTCTTGTTTCTTGCTCAGCCAAGAAACCAATCTTTTCCTCAAAAAGAATGCTCCACCACTAGTACTCTTCCGGTCATCCACATCTCTTGCCCAATCCGCATCTGTATATGCATGAAGAGAGAAATCATGATTTCTAGGATGCCATAAACCATACTCAACTGTCCCTTTTAGATATCTAAGAATCCTCTTGATTGCCATGACATGAGATTCTCTAGGATTAGCTTAGAATCTAGCAACAAGACCAACAACATTCATAATGTCAGGTCTAGTTTGAGTAAGATACAGTAGTCCTCCAATCATTGACCTGTACTTTTTCTGATCAGCCTTAGGAGATTCATCATCTTTGCTCAATTTACATCCAGTTGCCATGGGAGTACTCATTGGTTTTGAGTCTTCCATCCCAAATTTCTTCAACAATTCTTTCACATATTTGGTCTGTGAAATGAAGATTCCTTTCTTTGTTTGAATGATTTGCAGACCCAAGAAGAAATTCATTTCCCTAAACATGGACATCTCAAATTCACTTTTCATTTGATTTGCAAAAGTTTTGCACATACTATATCTTCCTCCAAAAATGATATCATCAACAAACACTTCAACAATTAAGATATTTTCATGATCAATTTTGAAGTACAAGTTACTATTAGTAGTACCTTTGTTGAAACCAATCTTCAAAAGATGCTTATCCAGTCTTTCATACCAGGCTCTTGGGGCTTGTTTGATTCCATATAGTGCTTTCTTCAACTTGCAGACCATATCATCATGATTAGTCAATTGAAATCCATCTAGTTGCTCAATGTAAACTTCTTCTTCCAAGTCACCATTCAGGAAGGTAGACTTGACATCCATTTGATATACTTTGAAGTCCTTGAAGGTAGCAAAGGCAAGAAATAATCTGACTACTTTAATTCTTTCCATTGGAGCAAAAATTTCTTCAAAATCAACTCTACTTGAGAATAACCCTTGCAGACCAATCTGGCTTTGTTTCTGACTACTTCACCATCTTCATTCAGTTTATTCTGGAAGACTTATTTCGTTCCAATCACACTCTTGTTTCTAGGTCTGGGAACAAGATCCCAAGTGTGATTTTTCTCAATTTGCATCAGCTCTTCCTCCATTGCTTTAGTCCAGCTGTCATCATTACATGCTTCACTCACAAACTTTGGTTCAATCTTTGAAATCAGACAATACTTTTTTGAGTCTTGAGCAATCTTTCTTTGTGTTTGAACACCTTTGCTTTTATCACCTATGATCTGATCTTCAAAGTGATTCAGTCTTACATACCTAGGAGTTTTGGGAATTTCTTGCACCTCTATTTCTTGAATAGGTTCATTCAAACTTATCTCTTCTTCTTGATTCTCCAGATCAGTCTAGATCTGAATTTCAGAAGGAGCTTAGACTTCTTGGACCAAAACATCATTTTGATCATCTTCATCATATTCATAAAACCTTGAGGGTTTTTCAATACCTTCATCAACCTTCACATTTGTACTTTCTATAATCTTTCTCAATCTCTTGTTATAACATCGGTATGCTTTGCTTTGAGTAGAATAACCCAAGAATATTCCTTCATCACTTCTAGCATCAAATTTTCCAAGATCTTCATCTCTTTTGATGTAACATTTGCTACCAAAGACTTTGAAATACTTCACAGTGGGAGTGATGTCAAACCAGAGTTCATAAGTGGTCTTACCAGTATTGCTTCTGATTTGTACTCGATTAAGAGTATAGACTGTAGTGCTTACAGCTTCTCTCCAGTAGATCTGAGGAACATTTGTTTCCATCATCATGGTTCTAGATGATTCCTGGATGGTCTGACTCTTTCTCTCCACTACTCCATTCTGTTGTGGAGTCCTTGGAGCAGACAACTATCTTTTTATCCCATGTTTCTCACAGAATTCAATGAACTTACCAGATGTGAATTCTCCACCTCTATCAGACCTCAGACATTTTATGTTCAATCTGGTTTCATTCTCTACCATAGCCTTGAATATTTTGAATTTCTCAAGAGCCTCATATTTCTCTTTTAGAAAAGTCACCCACATCATTCAGGAGTGGTCATCAATTAATAACATGAAGTATCTATCACCTTGCAAACTCCTGATTCTTGCTGGACCACATAGATCAGTATGAACTAAGTCCAATAATTCGGTAGAAGATTGTTCCTTACTTTTGAATGTGACTCTGCTCTACTTCCCCAAATGACATTCTTTGCACAAACTATTAGTAGGTTTCACCAGTTTTGGAAGATCTCTTACAACCGGAATGTTGCTTATCTTGATGATATTATCAAAATTCACATGACACATTCTCCTATACCACAACCAACTCTGATCATTTTGAACAAATAAACAACTTTTACCAGTACCAACCAAGTGGAAGATATTACCTTTTGTTTGAGTACCGGATGTAATCTCTATTCTGAAACTTTCAAAGATCTTGCATTTTCTATTTTTGAATCAGAGCTCATAGCCTTTGTCCACCAACTGTCCAACACTAAGAAGATTATGCTACAGACCTTCAACATACAGTACATTACTAGTTTTGTTCTTTCCATCAAAAGAAATAGTTCCTCTACCTCTGATCTTGCCAGCAGAATTATCACCAAATTTTACAACTCCTCCTTCATATCTTTCCAAATCTATGAACTTATTTTTATCACCTATCATATGGTGGGAGCATCCACTATCAATGACCCAATCATCCTTTTCTTCAATTTGGGCAGCCAGAGCTCTTTCTACCATTTTATGATTGACAGATTCAGAGGGCATTGGATCTTCTTCCTTGATGACAATAAACACCCAGTCACTTCCACATTTGTTTCTTGTCTCTGATTCATCATCTGTTACTCCTTCATCATCATCATCTTCACGAACATAGTAACATTTCTTTTGGAATCTTGATCTATTTGGATTTTCTCTTGAAAATCTTTCCAGACACCTTGAGGCAAAATGACCAATCTTATTGCAGTTAAAACATTTAAAGGGCAATTTTCCTTCATACTTACCGGATCCTCTTGGCAGTCTTTTTACAATAAGGGCTTCCAGTTGAGTAGCTTCTGCTTCATCTTCTTCTAGATCTTTTCTTGCTTTTTCATACCATGATAGTTTCTTTGAAGAGTTCTCTCTTAGATCAAACTTTTGTTTGCCTTTTACAGAGGCACTAGCTTTGAATGCATATATAGTCTTGGGGGGTGCATCTCCAAACTCGGCCAATTCAAATGCAGCTAATTTTCCAACCAATTGATCTCTTGTGATATTTGAAAAAGATCTGAATTCTTCAATAGCAACAACCTTGTATTTGTAAAAAGTGGGTAGGGATCTGAGAACTTTGGCAACAATCTCATCTTCATCCAAGACTCCACCAACACATCTAATGCCACAAACAAGCTCATTTACTCTTGGCATAAATGTAGTGATATTTTCATCTTCACTCATCTTCAAGTTTTTTAATTTTCCTTTCAAACTCTGTAGCTTGGCATATTTAACATACTTGTCTCCTTCATGTAGAAGTTCCAGTTTTTCCCAAATCTCATATGCAGTTTTTAGATCTATAACATTTGTCAGCTCTGAATTAGATAAGGCACTTAGTAGAGCTTCTTTCGCTTGAAGATTATTTTTAGCATCTTTGATTTCATCTATGGTTTTCAGACCATTCTGTGGAGGAAAATAGTTCTTTGAAGTTATGATCCAATATTGCATTCCCATACATTGCAAGTGACATTCCATGTGGCTTTTCCAAAGAGTGAAATTGGTTCCATCAAACCTCGGACTATCCTTCTTGTAGGAAGACATCCTGGATCTCCTCAAGCGGTTAAGCTCCTTTTAGAGGAACTTGGATCTGATACCAATTGTTAGATTCAAGATAGACAACTGAGAGAGGGGGGTGAATCAGCTGTCTCAAAACTTTCTTCCAATTAATTACTGAAATCCTCTTTGTAATTCAGTAGCATAATAATAAATCAATCATGGAAACATAATGCAACAATTCAAGAGCAGAAACACATTAACACATATGACACCAAGATTTTAACATGGAAAACTTGGTTAAGGGAAAAACCACGGGGTGGCTAATCCAAGATTGTATTCTCTATTAAAAGAATAAGAAGAACAAAATGGCACATGCCAATTAGGGCTCACTACCTGAGCACACTGCTCACAAGAGGCCCACTGCCTACAAGAGACACACTGTCTACAGAATGATAGATATTACATACTTGAACTGAAGAATAGCATCTTCACCATACTTGAGTCAGTTCCATTTAAGCCCAATACTTTTGCTCTGCCTTTCGCTTCTCTTCTCTCTACCATACTCTCATCTCCACCAAGATACTTTTGAAATGACTTCACAACTTCTTATTTATATAAGACATCGACTTAGGGATAATCATCCAAGTCGGCACACTTTACAGAGCAAATACAACTTGACTAATTACAAAAGACTTCATACGGATCATCACACTATCAGCCACACAAATCTGAGACTTCAATCTTCTTTTGGAAACACGCCATGCTTCACAGAACATCTTCAAGATCATCCGCAGATGTGTAACTCATCCAGTTGGCCAAACTTAGGAAGAACATCATCATCCAGAAGTAATTCTTCAATTACAAGCTCAATCTTCAATGCAGACCACCAACATGAACTGGACACAATCCAAAGACCTCCACAAGCTTGCCTGAATCACCAAGAACATCCACACTACTTCTGCTTACTAAAATCATTCTCTCCTTCATCCAGAACCTCAAGAACATAGTCTTTCATCACTGTCATATTGGAATAGATTCTTGCGGACCTCTAGACCATGAACCAATTGAGTTGTCAATTCACATTGACTTCCCAAACACTCCACCAAATCTGTAGAACAAGATATTGCATTTTCGGATCTCATCGGACCTATCTGTGTCACTTTGTCACCTCTAAACATTTGCCAGAACCGGTTTTACTCAAGTGGCCATAATTTCTTCAGATCTTCATGCAGACCTCTCAAATCTTTACTAGATCATCTTAAGACACATATCTACAGACCCTTTGATGTGCATCCTCTGATCTTCATCTTAGCTGGGATCTTTACCTTATTGTCTTCATTGTTCTTCTTTGTTCTTGATAGGACTAATTTTCTCAATATCCTTAGGATACAACTCATCCAATCCTTATCATCAATGACAACACCAGTTAGGCCCATGCTTGCAACAAAGTGGAGTGCCCAAATTGTTCTTAGGATTTTAATTGAAGGGTGAAGATTAGAGGACATGTTCTTTTGGACTCTGGTGGAGAGGTGTGAATTTCAAATAAGAAGAAATGAGAGAGGTTAATTAAATAGCCTAATTAATTAGATAAGCATGTGTTATATAATTAATTAGTTGGATGAATATTTAAGCTTAGTTAATTAATTAATTAAGTGTATTTAATTAATCAACTTTAGGGATGTGAAGTGGATTAGTTGCGACATGGAATTGGTTAATTAAATTAGTCTAATTAATTAATTAATTGACTCATGCAAGGGAATGGTTAGTCTAGGACCAATTAGCCAAATTAATTAAATAATGATTTATTTAATTAATTTATGGAAACTTGATGTAGATAAGTTGGAGCATTTTTGGGGTGTCTACATTTTTCCCCTCTTTAATATGGCATCATGACTAAAAGAAGTGGCATTATTTCAAAGAAAATTAAAAATTTAACAGAATATAGAAAAATAGGCAGCAATTTTCCTTAGCCACTCAAAATAATGGTGATGAGGAAATGATGTAGTGATGCCCCCTTAAGAGAGTTGGTGGGCTAAATGGGGCCTGAGGGGTTTCTTGAAAGGAAAAAAAGGCTTGGGAGGGTAAAAAATAAAAAAGGAAAAAGAAAAAGTGAAAAAGAAAGGAAAAGTTAAGTTGTGGGAGAGAAAAGTGTATAAATAGAAGTGTGGGGAGGGTAAAAGTTCCATTTGAGAGAAAAGGAGATCTAGAGAGAAGAAGAAGAAGAAGAATATGTAGAGAATTTTGGTGGAGCATTAGAGTGAGTGTGTGCGGGAGTACCAACAGCTAGAGGGGTGAGACACATAGGTAAGTGGTGTATCCTTCTGGTGATTTTTTACATTTTTAATTATAGTTTTAGGTTGATTTAGGAGGGAAAGGTAGAGACACCTTGGGTAGAGTTATCCACACTAGGGGGTGTGTTGACTGCATAGATGCCCTAGGAGTCTGCATAGGTAGAAAATGAGGGAGAGGCAAAGATGCCTCTAGGAAGGGTGTCTACACAATTCCCTAGTTATCTGTGTAGTGTCATAGGTGCCTGCATAGACATGTGTTATTAGAAATGCCTTAGTTAGTGGCATCTATGTGATCATGACCGGTAGAGATGCCTTGGGCAAAGTCATTTATGTAACTAAAGAGGGCATAGACACCTTATGTAACCAAAGAGGGTGTAGATGCCTTGGCCAAATGAATCCATGTAAGAAAAGAGGGCATATACACCTTGACTAAAGGCATCTATACATGCAAATAGGGCATAGATTCCTTGGGTCAAGGCATATATGCAAGTAGACCTAGCACAGATGTGTTAGGTCAAGGTAGATGTTTAGGTAGACTTGGCACAAATGCCTTGCATCAAGGCATCTATACAAGTAGACCTAGGGGATGAGTTCCTATGCTATTAGGAGTGGCATAGGTGTGGGAAGAGGATAGAGGAAAGATAGGAGAAAGGGAGGATATGCTAACAACATGTGGCACTAACTTGTGTAGGAGGAGTTGCTAGCCTTGGTGAAATGTTCTAGCATGATACAACTACTTTAGGTATTCAATGAGATGGAGCAGGGGTTCTTGGTTGCAGTGGGCTTGTACAGCGTGGCTATGATGCTAGAGAAATGTGTAGATTAGTCAATGCTAATGGTGCTATTATGTATGAAAAAGGGGGGAAAAGGTTTTATCAATGATATGCCTAGATCCTCCTTTCACTATACACATTCAAGGAGAGTTAACCGAGTTGGATCAGAACTTTTGCAAGAGGGTTCATCTATAGGTTGGTTGTCACTTGTAATGATAGGGAAATTTTGAAATTGATGATTAATGTGTTAATTTAATGCCCAATTATGCTCAAAACCCTAATTATGCAAAATCGTAAGCAAACAAAACAAATTCTGATGAATGCTCACACATAGAGAAGGTAAATGAAGATCAGATACACACTAGATTTTGAAGTTTAAGATCCTAAAATTTTAGGGGTAAAGGGAGTCACACCCAAGCCTAGTGCAATATTTTCTTTAGGGGTTTTTGGACTCTGTCTACTACTAATGATCTTTGTTCTGGAGATTTCTACCTCTGTAAATTTGGAGGGCAAAGGGACTAGCACCCAAGCCCTGATTGTGCTCTTTTCTGCTTCTTTCTGTCAGATCCAGAATCCTTATCCTCTGCAACTCCACTCTTCGCAATCCAATACTTGTCACCTACAATCACAAGAAGAGGGGTTGTGGGTTGTGGTGTTTAGGAGCTTGCCTCAGTCAAGCCTTGGAATGGCATTCAAGCCTTCCAACACCATTGTTTGATAAAGAGTGCATATCCTTGCAAGATAGAAGCAAAAACAAATTGATAAATGATTGATTCAACAAAAATAGATATCACCTTGGAGGTGTATCTCTCATAGAGATGAAATTCCTTCATGCCATGAGGAGATGGATTGATGAAGCCAAATTTGCAACAAAACACAATAACAACACAAGTCTACTCTATAGCACAATGAAAGCCTTGAATATCCTTAGCATAAGATCACAAGTTTGCATTATCCATCTAGTTTACAAATGAAGCCCTAAACATGCTTATATATGCATTCCCACTACAAATTTCGTAATTCAAACTTAAGATGTCAGCATCGAAACCTTTTGATGGTCACAAAATCGACATTCAAATTTGGGACTCCGCCAAAATAAGGCAAGAAAAGGGCATGAGCACCCTTGCCCCAAGACCTATTTTGGGTCAAGTTTAAGGCTCAATAGTGTCCCTCAATCCACATTTGACATGGGTTTTGTTGCAAGAAATGTGCCTAATCGGTGTTGTCATTGATGTCAACATATCTTTGTTGTCATTGGTGTCAACTATATCCTATTTGTTATTTATTTAGAAGCTTTATATGTTGAGGATATTGAGAAAATTAGCCCCTCTGAAAGAATTAGAAAGTAAACAGTGAATCATAGTGAAAATAGTGAGTTGCATACTGAAGAATAGTACAAAAGATTTCTCTGCATTTCTTGTTGAATGAAGATCTTGGTCTGTGGATTGGAAGTTATTTAGAAGCATGGCTGAAGATGCTAAATCCTGATTTTGAGCCTCTGGTATGAAGATTTGAGTGAGTTACATTCACCAAAGTAAAACCTACTTTTTATGATTATTCACTGGTCCCTAAGAGAAAGTATTTTGCTCCACATTCCTCCGCATTAAAGTGTTTTTCTATGCGGTTCTAGAGGGAAGTCTGGGATGATGATAAGTGCCTACAATTGCAATGGTTCATGGTTTAGTGGTCTACAAGCTATCTTTCTTTCATGACAGTTGAAGATAGTGAAGTTCATGTGCTCCAATGTGAAGAATCTCATGAATAAAGTGGTTTGAGTTTGTGCGGTTACTCCTGGTGATTTCAATGTGCTTGTGGATATGCCCTGATCATGTTCCTACCTTTACATTGGTCCGCATTAAGGAATTGAGATCGTGTTTAAAGATTATTCCCAGATAACGTAGCATGTAACCAGTCTTAGCTAACTTGGTTAATTCCAGTGATTGTGAAGATCCCTTGAAGATTATGGAAGCGTGTTGTGGCGTGGAAGATCATGTTTGAGTCCCAGCTAAAGCATGGCATGATCCACATACATCTATACTACAATTCCTTAGCATAAATTTGTATTAGGTCAAGACCTATTTTGTAAATGTTTGTAATGCTGACCTTGGAGATTGTTCCAATCATTGATGATTGTAATGCCGACCTTGATGATCATTCCAAGGTTGATGAAGTGTATAAATACTTGTAATTGAGTCATGGAAAAGATGTCCTTGTGCGAAGATGGGTAGATAAGGAAAGAGGTGGAAAGGCATAGCAGAGTAGAGGAACTATTGTACTTCAATGTATTAATCTTAGACATGAAGAAGATGTTGATCTTGGTAGTGAGCCACCAGTAGGGTTTAACAACCCTCATTGTAATCTTGTTAGGTTTAGGGTTGAGGCAATGAGCCTGCTAGACCTAGTTGTACTTCATGATAGTGAGCCAGCATGTTTTAGTCCCATGGAGTGACCAAGCCTAAACATCATTATTTGTAAAGATTGCAATATATTATTTGAGAGCTAATCCTCTCTGTGGTTTTTCCCTCTTTAGGTCTTCCACGTAAAAATCTTAGTGTCCATGTGTCATGCTTCTATGGTTGTTATTCATTTGCATGGTGTGCTCTTGTTTAATTTATTCTGGGAAATGGTTAAAAGAAAAAGTTTATAGAACACTGATTCACCCCCCTCTCAATGTTCTTGATATTCAACAATTGGTATCAGAGCAGGGATCCTTGGAAAAAGTCTAACAACTTAAGGAAGATCTGGGATAGTGTGATCATGGCAGCAAGAAGATTTGGAAATTATGAAAGCAACAAGCAACTAGAAGCAACTCTTGTGGATCTTGAAAATTCTAAAGTAGAAGTCAGGGATCTAAAAGAAAACTTGCAACAAGCTGATGAATGCATCTCAAAGGTAAAAGAGCAAGTCAAGAAATTCAAAGACAAATACAAAGAAGTTAATGATCAATTGATATTAGCAAATGAAGCCCTAAATGATTTGGAAGCAGAAGTTATAGAAAGAATAAGAGCAAAAGATGATCTAAATTTAATTGTGAGGAACAGATCAGAAGATTGTGCCAAACTTGAAAAAGAAATTATAAGTCTAAAAATAGACCTGGAAAAGGCCAAAAGCTCTAAAGAAAAATTCAAGATAAGTACTGCAAAGCTTGATGAAATGATTGCTAGCCAGAAGAGTGTTGATGACAAGCAAGGTTTGGGATTTGAGAAAGGAGAAAGTTAAAAATATGGTCAAATAAACACTAATTCAAGGAAAAATGGAGGATAACAATTCATAAATCAAAGAAGAAGACCTAGAAGACCTCTGATTAGATAGCCAAATGCTCAGAGGTACCCATCCTTCAATGGTTACTGTTATAAATGCAATAAGTATGGTCATAGGGCTACTCAGTGTATAAGTAGAATGAATCAAAATGTTCCATCCTTCTCTGGTAAATGTTTTAATTACAAGAAGATTGGTCATAAAACAAATGAGTGCAGAAGTGTGTCAAGAAATATGCCAAACTATTCTAGGAATGGTCAATTCTTCAATGGCAAGTGTTTCACATGCAATAGATTTGGACACATGGCTAATCAATGCAAATCAAGGATGAATTTACTTAGAGAAAGAAATCAAGGGCAAGGAAACATTGTATGTTTCAATTGCAACAAATTTGGACATGTTGTAAGATTCAGCAGAAGTAAGAGTATGAAGAGAAATTACTATGCTGAAGAAAGAAAAACCGAGCAGAGGAATGATAAGGGAAAAGAAAAGGTTGATCTAATGAAAACCAAGAATGAGATGGGTATGATCTAGATTTAAAAGGATGTAAATGAGGTTAAGGATGGATCCACACTAGCATCTAGTGTAGATACTTCCTCCGAGAAGTAAATTGAGAGCTCTGGCTCAGGGGGAGTAGCATTAAAAATCTAAATCCCCTAGCCAAAAAGTTGGTGCTGGAATCCAACACAGAGATATGTTGTAGGATCCGACATGATAGATCCCTAGAAAGATCTTCCAGAAGTATATTGGAGAGAGGCAATTCACACTGCTGTATATATCCTAAATAGAGTCCAAGTCAAAGGTAACAGTTCTAAGACTCCTTATGAATTGTGGTATGGTAAAGTTCCTACTATGAAATGTGGTATGGTAAAGGTAGAAAATGTTATATCAAGAGAGAAGAAGATCTAGGCAAGTTTGATGTTAGGTGTGATGAAGGAATCTTCCTTGGTTACTCCACCAAGAGCAAGGCCTACCAGTGGTATAATAAGAGGTTGAATAAGACCATTGAGCGTTTAAATGTCTAAGTCGATGAAAGCAAGGAAAGGTCTCCAGAATCAAGTGGATATGAATCAGATAAACCAAATGCTTCAGAAGTGGTGCAGCATGAAGACAGCTTAGATGAAGAGGAACAAGCTCTAGAAAATGCTACCAAGACACAAAGGTATGTAAAACTTAATCATTCTAAAGATCAAATCATAGGAGATAAGAGCAAAGGAATCTTGACTAGAAGAAGAGCTGCAAAAGAACAAGTAAATTTCTATCTGATTTCCAAGATTGAACCTAAAGCTGTGAATGAAGGTTGTAATTATGAGAATTAGGTAAAGGATATGAAAGAAGAATTGATGCAAATAGAGAAAAATCAGACTCAGGATCTTGTTCCCAGACCAGCAGATAAAAATGTAATTGGCACCAAGTGGGTTTTCATAAACAAGATGAATGAGAATGGTGAAGTGGTAAGAAACAAAGCAAGGTTGGTATGCTACTCTCAAGTTGAAAGAATAGATTTTGAGGAAACATTTGCACCAGTGGCAAGGATTGGAGCTATAAGAATGTTTTTGGCATTTGTAGCCTACACAGATTTTAAGGTATATCATATGGATGTGAAGTCTACATTCTTGAATGGAGAATTGGAAGAAGTCTATATTGAACAACCAGAAGGATTCTAGTCATCACATTAGGGTGACACAGTTTTAGATTAAAGAAGGCATTGTATAGATTAAAACAAGCCCCCAGGGCCTGGTATGCTAGGTTGGATAAGTATCTGATACAGTTAGGATTCAGCAAGGGTACTACCGACAATAATCTCTATTTCAAGATCAATAATAAATAAATCCTAATTGTTGCAGTCTTTGTTGATGACATTATCTTTGGGGGAAATGAAGGTATGTGCATAGTTTTTGCTGGATAAATGCAAAGTGAATTTGAAATGTCCATGTTTGATGAGATGAATTTCTTTTTAGGTCTGCAAATAAATCAATCAAATAAAGGTATATTCATTTCTTAGTCTAAGTATGTGAAAGAGTTGTTAAAGAAGTTTGGGATGAAAGACTCTAAACTGGTAAATACTCCCATGATAACTGGTTATAAGTTGAGAAAAAATGATGATTCACCTATGGAAGATCATAAAAGGTATAGATCTATGATTAGAGGATTACTTTATCTAACTCAAACTAGACCTGACATAATGCATGCAGTTTGTCTTTTGGCAAGATTTCAAGCAGAACCTAAGGAGTCACATGTGATGGCAGTCAAGAGAATTCTGAGATATTTGAAAGAGACAATGGATTATGGTATGTGGTATCCAAAGGATAATTATTTCACTCTCAGTGCATACATTGATGCAGATTGGGCCGGAGATGTGGATGACAGAAAAAGTACAAGTGGAGGTGCATTCTTCTTGGGAAAAAGGTTGGTATCTTGGATAAGCAAGAAACAAGATTCAATATCTTTGTCCACTGCAGAAGTAGAATACATTGCAGTAGCATGTAGTTGTACTGAAGTGTTATGGATGAAGCAAACATTGAAGGACATCAAAGTTAGGTATGAAGATCCAATTGCAATCTTTTGTGAAAATACAAGTGCCATAAACATGTCAAAAAATCCAGTAATGCATTCAAGGACAAAGCACATATCTATAAGATATCACTTTCTGAGGGAAAAAGTGACAGAGAATGAAGTCAAGTTGGAATATGTAACTACAAACGACCAGATTGCAAACATTTTCACCAAACCTCTACCTAAGGATACTTTTGAGTATCTCAAAGAAAAATTAGGGGTTATTACCCCTCCTACTCTGAACTAAGATGCACAAGAGTTTATTAGTTTGGTGGTGCTTAGAGTCCCTTCTCTAGATCTGGATTGATGCTTTTAGGGATACTTCTCAGGGGTAGTAGTCAGAGAGTTTAGAAGAGAGATTAGATCATAACAAAAGAGTGTAAGTATGTGCCCTTTGCCATTGATGTCATATGGGGAGAGAAATCATGTGAAAAACTTAGTGTAGATGTGTAAAGAGATAGGGGGAGAATCTTGACTTGATGGCTGTTACAGTTTTTCACATCATATGTTGCCAGCAATGACAAGGGGAGATTGTTGCAAGTATGTGCCTAATCGGTGTTGTCATTGATGTCAACATATCTTTATTGTCATTGGTGTCAATTGTATCCTATTTTTTTATTTGTTTAGAATCTTTATATGTTGAGGATATTGAGAAAATTAGCCCCTCCAGAAGAATCAGAAAGTAAACAGTTAATCACAGTGAAAATAGTGAGTTACATACTGAAGAACAGTCCGAAAGATTGCTCCACATTTCTTGTTGAATGAAGATCTTGGTTTGTAGATTGGAAGTTATTTAGAAGCATGGTTGAAGATGCTAAATCCTGAGTTTGAGCCTCTAGTATGAATATTTGAGTGAGTTACATTCACCAGAGTAAAACTTTCTTTTTCTAATTATTCACTGGTGCATGAGAGAAAGTATTTTGCTCCACATTCCTCCACATTAAAGTGGTTTTCTCCACAGTTCTAGAGGGAACTCTGGGATGATGATAAGTGCCTACAATTGCAATGGTTCATGTTTTGGTGGTCTGCAAGCTATCTTTCTTTTATGACAGTTGAAGATAGTGAAGTTCATGTGCTCAAGTGTGAAGAATCTCATGAATAAAGTGGTTTGAGTTTGTGAGGTTGCTCCTGGTGATTTCAACATGCTTATGGATACCCCTTGATCATGTTCCTATCTTTACATTGGTCCACATTAAGGAATTAAGATCATGTTTAAAGATTATTCCTAGATAACGTAGTGTGTAACCAGTCTTAGCCAACTTGGTTAATTCCAGTGATTGTGGAGATCCCTTGAAGATTATAGAAGCTTGTTGTGGCGTGGAAGATCATGTTTGAGTCCCAACTAAGGCATGGCGTGATCCACATACATCTATACTATAATTCCTTAGCATAAATTTGTATTAGGTCAAGACCTATTTTGTAAATGTTTGTAATGCCGACCTTGGAGATTGTTCCAATGGTCGATGATTGTAATGCCAACCTCGATGATCTTTCCAAGGTTGATGAAGTGTATAAATACTTGTAATTTAGTCATGGAAAAGATGTCCTTGTGTGAAGATGGGTAGATAAGGAAAGAGGTGGAAAGGCAAAGAAGAGTAGAGGAACTATTGTACTTCAATGTGATAATCTTAGACATGAAGAAGATGTTGATCTTGGCAATGATCCACTAGTAGGGTTTAACAGCCCTTAGGGTTTTACAACACTCATTATAATCTTGCTAGGTTTAGGGTTGAGGCAATGAACCTACTAGACCTAGTTGTACTTCTTGGCAGTGAGTCAGCATGTTTTAGGCTCATGTAGTGACCAAGCCTGAACATCATTATTTGTAAAGATTGCAATATATTATTTGAGAGATAATCCTCTCTGTGGTTTTTCCCTCTTTGGGTTTTCCACATAAAAATCTTGGTGTCCATGTGTCATGCTTCTATGGTTGTTATTCATTTGCATGTTATAATCTTGTTTAATTTATTCGAGGAAATGGTTAAAAGAAAAAGTTTATAGAACACTGATTCACCCCTCCTCTCAGTGTTCCTGATATTCAATAGGTTTCAAGCCATTTTGTCTCGGGAGTTAAATCTAACATGCAAGATGAAAAACAAGGGACCCGGGAGCTAAACTTAGGAGGTAAAAGTCCTAGGGGGACATTTTATGACATAACATTTATCCCCCACTTTAATGTATGTATGATCTTATGACCCATACATGCATTAAAGTATGGTCAAAACACAGTAAACACACCATGCACTTGAAGCTAATGCATACACAAAGATTGAGGAACAATTCCTATCCCCCAGTCTCAGGTAGACATTAGAGAAAATGCATCATAGACATGCCAAACACAATGAAGACAGTAATAGGGATACAAAACATAGAGAATACACTAGAGTAGTCATGGAGATTACACTTGATACTTTCTTTTTCATTTATATATATATAGATACATGGAAAGTAAAAATGTAACACATAACCCCAAAATGTAGGAGAGGTATTTTACAACACTATTGAGACTACATATGGGGGAGAAGACACACCAAACAAATCCCAAAGTGTAGGAGGGGTATTTTTCCACAACCTTGAGACTACACTTGAGAACAAGCATGCCATACAACACCCAAAGCATAGGAGGGGCATTTCGCAACACCCTTGAGACTATGCTTGGGAGAAAACATGCCATACAAAGCTTGAGTGTAGGAGGGGCATTTCGCCACACCCTTGCAACTACACACGGGGGAAAACACACGGAAGACACATGAAAAACACGAACGACGTATAGCATGCCAAAGACATACTATACATCTTAAACATGACAAACAAGGTGGTGAAAGGAACTTATTTCTAAGCCCCCATCATCTCAAACATGCTACAGGCACACCTGATGGTTGGGCTTATGCCACAACAACCACCAAAGACATGCTTAAGGGAGGATAGTCTTAGATCCAACCCCGCCTACTTGGAGCACTTTTGAAATAAAAGGATGTGCACTAGCTCAAGAGATACACCATCCCTGCCTCCGCAGAGGGCTTTCAATTGCAATATAGAATAAAGATGTGCACTCGTGTCGGAGATACAACATCCCACCTCCATAGAGGGCTTACAAACATGCTTCATTAGTACCAAAATCATTAGGCAACTTACCTTATATGCCCCCACCTTAAGGTGGTTAATGTCGTGTATCGATATAAAGCATGTTAAGGTAGAGAGAAAACACATAATGGAACAAGAGCTTTCACAAAGCCCATGCCCCCAAAGGTGACAGGTGCTTACAATCGTTGAATATTCCCACAAGCACATCTTAATCTAAGCAAAACATGAAAACTATGCATGAAAACAAAGAAGCCAAGGCTACACAAGTGGGTTCGAGTCTGAGTATAGATATTGGGCTTATACTACAGGCATCTCAGAGCTGAGTGTAACAACAAGGCAAGGCACCCAAAACAATCAAGTGCACGATATATATATCAAATATCACATGGAGTGATTCTACTAGCCAAGCGTCGGATATATAAATCAACCCCATCTTCATATGTGGACTAGGTCCATTTTTTTTTCTTGCTAAAGGGACACGCGGTCCGTATTAGTATATATTTGTTTTCGTCATCCGTCGACTAGATAGAATCACTAGAGGAAGGTAAATAATAAAATAAGAGAGGAGAACAAGTGTCTTATGAAAAATTAGGTAGGAAGATGCCCCCAGGTGATCAACTGCAATGCTATGCACCTAAAACACAACACACAACAATAAAATAGAGGAGAAGCAAGATAGAAGAATGATGATACAAATAGAAGAATGGTCACAACAGAGGCAGTCTCTCGGTATCCTCGACCTTACAAGTGTTGGAAAGAGACACTATGTGGCTTCATGAGTGTTGTCATTGATGGCAACAAAGTCCATCCCACTCATCCGCAACACATAGTATGTCTATACGAGAAGTCTGATTGAAGAGTGTTTGGGTCCAGTGAACAAGAACAGAGCATGCAGCAAGGTCTAACAATCAGGTTTGGATCTCTTAGAGGAAGTATCTCAGCAAAGTATAGACTTGGGGAAGTCAAGAGGAGTACCATTACTGCTACATTCTAGAGATTGAGCCTCATTACTGCTACATTCCAGAGATTGAGCCTCTAATGTTGAAAGAATGAAAAGATATGAGCATCTAAGTGTTGGGTTCCTGACAGGCAGTGTAGACTAAGGAAGAACTAACCGGCAGAGCATCAGACCTCAACCTGGATGTGAAATTGATGGTGATCAAGCTACTTGAGGGATCATTCATGGTTGGTTGACATGGTTGATGACTTCTATAACTATCTCTTTGATATGCATCACTTAGTAAGAATGAATTCAACCGACAGACCAGAGTTTGGGAAAATCTTGAGTATTCCAGATGCCAACTAGAAAGATGTTAAAATCCTTGGTGCGGATATATATACCAGATAGATTTTGATGTGAAGGTGTGTTTTGTGTGAGAAAAGGCAGAGATAAGTGTGGAAGTGACCATACAGGTCTGGTATGTGATAGAACAACAACACCAAAACATAGGAAGAATGAAGTGCAGTAGATCAGTATATTGAGCCTAACCAGAATTGAACCTCAGCATATGTGGATGCTTCTCATTAGTTCAAATACCTAGTTACTTTCTATAAACCATTGTAGGCAGTGAGCCTCTTGTGAGCAGTGTGCTCAGGCAATGAGCCCTAATTGGTAAGTGCCATTTTGTACTTCTTATTCTTTTAACAGAGAATACAATCTTGGGTTAGTCACCCCATGGTTTTTCCCTTGACAGGGTTTTCCATGTAAAAATCCTTGTGTTATGTGTGTTGATTTCATTTCTACTCTCATGTTCATTCATGCTTACATGTTTTGATATTGGACTATTGTTAAAGAAGAAAAGAAAGTTAAGAAATTTAAGATAATTGATTCACCCCCCCTCTCAGTTATCTGCATTGTTTCCAACAACTGGTATCAGAGCTAAGTTCCTCCAAACAGAGCCTAATAGCTTGAGGAAGATCTAGGAATCTCAATGGACATATATGGTATGAGGGAACAACTTCAGTCTACCTTAGATAATCTTGAACAATCTCACTCTGAAGTCAACAACTTGAGGGAAAGACTCAAACAAGCTGATGATTTCATAAATGAACTAAAAGAAAAACTAAGTATCTCTATGAAAAAGAGAAAGGAACTACTTTAGCAATTAGCAAGTCAAAGTGAAGCCAATGATACAAATGAAGATCTGAAAGAGAAAAACAAGTTATGTGAGAAGCTATCAAAAGAGGTCATTATGGTAAGACATGAAATGGAATCAGGGGTTATGAAATTCACCCAAGAAATTGAAGAGAAAAGAGAAATTAAAGATAATCTAAAATAATCTCTCAAGGAGAAGTCAGAAGACTGCCACAAAATGGATAGAATAATCAGGCATCTGGAATCTGATCTTGAAGAAGCTAGAGACAATGAAGAACAACTTGAGAATCAGATAGACACTCTTAAAAGGGATCTTCAAACAGCAAATGAATACAAAGAGAAATTCAAGATAAGCTCTGCTCAACTTGAAGTTCTTAAAAACCAAAAAAGGGTAGATGACAAGCATGGCTTGGGGTATGAGAAAGGCGAAAGCTCTGGATCTGGCCAGAAGAACTTTGGATCAGGAAATCCAAGGTACAGGCCTAGAAGACCTCCGGTAAGGTAACCAAATGCTCAAAGATACCCATCCTTCAATGGATACTTCTACAATTGCAATAACTTCGGTCATAAAGCAAATCAGTGTACAAGAAGAATGAATCAGACTAATTCATCCTTCTCCAGACAATGTTTTAACTACAAAAGGTATGGTCACAAATCTCATGAATGTAGAAATATGTAAATAAATAATTCATTCAATGGTAGATACTTTGCATGCAATAGAATGGGACATATGGATAATCAATGCAAATCAAGAGGATATCAGTCAAATATGCAAATAAATATAGCTTGCTACAATTGCAATAGATCCAGTCATATTGCCAAATTCTACAGAAGTAAGAATCAGGATAAAAGGGGTCCGGTGCATCATAATCAAAATCAAGACAAAGGAAAAGGAAAAATGAATGCAGATGAATTTCAAAGGGAAATGAACAAGATTTGGGTAAAGAGAAGTACATAAAATGTTGGGGATGGATCCGCACCAGAATCTGGTGCTGATATTCATTTCAGAAACTAAATAGATGAGCTCTGGCTCAGGGAGAGTCACAAAAGAAAACAATTTCCCCCAGCCAGTCAATTGGTGCCTAAAATTGGCACATGGAGTGTTGCAGATTAAAGAGTTCTCAAAGAGATATCTAAATCACCCTTGGTAAAAATATAAAAGATCCGCAAGGAGTTTTGAAGAGGTTAATCATTCAAGATTGATCCGGTTTAACAGTCATCTGGTAAAAGCAGGATTTTCTCAGTTAGATCCGGTATGATTCAAAATTGAAATATCTTGATCTGCAGATAAATGGAATGATTGGAGAAAGGAAGATAGATTGTCAATTATCACCAAGAATAATTCTAAGTGTATCTCAATGATTCGGAAGGATCTCTCTCGGAACAAGGTTAGAACAAGGGAACCAGAATGACTTAAGGTGTGCATTTATTGCAATATGAATTTAGGGTTTGCACAGAAATATAAGGGTTTTTTTGTTCATCATTTGTACATTTGCATTTGAGAAGAAGAAAGAAAGAGCTCTACAACAAGATTGCTTCAACCCTCTCAAAGATCAACCGCAAAATTTGATTCAACCAGCGATCTTCTCGGCTCTTATCGTGAACCCTAGAATCGTAAAAAGGTATTTCCGCTCTTGAATATCTCTCTCTGAATCTTTTGAAAGATGGCTACTCCAAATCTTGTTAAGATCACTGATAGGCCGCGCCCTAAGTTCAAGAAACATCCTTACAAATCCCTAGAAGTTGATCCCCTAGGCTCATTCTCTAGCATTTTGCATGGGGTTCTGCACGTAGAAGATGTTAGGGTATACATTCATGCCAACATTGAGTAATTTGGGGAATCCAAGCTGATGGATATCTATCACAAGGAATTAATAGATGAAACATTTGAACTTAAACCCCAATACAAGGCAATCTGAGATAAGCATTTTGGACATTGCATCCACTTTCCCTATTTTGCAGAGGATGAATGGGTCTGGTATGTTCTGAGAAGAATACATGACAACTTCATGTGGCTGATGAGGCCATTTAAGATCACAAAAGATGCCATTAGGGTGGTAACCAGATTGCACTCATCCGGTGGGTTGCCTACTCTCAAATCAGTCAAAAACCAAACTATAAGCGAGGCTACCAGATCAAAATTTGATAAAAGAGCAATGACCATAGAGGATATCACAGATCCAGATATCAAATTTGCTTCTATGATAATTGGTTATAACATATATCACTCCAGCAGGGAGAATTCTGTATCCGGAACATCAATATACACTACTTATCAGATGTTAAGGGAAAATGTTGATTATAATCTTTGTGAGCTTCTCCTGAACCAACTATTAGAGAATTTGCAAAAAATAAAGAAGGATAAGAAGAATTCATTTAACTACGGTGGCTTGATACTATGTCTATTCTTCTACTATATGAATAAGCTACCTAGATCTAGTGGTTGGGTATGGCAAAATGACAGACCGGTTGCCATACAAATCAGAGATTATATGTATGGGCTTGGTGATGCCAAGGCACAAAGTATAGTACTTTGGGGCTACTTCAAAAACTTCCAAGGCATGATGCAGGCCAGAGAGAGAATCTGTCAATCTCTAGTTGAAAAATACAAGGATATAGTGTGTTTCATGGTAGGCACTGATCAATGCCTAATGGAGGCAGTGGAACCCAGAGTAGTCTGGATTATGCCAATGGGCTATGAGGTAGATGAGAAAATTCTAGAGCTACATGTTTAACACCTGCTAAGTCAACCAAAGGACCCTAAGGCAGAAAGGTTTGGAACCTTTCAAGAATTAAGTGTGAAAATACATGTTGAATTGAGATAGCCATAGATGAAAAGGAAAGTGAGAAGGGAAGTGGAGGAAATTGCTAAGAAATATGGCATATCAAAGGAGGCAGTTGATGCCAACAGAGAGAAGGTAGAAAGAGCAGAAAAAGAAAGTGTTCTAGTGCACGCCCCCTCCCAGACTAGATCCTCAAATATCTCTGCACCTGCCACTTCTAAGACCCCAAGATCCTCCAAACCGGAAGCCAAGACATCTGGTAAGGGAGAAAAGAGAACAAAAAGCAAGGCCACAAGGTCCTATACAAGTCAAAAGGATGATGAAGAAACTGAGACCAATGATGAAATCAAGAAAATGAGGAAGAAGAAATCATCAGATGAATCCTCTGTCAATGCAAACAAAGAAGAAGAGGTAGAAGAATTTGTTGAAAGGCCTACTCTCTCCATTGATGATGTCATCAAGGCAGTTACTATGGATGGGAATCTACAACCAATGACAAAATTCTATGATGAGTATAGTGACATAGACAAAAGGATCTTGGAAGAAGCCACAGTTAAGTACTTAAACATATATAATAAAGCATTCATTGAAATCATCTCTCTAATCCCCAAGAGTTTAGAGAAAGTACTTGAACTTAGAAAAGACAATGCCAAGGAAAAGGATTTGGAGATCTGGGAACAAATAGTTATTCAGCTCTATCCTTCCATCACTCCAAAACAAATGAACATGATCTTCAAGGATTGCAAGGATGAGTTTCAGAGCAAAGCCAAAATGAACAAGCTTATGCTCGGAGAGATTGATCAAGTGGAAAAAGAGACTGAAGACTTCCTCTGAAATGCATATAAAAGATTCAATCTTCCTATTATAGAGGACATAAGTGATGAACCTTCTGCCATGGATGTCGAAGGATTAAGTGCATCAAAGGAAGATTCTACTGAGAAAATTACAGAAGAGTCAAAGGTGATAGGTGAAGAAAAGACTAAGGACTTGGATTGCTCTGTTTCAAAAGAGGAAGTCCATGAAGAAGTAAACATCTCTCTTCCGGATCCCCCAGCAGACTCCGGAATTGAAGGAGAAGAAAGAAAAGAAGAGAAAATCAGTCAAGAAGAAGAGGTAAAGGGAAGAGAAGAAGATCAAACAGAGAAGACCCCAGATGACAGTTCTGAGGCTACAGAAAGAAAGAAGACTCTATCTCTGGCAAGAGACACTGAAAAAGTTGTTAAAGATTTCCTAACTAAAGAAATGATGGAATTAGATGAACCAGAGCTATTTCAAGGACCACTCAATTTTCACTCTCTCTCTCCGATCTAGACAATGAAGGTAGCATCTTTTGCTCATGCCAAAGCAAAAGAAAATCTTCTGAAGTCTCACATGGAAGACTGTGAGCTAATAGAGATTGCATTCAGTGAGTTGGAGAAGATCATGCCATCCTTCCAGAAGGATCTTTTAGCCTCTTCATCTGGTAATCTGAAATCTCTTGTTAATTCTGTTAACACACATTTTAATTCTTTAGAGAAATCAGCAGAAGAGAAAGTTTGGAAAGAATTTTTGGGTAAGAGATTCTCTGAAGTACAGGGGCTCATAGCAAATGATAGGAGGAATCTGAATATTGGAATAAAGAGCCTAGAAAATGCTCTTAAAGATGGCAGAGAATTATACAAATTTTGTTTATCTTGGTCCACAGTGACAACAGACATTGCAAAGAAGGTGGAAGAACAAGAGGGTAAACTATCAAGTTTATCCCAAAGTTTTGATCCTCTCACCTCATCCATAATGAATCAAGAGTACTAGGCTATTGCCACTTGTTGTTCTCAAAATCAGCTATGCTCGTTTTTGTAGACAACCCCTACGAACCTTGTCCGTTTCGTGATCTATACTCTAAGTTTGCAAATTGAGACAAGACTCTCTTGGTCTTGTACGAAGTCGTATGACATCCTAAACCAGTTTACAACATTCCCTCAAATTTTGCACAAATCGATTAGGTTGTAAACTGACCAAAATATTAATTTTGATCATTTTGGGGTGTTAGTTAAAATTTTGAAGTTGTATGTGCAAAGTCAGCAAAATTCGTCGCTATTGCATATCTTTTTGTTTTCTTGTGTTATATCGACAATTTTTGCCGCTTTTACATAGTTTTTTATTTACACATGCCCAAGCGGCACTTTTTGCCACTGTTATATGTTCCTCGCTAAAAAACAAATGCAAAGTCGATGATTTTTACTGCCGTTGCATTTCGATTAACACATGTTCAATCGGCAGAAATCACCACTCGAGCGAGATTGATCTTCAAAATCACGAACTCCAGTGGCATTTATTGCCACTCGGGTTGGCATTAAGATCATATCTTTTCAACCTTTTAAATATGCAATCTCATTTTTTTTTTGTTATTTCTATTTCCTAAACCTTCCAATTGATTTGTGAACCCTCCCTCAAACTGCTTGATCACGTCGATTTTGGATTCAAACAGATTTTAGGTTACCAAGGTCGTGCTTAGGGTTTTTGGCTTACTGTCAGAGGTAGGTTGTTATTTTCTATTTTTGATTTCTAGGGTTTCATTAAAATGATTATTCGGTAGCTTTATTGTTTTGAATTTATCATTTGTTTTTGAAAAACCTTTGTAAAATGTTGCGTTTCTGTTTAGTGTTGTCATTTTTGGTTTGATCTTTTGTATTGTATCCTTGCTCTTCAATGTGCATTGTCAATGTCTTTGAATAGGTTGTGAGTTTCAAGGTTTTTCTATTTGAAAAATAGTGAGTCCAAACGGCGAAAATTGTCAACCAATGCTTGTGCCCTAGATTTTAAGGTGATATGCATCACCGGTGGTTTGACCTAACCAAACACCAAACCCACCTTACAATGCCTGCAACGTCAGTGATATTTGTTAATCGACATCTTTCCATAAGCATGTGAGCAAATGCGAAGTCAGCAAAAATCGCCGCTTAAGCATGTTTAAGTTGTATCCGAATGCAAATGTGTGGGTAGCGAAATTTCCCGCCCCTACATGAAAACCTTTAAATACCAACATGCGATGTAGACAAATTTAACCATCGATAGACCTTCAATTTTCTCAAACATGCAATTCATACCTCTTGCGATGTCGGCATAATTTGCCGCTCGGACACTTTCAATTTCCCCATCACATGCATTGTCAGCATTTTTTGCCGCTCAAACGTAAAACTCTTACAATTCTCCTAAACATGTAAAAGCAGTGAATTTAACCGCCGATACACATGCAAATTATCCCTCATATGCAAGGGCGGCAAATTTTGCCGCCCGTGCACACACCCTCTCAAATTTTTCTAACTCTAGGATATTTTCAATTTTGCTTCCCTAAGCCCACTTCCTCCATTTTTTTTGGCTTGCTCGCACTCTAGCCCTTTCAAGTGTATCCTTATAGTCATGATTGTCGACATGCAATTTTCCCAGATTACTAGTATTTCCCCTAATTGCATGATCATGGCTTTTTGTTGCAGTTTCTTCTGTGGATTTTCTCTCTTCATCGACATCCTTCTGGTGATAGATTTTTCAAATGACTGAGTTGTCTCCGAATAAGTCAAAGGCAATGAAGTATAAGTATCAAGGTGTTTTTCCAATCACCTCGATTACTTCCAATGTCGATGACATTCAGGATATAGAGATTGGTCATGTGGACATGGCTGAATTTGTGGAAAGAACTAAGTCCAATAATCCCAGTTCTGCAATGAAGAAGATTATTGACAGTAACATTCATCTGGTGTCATCTTTCCCAGTGGCAGCCCATAACACAGAGTTTGTTCTTCAGTGTGCTCAGTTTTACAACAGAGATACTAGGGCTATTATGGATGCAAGTGGCAATGTGATAATCAGATTAGATCTTGAATTCATTGATAAAGTTTTCATGTGCCCTCCTGCTACAGAAGTGATAAAACTAGATTTTGTTGAAGCACAAAAAGAGTACGACAAAAATCCTAAGAAGGCAAAGAAGGTAATCAATACTAAATGGCTCAAAACTTTAAGATCAAACTTGTCCAAGTGGCCACGAAGTTTTCCTAGAAGTGACTTTATAGAAGAAGTTGGTGATCTGATAACTCTTCTCAGCAGGATAAGGGGATTGGCCTCTTCCTCACTATTTCATGAGTGGATGTACCCTTTCATCAAGGTAATACTCCAAGGCAAACAAGCCATCTTCTGGGGTGAGCAAATCAGCAATGCTCTGCATGAGCAATTGACAAAGGTATCCACTACCTTTAAATTCTACATGACTTCTTATCTAGTGTATATGGTAGCCTCCATGAGAATCTTTCCAGGTCTGACATCAGAAGGAGATAGGAGAGTAATTCCTGTGTATCGATACTATTATCAATTGACATTGAAGGGTTCTATTCATCACTTCAGGTGGGTAAATGATGCTTTCTTTGCAGTGTTCTTGTGTCTTTTGACCCTCAGCTAGAAGAAAGAAGAGTGTTAGATGAAGTTTGGTCAGTGGTAAATGATTTTGGATGCATGTTCTTACAGTTTCCTTCTTTCTCATATCTAAGAGTTGGCTTTTTCCAAGGTCATCCCTATATGTTGCCAAGATTTCCCTCAGACAAACTTGTCTTAATGGAATTATGTAGACAAATGATCATTGTGTATAATAAACAAATAGAGCTCAAGAATCCTAGTTTCAGGTTTCCAGTTGAAATTGGTAGGTTTTCAGTATTGACTGTTGCAAAGGCTAGAGCCATGGAAACTGAAATACATCTTGTAACCATGGAGCAATTCAAGAGAAGACCAAAGTTTGATTATAGAGGTGTGAAGAATAAGATCAAGAGGAAAACCCAATTCCATGAACCTATGGTTGAGGACGTCTGGGTGGATTTGAGAATAGAAGAAGATATCAGAAAGTTGAATTATAGTCGTTTGTCTCTAGAGTAGATTGAATATCTGGGACTTGCTGATATTCTTGAAGACCTAGTGGATGATGGAGAGTTGATCGATAACATATATAACACTGAACAGGTTGTTGGCTCTCCTCTCCCTCCAATCCAATGGTCTCAAAAAGAATTGACTTCTCTAAGGAAAAGATTTGACCCTATATTGGCAAACACCAATAACTGGTTAGTAGATAAGGGAATTGCTTTGAAAGAATTCCTTATAGGATCAGAGACTAAGATCCAAGAGCAAACATGTAAAAAGGTGGAGAATAGGACAAAGAACAAGAGTGATGTTCCCTCTTCTTCCAAACTACATAAGCCTAGAATCAAATTTGTGACGAAGAAGTCAAAGGCTGTGGAGAAAGAGTCTGAAATAGAAGATATGGAAGTTGAGAAATAGAATACTAAAGAACTAGCCACTGAGGAAATGGAGGTTGAAGATAGACCTACAGATCAACAAGAAGAGGGAGATTTGTCTCCATAGGAGAATGTACAACAAGAAAAGGGAGTCTCTTCTCCTTTGTCTGATACACCTGTTTCAGTGCCTTTGTCTATTTCACCCATTGATATCCCCTCTTCCAAATCTCCCTCAACTTCCAAAACAATTTATGAAAAAATCTCAAAATACTTTTGGAGATGTTCTCTGTTCCTCAGAGTCTATTCCTAGCTTGTCTTCTTCATCTTTTGATATTGGGGATACTTCCATATTTGATCACTTTGTAATGAATACTGAACAGGTTTCTAATGTAATTATAACAGGTGCAATTTTTACTAATACTCCACCTATTGTTTCCACTACCAGTGCAAGTGTAGTTCCAGTGACACCAACAATGGGAACAAACCCTAATGTGAATACTTATGTGCTTCCACCATGGTTGTTAGATTATACACCAAAAAGGAAGAAACAAGCCATCTCCCCAGATGACTTTGATTTTAGTAAGCTAGTACCTGCGAAAGCCAAGACCCCGAAGAAGCCAAAGATTCTTTCAAGAATGCTTGGGGACAAGGGACACAAATTTCTAGAGATTGCAAGACCTCCATAGGATGCAACAATGGAAAATTTTAGTATGAATGATTACTCTATCTCTAGAGTTGAGTTAGGCAAAATAACTCATGAAATTGCAAAGACTGATATGCAGTCAACCATGGATATTCTGATTCAGAAATTTGACAAAGAGAAAGAAATGAAAGATCATTACAAAGCAATGGTTGAACAGTTGACTGTAGTGGTGAGGAAAATCACTTTGAATTCAGAACCAGTGACTCCTGAGGCAATTTCTGTAGAAGACCCTATTATCCAGAAAGCAAAAAGACTCATCTTAAGGGAAAAGTACTTGAAGAGTACTTGGAAAGGATGCGCACATAAGGAATATCTCTGCTTACAGAACTATCTGAGAAGACAGATAAAATGGAGAAAATAAGAGCAGAACTTGATGATCTCATTGATGTTATTTCTCAAGATATCGAGCGCCTAGAACATAATCATGATAAGTGGGTAGAGATGAGAAAGCTGAAAATAAGCGCCCTGATATCAATTGGTGTCATTCCTAATAGGGATTCTTATACTGAAACCAAAGAGGCATTGACATATAGAATCCATGTGCTGAAATATTTGACCAATGACCTAGAAGCTGCAAGGAAACTCAGTGAACAGAGTGATGTTAGTCTTTTGCATAAATTGGAGGAGTTGACATGCAAACTTGTGTCACAGGAAAACCAATTTCTCTCTGTAGAAGAGATGGTTCAGGAATTTGAAAATATGTTCCAGAAATAGTTCAAGGACAAGACATTTTCAATGGCCTCTGTAGACAATATTCTTGACAATTAGTTAACTTTGGATAATCTGAAGGCCAAGTTAACTAGTCATGCAAAATCAGTCACCACAGTCAGAGATGCCATAGTTAGAACCAAGATGATTTTCAGGAACACGGTTAGTCCAAATAGTATTGGGATGCAAGCATCTTTCACCTAGTATGATTGCCATATGAAGAAAGACAACAAAACAAATTGAAGCAGTTTTTCCCTTAGTTTATTTTCTACTTTTCAGATGTACTTTTGAAACAATTTTGGACATATTTACGTGTACTTTTCTGATATGTAATTACATGTAAAAACATAAGAAGTCCCAAATAAAAAAGGACTCCTTTGTTGAATAAGTCATAGTTAGTTTTTCTTTTCCTATTTTTTCTCTCAGTTCCTCTTACAAATAAAGAGGACCCCCATTGTAATTATCCATATTTTAGTTATTGAAGCAAAACTCTGGCAAATTTGAAGAGCATTTTGAGACTCTATGTTTAAATTGTAAATCAAATTTTATCAAGTGAATAAGAAAGCAAGTGATTGTTCAATCTTTGTGTTGGAATAACTTGTGGCGTATTAGAAATTGTTCTTATGTCCTTTTTCTAATACTCTCTTATTTGTTTGATCAAATTGTAGTGTGAGTGTGGATAATCTAGGAGATGTTCTAAAGTTGATTGTGGAGACTTTGTGCTACAACAATTATCTTTAGTTTGAGATTTTATATTTTGGAGTGAAAGATATTGGAAAGGCTTTGAACTACTATTATCTTTTGTGATCATATATTTTGTCGTAGCTTTCGGTGAAGACTTTGGGCTGCACCTTATTCTACTTGGTTCTAAGTTATGAATCAGTAAAAGAAGCAACGATAGACTTTGTGCTCTCGTGGGTTTCTTGGTTATTTTAATTTGTATCGAGAAAGTGCTCTTTCATTTTGTAAACATCATTTCTAAAAAAAGAGAAATGGATGATATGGTCTCACCCTTAAGTTAGTATTTAGTTTAAATAAGTTTGTGATAATTGATAGGGAACCTCCCCTTGTTGAGAGGAGAGATTTATCTCATTACACTATGGTCGATATAACCATTTTGCCTTCAGTTAGTTGAAGACAAAATATTCACCCAAAACCACTATAAATGAGATAAAGAGGCTTGAGAAGAAAAAGAAGAACAAAATAAGAAGAATGAGTGAACTAGGAGGATAATTATCCCTAAGTTAGAGGCAATGCATGAGGCCTTAACTAACGCTCAGACCACAGCCCAAACCAGTGATATGGTAGACTTAAAGAGGGTAGAAGCTTTTGCATTTTTGTTAAGTGGTCACATCTCCATTTTGGACAGGTTGAAGCAAAGTTGGGCAACAGAATTTGTCCAATTGAAAACCACTTTTGCGGATATACTTAAGTTTATGTAAGTATAACTTGTATATATGCGGCTATGTATAGGTTACTTTTTGCAAATTTTGGTGTGTGGATTCCACCCTTTGCCATTGATGTCAAAGGGGGAGTGAGGAGTAGTGAAAAATGTGGAATCTAGCTAAGGGGGAGCTCTGGTAAAAGTATACATAAGATAGAGCATCAGCCAAGGGGAAGTTTGTTATAACACTTAGTCATTTTGCACTAAGTTTTGCCATCAATGCCAAAGGGGGAGATTGTTGGCAAAAGACACTGTGTGGCTTCATGAGTGTTGTCATTGATGGCAACAAAGTTCATCCCACTCATCTGCAGCACATAGTATGTCTATACCGGAAGTCTGATTAAAGAGTGTTTTGGTCCGGTGAACAAGAACAAAGCATGCAGCAAGGTCTGACAATCAGGTCCGGATCTCTCAGAGGAAGTATCTTAGCAAAGTGTAGACTTGGGGAAGTCAAGAGGAGTACCATTACTACTACATTCTAGAGATTGAGCCTCCGGTGTTGAAAGAATGAAAAGATATGAGCATCTAAGTGTTGGGTTCCTGACAGGAAGTGTAGACTAAGGAAGAACTAACCGGCAGAGCATCAAACCTCATCCCAGATGTGAAATTGATGGTGATCAAGCTACTTGAGGGATCATTCATGGTTGGCTGACATGATTGATGACTTCTATAACTATCTCTTTGATACGCATCACTTAGTAAGTATGAATTTAGCTGACAGACCAGAGTTTGGCAAAATCTTGAGTATTCTGGATGCCGACTAGAAAGATATTAAAATCCTTGGTGCGGATATATATACTAGATAGATTTCAATGTGAAGGTGTGTTGTGTGTGTGATATAATGTGTGAACAAAGGCAGAGATAAGTGTGGAAGTGACAATATAGGTCCGGTATGTGACAGAATAGCAGCACCAAAATAGAGGAAGAATGTAGTGCAGTAGATCAGTATATTGAGCCTAACCAGAACTAAACCTCAGCATATGTGGAGATGCTTCTCATCAATTCAAATACCTAGTTGCTTTCTATAAACCATTGTAGGCAGTGAGCCTCTTGTGAGCAGTGTGCTCGGGCAGTGAGCCCTAATTGGCAAGTGCCATTTTGTACTTCTTATTCTTTTAACAGAGAATACAATCTTGGGTTAGTCACCCCGTGGTTTTTCCCTTAACAGGGTTTTCCACGTAAAAATCCTTGTGTTATGTGTGTTGATTTCATTTCTACTCTCATGTTCATTCATGCTTACATGTTTTGATACTGCACTATTGTTAAAGAAGAAAAGAAAGTTAAGAAATTTAAGATAATTGATTCACCCCCCCCTTTCAATTATTGCATTGTTTCCAACAACAAGAGTATCAAGGGTCATCCAAGGAGGCCTAAAAAACACATAACACATCACAAGGGGAACACAACACAAGAGGGGGGGTCACATAAATGAGCAAATGATGCTACAACATAGGTGACCACCAGGGTTAGAAATATTTACCTATTGCTAAGAAAGGCTCGAACTTGTGAGCATCTTAGAAAGGTGCTCCATCAAGTTTTGTAAAAAGTGTGAATAATTCACATTTGTTTGATTCATATTTTCAGGATGACCAATTGGTGTTTGTTTCTCAAATCATTGTATATTTAAAATCTTCTATTGTTTGTGAGGAGGAGAATCATTAGTATTTCTGATTGATGATAATTGTCTTGTTCTTTTTCGATCCTTTGATTTCTTATTCCGGTGAGTCAGTCTTTCATAGTGAAAAGGACTATCTTCCATCGTATCAACCTTTTCCTATTTCATAATCTCTTGTTTCAGTTGTTCAATTTGTTTTTCCAATGCAGTTTGGTTAACTCCCTATCCTTGAAGGGATAACAATGAAGGAACCTCAGCATAAATACCATTTCTTCATGGATGAGGTGAATTCACAATCTTCTCCTTATCCACTTCTATCATAATCCAAATAGTCATCTTCCACTTCTACTGTATTTTGTCCCATCATATTGTTTTGATTATGTCTAGGAAATGGATTAGTAAAGATCTATAAATTCTAATTCGGAGGAGCAACTGACTTATTTCCATTGTCATTCACACCAGTAACATGTATAACATTTGAGTTGATGATGTCTTGTATTTCATGTTTAAGATGCATACATCATCCAATATCATGTCCTTGTTGTCAATGATAATGACAAAAAGCATTAGCATCGAAGTGAGGTCCTTTCATTCTACTACTATCGAATGGTTTGATCAGAGGTAGCTTCAAGATATTATTACTCACTTCTTGATTCATGATAGAATGTAAAGAGTCAGACATTGTAGTGAATTGTCTTTGTTGCTGTCAATATTGAAACGATGCCCTTTTCGGATTAGTGATAGTGAACACTTGTGAAAAATTGTTTGAATTATGTCCATTAACCTTGATGAAACTCTCGTTATTCCTCTTAAAGTTATTTTGTGAAGGTCTAGCCATGGATTGACCAACTTGAACTAATGAGTTTTGGTTTTCATACTGACTAGATGAGAGTTAGTAATCACCAAGGGTTGTGCATAAATGTTGAAAAGAGTTATACTTCATCAAGAGGATCTTATCACAAATATTTGGTTGTAGATTTGTAATAAATACCTTCTGAACATCCTCATCATTCATCTGGTATTGAATTTGTGCATAAAGAGCTTGATACCAACTAATAAACTAAGTTAAATTCTCTTTCGAAACTTGTTTACAATAAACTAAATCAATTAATGAGACTTGAGTTCCAATGTTTGCTTGAAAATGTTGTAAAAATGATCAACTAGATGAGAGAAAGACTGTATTGAATTCAGAGGTAAAGAGAAAAACCATTCTAAAGCAGTATCTTTGAGCGATCATGAGAAAAAAATTTCTAACAAGTCCTCTTCAAAGTAGAAATCACTACACCCAGTCGTGAATGCTGCCATGTGAGTATTAGGATCACCTTTTCCACTATATTTTTCAAAGCAAGGAGTTTCAAACTTCTCAGGCATGGGAGTTCTCAAGATTGCATAATATTGAGGATTATGGGCATGATAAGTTGGTATATTAGGTTGTGAAGAATTTCTCAAGCTTGTTACCTTTTGTTGTAAAGAAGTCATGCCTTGCAAGAGTTGGTTTAGGAGGGCATCATTAGGAGATGCAGTTTGAGAATTTTAAGCCATGGTCATGAAATTTTGAGGAGATTGATTGTGAGTGGTAATGAAAGGTGGTTGAGAGTAATTGTGAGTGGAAAGTGGTTGAAAATAGTTGTAGGTAAGAGGTGGTTGATAACATCTATTGGGAATTAAGGTGCCTCAACCTTGCTAATTCCTTGTATTAATTCATTGTATTTATTCATTTATTGCCTATTGTATAATTTGGATGCAAATCCTATGTTGTCATATTGTGGGAGTTGGTATGATGATGTGTCATCCTACATGGCATATGACCACATGTAAATTTATCCCCACATGAGGAGATATGCATCCCACTTAGTGGTAGGAATATTTTACCACATATCAGTATCTTGGAATGTGTGTAAGGGAATATTGACCGAAACGGTCATGATAGATTCCTATGACAAAGTTATGACATGTAAGAGTTAGAAATAAAAGATCCTATGATAGGTATGGACATGTGTCGAGAAGCATCTTTGAAATAGGCATCTTTGGGCACCCCAAGGTAGGCTATGACATGTTGTAAGAAAATATGCTATTTATAGCCTATGTATGACAGACTCTCTTACAACTATAAGTTATGATAGCTATGATAGATTCTATGATAGTTGTAAGTGTCGTAAGAGCATCTGTCATAGCTCATTTTGGAAATAGGTGACCACCTTGAGATTTGGTGACTTGACAAGTGTCAGGAGCATCCTACAGTGTTGGACAAGTGTCCATAGGCATGGGTTTTGGGCCATGAGGCCATGTTGGATGCCCATCTCAATGTGGAGCCATTTTTGCCTTGTATTCTCTTTATAAATAGGTACTTTGGAGAGGAGAAGTACTACAAGTTTGACAGGTACTGTTATGCTGCTGGATCATCTCCAGATACGAGTGTCGAAGACTCTTGTAAGAGCATTGTCTCTGTGATTGTATTGTAACCTTCTTTGTTTATGGAATACATTTGAGCTGTGTTTTGGGGCGTGGGCTTTTTTACCCGTAAGGCTTTTCCCCACGTATATCTTGTGTCTCTCTTCTTCTATCTTACATTCTTGTGTATGTGTTTGCTGCATTATCTTTGTTAGTGGGTTAACATAGCTGTAGCTATAAAGATAAAATTGAATTTGCACTCTCCTCCTCTCATTAGATTAGTGTAGGAAGCGATTTCTGCACACCTATCTTCCTTTCAGTTGGTATCAGAGCCTAGCCAGTTTTGGTTCTAGCTGCTAGGTAGGGGTTTTTTGAGCTAATCTTAGGTTGAGTGGGAGTGTTGTGTAGAGCATTCTATATCTTGTTGCAACAAGGAGATGGAAACTACATCTAGAAGATTAGAGGTGGAGAAATTTAATGGCACTAATTTCAAGTTGTGGAAACTCAAGATGGAGGACCTACTTGTTGATCAGGACCTATGGGAAACCATATCTAGTGTAAAACCTACAACAATGTCACAAGCTGATTGGGACCTCAAAGATCAAAAAGCTAAGGGTCTCATAAGACTTTGTCTAGTTAACTCTATCCTGTTGAATGTCCATGAGGAGAAGAGCATGAAAGATCTTTGGAAGAAGTTGGGTGATGTTTATCAGGCCAAGTCCTTGGTGAACAAGCTTTCTCTGAAAAATAAGTTGTTCACTCTGAAGATAGAAGACAGAGGATCTATTGCGGACCACATGAATACTTTTAACGTGATTGTTGCACAGTTGACATCTGTGGGTGTGAAAATGAAGGAGGATTGATGTATGACCCTACTTTGTTCTTTTCCAGATTCGTGGGATCACCTTGTCATGGCTATTGAAAGTACCACTACCACCTTCAAGATGGAAGATGTGGTGTCTTCGTTGTTATCTAAAGAGATGTAGAGAAAGTCTTTTGAGGTAGCCAAAGAGGTTCTTACGGTTCGTGGAAGACCTAAAGAGAAAGGGAAGAAGAAGGACAAAAAAGGTGAAAAGGGTAGATCCAAATCCTGTGGGAGATCCAAATCTCCTAGAAAGTCCAAGGCTCTCTATTGGAACTGTGGGAAAATGGGGCATTTCTAAAAGGAATGCAAAGAGGAAAAGAAAAAGAAGAAGAATGCTCCTGATTCAGATTCTGACAAGTCATAAGATGATGGTGATGCCTTCATCATAGACCTAGCCACCCATGCATCTGATGATGTGTGGTTTATTGATTCTGATACATCATTCCACATGACCTCACATCGAGACTAGTTCATGAAGTATGAAGAGTTCGATGGTGAAAGAGTGTACCTAGGTGATGATTCTCATCTAAAGATTGTTGGTCATGGAAGAGTCTTAATCTAATTCCCTGATGGATGGGTAAAGGGGATCATTGGGGTTATGCACATCCCAGGCCTAGCATGAAACCTACTTTCTGTAAGTATGTTGAATGATGTAGGTGTGCAGGTTGTCTTTTCAAAGGATGGATGCAAGATGACTAGAGGATCTATGGTGCTTGCGAAGGGTACTCAGAGAGGTACTCTGTTTCAGCTGAAGGCATGCACTTCATAGTGCAATAGTTCTTCTAACTCAAAGAAAAGAGCTACAGTCACTTCATCTCCACCATTTGAACAAGAAGTGAAGAAATCTATTGTAACACTTTCTGATGGTAGTGCACATGGTTTGGAAGTTAAACTTCCTATTGAAAAGACTATGTTATCGCATTTGAGATATGGCCACATTGGTGAGAAGGGTTTGTGAACCCTAAAAAGTAAAAACCTCGTTGAGGAGTTAAATGATTGTAATCTCGAGTTCGACTTTTGTGAACATTGGGTATATGGAAAGCAAAACCGTGTTCAGTTTTACTCTAGTTCTCACAAGTCTTCTAGTGTATTGGATCTTATTCATTCTGATGTGTTTAGTCCTGTTAATGTTCCTTTGATTTCAAAATCTGTATATTTTGTATCTTTCATAGATGATTATAGTAGAAGGACATGGGTTTATTTTATCAGAAGCAAGACTTAAGTCTTTAGTCAGTTTAAGGAGTTTAAAGCCTTTGCTAAAAATTAGACTAGTAAAAAGATTAAGTGTTTGAGAACTGACAACGGTGGTGAGTTTTGTTTGGCAGAGTTTGGTAAGTTATATAAAGAGCAAGGGATTGAAAGACATAAGACAAGTCCATACACCCCACAACAAAATTGAGTTGCAGAGAGAATGAATAGGACACTGATGGAGAAGGCTAGGAGTATGCTTAGTGGAGCAAGCCTTGAACAAAAGTTTTGGGCTGAAGTTGTTGCCACTGCTTTCTATTTGGTAAACAAATCTCCTACATTAGCTTTTGTTGGTAAGACACCCATGGAGGTGTGGTCTGGTAAGAAGCCTTCAGTTAGGCATCTTCATCTTTTTGGTTGTGAGGCATATGCACATGTGCCTAGGAGGAAATGGTCTAAATTGGAGAACAAGGTTGTTAAATGTATTTTCATTGGCTATGGTGTCAGTGTGAAAGGATACAAGCTTTGGGATCCTGTGGCTGAAAAAGTGTTGTATAAAAGAAGTGTTATCTTTAGAGAGCTAACACCTTCTTCCATTGTTCTACAGCCAGAACAAACAGAAAAGAAAGATGCGATTCAGTTTCCTTCTACCCCTGAGAAGACTGAACAAACAGACCCTATGAGACCTGATGATGAGGAGAGCTCTAGAAGCTCAGAAAGCTCAGAAGGAGAAGCTGAACCTCAACCTTAGCCATTGAGGAGGTCTACATGAACGAGAAAGCAACCTGATAGGTTTGGTTATTCATTACTTGATTCTAGTTGTGCTTTTGCTTTACTTACTAACATTGATGAGCCTAGAACTATGAAAGAGGCTATGGGCATGAAAGATGCAGGTTCCTAGGAGGCCATGGAAGATGAGATGGCTTCTTTGGAAAAGAATAAGACATGGGACTTGGTGTCCTTGCCTGATGGATGGAAACCCGTTGGATGCAAATGGGTGTTCAAGAAGAAATTTGATGTAGATGGCAGTGTTGAAAAGTACAAGGCTAGATTGGTTGTGAAGGGGTACTCACAAGTGGAGGGAATTGATTATGGTGAAATTTTCTCTCCCATTGCAAAGCTAACATCCATTTGATTTATGTTATCTATTGCAGTTACTTATGACATAGAGGTAGAATAGATGGATGTGAAGACAGTTTTCCTTCATGGTGATATGGAGGAAGAAATCTACATGTCACGGCCAGACAATTATGTAGAGAAAGGTAAAGAAAATTTGGTTTGCAAGTTAAAGAAGTCTTTGTATGGTTTGAAGTAGTCTCCTGGGATGTGGTACTTGAAGTTTGATGCCTTTGTGTTGTCAATTGGATATATGAGATTGAAATTGTATCATTGTGTGTATTACAAATTTGACAATGATCACATTCTCATTATTGCATTGTATGTTGATGATATGTTGTTGATTGGGAATGGTAAGAATATGATTTCTGATTTGATGTCTCAGTTGTCAGCACAGTTTGAGATGAAAAATCTTGGGGCAGACAGGTACATTCTGGGAATGGAATTCAGAAGAGACGGAGCTAACTAAAAACTTTGGTTAATCTAGAGTAAGTATGTGAAGACCATGTTGGATAGGTTCAGCATGGCAGATTGTAGACCATTGTGTGTTCCTATTTCATTGGGGACAAAGTTGTCTTTGTCCAAGATCTCCTAGTGACATGGAGGACATGAGCAGAGTACCTTATGCTAGTGTTGTTGGTAGTTTGATGTATGCTATGGTATGCACAAGACCATAAATTGCCCAAGCTGTGAAAGTCCTTAGTCAATTTATGGCTAATCCTGGATGGGTACATTGGGATGCAGTTAAGCGAGTGTTGAGATATTTGAGGGGTACTTTTGAGTATTCCATATGCTATCATGGTAATGTTATAGGACCTCCACATTTAGTTTGTATTCATTGATTTGTGGATTCTGATTGGGAAGGTGACATTAACAACAGGAGATCCACCAGTGCCTATGTGTTCACTATGTTTGGTGGTGCAATTAGTTAGATGAGTAAGTGACAACTTGTGGTTGCTTTGTCCATGACAGAAGCTGAGTACATGGAAGCAACTCATGCTTGCAAGGAATCCATTTGGCTTAAGAGATTGTGTTCAGATATTGGTGTTGATATATGATAGATTACGATTTGTTGTGATAGTCAGAGTGTAATTTGCCTTGCGAAGAATCCAACTTTCAATGCCAGAACAAAGCATATTGATGTACAGTTTCACTTCGTGCGAGACATGGTAGAGGATGGGAAGGTAAATTTGGAGAAGGTAGATACTTTGAAGAATGTTGCAGATGCATTGATGAAACCAGTGGGCACAAAGAAGTTTAGATGGTGTTCAGAGTCTATGGGCCTCTCAGCTTATAGCATTTAAATCCTATTAATTCTATTGGCTCTTATAAGGTGTTCTACAAGTGGGAGAATGTTGGGAATTAAGGTGTCTCAACCTTGGTAATTCCTTGTATTACTTCATTGTATTTATTCATTTATTGCCTATTGTATAATTTGGATGCAAATCCTATGTTGTCATATTGTGGGAGTTGGCACGATGATGTGTCATCCTACATGGCATATGACCACATGTAAATTTGTCCTCACATGAAGAGATAGACATCCCACTTAGTGGTAGGAATATTTTTACATGTGTCAACATCTTAGAATGTGTGTAAGGGAATATTGGCCGAAATAGTCATGACAGATTCCTATGACAAAGTTATGACATGTAAGAGTCAGAAATAGAAGATCCTATGACAAGTATGGACATGTGTTGAGAAACGTCTTTGAAAAAGGCATCTTTGGATGCCCCAAGGTGGAATATGACATGTTGTAAGAGAATATGCTATTTATAACCTGTGTATGACATATTCTCTTACAATTGTAAGTTACGACAGCTATGACAGATTCTATGACAGTTGTAAGAGTTGTAAGAGCATTTGTCATAGCTCATTTTGGAAATAGGCGACCTCCTTGGGATGGGGTGACTTGACAAGTTTCAAGAGCATCCTACAGTGTTGGACAAGTGTCCATAGGCATGGGTTTTGGGCCATGAAGCCATGTTGGACTCCCATCTCAATGTGGAGCCATTTTTGCCTTGTTTTCTCTTTATAAACAAGTGCTTTGGAGAGAAGTACTACAAGTTTGACATGTACTGTTATGTTGCCGGATCATCTCTAGATATGAGTGTCAAAGACTCCTACAAGAGCATTGGCTATGTGATTGTATTGTAACCTTCTTTGTTTATGGAATACATTTGAGCTATGTTTTGGAGCATGGAGTTTTTTACCTGTAAGGGTTTTCCCCACGTATATCTTGTGTCTCTCTTCTTCTGTCTTACATTCTTGTGTATGTGTTTGCTGCAATATCTTTGTTAGTAGGTTAATATAGCTATAAATATAAAGATAAAATTGAATTTACTCTCTCCTCCCCTCATTAGATTATTGTAGGAAGTGATTTCTGCACACCTAGCTTCCTTTCAATATGTATGATTGAGTGGTGGTTGAGAGTGATTATTCATAAAAGAAGTCACCCTAGGAGCTAAGTTTCGATAGTTGAATCCCACATCTTTGTAATTTTATGAATTAGTGCCATTAGATATTCCAATACTAGTGGTAGCATTACTACAAGCATGTGCATTAGTAGTAAGAATTGTTGATGTAAAAGTAGACACTCTTGTTGTTGGTATAGGTGCAGACACTTGTGTCTGAATTGGTGATGACATTTTATTAATAATATTCGCACATTCAGTCACTGGCATAACATTGTGATGCATTATATGCATTAAGCCTCGAATCATGTTAACACCATCTTGTCCTTCTTTTATCAACTCTCTTATGTTGTGAACAATAGGCACATCTTCTTCCACTATTCTTTCATTTTCCATAAATGCTTGAAAATCAACTAGTTCTTTATCAAGTTTGTTTATTTTCTCATCAGGTACATGTGTTATCACATCAATAGGGTCCTCAACATCATGAAATATTTGTTCTTCCTTTTTGTTGTGGGAGGTATAATATCTTGCAAATTTTGTGTTTCTCCTTTTGTAAAGAACGTGTTCAAAGGATTTTCAAATGTAGGAACACCGTTGGTTTTAGGGGCACTAGAACCCATTAGTCTAATACTTCTCCTTAAAGGAATATTTCTATTAGGGAAGCAGGTTATAATACTCGTGCAAAGGCATACAACACTCAAAGCACAAACTAATAGAATAAACCATAGGATGAAAGTATAGTTGTTGAAATACACAATGTGTAAATGTAAAAATTGAGATATACATGCAAAAACACACTATGATAAAACACTACAATCAGAAATTAGTCCTAAAAGAGTGTTTAGAAGAGTTGTAAAATATGAAACAATATTTTAACCACAAACCCTAACTATTGCAAATACTAGGTTATATGAAAAAATGCACAATTTCAAGCAATTTCTAGCAAATAAAGCATGAAAATGCAATGCAAATGATCATAGAATGATGTACTACTATAATTTATATCAGATCTAATGTAAAAATTACAAATTAAATGAAATGCAATGGAATTAATGCAAACTATGCCAAAGTGCAATCCTAGGATGCCATTTTTTTAAAAAAATTTCAATTTTTTTGTAAATTTTCAAATGCAATAGGATGATAATGAAATGAATGAATGTAAATCTGAAGTAAAACACTTAGCAAGGTGTAAAATTCAATAAAACATGGGTTCACCAAAATGTTATGTATGAAAAAGGGTGGAAAAAGGTTTTATGAATGATATGCCTAGATCCTCCTTTCACTACACACATTCAAGGACACTTAACCAAGTTGAGTCACAACTTTTACAAGAGGATTCACCTACAGGTTGGTTTTCACTTGTAATGATAGGAAAATTTGGAAATTGATGATTAATGTGTTAATTTAATGCCCAATTATGCAAAATCGTAAGCAAATAGATAAATTCTGACGAATGCTTGCACACAAAGAAGGTAAATGAAGATCAGATACACACTGGATTTCAAAGTTTGGGATCCTAAAATGTCAGGGGCAAAGGGACTTGCACCCAAGCCTAGTGTAATATTTTCTTTAGGGGTTTCTAGACTCCGTCTACTGTTGATGATCTATGTTTTAGAGATTTCTACCTCTACAAATCTGGAGGGCAAAGGGACTAACGCCCAAGCCCTGATTGTGCTCTTTTCCACCTCTTTCTGTTAGATCTAGAATCCTTATCCTCTATAACACTCCTCTGCAACTCCACTCTTCATGATATGATACTTGTCACCTACAATCACAAGAAGAGGGGTTGGGGGTTGTGGTGTTTAGGAGCTTGCCTCAGTCAAACCCCGGAATGGCATTGAAGCCTTCCAACACCATTTTTTGACAAAGAGTGCATATCCTTGTAGGATAGAGGCAAAAACAATAAATGATTAATTCAACACAAATAGATATCACCTTGGAGGTGTAGCTCTCACAGAGATGAAATTCCTTCATGCCATGAGTAGATGGATTGGTGAAACCAAATCTGCAACAAAACACAATAACAACACAAGTCTACTCAATAGCACAATGAAAGCCTTGAATATCCTTAGCATAAGATCACAAGTTTGCATTATCCATCTAGTTTACAAATGAATCCCTAAACATGCTTATATATGCATTCCCACTACAAATTTTGTAATTCAAACTTAAGATGTCATCACGGAAACCTTTTAACGGTCACAAAACTGACATTCAAATTTGGGACCCCGGCCAAAATAAGGCAGGACAAGGGTGTGAGTACCCTTTCCCTAGGACCTCTTTTGGGTCACGGTTAAGGCTCAACAGTGTCCTTCAAGCCCCATTTGACATGGGTTTTAGGCCATTTGGTCTCGGGAGTTAAATCTAACATGCAAGATGAAAAATAAGGGACCCGAGAGCTAAACTTAGGAGGTAAAAGTCCTAGGGGGATATTTTACGACATAACAGGTGCAAGAAAAGAAATGGCACTCCAAGACTAGCACATTCCATCTCCCGACAAGGGAGATTATGGTGATGCTAGAGGATGTTTGGAAGATTTTATAATGCCTCTAATACTTGTGCCTTGTCATTTGTTGACTTTTATTTTGAATTTTGTATTATTATTAGCAATGATGTTTTACTATGCCATTAAGGTATTTTTTATGAGGTTTTGTATTGGCATCTAGTGGTTTGCTTATGGATGTATACGTGATTAATAGGAAAATTGACTCTCATTAAATTATTTGTAATTAGAATGATCTTCTATCTAAACATTAGGATTCTAGCCAACAAAGACGTATATCTCGCTACTATCCAATCTGGAAGAGCGAGAAGGTCCAAGCTAAATCCCTTTGTTGGCAATAGAATGAATAAAACTGGTAAAATAAAGGAATTACTCAAATATTTTACAGAATGGAATATGGAAATAGAAAAGCAAAATCACAAAGAACCTAGCACCAGAGGCTGAAGCTCACTATCCATAATGACAACACGCCACAAGGATGTCTGTGTGCCGTGTTGTAGTCTGTACAATGCATATATAATACAAATTTGAGATCCCAACTTTCATGCCATTATTTTCAGCCATTCCTCATGCTATCAAGCTTCTTGATGGAACCTGCAAATGCACAAATCAGAAAAGAGGGTTGTACCATATAGGAGTTTCCCTTAGTCAAACCCCATTTTTGGTGTTTCCACCTCAATGATAGCCAAAGATATTGATTGATTGATTGATAAACACAGTGTGTCCTCTAATTATAAGTGTATTTAGAATTGTTATAAGTAGTGACAAGTGATAATGCAATTGTTGGTAGGTGGCGACTAATCAGGAAAGTACTGTACACTAGCCATGTATCCTCGCCGGGGTTCGGGCCGACTTAAAAAATCCTATTTTTATGACCGACATAAGAAAACGCTAATTTTTGTAACTGACAAAAAGGCTTGATAAAAGGTGGCCAAGGGTTAGGGTTTGCGTATTGGATTGTAGCATTTGCAGCGGTATTGAGTTGCAGGGATTGCTGATTGTAATCATTTTGATTTACTGGATAATAATATTGGACTCTCTGTTTGGTGGATGTAGCCCGAGTTTGGGTGAACCACGTTAAATCTTGTCTCTCACTGTTATTAATTCTGTGTATTTCCATTTCTCTGTTTAATCTTTATTTGCATTTAATTGATATGTTCTGCCGGCTAACCCTAACAAGTGGTATCAGAGCGGGTTGTGTTCGATTATCATCTACAGGAAAGTCTCATGGTTGAGTGGGAGCAATGGCGGACAAGGGAAGATTGAAGGTCAATAAATTCAATGGGCAGAACTATCAGTTATGGAAGATGCAGATGGAGGATTACCTCTATCAAAAGGATTTATGGATGCCGTTGGAAGGAGTAGCCAAGAAACCAGCAACAATGTCTGATGAGGATTAGAATCTTCTTGACAGAAAGGCACTGGGAACCATTCGGTTGTGCTTGGCACCGTCGGTGGCATTCAATATAACGGAAGCAAAGACAACAGATGGTCTGATGAAAGCTTTGGCAAAATTGTATGAAAACCCTCAACTTCAAATAAGGTATTTCTTATGAAGCATTTGTTTAATCTGAAAATGGTTGAAGGTGGATCTGTGACAGATCATTTAAATGAATTTAATACGATTGTCAGTCAATTGACTTCTGTAAATGTAAAATTTCATGAAGAAGTTAGAGCTCTCTTGATATTATGTTCATTTCTTGAAAGCTAGGATAGTTTGGTAATGGTGGTTAGTAACTTTGTTTCTGGTTCAAATACCCTGAAATTTGATGATGTTGTTGGTGTTATTCTGAGTGAGGAAATTCGTAAGAAAAGCTCAGGTGGATCCAAATCAGGCAGTGTTTTGAATGTAGAAAGCAGGGGTAGATCAAAGGAGAGAGGAAAAGGTTCTGGAGGTCATGGGAAGTCACGAGGAAAATCAAAGGACAAAAGATCCCAAATCAGAGAACAGAAGGATTGCTGGTACTGTGGAAAACCAGGTCATTTGAAGAAAGATTGTTGGTCTTGGAAAAATAAAGGAGACAAACAAGAAGGCAATAAGGAAGCAAATGTGGTAAGTAATAAATTTGAAGATGACGCTTTGATTCTTTCCCTAGATAATGCTGATGATTCATGGGTTTTAGATTCAGGGGCCTCATTTCATGCTACACCCCATAGAAGTTATTTTCTTGATTATGTCTAAGGGGATTTTGGGCTGGTTTATTTGGGAGATAACGAACCCTATCAGATTGTTGGAAAAGGAAGAATCAAGATTAAATTGCAGAATGGGAATCATTGGCTACTACAAGAGGTAAGGCATGTTCCAAGGCTCAGTAGGAATTTAATTTCAGCAGGGCAGCTAACTGAACAAGGTTGCACTGTTATATTTACTAATAAAAATTGGAAGGTTTCAAAAGGTGCCTTAGTAGTAGCAAAAGGTGTGAAAGTAGGCACCTTATATCTTTGTACAGGTCATACTGTTCCTTCTACTTTAGATGTTATAGAGGAAAAACAAACAGGTTCAGGAACAGTTGCTGCCGGTTTGCAGGAAGAGACTGGAAAAGTTGCTGCAGGTTCTGAAACAACACTATGGCATAACAGACTTGGGCATATGAGTGAAAAAGGTATGAAGGTACTTTATTCTAAGAAAGTTTTACCAGGTCTGAAATGTATTAATATGGATTTCTGTGAAAGTTGTGTGTATGGAAAACAAAAGAGAGTCAGTTTTCTCAGAGATGGGAAGCAAAAGAAAAATGAAAAATTAGAGCTTGTGCATACAGATGTATGGGGACCAGCTCAGGTATCTTCTTTCAGTGGCTCTCGGTATTATGTTACATTCATAGATGATGCAACTAGGAAGGTCTGGATTTATTTCCTTCGACAGAAATCTGATGTATTTGAAACATTTAAAAAATGGAGAAGCTTGGTTGAGAATGAGATAGGTAAAAGATTAAAATATCTCAGATCTAATAATGGCGGTGAGTATTACAGCAAAGAATTTGAAGATTATTGTTCCTTTAATGGAATTTGTAGGTAGAAAATGGTTCCAGGGAGTCCACAGGAAAATGGAGTGGCTGAATGCATGAATAGGACAATAATGGAGCGTACAAGGACCATGAGATTGCATGCTGGGCTGCCTTTAAACAGGTGGGCAGAGGCTGTCAACACTGCTGTACATTTAATTAATAGAGGTCCTTCAGTTCCTTTGGGCTGTGGTATTCCAGAGGAAGCATGGACAGGTAAGAAGGTGAGTTATTCTTTTTTGAAAACCTTTGTCTGTGAAGCATTTGCACATATAGATTTTGAAAATAGAACCAAGCTGGATGCGAAATCAAAAAAATGTACCTTCGTTGGATATGGCATTGATGAATTTGGTTATAGGCTTTGGGATTTTAAAAATCAAAAAATTGTGAGAAGCAGGGATGTTATATTCAATGAGAAGGTGTTGTACAAAGATCAGTTGCAGCAGCATGAGAATAAAGAAAAGGATTATGTGGTACTGGATGATACTCCAAATAATGATGTTCCAGTGGCTCCTCATGCTCCGCAACAACAACCAGAAATACCACAAACTCCAGTGAATGTTAGATGGTCAACAAGGATAAGTAGACCTCCTGAAAGGTTTTCTCCCTCTTTGTATTCTATTTTGTTAACAGATGCTGGTGAACTAGAAGGGTATGATGAAGCTATGCAGGTGAATACATAAGTTCAGCGGGAGCTTGCCATGAAAGAAGAAATGGACTCCTTGCTGAAAAATCAAACTTGGGAATTACGTAAGTTACCTGCAGGAAAAAAGGCTTTACCAAATAAATGGGTTTATAGGTTGAAAGAGGAAGATGGAGGTAAGAAAAGATTTAAGGCCAGGTTAGTTGTAAAAGGATTTGCACAGAAACAGGGCATTGATTTTGATGAGATCTTTTCTCCGGTTGTCAAGATGGCTTCTATTCGTACTGTTTTAAGTATTGTGGCTACTAAAGATTTGCATTTGGAATAGCTAGATGTGAAAATTGTCTTTCTCCATGGTGATTTGGAGGAGGAGATATACATGGCACAACCACAGGGATTTGAGGTCAAAGGTAAGGAGAAACAAGTGTATAGATTGAAGAAGAGTTTGTATGGCCTAAAACAAGCACCTCGACAATGGTATTTAAAATTTGATAGTTTTATGGATGAGCAAGGCTACAACAGGTGTAATTCTGACCATTGTGTTTATTTTAAGAGGTTGGATAATGACAGCTACATTATTTTATGTTTATATGTTGATGACATGCTTGTAGCTGGGTCTAACATGGATCACATCCGAGAGTTAAAACATCAGTTAGCACAGTCATTTGATATGAAGGATTTGGGGGCAGCAAAACAAATCCTTGGTATGAAAATTTGCAGAGATAGAAAGAACAAAAAATTGACTCTATCTCAGGCTGCTTATGTTGAAAAGGTGTTGCAGAGATTCCATATGAAGAATGCAAAAGTTGTCAGCACACCTTTGCCTAGTCATTTGAAATTGACTAAGGAGATGTGTCCAAAGACACAAGAGGAGGAAGCAAAAATGTCCAAGGTACTATATACTTCAGCTGTAGGAAGTTTAATGTATGCCATGGTATGCATGAGATCGGATATTGCACATGCTGTCGGAGTCATTAGCAGGTATATGAGTCATCCCGGATTTGAGCATTGGAATGCAGTAAAATGGATTCTCAGATATTTGAGAGGTACATCTAATAAACACTTATGTTTTGGGGGCTCTAATACTGATTTAGCAGGTTATGTAGACTCAGATTTGGCAGGGGATATTGATACCAGGCGGAGTACTACAGGTTATGTCTTTACTGTAGGTGGAACATCGGTGAGTTGGATTTCCAGGTTACAAAAGGTGGTTGCTTTATCCACCACAGAGGTAGAATATGTAGCTGCAACAGAGGCAAGTAAGGAGATGATATGGCTGTAGTCTTTCATGGAAGAATTGGGTAAACAACAGGCTAACAGTTCTTTGTATACAGACAGTCAGAGTGCCATACATCTTGCAAAGAATTTTGCTTTGCATTCAAAGACCAAACACATACAGTTAAGGTATCACTTCATTCGGTCAGTGTTGGATAATGGACAGTTAAGGCTAGAAAAGATACATACAGATGAAAATCCAACGGATATGTTTACAAAGGCAGTGACAAGGGAGAAGCTGAGCTCCTCTTCAGCTTTGGTTGGTCTTCTAGATTGACAACAACAAAAATAGAACAGTAGAGTCCAGGGTGCTTATTTCCAGTGGGAGTTGCATGTGCAACGGTGTCATCCAAAATTAGTCTCCAAGTGGGAGATTATTTGGTGTGGAGCCTGATCAGTCTCCAAGTGGGAGATTGTTGGTAGGTGGCGACTGATCAGGAAAGTACTGTACACTAGCCATGTATCCTCTCCGGGGTTCGGGCTGACTTAAAAAATCCTATTTTTATGACCGACATAAGAAAACCCTAATTTTTGTAACTGACAAAAAGGCTTAATAAAAGGCAGCCAAGGGTTAGGGTTTGGGTATTGGATTGTAGCATTTGCAGCGATATTGAGTTGCATGGATTGCTGATTGTAATCATTTTGATTTACTAGATAATAATATTGGACTCTCTGTTTGGTGGATGTAGCCCGAGTTTGGGTGAACGATGTTAAATCTTGTCTCTTGCTGTTATTAATTCTATGTATTTCCATTTCTTTGTTTAATCTTTATTTGCATTTAATTGATATCTTCTGCTGGCTAACCCTAACAGCAATAATGATAAATGAAACCCTACTCAATGACTTAGAGTGGATTCACAAAACAATCCCTATATGACAGGGAAAGAAGAAAATGTGTTCAACCCACAAAGATATCAATATATCAAGAATGTATTGCAATATAAAGTATGAAAAAAAGGATCAATTGAAACTTTATCACCTCACAACTAGGAAGTGAAATTCACTCGACATGCAATAGTCCCAACCGAAATCCTTTGGGATTCATAGCACTTCAACTGTAAGAGTACTTGGAATCAATTTTGTGAGCTAGAGCATAATATAATCTTGATAAAATAAATTCTAGTAATGGTGGTTCTCAATTTTAGTAGAGCTTTTCTATGAAAGGAAATCAATCCTTTGCAATGGAAAACCTACTTGCTTAAATAGAGAGGGCAAATGAAAAACTAAAGGAAAGGAGTTGTTTGGGCATGGATAAGCATCCATAAAATCTAAAAATGATTACAAGACTGACAGATGCTTTCAGGACACTAGCATGTTGCACATACGTCAATGTTGAGTGCTAAAGTCTTTTCAATTTCAGGTCTTGAAAGGTCTAGTCAACTTGGGATAGAGCCAAGATTTAGGCACTTTTATGGTTTTTGGATATGATTAGCAGAAAGGGTCAAAGCAGTGTAAAGGTACATCTAATGGGTCAAGGATAAGGCCAACATTAGAAATGATCCTAAAACATGGTAAGGATATGGACACTAAAGTGAGTACCAAATATAGTGTGAAATTATGAGCGTGCACAATTTATGATGCTACATTTAGCCCCCACTTTAGCGGGTGTATGACACTATGTGAAGATGTATGCTAAAGTACTTAAAAAAAATATTGAAAGTAAATAAGCATGAAAAGGATGCCCAAAGGATACTATATATGATGTAGGATGTCACCAAGTGAGAGACTGGAGCACCCGATTTAGGAACTTGTAACAACACAGTGTTAGGTATCGCATCCTACAAAACCACTTGTTAGAAAACAAATTCATGCTGCATGGTGAAAAGATAAGTTAGTCCAAAATAAAATCTAAGGGGAATGAGATGAGAAAGATGATCTAGAGTGAAAAATGGGGGTAGATATATGGCCCCCCTATTTCTACTTGCTAATTTGAATGCAGAAACATCATAGAAATCTACCACTTCAATTTTCTGAAAAATGGTGAAAATGCTTTTGGTAGGGTAATTTTATAAAATAAAACCAAAGTTAAAGGAATATGATAAAATAGAATGTGGAACCATGATTCCAATGCTAAAAATGATGCAAAAATTGGATTTCACAGGCCCAGGTTAAGAAAGTTCTTTTGAAGAGTACCTCGGAAAAAGATGAAAATTTTGAAAATTTACTATAAATGGTAAGAAATATTTTAATTTTTACTATTCATTTATAAATTAAACTTTTACTATTTTCAATGATTCCAAGCACCTTGGAGAGCAAACATGCAGCATAGATGAGCTTACCAAGCACTGAGACTGGATGCATCAAGGAAGTGCATAGAGCAGGGCATGATGCTCCATGATGTGAGTCAAAATTTGAATTTTGTATTTATTTAATACCTTGTCTTGCATGCCAAATACCTCATTAGGGAATTAGTGTCCTTCCAACATGCTAACATCTGGGGAGTGTGCTAGTGTCCTAAGGACATGCTAGGGTTTTCAAGATGTACCAATGTCGAAAATAGGCACTAGGGTCTTAAAGATGCGCTAGCATCCTAAGGTGTTAGCAAAATTTTGAGTATTTGAATTTTGAATTTGATTTTTTATGATATGTTATTGTTGAGATTTTTATTGATGTGATTGTAGTATCCCTTGATGATGTAGGAGCACATTGGTGAGCACATATACACATTGTTGCAAGGTTGTGAGAGTACATTTACACTGATAGAGCTTGGTCTCCTGCAAGATGTTGGGATCTACTGGGTTTATATGATGAATGTGATGTGCTTCCATGATTAGATGTTAATGGTACTCATGGAGAGATGGGATACTGACACCTCTATCTTTTGTCTGCCAATGGGAGAGATGACAGTGACTTTGGAGGATGTGTACCAGATCCTTCGGCTACCAGTGCAAGGTCGTACTATTACGATCATTGAGCAACGGTCAACATCATATGTCCAAGTGGGATGGACTTACTTCCTGGGTTAGACTGTGCCAATAGATGACTCAGGACACATCTACATTGGATGGTTGGAGAAAGGCATAGTGGTCACACAACTTGTGCATCGCATCTTGATTGCTATCAACACCCTATGTATTACACAGGATGGGTGAAGAACTCATCTTCATGGTGGTCTCATCCACACCATTAGAGGAATAGAATATTAGAGGATGGTCTTTGCATGGGGATGGAGCATGCTCACCTACTTCTATCATGATCTTGGGCATTATGCGCATTATGAGGTGCAACTTGATGACCTACACACTTCTTCAGGAGTGGGCTTTAAAGCATATTAGATGCATGTGTCCCATGGGGTACTGATAGTGACTATATGGTTAGTTCCATGAGCACATGCCTACACCTTGAGGAGGCCATGGTAGTTTGGAGATTTGTTGCACTGGTGATAGATGTTTGATAGATTTGAGAGTGCTGATGTGACTTGGAGGCCCTACATAGGTATGAGGCCATGGATAGGGCAGACATGAGAGCTTACACAAATATAGAGGGATCAAATTGTTGGTGGTTGCCTTGATCACATAATAGTGTTTTTCTAATATGATTAGGTCACCAGGTAGTTTGGGTAGGTGTAGGGGTACACCTAGAGTTGTGCCCACCTACGTGAATTTACACTGTAGTGTAGTAAGGTCAGGTGATAGGCCTCAACCAACTATGGTGGACATTGCCTTGAGTGACTCAGATCACGAGTTTGAGGATGAAACACCCATGTCTCTAGATGATGACATGGGGCAACCCCAACATACATAGCATGGTGGGCTACATCTTAGCTTGCCCCCATCTACCTAACAGACTACCCCCTTGGAGATTCGAGACCCTTGGCAAAGTAGGGTTAGTTGGAGGAGGCTAGTAGTGGTGAGGAGCCTTCTGATGAGGAGGAGGAGGAATCATTTCTAGTATTAGTGGGGAGGCATAGATGCCTAGATGAGGGTAGTGGCACTATAGAGGAGGGACCTAGGGCCTGACCTCAAGTTTCACGACCACTTGCATTAGCTAGTGGTGTGCCTAGTCATGAGAGAGGGGAGTCAATTTGTGTAGATGCTTTAGTTCCCTCTTTAGTACCAGTGATGATGACAATAGCTACAATATTTAGTGCACCCAACACCATGCCAACGTAGCAGGTTGTCCCTACAGATCCTGATTGGCAAGACAGAGATCCTAGTGAGACCTTATTTATCTTTATGTTTTAAGTATAACACTAGATGTATTTATTATTTTGATATCTGATATGTGATTGGAGATATGACATGGTCTTTGGTTGATTTTACAGTTGGCACATGGGCATGGCTCAACTTTATAGGTCAAGTTCTTGTAAGGATGGTACCTAGTGTGTAGCTTGGGCAATCAGTGTGGGCTAGCTATAGGCCACTACAGACTATTGGGTTGGCTGTATTGGAGTACCAAAACACTAAGAAGGGGGGGTGAATCAGTGTTTCTAGAACAAATTTAATTTATTTTTTCTCATTAAACTTATGCACATGCAATAACTCAGAAGCTCAAATACTAAATCTAACTCAATCAGATAGGCAAGATTAAATGCTTGATCAACATAGAAATTCAAATGTTGAAAGGTACACAAGGCTGAATGTTTGAACATGAAAACCAAATAGACCACAAATAATGAGACACCATAACACAGTGATTTATGAGTGGAAAACCCTCATAGGGATCAAAAACCACTTGGGAAAATTGCCTCACTGGCTTAATAAAATCCCCTAATTACAAAGCCTCACTAGAAAACCAATCATGCTTCACTGGCAAACTAATCATGCCTCACTGGCAAAGGAACCTCACTAGTTACAAAGATGCCTCACTAGAAAATACAACTACCTTAAATACAAGAAAATAATTCATGGGGTTACCCTGATTCTCTACACCACAACACCTTATGTCTCCTCTTGTTTTCAATCAACACAATCTTCTTCAAATAAAAATTACTCAAACATAATGTCAGTATCAATATAGACCATAACTAATAAACAATCCTTTATACACTGCAAGTTTTGCACATGAACCTATGTATACCATAAAAATGAACATCAATCTTTAAGCTATTCAAATACCCTACATATTCACATAAAGATCTATCTCTGCATATCCATATGAAGCTCTATCTCTCTTTAACTCATATCACTAATCAAATTAACCAAAAACCTCTCACTATTCTCTAACTAAATTTTCCTGGCCATCTACAGTGAAAAAGAAGACTGAAAAAAAAATAGTTTTTGGGGCTATAAATAAACCACTGCCTGTCAATTTTTACCTTGAAAGAGTGACCATTGGCATTCAAAAAGTAGTTTGAATTCTATCTTTTGATCTTCTTTTTCATGCCTTTGTGAGTTTTAATCAAAGCTCTTGATTATCTTTTTGGCTCTCATATCATAAAACTTAACCAACACAATAAACTCAAAGACCTTTCCTTATCTCTATGTTTGGCCGAGCAATAATCTTTGTCCCACAATGTATAAAATACTCTGATATATATCATGAACTTCATACCTTTCTGGAATGTATAACCAAAAGATAACTTACTACAACCAACCACCATGATAACGTCCTCAATGACCTCGTGCAGCTATTGAACCAAACTTCATGCAACCAAATAGACAAAGCCTTCAAACCCTAAGTTCTCTGCTGCATAACCCAAGCTCCAAACAATGCCCTATCCTCAACATTTTTCACTTTTATGTGAAGTAACCCAATATACCGGTAACCCTAACAAGGGCCAGTCAATAACAATGACAAAGGCACACATCAATACCATCATAAAAACCTTTTAAACCTGCTAGGGCAAGTCACCGATAGAACAAAGACTTTTGATATTTATAAAGTCTTAAGCCAAGTATCAATGAAATAATAACCTTCAAGTAAGCTGAAACAAGTCTTTCAATAAAGTCCTCCTTCTAATGCAAAACAATGGTGCCAATATAAACCTTGAAGTCTCATGATAAGATGAATTGAAGATCAATCAAGACATAAATGAAATCAATGCTATGAACCATGGAGAATACCTTTAGCAACATAATGATCAAAGCATGATATGTAATATTGCTTCTTCAAATATGAAGAGCTTACCAATACCATTGTCCAGTGAACAATTTCCAATTACATACAATACCAAGAACATATCAAACTGAGTATGCTGCTGTCAATGAGGAAATGTAACAACAAGACATTTACCACTGTCCACTAAATCTTATATAAAACTCGTAACCCACCAATGAAAGTGAACACAAGCTATCTAAACCAAATCAATGTGCCAAATAGTTTGACATTTATGTCAAATCACTGCCAATGCCAACAAGGGATCAATAGGGTGATACCTGGATATTTTTGAGCCCATTGTGTAGCTTCAAGATGCTTATGAGGAGGGTTTGGTGCAACTGGGGTAGGTCACAGCTAAGATAGATCAAACCACATTGAGAGCAAATGGCACATAGTAGGAATGTGATGCTCTATAGAGGAAGTTAGATCTCGATACAACAGATTCATAGGGAGCCTAGATAGCACCAACACCTACCATTGATCATCCCCATGTGCAAGCACTAATGGTAGAGGTGTCTTAGCTATAGCAGCATGAGTTGGATCTCACAATAGAGGTGACGGAGTTGAGAGACACTATTAGGGGCCTACAGACAGAGAGTGGATCTAGGAACCACTCATAGTCTATTGCCTCACAACGATAGCCATCTGTGACATAGCCACCACCAGGGCTAAAAGGATCTGGTAGTCACAACCCTAGGGAGTGATTTGATATTTTGAATATGTACTTTTGATACAACACATTTTTTCATAGTGGTTATCTTTTGTATACCATGAATTGAGACTATGATGTACATACAAGCTTATTGTGATTTTGATACATATCATTGTGTTATGTGCTTGCATTATGTGTTATGGATGGTTTAATTAAATTCTATTGTGATTTAATTAAACAACTTGGTTAAATTGTTTAAATAAATACTACAAAGATCTAATTAAATCATGTGATTTGATGTAGGCATGTTTAATTAAATGCTATTGTGATTTAACTAAACAACCTAATAAGATTATTTAATAAATACAACAATGATCTGATTAAACTTGTGGTGATGAGGTAGAAATTTTTAGTGAAAAGCAATTGTGATCTAATTAAACAACTTGGTTAAATTGTTTAATTAAATGCGACAATGATTTGTTAAAACATAGAAATGTTGAATTAAATGCAATTGTGATTTAACTAAACAATATAATAATATTGTTTAACCAAATACGATAGTGATCTAATCAAACATGGTAAAATAGTTTGCTTAATACCATTAAGGACATTAGAGATTCTAATTGAAATGCTATGAAGATAAAATTGTTCAATTAAATGCTATACCAGATCTAATTAAATAATGAAAAATACTTATTAATGGCATCCATAATTAACTAGATAAACATGGTAAGAAGAGGAAAGCAATTTTCACTAAAAAGGAAAACTACTTAACAATTCAAGACAAATACATTTTTTTCAAGAACAAAGCAACAAACCATAAATAAAGAAGAGTCAAGTATTAAATAATAAACTATCTAGCACAATGTGCTTTAATAAAATGAGAACTGGCATACTAAATAGAAAGGAATATGATTAATTGAAAGCAGAGACATGCTATTAAAGTAAACTAAGCATAGAATTTATGTAAGTGTATAGCACTAATAGGCTCTTTGAAAGGTTTACCATCCATTATAGAAAGTTTATATGCACCTGATGTATATACTTAAGTGATGATGTAGGGACCTAATCAGTTTAGACTAAATTTTCCTTTTGCACCTGGAGGAGCATTGATGTTGCGTTGGTTTTCATAGAGGACCAAGTCACCAACTTCAAATGAGAAATGGATGACACACTCATTGTATCTACATATGAGATTCTTTTGATAGGCTTGGAGATGCTCAAGAGCACGAATGCGATGTTCATCAAGCATTTCAAGTTGTTGAAGTCTTTGTTCTCTATATGTGTTATCATCAATGAGGCCATGGAGGGAAATCCACAATGAAGGAATTTCTAACTTCAAAGGCATAATTGCATTGGCAATATAATTGATATTGTACAAGGAGGTACCTATGGTCATATGAATGCTTGTGTGATAGGTCCATAATGCATAGGAGAGTTGGGTATGCAAATCTTTACCATATTTGTTGACAATTTTCTAGAGAATTTATTCGATAGTTTTGTTGGAAGCTTCTTCTTGGCCATTTGGTTGTGATAATATGGCATAGAGATGTGATGTTGGATGTGAAATTTCTCTAACAACCACTTCACGTCTTTGATCTTAAATGAGGAACCATTATCAAAAGACAAAGTGGAAGGGAGCCCAAACCGAGAAATGATATTATCGAGAATGAAGTGACATATTACTTCAGTAGTCATGGATCAAAGTGGAACAACTTCAACCCATTTCATAAAGTAATCTATGGCTATGATGGTAAAGGTGTGACCTTGGGAAGAAGAAGGAGAAATTTTTCCAATAAGATCTAAACCCCACACAAAAAATGGCTAAGGGGATACCTGGGCATAAAGTTCCTATGAAGGATCTCGGACCAAATTGTTATGTTGTTGGCATTGAGGGCACTTTTTAATGAAGGTATATGAATCTTGTTCCATGCTTTGCCAATAGTAACCCATGCAAAGAAGCTTTTGAACTAAAGATCTTCCACCAAAATGCCCCCCACAAGTGCCTGAATGGGCTTCTTCAAGGGCAATGGGAATATCTGCTTTAGTTAAACAATGGAGGAGAAGGCTATTGTAACTTCAACAATAGAGAACATTAGAAAGAATGATATATCATGTGGTGAGCTTACGAATATGAGCTCTGGCATTTTTTTATGATGCATTTGGAAAGGTATTATCATGCAAATAGTTGAATATATGGGAGTGCCATTCTTCCGAATATATGGTGTAGCAAGAAAAAGCTTCTGAAGAGTTGTCGAATATAGCTCGTGAAGAAATAGTTATGAATTGATAGTTGATAGGTTAATCTTCAAGGGGTACAAGGGAGGAAACACTTGCCATTTCATTCACATGTCAATTGTCCTTTCTTGGGATTATATTGATAGTAAAATAATAGAATTGATTCAATAGTGATAAAGCTAAGTCACGATACTGAGATAACTTGTCATGCTTTTCTTGATAAGATCCAGTAACTTGCTTTATGATCAACTGTGAATCACCAAATATGTGAAGAGTGCAAATACTAAGTGACAACACAACACATAATCCAACAATAAGGGATTCGTACTTAGAGATGTTTGTACAAAAAAAAATTAAATGGAAGGAAAGGGGAATAGGCTTACCAGTAGAAGGTACTAGTATGACACCAGTACTAGAGTTAGTTTGACACCTAGATCTATCAAAGAATAAATCCAATGGCTAACTGATATCCAAAGAAATGTTGTTATCATCAGGGAAATATTCTTGATGTGGAATGGAGAAAGGAGAAGGAGCATTAGCTAAGTGGTTGGGTAACACTTGACCTTTTATTGCCTTTTGGGAGATAAATTTAAGGTCAAATTATCTCAACAACATAACCCATTTAGCTAAACATCTTGAGAGATCAATTTTTGAGAATAGATACTTTAAAGGATCAAATTTGATGTTGACATGTGTTTTAGCATGAAGAAGATAACACCTCATCTTTTATGTTGTGAACATGAGAGAGAGACATTGCTTCTCTATTGTAGAATATCAAGTCTCATATTCAAGAAAAGTTTAGCTGATATAGTATACAACACATTCCTTGCCTTCATTATCATGTTGAGCCAACAAAGCATCTAGGGATGAGGAGATGCAAAAGTATAGAGCAGAAAAGGACATCTAGAGATGGCTAGCATTAAGATAGGAGGATTAGCCAAATAGTCTTTAAGATTCTTGAAGGCTTTTTGACAATCCTTGTTCGAGTCTAAACGAACATTATTTATGAGAAGATGAGTGAAAGGGAGAGTATGATCCACCAATTGTGAAATGAACTAGTGAATAGCCTGAAGCTTTCCCTGTAAGTTGTGGAAATGAGAAATATATCTTAGAGGTGGCATATTCACAATAGCCTCAATCTTCTTTGTATCGACCTCAATACCACAATGCGAGACAATAAACCCCAAAAATTTTCCACTATTGACACAGAATACACATTTGTGGGGATTCAGGCACATGTAGAGATGAATAAGCTCAAGGATACGCCAAAGGATTTTGATGTGATCCTAGCACAAAATTGATTTGGCCAAAATATCATTGACATATTCCTCCAATATATTGTGAATGAAGTCATGAAAGATAAGGGTCATGGCCCATTGGTAAGTTGCACTAGTGTTCTTTAAACCAAATGCAATGGCTACCCAACATAGATTACCCCAAGGTGACATGAAAGTAATTTTGTATTGATCTTGGGGATTTATGATGACTTGGTTGTAACCAAAGAAACCATCCATAAATTAGAGTAAGGCATGTCCAACAATATAATCAACTATCATATCGATGTTTGGAAGAGGAAAATCATCTTTTTAGGATGCCTTATTGAGATCACAAAATTTAATGCATATTCAAATACAATCGTCAGGTTTATTGACAACAATGATATTCAAAATCCAAGGTGAATAGTCGATTGGGTGGATAAAGACAACTTGTAAAAGATTCTCTATCTCACCTTTGACCATTAATGCAACATTAGGATTCATCTTTCTAGTCTTTTATTTCACGGGCTAGGCATCGAGATATAACATGATATTGTGGGTCATAATCTGTTGGTCAATACCGGGCATGTCTGCATATGACCAGGCAAATTTTTTAGGAAAATATCGCAAGAGAGAAGAATGATCTTGTTGTTCCTTAGAAGACAAAAATTTTCTTATTTGAATGACTTTTTTTAATTAACCTGATCCATTGAGACATTGATAGTATCTCCAACTAGAAGGGTGCTACAGTCTGGAATATTAGGTAGACGAATGGATTCCTCAAGTGTATCATGAGATGTCGAGATGTCATCCTATAAACTAGTGGTTTCTCCAAAGTATGCCTTAGTATTTAAGCAATAAGGTAAACCTTGATCATGGTGATATCTAGGCATATGTTCATATACACCTAGGAATTCGTCCAAAGCCTCATATGTAAAGAAAGACTCAAGGGAAAGTGTGTTATAACTAGAACTTGTTTCAATCAACTCAGGATAAACTAGAGAAAGAGAAGAAGAAGTTGAAGATGTAGTTATCATGTTGACATTGAGAGAAGGGCAATGAGAGGTTCTAGAGGGATTAGAAGGATGGTATCCAAGGTCCACTGAGAAGTTGTGTGAATTAGGTTCCAAGGGGATCTTGATACCCTATTCTTTTGGCCACATTCGTTACCTTTGTACTCGATTCAAGATAGAATATGAAAGCCACAACCACAACGCAATTCCATTTCCATCAAAGATGGTGGATCACCATTAGTGGCATAGTCAATGTTATAAGTATAATCACAAGAATCTAAAGGAGAAGAAGTGGGAATAGAAATCTAAGGTTTCTTAGGAGGAATAGAATTCTTAGGTTTAGATGTTGTGATCTTCTACTCTCTAGAAAAGGAGGGTGTAAAATCCAACAAACCGCAATCGTCACCTAGATACACATTTTGAAGATAAATCACTCTCATTGCCAGTACGGCTATCAGTAGTGGGGGATAGTAAATCATCTTTTGTATATGAAGACAATTAAATTTTAAATTGTTTGAGAGACAGCAGGTTGATGCCTAGGATTCACTTGTTGATAATACATTGGATTTAGATTAGCCTTAACTATATATGTTTTGTCCTTGTAAACAAATTTTATTGAACCATGAAGGGTAGATGGAACCGTGCCCATGCCATGAATCCATGATCTACCAAGAAGAAGATTGTAAGAGAGAGCATCGGGAATGATGTGTACTACAATAGGAAAAACAATAGGGCCCAATGTGATCGGTAACATGATCATGCCCAAAGTTGTCTGCCAACATTGTCAAAGCCATAGATGGAATGCGTATTAGGGGAAAGAGCAAACATATCAATATCAAGATTATGCAATAGGTCTATCCCACAAACATTGAGACTTGATCCATTATCGATAAGAGTATGTTTTACTCCAAAATTATTTATGACAACAATGATCAGAAGGGGATCACTTTATTGTTGGACTTCTAGAGAAGGTAATTCATATTGTTAAAAAATAATATGTGAAGCATTCATATGCATACAATCTAACAAGGATTCTAAATCATTTGGCTTGATAGAAGGTGTAACTACAACCTTCTGTCAAAGATTCCTAGAGAATTATGTGGTATTATGGTGAAGTATGAACTAATTCCCAGAGAGAGATCTTAGCCATACTAGCATGTAACTGCTCTACTAGATCATACTCTCTTCTAGCATTCTGAGAAATACTAGGAACTGGAGGGAGAGGAGATGCAAAGACTAGAAGGGAAGTAGGAGTAGATGAAGTTTTTTTGTTTTTTATTATTGTGTCTAGTGTTATACGTGCGAGCAGCCACATGATATCTTTGGTGGTTGTGACATGTTCCAAGTGATTGATTTCATAATATTGGTGAAGTAATTACCAATATTGGGCCTTCTCTATAGAAACGGATGCTATCTCCAGGCTCTATAGACCCAAGGAACATACCCCCCATTGAGAGAGAGGGCCAAAAGGACCCCCATGGGGCTATAGAACCCCCCAATATAGAGGTAGGGATAGAGACAAAGGATGAACCCACCCCTCCTAAAAATAGAAGGTCATCCCACCCTTCTCTCTAAAGACTTAAGGAACAAATAACCTTTAGTCAGCCCATCTCTACCCAGCACTATAGCTATAATCCCCTATAGGCCCCCCCATCTCAATCTTTAGGATGAGGTCTAGCATTCTCACCTACATTGATCAGTATCTCACCCCAAAGGTTGAGATAGATTTGGAGCACCTCAAACAATGATTACTGGTTTAGAAGTTGTTGGTGTTTCGAAACAAAGATGAGCAACAATTTTTAGTTTCACGGGTTCTTTTTGGGAACCAGAAATGTAAATCATGTTTATGAATTACATTTAGATAAAGATGTTTGGTGAACCAAATAGGAAGATTTGATAGAGATGAAGTCATCAAGGGTATCATCTAGCATGTCAAAATCATCACTACTAAATGGTTTATTGAAAGCATGAAAATTTTGGAGGAAGAGGTTTGACATAATCCAACACTTGCTTCTTGCCAAACTGAAGATGAAAAGAGATTTAAAAAATTTAAAAGGAGTGAGTATGCAAGATGAAACGCATTAGGTTTACCAAAATGTTTAATAGGAAAATCAACTCTAATTAAATTATTTGTAATTAGAATGATCTTCTATCTAAACATTAGGATTCTAGTGAAGAGTTGTATCTCTCTACTATCCAATCTGGAAGAGTGAGAATGTTTGGGCTATATCCTTTTGTTTCTAATAGAATGAAAGATAGGTAACTAATACTAACTAGAATGAATAAAATTGAGATAATAAAGGAATTAACAAAATATTTTACAAAATGGAAAATGGAAATAGAAAAGCAAAATGACAAAGAACATGACACCAGAGGATGAAGCTTGTTGTCCAAGACGATAGCACATCACGAGCACGTCCATGTAGCGTGCTATAGTTTATACGGCACAGATAAAGTACAAATTTGAGATCTCAACCTTCATGCCAGTGTTTTCAACCATTCCTCATGATATCAAGCTTCTTGGCAAAATCTGCAAATGCACAGATCAAAAAAGAGGGTTGTGTTGTATAGGAGTTTGCCTTAGTCAAAATCTATTTTTAGTGTTTCCACCTTAATGACAACTAGAGATATTGATTGATTGGTAAAACTAGTGTGTGCTCTAATTCTAAGTGTATCTATAATTGTTATGATCAGTGACAAGAGATAATTCAATAATGATAAATGAAACCCTACTCAATGACTTAGAGTGGATTCACAAAACAATCCCTATATGATAGGGAAAAGCAAAAAATGTGTTCAACCCACAAAGATATGCGATATATATCAAGAATGGATTGCAATATAAAGTATGAAAATGAGGATCAATTGAAACTTTATCACCTAACATCAAGGAAGTGAAAGCTACTTGATAGGCAACAATCCCAACCAAAATCCTTCACGATTCACAACACTTCAACTGCAAGAGTACCTGGAATCAAGTTTATGAGCTAGAGTGTAATATAATATTGATAAAATAAATTGCAGTAATGGTGGTTCTCAATTTTGGTAGAGCTTCACTATGAAAGGAAATCAATCCTTTGTAATGGAAAATCTACTTGCTTAAATAGAGAGGCAAAAGGAAAAAAATTAGGGAAAGGAGTTGTTTGGGCATGAATAAGAATCCATAAAATATTGGCATATCATGCAAGTTAAGAGACAACTTCTAAAAATGATTGCAAGACTAACAGACACTTTTGGGATGCTAGAACACCGCGTACACATCCACGCTAAGTGCTAGAGTCTTTGCAATTTTAGTTCTTGAAAGGTCTAGTCAACTTGGTACTGTAAGCACCAAAATCATGCACAACCTCCATGAGGACCCCTATGATGATTCATAATCCTTGTCATGTACATGTAAGTATGAAATAACATCCTCTCAGTAGTAATTCTTTTGGTGATGTGTCTTTCAATTCATCTTGTGTTGTTTCCTCTTTGTCATTTTCTCTCTTTGTTGTCGACACTTTTTGACACTTGTTGATTTGCATTTTCTGAGTTTGCCACCCTATTCCTAAGCCTTGTATACACCTTGTAGGTGAGTTTTCACCTCTCCTCGGTGTTTTTCATCTTCTCCACCCCCTAGAAGCCTTCTAGAGTTCCCCCTAGCCATCTCCCACTTTTAGTTTTTAGTTTCACTCAACCAATCCAAATTTCCCCCTATTATTTCTAGATCTCCCCCTAGGAGATCCTACTTTGCAAGTGGAGATTTGGATTTTCACACATGACTGACCTATTTCTGAAGGCAGATCCCCTTATTTTCTCCTCTTCTTCCATCTCCCATCATGCACTTCAACCCAGGTGCCTCCTCTGAGGATCACCCATGGGTCACCCTCAGGCGACCCAGGGTCACCCCCCAGGTGACCTAACTGGTGAAAGGGGTGACCCATGGGTGACCCTGTCATGTTTTCAGCCACAGAAAAAATCAACTTTCTAACTTGAAATAGCTCTATTTTCACTTCTTCTTGATTGATAAGCTTTTACTAGGTAGATCACTCCAATTTTAGCCTAGATCACTCTTAAGTCTTCTAAGTTAACTCTCTAATAAAATTGAGTTAACTCTTCTTCTTCTTCACCTCTCATCCCTTCTTCAAACCTATAAATACCTCTCACCTCTTCATTATTTTCCAAGTTGAGCAAGTTGGAGAATGCTCTTCTCATCTTCACAAGCTTTTTCAAGCTTCTTCAAAGGCCTTTGAGCCTCTCTCTTCATTTCTTTCTTTAATTTTCCAAAGCTTCAAAGCTTTCATTTTTGCATTGCTTCAAATCTCTCCCTTTTGAGAGGCAATTTCATTTGTACACACAGCTCTTTCAAGTTATTTATCTCCACATCAAGCATTCTAATGCTCATACAGGACATAGGAGCCTTTTTTTTTGTTCGTTGCTTCATCTAGCTTTCATACAAATCTCATTATGCATCCATACACCACTCACATCATGCCATAGTGCTCATCAAAGCTCTCATTGATCTCTTTTCAAAGCTTCAAAGCTTCTTTTTCTTCCATTGTCATCTTGTTGCCAAGAGGATTCCTTGCTGCTACAAGAGGATGCAAGGTTGTAATCACAAGGATTTCTAAGGGTAGTGGAGGCTCATGTATCTCCATTGTCCTTTATGCTTTCTTTTAATTTGTAGTAATTCAATAACCAAAATTGCTCTTGGGATTAGTAATCTTGTTGCTTTTTCCTTGATAGAATAGACATATCTTGAATTCTTAGAATAATTTGCTTTCAAAGTTCGTAGATTAATTCATTTAAAAGCACTTTCTCTTTTCTTAGATTAATTTGTTCCAAATATTCTAAGATCCCTAAAAACATAGTTTACATTAGTTAAATTCAATATAGCTTGCATACATTCTTTGATTCCTAGATTAGAAAAAAGCATCTTCAATTCCAAAAGCATTAAAAAAGCACAAAAAGAAGTTTTACATTCATTTAGGATTGCATTCATAAAAACCAAAAAAAAAAAAAACATTAGAGACTTAGAAAGTTCGCAAACCCTTGATTCCATCACAAGGTCAACTATAGTCAAACATTGGTCAAAACCCTTGATTCCCTCACAAGGTCAACCATAGTCAATGCATATTCAAACCTTAGGTCAAGTCAAGGTTAGCTCACAATTGCCTATCTCTTGTCTTAGCTCACAAATGTGCCCTAGATTAAGAGGTGAGTGGGTGAGGGCAATCCTTGACAAGATAGAGGAAATCCACCCAAGAGCACAACAAGAAGCATTTAGACAACTCTTAGTACAACAAGCATTCATCCAATAGTTTGAACGACAACAAGCAATCAACGAGAACAACAACTTACCCACACAAAGGTGGAATATCAGAAACCATAACAGGAGAAGAGTGACTAGTGACCCTATGGGTCATATGATTATCTTTACAACCATGATCATTGAACAACACATCTACACAAGTGCACAACAATGTAGGCCCCAGGACGTGTCGACCCCTCTCCATGAATTCCAGCTCTCCAATGAGCTAGACCACCCTCGTGTCTCGCCTCTTCTTGACTGGCTACTTCCACGAGAGGGAGAGTGATGTGGTAGTTTTCCCTGTGGCAAGGAGGGAAGGGTCTGTGTGCATGTCAAAATCTAACTCGACAGCCCCAGGCCATTGATGTCACGATTTTGAGCATACAGGGACACAACCAGGATTTAGGCACTTTTATGGCTTTTGGATATGATAAGCAGAAAGGGTCAAAGCAACGTAAAGGCACATCTCATTGGTTGAGGATAAGGCCAAGGCTAGAAATTACCCTAAAACATGCTAAGGATATGGACACTAAAGTGAGATCCAAATACAATGTGAAATTGTGAGTGTGAATAATTTATGAGGCTACAATATGTTGTGAGTATATATGTTGTACCTTTTAGTGTTACTATTCCACTGCTTTGATGTATGTATATTAGTATAGATGTGTTTATTGTACTTGGGTTGGTATGATGGATTATTTTGTTATTTATTTCATCTTTATGATTATGGTTGACGATCCATGTTAGATATGATGCTTAGTTGATTCATATGATGTGATGCCACATTGGGTGTTTATGCTTTGTTTTAACTAATATATATGGTGCAAGTATGCTTGATGTTTGATTTGAGTGTGTAAGTAGAAGGCTAGTATTCCCTAATGGTGGTTATAACTGAGACATTCATATTGGGTTAAAATCTATGTGTTTACATTTATTTGACTCAATTCAAGTATAATATGGATCTTGTATATCCTTATGTAGACCCGGATTTGAATTGGTGGTGATTGTGTAATTCCTATGTTGTGAAGATCCATTAAGTGTGTGGAAGTCCTTTGCATCTATTTAATTTTATCTCAGCATTTTACATTTAAAATTATCTTAGAATGCATGCTTATAGTGTTTTCAAAAAGGATATTTAATTATTTTTCGTAGGAAGAATCTATGGCATTTTATTATTCTTTGCAAAAAATAAATATAATGAATTTAATTGCCTTATGGAATTAAAATAAATTATGCAAGGAAAATAGATTTATGTTATAAAGTAAAAAGGTAATTTAATTTAATGTATAATAGAATTAATTAATAATGGTTTAATTCCTATTCATTATCCTTATTTATTAAATAGTTGAGAATTATTAATTGAAATGTTTAGTTTCAAAAAGGCTTTTTGTAATATCCATTTGTGGTGTGAAAGAGAAGGAAAAGGAAAAGGGTTTAGGGAATGAAGAATAAAAAGGAAAATGAAAGGGCTTTTAATTCATCTTGCATTTTTTCAAAGAAAACTACCTCTCTCTCTCATTTTCCCTCTCTTCTTGCATTTGAAAAGATTGCTTGGTGATTGGAATTTCATGGGAAAAGATTGCTTGGAATGAAAGGAAAGAAGACTTATTTGCTTGTGTGATATGTCCATTAAAAGGTCTTTTATTTCTCCCTTTAAATTTTTTTTTGAAGTTTGAATTTTATATGTAATTCTCCATAGCCATGCCCACACTAGGTGGTTGTATATGGCCTATGAATTGTATATGTTAAATTGGTTTAAAATTTGCATGTTTCAAATTTAGGTTTTTAAATTTTAAAAGTCTAAAATAGAGCTATTAATATGGAAAAAATTTCATAGAATCCCTTTCTCCCAATTTTGTTGAGAATTATGAATGTTGGGTGGATTGTGCATCAAAGATTAGTTTCAATTTTTGTATTTCCTTTCAAATTTAAAATATAAAAAATTTGAAGGTTGCATATGATTCCATTAATGGAGACAGGGAAAGTTTATGATTTTGTAATGGTTTGAAGAAAACTATAAATTTGCATTTTAGTATTAAATGAGTGTATTATTTTGTGAAATTAAGTGTCTCTTTTATCAAATGGCATTTCGCATCTTTTAGCCCTACATTGTAAAGTTTGCCACCTTGATATTGGCGATTATACTTTAGGATGGAGGTGTAGACACCTAAAAACATAACAGGTCTTGATTGTCTTATTCCTAATCAATTTATCCCTAAACTACTCTAATCATGATCAATTTGTCTTGATTATCCCTTATGGTCCTAAGTTCATCCTAAATTTGATTAATTGCACATCAGACCCCGATTCCATCAATTATCCATAAACCATCCTAATTATCCTAATCCTAATCAATTATCCCCTCATCATCCTGATTTATTACATAATCCTAATTAGCCCATTTATTGAGACCTAATTCCATCATTATCCTAATTATCCCTAATTTTCCCTAAATCCTAATTCATTTTCCCTAAGTCCTAAATCCTTTTCCTAAGTCCTAATATCCATTTTCCACATGATTTAATTAATTAAATCCTCCCATAACTACCTAAAAATGAATAAAAGAAATTAAAAAAATATTTTATTCTCATCCATCCATTCCATAACCATCTCCTAAAAATCAATAAATCATTTAAAAATACAATTTATCTCTTCCCTCCATCCTCCAACTACCCAACCAACTTGATATGGACCATCCATCTATCATCAGATCCTCACTGTTGATCCCCCTTCTTGGAAGTCTATAAATTGACCTCTCAGAAGGCCATTCTCATCAATTACCTTGGAGCAACATCATGTTGCTACTTGTTGATGATGATTGTTGGTCATAACAACATGCATAAAAATCTGGACAACAAACCTTTATTATCTTGTAAAGTATGATCAATTTGAGATAAATTAATGACTCCAAGGCTCCATTAATCAGGTCATGATCATCTAATGTTACTCAAAGGTTGATGTGACATGTTGTTTTCCATTTAAAAGGGTCTTACACTTTCTTAGGTGATCAATATGGCACTGTATTCTGTAAATTCACTCCACAGAGAGGTTAATTCTACTCTATTTCCAAAGACCACTGTGATATTTGTAAGTTTGATCAATTTTTCTGATCATTGATCATCATAAACTTGCACATTCTTCTTTACTACATATTTATTTAGATGATGTGTCTACAAGTAGATATTTATGTGTTCCTCATGGATATTTATCTATATTTGCATGATATTTATCAATTTGACATGCTTCCATTCAAAATATACTCTGTATTTTCAATTGTTTATGGGGTATATGCATATTTCTTGTTTATTTGCTTTTGATTGTGTGTTATCTGCAATTATGGAGATGATCTGTAATGAAATTCAAAGAAATTTAAAAGAATACTTCCAATTTTAGTGAACCTTTAGTTATTGAATCACATACACACAAGATACAATTATGGATAGAAGAAATCAAGCCATAATTCACCAGGTTGTTCCTCAAATAGGTATGGTTGATGCTAACTTCAAAGGAACAAAGAATGAAAACAATACATGCAGGCTGAAAAGCACTCCAAGGGACACATCTAATCAATGCATATATCCAGATTCCATTCACAGATTACTCAGGATTTACAATGATTTGTAATCAAAATAGCTTCTCTTTCATTAAGTATGCAAAACATGTATATTCACAATAACTTTGAAAAAAGTCCTGAATTCTTCAGCAATCAAATTTTAATTAAGTTTCAAATGAATAAAAGATTGCACCCCTGTACCTTTTATAGAATAAGGTGAGGGAGTTACAATTGACCAATGGTCAAGATTTAACAATTTAGATCAACGGCTGACAATCCTCCTATGACTTAGTCAACTTTTCACTCATGGCACAGGTTGCCAGCTGGCAACCATCTGTATGACTCAATATTTATAAGTATCCCATGCATATGTTCACTTAGTGATGCATCTATATTTACTCTTCATGTCCTTCCTCTTCACTTTCTTCTTGCTGATCATTCTTATCATCTGCATCACTTTCATTATCACTATCACTCTGATAAACATTCTCTTTCATGTGGACCTTCACTGCAGTCCTGATAGATTCATATGCTTGCACTATTTTATCAACCTCTCCCCCATCTTGGATTTTAGCTTTTACTATTGCATGTTTATGAGATTGGAACTTAGCCTTTAGAGCTTCCATTTTGCCTTTCCTCCTATTTAATGTCTCATTGTATGTCTCCACTTTATCCTTTATTCTCATGATTCTATTCATTACTTCCTCTGTCAAGTGGGTGAGGGGGTCATCTGCTACTAACTTGAAATTATCATGCAGCGCCTTAATAGCAAAATATGCATCTTGATTCTCAATTTTACCTTCTATTTTCCCTTCCAAAGCTTCCACGGTTTCTACCTCATATGCCATCATGCTGTGTAACTTGACACTGATATCCTTGAGCTTGCCGCTGTACTTCTTCAACACATCACACTCAAACCTGATATCTTCATACCATATACATGTTAGCAGGGTATTATTATTGTCTAATAACTTATTACTTATCAAAATTTGTGGATCAATTCTCTTTATCTCACTCAGAGCACTCAGGTCCTTTTCCAATTGAAATGGCCTTCTTCCTTTGTCATTCTGCATTTTGTCCACCTTCCTCTTTAGGTTACTTAAAGAATTCCACCTCTGCAGAGAGGTCCTTAATACATCCTCAGCCCCGGTGAGCACTGAAAACATCCATTTCTCCATCACCCTTGCTTCATGTTTCATCAGGTCCAATTTGGTAACCTCTTCTTGTGATATGACAGTTAATTGGACTGCAGGATCAACTGGTGCATGATCAGGGTTAATTAACCCTTTTATGAAAGAATGCAATTGAGCAATGTGCTCCTTATGTACCCTATTTTTCTCTTTTTCCTTTTTCACCCTTTTGGTTAAAGAATCAATAATATCCTTCCCCTCTTGACCTTCCTGGTCTTCATTGTCAAAACCCAGATCAACATTTGTGATCTAAAATTCCTCTAGGCTTATTTTGCCTTTTTCCTTTTCAACCATGGGGAGGGCTACCTATGTGGTCCTCCTACCTGAGGTAGGATCTCTTTTTATAGTAGATGTCAACCTAGCCTTCCTCCTTGGTTTCATCATGCTCTCAACAAATAGGGCAGAGACATCAAAATCTTGGACCTCTGACACTTGTTCTATATGTATTTCCTTTCTAAGACAATGAGGTACATCAGCTCCATATTCTTGGTGGCCCTTGTTTATATCATGGGTATCTAGCTCTCTAGTATTAGCTTCTATCCTTGGTGGAGAAGGTACCTTCCTAATTTCTTCCTCATGTAGTTCATCATGAGGGGGATCTTTTTGTAGCTCTTCTTGTTGAGGGGCTACCTTCTGCAAAGGAGGATCCTGTGGAATATCTACATTTTGATCATGTGCTTCATTCTGCGATCCCTCCCTTTTATTTTCATCCTCTTTCTTATTGTGTTCACCCTGTGATATCTCAGCCTCTTGAAAATATTGTGTATTCTACCTTCGGGGATTCCTCTGATCACCCTTGATTATACCTTCTGTCTCTTTATCAATATCCTAATCATGGGTCATTTCCTACTCTCCACTTGTAGGTGCATTGATGTTTTGTGGCTTGGCCTCCTCTTGACTTGATTTGTCTTCTGTCCCTGGGACCTCTTCCAAATCTTTATGTTCGATATGTAGTGGAGCTAGGCTTTGTTCTTTATCAACATAGTTAAGTAACATCCACTGATCTTCTTTATCTTGAGGCAATGATGAACCTCCCTGGGTCTGAGCAACACCAATGTCTGATATGCCCTGATCACCCCCAGTCTTCTATTGGACTTCTGATATATTTGGTTCTATGGGCATCTCATGTTGTTGTTGATCTTGATCAAGAGCAATACTATCCTTCTCTGTATGTTCTACCACTTTAGTCCTTTTAGGTTCCTTGGGTGCACTGTCATCCTTTCTTGGGCTTATATCACCCCTATATGATAAGTCTATGGTTGTAGGACTAGTAACCTGGTCAACCAACTCGTCTAGTCTTATTTGTTGAACCACCTTTTTAGGACTATCCTGTTTTGTTTCCTCCAACAGCTTTCCTTCTCCCAACACCCTCATCTGGGCTAATGTAGTCCCATGAGGAGTCATCTTGGTGTTAGCAACTAGAGTTTCCATATTTTGAGCGGTCACCTCTTGGACTACCCCATCATCTGATAAATCCACTATATTATCTAACGAGAAAGGAAGATCCTTGCTTGTCTCGACTGTTTCTCTTGTTTTCTCTTCAGCCCTTTCAATTTCAAATTTAATTATTGTGGGAAGAGGAACATCATGTTATAGTACCTTCCTAAAAACTTTACCACCTTCTCCTCTCAACATGATGGGGTCAGCATGGACATCTCCCCTCATGGCTATTCTCTATTTCTTAGGTGGTGACATCAGTGGCATCCCCTTCCTCTTCTTTCTTGCTATCAGCAAGTCATCATCTTTAGGTTCTTTATTTAATTGTTCTTTTTCCAAGGGGTCTCCCTCTTCCATTTCATGTTGTAGGATCTTCCCTTCCACCTACATCTATGTAATCTCAATAGTAGGCTTCAAAATTCTCTTAGTTTTTTGTTTTCCTAGTGGATGTTGTGTCGCTAATGTAGATGCCTGAACTGATGTGGAGGCACCTACATCCTTAGTGGCAACCCTTTCTATAATCACCCCCTTAGTTAATTTTTACTTTCCTCACTTTTAAGGGGTATCTTATTTTTCTTTTTTGTGGGCAATCTCTCCCCATTGGATTTCCTCTTTTCAGTGAGGAAATCATCGTATTCCTCCTCAGACAATTCTTGACTCTTCTTCTTAGTATCAACATTAAGGGCAATGCCCCTTTTCTTTAGTTTAGCTATTTCTACATCTACCCAAGCTTGGGTTAGTTGGATCACCCCATTCATCATCTAATCTAGGGATATATCTTCTTGTTGTGTGAGATTAGGGGCTGATATGGTGTCATTATACACCTTTTTGTCCTCATATTCATTGGACATTATCTTCCCATCATCTTTATGTAGTTGTTCTGGCACTGGGATATAGTCAAAGGTCTTGACTTGATTTAGGGTGAGTCCTTGATATTTCCTTCTTCTCACCTCAGCTTCATCATCACAATCAGTCCAAAAGTCCTCTAGATGCTTTTGATGTATATGTTTTCCCAATACCTTCTACATCCTACCATAGGGATCATATGATCTAGCCAGAGGAAATGGTTGTAGACACATCAGTTTCAACCCTCCAATAGCATGCTTTATGCTCTCTGAATCTGGGCACATGTACTAGCCCATAGAGACTAGAAACAAAATTGGAGGTATCTTCTTCTGTGCCTTATAGGCCTCAACTATGGTGGATGCCTATCTAACAAATTCCATCAAGACAACCCAATCAATAGGGTATCTTGGCAACATAAGAGGTTGTCCCTCAAACCCCTCAATCCTAATATATGAGAAAGTAGCAAATTGGATAAACCATGCTCCATGTCGATACATAATTTCTTGAGCTTCCATGCTTAGCCTTTTAGTTCTATCTTCCTCCATAGTTTTGACCAGATGCATGGAGAATGCATCATTTACTAGTTTATAGTCTTGGAGGTATACCTTTCTTTGTAATTGGGGATAATGATCCCATATGTGTGCATCATCAGCATCACCACCAGCCTTGCCCACTATTTTCAGAGCATCAAATATTCCTCTATATGCACAAGAGTACACCACATATGAAGTCATGTAGAATAAACACGTTTCTCCTCCTAGGTTCCTCATTCCCTCATCCAGTCAGTCACTAATGATTTTGGCCCATAGGGGTTTGTTGTCTACATATAAGACCATATGGATGATCCCAAACATCCAATTCTTGAAATTTTTAACATGAGGCCTGCTAGTCACCCTGCTTAGCAGGGCAATCATATATTGTTGCTTATCATCAAATTCAAACTTGTATAAGTGTACTAGTAGATTGGCTGAGGCAGTATAAGTGCTGCTCTTCGATCTCCATTGGTACATCTTCTTCCAGGCATTCTTATTGTTGTTGTTATACTCTGTCTCTAGTTTACATAGGTCCACATTCACCACCTTATTCCCTATTGGCAAATTGAAAGTGGCAGTGATGCCCTTGACTGAAAAGTCTGCGTATATCCTTCCATGCTTCTCTACCCGCCTAGTTTCTAGGTTGTAATTTCTAGCACATTCCAATACCAATTCTGGAGCATCCATAGCATAAGAAAAACTAGCTGCATGCCACATACTTGAGATAAACACCCTATCTAGAATAGGAATATCCTTATCATTATCTAATCTTGTCGACCATACAGCTAGGTCTGTATCCCCTTGATGTGTGTCACCAATGACCCCATATTTGAATTGTACCCCCTCTAGTTGCACAAACATGGGTTTGAGGAACTCAACCTCAGACCTATTTCTCTAAACATCTACCATGGATTCTTATAATAGACATGATATATTTTACCCTACGGTGTCCATATGTAGTTTTACAATACCATGGACTTCTATCATATCATGTATGTTTTGTATATTACCCTAAATTTTACCTTCACATTATCATATGATCATACCCTAGTAAAGACAAATACTCTACCTAGAATTACAAAAAATGACAATGAAAGGGTTTACAGTTACTTACCTAATAATGCTTTCCTTTGGATTAGATGAGTGATTATGGGGAAAGACTGTGAATGTGCAAGATTACCCGTTCCATTCTGTTACGTTGAAGGATCCGATCCATTGATAGGTAGATGTTGAGGGTTTGACTTTGGAGCTCTCTAATTTCTTGATTTATTGTAAGGTAAATGAAAATGACCTTTTAATTTTACCCTTAAAGTAGATCAGTAAGACAAATTAGGGTAAAATGTGTAGTCTTGATTAAATTTGTCGATCACTTACAGGGGATTCGTAGATATCACCAAGTGTTCAATTTGTATTTGTAATCTGCGGGAGTTCATCTACTGCTTTAATTGCATTTAATGTTAAAGGGGGGTGATCTTCAAAAGATTAGGGGATACTCAGAAATATGACCCCCCTCAAATAATATGACCCCTCCCCCTCCAGTCACGGGATAACTATGTCCAAAAGAAATGGGTGATATGGTCAACCTTTGACTATGGAACATATCGAGTCATGGAACTAAGATCAGGGGTACTCCAAAATATGACCCCCTCTGGTAATAAATCATGATGACATCACTATGTCATTGATGTTCCCTTGTCGTGAGGTTTTAATGACGCATCATCATATTAAGAAATATGATGGACCTTGGGTATATGACCCCCCATAGTTCAGATGGGACAATGATGTCATCATTAGGGTGATTTCTTTTGTTAATTGAGAGTGGATGACATCGTTGTCATATTGGCATAGGGTGATATCTGTGAAGGGGTGATATTCGTAAGATGACTGATATTAAGAAATATGACCCCCCTGGTATATGTGAGGTTCATTAACAGGTAGACACCGGCTCCTATCTAATTTTGACGTTTGTGTATTGCGCCTCTAGTGATTATCAGGTGATAATTCTATATCTGGGTGATCTTATCACATATGACTGATATTAGAAATATGACCCCCCGGGGTAATATCAGGTTTGACCAAACTTTGACTAAACATAACTTTCTTTCCTTAGACAATTTTGGGGTGATCCAAAAGACAAACCTGCTTTGAATTTTGAACACTTTCCAACCATGAAGTTAATAAATAGAAACTACTAACTTTGACAACTAACCTCATCTAATGGCACCTCCACCTTCTCAAAAGGTTACCTGCATGACTAATTTTACCAAACCACCCAAAGTAAAAAATAAGCAAGCCACAAGCAGAAAGAAAAGTTGGGTCCCTGTTTTGTCAAGGCAAAATGGGGCGTGTTTTATAACCACACAACAATTTGCCACCAAAGATAGTAACCAGATTCCAATGATTCAAGTGATGTGATCACATTCTAACATAGCATTTTAACTCTTTCTAAGTATAAGTATTATGACCTTTCTGAATGATATGATTTTCATCATTACAACAATGCTAGCAAAGGGTCAAGTGTGTGCAAATGATTAATTATCCTCATCTTGAAAGTAAGTTGAAAACATGAGTAACTGATGATAAGTTACATATTTTGGGATCATCCCTCATAGCCAACCTGGATAGAGCTTTGCTGCCAGCAGGCGTCTATAGCCCTGACAAGGTTATCTATACAATCCCCCTAAGTAGAGCCCCACTTCTAGCAGGCGTCTATAGCCCTAGTAGAGTTACTTAGATGGCCTAATTTTATTCTTTTGAATTTTTAATATTTATTCCTTTTGTTCATATGATGTTATCATGTAATCTCAATATGCAAGGTGTGGTCAGTTGTTAATTTAGGTTGGAGATTATATTGGTAGCAAGGGAGTCCCTTTGGATTTTTTACTTAACACCTATACATATGTGTTCCATAAACCCAAGGCTATTAGGTGAGTCATTGTGAAAATCACCTTAGTTAAGAAAAGGCGCCATGATGAAAAGGATATCACAAACCTGATCACCGATACTCCTCAAAATGAGTCATATATAAGAACTTGTTCTCATAACTTGAATCCTAACAATTTGGTTTGGTTTCTAAGGTGATAAGTTACATCATCTTGACTAGCCAAAACAAAACTCAACAGACAAGCAAACAAACAAAACAAAGTTGTACAAACAACTATATAATATGCACATTATGATACATTTGACTTACCTAACCCTGTTTCAAGCTTGGAAATAATGCTTGAGGAACTATCCATTAACTGGTAATGAGACATCCTCACTAGTTAAGGTCTTAAGTTTGTAGGTACTGTCTCCTAGGATTTCTGAATTTTGAAAAGGACCTATCCAAAGTTTATCAAATTTACCATCATCCCCTTTATTTTCATGTGCTTTATCCCACATAAGGAATAAATTTACCATCATCCCCTTAACTCTGGCTCTTTTATCAAACCAGCATTTGACAACAGCCTGATGTTTAGCAAACTGATCAATTGCTCTATTTCTTTTTTCTTCTAGATGCATTAACTGAAGTAACCTGACTTCTTATTTGTTATCTATACCTAGATACTCTTGTGCAAACTGCAATGTGGGGATTTTTAGATTAACAAGAAGGACGAGATCCACCCCATATACTAGTTGGTAGGGAGAATTTCCCAATGCAGCCTTCATCCTGGTTCTATCTACCCACAATGCATATTTCAATAGGGTGTTCCACTCCCTAGGGTTTTTCTCTATCAGTTTCTTTATGATATTCAACAAGTTCTTATTTGTAGACTCTGCTAGTTTGTTCCCTTGAGGATAGTAATTTGAAGAAAACTTCAAAATGATTCCATGATCAAAAGCCCAACTTGATAGCTTTAATGATGCAAAGGCAAGTCCATTATCACATACTAAAGCATAAGGAACTCCATACCTGGTTACTATGTTACTCTCTAAAAACTTGATCACATCCTCAGCATTACATGTCTTACTACTAACAACTTTAGTCCACCTGGTACAATAATCAGTAATAGTCAACACATACCTATGGCTTGAAGATGACGGAGGATTAATGGGCCCTATGAAATCCATGCCCCATTGAGCAAATGGGCACATCTCCATCACAGGTTGCAAGGGTTGAGTGGCATATTTTTCTCTATTTGCAACAACCTGACATATATGACAACATTTGATGTGTTCAATAGTATCCTTAAAAATAGTGGGCCAATAATATCCTACCCTGAGGATGGCATGCGCGGTGGCTAAGTGTGATCCATGTGTGGTTCCAAACTTATCATGCAATTCTGTTAACACCTTATCTGCTTCATGCCTCTCTAGGCATCTAAGATATATTCCTTCATAGTCCCTTTTGAAGAGGATCCCCCCTTTAATCATATACTTTTGTGATCTTATCTTCAAGTCTCTCCTCTGTGAAGCCTACAATTTTGAAGGACATCTTCTAGTAATCAAGATGTGCCTGATATCTGAATACCATTCTCCAGTTTCCTTTGTATTTATGACATATTGTTGGCTTATGATGTTAGGATCAATTTATAATATCATTTGGCTCAAGGCTTGTCCTCTTACCAACTTCATTGGTGTTATATCCATATCATATTCTGGGAGAACTATTATCCATTTAGCTCTCTTCTCACCTAGTTCACTTTGCATTAGGAGCATCTTTACTGCTACATCTAGTACTACATCAATTACCTTACTTCTCAAGATGTGATGTGTAAACTTCTTCACTGCTTGGACTAGAGCAAGAGCCTATCTTTCAACATCCATATATCTGAGCTCTGTATCTCTGAAAGGGCAACTGATGAAAGCTATAGGCTTTTCTCCTTTAGCCTCATTTCTTTGTGTTAATACTTCTGCAGATGTATGCTCTGAAGCAAATGAGTATATGTAAAAATCTTTTGTATAATCTGGACTAATCAGAATAGGAGCATTAGATATAGCTTTTTTGATATCTTCAAAAGCTGGTCTGGCTTCAGGTGTCCACTCATTTTTAGCATCCTTCTTGAGCATTGCATTCAATGGTCTAACAATCTCTGCAAAACCAGTAATGAATTTTCTAATGAAATTAATCTTACCAAAATAAGATTTGAGCTCTTTCTTAGTTCCAAGAAGTTGTATCTTCATGATTGATTCTACTCTTGTAGGGTCAATAATGATCCCATTCTCTATGTTCAGATGACCTAATAACTTCCCTGTGGTTACCCCAAATATACATTTATTAGGGTTTAGGGATATTCCATAATGTTTACACTTCTTTAGTACCTTCCTGAGGTCTTCTACATGATTTCCCCTCTCTTTAGAGAAAACTGTCAAGTCATCCATGTATATGACTATGCATTTACCAATTAACCCCCTAAAGGCTATATCCATTGCTCATTGAAAGGTGGCATTAAGCAATTTCTTCACTTCTTCAAAAATGATGGGCTCCAATAAAGCATTAATAGGTCTCTATTTTTGTCTAAAGGGCTTGGCATCTGGCTTTAATGGTATAGTATGAGTAATGATTGAGGTATCATAAGTCTTTAGCTCATCATATGTCCAGGCGATAACATGGATATAATCTTTAAGTGCTTGGGTTATCCCTGTCATTTCTTCTTCTGTACACACCTTACCAATCAAGACATTCTTTTTTTCTTCATTTTGTCCTATGTAAACTGGTGAATATTCTCCTCCATCTGCTTTAGGGAGATCTTTTTGTTTTAGCATGTTATCTAAATCAAATGCTCTTTCTAATTCTATCATTCCTTTGGGAATCTTGTTACTGGGTAGATCCATGATCTCTTCTTCTTCCCAGGTATGATCTTCCACATTCCTTTCATCTATGATTTGCATATCAAACACATCTCTATTTGATATGAAGTCTAAAATGTTCTAGTCATCATCAAACACTCGAAGGTTAATGACATTATCTGGTATAGAGGGTAATGACACTAATTCAACTAAAACTAGTTTCAAACTAGATATGGATAATGGCTCTAAAGTACTCGAGGCTTGGGCCAAAGCATCTTCTCTGTGATTTTGTTCTCTAGGCACATGGGTGATGTTAAATGCATCAAAATATTCTATCAAATCTCATATCCTATGTCTATAATTAGACAACTTCTTGTAATTACAAGAGTATATACCTCTTACTTGTCTTAATACTAATTCTGAGTCTCCATAGACATGCAGAATCTTTACTTTCTTTCTGAGTGTAAACAATATCCCATGAATCAGAGATTCATATTTTGTCACATTATTTGTGCATGGGAATTGTAATCTATATGTTGCCAAGTAGGATTTACCAGCTGGATCAATAAGGTCTATTCCTACTCCAGCCCCTTGTTTTGATTTGTATCCATCAAACCTAAGGATCCATGGCTTATCTTCAGTTAAAGGTTTATCTGGACCTTCTCTTTTCTTTTTAGCTCTAGTGGCTCACCACCTGATATCCATTTCAATTTTGGTGATTCAGTCTTCTCAAACTTCACCTTATCTGATTGATGTGACGCCAATATTTCTTTTTCTTCTTTGTCATCCGAAGAAAGATCTTTTAAACAAGGCATCATCTACTTTTCTAGAATATGCAAACATAATGAGCAATTAGTCTTTGAATGTGGTGCTTCATGTAACCTGCACCAACCTTCAATCAGAATATCTTGTGGAGAATTGTGCTGTAGTATCATTTTTTGAATTTTCTTTGATAAAAATTCGTCAAACTTGGTCAAATTACTATCACTATCTTGATAAAATATTTCATAATTTGATTCAACCAAACAATTAGTTCTGGGGTGATATTCTTTCCACTCTTAGAATTACTCTCAGTGTACACCAAAATCTCTTCTATCCTTTGAATGAGACTTTCATCATGATATGTGCTTTCTTCTGTTCTTGTAGATGACAGACAAGAATCAGTATCACTGCCATTATATGTAAAGCTTACCATGGATGATGATGATGCCTTCTCATTGCATGCTTGTTATAATTCCATCATATCTAAGAAAGCATCATAGGGATTTTCAGAATGTGTTTCATCATGTAACCTGCACCATCCCTCAATTAGAACATCTTCAGTAGACATATTTAACAATTGGCAACGTTGCATTTCTTTGGACAAGTGCATTTTAAAGTTCTTAAAGTGATCTACTTCTTTATCATCTTCTGAACTACAATCAGACTCTATGATATCATCTTGAAGATTATCATCATGAGCATGAGCATCATACATGAGGATCTCCTCTATCTTGATGGTCTGGGGCCTAATAGTGTAAACTTCGGGTTCAACATCTATATACATGATCTCATTGGTTTTATTGTACTCAGTGATCATATGTTTCATGCAAGGTTCAGCATCTATCCTTATTTGGTTAGGAATTCCTTTCCAAGGTAGCCACATGTGACTGAAATCAGTGGACATGTATCCATTGAGTGTTTTTGACCAATCCCTGCTAAGCAACTTTCCATATGTATCTAGTATACCTACTACTTGAATATCGATGTAGTAATGAATTCTTGGACCTGATGCTAACTGCATATGGATGTGAGTTAATTCTCCTATGACACTCACCTCTGTTTTATCTAACTGTGTTACCTTCTTTAGTGACTTGGTAGGATGTAACCCTAAGGCGTTACATATGGACAACGACATTACATTAGTAGATGCACCTGAACCTACCAAGCAATTATGCAAATTCTTACTAAACATTCTTATGGTAAGGAGAAAAGGAGGAGACTTAGTCTTATCTCTATAAAGAGTCATGTGTGAAGTTTCTGGAGCTTGGACAATGGCTGGAATATTTTGCTTAACACTAATATCCTTAGTTGCATGATCTTTATTCAAAGTCTGATTTGAGGTATGATTGTCCTCTTTTGGAGCAGGATCATCTAAAGATTTCATGAATGCCTTTTTAATGGTTGGGGTTTTGAGTAGTTCTAACAATGATAGACTGATTTTGATCTTTTTCATTTCATCTGCTAAGTATGTGACCAATTTATCAGACTCAGGGGACTGATTACTAGTTTTTGGCACTACATATTGTGGTGCTAAGTACTGACCATTAACTTTGGGAAATCTAGGGTTATTACTTGCCTTAGGATTAGGAGTGTTGAAATTATTTGGAGGCAAGGACATAGTCAAAGGACCAGTAGGTCTATTGGAGTTATTCCTCAGATTATAGTTATGTCTACCCTGATATTATTGTTGATAATCATGCACCTCCTCATGTTTAGCTGATGGCTCATTCTCATCTTCAAAGGGAAAAACATAATTGGTTTCAAATACCATAGCTGATTCTTCACATGCTAAGGTGTAATTCTCATGAGATGACATTATTTGTTGATGAGGATGATTGATGTAACTTTCCAATACAAGAGCAGAATCATATCCACAAGGGACAATTTCATTCCCTTCAACATAAGGTGGATTACCTATAGTATTAAATACTTTAGCTTGGAATATACTAGCCACTATCCTAAACTAAGGACAATCTAGCTCTGCATGAGCATTGGTGTTATGTATCCTACACCAATTTGTAAGGGCTACCTCTGCCAAGTTCACTCTAGTGATCTACTTAGGTTCACTAGGAGGTTGATTATCTAAGGGTGATGGAAAAGAACCATTGTTTGGCCTAGTGTTCCACACTCTAGGTTGTCTAGGGGGATTATTGTTACCACTATTGTTATTATTATTGTTATTATATCCCCTATTAAGATATCCAAACCTGTCATTATTAGACCCTCTGTTTTGATTTGGTTGAGAATAAAAATTCTGACTTCTCAGATGAGTGATCTCAGTCATCAGTTTCCTCAGTTGTGCTGATATCTCTTTAATTTCTTCCTTTTCTTCCTGAACTTTGGATACTACGCTCCCTATTTGGGGTTTGAAAAAGGAAGAACCATTTTTATTGTTATTGGTCTGTTCTACAACCAAGGTACCTGTGTATGTCATGGATATTGCACCATCTAGCCATTTCCATTTGGAGGTGGCATGATGCTAAGTGGAGGTACCTATAAAGGACTTGGCATTATAGCTAGAGGTATCATAGCTCCATTGGTCTGTTGTTCAGTAGGATATGCGAGAAATGTAGGAAATGCCACATTAGGTGTTGGAGCAGGAGTCAACTGTTGACTGACTTTTACGGCTTCCTCAAAAGCTCCTGCCAAGGTTGTGACACCAGGATGTGTTCTCCTAATAAACATAGAAGTCAGGGGATCTAATTCTGAGTAGTATATACTCCTAGCAGCTTCATCTGCTACAGTATAGGGAGCGACTAGCTTTGAGAGCATCTTTTGGAATCTTGCATTGAAATTAGCAATAGGTTCTCCTTCGAATCTCTTGATTGTGGCAAATAGATGATAATTCATTGAAGGATCTATAGGTATTTTGAGTCTATCCTTAAAATCTTTCTCTAAGGCAGCCCATGAACCAACTAAACCTTAACCAAGACTGATATACCAATTATATGCTTCTTCTCTTAAGGAAAATGGAAATAATTTGCATACCACATCCTGATGTTCAATTCTCGCTCTACAATAGGCTTCCTTGAATGTTCTAATGTGATCATCAGCATCCTGATATGGATGATATTTAGGACAAATCTTCTCAAGATTTTTAGGTAAAGGATGATATGCATTAAAAGTTAGAGGTGACTCTGTAGCAAAGAATGACATTGTGATTGGTGGAGGTTGGATTGGAGGTGTTACAGGTGGTCCTGTAGGTATTTGCAACCCGATAGGAGTTATTGGAGTGTGTTCTGGTGAAGCTCCTGATGTACTAGAGCCAAGAGTGTGATGAATATCTATTGTTCTAGGTCTGAGTCCCCAAATAGGCAATTCTTCAGAGTCCACTAGATCTGGACCTGGTATTTGGCCTGAGAGCCAAGATTTCTAAAATTTTAGAAAATTTGGCTTGTTTACTATAAAGATCCGCTAAAACACTCATGCAAAGGAAGTATTTATGACTAGAATCCCAAAACTGACTAGATATTTATTCAATATTTGCAAAAATAATGCAAATATGAGGTGATGTGAGACTTTTAGATGCGGACATTAGGATATCATGTATCTTAAGTGAATTATTTCAAAGATTCAGTAAGAATACTTGAATGACAACTCATCTTTCTAGGATTGCAAGAATCGACTGCAAAGCTTAAAATATTTATTCTTGATTTTGAAATATTTGCATTGGATAAGCATGAACAGACTCAAAACAGCAAATCTTTCCAAAATAATTTTAAGTAAAGAGATATGTGGGTATTACCTCTTCTTTGTCACCAAATCACCTGCTAGGCAGTGAAGATGGCCCTCCTTCTAGTGCCAATTTATGTTGATGATGATTGTTGGTCATAACAACATGCATAAAAATTTGCACAACAAACCTTTATTATCTTGTAAAGTACGATCAATTTGAGATAAATTGATGAGTCCAAGGCTATGTTGATTAGGAAATGATCATCTAACGTTACTCAGAGGTTGATGTGACATGTTTCACATTTCAAGGGGTCTTACACTTGCTTAAGTGATCAATATGGCACTGTATTTTGTAAATTCACCCACAGAGATGTTAATTCTACTCTATTTCCAAATATCACTATGATATTTGTAAGTTTGATCACTTTTTTTTATCATTGATCATCATGAACTTACATATTCTTCTTTACCACATATTTATTTAGATGATGTGTCTACAAGTAGATATTTATGTGTTCCTCATGGATATTTATCTATATTTGCATGATATTTATCAATTTGACATGCTTCCGTTCAAAATATGCTCTGTATTTTCAATTGTTTACAGGATATCTGCATATATCATGTTTATTTGCTTTTGATTGTGTTATCTACAATTATGGAGATGATCTATAATGAAATTCAAAGAAATTTAAAAGAATACTTCTAATTTTAGTGAAACTTTAGTTATTGAATCACATACACACAAGATACAGTCATGGAGAGAAGAAATCAATCCATAATTCACCATGTTGTTCCACAGCTAGGTATGGTTGATGCTAATTTCAAAGGAACAAAGAATGAAAACAATACATGCAAGCTGAAAAGCATTCCAAGGGACGCAGCTAATCAACGCATATATCTAGATTCCACTCACAGATTACTCAGGATTTACAATGATTTGTAATCAAAATAGCTTCTCTTTCATTAAGTATGCAAAACATGTATATTCACAATAACTTTGAAATAAGTCTTGAATTCTTTAGCAATCAAATTTCAATTAAGTTTTCAATTAATAAAAGATTGCACCCCTGCACCTTTTATAGAATAAGATGAGGAGGCAGTTGTAATTGACCAATGGTCAAGATTTATCAATTTAGATCAATGACTGACAATCCTCCTATGACTTAGTCAACTTTTCACTCGTGGCACAGGTTGCCAGCTGGCAACCATCTATATGACTCACTATTTATAAGTATCCCATGCATATGTTCACTTAGTGATGCATCTATATTTACTCTTCATGTCCTTCCTCTTCACTTTCTTCTTGTTGATCATTCTCATCATCTTCATCACTTTCATTATCACTATCACTCTAATAAACATTCTCTTTCATGTGGACCTTCACTGCAGTCCTGATAGATTCATATGCTTGCACTATTTTATCAACCTCTCCCCCATCTTGGATTTTAGCTTTTACTATTGCATGTTTATGAGATTGGAACTTAGCCTTGAGAGCTTCCATTTTGCCTTTCCTACTATTTAATGTCTCATTATATGTCTCCAATTTATCCTTTATTCTCATGATTCTATTCATTACTTCCTCTATCAAGTGGGTGAGGGGGTCATCTGCTACTGATTTAAAATTATCATGCAGAGCCTTAATAGCAAAATCTGTATCTTGATTCTCAATTTTACCTTCTATTTTCCCTTCCAAAGCTTCTAGGGTTTCTTCCTCATATGCCATCATGTTGTGTAACTTGACACTGATATCCCGGAGCTTGCCGCTGCACTTCTTCAACACATCACACTCAAATCTGATATCTTCATACCATATACCTATTAGAAGGGAAGTATAATTGTCTAATACCTTATTACTTATCAAAATTTGTGGATCAATTCTCTTCATCTCACTCAGAGCACTCAGGTCCTTTTCCAATTGAAATGACCTTCTTCTTGTGTCATTCTGTATTTTGTACACCTTCCTCTTTAGGTTACTTAAATAATTCCACCTCTGCAGAGAGGTCCTTAATACATCCTCAGCCCCAGTGAGCGCTAAAAACATCCATTTCTCCATCACCCTTGCTTCATTTTTCATCAGCTCCAATTTGGTAACCTCTTCTTGTGATATGACATTCAATGGGACTGTAGGATCAACTGGTGCATGATCAGGGTTAATTAACCCTTTTATGAAATAATACAATTGAGCAATGTGCTCCTTATGTACCTTATTTTTCTCTTTTACCTTCTTCACCCTTTGGGTTAAAGAATCAATAATATCCTTCCCCTCTTGACCTTCCTAGTTTTCATTGGCAAAACCTAGATCAACATTTGTGATCTGAAATTCCTCTAGGCTTATTTTGCCTTTTTCCTTTTCAACTGTGGGGAGGGCTACCTGTGCAGTCCTCCTACCTATGGTAGAATCTCTTTTTATAGCAGATTTCAACCTAGCCTTCCTCCTTGGTTTCATCATGCTCTCAACAAATAGGGTAGAGACATCAAAATCTTAGACCTCTGACACTTGTTCTATATGTATTTCCTTTCTAAGCCAATGAGGTACATCACCTCCAGATTCTTGGTGGCCCTTGTTTATATCATGGGTATCCAGCTCTAGAGTATTAGCTTCTATCCTTGGTGGAGAAGGTACCTTCTTGATTTCTTCCTCAAGTAGTTCATCATGAGGGGGATCTTTTTGGGGTTCTTCTTGTTGAGGGACTACCTTCTGCAAAGGAGGATCCTGTGGAATATCTACATTTTGATCCTATGCTTCATTTTGTGATCCTTCCTTTTGATTTTCATCCTCTTGCTTATTGTGTTCACCCTGTGATATCTCAGCCTCTTGAAAAGCTTGTGTATTCTACCTTCGGCGATCACCCCGATCACCCTTGGTTATACCCTCTGTCTCTTTATTAGTATCCTGATCATGGGTCATTTCTTGTTCTCCATCTCTAGGTGCATTGATATTTTGTGGCTTGGGCTCCTCCTGACCTGATTTGTCTTCTGTCCCTGGGACCTCTTCCAAATCTTTTTGTTTGGTATGTAGTGGAGCTAGGCTTTCTTCTTTATCAACATCTTTGATTAACACCCCTTGATCTTCTTTATCTTGAGGTAATGATGAACCTCCCTGGGCCTGAGCAACACTAATGCTTGATATGCCCTGATCACCCCCACTCTTTTGTTGGACCTCTGATATTTTTGGTTCTATGGGCATCTCATGTTGTTGTTGATCTTGATCAAGAGTAGTGTTATCCTTCTCTATATGTTCTACCACTTTAGTCCTTTTAGGTTCCTTGCATGCACTGTCATCCTTTCTTGGGCTTATATCACCCCTATATGCTAAGTCTATGGCTGCATGACTAGTAACCTTATCAACCAACTCGTCTAGTCCTCTCTATTGAACCACCTTTTTAGGACTATCCTATTTTGTTTCTTCCAACAGCTTTCCTTCCCCCAACACCCTCATCTGGGCTAATGGAGTCCCATGAGGAGTCATCCCGGTGTTAGCAACTAGAGTTTCCATATTTTGAGTGGTCACCTCTTGGACTACCTCATCATCTGATAAAACCACTGTATTATCTAAGGAGAAAGGAAGCTCCTTGCTTGTCTCGAGCATTTCCCTTGTTTGCTCTTCAGCCCTTTCAGTTTTAAATTTAATTATTGTGGGAAGAGGAACATCATGTTGCACTTCCTTCCTAAAAACTTCACCACCTGCTCCTCTCAACATGATGGGGTTAGCATGGACATCTCCCCTCATGGTTATTCTCTATTTCTTAGGTGGTGACATCAGTGGCATCCCCTTCCTCTTCTTGCTTTCTATCAGCAAGTCATCATCTTTAGGTTCTTTATTTAATTGTTCTTCTTCCAAGGGGTATCCCTCTTCCATTTCATATTGCAGGATCTGCCCTTCCACCTACATCTCTATAATCTCAACATTAGGCTTCAAAATTCTCTTAGTTTTTGGTTTTTCTAGTGGAGGTTGTGTTGCTAATGTAGATGCCTGAGCTGATGTGGAGGCACCTACAGCCTTAGTTGTGACCCTTTCTATAATCACCCCCCTTGGTTCATTCTTACTTTCCTTACTTTTATGGGGTATCTTCTTTCACTTTTCTGTGGGCAATCTCTCCCCATTGAATTTCCTCTTTTCAGTGAGGAAATCATAGTATTCCTCATTAGACAATTCTTGTCTCTTCTTCTTAGTATCAACAATAAGGGCAACACCCCTTCTCTTTAGTTTGGCTATTTCTACATCTACCCAAGCTTGGGTTAGCTAGATCACCCCATTCATCATCTGATCTAGGGATATATCTTCTTGTTGTGTGAGATCAGGGGCCGATATGGTGTCATTATACACCTTTTTGTTCTCATATTCATTAGGCATTATCTTCCCATCATATTTATGTAGTTGTGCTAGCATTGGCATACAGTCAAAGGTCTTGACTTGATTTAGGGTGAGTCTTTGATATTTCCTTCTCCTCACCTTAGCTTCATCATCACAATCGATTCATCATCACAATCGGTTCATCATCACAATCGGTCCAAAAGTCCTCTAGATGCTTTTGATGTATCTATTTTCACAATACCTTCTGCATCCTAACATAGAGATCATATGATCTGGCCAGAGGAAATAGTTGTACATACATCAGTTTCAACCCTCTAATAGCATGCTTTATGCTCTTTGAATTTGAGCACATGTACCAGCCCATAGATATTGGAAACAAAATTGGAGGTATCTTCTTCTATGCCTTATAGGCCTCAACTATGGTGGATGCCTATCTAACAAATTCCATCAAGACAACCCAATCGGTAGGGTATCTTGGTAACATAAGAGGTTGTCCCTCAAACCCCTCAATCCTAATATATGAGGAAGTAGAAAATTGGATAAACCATGCTCCATGTCGATAGATAATTTCTTGAGCTTCCATGCTCAACGTTTTAGTTCTATCTTCCTCCATAGTTCTGACCAGATGCATGGAGAATGCATCATTTACCAGTTTATAGTCTTGGAGGTATACCTTTCTTTGCAATTGGGGATAATGATCCCATATGTGTGCATCATCAACATCACCACCAGCCTTGGCCACTATTTTTAGAGCATCAAAAGTTCCTCTATATGCACAAGAGTACACCACATATGAAGTCATGTAGAATAAACATGTTTGTCCTCCCTGGTTCCTCATTCCCTCATCCAGTGAGTTCTAATGATTTTGGCCCATAGGGGTTTGTTGTCTACATATAAGACCATCTAGATGATCCCAAACATCTAATTCTCAAAATTTCCAGCATGAGGCCTGCTAGTCACCCTGCTCAGTAGGGCAATCATATATTGGTACTCAGCATCAAAGTCAAACTTGTATAAGTGTACTAGTAGCTTGGCTGATGCAGTATAAGTGCTACTCTTCTATCTCCATTGGTACATCTTCTTCCTGGCATTCTTGTTGTTGTTGTTATACTCTGTCTCCAGTTTACGCAAGTCCACATTCACCACCTTATTCCCTACCAGCAAATTGAAGGTGGCAATGATGCCCTTGACTGAAAAGTCAGCGTATATCCTCCCATGCTTCTCTACCCACCTAGTTTTTGGGTTGTAATTTCTTGCACATTCTACTACCAATTCCAAAGCATCCATAGCATACGAAAAACCAACTGCATGCCACATACCTAAGATAAACACCCTATCTAGAATAGGATTATTCTTATCATTGTCCAATCTTGTCGACCATATAGTTAGGTATGTATCCCCTTGATGTGTGTCACCAATGACCCCATATTTGAATTGTACCCCCTTTGGTTGCACAAACATGGGTTTGAGGAACTCATCCTTAGACCTATTTCTCTTGACATCTCCCATGGATTCCTACAATAGACATGATATATTTTACCCTACGATGTCCATATGTATTTTTACAACACCATGTACTTCTATCATATCATGTATGTTCAGTATATTTCCCCTCATTTTACCTTTCTTTGCATTATCATAAGATCATACCCTAGTAAAGACAAATACTCTACCTGGAAATATAGATAACGACAATGGAAGGGTTTACAGTTACTTACCTAATAATGCTTTCCTTTGGATTAGATGAGTGATTATGGGGAAAGACTGTAAACGTGCAAGATCACCCATTATGTTCTATTATGTTGAAGGATTCGATCCATTGACAGGTAGCTGTTGAGTGTTTGACTTCAGAGCTTTGTAATTTCTTGATTTATCACAAGGTGAATGAAAATGACCTTTGAATTTTACCCTTAAAATAGATCAATAAGATAAATTAGGATAAAATGTGTTGTCTTGATTAAATCCGTCGATCACTTATAGGGGATTTGTAGATGTTGCCAAGTGTTCAATTTGTATTTGTAATCGGTGGGAGTTCATCTACTGCTTTAATTTCATTTAATGTTAAAGGGAGGTGATCTTCAAAAGATCAAGGGATATTCAGAAATATGACTCTCCCGGATAATATGACCCCTTCCCCTCCGATCGCGGGATAACTATGTGCAAAAGAAACGGGTGATATAGTCAACCTTTGACTATGGAACATATCGGGTCATGGAACTAAGATCAGGGGTACTCCAAAATATGACCCCCCTCAGGTAATAAATCATGATGACATCACTATGCCATTGATGTTCCCTCGTTGTCATGTTTTAATGACATCATTGTCATATTAAGAAATATGACGGACCTTGGGTATATGACCCCCCCATAGTTCAGATGGGATGATGATGTCATCATCAGGGTGATTTCTTTTGTTAATTGAGAATGGATGACGTTATTTTCATATTGGCGTAGGGTGATATCTGTGAAGGGGTAATATTCATAAGATGACTGATATTAGGAAATATGACCCTCCCGGTATATGTGAGGTTCATTAACGGGTAGATACTGGCTCCTATCTAATTTTGGCATTCACATATCGTGCCTCTAGTGATTGTCAAGTGATGGTTCTACATCTGGGTGATCTTATCACATATGACTAATATTAGAAATATGACGCCCCGGGTAATATCAGGTTTGACCAAACTTTGACTGAACATAACTTTCTTTCCTTAGACAATTTTGGGGTGATCCAAAAGACAAACCTGATTATAATTTTGAACACTTTCCAACCATGAAGTTAATAATAGAAACTACTAACTTTGACAACTGACCTCATCTAATGGTACCTCCACCTTCTCAAAAGGTTACCTGCATGACTGATTTTACCAAACCGCCCAAAGCAGAAAACAAGCAAGCCATAGGTAGAAAGAAAAGTTGGGTCCTTGTTTTGTCAAGGCAAAATAGGGCATGTTGTGTAACCACACAACACTACTGTGAGCATCCGTGTACAACATTTTGAGTAAAACCACCATCGTGGTGCAATAACAATTAAAGTTTGGTAAAATTTGTTGTTTATTCATTTGCATGTTTGATTTCTTTCTTTATCAGAGGTTGCATTTAATATAGATTACTTCTCATCCATCTGTTCCATAACCATCTCCAAAAAATGAATAAATAATTTAAAAATCATAATTTATATACTCCTTCCATCCTCCAACTACCCAACCAACTTGATCTAGATTGTCTATCTATCATCAGATCCTCACTATTGATCCCCCTTCCTAGAAGTCTATAAATTAACTTGTCAAGAGCCCATTCTCATCAATCACATTTGGAGCAACATCATGCTGCTACTGTGAGCCACATACAAAATTTTGAGCAAAACCACTATCATGGTGCTACAGGAATCAAATTTTGGTAAACTTTGTTGTTTATTCATTTGTATGTTCAATTTCTTACTTTATCGGAGGTTGCATTTAATATACATTAAGGGTTTTAAAATTGCATTTGAAATGTTTATTTTTGGTCTATATTTTATGTACACATTTCTGACATGCCTCTTGGGACCCCATGTCCCTTTTAATCATTGTCTTGTAGCTATTTTTCTTGCATTTTTGTAGGTTTTCAGGGCATTTTTAGCAAAATCTTGGGGGTCCTTTTTCACAGGAGTCCTTCAGGGTCAAAACTTACATCACTGTTGTGTCTGGAGTGGCTAATAAGCAAAGATTGACATAAAACACTCTATGGTTTGGTAACTAAAAAATTTTGGCTTTTTTTGGTCTCCTAGGGTTTCATTTGTACTTTGACCATATGGAAATCCACACAATATGGATTTTGTACTGTACAACATGTCGTCGTATTGTGCAATTTATCTTTCAACTCTATCTATTGGTTTAATTTTTTTTCCTCTAGATAATGTTAGTATCTACTAAGTAAATATTATATCTACAAGGTATTGTTTTTGATATTAATAAGCTGCAAACAAGGGTGCAGATCCCTCTAACAAAAATAGCCAACCAGGCCAAAGGCTACGAACAACACAAAAATAGCAGATTAATAGCAAGAGTTCATAATAGTATCAAAACTTAACAAGGACTAGAAACAAGAACAGAAGAAAAACTAATGAAACAGATCCTTCCAATCATCATTTAGAAGCTTCAAAAGTTCCTCCTTGCTCTTGGTCTTCACATCCTTATCAGCATGGTGGTCTTCCTGCAGAGTGGTAAAAGTAGTAGCTGCCCGAAGAATGACTTTCAGATAAGCAGTCACCAATACCTTGATCTTAGCCTCCATAGCCTAGAACTGAGTCTTAACCTCCCCTAACTCATGCATGAGCTAATTATTGGAGTCACCATCCCTAGCACTTTCTACCTCTTTCTCTAGGGTCTCCAGAATCTCCACATCTTCCTACTCTATATCATAATAGGAATTGTTCATTGATTTGAAATGGATGGCTCCCTCCTAATCCTACACAAGGGTTGTCTTCACTTTATCTCAATTTCATTCTCCGGATCGCCAAGGTTAGACATGGAGGAGTAATCAACAATTTTTAACATGGGGGCTTCCCCCAACCATCCTTCTTGACCTATGAATGCTAGGTCTCCTCACAGTAGTCTCCTTACTCTTAGTCGTCTCCTTGACTTCAGCTATGTCATCATCTCTCTGCTCCTAGGGTTTTTTTGTCCTTTCCCAACCTCTGGTTCCACATTCTTCACACCCTCATCTCCTTTTTTGTTTTTATTTTTCCCCCTTACTAGAATTGGGATGATCTTGTAAACCTTTGCGCTTCTTGCCTTCAGATGGTGAAGGACAATTCTTTAGCCCATAAAGACCTTCAGCACCATATTTGTGAGTTTAGCCTTGGGACCCTTCAACACCCCTCGAATCTGAAACCGCAGGGGCCCAGACAGCTAGATGCACCCAAGGGGTAGGGGTTTCTTTCTTCTTGTGGGGTTGGGGATCAAGGATTATAAGAGGGTTAGGGGGGGCAGTAGGATTTACAGGGTCAACATCAACATGGCAAGAGGCTTTACTTTTACCAGGGCTACCATATTTAACACTTAGTGGAATATTGTAATCCAAATCATACTCCTTGTTTTCTTCAATCAAGCTAGCTTTAATAGGCTTTGTAGGGTAGAGGTCCAGGTGAAAGTGATATAGGTAGAGAATCAAGCCCTGATGTAGGGGAACAAGCACCACCACCAAGTTACCCTCTCGAGTTTTTCTAGTTAACTTGACAGAAGATTCAAGGGAGGAGAGTAGATAGAAGGGAAAGTTCACAAGGACTTTATGTCTAAAGTGGTTCAACAGGGCAAAGTGGTAATGGTACTAACATCTATAACAACCCTCAAGAGTAATAAATTTCATGATAAGATAACAAACATCGTGCCAAGGATTTACCAAGCTCCCCATTCGAAAGCACCTTGCATTCTGACCAGCTTCTCACCTTCATGGAAGAATTTTTTTAGACCCTCTGGATCCTGTACCTTTGTTTGCTTCTTCAATCTTTTACCCTCACATTTTAGGCTCGTGACTTTAGCTATGGAGTCTTCAGATACTTCAAACTACACCCCACCAACATGAACCTTCAGGTCTTCATCCCATGACATAGCGAATTGCATGGAGAGACTCTCATCAAAGTCATTCAAGCACTCTAGGAAAGGCATTATCCTCCTTCATAAAAAATGCTCCAAACCTGAGAGTTAGCTTTAAACTCCACACACAACGTCAGCTTAGTTCCAACTTTGTCACCTCCCATAGCGCTGTACTTACCAAACTAGCAAGGAGAGATGTAATTACGAGACTTAGGAAATTGCAAAATGCCCTCGAACAATCTAGAGATAGCTTGGCACTCATAAAAGTTTCTGCTAACAAGGCTACTCAAAATCCCAAAAATGTCCTTCATATCCCTATTCACATACAGGACATTATTTCCTTCATTATGAGGCTCATGCGATCTCACAAAAGCTAAAGCAGCCAACAAAGTATGAAATGACTCGATGTGCTAGCTAGGCAGCGGCTCCAAGAATTCACTGACTTGGCATTTGTCTGTGTGGGACTCTCTAATCTAGCCCTATCAGGAATAATGTAACATCCTCAATATGACGTCATCCTTCTCATGCCTTCCCATGTAATGAGGGTAGGACATGAAAGCATGAAATAATATGAAAAGGTGGGAAATATTGGCCATGAGGAATTAAGAAGAAGCCTCCTTCTGAATGTTATTTCTTATGTTCAGAGGAAGGTTAGAAATACTCCTCCAACATTTGATAAGGTAAAGATTGATCCCTAAGTTAGCCATGAAGTCCATAATTTGATTACCTTCCCTATAAATATGGACAACCTCAACACCTTCAAAGCTTAAAAGCAAAGTTTTAATATCCTGGATAATGTCATCAACCTGCCAACCAACTCTAGCCTTGTCATTGACAACATCAATGATTAACTTGGAATCACCTTCAACCACTAGGTTTTTGATACCAATGGCTAGGGAAACCTTGAGGCCCCAGAGGAGGGCCATAGCTTCAACAATGTTATTAGTGCTCTCACCAAGCCCCCTAGCAAAAGCCAACATGAGGTCACCTTTTTCTAATCTAAAAACTCCTCCCCACTGGCCACCCCAGGGTTACCTTTAGCAGCTCCATCAAAGTTGAGCTTGGTCCATCTAGTAGGGGGGACCTCTTAGTGTTGGCTCTAGCTCTACGCTTGGAATCATCCACCTTATAGATACTGGCTGAAATACTCCACTGACTTATAATACAAGCTTCAAGGTTGGTGGGAGGAAGATCAGTAGCTTTCAAAGTGTTGATAGAGAGATTTTCCTAAAGGAGCTTGGTAATCATAAAAAAACCTCCTTAGAACATTTGTAATTTTCCCTAAATAGCCTGTTATTCCTTTCTTTCTAGAGGCCCCATGTCAGAATGGGATGGACTTGGGCCTAGATTTCCTTGCTTATGGGGTGAATGAATGGGGATTTCTAGGACCTTAAGAAAGTAGGGAGGTCAACATCCATACTCCATGAGGTTCCCAAATTTTGCATGGCCAGACTCCAGACTTCCCAAGAAAAATTGTAGTGCAGAAGGAGACGAGAGACCATTTCTTTATCCTTCAAGTAGAGAGCACACCTATTGGGGATTTGAAATCCTCTTAACTGAAGGTTGTCAATAGTTAAAATTTTATTTTGCACAACCAACCACCAGAAAGGGTTGATTTTGGGGTTGAGGTTGTGGTTCCAAACTTTACTCCATAGGTTATTCCCATTTTGACACATAAAGAGGTTATAGGCAAATTTATCTGTAAAAATCCATGTCTTATCCCCAGCCCATAGCATTTTGTCCTTCTGAGGGAAAATGGGAATTCTACAATCTCTAAGGGAAAGTTGAACCTCATTTGCCTTTTGTATGAGGTCAACTTGGTCTTAAAAACAATCTGACAGTTGTTTCCACCCACTTCTGCCAGGAAGAAGGTAGTCACAAGCCAACCTTCCAAAGAAAGTAATAGCCTTATTGACCAAAACTTGGACATTATGAAGCCTACTTTAAAATGAACCTTTAAGCCAATTGTCTTCCCAGAATCTTATAGTTCTTCCATCTCCCAATCTCCACTTGATGCCCTATAGTAGTAATGTTCTTCTCTTTAACACATTGTTCCAAATGACTGAACCTTTGGGTAGACCAATAGAATTCAGAAAATCCTTAGGATTCAGATTATCCAAATACTTGGCTCTCATGATATTGCCCCATTCCTTGTTTCCACTTAAGAGATTCCATCCAACCTTAGCAATAAGGACCTTATTAATTGGGTTTATCTTCCTAATTCCCAGACCCCCCTAGAGTTTTGGCCTACACACTTTATCCTAGCTGACCAGAGCCATCCTTTTTTTTTTATTTTCCATTCCTATCCATAGGAAGTTCCTATTGCAAGTATGAGGTTAACCAGTGTTGTCATTGATGTCAACATACTCATATTGCATTGATAAGAAGGATTGCATGAGCTGTGTGCTGAGGATATTGAGAAAATTAGTCTCAATCAGGAACAGTGAAGAACAGTGATAAGAAGAAGGCAAAGCTACTCAATGGGTTGAGAATCAGAGGATACGGATTAAAGGGTTTGTAGATATGAGTCTTGAGATGTTCCAGTTAAGATTTTAGAGGTCCGCATGAAGATCTGAAGAAGTTATGATTGTTTGTGTAGAACCGGTTCCGGCAAGCGTTCAGTGGTGACAGAGTGTCACAGATTGGTCTGGTGAGTTCCGGAACTACATTCTCTCATTCTGCGGATTGGAGGGAGTGCTGAGGAAGTCAATATGAAGTGACAACTTGATTTGTGCATTGTTTGGAGGTCTAGAAGAACCTTTTGCATTATGATAGTGGCGACAGACTGTGTTCTTGAAGTTCCAGATGAAGAAGAGAAGGATTCCAGTAAGCTGATGAAGTGCGGATGTTCTTGGTGATTCAAGAAAGCTTGTGGTGATCTGTGGATCATGTCCAGTTCATGTTGGTGGTCCGCATTGAAGTTAGAGTTTGTATTTGAAGAATAACCACAGATTTTGGTGTTCTTCTTTAGACTGGCCGACCGGATGTATTACACGTCTTGCGAATGATCTTGTAGATGTTTGCTGACTTAGATGATTGTTCCTAAGTCAATGCCTTGTATAAATAAGGGATTATGAATTTATTTTGAAGTGTGTCGTGTGGTGATGAGTGCGATATAGCGAAGAGAAGTGCGAAAGGCAGAGCAGGAGTTTTTGGGCTTAAATGGAACTGATCCAGGCATGGTAAAGATGTCAATCTCCAGTTCAAGTTTGTGATTCTTATCACTTTGTAGATAGTGTGTCTCTTGTAGGCAGTGTGCCTCTTTGTGAGCAGTGTGTTCAGGCAGTGAGCCCTAATTGGCATGTGCCATCCATTTTTCTTATTCTTCTAACAAAGAATAATCCTTGGGTTAGTTACCCCGTGGTTTTTCCCTTAACCAGGTTTTCCACGTCAAAATCTTGGTGTCTCATGTGTTGATGTGTATCTGCTATGATGTTTATGCCTTATGCTTTCATGAATGATTAATTGCTATGCTATTAATTAACAAAGTGGATTTAAATGTTTGAACTGGAATTGAATTAAGGATAACTGATTCACCTCCCCTCCTCAGTTATCAACAATTGGTATCAGAGCCAAGTTCCTCTAAAAGGAGCTTAACCGCTTGAGGAGATCTAGGATGTCGTCATACAAGAAGCACAGTCCAAAGTTTGATGGAACCAACTTCACTCTTTGGAAAGGCTGCATGAAATGTCACTTGGAGTGTATGGGAAAGGCATACTTGTCCATGGTCAAAAAAGCATATAAGCCTCCATAGGGTGGTCCGACAACTCTAAATGAAATCACATATGCTGAAAATAATCTGCGGACTAAAGAGGCTCTTCTAAGTGCATTAACCGACTCAGAGCTCTCCAATGTTATTGACCTACCAAATGCCTATGAGATCTGGATTAAACTGGAACTTCTACATGAAGGAGATGAGTTTGTTAAGAGTGCAAGGTTGCAGAGTCTCAAAGGGAAATTTGAAAGATTGAAGATGAGAGATGATGAAAATATCACCACCTTTATGCCAAGAGTGAATGAGCTAGTGTGTGGAATCAAGAATACTGGTGGAGTTTTGGATGAAAATGAGATTGTTTGCAAAATTCTCAGATCCCTTCCTGCTGCCTACAAAATCAAGGTTGCTGCCATTGATGAATTCAGAGCCCATACAATTATCACAAGAGAATAATTGGCTGGAAAACTGACTGCATTTGAAATGATCGAGTTTGGAGATGATCCACCCAAGACTGAATCTACATTCAAAGCCAGTGCCTATGTGAAAGGCAAATAAAGATTTGATCCAGGAGAAAACTCTTCAAGGAAGCTGTCATGGTATGATCAAGCAAGAAAAGACATGGAAGAGGAAGAAGCAGAAACAGCTCAACTTGAAGCCCTCATTGCAAAAAGACTGCCAAGAGGATCTGGTAAGTATGAAGGAAAATTAACCTTTAAATGCTTCAACTGCAATAGGATTGGTCACTTTGCCTCAAGATGTCTGGAAAGATCCACAAGATCAAATTCTAACAGACAAAGGTTCCAAAAGAATTATTATTATGTTCATGAAGAAGCTGATAATGAAGGAGTAACAGATGATGAATCAGAGATAGGAGACAAATCCGGAAATGAATGGGTGTTCATTGCCATCAAGGAAGAAGATCCAATATCCCTTGAATCTATCAATCATAAGGTTATAGAAAGAGCTTTGGCTGCCCAAGTTGAAGAAAAGGATGATTGGGTTATTGACAGTGGATGCTCTCACCATATGACAGGTGACAAGAACAAGTTCTTAGATTTGGAAAGGTATGAAGGAGGAATGGTAAAGTTTGGTGACAATTCTGCTAGTAGAATCAGAGGTAGGGGAACTATCTCCTTTGATGGAAAGAGCAAAACTGGTAATGTACTGTATGTTGAAGGATTGAAGCACAATCTTCTAACTGTTGATCAGTTGGTGGACAAAGGCTATGATCTCCGGTTCAAGAATGGAAGATGCAGGATCTTTGAAAGCTCCAAAACTGAGATTGCATCCGGTACTCAAACAAAAGGTAATATCTTCCATCTAGTTGGTACTGATAAAAGTTGTCTATTTGTTCAAACTGATCAGAGTTGGCTATGGCATAGAAGGATGTGTCATGTAAATTTTGATAACATCATCAAGATAAGCAATATTCAAGCTGTTAGAGATCTCCCAAAGTTGGTAAAACCTACAAATAGTATGTGCAAAGAATGTCAGCTAGGTAAACAGAGCAGAGTTTCATTCAAAAGCAAGGATCAATCCTCTACCAGATTATTGGAATTAGTTCATACTGATCTATGTGGTTCGACAAGAATCAAGAGTATGCAAGGTGATAGATATTTCATGTTACTGATTGATGACCATTCCCGGATGATGTGGGTTACCTTTCTGAAAGAGAAATCAGAAGCCTTTGAGAAGTTCAAAATCTTCAAGGCTATGGTAGAGAATCAAACCAGATTAAAACTGAAATGTCTGAGGTCTGATAGAGGTGGTGAATTCACATCCGGTGAATTCACAGACTTTTGTGAGAAGCATGGTATAAAGAGACAGTTATCTGCTCCTAGGACTCCACAGCAAAATGGAGTAGTTGAGAGAAAGAACCGGACCATCCAGGAAGCATCAAGGACAATGATGATGGAAGCAAATGTTCCCCAAATGTTTTGGAAAGAAGCTGATAGCACTGCAGTCTACACTCTTAATCGAGTTCAAATCAGAAGCAATACCAGTAAGACTCCTTATGAACTTTGGTTTGGCATCATTCCTACTGTGAGATATTTCAGAGTATTTGGCAGCAAGTGTTACATTAAAAGAGATGAAGATCTAGGAAAGTTTGATGCTAGAAGTGATGAAGGAATTTTCTTGGGTTACTCCACTCAAAGCAAAGCATACCGGTGTTACAATAAGAGACTAAGAAAGATGATAGAAAGTACAAATGTGAAGGTTGATGAAGGTATTGAGAAGCCCTCAAGATTTTATGAGTATGATGAAGTTGATCAGAATGATGTTCTGGTTCAAGGAGCTCCATCCTCTCCTGAAGGTCAAATTTAGACTGATCCGGTAAATCAGGAAGAAGAGATAGGTCTGGATGAGCCTAATCAAGAAGCAGAAGTGCAAGAAACTCCCAAAGTTCCAAGGTATGTAAGACTGAACCACTCTGAAGGTCAGATCATAGGTGACAAAAGCAAAGGTGTGCAAACTAGAAGGAATGTTGCTCAAAATTTAGATGAATATTGTCTGATTTCAAAGATTGAACCTAAGACAATAAATGAAGCATGCAATGATGAAAATTGGACAAAAGCAATGGAGGAAGAGTTGATGCAAATTGAGAAAAATCACACTTGGGATCTTGTTTCTAGACCTAGTAACAAGAATGTGATTGGGACCAAATGGGTCTTCCGGAATAAACTAAATGAAGTTGGTGAAGTAATCAAAAATAAGGCCAGATTAGTCTGCAAAGGATACTCTCAAATAGAAGGGATTGATTTTGAGGAAACCTTTGCTCTGGTGGCAAGAATTGAAGCAGTCAGACTATTTCTTGCATTTGCTACCTTTAAATATTTCAAAGTGTATCAGATGGATGTCAAATCTGCTTTCCTGAATAGTGACCTAGAAGAAGAGGTGTACATTGAACAACCGGACGGATTTCAGTTATCAGAGCATGGTGATATGGTCTACAAATTAAAGAAGGCACTGTATGGTCTAAAGCAAGCCCCAAGAGCATGGTATGAGAGGCTGGATAAACATCTTTTGAAGATTGGTTTCAACAAAGGTACAGCTGATAGTAACCTATATTTTCAAATTGATCATGAAAACATCTTGATTGTTGAAGTATTTGTTGATGATATCATCTTTGGAGGAAGAGATAGTATGTGTAAAACCTTTGCAAACCAAATGAAAAGTGAGTTTGAAATGTCAATGCTCGGTGAAATGAATTTCTTTTTAGGTCTACAACTTACTCAAACAGAGAAAGGAATCTTTATCTCTCAGACTAAATATGTGAAAGAACTATTGAAGAAATTTGGAATGGAAGATTCAAAGCCAATGAACACTCCCATGGCTACCAGATGTAAGTTGAGCAAAGATGATCACTCTCTTAAGACAGATCAGACAAAGTACAGATCAATGATTGGTGGATTACTGTATCTCACTCAAACTAGACCAGATATAATGCAGGATGTTCGTCTTGTGGAGAGATTCCAGGCTGATCCCAGAGAATCTCATGTCATGGCAATCAAAAGAATTTTTATGTACTTGAAAGGAATAGTTGAGTATGGCCTATGGTATCCTAGAGATCATGACTTTTCTCTTCATGCATATACAAATGCAGATTGGGCAGGAGATGTGGATGATAGGAAGAGTACAAGTGGAGGAGCATTCTTTTTGGGAAAAAGGTTGGTTTCTTGGCTAAGAAAGAAATAAGAAGCAATATCCCTGTCTACAATAGAAGCAGAATACATTGCAGCAGCAAGTAGTTGCACTCAACTTTTGTGGATGAAACAAATGCTAAGAGATATTCAAGTAGAATATGATGACCCTATCACAATTTTCTGTGATAATTCAAGTGCAATAAATATTTCTAAGAATCCGGTATTGTATTCCAAGACCAAGCATATATCTATCAAATTTCACTTTTTGAGAGAGCAAGTGAACAAGAGTGAAGTCAGATTGGAGTATGTGCTCTCCAAGGATCAGCTTGCAGATATTTTTACTAAACCTCTTCCCAAGGACTCTTTTGAGTATCTCAGGGAGAAGTTAGGGTTCATGGCCCCTCTGGTGATGAACTAGGATGCACTGATGTGCATCAGTCTGGTGGATATCACAATCATATCTTGTGATCTGGATTGATGATGGGGAGCTGCTACTAAGGGGGAGCAGCTGGTATGATTCTGATGTTTTAGAATTGCAAGTATGATCCCTTTGCCATTGATGTCAAAGGGGGGGAGAAGACATGTGAAAAACAAGTGGTTGATGATCAAAGGGGGAGCAGTAAAGGAAGAGAAGACAAGTGAAGAGTTGTTGCTGATAGGGGGAGCTGTGACAGAAAGGAGAAGTTCTTGTCTTGATGGTTTTTCACATCATATATTGCCATCAATGACAAAGGGGGAGATTGTTGCAAGTATGAGGTTAACCAGTGTTGTCATTGATGTCAACATACTCATATTGCATTGATAAGAAGGATTGCATGAGCTGTGTGCTGAGGATATTGAGAAAATTAGTCTCAATCAGGAACAGTGAAGACCAGTGATAAGAAGAAGGCAAAACTACTCAATGGGTTGAGAATTAGAGGATGCAGATTAAAGGGTTTGTAGATATGAGTCTTGAGATGTTTCAGTTAAGATTTTAGGGGTCTGCATGAAGATCTAAAGAAGTTATGGATGTTTGTGTAGAACCAGTTCCGGCAAGCGTTCAGTGGTGACAGAGTGTCACAAATTGGTCTGGTGAGTTCCGGAACTACAATCTCTCATTCTGCAGATTGGAGGGAGTGCTGAGGAAGTTAGTATGAAGTGAGAACTTGATTTGTGCATTGTTTGGAGGTCCAGAAGAACCTTTTGCATTATGACAGTGGCGACAGACTATGTTCTTGAAGTTCTGGATGAAGAAGAGAAGGATTCCAGTAAGTTGATGAAGTGCGGATGTTCTTGGTGATTCAGGAAAGCTTGTGGTGATCTATGGATCATGTCTAATTCATGTTGGTGGTCCGCATTGAAGTTAGAGTTTGTATTTGAAGAATAACCATGGATTTTGGTGTTCTTCTTTAGACTGGCCGACCGGATGTATTACACGTCTTGCGAATGATCTTGTAGATGTTTGCCAACTTAGATGATTGTTCCTAAGTTGATGCCTTGTATAAATAAGGGATTGTGAATTCATCTTGAAGTGTGTTGTGTGGTGATGAGTGCGATATAGTGAAGAGAAGTGCAAAAGGCAGAGCAGGAGTTTTTAGGTTTAAATGGAACTGATCCAGGCATGGTAAAGATGTCAATCTCCAATTCAATTTTGTGAATCTTATCACTTTGTAGATAGTGTGTCTCTTGTAGGCAGTGTACCTCTTTGTGAGCAGTGTGCTTAGGCAGTGAGCCCTAATTAGCATGTGCCATCCATTTTTCTTATTCTTCTAACAGAGAATAATCCTTGGGTTAATCACCCTGTGGTTTTTCCCTTAACCGGGTTTTCCACATCAAAATCTTCATGTCTCATGTGTTGATGTGTATTTGCTCTAATGTTTATGCCTTATGCTTTCATGAATGATTAATTGCTATGCTATTGATTAACAAAGTGGAGTTAAGTGTTTGAACTGGAAGCGAATTAAGGATAACTGATTCACCCCCCCTCTCAGTTATCAACAGTTCCTTTGGATTCTTTCAAACTTCTTAGAAATGTAATTAGGAATTTTAATGAGGGATAGGAAATACATAGGAATACCTTAAAGGGAAGCCTTTAGAAGTTGATATTTTCTAGCTTGGCTTAATATCTTACCTTTCCACCTAACCAATTTCTTCTGAATCCTTTCCAAGATGGATTTCCAATAATCAGGAGTAACATCCTTAACAGCTAAGGGGAGGCCCAAGTAAATTTCGAGAAGCACACCACTAGAGAATCCAAGAATCCCCATAATCTTTTGTTGGAGCTCCAGGGGGTGTTGAAATACACTAGGCTTTTGTCATAGCTGATACACTGACCAACCGACACCACATAACCCTATAACACTTGTTTCCATTTCCTTGCCTCAACCACAAAGGCTACCCTAGACAGGATGGTGTCATCCACAAACTGTTGAATAGCCGCCAAGTTAGTTGTTGAAGCAGGTTTAATGCCCTTAATCTCCCTAGAGTTTAATAAGTTTAGGAAACTTCTGCTTAGGACTTTAACCATGAGGATGAAAAGGTAAGGGGATAACATGTCACGTTTCCTTAAACCTCTACCAGTAATAAAGAAGCCCCTAGGGGCCCCATTAACAAGGATAGAATATCTAACAGAGGTGATACATTTTTATAAGCTGCAACATTTTTCCTTGGAAACCCATCTGCTCCAGAATTTTGAATAGAGAATCCCAGGCCACTTTGTCATAAGATTTTAAGATGTCAAGCTTGAAAACAATTCCAGGTAATTTGTTTCTATCCATAGAATGTATGAATTCATGTGTGGAAATGGCCACATCAAGAATTTGTCTACCCGGGACAAACCCCTTTTAAATGTTGTTGAAAAGTCTGTCAAGGATAGGTTGTAGTCTGAAAACTAAGATCTTAGAGAATATCTTGTAGACTGTGTTGCAAAGACTAATAGGTCTGAAGTCCCCCATGCACAAAGGGTCCTATTTTTTTGCACCAGAGCAATGAAAGTATGATTGAGTTTACTCAATCACATCTTTCCCCACAATATCCTAGTACTCCTAAAAAAAGGTTGGGGTGAAGCCATAGGGTCCTGGAGCCTTAAAGGCACCCATAGAGAAAAGACTAGAATAGACCACCTCCTTAGTAACTAGTTTACCAAGCTGAGAATTGTCCTCATCGTTGAGATAAGTAGGAATGATGTCAATAAGCTCCTATTTGATCCTATAGTCCTAGGTAGCCAGGAAGTTCTAGAAATAGGAGGCAACCACTTGCCCCACTTGAATATGTGACTCAACCATAGTACCATTATCACCCATACATTTGACAATGTTATTTCTTTTCTTGTGTCTCATGGTAAATTGGTTGAAGAAGGATGTTTTTTTGTCCCCCTCTCTAAGCCACTACACCCTAGATTTCTTCTTCCATTAGATTTCCTCTTTCTTGAGAGTTTCCCTCCATTCCTCCTTAGAATTTCTTCTTCCTTTGTTATTTCCTCTGAAAGGTCACCATCCGCTATCTATAGGGTATTGTTCTCAATAAACACCTTTGTCATTTTTCCATTAGTTAATAGGTTTATTCACTATGTATTCTTGGTTTTGTTCATTAGTGTAACAACACATTCCATAATGCTCCATAATTAACATAAGTATTCATCTTAACCAAGAAATAAGAATACATCATGATTATCCAAATCAGAGTTAAACAAGAATGAATCATTATCAATTCAATAACTAAGCATGTTATTCTAAACTAGAATATAACAGAGCCTTCAATTACAATATCTAATTATTTAGGGTTGAAAAGGGGGGAAATGTTTTGGTTTAGATTTCGAAGGCAAATCCTCCCTTCTCACCAAACATTCAAGGGCATATCTATTGATTGTCAAGAACACTAAGAGGGGGGGTGAATCAGTGTTCTAAAAATCTTTTCATGCACTTTAACTTTCAGCCATTTCCTAGAATTGATTAAACAAAAACACAATAAGCATATGAACAACAACCATGAAAGCATGACACATGAACACCAAGATTTTTACGTGGAAAACCCAAGAAGGGAAAAACCATAGAGAGGTTAACTCTCAAATATATATTGCAATATTTACAAAAATAATGTTTAGGCTTGGTCACTCCACGGGCCTAGAACATACTGGCTCACTGCCATGAAGTAAAACTAGGTTTAGCAAGCTCACTGCCTCAACCCTAGACCTAGCAAGATTATAATAAGGGCTATTAAACCCTGAGGGCTGCTAAACCATGTTGAAGGCTCATTTTCAGCTCACTACCTTGATGATGAAAGCTTACTTCCAATCAGATTGCATATGAGAACTAATTAGTGCTTAAGCATCTGCCACTATGCCAAGTGCAGTCATTTATTTGTTGAATTCTGAATCCCAAGTCTTCATTGCTACTGCTCTTCTAACTCTGCTCTTCTATTCGCATGCTCGCATCTCGCACATTATCTCTGCTCTGCTTCTTCACTCTGCACTACTCTTTACATCTTCGCTCTGGGATATTTTTCCATGACTTCCTTACATGTTTATATACAATTCATCAACCTTGGAATGTACATCAAAGTTAGCATTATATTCATCATTCATTAGAACAGTCTCCAAGGTCAGCATTCATACATACATCAAATTAGGTATGGACCTAAACACCATACGCCACAAAAGAATGAGGACATAATGTATTACACTTTATCTTGGACCTAAATCTATCCAAGCACGCTACACATCACTTAAACATTCATCAAAAGCATCTCCTTGATCATTGCAATTAATTAGGTCGGCCAAAAAGTATAAACTAGGAGAATTCTTGATCACATGCTTCCTTGATAACAAACATAATAAGTGGACCTTATGCAATGCTTTAACACAATCTTGACACCTCCATGAACAACATAAATTCACTTGAGAGCCAATAAATCCATCTACAACATATCTCACTTGGAGATTACTGAAGACAACAAATATCACCTGAACTTAACAACCTTCATCTAAAGTATAACAACACAAACTTGTCTTCCGGAGCACCAAATCACAAACCCTCTAGAATGAAGATAGCTATGGACTTTCTAAGCTTAAATCCAAAACCACAAGGCTAAATTCCAATCTATGGAGAAGTGTCGAGCACAACACTTTCTCCCTGTCACTCTACATACATTGCCAAAACCAGTCTTCAAACTGATGAATAGATCTTTCGCTATATAGTGTTCTAAACCACCAAACTCAGGATTTAGTATCTTCAAACACTTCTCTAAATCATATCCCAATCTCACACTTTGGTCTTCAATGCTAAGGAAATGCGAAGTAAAACATTGCACTATTCTGGGAGACAAACACTTATTCCAACTTAACCAAGTAACTTCCTTGGATGCTGACCTTAGGTGTTGATATCAATGACAGCACTTAGTGCTCATACTTGCAACAATCTCCCCCTTTGTCATTGATGGAAACACATGATGTGAAAAACCATCAAGACATATAATCTTGATTTGCTTCTTTTCTCCCCCTCACTTGATGCTTTCCCTGACTGTGACTTTCTCCTTAACTTTTTCACATGAACTTCTCTCCCCCTTTGACATCAATGGCAAAGGGTGCTAGAACTTTTACTTCTCTCCTTATTGAGTTATCAAGGCTCAACTTAGATCTTATTACCACTGCACAACTTCCCCTGTCAATCAATACTGCAACACTTACTGCTCTTTATCAGGAACTCATATCAGCATCACCTACCTACTTCCTCTGGGAGGTAGCCTCATAATCCTCTTGACTATCAACACATGTGGCTCTCTAGGATCTTCTTGAAATCTTGCCACAAGAAAAACTACATGTATTACATCTAGTCTGGTATAGGTCAGATACAATAGTCCTCCAATTATAGACCTATACTTTTTCTGATCAGTCTTAGGTGAATCAATATTGTTGCTCATCTTGCAACCAGTTATCAGAGGGGTACATACATATTCCAAAATAGCTCTTTCACATACTTGGACACTACTAATCTGATCAATCTGAGATTATTCTTTACTCCTCCTGACTTCAACAACCATCTCTGATTGCTACCTACTCTGTTGCATCTTTTTTCTTTTACTGCTTTGAATACTCCCCCTCAGGAATACACATTAAACTGTGTCAGCTTTTGCTCACATTAACATATCTTGTCTTCTCAAAAATTCAAACTTGACTTTATTCAGATCAGAGTATGACATCCAACCATGAACTTTCCTTCTTCTTAAGGAACATAACATTTCATCTTTTATAATGCATATTAATCAATGACAACACATATAGCCTGTGATCTATGAGAACAAAATGAAGATGAAATATAAATCAAATGCAAAAACAAATGATTATACCTTCCTTTTGACTCACAAATCCAAGATTATGGGAAGGAGTTGCACCCAAGAACTCCTTAGATTTTACCCAATTCGATTGAAATGTGGATTGCTCAATGCTTACTCAACACAATGTAAATGAGAGATTTGGACTTAGATGGAGATGGAGATGGGGATGAGACATGATTTTGGCATTATGATGTTGGGATGAGAGGATTTTGGAGAGATTTTGGTAGAGATTGGATGCAAGATGAAGTTCCTCCTTAATGGCTTAGGTGAGGGTCTCATTTATAGAGTTTTGGAAATGAGGATGGAGGGTGAGGATCAAAAGATGAGATCAAGGGATAGGAATAAAAGTAAATCTTTTATTCATTTTGGGGGAAAAGAGGTGATAAATGAGGTATGGGTGTGAAGGAATATTTATGAATTAAAGATTCATATGGGGAATGGAAAATGAATTAAAAATTTATTTGGGGATAAGAGGTGATAAATGAGGTATGGGGGTGGTAAGGGGTTTGTAAGAGAAGCAAATGTGATGTGTGATATGTTTCAATTTTTTATTTGGAGGATGTGGGGAAGGGTGTTAAACTAGGTTTGACCACCCAAATGAGAGGTTAGGATTAATTAACATAGGTTTTGTTTAATTAATCCTAGGGCTAGGATGAGGTAGGCTAGGGTAGGGTAGGGTAGGTCAATTAGTAGGCTAGATTAATTAGATAAGAATGATTTATCTAATTAATAGGGATTAGGGAGATGGAAAAAATAGCCAAATAAATATTAGAAATATTTATTTAATAGATGAGGATAGTGTTGTAAGGTCTAGTGATAAATTAAATGAATTAATTGATCACAGGGGATAGACAGATGGTTAGGGATTAATTGAATTATTCAATTAACATGAGGGATAAATTAGTTTGCAAAGCAAGTCAATTTTAGGTGTCTACATAGCCAATAATTTCTTTAGGTCAATACTCATTTGTCTGCAACTTTTCTCCTATAGGCATCCTTTATCCAAAACCACACACTCTCACTTTCAACCGAAATTCATCGCTCTTATATATCCGCATCATGATTTATTTCACTAGTTGGCCTGTTCCTCAAGAGCATGCTTAACAGGTTCATCTGCTGACTTACAACTTCTATTGTGGATTACAAAACATTTTCAAAATCATATCAAGGACTCTTTACACATTCCCAAACTTACCCTCAAAACTGCAAGGCATCATATCATCTTGTGGAGAAATGCAGACCATTAGAACTTAGACTCTATCTTTGTCAAACTTTGTCAAATTCTATGCCAATACTCAGCAACTTACAACTATCTTTCTGGTGAACTTCAAATCTCCCAACTCTGGAATTAGACACTTTACATAAGTGTTTACAACACCTCAAAACTGCATAACAAAAATGCTTACCTGTGGAGGAATGTGGACCACTGTACTATACCCTGTTCACTATTCCTATTATACCTTTGCTTGCCTGGACTTAGACATTCCTTCAAGGTGACTTTCGAAGGAAGTCAGGACTTGATCTCTGAAACATAACACTATCAAACAATTGAGAACATTATACCTGAGCCACATTACTGGATCATCATCTGCGGAGGCATGCTATCCAACTTACTATCCTCTACTAAGAATGCTTTCCATACTTAGTCATTTTCTGTCAACCAGACCTGGAATCCAACATGTTCAACTTTTCTCTTCATTCACTGTAGTAATATGTTTATCTGATTTAGATCTAATATTTTTCCCTTGTTTTCATCAACCTTCACATTAGCACTCTTAATGATCTTCTTCAATCTCTTATTGTAGCACTGGTAGGCTTTACTCTTGGTAGAGTATCCAAGGAAGATTCCTTCATCACACCTAGCATCAACCTTTCCTAGTTCTTCTTTCCTTTGACTTGAACTATGTTTAGGATGTAGATAGTTGTATGTATAATTTCTCTCCAGTACACTTCTAGTAGGTCATCCTCCTTCATCATAGTCTTAGAAGCCTCTTGAACTGTCTTGTTCATTCTCTTAACAACTTCATTTTGCTAAGAATTTCTCAATGCAAACAACTGTCTTTCTATCCCTTGTTTTGTTTACCTGCAATTCTTCTTCTTCTTTGTCAATGAACCTCTGCTCCTTATAGTGTGATGTCTTTGCACAAACCCTTGTACTTTCTTCATCTTTTGCTATTTGATTCATGTCCATTTGCCTCTAAGTTCATCAACTACTTCCAGTCATCATGAAAATCGTTTTGTACTAAAAACAACTATGTTTTGTCAACCTGAACTTCTGTTACTCATTACTTTCAAGCTACTTATCAAAATTAGACAAATTTCTGGATGTAGATGTAACCAACGACATATAACCATATGCTAGAACCGCAAAGCAATATCTTCAATAGCGGACCAATGCAAACCAAATTACCAGAGCACTGTAAACTTGATTTTGTCTTCTTTTCTTGATCAAATCTTCTTGCATAGCAAACTTCTCAAACTGTACAAATCTTCCTTAATCCTTTACAAGCATAGTTATGTCCTGACTTAGACCTTTATTGTCAATCCTTGACTTGTCTCTATGTGCTGAGGCATCAGCACCAATCCTTTGGTAGGGGAGAAAGGATTTTCATTAAAGCTCCCCCTGAGCCAAAACACCAAATTCACTTCCCAGAGGAATTATCTGCACCTGATTCTAGTACAGACTCATCTCTGACTTCATTTACTTCCTTCTTGACCCAAACCTTGTTCATCTCCTTCTTGACTTCTATTGGATCAACCTTTTCTACTGGTTTCTTCAATTCTACCTGATTATCCTTCTTCATGTTCTTACTTCTGTAGAATCTTGCAATGTGTTTAGGCATGTTGCAATTGAAACACATAGTATTTTTCTGACCATTGTTCCTTCCATTCATCCTTGACCTACATAGGTTAGCCTTGTGCCCAAATTTATTTCATGTATAACAATACCCACTGAAGGATTTAACTATCCTATTCTTTCCATAGCCATTTCTCACTTGACTTCTGCACTCATTTGCCCTATGTCCCATCTTATTGTATGCATAGCACCTAATAGAATTTTGACTTACTTTACTTCTGCATACAACAACTCTATGACAAACTTTATTGCATGTGAAACATTTACCTTTGAAAGATTGATCATTCCTTCCATTGTTGAAACCTTTCCTAATCTGACTTCTACATTCAGTTGCTCTATGACTAATTTTCTTGCAATTGAAACACTAACCAGAGAATGATGGAACATTTTGATTCATTCTACTCCTACACTGAGTAGCCTTATGACCAAACTTATTACAAGAAATTACAAAAACCATTGAAAGATGGGTACCTTAGTGCATTTGGTTGTCTGACTGGAGATCTTCTAGGTCTTCTTTTCCAATTTCTGAACTGATTTCCTTTGTTTTGTTGTACTTCAATGGTTGCTTGACCAGATTTTAAACTTTCCCCTTTTTCATATCCTAAACCTTGCTTGTCATCGGCACTCTTCTAGTTGAAAATCATTTCATCAAGCTTTGCGGTACTTATCTTGAATTTTTCTTCAAAATTTTTGGCCTTGTCTAGGTCCATTTTTAGACTTACAATTTCTCTTTCCAGCTTTGCACAATCTTCTGATTTGTTTTTCACAATTGAATTTAGATCATCCTTTGCTCTTGATCTTTCTACAACTTCTGCTTTCAAATCATTTAAGGCTTCATTTGCTGATAACAATTGATCACTGACTTCTATGTATTTGTCTTTGAATTTCTTGACTTGCTCTCTTAGCTTTAAGATGCAATCATCAGCTTGTTGCAAGTTTTCCTTCAAATCCCTGACTTCTACTTTAGATTTTTCAAGATCCATAAGGGTTTCTTCTAGTTGGTTGAATGTCTCATAATTTCCATGCCTTCTTGTTGCCATGATCATACTATCCCAGATCTTCCTCAAGCTGTTAAACTTCTTCCGAGGAACCTCGCTCTGATACCAATTGTTGATTGTCATGAACACTGAGAGGGGGGGTGAATCAGTGTTCTAAACATCTTTTCATGCAATTTACCTTTCAGCCATTTCCCAGAATTGATTAAACAAAAAACAATAAGCATATGAACAGCAACCATGAAAGCATGACACATGAACACCAAGATTTTTATGTGGAAAACCCAAGAAGGGAAAAACCACAGATAGGATTAGCTCTCAAATATATATTGCAATCTTTACAAAAATAATGTTTAGTCTTGGTCACTCCATGGGCCTAGAACATACTAGCTCACTTCCATGAAGTACAACTAGGTTTAACAACCTCACTGCCTCAACCCTAGACCTAGCAAGATTACAATAAGGGCTATTGAACCCAGAGGGTTGTTAAACCCTGTTGAAGGCTCACTATCGGCTCACTGCCTTGATGACAAAAACTTACTTCCAATCAAATTGCACATGAGAACTAATTACTGCTTAAGCATCTACCACTATGCTAGGTGTAGTCATTTATCCACTGAATTCTAAATGCCAAGTCTTCATTGTTGCTACTCTTCTAACTCTGCTCTTCTATTCGCATACTCACATCTCACACATTATCTCTACTCTGCTTCTTCACTCTGCACTACTCTTCACATCTTCACTCCAGGATGTATTTTCCATGACTTCCTTGCATGTTTATATAAAATTCGTCAACCTTGGAATCTACATCAAAGTCAGCATTACATTCATCACTCATTGGAATAGTCTCCAAGGTCGGCATTCATACATACATCAAATCAGGTCTGGACCTAAACACCATATGCCACAAAAGAATGAGGACATAATGTATTACACCTTAGCTTGGACCTAAATCTATCCAAGCATGCTACACATCACTTAAACATTCATCAAAAGCATCTCCTTGATCACCGCAATTAATCAGGTCGGCCAAACAGTATAAACTGGGAGAATTCTTGATCACATGCTTCCATGATAACAAACATAATAAGAGGACCTTGTGCAATGCTTTAACACAATCTTGACACCTCCACAAACAACATAAATTCACCTGAGAGCTAATAAATCCATCTACAATAGATCTCACTTGGAGATTACTAAAGACAACAAATATCACCTGAACTTAACAAATTTAATCTGAAGTATAACAACACACACTTGTCTTCTGGAGCACCAAATCACAAACCCTCTAAAATGAAGATAGCTATGGACTTTCTAATCTTAAATCCAAAATTGTAAGGCTAAATTCCAATCTACAGAGAAGTGCGGAGCACAACACTTTCTCCATGTCACTCTGCATACATTGTCAAAACTAGTCTTCAAACTGGTGAATAGATCTTTCATTGTATAGCATTCTAGACCACCAAACTCAAGATTTGGTATCTTAAAACACTTCTCTAAATCATATCCCAATCTCACACTCTGGTCTTCAATGTTGAGGAAATGTGGAGTAAAATATTGCACTGTTCTGGGAGACAAGCACTCTTTCCAACTTAACCAAGCAACTTCCTTGGATGCTGACCTTAGGTGTTGACATCAATGACAACACTTACTGCTCATACTTGCAACAATATCAACTAAGTTGAATCTCCACTAAGTGAGAGAAATCACCTAACAAGTTGGGCTGCCACTTGGAATGATGCAGAAGTTCAGATGTATCAAACAATGTCTCAATTTAATGCTCAATTACTCTTAAAACCCTAAATAAGAAAAATAGTAAGCAAATTAATGAATTACAACAAATCCTTTCAGATTGAGATGAAGGATAGATATTATTAACTCACTATTTTTTGAAATCTGGAATGCAGAATAGTCAAGGACACTCACACTAGTGCCCTAGTCCAAGGTACACTTTTTGTCACAGTATCTGAATCTTTCTGACACTGATCTGCACTGTATCTTCCATTTCTGCCCCAGAAAAGATGGAGGACACTAACACTAGTGCCCTTGTCCTGAAATGTTCATTGTTGTCCTCTTTATTTCAGATCCCAAATCCTTGTTGTCTGCAACCTCCTTTCTACAACTCCACTCCACAAAACTCTATACCTGTAACCTACAATCACAAAGGAGTGTGGGAAAGGGTTGTGTTGTTTAGATGCTTGCCTCGGTCAAGCCCCAGAGAGACACTCAAGTCTTCTGAACACCGTTGTCAGATAAGAGTCTGTATCCCTGCACGATAGAGGTAAAATCCAAATGATAAATGATTGAAAACACAATAGATATCTACTTGAAGTGTAGATCTCATGAAAGGAAGATGCTCTTCATGCCATGAGGAGATGGAGTCAAATCTGCAAATACAAACACAATAACATCAAAGTACTACTCTACAACACAATGAATGCCTTGAATCAAAATCACAAGTTCACAATGTTCATATAGTTTCCATCTAGTTTGCAAATGATAACCTAAACATGCTTATATATGCAACTACAAAGATTCCCGCTAAGAATTTCATAATTCAAAATTGAGATGTCGGCATAGGACCTAAATAACGGTCATAAAACCAACATCAAAATTTAGGGCAGACCCAAAATAGGGCAGGACTAGGGCGCTAGCGCTCAAGTCAACCCTTCTATTTTTGTTTGGGAGTCATCAAAATAGCACCTCCTAGGTCCTATTTGCCATAATACTTCAGAGTTTTCTCATCAGGAGTCAAAATTAACATGCAAGATTCTCTAAATACATTCTAAAGACCCAGGAACTAAACCTTAAGAGGGAAAATCCGTCAAGCTGACATTTTCTGACATAACATTTAGCCCCCACTTTAATGTATGTATAAATGCAAGGCTAATTCATGCATTAAAGTAAGGTCAACAAACACAGCAAACATGCCAAGCATGGTGAAGACATGCCAAACACATTGAAGATAGTAACAGGCATGCAAAACACAGAGAAGATGGTTACAGTCATGCAAAACAAAGAGAAGACATCATTGAAGACACACAAAACATAGTGAATACAGTGAATGCAATGATTATTTTCTTTTTTCATTTTCTCATATATGAATGCAAAATGCAAGTATAAGGAAAGTAAACACACAACCCAAATACAGGAGGATCTCATCGCTGCCAATCTTGAAACTGCATAAGGGGTAACAGACACACAAAACAAATCCCAAAGTGTAGGAGGAGCTCATCGCCACCAGTCTTGAAACTACACTTGAGAACAAACACACCATACAAATCCCAAAGCATAGGAGGAGTTCATTGCCACCAGTCTTGAAACTATGCTTGGGAACAAACATACCATACACACACACATGGAAGACACAGAGAAAAAATGGTAGACAAGTGATGGAAGAAACCTATTGTTGGGTTTGCATCCATCTTAGGCACACATCGATGATTGGGCTTCATCACAACAATCACCGAAGACATGCTTAAGGGTTAGGATAGTCTCAGATCTGCTCCACAAAGGACTTTTTGAAAACGATAGGATGTGCAATCTCCTCGAGAAATACACCATCCCCACCTCCACAAAGGGATTAAAATAAAAGGATATGCGCGATATCCCACCTCTGCAAAGGGCTTAAATGATTGCAATAGATTTCAAACTTTACAAACACACTTTGCTAGCATCTAAATCAGATAGGCTCTTACCTTATATATGCCCCCACCTTAAGGTGGTTGATATCATGTACCAATATCAAACACATTAAGGTAGGAAGAAAACACACAAGGGAACATGAGCTCTCGCAAAGCCAATGCCCCCCAGAGGTGACATGTACTTTACAATCACCAAATGTTCCCACAAACACACAATTTCCTGCAAGAAAAGGTGTTAGCATCCATATAATCATGATAAAAAACAATGCATGTAATCATTCACATAAAGAGCTAAGGAAAGCAAGATCCAAGATAGACAAAGTGCATGGAGCAGTAGTATTGTTATGTTTTATATGTGCAATAAAACAACATCAAGATATCACATGAAGTGATTCTACTAGGCAAGTGTCAGATAATATATATCAACCCTATCGTCATGTATGGACTAGGTCCATTTTTTGATTTCTCACTGAAGGGACACTAGGTCCGTATCAGTATTATATGTTTTTTGTCATTCGCCAGCTAGATACAATCACTAGAGGAAGGTAAACAATAAATCAAGAGAGGAGAAACAAGTGTCTTAGGGACAATCACGTAGGAGGGTGCCCCAAAGTCACCAACTACAATGCTATGTCCATAAGACACAACACACAACAATGAAAATAGAGGAGAAGCAATATAGAACAAGGGTCACAACAGAGGCGTTCTCCCGGTATCCCTAAGCTTACGAGAGTATCAAGGGTCATCCTGGGAGGCCAAAACAACACATAACACATCATGGGGGAAACACAACACAGAGGTAAAGGGTTAGAAATACTTACCTGCAGGGACAACCAAACTAACCATTATTGACAATTAAATCAATGTCATTTTTCTGTGGATGAGGTAATACTTCAAAATTTTCCTTATCCACTTCTATCATGCTAATTATTTCATCATAATTTAGATAGTCATCTTCATTGTAGTTATAAATATGATGGTCTTCTAATGTGGGTTGTTCTTTTTTATTGTACCTAGAAGAATTCGTTGTGGAAACTCTTTCTTCATCCACTAATGCTTCATCTTGGCCAGGGAGAGCATTGGAATGAAAGAAAAGTAAAGCATTATCTAGATTATATAGTGACATAACATTAGTTTGCACGAGATACGCTATGCCTTAGAGTACACTAACACCATATTGTCCTTCTTTTAGTAACTCTCTTATGTTATGAAACATAGGTATAGCTTGGTCCGCTATCCTTTCATTTTTCATAAATGCTTGAAAATCGGCTAGTTCGTTGTCAAGTTTGTTTATTTACTCATTAGTTACATGTGTTATCACATCAATAGGATCCTCAACATCCTAAAATATTTGTTCTTTTATTGTAGTTGTAGGAGGCATGATGTCTTGCAAAAATTGTGTTTCTCCTATTGTTGGGAAGGTATCAGTGATTTGATTGTCTTGTACTAGTATATCCTCATGGGAAGAATCATTGTTGAAAGTGTACATGCCTAAAAATGACACGATTCGGTCTAAATAAATATTCTTAATATTTATTCCATTCTAATTCTTCTATCAATAAATAAATAAGAAAATTTATTTATTTGATTCACATTCCTCTAAATTAATTAAATATCAAAATATTTAATTATCTCTTCTAAGGTCAAAATTAAATAAAACCCTTTTATTTAATTAAATTCTTCCAAACAATTAAATAATTCCCAATTATTTAATTAAATCAAATCATTCTTCCAAATTTGAATAAATCAAATCAAATGTATTTAAATCCTCTCAATCCCTAAAAATAAAATACAATCAAATTCTTTATTTGTTCTTCCAAATCATGCACAAACAATTAAATAAATTTATTTATTTAATTAGCTTTCTTATCTTCTAAATTAGATAATTCTAATTATTTAATTGTTTTCTTCCAATAAAATCTTCTCTAAATTTAAATAAATCCATTATTTATTTAAATTGCTTTTTCTTCTAAATTGAGTTATCTCTAAATATAATTCAAGCTTTTGCACATGCAATTAAATATTCCTAATATTTAATAAGGTAAAATATCTTCTTATTCTCATGCAAATCCCTTCTCTTGTTTTAAATCACTTAACTGATTATTATATTCTTTTAAATGCTTTAACTCATTCTTCTATTCTTGTTAACTCCTATCATGCAAAAGAAAGCAAGACACTTGTCTTCTTCTTATTCGTTGCACGTTCCTCATCGATTCTTAATTGTTGATCTTCTCATTCTCTATATATCATTGATCTTCTTTCCCAAGTCTATAAAAGCAACCTCATTCTTCCATTTCATTCATCCAAGCTTTAAGTATCGTTACTCTATAGGAATTACAGTGCACCTTTGGCACCAATTCCTTCATTGCTTGTGATCACATTCATTACTACGCACTACTACCATCATTGTGAAGCTCCTCTTCATTGCAATATTATCACTGCCATTCCCAATTGACATTCTTGAAGCATAGAAAGGAAGTGCACTCTCTGAGGGCCTATTTCATACATGCAAGAACGATTGTGATAGGAAATCAATGGAATCTACGATCTAAGGAGGTGTTGCTTCCTGAATCAACAGAGGGTTTGCCAACTCCAATGCACAGGCAGATTCAGCCAACAGAGACGGGAGGTTGCGTGAGCTACCTCCCCTTCACTTCTGGTTCTGCCGCACCAAGGGGGTTATCCCTATAGCTCAAGATGTAACATTGACTAGCCTGATGACAGAAAGATTTAACTTGGCAATAATAGGCAGAATACTCTCATGTGTGGACCAAGATGTGCATGATACATCACAAGTTTGGCAACATTCTTGGACATATTTGTCTCGTTGTGGATGAGAGTATGCAAGGGTCCTAATCCTACTCCTACAAACTAACAGGATGGAAGTTATGAAATGGGTGGATAATGTATGGATGCAAGACAAGGGGGTTTGGATCATAACTACTAACCCAGGTGCAGACCAGTGCCTATCTCAGGGTAAGAGTCAGCTAGACGTATACAAGAGGATGGACTGCAGTTTGGATTCAAGTTTCAAGGGGTTATATTGATGTTTTCCTTACAAACATCACCCAAGAATGGGTATTTAGATGCCTCTACTTACATATATCCCTACTAACATACAACCTTCTCCATGCTTAACATAAAATAGTTTAATCCACTCCTTGAATGGAAGTTAGAGATGAAGCATGCAATACAGGAACTTGTATCCTAGAACCTATGAAACCCTTAGCAACCAGATTCAAAAGAAGGAAAGCATGCAGCAAAGGAGACAAATAGATAAACACATGTATAAGAGCATTTTTCATATAGATCAATAATGAAATTGAGTATATCTGCAATACACATCTAGATGCAACTCATAAACTCCAAAAATGAGATACAATAGCAAGGTGATGCCCTGTTTTTCGCTATTCACACAAAAATGCCCCAGTCTTCCACCACCATAAATGAGTCATATAGCCTGCTATATATAGCAGGAAGGTACTCAGCATTAACCACTGGGTGATTCAAAATTTGCTAGGTACAGTTCATCCTAAGAAAATAGCACTCAAATATTGAATGCAGCAAGTGGAGGAGGAGACAAGGAATGATCTCAAGCCCTACGTCACAGCCTGGGGATTCACAACTTCAATCAGGTGGTTGATCCATGCATGCCTTTGCCCATACCCTATAACATCCACCATTAATGGCATACCAACCCACGGCCTTGGGAATGCAGTATACTGTGCACTTCGCAACTTTTCCTGCCAAGAAATATGACCCTGACTTTTCAAATTATGTGGGAACCAATTATCCCACATGCACCCCACAGTGACCTCCTCAACACTTTATATACTAGGCCATGAGAATATATGATGTCAGCAATTTTGGTCCTGACGGCACCAACGGCGAGCCAACACTCCTTACCTGATATTGAACATCACCCTGATATTACTTGCCACCTTGATGATCCTCATGTTCAATATCCTGTCGGCCAGACCCTTGATATCGGTGAGCCACCTGCATGTTCACCCGATATGAAATATCACCCCAATATTTCACATCACCCTAATCTAAATATCACCCCATGGGAAATATCACCCTGTGGGAAAGTATCACCCTGACCGCATCATCTAATAACCAATACCACCCCACTGATCCTGATGACGTCATAAAAAAGTCCTCCCGCATGATATCCAGTTAGCTCCTGATGACATCAATGTCATATTCATACCGTGTACCTCCTCATATCTAGATGACGTCACCATCATATTGGGGCATGGGTGATATTCATAAGATGACCTGATGTTCAGAATATCACCCCCCACAGAAATATCAGGGTGCATTGTAGCTTCGCTATAACATCAGGGTGATGTTGGAAATATGACTAATATTAGAAATATCACCCAACCTTTAGAATATGATGAAGTTGTTAGACAAGCGGATATCACCCTGACATAGGAATGACGTTAGCAGCATCAAGGTGATAAAATACGATGATGATGACCTCCCCTCAAAAAGTATCAGGTCATGTTTGAAATATGATGAGGAGGCCCAAAGACTTAGACTTTTTTGGATTTTTTTTGGGAGGATGCCTGCAGATTTAATTGCTTGAAACCTGATTGCTCATGCAAGCAGTAACAGGAGGTTTGCTTTGTTGTTTGTTCATTGTTATTGAATCTCTTTAGTTCACTATTTCATTGAAGTTTCATAACTTGATATTGATTATTATTGTTTATTCATTGTTGATCCAATTTCCCCTTAACATTTTTGGTGCCCACCATGGGGCATAGCCCCAAATTTAACCCAAATACTGAGTTTTTGTGTTTTAGAAAGCCGTACATAGGAGGAAATAGTGCATCTGTCACTTCCTAACATGCATCTGTTACCTGTCACAGCACATACATTTCCACAATGCATATACTCTCCATTTTGGCGCATCTATTATCTATCATGACGTTTTCATTACTACAACGCATATATACTCTGTTACAGCACTTTTACCATCTAAAATGGTGCATCTGCTACTTCAACTCATATACACTGTATTATAGTGCTTTTAACCTCAGTTGCAACGTATATGTATTATGGCGCTTCTGTTGACTATTTCTATGCATTTAGTCTCTGAAGCGGTGCATCTATTGTAGGTAGTGATTTTAGGGTTTTTTGGAAGATTTTTGCTAATGTTGATGTCTTTACAAGAACTCTCTTGATCTGTTTTGCAGGCTAGGTACTGGTATAGATTCATATAGTTGCACTTGTTAGCTCACACTTCAATTTTTAAAGGAAAAGTAAAATGGATGCTCATGCAAATCTCACATAGTTTTAACTAGGAAAGCAGTAATTGAATCATTGCTATCTTGCATATCATTGAATCATTGCTATTGCTATCTTTTCAAAGTTAACAACTCATTGCTATCTAGATAAAATTGAACTCATCATTGCTATCTCGACCATCACTTCAAAGTTAACAATTCATGCTACGTGGATAAAATTAAACTCATCATTGCTATCTGGGTAAAACTGAACCATTTCTATCTCGATCTTCACTTCAAAGTTAACAATTCATGCTATCTGGGATAAAATTGAACTCATCATTGCTATCTTGGTTAAAATTGGACCATTGCTATCTTGTTATCACTTCAAAGTTCTGTGCTTGCCCAAGTAGATAGCTCATCTAGTTTTTCTCATTTTAACTAGGGGAAAAGAACAACTGTATTATGTGTTTTGGGAATGATACCAGGCTTATGCTCTCCCCTATCTTGGGTGACCAAAATGCCAGACATATCATTTTCGCACGTGTTTTTCCTTTAGAGGGGCCTGCTCTTGGATACCATTCATCCAAGTAGGAACGACCCTAAGTGGTAACAGGATAGACGCCAAGCCCTTCCAAGCCACTATAAATAAATTGTGTTTGGAGCAAAATCTTCAAACAATGAGTGCAGTTGTGTTATACCAATAGCCAACGTCCTCCAAAACCCTCCAAGGCACAACCCTTGCAAGCTAGGAGACTCCATAACGGAGAGTAGTGTTGCTGCATGTATAACCACTCAAACGGTTGCCTTTATTACTCATCCTTTTTTCTAGTGGCCAAAGACCCCTGTAATCCATTTGAAGCCTAGGATTGTACTTGCTTTTCTTTTTAGTCCAAAAAGAGTCAAAAAAATCACAAAAAAATAAAAAACCATAAAAACATTCTTTGTGTTTGTTGTGTCTTCTTGCCATAATTTCAGAAAATTAGATCAAAAAGACCTTCTTGCAAAAACATCAGAAAAATTCCAAAAAATTGCAAAAAATACTAAGAAAAACCAGAGCGGTGCATCCGTCCTCTGTTGCTGTGCATTTGTGCCGACCTACGGCGCATCTGTACTAACTTGCGGTGATTTTACCACTTGTTACAGCACATTTAATTTTTACCAGTGCAGCGCTTCTATGCTGACTTCCTGTACATTTACCAATTTATGCTATGCATATGTTCCTGCGCATCCATGATAGTGAGCATTTCCACATCTTTTTAGAGAAAAATTTCAGGTTTTCTAGGTACCCATTTCAGTCTTGTGTCAGTTTCTATTTAAATGACAAACCAATTAGAAGCAATTGCTCAAGAACTCCAATACCTATGAGAGCAATTAGACTTTGATATCTCACTTGAAGATCGTATAGCAATTGCTTAAGAACTCCAAGTCATACAACAAGAAATGGCAACCTTACAAGCTGAACATGCCAGTACTAGCTACACCTCGCCCCAAAGTCATACATCCTTTTCCCATCTTAATGATGCTCATGACAAGGCAATCACCACCTCAAGTTGGAAATCATATGCCACTCTGTCTACTAGTCTTCCTTCACCATCTTCTAAGACACATATCCCAAAGCATACCAATCCTAGACCAACACCGCCATCGAGATCCTCGAGCTCTAAATGGATAACTAAAAAAGCCTGAGATGATTTTTGGGAAAGATGTTTTCCAGATTTACACAGCAAAAGAAAAGCTAGGGAGAACTCCAAATCCACTCATCCATTACCTCATTCATCTACCCATACACCTACGCAGGATGTGATCTAAGGGCTACTAGCAGAGAGTCAACCATGTCCCCAAATTCTGGTCCTTGACCTTATCAAAGAGTCTCCAAACATGTTAAATCCTACAACCCCTTCATGTAACCTACAACCCCTTGAGCATATTGAAGAACCTCCTACCATGCAGCAAAATCAAGGTCCGTCGCACCTTCATGTTGTTGACCAAGAGCCTATCCAAGAGTCTTCTACCTTAACTTCAATTCAAACAACCCAAGAGTTATGTCAAGAGCACACTTTAGAACATGTGGAAACATCAACCCCTTATCTAAATCAAGACCATTACATAACCTTTTTCTTTTCGATGATCCTATACCTATACATGAGCAAGAAATCCAATTTCAAACTATTCATAACCTATATCTCTTTTATGATCAAGATACTACCTTTGATGAAGAAGCTATCCATGAGCAACTTGATCCTATACATGAACAAGAGATCAAATTCCAACCTCTCCATGGCCTATATCCTTTCCATGATCAAGATATTATCATTGATGAAGAACATATACAAGAGCACCTTAATTCCATCACACTAAGTCCTATCTATGATCAAGATCCCATCTATGATCAAGAGTCTATCTATGATCAAGCAGACCATGATGATCCTCTTAGCCCACTTTATGCACTCCATGGTCTTGAGCTTGTAACCCCATCTAGTCCTATCCAAGATTCGACAACTTCCACTTCCCTTGATGAGACACTTGCCTCCCAAGCAAGCATAGAAGATCAAACCAAAAATACTCCTCCACCATCCATTATCGAACATGCTACAAATCCCCCACTGTATATCCTTGGTCTTACCACCTTCATTCATGAGTGTTCCTCCTTAGAACACCAGCAACCATTATCATCTATCTCACCTTCTATATGTAATAAAGAACTTGTGTCTAGTGTTCCACCTACACATAACCTGTCCACCACATACTCCAACATATGAACTATCACGGTAAAGGCTTAGGCCTTCACAAACAAGGTATTTTGGAGCCCGTCCATGTCAATGTTCCTCCTCCTTCATATGGCCTTGGATACATACCCCAAGGTGAACAATATCAAGATGTTGGTACTTCCTCCACTCTTCCAAAGTCCATGACTTTCTATCGCAAACCCTATCATATCCCCAAAACATATGTCGCCATTCCACCTCCATCATCCTACAATTGTCAAAAGCATGTGACCATACACCTTCCACCATCCAATCTACCTCCGCTACTCCCAACTCTTAATATCCCTCCATGTATTTTACCACCACTTCTCCCAACACCTTATCCATCCATCTATGAATCTTCTAACAATCCCAATCATGGCCAACAAATGCACATGTTGTTTAAACAAAGAACTTCCTCAAACTCCACTTCCACCATCTCAAGAGAATTCAACCATCAAAATCTGGATGCCTCTACCTATCAAGTCAAAAATCCTAAGAGTCCTCATGACCTAGGATACAAAATCCAATAATCAAAGAAGTATCCTTCTCAAGAGGGGCATACACCCACACATCTATATACCAAGCTGAAAAAGGTGTGGCTCCACATCCAATAAATAATTACCTCCGAAGCTGCACAAAAGCTGCATACACCCAAACCCATACCTTCACATGTACTATCTAAAAAAAATGGTTTGGGTACCTAAGCAAAAATCCATCAAGCTACATGAGTCATCCACCTCTCAAGAATCTCAACCATCCACTTTCTCCCATTCCATCCAAAAGTCTCAAATTCTTCCATCCCACATGACAAGCAAAAATCAGCAAAATACTCAGTCTATGTGGATCCCTACATGCCTAAGTCATTCATCCACAAGGAAAAGTCTCCATTGCTTCCTACACTACTTTCCCATCACCAGCTTCAATGTTTATCATGGTATGTGCAACCGTTGGTCATGATTCCATTCCATTCCACAACATTTCCATATACCTCCATCTCCCCTTCTTTCCACTATTTTCCTACATATCTTCCTCATCCTATTCCTATGGTCCATGCTTTTTGCATAAAGCCTTCCCTCCATCCTTGCATAAGACCTACATGATCCACATCATAATCTACTATCTACCTTCTCTATTTTCACTTTCATGCAATCCCCTACCAACATCTATGAGACCACTTAACCTTGTCCATGTGACAGCATCCATCTAGCGGGCCTATCACCTTTCAAGGAACCAAATTCTTGAGTCTCTCCCTTCTGTATTCACCTTCTCCTATTCAAAAAAAAGAGAGAGAAAGAAAAAATGAAAAAAGTAAAGAAAAAATCCTTTGTCCAAATGGTGAAAATCTGGCAAACATGTGCCTTGGATAAGTACCATGATGAAAACCTGGCAAACAAGCGTCGTGTGTAAGTTGATCTTCTATATCACCTACAGTTGGGGCACCTTGCATCATCAACATATCACTCTTCTCCAATCAATTCCCTTTTGTACCATTCCCTATCTTATCCTTCTATCCATTACATACCTATACTGTCCAGTCTATCTATCCTAATTTTCCATTCCTCTACTTTCTTTGGTCTTGATAAAGATTGGGGGCACAATGTTGAAAAATGTTTTAGATGTCTCTTGACATACCTTATCCCTCCCAAACCAAGCAAATCCTTCATTATCCTCTTATCCTCCTATTGTCATAAGCATTTCCATGAAAAGTCCTATGTATTTACCTACAGTGGGGCACGTTATTCCTATGCAACATAGTCCTTGGAGATCACATCCTTGATTCCTTCTACCTATCCGTGGTGTTTCCTTATCATTAGTATCATCCAATCCACATCTGTCCCATATCTATTCCATATTTGATCCATATATGTTCCATATCAGATCCATATCATGTCTTGTCTGATCCATATCATGTCTTGTCTAATCCATATCTGATCCATATTGTGTCTTGTCTGATCCATATCATGTCTTGTCTAATCCATAGCTGTTCCATATCATGTCTTATCTGATCCATATCTATTCCATATCTGATCCATATTTGTTCCATATCATGTCTCATCTGATCCATATCTTAGGTCCATCGAAGTCACCATGAACTACGTTGCCTCTGCGTTGTCACGTAGGCAAGGCCATTTCTCAAATGCGCCCCCAAGGCTCCCACTGTGCCATCCATCCCATGTCTATTCCTTCTATCTATCTGAGTCCACACCACCTTTCTATCGCCTAGGTCTTAGGTCCATTAGGGTTTACCCTGAACTACGTTGCCTTTGCGTCATCACGTAGGCAAGGTCATTTAGTAATGAGCCCCTGAGGCACCCGAGGCACTAGGTTAGTCCCTTAGGGTCCGTCTCCCCAATAAGGATTGTGGAATCTTCTCACCAAGCAAGCAAGTGCAAGCAAAACCCACTCTTTTCAAATAGAAATATTGACGCAAGACATTAACCTATCTAGAGCAAAGCAAACAAACACTTAAGGCCTTCTAAATGATTTTACCCAAATTATGGCAAGAAACAAACACATCTAAATACAAATATGTTTTGTGGATTAGAAACATGGTTAAAATATGGAGTCTTGGTTTTTGCTATCATGCCTTTCTATGCTACTCGAGGATGCCAAAATCTAGAGATGTTATTATGGGGGCATGATTATTTTCTTTGTTTTTCTATTTGTGGATTAAACTTTAGTAATGTGAAGCCTTGTCTAACGACATGATCGATAAAAGATCATCGAGGACATCCAAGGTCTAACATAAAAGGGGGCAATCCTTGTTTGTTGATATGCAAGAAATACTCAGGTCATCTTGGTTCAATTATACCTCGATACTTGTATTAACTTGCTAAATCAAAATCCATGTAAGCAATACTCAGGTCATCTCAGTTCAATTATACCTAGATGCTTGTATTAACTTACAACATTTGGAAAAAGTACCCAAAAAAAAGCCCAATGATGAAATAAGCACTTCAAAATACTTGCACCATCAAGATGTCAGAAACAAAGAATCCATCATGCATCCATTATACATCCATACATCCATATCCCATGCAATAAAAGATCCAAACAATGCAGAGTATCAATACAAAATGAAGCTTGTGAGTTCTTTTGTCGAGTCATTCTTCTATCGATCAAAATTCTATCTATCATTGTGATCCATTCTTCTCAATCCAATCAATCTAAGCAATGGTCCAAATGCAATTCTATCCTTAATCCATACCAATCAAGTCAAGTCAATCTTGTCAAATGATCCAATCACAATTAGTGGTCTTGATCCTTGTCTGGTCGTAAATCAACTCAATCAATTATAATCAATCAATTGTCTTATACATGATGTTGCATTGTCGAAATCAGACCAATACATGCGTCTTACATGACATGTTCCATTTCCTAAAACTAGACATTATCCTTCGTGTTGCTCTAGGGATCTATCGTTCCCTGCCATGACAACACTGTCGTATATCATTATCACTATATCATTGGTTTACTGCTTGACAGGGGCAATACCTTGTTTGTTCTTGTATCATTTGTGCATACTTTCTTGCTTGCTTGTGTGTGGTATCATTCTATCTTGCATCATGTATCATTCAGCTCTTTCTTCATCATAACCTATTTTTCACCTTCGTCTTTGTGAGATTGTCTATCTCACGTTCTTCTACCTTCTTCTCATCCAATCTCCCGAGGGGGCATCCTATAGTCATAACCTATACCAGGGGCAAACTGGGGCATGTATCATTATTCAACAATCGATTTATTCTTTGAAGCAATGTCGTAAACTGCATTGCATCAAAGAGGGGCAAAATGTATACGCCTAAAAATGACACGATTCGGTCTAAATAAATATTCTTAATATTTATTCCATTCTAATTCTTCTATCAATAAATAAATAAGCAAGTTTATTTATTTGATTCACATTCCTCTAAATTAATTAAATATCAAAATATTTAATTATCTCTTCTAAGGTCAAAATTAAATAAAACCCTTTTATTTAATTAAATTCTTCCAAACAATTAAATAATTCCCAATTATTTATTTAAATCAAATCATTCTTCCAAATTTGAATAAATCAAATCAAATTTATTTAAATCCTCTCAATCCCTAAAAATAAAATACAATCAAATATTTTATTTGTTCTTCCAAATCATGCACAAACAATTAAATAAATTTATTTTTTTAATTAGCTTTCTTATCTTCTAAATTAAATAATTCTAATTATTTAATTGTTTTCTTCCAATAAAATCTTCTCTAAATTTAAATAAATCTATTATTTATTTAAATTGTTTTTTCTTCTAAATTGAGTTATCTCTAAATATAATTCAAGCTTTTTGCACATGCAATTAAATATTCCTAATATTTAATAAAGTAAAATATCTTCTTATTCTCATGCAAATCCCTTCTTCTTTTTTTAAATCACTTAACTGATTATTATATTCTTTTAAATGCTTTAACTCATTCTTCTATTCTTGTTAACTCCTCTCATGCAAAAGAAAGCAAGACACTTGTCTTCTTCTTATTTGTTGCACGTTCCTCATCCATTCTTAATCGTTGATCTTCTCATTCTCTTTATACCATTGATCTTCTTTCCCAAGTCTATAAAAGCAACCTCATTCTTCCATTTCATTCATCCAAGCTTTAAGTATCGTTACTCTACAGGAATTACAGCGCACCTTTAGCACCAATTCCTTCATTGCTTGTGATCACATTCATTACTACGCACTACTACCATCATTGTGAAGCTCCTCTTCATTGCGATATTATCACTGCCATTCTCAATTAACATTCTTGAAGCATAGAAAGGAAGTGCACTCTCTGACGGCCTATTTCATACATGCAAGAACGATTGTGATAGGCAATCAATGGAAGCTACAATCTAAGGAGGTTTTCTTTGTTGTTTGTTCATTGTTATTGAATCTCTTTAGTTCACTATTTCATTGAAGTTTTGGGTAACTTGATATTGATTATTATTGTTTATTCATTGTTGATCCAATTTCCCCTTCACAGAAAGAATGACCAGAGGATAAGTTTATGTCATCATCACATATAGTAGATGTTGAATGCATAGGAGAAGTGCTATCACAATTATCTTTTTCATTTCTACTCATGGAGATGAACTCAGTTAAGCTTTCAAATATCGTAGGATGTTCGCTCATGAGGGTTAAAAATTTGTCAAAATCAAAATCTTTGATAAATACATGCAAAGATACCATATAAAATTGACATGAAGGTGCCATGTGTATGTTTTCAAATAAGTTCCAAATCAGATTTCAAATATTTTCAACACCTATGCAAGAAATCAATGCAAAAGTATGTATGAATATGACCTAAAATGCTTGATTTTTTAAATTTTTTCAATGCAAATCACTAAGAGAAGAGGTGTTGTGAATAATTTCAAGAGGGAAAGAAAATAATATGCCTAATAATAGTCCAATGATGCAACAAAATCTTTCACAACACACTTTTAGTGCAAGTCTAGAGTGATGACAAGTCAAAACCTAGTGAAAATACACTTAAAATATGCAATTTTCACCAATTTTCAATGCAAAGGCCCAATAGAAAGGGTGTTGTAAGGAATTTGAGGAGGTACAGCAGATAATAACCCTAATATAAGTCAAATGGTGGAACAAAATCCCTCACAAAACACTTGTGATGCAATTCTAAAGAGACGATAAGGCCCAAATCTAGTGAAAAAGCAAGGTTTTCATACCCTAGACATGAAATTTTGCAATAAAGCCACTATGATGCAACACTACAATTATAAATCTGTCCTAATGAGTGTTTGAAAAGGGTGGTAAAATCTGAAACAATATTTTGACTACAAACCCTAGCTAATGCAAAACTAGGTTTTTATGAAAAATACACAATTTCAAGCAATTTTTAACAATTTAATCATGAAAATGCAATGCAAGTGAACACTAAATGATGAATTTATGTAATTTAAATCATATCTAATGAAAATAACAGAAATTTAATAAAATTAAATGCCAATTAATTCAAATTATGCTAAAATGCAAGCCTAAGCTGCCAATTTTTTTCAAATTTTTCAAATTTTTCAATTTTTTTGTAATTTTTCAAATGCAATAAATGTATGATGAAAAATAAATTTCAGATTTAATGCAAAAATTAGAAATTAAATAAAATGCAACTAAATTAATGCAAATCATGTGAAAATGCAAACCCTAGAATGCAATTTATTTTGAAATCTTTGAAAAAATTTCAATTTTTTTTGTAGTTTTTCAAATGCAATAAAATGAATGGATGCAAATCTATCATAACACTCAGCAAGGTGTCAAAAAGTCCAAAAACACAAGTTCACCAAAATGTTTAGGGTTAAAAAGGGGGGAAATGTTTTGGTTTAGATTTCAAAGGCAAATCCTCCCTTCTCACCAAACATTCAAGGGCATATCAACCAAGTTGAATATCCACTAAGTGAGCGCAATCACCTAATAGGTTGGGGTGCCACTTGGAATGATGCAAAAGTTTAGATGTATCAAACAATGTCTCTATTTAATGCTCAATTACTCTTAAAACCCTAAATAAACAAAATAGTAAGCAAATTAATGAATTACTGCAATCCTTTTAGACTAAGATGAAGGACAAAGATTATTAACTCACTATTTTTTGAAATCCAAAATGTAGAATAGTCAGGTACACTAGTAATAGTGCCCTAGTCCAAAGTACACTTTTCGTCATGGAATATGAATCTCCTTCTGACACTGATCTACACTGTATCTTCCATTTCTGCCCCAAAAAAGATGGAGGACACTAGCACTAGCGCCCTTGTCCTGAAATGTTCACCGTTGTCCTCTTTCTTTTAGATCCCAAATCCTTGTTGTCTGCAACCTCCTTTTTATAAATCCACCACGAAACTCAGTACCTATAACCTGCAATCACAAAGGAATGTGGGAGGGGGTTGTGGTTTTTAAAGGCTTGCCTCGGTCAAGCCCCAAAGAGACACTCAAGTCTTTTGAACACCATTGTCAGATAAGAGTGTGTATTCCTACAGGATAGAGGCAAAATCAAAATGATAAATGATTGAAAACACAATATATATCACCTTGAAGTGTAGATATCATGGAAGGAAGATGCTCTTCATGCCATGAGGAGATGGAGTCAAATCTACAAATACAAACACAATAACAACAAAGTACTGCTCTACAACACAATGAATGCCTTGAATCAAAATCACAAGTTCACAATGTTCATCTAATTTCCATCTAGTTTGCAAATGATAACCTAAACATGCTTATATATGTAACTACAGAGATTCCCACTAAGAATTTCATAATTCAAACTTGAGATGTTGGCATAAAACTTAAATAATGATCATAAAACTGACATCAAAATTTAGGAAAGACCCAAAATAGGATAGGACTAGGGTGCTAGTGCCCAAGTCCACCCTTCTATTTTTGTTCAGGGGTCATCAAAATAGCACCCCCTAGGTCCTATTTGCCATAAGACTTCAGGATTTTCTCACCGAGAGTCAAAATTAACATGCAAGATGCTATCAATGCATTCTAAACACCCAAGAGCTAAACCTTAAGAGGGAAAAGCCCCCAAGGGGACATTTTCTGACATAACACCAATTAGATCTCATTAGTGAATAACCTTCACTATGCATGTACAAAGTTATGCTCAAGGCATCAAATATCAAGTTATACATAATAATTGTCTATCAAGTCATATAATGAGAAGCACTGGATCTGGAACATATGACATCTATCTTCATAAGCCTTGGCTTGTCTCACGCTTGGGAAGGAGAGCATCATCCAAGTGCTTTTCCTCCAACGATAGACTGGTGATCCCCCACACAACTTCCTACCTGGAAGTGGTCCTACCCTTCATGGAAGGTATAGATATAAGGAATTGTTAGGTTAGCCATCTGAGTATCTAGTGTTGTATCCTTCATAATACCTCTCTGTCACACAACTATAGATCCACTCTAACTATGTATGACACTACTGGAAACATTATTCCATTTGGAGCACTGTGGACTGACAATGCATGCAGAGACGGATGCATTACTTTGGCCAAAGATTTGCATACATAAACGTTATGCAATGAACATTGTTGTATATCCACCACCTCGACTCGACTTATAAGCTGTCATGTCCTACAGTAAACATAATTCAACCCTTCTTGGTCTAGAAGAGTTAAGTTCAAAATGTCTTAGTCCATTCCTTGGACATTTGACTCCTGTCTTGATATCCCATTCTTAAGGTTCTTGTTGCTTAAGCAACTGGGGACTAGTGACTCCATGTCACTTTTTCCTGCATTTATTTGCAAAAAAAAGGTTCAATCATGTTCTCAACACTTAAGCATATCGGTTTGGTGTTTACTTTGTTTACCTCCTTTCAAGGTTTACATTTAGGTCATAATGTCTATGAGTGAACTTATAGTGACTCATAGAATCGATTCCCTCTAACAAAGTTCTATCTCAAGAGACCTTTTTTTCCAAATTCTTAAAGAAGAAACTTAGCCATTCAAAAATAAGGCATTCATTTACTATTTCACAACAAGATATATGATGACAAGGTTCTATTCTTGTAGAAGAACATTTCAAAGAATAACTTTCCCTTAAAAAGATATGGCTCAAACCCATAGGAGTCAAAAGACAACATGTCCACAAGAACCTTCTTGTTACCATGAGAAAACATTATAATATCAAAATACATTACATGCACAAAGGTATCATTACATGCAATCGAAGGTTTACATCTTTTACTTTAAGGTGATAAGTTTTAATGTTAAGAATAATGGTTCCATAAAGAGTTTTCCATCAAGACTGGAATAGTCTTCATCATATTATGGTTTGGCCTTACTTATTATCATAACTCCATAACATAATATGGTTTGGCCTCTACTTTCTATCATATGCAAGGCTCTGGTTATCAAGATCGTTGTACCTCGACATTTAATCATATTTCATGTGTCAAATCTAGGGCTGTGTCCTTGGCTGTCTACAATTAGGAATCCCATAGTTGCCAGTCTACTTAACTAATTCTAATGAACTCTATTGATTAAAGATACTAATACTACTAATCTATCTGCTATGAAGATGAATTCTAGAAATGTTGGAAATAAAGTTGAAACAACGAATTGCTAATGTAGATCTACACTATTCCATACAATTGAAACATACATTTATCTATGAGAAAATAGTAACTATCTTTCTAAAGAGAATAGAAAACAATCTAAATCTGAAATAGAATAACAAAACAAACAATACTAGCCTTCTGCCTTGGTGGTGGGAGTGGGCCCTTGCTCCACACCCTTAGGACTGAAGACCAAAGCAATGAATCAGCACAAGAAGATAATATCACAATCCACTTTCAGTCCAATTCCATCAGTTTTTGTATTTAGAAAAATGTCTATATCAAAATGAGACTACAATAACAATAAAAAATATCCGTTGTGTATTCTTCTGCTACCTTTGTAAGTTTATATCTAATCCAATGATGAGATATCACTTACCCTAACTACTAGTTCATCTATGAGATAGTACCAATCTCTTATTCTACTAACTGTTTAACTACAGAGTAAACATTCATGCAATTAAAATAGATTTAGTGGAACAACAGTCTCACTAAATCTAGGTCTTAGCTTCAAATACAACTAGGCAGTGAGGCCCTAAAATATAGTTATTTAATCAGTCTGTTGAGAACTCATGCAAAATCAAAAAGAAAGATAAAACTTCTAGCAGTTAACTATGGTCTTCATTGGATTACTCAGGTACTGAGTGAGTAATATCTGGAGCACTCCAATTACCACTGGAAGTGTTGACTGGCAACGGCACTGGAAATCTGCATTTGTGTTGAGGAGACTCTGGAGGTGTATGCTTCTGTCTGCAGCTCCAGAGATATGCTCATGACTTCAATTTAGCTCCGAAGATGATTCACCCCCTTCTCTCAAAATCTCTCCAATCATATTGGAAAATATTGGAGACTGGTGTGGTATCCATATGTCAGCTCCAGAGATTATTAGGACCATGTCTAGAGATGACCAAAATTGTCTTTGCCCAAACATCTGCACATGTAGATTCAAAAAGAGAGAATTTCTGCATATTTCCATGAATTTAATGCACATTAGTCCTTCAATCAAAAATCATGATTTTAAGTAATTCATCTCTCATTAAACCTAATTAGAATAATCTTGTTAATCTACATTGGTGGTCATCAGGACAATAGAATAAGAAGGAAGGAAAAAGAGGGGTAAAAAGGTGCATTTCATGGGTGCTACCTGGCACTCATCATCCCCACGTACTTAAAGGTTAGCAGGTCCTCCTGCTTCTTACAATCTAGACTTATTTAGGTGGAATATTCTATCAGTCAAGTTGTATTCCTTTTCATAAGTAGTCCAAGTGGTGCAGTATGTATTACCATTTCCTCTAAACTGATCAACCTGCTTCATCCATTCCTGCAATTTATCATCTTCCATGTGTTTAGCCCAGATAGGTAGTGGCTCAATGATGAGAGGAGGTCTGAAATGACCACCTATCCACTCCAGTTGGTATTTATCCATCATTTTGGACACTAACCTAGCCTTCCTCATAAACAACCTGAGGTTGGCAGGGGACACCACTTCCCTCATCTTCTATTCTATAATCAAGGTGTTCCACCTTTTCTTAGCCACTGGAAGCATTTGATTAGATAAACTATTTATAAGGAGACCAAAATCAATGGAGCATTCCTACAAATGTTTTAGATATAAAGGCAAAATCTTGGTCTTACTGTCTGGGTGGTAAATGTATGCCTTGAATTGGATCTTAAAAGCATTGGGATTTGGACATTCTTTTCTGATAAAAAGGCTTGTTTCTGCATCCTTCTTTAGACAAGCCTCCATCCTTTCATTCCAAATCTAATGATTTCTCATCAGCGACATGAATGCCCTAAGTTGACATTCTCCTACATAATAGTTGATAATGAAGGTAATATCATCAATGCAGAAACCATGCAAATATAACTCACAGAAAATCTTTATCCTTATTAGAACTTATCATGCATGCTTCCATGAACCCTATCCCTGTCTTTGTGTCCTCAGTCAACTCAGATAGAACCAAAGACATTTTTCTCTATAGGAATCTTTCTTGTAGAAATAAAGCGTAACTTCCACCGGGGCATCTATAAGATAGGATCTCAGATGAAATGGAAGCTACCTGAAGGACCTTTTCTTCCAAAGTTTGTACTATTTTTGACATGGAAGTTACTGCCCTTTGTAATTGCAGCATGGGTTTAGAAGCCTCATATTCCCTACATATTCTTTCCCAATGGAATAGGGCTTTAGGAATATCTATTGGAATTGGGCCTAAGTATGGATCTGTTTGCACCCCCTGATCCATGGTTGCCCCTGGGCCAATCAACTTTTGAATGTACTCTTCTTGATCATCTATCTTATAGGTGGCCCATGTTAATTGTTTAGCTTGGCTTTGTACTTTATCAACAAGTATTGCAATTATTGTGAGACTATTGTCTCAAGCCTTTGTAAGGTCAGAGATATTTTGTGCTACCTCTGCCTCCTTTTCTTTGATGCTTGGGGCTGCCTCTGTTCCTTTTCCTCTCAATTCTGATTCTTTCTCCTGAATTATTTTCTGTTTATTTTGGAGCTCTGCTTGCAGTCCTTCAATCACCTATTTTTGTTCCATTTCTTTTTCTCTCATGACCTTCTTGAGGTCAGTAATAACTAGGTTATTCCCCCATAATAATCTTTTTAGATTAACTATTTCTTCTAGCATCTGTTGCTCTCTTGAAATCTCAACATCCTCCTAATCAGAAGGGTGAGAATAAGTCCATGTTTCTGTCTGTTCCTCCTTAGGGTTTTCCACAAATTTTTGCTCTTCACTACCAGCTGCATCCACTTGCCTTGTTTCAACTTCCCCTGCAGTCCCCTTGTCCTAAGCTTCCTCTTGATTCCTTTCTACAATTATTGGTGTTGATGAAGGCCTAACCTCATCTATAGAAGTTCTAAAACATAAGAGAACTTCAGCCAGGAGAGCAATATCTTTTTTAGCTTGGGTGAGCTACCTTTTTCTCTTGCTTCTCCATAGCACAGGTGGAGTAGGTGCCTCTATAGAAATTATATTATCCTCAAAATCTAAGGAAATAGTAAAAGTGTCTCTCTGGTGTGTCTCCGGAGCAGGGGAATGTTGTGAAGTTAGATTATGGGAATTTGGATGAACAGATGGCTCTGGGGAAACTTCTCTTTGTTTCTTCTTTCTCACTAGAGGAATTTCATCTTAATCATGAGATGCTTCCTCAGCCCAGTAGTGTATTGTGGAATCAATTTTCTTTGAAGTTGTTTTTGTTTTTTGGTCCTGCATTGTCTTCTTCTTCTATTTCTTGGGGTTAGAAGTCTGGGTGGAGGTCTACTATATGATAGTTGTTTTCCCTATTTGTTTAACTAGAGTAGACTCGTCAGCCAAGGTCATCTTCTGCCTTGTTGAGCGAGTCAAATATGGGGTTTGTTATATAATAGCTTCCACAACTTCTTTCCCTTTCCTCTTTCTACCAGAAATAGGGGTGGCAGATGAAGTTGCCTCCAATGAGGGCTTTTGACCTTGACCTCTCTCAGTAGCTAGGGAGGGAGTTGAAGACTTTGCCTTGTCTTCTTGATGGGTACAGGAATCCTTTTCTATTCTCTGTGCCCTCTATGGTGTTCCCTGTGGTTTATTATTTAAAAATGTCTGCCATAATGTTTCTCCATCAGCTTGAGACATAAAGTAATGTTTCACAATAAGAAAAATGAGGCCATGATGTTTCATAGGACCTTTCCCCTATTGAAACTTGTCTACAGATGATTTTATTGCAAAGTACAGAAAGTTTGGAATGTTTATGCCAAATTCTGGGTGAGCATTTCCATGCCTCATAAAAATTAACAATTTCATTATTAGTCCTAAAACTATAGAAAATTGGCCATCACATGTAATGTATTTCATTAACCATAATGCTACAAACTGCCATGGGTGTGGAAGTGAAGACCTAACAATTCCTTTAACCTCATTTTTGCTTAAATGTAATTGTATTGCAGGTTCACCTTCTCCAGAGATTTTTTTAATTAAATCAGCATATAGGGTTTTCAAATGGTAAAACCTCTCACCTTGTTCTGGTAACCTAGAGATATTGATCTGAACCCCTCTCACAATGGTTTGATTATCTCACAAGTTATGTAGGAATTCATCAACAATATCCTCCTGAAAACCTTCAAATTTCTCTAGGAACTCTAACGACTCTGTATTCCTTAGAATGTCTGCCACAGCTTCATCCTTCAGTAGGTTTGATATATTATGTGGCTCTGATTTCTTCTTGACACCCATCTCTCTACCCTATTCCACCTCTTATAGCTAAAATTCTTACTGCTTCTCTCTGTAGTATATTTTTTTCTTTTTTTTACTCTGAAGGACTATGTCAGCAGACTTGAATTTTCACTCAAAGACTTTCAAAGAATTCTGCAATCTTGAGTGAAGGTTGATATGTCATTTTGTTTTACTGCCCAGATTATGGGAAAGTAGCTTGAGAGTGGTTTAGCATTTTTATGCAGTAATAATTGCAGGAGAGTGATGGGACACTCTGTAGGAGTCCAGGACAACACTGAGAGGGGGGGTGAATCATTGTTGTATAAATTTTAACCTTTTGCAAATTTTGTTTAGAAGACAAAAGAGGAAGACATTGTTAAACATATATACATAAGACTACTGATAAAAGAGGATATAAACAACACCTCATGAGTAAATCATACACACAGAGAGAGAATATGAATCATGACACAAGATTTGCATGAGTGGAAAACCCTCCAGGGGTAGAAAAACCACTCCAAAACTGCCTCACTGGCTTTATCAAAAACCTCACTGATTACAATGTTAAGAAGTACCAACTTCAAGGAGCACCAACCCCTAATAGGTCTCACTTACCATACAAGCCTCACTCGCTACAAGATGCCTCACTAGCTGAAATTTGCCTCACTGACATACTATGCCTCACTAGCAAACATAATCACTATTATCAAAAACATCAATTTTTGTGTGCAAGACATGATTGCCATTCAATCTAATTTGCAACATTATATACTCTGTGTTTCCTCATACAGCCTTATACTTCCTATTTGATTTTCAAATCAAGACCATCTTCTTTTACACACTTCTACAAACAAGCTCCTCTTACAAATCTTTGTAAACAATTATTTCTCTGCAAGTGTCTTTTACTCTGCAAATTAGTTCACTAAACCATTCATCTTAATCAACAAATTATCTTCATCATTGATCTGCATAACATTCACACATAATGCATCTACAAAACCAATATATATAAGAAATACAAAATGTCCTTTCACATCCTTCACAATCCTCATATTTAATTTTGCATTTATTTCTTTTATGAATAAAGAACCTAAAAAAAATATTAATTTCCTCTGCCATTCATATTCTTCTTTTTCCAGATCCATTTTCCTCTTCTCATAATATAAAAATCTCTTCATCTCCTCTGTATATTCACCTGTAATAAAAAAATTTAATGACCCTATATATATATATTCAACCTCATCAATCTTTTCATCTTCTCCAAAATAAAATACCATAAATGATATCCTTTACACAAAATCTTCAGTCAATTCATCTTCTCTGTATCTTCAAAAATAAATCAATTTGCCCTATTTGTTATTCATCTTCTGCATAAAAATCTCCATCAAAAAATAATCTTCTCACAAAAAATCATTCACCTTCATCTTCTTCAAAATCCTTCAATTATTGAAAATCATCTTCAATAAAAATCAAAATCATCTTTAATAAAAAAACTTTTATCTTCAAGGATTCTTGGTCTTCGTTGTCACTTAAAATAGAAACAAATATGTTTTTAGCCTTTTAATAAAAACTCCATATAAAAAGGCTTTATTTGAAGTCAACAATTGAAATGGGAGTTGAAAATAATAAAGTTTCTAATATAAACAAAACCATAATAATCGGGCTATCTCCTTAAGAAAATCTTAAAGCACATAAAGAGGGATCGAGACTTAGGTAATATATGACCTTTTTGAATTTTCAGCGCTTAATGAATATAAAACGCACTTATATGATGTCACTATTAAGTGATCTTAGTATCCCTTTAGTATGTCACTATTAAGTGATCTTACCTATAATAAAGGTCAACTAGATTTTATAAGAAAAGTGCATACGTGAAGGGTTAAAGCATAACTTAGTTTTTAAGGTTCTAAAGTCATATCATATATTTATTATTTGATAAAACCCTTACACAGATTAGATACAAATTTGGCTATGAAGAAACATAGTACTAACAAGGGAATTTTGTCTATGACATAGAGATATAACAAAATATATTGACTCTACAAGAGTAATCCCTTGATAAAGGAAGAGGCTCATTTAATCAACAATCACCTGATTAACATCAATCAAAGCCAACTCATATCACTAATGTTGTTATCCCTCTTGTTGTTATACTAATCCATTCATATTTTTACTTGATCATGACTATACCAAATCAGTCCATCAAACTTAACCACCATAACCTTTGTTATGCAACTTACTAAAGACACATTGTACTTTTGTGTCCTTGAAAATACATTCTCAACATGAAGCCATGATGAAGATAGAAGCAAGAACACCAAAATAGAGAATTTGCATCCTCATCAACCTTGAAGAAACTTGCAAGAAATCCAATACCAACACCCACATGGAGAACATCATACTTCTATGCATCAGTAAGACATCAACCTATGTCTATCATCAACAACTCATCAATTTGTTCAACCATCAACACAAACAAGTCTTCAAATCTATTTTCTGCTCTCTGCTTTGGTGGACAACCTATGAACAATATGGCTATATGAAACATACCTTAGATTCCTTCAAACACCACTGCATAAGATCTACAAAAAGGAACCAACACAAACAAGAATGAACCAAGAAACGTAAACAAGATATGAACTCCATCCAGCATCATGAGCATCAATAACTCAAACCATCAATGGTAAACAACTCAACTGACAACATTCTTATTGAAGGCATAATCAACACACTTATCCTGTCCAAATGAACAACTCCTAATTGATGTTCCTGATAGATTGAACAACTTTGAAAGACACGATCATGAACAACCTATGTCAATAGTGCAAGTCCTGATGATACCTTCTAAAGATGCACACTAATTCAACACCCTCAATACCTTTTTGACATCAATGACAAACAACTACCATTACACTCAATAGGCAGGGCGACAGTGTGGAAAATATGGCAGCATGCATGAGGTGAAAAGGGAAATAATGGTAGGGAGATGTGGCACGATAACGGCACCCAAAAATAGAATTGACAAGATAGTTACTAAGTTAATTAAAGAGAATTACCAGAGTCAATCTTAATGATGACGGCCTGATGTACTTCGCTACAACGTCGCAGCCTTGATGAGACTTGATGCGACCCGGCACGTGAGCAACTCCTGCCCGGCTTTGAACTGGTGTTAGCATATGTGTTTTCACATATTCTGCAATTATTCCCATTGAGTGGTCTAGGAATGACATGGTGGCTAGTGACGTTGGTACAGCAACTCGTGATGACTTGTGCATGCAAGAATGATAGCTTTTTTATTGCTAACAATATGCATGTTGACTTCATCTTTGTTTTTGTCATAAAGTGGAGGATGAGTCATGCTGACCTTATCAAATGACATCTCACTTTATTACCTAGAGAGGTGAGTCCCCTCCTTATTATTCTATATTTTTAAATGGATCTTTATTGGTGGAGCCCCAGAGGTGCTCCAAGTTTGTGAAGTGTCGGAGGTGCCCCTAGTTTGTTACAGAGATGTGTTTTATTAACTCTTGGCACCTGATTACCTTCATAGCTTGATTATTTAGATCTGGCAAGAAGAAGGGAACCACCATTTACTCATTTTCAATCCCCTTGGTTGAGAAAGACAGCCATTTAATGGTTTTCAATATTTCTCTTTTTTTTTCTTTTCTTTTTTAAGAAGGCTGCCATTTACTAGTTTTCAACCTTCTCTTTTTTTCTTTTTTTTTTCAAGAAGGCCGCCATTTGCTAGTTTTCAACCTTCTTATTTTTTTCTTTTTTTTAGTCCAAATTTGTGATAGAGGATGTGCCCCCTATAACCAAGCACAAATCTTTGATGAATTATGTGGCCATTCACTAAGAATATATCTGTGTTTCCATCAATGGGTGCCAACAAAACTGTTTTGTTCTCAAAAATTTCCTTTATCTGATAAGGACCCATCCAATGAGTTTGTAGCTTCCCTTTGAACTCCTTGAACTTAGAATCATATAGGAGAACCCAATCACCTTGCTAAAATGTCCTCCTTTTGATGTGCTGGTCATGTCATTGCTTCCTTTGATATTGAACAAGTTTTATTTGTTGTATGGACTCTGTACAGATTTCATCCAACTCATTGAGCTAAAGAATCATGTTTTGTTGTGCTATAGATAGTGGTAGACCGATATCTAATGAAGTTTTGATTAGTTGCAGTTCAAATTTTATAGACAGGATGGGTTTTTTTCCATAAACCAATTCATATGGTGAGAATTTGGTTGTGGACTTCCAAGTGGTATTTTAATCCCAAACTACTCCAAGTGACCTATTAGCCCAATCCTTTTTGTTCATGGCCACTGTCCTTGTCAGAATATTCTCCAATTCTCTATTAGTCACCTCTACTTGCCCATTGGCTTGGGGATGGTAATGTGAAGATTTTCTGTGCTTAACTTGATATAAGTTTGTGAATGCTTTGATTACCTGTGAAGTAAATTGAGGTCCTCTATCTAAAACAATTGATCTTGGGACTCCAAACCTCAAGAAAATCCTGTTGTAAAGGAAATCAGTAACTTTCTCTTCTCTTGTAAATTGCAATGCCTGAACTTCATCCCATTTAGTCAAATAGTCTATGCATACCAGAATGTACTCTTTGCCTGATGATGGTGGAGAAATTGGTCTGACAAAGTCTAGACCCCATTGCTCAAATGGTTCCAACATTACTTGAGGATGAAGTGACATTTCTTGGGTGAAAGTTGGTTGTCCCATCCTTTGGCACTGATCACACTGCTACACATACTTCTTGGTATCCTTATGAATAGAGTGCCAGTAGTAACCAGCTCCCAGAATTTTGTGGATGCTTCTATGTGAAGAATAGTGCCCACCAGATGGTTCATCATGGCATGCCCTTAAGACATCAAAAATTTCATCAACGTTTAGACACCTACGTAAAATGAAATCAAGACCACATTTAAATAATAAACCATTTAACCATTTGTAAGATAAACTTTCCGAAGTAAGCATTTCTTTTGTTTTGAGGTAAAATAGGAAGGAAACAAGCCTATAGCTAAAAGATTAGCTATGTCTACAAACCAAGGTGCAGTAGAGGACATAGAAAAAAGATGTTCATCTAGAAATTTGTCCTCCACTGGCTGGTTCTCTCCACCTGTATACAATCTTGACAGAAAGTCAGCAACCAAATTAAATTTGCCTAGATTATCAAGTATGGTAATGTCAAATTCATGCAATAGTAATAACCACCTAATTATCCTTGCACCCACTATTAGCTTATTCGTTAAGTATTTGATGGCTACATGATCAGCATGTACAAATATTTTGTATCCAGATGCATGAATTTGTTTATAGCATATATGACTGCCAAGAATTCTTTTTCAGTTGTGGTGTAGTTTCTTTCTCCAGAAGTAAGGTTTTTATAGATGTAGTAGATGGCATGCATACCTTTTCCCTCCTCTTTCTGTCCTAAGATTGCTCCAATAGACTCATTTGAAGCATCAGTTTGTATGTGAAATGGTAGAGTCCAATTGAATCCTTTTAAAACAGGTGTGACAGTAAGCTTCTTCTTAAGGGTTTCAAATGCTAATTGACAATACTCTATCCATAAGAATTATGTATCTTTGTTAAATAGGGTAAATAGAGGAGCAGCTATTCTGTTGAAATTTTCTATAAATCTCCTATAGTAGCCTGCATGACCCAGAAAACTTCTAACATCTATCTAATTTTTAGGTGAAGGTAGCTATTTGATCACTTCTTTTTTTTTTTGGTCCACTTTGATCCCATTTGCTGAAATGTGGTGTCCCAATACAATTCATTCCTCTACCATCATGAAGCACTTTTCATGGCTCAAGGATAGTTGATTTTTTTCACAGCATTTTAATACCTTCTCTAAGTTTATGAGAGCTTCTTCAAAGTTGTCCCCATACACAGTAAAGTCATCCATATAGACTTCCATGCACTCATTAGCTAGTTCAGCAAAAATGGCTAAAACAAGCCTTTGAAATGTAGTTGGAGCATTACATAGTCCAAATGGAAGAGTTTTGTAGGAAAAAGTTCCCCAAGAACAAGTGAAAGTAGTTTTATCATGATCTTCAGGTGCTACTTGGATTTGGTTATATCCACTAAACCCATCTAGGAAAGAAAAATACTTCCTCCCTGCAAGGTTGTCCAGCACTTGGTCAATGAACGGTAAGGGAAAGTAGTCTTTCTTTGTTGCTTTGTTTAGCTCTCTATAGTCAATACACACTCTCCACTTCCCATTCTCCTTAGGCACTATGACTGAGGGTGAGACTCATTGACTATCTGAGATTGGATATATAAACCCTACTTGCAGCAATTTTTCTATTTCAGTCTTGACAATGTATTTTAAGTAGGATTCAATCTTCTCTGGGGTTGTCTGATAGGTTTGACTTCTTTAGTGTATATATGATGAGTACAGATCTCAGGAGTAATGCCCTTCATATCTTGGTATTCCCAAGAAAAAGCTATTGAATGCAAAATTAGGAGTTTGATAAGTTCTTCCTATTTTTCTGCTAACTGGGTATTGATGTTCAATGTTTTCCCAAGTAAAATTATGACCTATTTTGTGATCTGATCCATAGATGTATTCAATCCATATCCTAGAGCCATGGTATTGAGGGGGTAAGAATGTGGAAGAAACATGTGAAATGTGGCTAAGTCTCTGTAAAAGGTTTCTCCACAAGGAATGATATTTGCTAGGGTACAATGAGCAGAAATGAGAAATTCTCTCCTTGAATCTTGGGCTAGCTCCATTATATCCTTATTAATAAGAATGTGGGTAATATCTTCTATTGTATCATAATGAATTTATTCTTCTAACTCACCCAAATGTTCTTTGATGGTTATTTTAGCTACTGAGGCACTGTTTTCCATGTTATCAGGCTAATCTACAAATACTCTTCCTGAATAATGTATTGATGGTTTAGCTGGAGGATACAAAGATATTTTCTTCAAATCTATTCCATTAGAAATGACCATATCCCCAGTTTGACAATCAATAGATGCTACTGCTATAGTCAACCATGGTCTTCCTAATATCAATGGATAAGTATTTCGTTGGTTTCTTGGTTCTAATATCAGGAAGTCTACTGGGAATTCCCATGATTCTATCACAACTGGCACATCAGTAATCACCCCTTTTAGAATAGCTACTGATTGGTCAGCAAGTTGAAGGATTGTAGATGTGGATTGGATACCTGTTAGGGCCAATTTTTCCATTGTATGAACTATCATTACATTTATTGTTGCTCCCAAATCAACAAAAACATTTGAACTTTCTACCCCTAAGATGTAAACTGTTATGACAGGATTTCCAGGATCTCCATATTTTGGAAGGAGAATTTCTCCCATTAGAAGGTCTACTACTTTTCCTTCCACCTGGATGGTGGAGGGAAAGTTTTTCTTCCTGCCTTGGGTCTTAACATAGTGGTGTTTGATGAATTGGTTCAGTTCAGGAACATCCCTAATTGTTTGTAGGAGCAGAATTTCAATGTTCAATTGTCTATTTTCTTGTAAAAGTTTGGATTCCAAGGTGGATTGGACTTGTTTTTGTAAAACCTTTTTCTGGGGAACATGTTGTTTGAGCCGTTCTAGGTATGGTTCTAGTATTTCTATCTCCGGAGCTTCTTCGGAGTTCTTACTAGAAATGTTTCCAGGGGTGTTCTCTGGAGTCATTCTTTTAGGAGGAACTCTGGAGTTATCCAAGGATGATTCTTTTAGCATTGTTTCAATAGTAATCTCCTCTGGAAGCTGAGTGGATGGATTTTCAGGTTCCTCATCATTGGTTACTTCAACTATAGTTAGAGGAGATGGTTTTAGAAGTGCTTTCCCATAACGTAGCTAGAGATTATTAGAATATATGGTATTAATACCAACCATGTTTTCTTGTTCTGACATGTAAATAGCAGCTCCCTGCTTATTCCGTGCGTTTGGTATAGGTTGAGCTGGGAAGGGTGGTTGGCTAACTAGTTCATTTTGTGACTGTCCTTGTGTGTTGGGGGTCCAATTAGCAATTCTTGTTATTGAGTTTGGAAACATCGAGGTTGTCCCTGGTATTGTTGATTATATCCCTGTTGAGGACCCCAATGAGGTTGCATGTTTTGTGATCCAAACTGTTGTGGCCATTATTGGTTCCCCCGGCACTGATTTTGCCATTGTTGGTTCTGCCATTGTTGGTTTGGCCAATCTTGTTGTCCCCAAGGAGGATTATTTTGAGGCCCATGCCAAGTTGGAGTCCATTGATTATTTCCCCAATTAGAAGGACCCTTATAAGAAGCCTAGTTTGGTTACTGATTATAAGGAAAATTTCTAGCTTGTTTTTGTCCTACATAGTTCAACTCCTCTTATATAATGGCATTCTTTTTACTTAGCCATTTTAAGGATGGGAATTGACTGCATTGACTAGTAGGGTGTTCCCTGTCATAGATCTGACAGATCTCTAATTTATCTAAAGGGCATTCTCTCAACAAATGTTTGTTTCTACACCTAGGACAATAGATGGAGAGTGGTTCAGTTGTTCTGTCTTGATCATTTGTTCTATTTTTTGCTGAATCCCATCTAATGTGGTATTCAGTTGGACTAGAATATCTATTTTGAGATTTGCAATTTCCTCCATTAACTATCCTATTTCATTCTTCCCTTTGAAATATTTGGGTGTTCTCACTCTATCTTGGGTTCTGGAATAGTTCCTGCAAAGTTCTTCTATAGCAAGCATATCCATTTTATTTATATTCCCTTTTCCCATTAGATCTAGTGCCTGTTTTGAGTCTTTGTCTAATCCTTTTACAAACAAGGTTCTGGCCAAAGAGTGATTTATAGGGTTACAATACCTTCTCAAAGAAAATTTGAACCTATCCACATAATGCTCTAAGGTCTCTTCCTCTCTATTTAATTTTGATTAATTCTTCATTTTTGTCACTGACTCTATAGTAGTCCTAGTACTTTCCCAAGAATTCTGTCTCCATCTGATCCCAAGAATGGATGGAGTTTTGCGGCAAACCCTTGAACCATCTCATTGCAGAATCTTTCAGAGTTGAGGGGAACAGTTTGAGTTTTTGATTATCTGATCCATAATCATAAGTCTGGCATACCACTTTGAATTCAAAAAAAAAATGATCTGGATCCTCAGAAGCAAGACCCCTAAAATTTGGCAAATGTACAAGTGAAATATTTTTCATAGGGGCATTGTCTCTAGCAACCAGAACAATGGGATATGAGAAGGTTCTTTGAGCCTGATTATTTTCCTCTTCATGATTATCATCCATGTCTGATACTGGTTCTTCTCTTTGAATTTATGCCTGGAATTTTTGTTGCAATTCTTGGATATAATCAGTGAGTGGAGGAATCAGAGGGTATAATGGATTATTGAATTGAGGTGCGGTTTCCAAGGTAGGTTCTAGGTGTCCCTCTTCAACAAGATCTTGTGCCATCCCATTGCTTTCTCCCTCAGTTTGTTGATGGGGTGTCTATTTTATGTATCTTCCTTTTGAATCTCTAGCTCTAACCATACAGATTCAATCTATTCTAAAACTATTTAACTAAGTTCCCCTCATTAACACAGAGATCCCCAGCAATAGCACCAAAAATGACAAGGGTTGTTGTACCTCGGCATTTAATCATATTTCATTTGTCAAATCCAGGGCTGTGTCTTTGGCTATATGCAATTAGGAATCCTATAGTTGTTAGTCTACTTAACTAACTCTAATTATCTCTACTGATTAAAGAAACTAATACTACTGATCTATCTACTATGAAGATGAATTCTAGAAATGTTGGAAACAGAGCTGAAACAATGAATTGCTAATGTAGATCTACACTATTCCATACAATTGAAACATACATTTATCTATGAGAAAACAATAACTATCTTTCTAAACAGAATCTAAATAAGAATAGCAAATAATCAAAATCTAAAACAAAATAACAAAACAAACAATACTAGCCTTCTGCCTTGGTGGTGGGAGTGGGCCCTTGCTCCACACCCTTAGGGCTAAAGACTAAAGCAATGAATCAGTACAAGAAGATAGTATCACAATTCACTTTCAGTCCAATTCCATTATCTTTTGTATTCAGAAAAATGTCTATATCAAAATGAGATTACAATAACAATAAAAAATATGCACTGTGTATTCTGTTGCTACCATTGTAAATTTATATCTAATCCAGTGATGAGATATCACTTACCCTAACTACTAGTTCATCTATGAGATAGTACCAATCTCTTATTCTACTAACTGTTTAACTACAGAGTAAACAATCATGTAATTAAAATAGATTTAGTGGAACAACAGTCTCACTAAATCTAAGTCTTAGTTTCAAATACAATTGGGCAGGGAGGCCCTAAAATATAGGTATTTAATTAGTCTATTAAGAATTCATGCAAAATCAAAAAGAAAGATAAAACTTCCAACAGTTAACTACGGTCTTCATTCGATTGCTCAGGTGTTGATTGAGTAGTATCTGGAGCACCCCAATTACCACTGGAAGTGTTCACTGGAAGCATCACTAGAAATCTACTTTTGTGTTGAGGAGACTCCAAAGGTGTGTGCTTCTGTCTGCAGCTCCAGAGATATGCTCATGACTTTAATTTAGCTCTAGAGATGATTCACCCTCTTCTCTCAAAATCTCTCCAATCATATCAGAAAATATTGGAGACTGGTGCGGTATCCATATGTCAGCTCTAGAGATTATTAGGACAATCTCTGGAGATGACCAAAATATTCTTTGCCCGAACATCTGCACCTGTAGATTCAAAAAGAGAGAATTTCTACATATTTCCATGAATTCAATGCACATTAGTCCTTCAATCAAAAATCATGATTTTAAGTAATTCATGTCTCAATAAACATAATTAGAACAATCTTGTTAATCTACTTTGGTGCAGTCATTAGGACAATGGAATAAGAAGGAAGGAAAAAGAGGGGTTAAAAGGTATATTTCATGGGTGCTACCTGGCACTCATCAGTATCATTACATGTAGTCAAAGGTTTACATCATTTACTTTGAGGTGATAAGTTTTAATGTTAAGAACAATGGTTCCATAAAGAGTTTTCCATCAAGACTGGAACAGTCTTCATCATGTTATGGTTTGGCCTTAGTTATTATCATAACTCCATAACATAATATGGTTTGGCCTCTACTTGCTATCATATGCAAGGCTCAGGTTATCAAGAGCATGCACCGATACTCTCGGCTATCACAGTCATTAAAATTACAGTTGCCCTATCAGGCTTTACAAATAACACATACCTCAATTCTTCACAGTTATTATTCAAACATTATGAAACATCATAACAAGTTTCAAGGCTCGAAAACCATTTAATAAAAGTTGATAACCCTATACGGTTTTAACTTAGGTATGCAATGATAATATCTATCCACTAAACACAGTCAACATATGATGACATGATAAAATAAAAGTTTAAATGGAGTTCACTTCTCTACCATACGATACACCAAAAGATTCACAAATGCATAACACACATACTACAAACTCCAAGTTGGCTGAGGGTTTACTATATACACAGTAGGGTATACGCGACCTTAGCAAAGATAGTAATAGTAGTTAACACCATGATAATACACAGTATATAACTTTGTGATTAATACAGCTTTGTAAGCCATAGCATAACAATACATGAATAACGTGGGTCAACACCATCAACACCCACCTTTAAGAAATTGAAGACTCAAATCAAATATGATTATTGAGTGTAAAACAATGAGCTACATCTCATACCTATAGCTAAAGCTTATTCAAAGGTAGCAGCTGGACACAAAGCATACATAGTTCCAAGCTCGACTCCTCCAAGATTTCACTGTACTAGCAATATCCCTAAAATAGAATACTCTATCTCCCCTGCCTGAGAGTCATCCAAAAGCATAACCAATTTAACATAACACAAATGCATGCCAAAAACAAAATCCAAGACTCCCTATCCCAATTGGTATTAACTAATTCTTTGCATGCATGCCATCACAAGAACCGTTCACTATTGAGCTTAAGGCTCACCACCTTTTCAATCATCCATAGGTTGGCTGAGATAATGGCTTGAGAATAGGGTACACTTAGCCACCACTCTTCTTCCCACTCCTCGCGAGTGGTGACTGGCCGAGTCCCCCACCAAAACATGAACAATAATTAAATAAAAGCAGTATGTAGTTATTATACATGTTCAGCCTCTACAAGAGTTTAGACAAATGTAACATATATAAATATACATATACTCCCTTATATAAGATTTAAGGATTATAAATATCCAAGGTGTTAATAATCTCAACACTATTAGATAAGGACGCATTCTTATGATGCGAGTACGGGATTGAGCACTACTTCCTCGGAAAACATCATTCACTGAAAGACATAAATATTTAGATAAAATAGTCGCAATACATAGTGCAGAAAATAAACATAGAACCAAAGGGTCCTTGACGACTTTGTCGAAATTGGTAAATGAATCAAAAAGAGACGTTCTTCCAAACATCCTCATTTTGACAAATTGACATTGAAGATGTCAAGAAGAGTCCAATTGACCAGTCAAAAAGAGGAAATAAAAGACTAACATGGGAGACGTAACTCACCCTAATTTCAAGGATTCAAAGGACAAGGTTTAATACTCAAATGGTTGTTTAACCTCTTTTTCCTGACATCTATCTCTTCCTCCTAGATGATACCCTCCTTCCATCTTCAAAGGATGATTACTTTCCTTATCAAAATCACTAACATAAAATCATGATTAGTGTATCATCATATGTTTGATAAATCATAATAATTATATAATCATTTCAACTTCAAATCTCATATCTAACTAGCATTAGTCAATTTCCTCATAAACAATGATTAATTTGATATTTTCCACAAACATCTAATCATTCAACTCTAGTTAATCATCATGATTACCATGCAAAAGTAGGATTCAACTAAATCATAAGTTGGGGATGTAACATATCTCCCCCCAGTAGAATCATCGTCCCCGATGATTTAATGTCTTCATAGCCAATTAACATAATAAGAAGAATGTTTTGAGAGCATAATAAAAGTTTGTCAGAAAAGATGAGGAAATCTCACATAAAAGTCATTATAGTTTTCCCAGATGGCATTTTCCTCTACATATTAATCCCACTGGACCTTGCACGGTGTTATCTCTTTGTTACGTAAGCATAGCTTATGCATTTCGAGCACCTTGATGGGCTCGATCACCACCACCCCTGGGTCCTTCACCTATATAGCATTTCAATCAAGCATAGGAATTTGATTATCTATAGTATTAAACTTTTTCAAATAAGAAACATGAAACACATTATGCATCATGGAAAGAGCTAGTGGTAGTGCAATTATGTATGCTACTGCATTGACTTCTTCGAGAACTTCGAAGGGACCCACGTATCTAGGTGCCAATTTGGACATCTTTCCAAATTTAATGGAACTCTTCTATGGTTTTACCCTTAAGAGGACTTTCTCTCCCATTGTGAAATGCCTTTCAATGTGCTTAGCATCCGCATAACTCTTTTGTCTATCATTGGCTTCTGCTAGCCTTCTCTTAGATGGACTTGCTCTTCCATCTTTGACAACATTTCTGGACCAAAGCTAACCCTATCTTCTAGCTTGTCCCAGCTTATAGGGGTTCTGCACTTCTATCCATATAATGCCTCAAATGGATCCATCTTAATAGTAGAGTGATAGGAATTATTATAGGCAAATTCCACTAGAGGAAGATAATTCTCCCATTTGTATTGTTGATCCATGCAATACATTCTCAATAAATCCTCCAGAACTTGGTTTACCCTCTCAGTTTGGCCATCTATTTTAGGATGATAAGAAGATATTATATTCAATTGGGTTCCAAGTGAAGAGAAAAAGGTTTTCCAAAACCTCAATGTCATTCATGCATCCCTATCTAAGATAATCTTCTCAAGAATGCCATGTAGTCTGAAAATCTCTTGAACAAATTTTTGGGCTACGACAGGTGCCCCGTCCATCAAGTTCCTAGGTATAAAATGAGTGGCTTTGGTGAGTCTATCCACCACAACCAAGATAGAATTGTGCATGTTCCTTGACATAGGAAGCCCTTGCACATAGTCCATGCTTATAATTTGCCATTTCCACTCAGGAATTTCATGAGGGTATAAAAGTCATGCCAGGTGATGGTGTTCTGCCTTCACCCTCTGGAATTCCATACATGTAGCTACAAAATTTGCAGCATCCATCTACATTCCTTCCCAAAAATATAAGGGTTTCACATTAGAAAGTAACTTTGTTACTCCAGGATGTCTAGAATATGGTGCAGTATGAATCTCCTTCGACAGCATATTCCTTAACTCTATAGAGTTAGGTACATACATCCTTCCTTTAAATGTTAATAACCCATCTGGTTCAAGGTTGAAACCCTCATCTTGGATTCTGGGGGTTTTCCTCAAGGGCCTATTTTACTTACTCGTAAAACTCATCTCCCTTAGATTTCTATAATACCTGATTCCTAAAATCTAAATGTATGGAGATCATTGAGGAGATGTGTCTTCTCCTACTCAAAGCATCTGCCACTTAGTTTTCTTTTCCTTGAATATATTTGATCTCCAAATCATAATCCGAGATGAATTCCAACCATCTTCTTTGTCGAGCATTAAGATGTGGTTGAGTGAACAGATATTTGAGTCCCTGATGATCTATTTTTAACTCAAAAGGTTTTTTGAGCAAGTAGTGTCTTCACATTTGCAATGCATCAATGACTACTACTAGTTCCAAATCATGTGGGGCATAGTTTTGTTCATAATTTTTTAGTTTACGTGATTCATACACAATGACTTGACCCTCCTAGACTAGTACACCACCTAAGCCTTCCCTTGAGGTGTTGATAATGACTACAAATTGACCCTCTGGGTCAAGTACCTTCAAAATTGGTGCTGAAGTCAATTTTTCCTTCAGTAGGTCAAAAGCCTCCTAGCACTTTTCTGACCGCTCAAATCTCTTGCCTTTTCTCTGCAAGGAAGTTATAGGGTATGCAATTTTTGAAAAGTTTTTCACAAACTTCCTATAATAACCTACAAGGCCCATGAAACTTCAGACCTCATGAACAATTCTTGGTATCATCCATTCCAAAATAGCCTTAATCTTAGCTAGGTCCATAGCTATTCCCTCAATTGAAATTATGTAGCCCAAATACTACACTTCCTTCTAAAAGAAAGTACACTTAGAGAGCTTACCATACAGTTTATGCTCTCTCAACCTCTAAACAATAATTCTTAAATGTTGCAGATGCTCTTCCTCATTCTTAGAATAGATTAGAATGTCATCAAGAAACACTAAGAAAAACTTGTCCAAACAATCCCTGAACACATTGTTCATTAGATTCATAAATGTCACCAGTGTATTCATTAATCCAAAAGGTAGGACAGTGAACTCATAATCCCTATACCTTGTTTTGAAGGTTGTCTTATGGATGTCCTCATCCTTTAACATCAACTGGTGATACCCAAACCAAAGATCAATCTTAGAAAACATGGTTGCACCCCTCATTTGATCGAAAAGATTATCAATGCGAGGCAACAGGTATTTATTCTTAATTGTTTCTTTATTCAACATGCAGTAATCTATGCATAACCGCAAAGTGCCATCTTTCTTTTTCACAAATATGACTAGTGGTCCCCACAGTGACACATTGGGTCTAATCAACCCTTTATCCAACAATTCTTGTAATTGAGCTTTTAGCTCCATTAGTTCTATAGCAGTCATTATGTAGGGGGCTTTAGAAATAGGTTATGACCCTGGAATTATATCAGCAGAGAAGTCAAAGGCTCTTTTAGAAGATAATCTTGGTAGCTCATCAGGAAATACGTCCTCAAAATATCTCATCCTATTGGTACTGCAGCACATACTTAAGCAAGAGGGTGAACTTTTCCCAATATTCATTCACAAACAAATCAACCTATTTCAGATTTTGAAATACGTTTATATTTCCTTAAGCCATCCCTCCACATCATCTCTACTTATAGATCCATCAAATTTAGGAGGCATAACTTTTTTCATGTCTCAAAATAGTTCCATAGCCATATGGCTCCTTCTATCCACTTCTTTTCTAGTCTTAGAGATATTTTCTCCATGCTCACTTTGGGTGGTATCATTATGACGTGTCTCGTCATAACCCCCATCATAGGCATACTACCTGGGTCCTTGCTGACCCTTGACTTCCTATTTGAGAGTTCCTACTCTCACTCTTGTGTCTTGAAGCAAGGCAATAATCCGATCAAGTTTAGTTTTAGAATGCCCTAAAGGTTTCCCTTCATTCTAGCTATCTCCCATCCTGGTTCTTATCTCAACCTTTGCTGCAATCTACTTCTTCTTGAAGTTTGTAGGTTAATCATAGATTAGTTTTTCCATGTCATTGAATTCATTCATAATACAAATATATTCTCATTCATGTAATCTTTAACAAGAAAGGAAAGATTGTCAGAATTTTTGAATTGCATTATAGTTTTCATTGGATTACATATAATCCATCAAAATTACAAAAATTTGTTTACACCTTGCTACTACAAGTCATTTACAGTTTGGGATAACTTCCCATATTCATTTCTCAACCTTCAGATTTATCATTTCAATTTCAAGAGGTGGAGATACACGTAGGTACTCTTCCACAACCTCCTTGGGTACATCATAATCCCTAGGATTATTTTCCACAGCTAGTGCTTTAAGTGCAGAGGGTTCTACTGATGCATCAGTAGAGTTAGGAGTAGCAATCCTAACTACTTTCCTTAACTCCTGCTTGATGTGTTTCACGGCATCAGTGAAGGTCTCCTCATTGATCAACCATGCTTCTACTAAATAGCCAGTCTATTCAAGTCTTTTCATTCTTGAGGCTTGCTCCCTCAAGACCTTTTGATGACATAGGTAACGTCCATGTTCTATTACCTTCTTTTGGGGTGTTGTTCTAATTCTTACCATTATGGCATAGAACATCCAATCATTAGCATATGTTAATGTTGGATAAAAAGTACTCATCAAGTAGTGAGCTCATAGGTCCATGTATTGAACCCAGTAGCTCTGATACCATATGTAACAACACATTCCATCATGATATTCCAAATCAGAGTTAAACAAGAATGAAATCAGAATACATCATGATTATCCAAATTAGAGTTAAACAAGAATGAATCATTATCATTTCAATAACTAAGCATGTTATTCTAAACCATAATATAACAAAGCTTTCAATTACATTATCTAATTACATCTCATTAGTGAATAATCTTCACTGTGCATGTACAAAGTTATGCTCAAGGCATCAAATATCAAGTTATACATAATAATTGACTATCAAGTCATATAATGAGAAGCACTACATCTGGAACATATGACATTTGTCTTCATAAGCCTTGGCTTGTTTCATGCTTGGGAAGGAGAGCATCATCCAGGTGCTTTTCCTCCAACCACAGACCGATGGTCCCCCACACAACTTCCTACTTGGAAGAGGCCCTACCCTTCACAGAAGGTGTAGATATAAGGAACCATTAGGTTAGCCATCTAAGTATCTACTATTGTGAACTTCATAATACCTCTCAATCACACAACTATAGATCCACTCTAACTATGTATGACACTATTGGAGACATTATGCCATCTGAAGCACTATGGACCAACAATGCATGTAGAGATGGATGCATTACTTTGGCCAAAGATTTACATACATAAATGTTATATAATGAACGTTGTCATATGTCCACCACCTCGACTCGACTTATAAGTTGTCATGTCCTACAGTAAACATAATTTGACCCTTCTCAATCTAGAATAGTTAAGTTCAAAATGTCTTAGTCCATTCCTTGGACATTCGACTCCTATCTTGATATCCCAAACTTAAGGTTCTCATTGCTTAAGCAACTGAGGACTAGTGACTCCATGTCACTTTGTCCTGCATTTGTTTGCAGAAAAAAGGTTCAATCATGTTCTCAACACTTAATCATACCAGCTTGGTGTTTACTTTGTTTACCTCCTTTAAGGTTTACATTCAGGTCATAATGTCTATGGGTGAACTTGTAGTGACTCATAGAGTCAATTCCCTCTAACAAAGTTCTATCTCAAGAGACCTTCTTGCTTCCAAATTCTTAAAGAAGAAACTTAGCCATTCGAAAAGAAGGCATTCATTTACTATTGCACAACAAGATATATGATGACAATGTTCTATTCTTGTAAAAGAATGTTTCAAAGAATAACTTTCCCTTAAAAAGATATGGATCAAACCCATAGGAGTCAAAAGACAACAACATGTCCACAAGAGCCTTCTCATTACCATGAGAAAACATTATAATATCAAAATACATTACATGTACAAAGGTATCATTACATGCAGTCAAAGGTTTGCATCTTTTACTTCAAGGTGATAATTTTTAATGTTAAGAACAATGGTTCCATAAAGAGTTTTCCATCAAGACTGGAACAGTCTTCATCATATTATGGTTCGGCCTTAGTTATTATCATAACTCCATAAAATAATATGGCTCAGCCTCTACTTGCTATTGTGTGCAAGGCTCTGGTTATCAAGAGCATGTACCAATACTCTTGGCTATGACAGTCATTAAAATTATAGTCGCCCAATCAAGATTTACAAATAACACATACATCAAGCCTTCATGGTTGTCATTCAAACATTATGAAACATCATTACAAGTTTCAAGGCATGAAATCCATTTAATAGAAGTTGATAACCTTATATGGTTTTAAGACAGGTATGTAATGATAATATCTATCCACTAAACACAGTCATCATATGATGACATGATAAAATAAAAATTTTAAATGGAGTTCAATTCTCTACTATACAGCACACTGAAAGATTCACATATGCATAACACACATACTACAAACTCCAAGTTGGCCAAGGGTTTACTATATACATAGTAGGGTATATGTAGCCTTAGCAAAGATAGTAATAATAGTTAACACCATGATAATACACAGTATATAACTTTGTGATTAATATGGCTTTGTAAGCCATGGCATAACAATGCATGAATAACGTGGGTCAACACCGTCAACACCCACCTTTAAAAAATTGAAGACTCAAATCAAATGTGATTATTGTGTGTAAAATAATGAACTACAGCTCATACCTATAGCTAAAGCTTTTTTGAATGTAGTAGTCGGGCACAAAGCATACACAGTTCCAAGCTCAACTCCTCCAAGCTTTTGTTGTAGCAGTGATATCCCTGAAATAGAATACTCTATCTCCCCTACACAAGATTCATCCAAAAGCGTAACCAAAGCATAATACAAATGCATGCCAAAGACAAAAGTGAAGACTCCCTATCCCAATCAGTATTAACCCATTCTTTGCATGCATGCCCTCACAAGAACCATTCACTGTTGAGCTTAAGGCTCGCCACCTTTTCAATCATCCATAGGTTGGCTGAGATAATGGCTTGAGAATAGGGTACACTTAGCCACCACTCTTCTTCCCACTCCTCGCCGGTGGTGACTGGCCAAGTGCCCCACCAAAACATGGATAATAATTAAATAAAAGCATTATGTAGTTATTATACATGTTTGGCCTCTAGGAGAGTTTAGACAAGTGTAACATATATAAATATACATAGACTCACTTATATAAGGTTTAAGGATTATAAATATCTAAGGTGTTAATAATATCAACACTATTAGATAAGGATGCATTCTTACAATGCGAGTACAGGGTCGAGCATTGCTTCCCCAAAAAACATCATTCACTAAAAGACATAAATATCCAGATAAAATCGTCACAATACATAATGTGGAAAATAAACATGGAACCAAAGGGTCCTTGATAACTTTGCTGAAATCAGTAAATGACTCAAAAAGAAACATTCTTGCGAACATCATCATTTCGACAAATCGACGTTGAAGACGTCAAGAAGAGTCCAATTGACTAGCAAAAAGAGGAAATAAAAGACTAACACATGAGACATAACTCACCCTAATTGCAAGGATTCAAAGGACAAAGTTTGATACTCAAATGGTTGTTTAACCCCTTTTTCCTGACATCTATCTCTTCCTCCTGGATGATACCCTCCTTCCATCTTCGAAGGATGATTACTTTCCTGATCAAACTCACCACCATAAAATCATGATTAGTGTATCATCATATGTTTGATAAATCATAATAATTAAATAATCATTTCAACTTGAAATCTCATAATTAACTAGCATTACTCAATTTTCTCATAAACAATGATTAATCTAATATTTTCCACAAACCTCTAATCATTCAACTCTAGTTAATCATCATGATTACCATGCAAAAGTAGGATTAAGATAAATCATAAGTTGGGGATGTAACAATTAGTTCTATACTTTAACCATTGGGCATTGCCCAACGATAATGTCATTTCATCTTTTAACTACTTTTGCATAGCAGTTAGTCATGTATGTGACCATAGTCTACCAAGGATTACCAATCCCCACTCCTGAACCAATAGTTATGTCTAGGACTAACCATTAGCAGTAAACTTTACCAGTAAAATGAACTTTATTGGTAACCCCTAATAGTCATCTTAGTCACTAACCGCTGGCATTTTTTCTAACCTTAGCACTAATCACAACTATTAACACTAAACTATTAGCCCTTAAGCTGTGAGTTACTGGCACTCTTACTTGTAATCACAGTCATATGGGTGACCGCCAGCTAGCATTAAACTTGAAAGCAACCCTAACCGCTAGCATTAACCATCAATCATAGACATTTGTCTTAACTTGCAAGTGTTTAACCATCCCTTGTGACGTAAAAAGGCTCAACCTCTAGCGGTTAGAAAATCACCAAATGGTAACATTTTTTGCCAACTATAACTACCAAGTATAGTAAGTCTACATGTGACCAAAATAGACCTAATTGCTAGCAATCAGTAGACTACCAAGCAAGTTCCTTTGAGCCCTCGGAGGCCCAAACTATCCCTTTTTTCAATCGCATGTAACTTTTTCATACAATGTTAGTTTTTTGCATTCTTGTAGGCATTAGAAAGATGAATCAGAGTACTACGCAGTGGCGAAGATCATTTTTCTAGATTCCTTTCATATTTTCAGGTATACTAGTTCAAAGTCATCCTTTCCTTCCAAACTTCAAATAGGTATAACTTTTGCATACGAAAATGAAATTTAGTGACATTTTTAAAAAAAAAATGCATAGAAAATCACAAGGAATTCTTTGGTGACAATAATTTTTCAATGTTTTGACTTTTGTTTTTATTTTTTATAGGATTTCTCATTTTATGCTAACATATCTTTCCTGCAACTAAATACTTGTCGAAGATCAAAAATCTTAAAACTACTAATATTTTTGTGCAGCTCCACTTGTCAAAGACTGAATCATAAATACTAGTTTAGTTGTACATATTTTTTATTAGTAACAAATGAACCATTGTTTGATGTTTTTGTGAGAACTCCCAAGTGCATATGCTCTTCCCTCACATAGAAAGGTGATCTTGGGAATCAAAAACACTTTTGATTTCTTTATTTTTGTGTTTATCCCAAGATTCTAAGTGTGTATCGTCTCTCCTCATGCTGTAAAATGATCTTGGAGATAAAAAGTACTTAAATTTCTTTCCCTTTAGGAGATCTTCCTCGAGATTTCATCACCTTAGAGGATGATCTCAACCACTTGTTTTAGTGGGGCATACAAATGGGGGAGAGCAAAATATGTACCTTAATAGTGGAACTATCATTTTTGGCCCACATCGAGCTTGTGAGACTTGGTAAAGTGATTTATCACACACCATAGATAGCATAATTGTTCAAAGATTTAGGCCTCATGTACCATATGTATAAAGAGGATATCCTTTAGATGCCTATTTAGCCTAGTTTAGGAGCCTTTTGACCATTTTTTTCATGGTGCACTGGTAAGTGGTTAGCCCAGGGAAGTTACTCACATTGTGTTTCTAAGCTTGTTGAGATAGAGCTTATTATAGGCAAGGCTTTATCCTCCATGGTAAGGGATGCATAGGTGGTACATGGCCTTGCATTCCCTAGCTATCCACAACTTAGTAGATAACATATTTGTGGGCCCATGGAAACTGATACACCCACTTGATTAAATTAGGATATTAATGTGTGTGATGTGTTTTATTGTGCGAAACCAGTAAACATCCTTGCATACATCCCTCAAAACAAAGTTCTTGTGGTGTTTTTTGAATCCTCTAGAATCCTTGAACCAATCTTGCAAACAAGTCCTTGAACTTACAATCAAACCAAAGAACCACACTTTGAAGAGACCACTAATCCCCTTTACAAAAAGTTTGAAATCTTCCCAAGTCTCATTATCTAGGTCACAATTTCATATCTATCTTCTATGGAATCCATTTGCCAAATCATAAGTCTTGTGCCAAGCCTACCAAATCCAACTGCATCCTACTTCCATCCAAACAACTTGTTATCCTTCATCATTTCGACCATGGGCCCCTAGCTTGAGAACTTTATTATGCAAGCTAGAGACCCTAGTCCTACTATCATCCGTGAAGTCAATGTGAAACTCAAAATCACTATCAAAGCAAGCCCTCCACCTATGCATTCATTATATTAAATCTTCTATCCAAATCAAGTCAAAAATCCCTTTTCTAATGATGATGATGATAGTATTGTAGATAAAGATGAATATCCTGATGACAATAACTTTGATGATGAACTTATCACACACAAACTTGCTATAAACTTTTAGCCTTCACCCATGAATATGCAAGAGCCTTACAAACAAGAGCCAATTAATACCAGTTATCATACCAATCCTAAATACTTATTTATTGATCATCCTAACATGAGTTATCCTACCAATCCCAATCACTTATCCATTGGTTATCCTTATGATTATGTTGACAAGGGAAGCACCAACTTAGAGCAAGGCCCTTATTTTTCAATCCATGTTTCGAAACCCAACCTCATGTGATCACTCCATATCTTCCACATCCTATTCAGATCCCTCATCTTCATGCTTACACTCCATCCATCCAAAACATAAATCCACAATCCAATCCCACTACATCCAAATCATTCTTTTCATATTTCATCTTAGGACTATTAGCAAAGGAAAAATATCAAACTAGAAAGACCTAAGCCAATGAGTGTACTTGTTCCAAGCCTATTCAAGAGTCACATGGTATAATGCCTATCCAACAAATAGTACCATGCAATCAAAAGCCAAATAACATACCTGTCCAAGATCAAGTGCCATCATGTGAAGATCTTGTCAATCCTAAGCCTATTAAGCATGAACAAGAGCCTCCTATCATCATGCCTATCCATCCAACACCATCATGCAATTCGATACCTATTCAACTCGTCAAGGAGTCTACTTATCCCATCCTTGTCCAAAGTTAAATACTACAATGTAATCTAATGCCTATCAAACCTATCAAAGAGTCTCCCAATACAATCCATGTTAAAAATCAAACATTATCATGCAAATCAATGCCCATTAAGCCTATCCAAGAGCCTCTTATTCCAAGCTTAAGTCAAAACTCATTGTGTATTTATCTTTTCAACCATCCAAAATATACCAAAGTTATCCAAGAACTACCTCTCCCATCATTTGAACTATTATGATGAGGAGCCAATGCTCTGTCATACAAACTGATCGGCAAGAGGGTGGTCCATGTCTTGGCAATTTACTCCTATCAGCAAGACCATCACATTTGGCCAACCAAAATACCTTTTCCTCTGATGCACTAATTATACCGATGGAACCTTCAGACTTTCTTAAGTCAGCAAGACTTAATCTATCGGTGAGTTCAAACTTTATTATATCAACGTACCGATGTATCCCCGACATCCCTCTTTGCTGTGACTTCTTCCATCGATGTAACTCAAAACCCTTCCACCGATCTATACCTCTTCCTGATGTAAGTCTTCAACTTTGTATTTGCCAAGAGATACATTCTTCAATGTACATTTAGGATATACATTTGCGATATACAATCGTAGTATACATTCGGTGTGGCCTTCCTTGTCGATGAGCGCTTTGCATGTGCTCCCAATACACCGATGGAACAACTTGAATACACTTTCGCCGACTTGCGATCACTGGTTTCCTTCACCGTCGCTACTGGTCACCTCTTGCATCTAACAGAATGTATATGCGCAATGTATATTTTCAATATACATTTAGAAGATGCATTCTCCACATACATTTAGAACTTGCATTCGAAACATGCATTCAATGAAATTGACTGTTGACTTCCCTTGTATGCCGATACACTATCGGTCAGACTTCTTAGATTGGAAGCTTTCCACTTTCTCACTCCGACACCTTTTGTCACCCCGATGTAGAACTTAACCATTCACAAGATACCTTTCCGACATACACACTCAACAAGCCTTTGCGATATACACACAAAATGTATATCCAACATGCATTTGTGATATACACACAAAATGCATACTTAGTGAAACAACGTGAATCTTGCGCTGATATGAATCTCTGCAAACCCTGTAGCTACACAGTTCCTTTTCTCCGACAACCACACAGATCTTAGAATTCGCTAACCTAGCACATGAGGATGCTAGGATCTATCAGAGCATATTGCATGTGATCCTGTAAACACAAAATGAACAAAACAAAAACAATAGAATCTGTATAGCCATTCCACTGATTTCAAAGAAATCTAACCGATGGAATGGACTAAGAGTCCATCTTGGCCACAAAATAGTAAATCAATTGCATAGAGGGAAACTAAAGGAACCAAATGACAGAAAGATACACAACACAGAACTCTATTTATTATGCCTTTCAGAAATGTGCATACAAATACTCTATTCCCAATTGCAATTCGCACTCTCTCAGATCTTTCTAATCTCAACTACTACTAATTACATTTGATCTCCTCTATTTATCTACTCGCCCTGAGTAGTACCAACCTGACTCCAAGCGATTGGGAGACAAGCACCTAACAACCTCCTAACTGCCTAACAAGCTTTGTGATTATAGATCGACAAGTGTCCTTGGGACTTACAACATAAACCTAGATACAAACTACAATGACATGCATTGGTCAAATAGACCTTATCACATGAATGGTCTTATAGGGCCTTATTGGAAACAGTAAAATGTACATCAAACAGTTGAATGCCTCATGGAGGCCACTATGGATTAGGTGCTCCTACACCATATTAGAGCTATGTCAAGAATCCAATATAAAGAAGGATCAAATGTGCACTCAACTAAGTGAAGATCAGATTATCCAAGCTATTTAAGAGAACATTACCCAAGCCACTCCCATTTATGATCACGATCTTAGCTATGATCAAGAAAACCAAGTTTATCCAATCATTTAACTTTATGATGTCCATGATCAAGAAATTCAAAATAACCTTATCACATAGCCAATTAATCCTATCCATTCCCCAACTACAACATCTAATTCCTATGATAATACACTTGGTCCCCAAGAAAATATAGATAATCAAATAAATGACATTGATCATATCATGCATGATCCTAATAAGAATAGTGGTCATTAGGACCTTAATCATATCAAACATGAGGATAGGTAAGTCATAATGGATACCATTGAGCATTCAAATGATAAAGGAATGACAACCACAAACAATGATCTAGACACAACAAGTATACACAATGATCAAGGCGTAACAAGTATACATAACAAGAAAGCACACGAATCCTATAAAATAGGATCTACCATCTTTATCAAGTCAAATTTACTCAGATAAGAGACAATAGCCAATTCTGATTATTCTCAGCAATATATTGGTGAGATAGCATCATGTTTCAAATATGATAAATATCCTATCACAAATAAGATATGTAAAAGAATGGATTATAATGGAAAAGGATTGGGCCTTCATGAACAAGGCATCTTAGAGCCTATCCCAATCCACATCAGTCATGGTCAAAGTAATGGCAAGCAATTATCTAAACAATCTAATGGTGTTAGTGATACTTCAATGATCACTAATGCAACCTCATCCAATGAGATCATGGTGATAGGGACCATTTATATCCCCTACAATAAGTTTACTACCAATAATCCTTCCACTTCCACCATCTCTACCAATAAACTTTATCCTCCACATCTTCCACCCCTTGATTAAGACGAACAAAATCATAGAGCATACAAAGTAAAAGCTTCAAATTGAACATCAAAATCAGATGAAGCAAAAATCAAGGAAATCATATAAAAGCAACATGGGTCCCAAAATAAAATGCACCAAGTTGTTATATGTAAAATGAAGATAGGTTAAAATGTAGTTAAGATAGATTCAATCAAAACCTCCCTTCACATTAACATTCAAGGACATAAATTGATCTAAGTCACTATCGATGCAAGAGGACTTAGCTACAAGTTTGATGTCACTATGGAATGATAAGGAAAGATAGAATAGATTGATGAATTTGTTAAACCTTAGTTCAATTAAGCCTCAAACCCTAATTATATGAAATAGTATACATACGAACAAAATACGACAGATGATCGCACAGGAAGGCACTAAATACATATTAGAAACATACTGGTATTCAAATTTTTAGAGGTGGAAACTTTAGGGACAATGAGGCAAGAGCCTAATACTAATAGGGAAACTTTTATGCGGATCTAGAATATTGATCTGTGTTGGATTGCAAACTTCATCATAGCTTCTAGAAATTCCAGTCAAGAGGACTACGGGGAAGGAATATTAGTCCGATAGGGTTGATTCTCTGTACTTTTTCTCCAGATCTTGAATGTCTATCCTCTGCTTTGCTTCTCTACAACTCCACTTCACCAAATCCCGTACATGTAACCTACAATTGCAAAGAGAGGGATTTAGGGGTTGTGGTGTTTAGCAGCTTGCCTCGGTCAAGCCCTTGAATGGCATTCAAGCCTTCCAACACTGTTGTTAGATAGAGTGCATACCCTTGCAGGGTAGAGGCTAAATCCAATGATAAGATAAATTAATTGAAGCACAAATAGATGTCACCTTAGAGGCGAAACCATCATGGAGATGAAAAGCCTTCAAACCATGAGAAGATGAGTTGATGAAGCCAAATCTACAACAAACACATACAAACATAACACAATTATGCTCTAAAACACAATGAATGCCTTGAATGCCCTTTTCTTGATAATCATAGGTTTGCCTTAATCGTCTAGGAGTAAAATGAAGTCATAAACCTATTTAAATATGCATTCCCACTAAACCTTCATAATTTAAATTGAAAAGGTATACAAAGGGAAACCTTTTTAAAGGTCCTATGCTGACATCCTAAAATTTAGGTCCTGACAAATCATCCTAGACTTGGGTACGGTCACCCAAGTCCTAAGGCATGATTTGGGTCTTGATTAAGCTTTAAAATGAACCCCTAGGCCCCATTTGACATGGGTTTCAGGGGAAATTGCTTGGGGATAAGTTTTAAACATGCATAATGAAATAAAGGGGACCTAGGAGCTAAACTAGGAGGTAAAAAGTCATAGGGAAACTTTTTATGACATAACATTTATCCACCACTTTAATGTATGTATGATCTTATGATTTCATGCATGCATTAAAGTACGGTTGAAAACACATCAAACATGCCAAGCACATTAAGCTAAGGCATACACAAATATTGAGGAACTATTTCTAGCCCCCAATCTCAGGTAAGCACTAGAAGACACATTGAATACATGCAAGATAGAAAGAATACAGTAGAAAGTATGAAAAACATGGTGGATACAGTGGAAGCATGCAATATACAGTGAAAACATGAGAACAGTCATGCAATACACGATGAATACATTGATATAACATTTGATATATGAAATAAAATCCTAAGGGGCGGGGGGAGCTCATCGCTACATGCCTTGAAACTACCAAAAAACATGCAATACAAAACCCAAAATATGGGGGGAGCTCATTGCTACACATCTTGATACCACACCAAGGGGAAGACACACCAAACAAAACTCAAGTGTGGGAGGAGCTCGTTGCTATGCGCCTTGATACCACACAAGGGGAAGACACAGCAAACACATAAGGAAGACACACGGAATACACAAGCATCGTATAGCATGTCATAGACATACTATACATATTATACACAACAAACATGAGTGATGGAAGGAGATTATTGCTAAGTCCTACCATCTAAAACACGTCAAACACACCTAATGGTTGAGCTATGCTACCAAAACCACCAAAGACACACCTAAAGGAGGATGACTCAAGATCCAACCCCACCTCCGCAGAGGACTTTGTATAGAAGGATGTGCACTAGCTCAAGAGATACACCATCCCCCCTAGAAATGAGGGCTTTTTATAAAAGGATACACAATAGCTCAAGAGATACGTCATCCCTCCTCATAGAGAGGGTAGTTTTCTTTTTATAAAAGGATGTGTACTGACTCCAAATATACAATATCCCTCCTCATGGAGAGGGCAAAAACACACTTTTTTAGTGTCAAAATAATCAAGCAAATACCATTATATATGCCCCCACCTTAAGGTGGTTGATACCACTTGCCAGTATCAAGCACATTAAGGTAAAGTGAAAAAATGTAATGGAACAAGAGCTCTCACAAAGCCCATGACCCTCAAAGGTGACATTTGCCATGATCATTGAATGTTCCCTCAAACACATTGATATGAATTGTTAAGATAATCAACAAGAGGTAAGGTTAGAAGATCTTATTCTAAGATAATAACCAAATCAAATCATGAAAGCTATGCATAAATCCTATATTAGATCACATCAAAGAGACTAAGGCTACAAGTATGGGTTTGGATCTGAGTATAGTTGTTGGGCTTATACTGTAGGTACCTCAGAACCGAGTGTAACAACAAGGTGAGATACAAAACAATCCAAACTGCATGGAGCAGATGTATTTCAAAGGTTTGTTACAAGAGATATGACAACATGATATATTACACAGAGTGATTCTCCTAGTCAAGCATTGGATATATATCAACCCCATCTTCATATATGGACTGGGTCCATTTTTGCTTTCTCACTAAAGGGACACATAGTCCTTATCAATATTTATTTGTTTTCATCATCTGCCAACTAGTAGAGCCATAAGAGAAGGTAAACAATAAAAATGAGATAAAGGAGATAAAGTGCCTTAGAAACACCATGTAGGAAGATGCCCCAAAACACCCTCCACCAGACTATGCCCCCAAGGAACAACACACAACAATAAAAATAGGAGAGAGGAGTATAGAAGAATTAAGAAACAAATAGAAGAATGTTACGATAGAGGTGGTCCCTTTGTATCCTTAACCTTACAAGAGTGTCAAGGGTCATCCAAAGAGACCTAAACAACATATAACACAACACGGGGGGAACACAACACAATGCTAACAACATATATATCTAGGAGGAGGTCACCCTCGAGAGCATTTGGAATGGGTGCTACATTGAGTGTGGCTAAAGGAGGGAGAAATACTTACCTAATTCAATGGGATATTTCCTGGCAGACAATCCTTGTCTATCAGCTCACAATATCTCACATGTAGTTATGGGCTTGTTGATATTGTATTGGCATTAAGTTTATGACGATGATAGGCTTTGGTGGGCTTCAAAGAATAGTATCCAATATTGGCCTTGTAGTTAATTCCAACAACTTGTAAAGGTACTCTGATTCCTTGTTGGTTTACACCACAACCATTGCCTACGTAGTCATAATTTTTGTATAAAATTTGAAATCCATGACCATAGAGAGAATCCATATCTTTAGAAGATGGTGAGCCCTCGTAGGTCTCATAATCTATACTATAAATAAGAGTATTGTCTTTTTTTCTACCACAGAGACTTTGGGTTTCTTAGGTCTTTCTGAAGGTTGCTTGGATGAAATCAATGCAACTTTTGATGTGTCAAGATTAGAGTTATTAAGTTTATATTCCCCCACATAGGAAGAAGTAAACTATAATGAACGCCAATCATCACCAAAAAGTGCATTCTATGGTTTAGCATCTTGTACAACATTATCTGTGGCAAGAGGTATTGATGAATCAACTCATAAGTTGTTTAGACTCATATGATTGTTAACTTATTTTTGCGTTTCAATATGTAAACAATTATTAAGTTCAGGATTGGCTTCAATGGTGTGGAGCTTGTTTTCATAAATGAACTTTATTGATCAATGAAGGGTAGATGGAACTACCCCCATGGCATGGATCCATGATCTAGCGAGAATCATATTATATGAAAGTGAACCAGGCATGACATGAAAAAGACTAGATAATGTCATGGGTCCAACCTTTACAAGTAAAGTTATGGTACCCAAGGATTGTCTACCAACATTATCAAAGCCAAGAATGCTAATCCTAGCTGGTTTGATTAAAGAAGTGTCAATCTTGATTTTGTGTAGCAAATCAATGCCACAAACATTAAGATCTGATCCGTTGTCACTCATAACTCTCTTTATCAACTTTTTATCTATTGTGACAAAGATTGTAAGAGGGTCATTTTTGTTTTGAACTTCAATTGACAGTAATTCATGTGATTGAAATAGAATATCCATTTTTATTGCATGCATACAATCTAATAGAGCTACTACATCATTCATCTTAATAGTAGGTGGTACAATCACCTTTTGTAAAGCTTCTTGGAGCATTATGTGGTATGTAGGCGATGTTTGTATTAAATCCCAAAGAGACATCTTAGCCAGAGTAGCGTGAAGTTGTTCAACAAGATCATATTCTTGACCACCTTTATGAGTAAGATGAGGTGGTTGAGGGAGCATAGGTTGAGAAGATGGAAGCAAGACAGGCACATGGGGTGTTGGCTTACTTTTCTTGTTATTACAGTTGTTGCATGTGTGAGCAATCACATTGTAATGTGGTTGTTGCGACACATTTTGAACACCTTGATTTATTTGAGTGATTTGTCTTGCATAGTTTAGAATGTAATATGGGGGTCAAGGTGGTTTTTGATCACCTAGAACTGTAATCACTGGTTTTAAGCAAGAAGGTGCATTAGGTGCCCCTCACACAATCATCTTAGGAATATTAATACACTTTTCTATTAACCCCTTGGTGGGTGGAATAAACCTATTAAAGGTAATTGAATTAACATTGCTTTGATTTTGATTAATCTCAACATTCATCCCTATAGAATTTAATGTGAGGGACCTTTCTTTATCCACCAATGCTTCATATTTTAAAGGGATAGCTTTGGAACAAATAGAAAAGGAATTGTTGATGGTTTGATCTTTAGTGACGTGCAATGGAATAGAACTTGCAAAAGGAGAGCTACCCAAGGTCTTCGCATCCTTAGAGATATCGAAGGTTCTTGAACATTCATCCAAAGGAGGAAGATCAAAGGTCTTCACTTCCTTAGGGATGTCCAAGTTGTTTGAACATTCCACTAGAGGAGTAATAGGATAACTCATGGAATCATCATCATCACCATATATTTTAGATATTAGTTCTAAAGCATTAATAGAAGAAGAGCTTTCACACTCCTCTTTCTTATGAGTCTTTCTTGGAGATGTATTCAGTTAGATCTTCTAATACCGAAGGGTATGTGTTCATGAGAGCTATGAAATTGTCAAAATCATATACATAACCAAGGATTTCAAATGAAGAGCACTTAAATATATCCTTATGATACATGGATTGCATATGAGTGAGAACATGAGGATTCATATTAAGAAATTTGTAGAAACTTTCAAAGTCTTTGATATATGCATGTAAAGATACCAAAGAGAAATGAGATGAAGATGCCATAATAGAATGTATTGGAATATAAATGCACAATAAGATCTTTTCATTTATCAAATATAGTCAATGTGAGAGACTTTTGTACACCACAACACTAATTTGAGGAAACCGGGTTTTTGAAACTTGTTACCAAGAATAAAAACACACTAGTGTCCTTATAAATGGAGTGTTTAAGATTTAAAGTTCTTAAAAAAAAGGTATTATAGACTACTTTTAAGATTTCTTTCCAAGAAATTTTAGAGAGAGGTTAAATTGCTTATGTTGAAATACACATTGTGTAATTAAAAATATGCCAATTTTCACACAATAATATGAAATGATGCAAAATTTTCATATGACCAATGGATGTATGCTTTAATATGAATTCAATATCTAAAATGAAAGATATTTATGAAATATGCAATGAAATAATACAAGTCTATGCTTGTTTATGAACCTAAAAATGCTTAATTTTTTCACTTTTTTCAATGTAAAATGTGTTAATGATGCAAATGTAAATGCAAAAAATTACAATGCAGAAACACTATAGTCCAAAATTTTATTTGAAAGAGTTTTTAAATGAGTAGTAAAATCTGAAATAATATTTTAGCTACAAACCCTAGCTTTTGGAATTACTAGGTTATATGAAAAAATGCAAATTTCAAGTAAAACCCTAGCAAAGGAGATATGAAAATGCAAGATAAAATATCATGAAATGATTAAATGGTGTAATTTATCTCAGATCTGATTTAAATATTAGAAATTTAAATGTTTTCAATGATATTTAAGGCAAATAATGCAAAACTATGTCTTAATGCAAGCCTAGAATGCTTTTTTTTTCTTATTTTTTCCAAATGTATGCAAGATTTTTGAATGTATGATGATAGATATGATATGAATGAATGCAAAACTGATTTCAACACTCAAAAAGATTCAAGTTAAGTAAAAACATGGGTTCACCAAAATGTTATATGTAAAAAGGAGATAGGTTGAAATGTAGTTAAGATAGATTCAATCAAACCCTCCCTTCACATTAAAATTCAAGGACATAAACTTAGCAAAGTCACTACTAATGCAAGAGGACTCAGCGCCAGTTTTGATGTCACTATGGAATGGTAAGGAAAGATATAATAGATTGATGAATTTGTTAAACCTTAGTTCAATTAAGCCTCAAACCCTAATTATATGAAATCATATATAGATGAACAAACTATGATAGATGATCACATAGAAAGGCACTAAATATAGATTAGAAATATACCAGGATTCAAATTTTTAGAGGCAAAAACTTTGAGGAAAATGGAATGGGCACCCAAGTCTGATAGGGCAACTTTTCTATGGATCTGGAATAGTGATCTATGTCAGATTGCAACCTGCTTCAGACATTCTAGAAATGCTAGTCAGGAGGACTGTGGGGCAGGTGCCCTAGTCCAGTAGGGTTGACTCTCTATACTTTTTCTCCAGATCCCAAATCTCTATCCTCTTCTTTGCTTCTCTGTAACTCTACTTCACCAAATCTTGCACCTGTAACCTACAATCAGAAAGAGAGAGGTCTGGGGGTTGTGGTGTTTAGGAGCTTGTCTCGGTCAAGCCCTAGAATGGCATTCAAGCCTTCCAACATAGTTATTAGATAGAGTGTGTACCCTTGTAGGGCAGAGGCCAAATCCAACGATAAGATAAATTGATTGAAGCACAAATAGATGTCACCTTAGAGGTGAAAACCTCACGGAGATGAAGAGCCTTCAAACCATGAGGAGATGAGTTGATGAAGCTAAATCTACAACAAACACAACACAATTATGCTCTGCAACACAATGGTGCCTTGAATGCCCTTTGCTTGATAATCATAGGTTTGCCTTAATCATCTAGGAGTAAAATGAAGTCATAAACCTATTTAAATATACATTCCCACTAAACTTTCATAATTCAAATTGAAAAGTCTGACAAAGGGAAACCTTTTTAAAGGTCTTATGCTGACATCTTAAAATTTAGGTCCTGACAAATCATCCTGGACTTGGACGCAGGTGCCCAAGTCCCAAAGCATGATTTGGGTCTTGATTAAGATTTAAAATGAACCCCTAGGCCCCATTTGACATGGGTTTCGGGGGAAATTACTCCAGGATAAGTTTTAGACATGCATAATGAAATAAAGGGGACTTAGGAGCTAAACTAGGAGGTAAAAAGTCATAGGGAAAATTTTTACAACATAACACAAGCAAACCAAATGAAGAAAATAATCCAAATAAAAAAAAGATAGAAAAATTGAAAGAAGTACCTTGCATATAATAGGTACCACCACCTTACAATTTGTACAAGAATGTTGGTCCTAATTGACATCCTAGTCCCAATCCAAACTTCAAAATTCAAAATCCAAATTCCATAATCCACCATCTCAAATTTGGTGAGTCAAAAATCTTCCAAACCAATATACATCGTAAACCTATCCACCCAAACTAAATACATTGAAATCCCTTAATTTCACATCCAATACCCCCATCCAAATCCAAAATCACATCTAAAATCCAAAAAATCCAACTCCCAAATCTAGCGTGTTGTGGCAACAATGCTTCACCATAAGGGTTATGATGGTACTCTATTTAAATGTAAACATTTGGATAAGGCCAACTTAGTTATCAATGAGAGTCACGATAACATAAAAGGATTGTACAAGATTTTTTTAATCCTGACAAAGCAATTACTTCAAGTAGGACATTATTGCCATGTTATGACAAAGCGCATCTACATCAACTATCTCAAGAAGACAGGGATATGTGAAGACCCTTTGAGTATCAAATTATCAATGTTATCCAATCAATAGATCAAAAATTTTTTTAAAAAGTCAAAAATCAAAAAGATATAAAAAATAAAAATAATAAAAAATCAAAATAGTAAAGAGAAATCATTCATTGAATGGTGAAAACCATTTTCATGGTGCCTTGGATAAGTACCATGAAGAAAACATGTTCACAGGAATCATGTGTAAATTGATTGTCTACATATATTGCACTTTGGGGAAAGTTGTCTCATCTATCTCATCATATCCCCCTCATGTCATATTGATCCATCATATCCATATACCATTCCCATCATTCCCCTACATCACTCTACTTGAATTTGATCTTGATAATGACTTTGATCTTGATAAGGATTGAGGCATGATTCTAGTACATGCTTTGAAAAACTCTTGACATAGTAAAATCCTTCTGCAACAAATCCTTTACCTATCTTGTTATAGATTATGTAGTCTGCCATATCCCTTTAGTCTAGCATACTAAACAACATTTCTCAAGTAGGGACATGTTTTCCTATGTGACGTAGTCCTTGGAGATCACATTCTGTACCTTTCCATCCATTACCATCCACCCTCCTTTCCATCCATTATCAACAATCCTTTAATCCATCCATAAACCTAAATCAACCTATCTCCCATCCTTATTTCTAGATTGGGTGTTCGCTTGTCACTAGTTATCATATGGAGACAACAATCCCATCCAACACAATCTAGTGTAGCCATCCAATGTAATCCTTCAATGCAATCTAGTATAGACTATCCAAACGAAATCAAATGTAGTCATCCACAGAAATCCAACACAATTTTTCCAAGAAGATCCAATGCATCGTCATCCAAAAGAAATCCAATGCACTCATCCCAAGAAATCTAATACAATAATCTCAATCTTGATCCCAAAGTAGTTAATCCACTGCAAGTATCCTACAATAGTTAATCCACTGCAAGTAATCCTAATAAGCAAAAATCTTGTCTAACAACCTATCCAATCATCCTAAAGCATTCATCGGTCTTATTCCCAACCTTGCTGCAAATCTTAATCAACTTCAATCAATCATCATCATCCTTGGGATATATCATTCCCAATCCTCAAGTTGTTCTTGGGATATATCATTCCCACATCAACAACAGTATCCTCATGTTCTCAAAATATATCATTCCCACATCAACAATGCTATCATCATCATCAATCGAATCATCAATTTTGTCTTTGTATCATTTGGTGCATGCTTTCTTGCTTTTCTTGTGTGTGCTATCATTTTTTCTTATATATGTATCGGTCCTCGCAACATACTTACCACAGCAACATCATGGTCTTTCATATCATAGTGCCATAGGCATATGCTTACTTGTGACTTCAATCCTTTATGCATTTGACAAATCGTCACCTTGGTCTTTATATCATGGTGTATAACATTAGGTGCTATATCAAACATTAGGTTGCTCACACCAACTCAACATGACTATTCTTTCCTCCATCATTTGCATATAATCCCCTAGCCTCATCCTTTATTTCTTTTCATTTTGAGAGCCTAGTCGTGTCCTTCACACCCACCTATCCTCTTAAGGGGGCATCATCCCATTCTCTTTTTTAATAACCCCCATCCTTTTTCATCAAATCTATATTTTATTCTTCTTTGAAATGACATTGCTTCTCTCAGTCGCAACATCATCTCAAAGAGGGGCAAAATGTAGACACCTAAAAACATACCAAGTCTTGATTGGCTTATTCTTGATCAATTTATCCCTAATCTACTCTAATCATGATCAATTTGTCCTAATTATTCCCTAAGGTCCCGAGTTCATTCTAAATCAAATTAATTACACATCATGTCCTGATTCCATCAATTATCCTGAAACCATCCTAATTATCCTAATCTTGATCAATTATCCCCTCATCATCCTGATTCAGTGCATTATCCTAATTAGCCTAATTATCGAGACTTGATTCCATCATTATCCTAATTATCCCTAATTTTACCTAAATCCTAATTCATTTTCCCTAAGTCCTAAATCAATTTCCTAAGTCCTAATATCCATTTTCCACATGATTTAATTAATTAAATCCTCCCATAACTACTTGAAAATTAATAAAAAAATTAAAAATCTCTTTTATTCTTGTTGTGATGCTCACAACACGCCCCATTTTACCTCTTAGCAAAAAGAGGACCCCTACTGTGGCTGTGGCTTTTTTATTGTGTGTGGTCCTAGTTGGTGGTAAAGGTTACAAACTGTGTTGAAAATTGAAAAAAATTAGCATTAAGTGCTAGAGGGGAATAGAGGTGAATTCTTTGTCAAAAATGAATAAGGGTTGCTTTTTGAACCATTTTAAAATTCCCAATATTCTGCAAGATATGCATTTTTTTGGTAAAATGCATTATAGAAAGGTTTGTATGTTGCATGTACAAGGTCATTTGTATGTGGAGTCATTGTATTAGTCACGTTGAGTGGTCGAGTTTATTTATCATGGTACTCTGTATGCATGTGTTTAGTGTTTTATTCTTAGTATACAAGTCGGACCCGATAAGTTTCAGAAGTGAAGTGGATAAATGGCTAAGTTCACATTGTATCTTGAGTTGTATGTTTGTTGAAAAGGAAAGATACAAAGCAATATACAACACGATATACATGACGTGGACCCAAAGAGAATATAAAATTTGGTTTTATTAAGGGGAGGAAAAAGGTATGTATCGTTGAATGTATGTTGTATGTTTTGGGTTTACATCTTTGGCATACATACAACATGGATTTCAAAAGATAATTAAATTGAATGTAGGTGATGCATCGTACCTCAATGTTTTTTGGAAATATGCATTCACTTTATATACATGTATGGATCCGAAAAGGTTATACAATACGGTTAAGAAAAAATGAAAAGTCTGGGATGATTGTATAAGAGTTTGCATGTATGGAGGCTTGTATCTAAGGGTAGATACAAGTGTTGTTGTTTCGTTGAGATATAAGGGGGGAGGTAAAGTGGGTCCCACAGGTTGTATCTTGCGGTTGTATATTACATAGACAAGAGCATATACAAGAGCATATACAAGCTGATATACAAGCAAAGATGCAAGGAACTGCGATACAACACAGATTTCAAAATGAAGTTAAATAAAGGTAAGGCTTTGTATGCTTGGGCGATTGTATGTTAACAACATACAATCCCGATATACAAAGAAATGAAATACATCGTCGGAGAGCTAAAATGAAAAGAACGTTTGTATGGGTCGCAATTGTATAAACATTTGTATCCATTTTACATACATTATTATATACAAACAAAAGGATACAAGGGCGGATATAAAGAAAAAGGGTAACATTGTTCATAACCCGTTGGATGTAGGCTTGTATATTGAAAATATACAAATTGACATACAAGAAATGATATACAAGGATGAGATACAAGAAAGCGCACTGTATGCAAAAAATAGATTAACGGATAGAAGGTTTAAAATTAAAACATTGAAGTAGAAGGCCAAAGCCGTAGGTGCATTGATTGCTACAATTAATGCTGAACTAACACTGAAAATGGTAAAGTTTAACGGGTTAGGGTAAATAAAAGGTTGTTTTTCTTTTAGAGTTGCATTGTTAAAATTAAAATTGCAGAAAGAGGAACTGTTGCAAAAATTGAATGAAAATTCATCACAAGACGGAATCTTAGAAGTGGGAACAGAGTAGAAAATGGTAAATTTGGTCAACGGTTGTAAGGTTAAGCTATCAAAAATATAGGTATTTATCTTAAACACCGTTGTAGTTTAGTTGATTAAAAAAATACAAAGTGATTATCAGTAATTTCATTTTAAAATGCAAGCAAATGTTAAATTACTGTGTCTGATAATTAATTAGCTGGTTTGGGTTAAATAATATGAAAGTCAAAACTGGAAAAGACAAATGGGGGTTAGGGTAAATGTAAAAAATAGAAAATTCATGGTAAAACCCTAGGTAAGAGAGTAAAATGGCAAGTTAAAAAATGTGTTTTTTATAGGATGGCCCCAAAGCAGAAAAAGGTGGATACAGGGGGTGAGGAAAAGATTAAAAAGGAAAGAAAGCCCCATAAAGAAACCGAGAAGGAAGAGTTGTCGATATACAGAGGGTACCCTTCGTTTCTTGGCACAAGCAGAGTAGGGACAGACACCAACATAGGGAATTATGATGCGGATGATGTTTTGCAGAAGATCACATCAGCTGATGCTACACCTGACATGAGGTGTATATGGGAAAGTGGATTATACAGAGCTACATGTTTCCTATTAGCTATGGAAAATAAGGACCTATGTCTAGATTGCATACACTTATATGACCCAGTTACCAGAAGAGTAATAAACCAGGATAGAGTCATTGCAGACTTATCTACAGAGGGGATTGCAAGAACATTTGGTCTAGAGATGCATGAAAAAATGGTAGATATTGATATTGACCTGTATAATGAGGATTTCAATGATAATGAGAAGGATTGTAGAAGCAAGATCTTCTACATTTGGTATAATGCAAAGAATAAACCCAAGGCCATGGCAAGAGTACATAAGATCCTGCAAAGAATAGACTTCAAAGAAGAGATACATTTGATGATTACAATGTTAAGCAAACTGGTGGCATTAAGGGATGCCACTAAGTGTGAACCTTGGATGTTCACTATTATACAATTCATGAGGGAAGTGAAAAAGGAACAGGGACAAATTCACTGGGCTAAGGCTATTAGCATGGCCATATGGAAACAAGCAATGTTAAGAAAACAAAAGATGATGCCTTTCTATTTGTCCTCGTATGTATTATACTCATGTGCAGCAATGGTTTAGCCATATATATATGGGATTGACAGAATTGGAACCCTAGGGAATGGCCCAGACCAAAAGCTCGTATATGACCATTATTCTTATTTACAAGAGGATAATGCATTGAGAAAATATGCTTTAGTGAATGATGTATTTTATACATACATGGTCAGAGTTTTAAGAGAAGAGCAGGATAAGAGATTATCTACAGATGTAGAGGATACAATTGGTTTGAACAGTTCCTGGTACATACAATTCCAAAACTTCACTTATATCAGAACTAAGGGATTTGAAGGAAAGCCTTTCATGCTGCCTAGGTATCCTTCTAACAAGTTGATTGTTTTAGAGTTCTCAAGGCAGAACTTGAATGCCTTCAAAATGTATAAAAAGAGGTATAACAAGGGGAATCTTAAGCTCCCTTTGGCAATTGGTAGATATTCCTATTCTAGAGAAGAAGTGGTTGGTTACTCAGAGAAAGAGTTAAGGTATTATGGATTTAAGGAATTTGACTTAGCAAGGAGGTTTGATCCTTTTCACAAGATCCAAAATACTATTGATTCTAAATTTAAACATCAAATACACATTTTAGGATTTTTGGTCAGATTGTAAGAATGATAGTGAAGTGAGAAAGAGAGCTTACAAAAGACTGACAGTAGAGAAAATGAGGTCCATGGGAGATATTTATGTCCCCCCAAAAGTTAAATATGATAAGTTATTACACCATAGTTATGAAAGTGCCAAGCTTGCTCGTATTGGAGAGCCTGATTGGTCACAACCATGGAATACATCTTTGGATACTTTGTCCAAACCTATTATTTTGTTCTCCAAGACATGGTTGAAGGATAGAATTGAAGAGCTTAAGGCTAAGGGAATTGAGCCTACATATCCAAAAAAGGGCAAAAAGAGAGTAAGGGAGCATCAAGATGATCTCCAGTGCTTCTATGAAAAGAAAAGGAAGATTGTAGAAGCAAAAATTATGGAGAAAGACAAAAATGCTACATTGATGGATCCTTATGCACTAGGGGTGACAGTAGTGGTATCATTAGGCACATTTGTAGAAGCAAAGTCATTATATCATGATTCCAGTACAAAGCAAGCACAAGTTGCTAAGGAGTTAACAGGACAGAGTGTTATGAAAGCAATACCAGTAGGGATATCCAAAGGAGAAACTTCAAAACAGAGTGAAGTTATAGGGGCACAGGAGGTAGGTGCTAAATTAAGTAACATACCTAGTGCATCTACCTCAGCAGAGAAAATACAAACATATGCTAAGGTTAAAACAGAATTGGCTGAAGAAACATTGCATGGGTCAAAAATGCATGAAGCCAAACAAGTTACTGAGACTGTCAACGTTGAAGATGACAGCAGTGGAAGTGAAGTCAAGGAAGTGGATTCAAGGATGAGAAGAGAAACTGGCATGGAGGAAGATCAATCTAGTGAGTACTTAGGTGAGGAAGAAGAAAAAGATACTCAAGCTTATATGGAAGTTGAACAAGGTCCAGTGTCTGAGCAAGAAAATGTACAAGAAGGATTGGGGGCAGTGGATCTGTTTGGTACATTGGTACCTCTAGAAAAAATAAGGGATGTGCAAGATGTAGCACATGAAATAGAAGAATCTGAAAACAAAAGAAACACCTGCTCAAACTAAGGAAGAAACAGGACCTAGCACTTCTGGTGTAGATGTGTTGAATATTCTGAACATGTATGGGGAACACAACGAAGAAGAAAAGAATGTAGAAAGCATAGATGAACAAGAAAAAGAGACAAAAGAATCTGATAAGATAGTAGGTTCATCTTCGCATGCAGAACAAGCTAACATGCATGAAAAGATGCAAGAGAAAATTGAAACAACATGGGAGTGAATGGAAATGGAAGATGAACTTGAAAGTAAAGAAGATACAGAAAATATTAGTAAAGATAATTTTGAACCTGAAAAGCAAGCAGAGGATGAGGGCATGATAAATACAGGACAAGAAAATGAAAAGGAAGAAGAAAAAGAGCCATCAAAAAAAGAAGGTACAGAGGAAGAGGATGAGGGTGGAGGAGATACAGAAATTGAAGAAGATGATAATGAGGGTGAATCTAAATAGAAAAATGATCCAATGGTGCAAGAACTAGCCCCTCAACAGCAACCTCCTCCACAGTAACAAGAACAAGGAGAAGTAGAAAAGCCTCAATAAGAGGTAATCAATTAAGAGAAAGCTATTGAAAGCACAAAAGAGGCTCTGGCCTGGTTGGGTGCAGAAGTAAGGAGAGAAAAGGTTGAGGTACAGTTAGTACCCATAGACATCAAAAGTTTATTAGGTGATGCAATGCCAAGAAAAGAAAAGAGGAAGGCCAGAACCATGTCAGCAATAAAAAGGGGTCCTGATAGATCCAGAACACTAAATTTGGACATACCACAGAAGGAGAAAGCCAAAGGAGAAATAACAGTAGATGACTACAAGATACTCAATTTTGACCTAGGCCACATCACAAGAGAATAACATATAAGTGAGTGGGAGTATATGCACCAGGCTACTGTAGAAATGCTAAGGAAAGACAAAGATAAACATGAATATTTGAAAGGACACATTGTCCAGTTACAGCAATTCATTAGGGGGATATTTGATCCCAATGCTACAATACCAGAGTTACCCAGTGAAATAGCAGTATTGTCAAAAGACGAAGTGAAGGATATGGAAAATAAGAGGCTTGAGGCCAATATTTTTGAAGAATGGTTTAGAGCATTCATGCAAGAAGGAGAAGAGGTGATCAAACAAGCAGTGACAAGATGGGAGTTGGCTGCAATAGAAAAGAATAAATGCAGTGTGCTTATACATAATTGTCAGTTTAGAAAAGAAGAATGCAAGTTTGAATTGGAGCAATTGGAGGAAATTGAAGAAAGAGCAGATGAATTAATACATGAAGGAGTCATTACTCCTCAGATGGCAAATCAAGTACCACAGGCTAGGTTGGAGTTAAAGTTTGAAGATGATAGTCTCAGAAGATGCATCACAGTCACTCAGGGTTTAGAGGAGAAAGTAGATAACATGATCAGGTTGCATAAGAGGATAGTTGAAAAGCTCATAGATCATGAATGGATGGACGTACCAGCATACGAACTCCAAAGGGCATTAAAAGAATTTGAGGCCATCTTTTCACCATGTTTAGAGAATCCAGATGCATATTTAAGTAAACAAATGATTGATTCAATAATGGAGGCGAGTGCCAAGATAAACAAATATAAGAAGAAGGTTAAAGGTTTAGGTAAAGAAGAGAAGAAATTGAAAGAAGGGGTCATAATGCAAGAATATATATGGACAAGGAGTCTAGGGGGAAATAGTACCTTCATAGAAGGTGTAACAAATAATTTCAAGATATATCTGAAGGAGTAGGAAAGAATAAAAAAAGGCAAATAATACTAATGAAAGAGTCAATTGAAAGGTACCCGCGGGCAAGGTCAACAAAATAGAAGAGGTCAAAGGGGGAATCCTATTTTGAAAATATTCCAATGGCATCCTTTGAGGCAGGAAAAGATACCACAAAGATATTTTGAGAAACTGTTAGAAATGAATGTACACCCTTGATCAAGAAAGTATGAATATTGGCCATAGATTAAGTTTTGTAGCCGTAGCAGTATGAAGCTTCAAATTCTATATAAGAGGCTCTACTACTTGTATATTATTTACACAGGGATTTTTGAGTTGTAGCTTGCACTTGTAATTTGTTTGAACATTTGAATAGAGAAGTATTTCTTTTAGTTTAGAAGAGGAGGTTGCCTATGTCTACACTAAGGAATGCACAGAATGTTTGGTTTCCTTATTGTATCTATAAAATCGTCTGTAAGTTTTCTAGCAAATTGATTAATGAACCAAAAGGTCATTCATACATTGTAGCTTCTATATGACTGTGTGCTTTAAATACAAGTAAACTTGGAATTCTGCATCTATTACAGAGTGTTTTCTAACTCTTATTGGTATTTGGAGTATTATCCTTTAAAAGCTTGCAATCTTTGATGTGTGTTCGTGACAATACTCAGGACTCTGTATTTGAAGATTTAGTATGTTGATTTGATTAATTTGTTGTATCTCTTAAAGATGTGAGTAACAGAACATTTTGATCCTATAGTGAAATGATATTCAACTTGATTTTCTCTAACTTTTCTCCAAACATTTGAAATAATTAGCTTTAATGCAGAAATCTTAAGGAAATTGTCTTACATTTGAAAGAAGCATGAAGAATTGTGTTAATATCTGATAATTTTCATATCAATTTGAAAGGCAAAGCTTGTTTCACTATAAATCATACAAGGATTTGTAATAGAGTAGTAAGTTTATGCAAAGGAATGAATAATTTGTCTATATTTGTAACAATTTGCATAATTTGAGTCCAGTAAGTCATAGATTATCTTAAATCAAGTAAGGCCCCTTGAATATTACAGTTTCACATCAACCTGTTGAATTGTCCATGAGGTCAAGACCTGACCATACAGAAACTTGGGATTAAGAACTCTTAGGTGATTTATTCATATCTTTCAAGATAGTTTTGGTTCATTTTGTGAATTTTAACTTTTGTTATGAATGTGTAAAAACAATCATCAATAATTCACATCCATCCATTCCATAACCATCTCCCAAAAATCAATAAATCATTTAAAAATCCCAATTTATCTCCTCCTTCTATCCTCCAACTACCCAACCAACTTGATATGGACTGTCCATCTGTCATCAGATCCTCACTATTGACCCCCCTTCCTGGAAGCCTATAAATTTACCTGTCATGAGCCCATTCTCATCAATCACCTTTGGAGCAATGTCATGCTACTGTTGTGAGCATCCACATACAACATTTTGAGTAAAACCACTATCATGGTGCAACAGGAATCGAAGTTTGGTAAACTTTGTTGTTTATTCATTTGTATGTTCAATTTCTTGCTTTATCGAAGGTTGCATTTAATATAGATTAAGGGTTTTAAAATTACATTTGAAATGTTTATTTCTAGTTTATATTTTGTGTACATAGGAGGTAAAGGATTGGAAAGGAGTGACTCTCTCTCTCATTTGTCACAATACAAAGGGATCAATGGAACAAATAGGAGGAGAGTTTTCAATGTGAGAACATTAATTTACACTAGCTAAATAAAAAAATTAATCAAGAGTTTTCCCCTATGATGTGAATGCTTGTGGAGATTTAATTGTAGTGTGAAGGGCATGTCACAACTATAGGAGTTGGGAAATGTCATAATTTTCCCCATAACCATCATGCTATGTGTGATGACACTCCTTGTCCATTTCCTAGGATTCTCATCCTTATTTTAGTTAGATTGTTTATTTGACAAGTATTGTATGCATGATTGCTTGGCTTGTGTGTTTCCATACCCCTTTCTTTGTGTGAGTGTGTTTGTACAGTCCTTGCAATCATCTCTTAGTTCAATGGGGTGGACTTGAGGGTACCATATGGTTTGGTGGCATTGTACCACCATTGGTGACTTTAGAGATCTTTGGGATACTTGGTTTGCTTGTTGAGAGCTTTCCCATCTTGATGACATGTTGAGTCCTTAGAATTGATGAATTTCCATTATTTCATTTTGTTTTTTTTCTTTCTCATGGTTTAAAAAGTGGAATTCACTCACCACCTAATTTGTTGGGAACCATGCACTTAAAGAGGTTCTCATGTGGTCAAGTTAGAGACCACAACCCTTTAAACATATTCCCAAGACCATTTGTAAACAACTTAAAAATCAAGGAAGTATGCCCCAGAGAGTGGGAAAATATACTTTCTATTTTTATTGCCTTAGACCTTTTCTATATTCTATTTTGCAAGTTGAAGATGCAATATGAATTACATTATAAAATGGGATTGCTAGTCTAAGTTGCCTATTGTAGTTGGTCTCTAAACCTCTAAGTGCAAAAGGACTAGAGTTCACAAACCTAATGCACATCACATAGTGTAATTTTCATCTAGGTTCTAGAGTCCAAGGTAGTAGGTGGTCCAGAGTTTGGAAGTCAACTAAACTTTGCATAGTTCAGGTTGTCGATGTCTTCTGAAGTCTAAAGGGTCATAGATTCTAGAGTTCATAATTTATTTACACTTTGTAGATGTGCAAACTACAAATGGTTTTTGAATTCTATGGATCCTTCTATGTCAAGAACTAGGGACCTTTTGTACATTGCAGACATGTAACTATAGATATTTTTTCAAGCCTAATGTTGACCTTAGGTTAGAATTTGGGGTCAGCAGGTCATTTGCACATTGCACTATACTAATACAACCTAAATTTTGCAAGGTTAAAATTTGCAATTACGACTTGAAACTTGAATCAAAACTGGTATGTAGAGTTCCAAGTTGCAACTTGAGTCCAAAGTTTGACACACCTGCAAGTTCATTTTAGAACCCAAAATTTGGTAGTTTTAGCATTTCTGCTTGTTGTAACTCTCTAAAATCTGAGGGGTGCTTTAGTAGAGTTTTTCTAAAGGTGTTCTAATAGTTTTAGGAATCCTATCTCTCCTCCATGCCTTATTTTCCATGTCAACCATGGTGTCTTTCCCCATGGTAAGGTTAAGTCTTACACTTGTGTCACCTTGATTATGTAGGGGTATGCATGCTAGGAGTGTCATCATGGATTACATATGACAACTTAGGAATTTTAGCATGTTATGTGGTTGATTATTACCACTTTTGAATCATGAATAATTTTTTTGACCAATTTTTATTTGTTAATTTCTTAAGGAAAAGTTTGGGTCATTATAGATTCTATGTATACCAGTGTCAGGGGAGATGGTGTATTGGTTAGATGAAGATCTAGAGGGATTTATGGAGCAGTTGACAGGAGGGAGGGACATCCCATTGTGGGGGATAAGCCTAGACTTGGATGCCTACATGGTGATTGGTTCATTGGAGCAACCACCACTAGTGTTGATGTATTGTAGAGAAGGGGTATAACATGATCAAACTCACTTAGACAGTCATTCACAAGAATCTTTAGCCATCAATCAATGGGCTTTCCTTCACAAATTGCCTGTAATCCTTGTAGCCTTTCAAAAAGGCCTTTTTGACCATGAATTTTGGAGAAGACCTGATCTTCAAGAAAGGAGACCCATTTAGGATACCCTTTTGGCCATTATTACACATATCTAGAAATGAGATAGGGTTTCTTTGTATGGAAGGGCTCAAAAATTGACTGTCCTCCTTCTTAACTAGGCCTAATTAGACATTTAGGCATGACAAAACTGAGTTTTGACTCCAAGGGTTCTTTACTCCTATTCAAACACATCAAACACATCACATATAGCCTAAATGGACTGCTCCCTCCTTATGGACTATCCTACGAGAGTCTTTTCAATCAATCCTCTAAGCATCTAGGATCTTCTAGGTCTGATACATAGAGATATCAGACCATCAAAGTAACTCCACACATGCAAACTTTCACACCTTCCTCTGCAACCTTGAAAATATGAAAATACATGTCTAAATAGTCCATTCCACCAAGTTTCAGGGTTTTCTACTAGTGGAATGGAGAGTTATACATTTTCTTTGCTCACTGGTTACCCTAACTAGTGTTTGGACCAATCTAGGAAGAAATCAACACAACTCTCTTATTCATCAATGAAAATGAATGCAACAAAGAACAATAGAAAGTAGATTCACTATATTTTCATTTCCAATTAGTTTAAGATTAGTACAGGGTCGTACAGATCCATATTATGCAAGAGAACAACAGAAAAATGTTAGGAAACTACAGAAAATAGAGTATTTTTATTGCTTCAACTTCCAAAATCCAACCACCAACCCTTGGGTCATATAATGTAGACTAATTTATGCCTCAACAAATATTTTTCCTTATACAACCAACTTCAACTATCATTTTAACCATCTTTTGAAGAGTTGACAACAAAAATGCAAGATTTGTCAAGACAACAATGATAACATATGACAACTTTTGGAAGGACTAACTAATTGACCCCAAACTTTCATAAATGGTTCAAAATGGACAACAATGGCCCAAAATGACCTTATTAACATGAAATGACACAAACCAAAATAAAATTCCAACTTTGACTCTTGGAGGCATAATGGACCTGTGGGTGCTCCTGCACCATACTCCCAAGGGAAAAGAAAGCTCAAGTCCCACTTGAGGACAGATCTATAATGGTGTAGCCATATTTGACAATGTCATCTTCAGTCATTCAAGAAGCATCTTCCATAGGAAGACCTCGCCATTTGACCAAATATTGGAAGTAGGTCATGTGTCTTGTCTTCTTGAGTTCTTTCTTGTCAATAATGCACTCTAACGCCAAAGGCTGGCTTGGTGGGAGATCTCTAATCCATTCCTCATCTAAGAAAGCTAGTGAACCTGCGTTATCATCTGTAACAACATCCCCTTTGTAAGGGTAGAGATCAAATACATTAAAATAGGAGAAATGGCAATGCTAGGGGGAAGCTCTATTTCATGTGCATTCTCTCCAAATTTATGCACCACTTTACATGGCCCTATCTTCTTCATTTGTAGTTTAGAATATTGCCCCTTAGGAAACCTTTTCTTCCTCAAGTGATCCAAAATAAAATCCCCAACCTTGTAGTGAACCTCTCTCCTCTTTAGATCAACATTATGTTTGTATTTGTCTACACTCTTTTGGAGGTGCTCTTTGACCTGTTCATGAATCTCCTGCATAGCCATAGCAAATTTCTCACCTTCAGCACTCATCCTCTTCATTCCACTAATATTCCTCAATTCAAATACTCCCCTTGGCTGCAAACCATAAACAATCTCAAAATGACTCTTTCCAACACTCCTATTTACTGAGTCATTGTATGCAAATTCTACCTAAGGCAAGATCTAATCCCATTGGATGGAATGTTCTTTTGTGAGACATTTGAGAAGGTTTCCAAGACTCCTATTCACCACTTCAGTCTGCCCCATCAGTTTGGGGATGATAGGCAGAACTAAAACTCAAGTTAGTACCAAGTTTCTTCCACAAGATTCTCCAAAAATGACCAATAAACTTACTATCTCTATCTGAAACAATGCTAAGAGGCAAACCATGAATTATTACCACCTCTTTGAAGAATAGACCTGCTATGTATGAAGCATCATTAGTGCTTTTGCAAGGTATAAAATGAGCAATCTTAGAAAACCTGTCCACAACAACATACACTGAGTCAAAACCTCTTTGTGTTCTAGGTAAGCCAATCACAAAATCCATACTAATTGATTCCCAAGGCCTATTGGGAATAGGAAGTGGCTGGTATAACCCTGCATTGGTGCTACATCCTTTAGCTCTTTGATAAATAGTACACTTTTCAACAAATTGTCTTACATCAGTTTACAGTTTTTGGCCAATAGTAGTGCCTCTTTAATTGCTCCAATGTCTTATCAAGACCAAAATGACCTACAAGGCTACCACTATGCTTCTCTTTGATCAAATTAGTCCTCATAGAACACTTAGGAACACATAATTGTGCCCCTTTGAACAACAATTCATCTTGGATCAAAAAATCAAGCCATTTGTCATTATTACTGCTACAAGGCTGCCTACAACTTGCATAAATTTCTTTGAAATCTGCATCTTCAAGATACATGCCTTTTAAGGAATCAACTCCCACACTTTGTAACTAAATTTTCTGCACCATTAGAGCCCTTCTACTCAATGCATCTTCCACTTTATTAGACTACCTCTTCTTATGTTTAATGGTAAAAGTGAAACCTTGCAAATACTCAACCCATTTAACATGCCTATGACTGAGTTTGTCTTGACTATTCAAAAATTGGAGTGCATGATTATCAATGTAGACTATAAACTCCTTAGGAAGTAGATAATGTCTCCATTTCTTTAATGCTTGCACCATTGCATACATTTCAAGGTCATAGGAAGAGTACCTTTTCTTGGCTTCATTCAATTTCTCACTAAAGAAGGCTATAGGTCTATTTTCTTGACTTAGCACAGCACCTATGGCATGACCACTTGCATCACACTCAATTGTAAAGACCTTATCAAAACTAGGCAAAGCCAATATAGGTTGTTCAACTACCCTCTTTTTCAAATATTCAAAACTCCTATCAGCCTCCTTAGACCAAATAAACTTCTTCCTTTTATCACCCTTAATAGTATCAATCATTGGAGCACAAACATGACTGAAACCTTTCATAAATTTTCTATAAAATCTAGCCAAACCATGGAAACTCTTTACATCAGTAGCTTATTTGGGTATAGGCCAACTTAGAATAGCCTCAACCTTGCTTGGATCCATCTTCAAGGTGCCATTTATAACCACAAAACCAAGATATACCAACTCTATTTTCATAAACTCACATTTCTTCAAGTTGATCATTACTTTCTCTTCATGCAATCTTTTCAAAACAAAATTCAAGTGGTCCAAATGTTCTTCCTTAGTTTTACTAAAAACAAGAATGTCATCAAGATAGACTAAAACATACTTACCAATGAAAGGTTTGAGCAGTTCATTCATCAACCACATAAACGTACTAGGTGCATTTGATAAACCAAAGGGCATCACAAGCCATTCATACAACCCTTCATTTGTCTTAAAGGCTATTTTCCATTCATCACCTGGTCTAATTCTAATTTGATGGTAACCACTCTTGAGATCAATTTTAGAAAAGTAACATGCACCACCCAAATAATCCATTAAGTCTTCAATTCTTGGAATAGGAAATCTATACCTTATTGTAATCTTGTTGATGGCCTTGGAATCAGTGTACATCCTCCACTCACCCCCTTTCTTTAGTACTAAGACTTTAGGAACTGCACAAGGACTCAAACTTTCTTTAAGCAGCCCTCTGTCAAGTAGCTCTTGCACTTGCCCTGTATCTCTTCATTTTGTTGTGGAGTCATCTTATAAGTGGCTTTTTTAGGTAAACTAGACCCTAGAATTAAATCAATGTGGTGGCTAATGTCTCTCATGGGTAGCAAGGTGTTGGGAATCTCATCAACCACTATATCAGCAACTGATTTAGCAAATCTTGGACCTCTAAAGGCAACTCATCCAACTTGATTGTTTTCATAACAGTCTTAGGCTTAGCTATGATGGAAAAACCCATATTCTCCTCTTCCATGGTCTTTAAAAACTCCTTTTCATCCACTAGCATGACACTAGAGCCCACTTGTGATGTCACATCCTCTTCTTGCAATGGTAGTAGGTTATAGGAAACCCCATCCTTCTCTATAACATATGTGTTCTTCCTCCCATCATGCTTAGCATTCCTATCATACTACCATGGTCTACCAAGTAGCATATAGAAAATATCCATGGGAATGATGTCACACAAAACTTAATCCTTATATCCCGCTATGTAGAACTCTACCCAAGTTTGTTCATTCACCAACACTTGTTGTCCCTTGTTTAACCAAGAGACCTTGTATGGAGTGGCATGAGGTATTCTCTTCAACTTCAACTTATCTACCATTTTAAGAGAAACAAAATTGTCAGCACTACCAGAATCAATAACAATTTTACAACATTTACCTCGACATTTGCATGTAGTCCTGAAGAGTGACTTCCTTTGTGGTGGTTCCTTCTCCATAGGCACTTTGATTAAGGTTCTTCTCATCATGAGAGATTCTCCAACTTCCAAAGCAATATCATGTGATGGAGAGTTCACACTTTCACTATCTTCTACTTGTGCAATTTGATTTCTTCTTTCTCCTCCAAATGAAGTGGTGGACTGATTTTTAGTACATTGCCATGCTTGATGGCTTGCAAATTTATTACACTTATAGTATTTCTCGGTGAATCCATTTGACCCTCCCCTTTGGCCTCCAAATCTGCCCCTATTGTTGGATCTTCTTCCTCTAAAGCTAACCCTTAAATCTAAACTTTGTTCTTGATTGCTGCTTATTTCACCTTGTGTTCTTTGGGACTGCCCCCTACCAGCAAATGTCCCTCTTCCTCTAAAACTCCTTCCTCTACCCGTGCTATGCATTTCTTGTCTCCTTCTCAACTTATCTTCAGCCTTCATGGAAAATTGATAACATTCCTCCAACATTCTAGGACATGTAAGACTCATTTCATCTTATATGTTGTACTTGAGACCATTGATGTATCTTGCAATCTTGTCCACATCATTCTCCATGTGACCTAACCTAATACTTAGTTTGTAGAACTCTTGTGTATAGGTCTTCACATCCATATCTTTTTGCTTCAAATTTTGAAGTTATTTTTGTAATTGAATGGCATAGTCACCGGGTAGAAATTGGCCTTTGAGTTTGGCAACCATCCTATCTCAAGAGGTGATTTTGGATTTGCCCTTCTTCCTCCTCTCATCCTTCACATAGTCCAACCAAAGTAAGGCATGGCCCTTCTATTTTGTCTTGGCCAACTTCACTCTTTGTCCCTCTGGTACATCTTCATATTCAAAATAGTTGTCTAGTGCTCATATCCAATCTAGGAGTTCCTCACTATCCAAGTTTCCTCCATACACTGGTAGATCCATCCTTATCTTAGGACCTTCTCCTTTGACTACCTTCAATAGCTTTTCCAGTTTCAAGTCAACAGGATCCAACTCTTCTTGGGACCCTTCTTGGGAGTTTTCTTCCACCCCTTCTTCTTCTTCTTCTTGGTCACTCAAATCTCCTGTGACCATTCCTCTTCTCTGACTTATCTCAACTGCAGCAAGCCTAGATTGAAGGCTTTCTATCAACTCCTTCATTTGTCTCATCTCTCTTGCATGTTTCTCCTTCAATTCACTCACCTCTCTAGCAACTGTATTCCCTTTTGGAGGCATCCTTGTTTCTCTTCACTTCAAATTTTTTTCTCTTCTAACCAACTTAGGCTCTGTTACCAATTTGATGTAGAGCAGGCGTATAACATGATCAAACTCACTCAGACAACCATTCACAAGAATCTTTATCCATCAATCAATGGGTTTTCCTTCACAAACTGCCCTTAATCCTTGTAGCCTTTCAAAAAGGCCTTTTTGACCATGAATTTTGGAGAAGACCTGATATTTAGGAAAGGAGACCCATTTGGGATACCCTTTTGGCCATTCTTACACATATCCAGAAATGAGGTAGGGTTTCTTTGTACGGAAGGGCTCAAAATTGATTGTCATCCTTCTTGACTAGGCCTAATTAGGCATTTAGGCATGACAGAACTAAGTTTTGACTCCAAGGGTTCTTTACTCCTATTCAAACACATCAAACACATCACATATAGCCTAAATGGATTGTTCCCTCCTTATGGACTATCCTACGATAGTATTTTCAATCAATCCTCTAAGCATCTAGGGTCTTCTAGGTCTGATACATAGAGATATCAGACCATCAGAGTAACTTCACACGTGCAAACTTTCACACCTACCTTTGCAACCTTGAAAATAAGAAAATACATGTCTAAATAGTCCATTCCACCAAGTTTTAGGGTTTTCTACCAATGGTATGGAGAGTTATACATTTTCTTTACTCACTGGTTACCCTAACTAGGGTTTGGACCAGTCTGGGAAGAAATCAACACAACTCTCTTATTCCTCAATGAAAATGAATGCAACAAAGAAAAATAGAAAGTTGATTCACTATATTTTCACTTCAAATTGGTTTCAAATCAGTACAGGGTTGTACAGATCCGTACTGTGCAAGAGAACAATAGAAAAATGTTAGGAAACTGTAGAAAATAGAGTATTTTTATTGCTTCAACTTCCAAAATCCAACCACCAACCCTTGGGTCATACCATGTATACCAATTTATGCCTCAACAAATAGTTTTTCTCATACAACCAACTTCAACTACCATTTTAACCATCTTTTGAAGAGTTGACAACAAAAATGCAAGATTTGTCAAGACAACAATGATAACATATGACAATTTTTGGATGGACTAACTAATTGACCCCAAACTTTCATAAATGGGTCCAATGGACAACAATGGTACAAAATGACATTATTAACATGAAATGACACAAACCAAAACAAAATTCCAACTTTGACTCTTGGAGGCATAATGGACCTGTGGGTGCTCCTACACCATGATGGGTCTTGTCGATGGCATATTGCTACTAGACAAGATGCAAAAGATCTTCTAGATGGGGCTAGCAAAGTATGTGGTAGATATGATAGAGGATATCAAGGCATTTGTATGGGGCCCATGTGTATTTATGTAACTATATAGGGATTTACTATTGGTGGTCTATTAGTTAAGGCAAAAAGTGTATCATCTAGACTACTACAAGTGTAGGCCTGGGATCACATAATTGTAGTGTGCATAGAGGGATTAAGAAAGGTTAGATGGCCACAACAACTATATGTGAATAGGTGGGGTAGGTACTAGGGGTTTAGAGAGAGGCACTTAGAGCATACACAACATTATCAATAAGTGTTGGATGAGTTGGTGGTGGAGGATATTTCTTTGAGGCTATATAGAGGGGTAGAGGCTTGGGTACATGAGGAAGTGCACCTGTGACTAGGGAAGATAGAGTTCTATAAAGTGGGCTAATGGGAGTACATCATTAAGTGCTATTGGCCAGATAGGGTGCTTTGGTAATTTGAGATTTATCATGGGATACTAGGAGAGCCTCATGTATTTTCCTAGGTGTATTAGGAGATGCCTCGATGGGGCAAGTAGGTGGATTTTGATGAGGTTGTAGTGAGTTGTATGGGGCAGTTGATGTTACCATGAGATTATTTGAAGGACATGGAGGATGCATGGGTAGTGGATGGTTATGATAGGTGGTAGGAGTAGATGAGGCCAATGAGGCAGATGAGGCTAACTAGTCCCAAAGTATAGGACAGGAGACAGATTATAGAGGGTTATCTAAGAGTTGAGGTGGTAGAGGGAGATGGGGAGGAGGAGAGGAGTTAGGTAGGGCACATAGTAGGTAGGACTGAGAAGAGAGGAAGAGGGGAGATTGTATGAGTCCCCAGATAGATAGCATTCCCAGCAAGGTGGAGAGGATAAATAGAGGGTACATGATATATGAGTGCTTGAGATAAGAGATGGAGGAGATGTAGGCAAGTCCCCTAATTAGAGAGTCAATAGGTGTAGAGACATTAGGGAGTGGACATTAGGATTAGATGGGCTACGTGTAGAGATCCTGGAAAAGATAGTGGCATGAGATGCCACAATTTTAGGTGAGAGAGAGAGGAATGGAGAAGGAGGTGATGTATTATAGAGGGCTATATGAGTGGATGGTGCTAGTAGAGTAGAGGGAGGTGATGTTTGTAGAGGTGTCAAGTAGTTAGTTAGGGGCATTAGTGGTAGGGCTACTATTAGGGAGATCATAGTTAGTGGTTAGATCACCTCAACCATTAGCCAAATCACTACCATCACCAGGGCCATCCATTAGGTGGTAGGAGGGAGAGGGTGATAGTGGTATCCACATGTGACTACATGTAGTGATGAGGTAGATGTTGGGGATGAGGCCATGTGCCATTTTGTATGATGTATTTTTGAGACACTCATATGTGATGACATGTCAAGATTTGGAAAACATTGTACAAGCCATTTTTTTATAATGATTCAACATATTATTGATGTCTTTGTAATTTTTTGTTGTGATTTTGATTAGATCATTAGATTTTGATTTCATGGGTGTACATGTGGATGCAATATTTTGATTATGATATCTCATGATGGTTATGTTGATTATGTTCCTTGTATTCTTTATTGGTTGGATAATGGCACATGACTTAAGGATAGAATATGGATATGATAGAAATGAATATGAACTATGAAGAGAATAGAAAATGATGAATAATAAAAATACAGGATATGATAGAATAGATGAAAATGATGAATGATGATATGATGACTATGGTAGAATAGAAATGGTTGTGATAGAATACATAGAAGTATGATGATGAGATGATATTTGTGATGACAAGTACATGCTACAAAGATAATATTTGTGCAAGAGAGCAACCTAAATTTGTTATAGCATTGGCCTTATGCATCATGATATAATGGATCATGATAATGGTGTGCTAAGTACATGAAGGACTAATGCCAAACATACATGATGTAGATAGAAAAATTTCCTAATAAACACATTGTTAGGGCACACCATGATATGGAAATGATGGTGACTGAGATGGTGTGTTGTATGGAACAATATAGCTATAAGAAATAAACATATACACATAGACAATCAAACAAACACATAAGAAACATGATTTGGAAATGTTGAAGCCAAGGGGTGGTTAGGGCATGGAATAGGAGGTAGTGATAGTGGTGAGGGTATGTATTAGGTTGGGATGGAGTCCAAGAATAAAGGAGATACGAAATAAGTTAGGGGTGAGTGTTGGTGTGAGTAGAAGGATGAGATAGTTCCAAATAAGGAGTGGATGGGGGAATACACAGTGCATTTTCCCTAGTGAGTAGGGACCTATGACCATGATGCATAGAATGGAACATGTCTAAGGGGAGGAGAGACATGAATGGTGTGTTGGAAACATGTGAGTTTGAAAATGGTAAGGTGATGAACCGTGGGGGGCTAGTGTCATGCCATGAGAAGGGGATGTGCCTAGGAACCATTCCAAACATGAGGCAACAAGGGGATGCCCCTAGTCTAAAGTAAAAATTAAGGCCTCATGATCATGTGTTAGTGGGGGATTAGGGAGGAACATATTAAATTCAAACATTCAAGAATAAGGGATTTGATTGAGGTGAAGGAAAAGCATAAGTAGAATTGTATGCATTAAATGAATGACTAGGGATAGGGAGTGTGATTGAGATGCATTGATTGAGCAATCCCAATGAAATGAGGTGGAATGAAATACGACTTGGGGATGTGGAATGAGGGGGGAATGTGTGAGATATGATAAAAGTAGTGAGTGGGCTTGAGCAAATGAACCAAGGTGGAGGGGATTAGGAAATTGGGGAATTGAATATGGGATGGGGGGGAATGAATAAAGAAGTGTATGTGAGGAGATGATTTGGGGAGAAAGAGGATGAGTACTCATAGATAGGGGAGGACAAATATTAGACATGACACTTGTTTTCTAGGTTTTCATTATGGTACTTGCCCAAGGCACCATAATAAATGGTTTTCATCATTGGATAAATTTTTTCTCTTTACTTTTTTGATTTTTTATAATTTTTTATTTTTTATTTTGAGCATGGCTAATGCTTTAAGCATGGTGATCTCCTATAATTGACTAGTATTCCCATGTCCTAATATGCCAAGTGTATCTGGCTCTAAGGAGTTGATGGTCTAGGATCTTGCCATTGATTTACAACTAACAAATGTTGGTGTGATCCTCATGGGGAATTGAGTCAACTTTATCCAAGTGTGAGCATTCCAACAATGCTCCATCATAACTTCTCTAGTGGAGAGTTGCTGTCAAGATACACCAAACTTGGGATTATGGGTTTGTAGGGTTAAGTCTTGATTGGGAATGTTGGTGTAGAATTTTGGATTTAGGGTCATGGGATTTGGATTTATGATTTGTATATTCAGATTAGGATAAGGTATTTTTGGATTTGATATTAGGACCAACAATTTGATTAGATAATGAGAATCATGAAGTTGGTATACACATATTGTATACAATGTGCATCTTTTAATTTTGTTCTATATTGTGATTTATGGATTCATTTTGATATAGAATCGATATTGTTTTTTGCGTCCCTTATGATTTTTGGATTCTTGTCATCATTTAGATTCACTTTGATTTATTGTTAGATTTTTCTTCTGCACTTGATTACAATTTGGTTCTTTTGTGTGATTCATTGCTTCATTTCAACACTTTTATCCTTTGTAATTCGTTTCTTTGTATGATGTATGATCTTGTTGATTCCAACAAGGTTCTCAGGATGATGATGTTCAAGGTTGAAAGTGAGGATTGAAGTGTTGTTGAATACATTTTTGACAACCAAGTCATCATAGAAGCTTTGGATGGACTTTATTTCAATATTTGCATCAGATAAGTTTCCTTAGAGACCATAGAAGAGCCATCAATTGAGTTAGATTGTTCATTAGGTGACATATAGCTTAGTCCTCAAGTAGAAGTATTTGTATACATTAGGATGACATCAAATTGCTCTTCCTATGGTACATAGCATATCTCATGAGTGTTGATAGTTGGTGTGGGGTATATAGGATCAAGGATGCCTTGCTCATGAAGGGCAAGGCCTTTACCTTTGTAGTTCATGTTGCAATAAATGCATACTGGTATGGGATATTTGTTGTCCTTAAAACAAGATTCCTATTCTTCATCTTGATATAGCGATGTACCATTGGATCCTTCAATATTTTCTTCTTCCAAAGAACTACATTAGATAAAATTAGTAGGCTCACATTGCAACATTTTCAAGGACTTGCTTGATGTGGTGTGAGGTCAACCATGGAATCAAGGGGAAAGGGGAAGCTTGGTAGTGTGGAAGGCTTCATGGATTTAATATTTTCCACATCCTTTATCAACAATCTTGAAGGATGATTTGATGGGTGATTGTTTGGGGGTCAGGTTGGTGGAAGTGGATGGAAGATCAATGGGGTCAACATAATATGTGAATTTGGTCAAAAGAGAGATCAAGGATGGCCTTAGAGATTGGAAAATGGTGGGATTTAGGAAATTAGTGTTATAGAGTAAAATGTTTACCCTTATTAATCAGAACCTATTTTAACACCTTTTTGAATATTAAATAATTAAATCTCAATCCCAATGAATAAAGCTGACAAAATTAAGTTAGGATTGGTCTCCCACTTAAATGGACACTCTCTGAATATTGTGGGGATAAAGGACCAGGGCGCACAAGCATCTTGGTCCTAGATGCTAGCCCCAGGCCTATTTTGTGGTGTCAGCATAGAACACCTCCTAAACTTTAGCATGTTAGTCCCATTTAGTTTTATTCATTGTTGATGAGCAGTAATGCATATAAAAGCAAGTTAGTTTATTCATTTGAACATATAAGAAATTTAGGCATACTCACTCTCTCTCTCTCTTCTTCTCTCTCATGCTCTTTGTTCTTCTCTAAAGCTCTCTATGGTGGATTATTGTTGTTGCACTAACTTCTTTTAGGTCTTGTGAAGATATTTCTACTTCTTTGGGCTACACCAACTTCTTGAGTCAAGTTGTGATGCTGCAATCATTCTAGGGTTTTTATGCTCATGGTGACTTCTTTTCTTCATGCTTTGTTCTAGCATTCCATTCTACTTCAGATTTGCCTCTGCCCTCCTAGGACATGCTCTCTTTAACTCTCATAATTTCTATTATGGAGGTGGAAACACCATTCATGGAGCTTGAATTAGGCAAGCTCCTAAATAGCACCCAACCATTTTCCTTCTCATGTGTGTGTGAAGGTAGCATCTGGAAGAATCTATAGAAAACAAGTTACAGGAAGCAGGAACACAAAAGGGTGAAGACACAGGAAACTTAAAAATTTTCAAAACCCTAATCAAGGTCTAGTTCGTCCAAGTTCCCTGGTCCTTCTGGGCTCTTGAATCCAAATCTAGATTCTACTCTTCCCTATGATCCCCGTTGTGGTGTTAGATTTCTGATATCTATTTCCGACAATCGTATTTTTATAGATCTAGCTTAACTAGGGTTTCTAGTTTTCCCTAGCTTGATTGGTTGGATTTGGTTAGTTCTCCTCTATACAAAAAGGGGAAAAACCCTTCTAGTTTGGCTCTCCTTCTTGGGTAGAATCTAAGCCCAGTTTGTGTTCTAATATTAGATAGAAGAGGGTTTTGACCTAGTTTAATCTTTTGGGCTAGGTCTCTCTTTTCTACTAAACATTTTGGTGAACCCAACATATCTTGCACTTTTGCATCCTTCTTGATTTAGATCTGATCTATTTTGTACCCTATATCTGATTAGGTTACATTTATTCATCATTTTGCATAGTTACATAGCATATTTTAACATTATTTTGTTGTTAGGGTTTACAAAAACCTTGCATTTCTAAAAAATCTAGCTAATCTTCAACCTAGGGTTTGTCGATTAGTGAGTTGCTTCATATATTATTTCATTGTTAGGTTGGTTAAATTAATTTCATTTGTTGTATTTTATCATTCATGGTGTTTAGAACATTCTTGCATCTCTACATTTGAAATTAGAAAATCAAGCATTTAATGAAGAGGTAGAAAAAAACATATTTGTCACATGGTCTATATTTCGTAAGTTTAGATCATCATAGAATGATATAAATTTATGATTTTTTCATCAGATCTGATTGGTATGACATCATTTAATCATTTTCCTAGTGATATATTTGGCATTTTAACTTATTCATTGTTTGGGTTTTCAAAATTTTACATTGTTGGAAAAACTAGCTAGTCTTGCACCTAGGGTGTGTTGATTAAAACTCTTGTTCCATATTTTGATGATGATAATTTGTTGTAAAATCTGATTTTTAATTTATATAGCATTTCATAAATATCATTCATATTCAAAAAACACCCTTGCATCAAAGAATTTTGGTTTAGGAAATAAGCATTTAAGATCTAGGGTTTTGTTGGCAAACCCTAGCTAGTCTTGCATTTAGTGCATCATAATCAAGACAAAGTTCTCTAAATATATGTTGCATTTAAATGGATAAATAATTTAGGCACTTCTTTTTCACATACTACACTTCTTACATTTTCAAGACTTAGTTGTTGTGGTTACCAAGAATATCAAATTTTTTTAAGACCCCACTTCTCTTGAACTTGTAGGTCATTGAATTGCAATCTTATTTTTATATTGGTGGTACTTGATTAATAAATAAATATTATTGTACATTTATGTTCCATATCATATTCTCATATAGTATACAAGACATTTCATTATGGACTCTTCTTGTTGTTCCTATTTTGAATCTTTGTATGCACACATTATAGATTTTGAATTTTTTTCTAAATTCATTAATATGCATCCTTTTGTTTTAGATAATATAGCATTCATGTATGATATTTTTATTTATGCATGTTCCATATATGATATCCTTTGTTATATATATATATGATTTTGGTAGGTTCATGACTCTCATGGGCATGTATCCTTTGATATTATAAGATCTCACTAAATTCATCTCCATGAATTGTCATGAGAAAGATGATGTGATAGTTCTACTACAATTCATGATAATATCATTGACATAACCTCTAGGGCATATGATTGTGACTTAGCCTCACCTACATCACCCTATGTTTTAGATCCCTCTCCAAAAAGTGAAGACATTTTGGCGCAAGAGGATGAGATCATTGATACATTTTCTTAATATAACTCTACCTTATCTTCATTCCAATGCTCTCCCTTCAAAAGATGAAGCATTAGTGGATGAAGATTCTTCTCTTATAATGGATCCTCCATGGGAAGATATTGGGTATTCATCACAAAAATATATCAATTCTATCATCATTAGCAACCTTATTGTGCCCACTAAGGGGATAGTGAATAAGTACATTAATGTTCCTAAATCCATTGTGCATGAGGCACCTAGTCTGCCTCCTTTATCTAAACCTATGATTATAGTTTGAGGTGTTCCAAAACCATCTTGACCTCCTAGTTACCTTCTCAATATAGAAAAACAAATTACTCAAATAAATCAAGGTGTTCAAAATGTGTCGTAGCATTATAATGTGATTGCTCACACATACAACACCCATAGTAATCAGCAAAGTAAGCAAGTACTGAGTTTGCCCACTTCTCTTCCACCTTCTCAACCTTTTCATCCCCCACCTCCTCATCTTTCTCAACATATTGGTAAAGAATATGATCTTTTCAAGCAACTCTACGCTACTCCAGCTAAGATCTCTCTATGGGATTTAATACAAATATTGCCTACATACCATAGAATGCTCCAAGAGGCCCTACATTAGGTAGTTACTCCACCTTTTATTAGACCAAATGATGTAGCATCTTTGTTTTGTTGTATGCATGCGACAAATCAGATATATCATTTCAACAACATGAATTACCTCCCATAGAAGTACAAAACCAATATGAGCCTCTCATGATATCTATCATTATTAATAAATTGAGGGTAAGATGCACTTTGATTGATGGTGCATCAGGTCTATATGTTTGCAACATATACTTGTTACATAAACTCATTGTTGCTACATCTTTCATCAAACCAAATAAACTCAGTATTCATGGCTTTGATAATGTTGGTAAACAATCACTAGGTACAATCACCTTAAATATTAAGGCTAGACCTATGACATTGCCTACCCTTATCTATGTCATGTCTAATTCTCTTTCATACAATCTTCTTCTTGGTAGACCATGGATTCACGCCATGGGGGTAGTTCCATCTACCCTTCATCGTTCAATAAAGTTCATTTTTTAAAACAAACTTTATTCAATTGAAGATTATTCGGTTCTAGAAAATTGCTTACAAACAGAAGCGCGACATCAAATTCCTCTAAAGAATTTGATCCCTTCTTTAACAAAAGAAAAACCACTATCCTCCACTACTAACAATAGTGTTGGTCAGGATAGTGTTGGTACTTAGAATGCATTTCAGTGATGATTAGGGTTCATTAGATTTTACACCTAACTTTGCGGGTGAGTATAAAATCTCACCCTCACACCCTAAAATCTCAAAGGTAAATGAAGTTTCTTCAACACAAGCTCCCACTTCTCAAAAACTTAAACTCAAAAGTAATGACGATGGAACTTTTGATATTGATGATGATCTGCCTTCTTCTATAGAAACAGTAGCCATTTGTTATAAAGTAGCATCCTAATATAATGAATTTGTTTTATAGGAAAAGAGGTAAGAGGGTAAATAGCTAAATCCTCCTCTCACTACAAACATTCAAGGACATTCAACCGAGTTGAATCACAACTTTTGCAAGAGGATTCACCTATAGGTTGATGGTCACTTGTAATGATGTGGAAATTTAGAATTTGTCAATTAATGTATTAATTTAATGCTCAAGTATGCTCAAAACCCTAATTATGCAAAATCATAAGCAAACAGACAAATTACGACAAATGCTCATAGACCAAGACAATAGACAAAGATTAGTTACTGACCATTTTTTGAAGTTTGGGATGTGAAATAATCAGGGGCTTCATGACTAGCACCCTAGCCCAATGCAATGTTTTCTTCAGGGGGTTCCGGACTCCTTTCAAAACTGATGATCATTGTTCTGTTTGTTTTCAGCTCTATAGATGCGGAGGGCACTGTGACTAGCACCCTAGCCCAAGGTCGGATATTCTTCAAAATGTCGAGACTTCTTCTGATGCTGAATATCATTGTCATAGAGATTTCTGTATGGTCACTTGTAATGATGTGGAAATTTAGAATTTGTCAATTAATGTATTAATTTAATGCTCAAGTATGCTCAAAACCCTAATTATGCAAAATTGTAAGCAAACAGACAAATTACAACAAATGCTCACAGACCAAGATAGTAGACAAAGATTAGTTACTGACCATTTTTTGAAGTTTGGGATGTGGAATAATTGGAGGCTTCATGACTAGCACCCTAGCCCAATGCAGTGTTTTCTTTAGGGGGCTCTAGACTCCTTTCAACACTAATGATCATTGTTCTGTCTGTTTTCGGCTCTATAGATGTGGAGGGCACTATGACTAGCACCTATCCCAAGGCAGGATATTCTTCAAAATGTTAGGACTTCTTCTGATGCTAAATATCATTGTCATAGAGATTTATGTACCTACAACCTCAGAGGGCTTTATGACTAGCACCCAACCCTGACAGTGCACCAAACTGCTTCTTTCCGTCAAATCTAGAATCCTTATCTTCTACAACCTTCCTCTACAACTCCACTCCATGAAATATGATACCTGTAACCTGTAATCACAAGAAGAGGGGTTAGGGGTTGTGGTGTTTAGGAGCTTGCCTTAGTCAAGCCCTAGAATGGCATTCAAGCCTTACAACATCGTTGTTTGATAAAGATTATGTATCCCTATGGGATAAAGGTAAAAACAAATTGATAAATGATTGATTCAACATAAATAGATATCACCTCAGAGGTGTAGCTTGCATGCAGATAAAAATCCTTCAACACATGAGAAGATGAAGCTAAATCTGTAATCACAAACACAACAACAATATTTTACTCTACAACAATGAATATCTTGAATGCTCTAAAATCATAAGTTTGCCAAAAGTTCATAATCATCTTCTAGTTTATAAATGAATCCCTAAACATTCTTATATATGCATTCCTGCTTTAATTTTGTAATTCAAAATTAAGATGTCAACATGGGACACCTTTAACGATCGCATAACCAACATTCAAATTTGGGACCTGCTGAAATAGGGCAAGACTAGGGCGTGAGTGCCCAAGCCCCTAGGTCCTATTTTAGGTCAGGTCTAAGCTCAACAATCTCCCTCAAGCCCCATTTGACATGGGTTTCAGGCCATTTTGTTCCAAGAGTTAAAATGAACATGCAAGATGCAAAACAAGGGACCCAAGAGCTAAACTTAGGAGGTAAAAGTCCTAGGGGGACATTTTATGACATAACATTTAGCTCCCATGTCCCTTGTTTCGCATCTTGCATGTTCATTTTAACTCCCAGAACAAAATGTCCTAAAACCCATGTCAAATGGGACTTGATGGACATTGTTGAGTTTAGACTTGACCTAAAATAGAACCTAGGGGCTTGGGTACTTGCACCCTAGTCCTGCCCTATTTTAGGCAGGTCCCAAATTTGAATGTCAGTTATGTGACCGTTAAAGGTGTCCAATGCTGACATCTTAAGTTTGAATTACAAAATTAAAGCGGGAATACATATATAAGCATGTTTAGGGATTCATTTGTAAACTAGAAGATGATTATGAACTTTTGGTGAACTTATGATTTTAGAGCATTCAAGATATTCATTGTTGCAGAGCAAAATATTGTTGTTGTGTCTGTGATTGCAGATTTAGCTTCATATTCTCATGTGTTGAAGGATTTTCATCTACATGTGAGCTACACCTCCGAGGTGATATCTATTTTTGTTGAATCAATCATTTATCAATTTATTTTTGCCTTTATCCCACAGGGATTGCACTCTTTATCAAACACTGGTGTTGGAAGGCTTGAATGCCATTCCAGGGCTTGACTGAGGTAAGCTCCTAAACACCACAACTCCCAACCCCTCTCCTTGTGATTGTAGGTTACAGGTATCAGATTTCATGGAGTGGAGTTGTAGAGGAAGGTTGCAAAAGATAAGGATTCCAGATCTGGTAGAAAGAAGTGGTTTGGTGCACTGTCGAGGCTAGGGTACTAGTAATAAAGCCCTTTGAGATTGCAGGTATAGAAATCTTGATAGTGATATTCATCATCAGAAGAAGTCCTGACATCCTAAAGAACATCCTACCTTAGGCTAGGGTGCTAGTCACAGTGCCCTCTGCATCTATAGAGCTGAAAACAGATAGAACAATGATCATCAGTGTCAGAAGGAGTCTAGAATCCCCTAAAGAAAACATTGCATTGGGCTAGAGTGCTAGTCACGAAACCCTTGATTATTCTGCATCCCAAACTTTGAAAAATGGTTAGTAACTAATCTTTGTCTAATGTCTTGGTCTGCGAGCATTTATCGTAATTTGTTCATTTACTTACGATTTTGCATAATTAGGGTTTTGACCATACTTGAGAATCAAATTAATACATTAATTGACAAATTATAAATTTCCACATCATTACAAGTGACCATCATCCTGTAGGTGAATCCTCTTGCAAAATTTGTGATTCAACTCGGTTGAATGTCCTTGAATGCTTGTAGTGAGAGGAGGATTTAGCTATTTACCATCTTCCCTCTTTTCCTATAAAATAGAATCATCTTCTTCTAATGCATGTCTTGGTAATGACGAAGCCCCTCTAGTTTTCAACCCTGTGGGCTTATTGAAACAAAAGTTTACCCTCCTCACCATGATGAAAAGAATGATCCTTCTCCATATTCTTCAACACATGATAACAATTCTCATTTCAACAAAGTTAGTCATATGACCTCTCCTCTTCCTACAGACTTGGAGATACATTATGGGCATGGATTTAAAAATCTTTAAAAACAAGGTTAAAATGGAAATGGGTTAGGATGCAAAGAATAAGGAATTAAGGAACCTGTGGAACCAACACTACACTTGTCTAACGTAGGTTTAGGTTTACGTCCTTCTCCTATGTTCTCTCCACCATGTTCACAACAATGAGGGTTGCTTCCTACTCCACCTATATCTTCTTTTCTATCTCAACAAGAGTGTATGTTTCCAAGTCTACTCAAAGACCACCTAATCACTCTTCCTGCTCCAACACACAAACATATTCAACACAATAATCATTCAACACCTCATTATTGTGCATATCATCAAGAACTTGGCCATTCCACTAAGGAATGTCGATCTTAGGTGGCAAAATTCAACTTCAAACAAGGTATGGCTCTAGCACTCTTCACCATTCTTGATGTAGTCCCTAGAGCAACTTGTCCTCCATCTATTTTATCATAAGCAAGTTGGGGGAGGATGATTTGTTATAGACCAACTCGCAAGTGTGGTCCCTCCTCATTTTTTGTTATGCTTGTATGTACTGTTACCACCATATTGTGATGTTGTGGTTCTCCCTTGACACCCTTGTTAGCACAAAGGTACACGGAGTAAGAACACGTTGTGTCATTCCTCTATATGTATCTTCATTCTTCTATATGTCTTGATATATAATTGTGTTATTTTCTTGGATGAATAGCATCCTTTCATGATTCAATTTATGTGTACTCTACTTTCATGTGATCTTTCCTCTGTCATCTTTGTATGTTATGACATTTTATGTATGTGGCACCTTGTTGCAATGCTCGGCATCATACCAAGACTACACAAGGCATTGTGTATCATGATTGTAAGCATCACCTTGGTTTGCTCATCCTGGGGGCAACCCCTTGTCATGATGTAGCTTTTGAAAATAGATATCATTTGGGCATGTGCTTTTAGAAAGCCCTCTTGCCTATTTTATGTTTCCTCCTCACTCTACGTTAAAGGCAATTGTTCCCTGATGGGGTTAACAATCACTTTAAGTTGGGGGCATACATCATGTTATGAGACTTACTCTCATTTTTCTATCAAAACACTTGTTGATTACTTTTTGGAAAGGATTGTGGTACAAGTTTAGAAACAAGATATTGAGTCTATCTTGTTGAAGCTCCTTGCATGTTTGGAAGAAGGGTTGTGCCACCAACTAAATTTTGGTAGTAAGGTCACTTTGCCTTCTTATTCTACGAGGCTTCATGTAAATCCTCTTGCGAGAGGTGGATTGTGTATTCCCTTGAGTGGAAACACTTATCTTTAGATAAGATTATGTGTATTATGTGTTTGTATCCTCTTATGCTTCTCATTTCTAACTAACTCCTTAGCATTCTTGTTATTACATCTTGGAGAATGATGCATGGTGATTGAGGCAAACTTTTAGATTGAGGTCTCTTTTGTCATGTTGAATCAAGGTCTTCCATTATGTTCTTTTTTTGATTGATGTATGATACATATATTCTCCTCATATATTCTTAATCCCTATATGTTCTACAGACCTTACTCATGCCTCACATGTATTCTCTTTATGCTTTCCTTATGTATGTCTCTTGAGTGCTTCGTGTCTATTCCATGTGTGTTCATGTGTATTCTATGTATACTTTGTATATGGCATGTATACTTTGTGTATGGTGTGTATACTTTGTGTATGGCATGTATACTTTGTGTATGGTGTGTATACATTGTGATTTATCAAGTGTATGCCTTGTGTATGACTTTTCATATCTCATGTTTTCTAAGTGCTTCATGTATGTGGAAATTATGTCTTATGTGTATACCAATCATCATAGACTCCTAGAATCCTAAACTTGGGGGCTTGATCACCCCTCAATTTTGGGTGACATTCAATGGTTTCTATGTTTGTTGTGATTGAAATCTATCTTCTCCTTACTTTAGTGTGAGTTCAAGTGTAATCTCATACCCACACTAAAGTGGGGGATAAATGTTATAGAGTAAAATGCTTACCCTTGTTAATCAGGACCTATTTTAACACCTTTTTGAATATTAAATGATTAAATCTTGATACCGATGAATAAAACTAACAAAATAAAGTTAGGATTGGTCTAAGACCACTTAAATGGACACTCTTCAGAGTATGTGGGGCTAAAGCACCAGGGCGCTCGAGCACCCTAGTCCCAAATGTTAGCCTCGGGTCTATTTTTCTGGTGTTAGCTTAGAACACCTCCTAAACTTTAGCATGTTAGTCCCATTTAGTTTTATTCATTGTTCATGAGCAGGAATTCATATAATTTAAGCAAGTTAGTTTATTCATTTGAACATCTAAGCAATCTAGGCATACTCATTCACTCTCTTCTTCTCTCTCATGCTCTCTATTCTTCTCTAAATCTCTCTATGGTGGATTATTGTCGTTGCACTAACTTCTTGTAGGTCTTGTGAAGATCTTTCTACTTCTTTGGGCTACACCAACTTCTTGAGTCAAGTTGTGATGCCGCATCAAGCATGCTAGGGTTTTCATGCTCATGGTGACTTCTTTTCTTCATGCTTTGTTCTAGCATTCCATTCTACTTTAGATTTGCCTCTGCCCTCCTAGGGAACACTCTTTATCTCTCATCATTGTTATTGTGGAGTTAGAAACACCATTCACGGAGCTTGACTTAGGAAAGCTCCTAAATAGCATCCAACCATTTTCTTTCTCATGTGTGTGCAAGTAGCATCTGGAAGAATCTGCAAAAAACAAGTTATAGGAAGAAGGAACATAAAAGGGTGAAGACATAGGAAACTTAACATTCTGCAAAACCTTAATCAAGGTCTAGGGCACCTAAGTGCCCTAGTCCTTGTGGACTTCTGAATCTGGATCCAGGTTCTATTCTTCCCTCTGATCCCTGCTATGGTGTGAGATTTATGATATTTATTTCTGATAGTCATATTTTCATAGATCTAGCTTAACTAGGGTTTCTACTTTGTCCTAGCTTGATTGGTTGGATTTGGTTGATTCTCCTCTATGCAAAAAAGGGAAAAAAACCCTTGTAGTTTGGCTCTCCTTGTTGGGTAGAAGCCAAGCTCAGTTTGTGTTCTAATGTTAGATAGAAGAGGGTTTTGAAGTAGTTTAATCTCTTGGGCTAGGTCTTTGTTTTCTACTAAACAATTAGCCCACTAACATTTTATAATATTGAAAGGAGTGAGGGTCAGTGGGGATAGTTACTTCTATACCATTGTATGGGAACTTGAAGTATTGATGGTAAGTGCAAGGGATGGCCCTCATGACATAGATCCATGGGCAACCTAGAAGGATGATGTATGGGAGATCCAAGTCGATGACATGGCATAAGGTTTGCTACATATATGGGCCCTACCTCTATGGGGAGGTGAATACTGCCAATTAATTCTCTCTCTACATTGCCATATACCTTAATAGTGATAATCTGTGGATGCAGGTCCTCTGATGAATATCTAATTTGATGCACCAATATAAATGTACAAATGTTTAGGCCTGACCCATTATCCATGAGTACTTAAGTAATCTTGTGTTTAGAAATGACATTATCATTGTGAAGGATTGATGGGTGACATGTCACTGGGGCTAAAGGTCAGGCGATGATTAGTTGATAGATGGTCAATAAGGGCTTGGAAATGTGAGGAGTTGGTATCATTGGACACTCTTGATTCTTGAAGCACTTGGTTCAATGCATCCCTATGAGTGGGGATTTTTTGAGGAGGTCTAAGATTAAGATTTGGGTGGGAATTTTCTCAAGGTGATTGATTAGATCATACTACTTTTTTGGAGGATTGGCTAGGGGAGCACCTTAGATGGCAACTCTACTACATCGTATAGTGACAACACAATCAGAGGATTTGATTTTGATGGTGTGAACCTATTCTTGGGATTTCTTGATGGTGCCAACAATGGAATCATAGTTGTGAGGGGTTTTATTGTAATGGATGTGGTTGGTATGGGAATTTTGGCCTTGATTTTACTTTTGGGAAAGTTGATGTTGGTCATGTTTAGGAAATGGGTTTTGGTATATACCCATTTGCTTGTTAGGTGATGAATTGGAATATCCTTCAATTTCAATCTCGTAGCGATCAGTAAGATCTTGGATGTGATTTTTCAATTTCATGCACTTTTTAGTGGCATGACCCTTAATTAAGTGGTAGTCACAATACTCATATTCCCTATACTAGGATGGTTTAGTTTGGTTTTCATGAAAAGGTTTCATTAGGGGGAAGGTGACCATATTGACCTAGATGAGTTTGTCAAATACTACCTCAATAGGCTCCCTAATGGTGTGTATTGCCTTTTCTTTTTCTCTTTTTTCATTTTCTAGGGTGAATGGTGACATATGAAGGAGGTTGCAAATTTTGGACATGCTTGGAGTTGGTGACTCCATCACCAACTACATTCTTGTTTTTGCTAAAGAAATTAGGTTTTTTAATTTGATTTTGGTCTTTGGAATAAATTTTAATGAGTCCTTTAGTGATAAGTACATTCTTCATGTGTATACGCTTCTTAATGGTCTCATTGAAAGTGGGCACATAATGCGCTTGTAAATGGAAGGCCAATTTTAGATTAGATAAAATTATGTATTAGTTGTTTTTATGGGATGGGCCAAGGGAATCTACTTTCCAACCATCACCATCACTATAGGAAGGATATGAAACTCTCCGCCAATCATTATTTATCATTACAAAGGTATATCATCATTAATTCATGTTCAACATTTTTCAGAGAAATGTTTGAAAAATTTCTCCACAAGGTTGGAAAGTGTAGTGATGGCTCCCTTGGGTTGGTGTAAAAACCACTCTAATGCTTTCCCTCCTAGAATTAGGGGGAAGAGGCACAACAATTACATGTATTTGTGGGTGACTTCTTAATAAGCCATGAAGAATTATTTAATATATCCCCTAGGGTCACCCTTACCTTTATATTTATTGAACTTTAGAATTTGAAAGTAAGGGGGGAATGGGATTTGTGACATGGAGAAATTAAGAGAGTATGGGCATAGTTTCTCAAACTTATAGGGTTTTCTTTGAGTCCTATTTTGTAACCCCTCCATGTTGAATGGCATGCTATGAGTTAGAGGAGGTGGGATACAATTGTATTGATAGCCTTGAGGTTATGCTTCATGGTGTTTATGAATTGAACTAGTACAAGGTTGGCCAAGGGGAATGTGAGTGGGAATTGTGATGTGGGTATGGCTAGGGATTGAAATATTAGGGATGATGATGCTTGAAGTGGGGATGTTAGAAATGGAAAATTTGGGGATTGAAGTGTGAGAGTGGGTTGATCGGTGCACATGATGTTTAGATCTTCTGCATTTTTCAATTATAGGAGTAGTTTGACTAGTTAAGGGGGTGTTGGTAGGATTAGTTTGATGAGAAGGCAATGTCCTATGTTGGGTTGGGTCTTAATGGGAGTATTTACTTTTATATAAAGAGAGATCTTAGGTTGGGGTTAGAAATATTGTTCAAGGTGAAGGTTGGCATGTTTGTGGCTATGGTTAGGGGTTCCTTGGTTGGAGATTGTGTTTGCTTCAAGGTCACGGATAGGGTTAGAGGGCTCAGGGTGCACTCTATTATTAAGAAGGGAAAGATCATAACTAGGGCATAACTTAGCTCTAGATTCAATTAGATATTGAAGGATATCGTCTTTGTTTATTTATATGTATCTTCCCATAAGGTCACATCCTTGTTTGGAACTAAGGAGGTTGTGGTAATCAAAGGTTCACTCACTTTGATTAGGAGCATCACTATCACTATCACTGTCACGAGGATGGGAAAGCTCTCATACATATAGAAACTATGATATGATGGATTCAATGGGGAAAGTATTTTCTTCCTGAAAGTCTATCTGAATCCTAGTTGCTTGTCTCATGATAGGAGACATTACAATTTGGAGTTTTTGGAATGGGTTTTCTCTTCATTGGATGATAAGGATGATGATGGGTTTGGATTCAAAGGATTGGGTTTGATTTGGGGATTGAAATTAGATTGAAGGAGGACACTTTTGATTTGATGATTCAGGATGACCAAGGATGATTTCCTAACTTTGGATTGCTTGACAATTGTATGGGAGGATAACCTTTGGATTAGGGATTGGATTTGTTGATCAAAGATGGACTTATGGGATTTAAATCCCAAAAGGCCACTTTTAGATTAGATTTTGAATGACCCTTGGATTTATGGTTACGTGGATGATTAGATTTGACATGGATGACTTGGAGATTTGGATAGTTGGATAATTGGATTTGATTTGTTGGGTAAGGTGTGATTTGTTAGGATGAATGATGTTGAGGGACCTAGACTATTGAGTGATCAAACTTTGGATTCTCAAGATAATTTTGGATGATCGGGTTTGGAAACTATGGATGATTTAAGGTCCCAAGGATAGATCATTGATGATTGGATTTTTAATTTAAGGATCCAAAGATGATGTTTGAAAGGTCCAAGGGTAATTTTGGATAATGGGGTTTTGATTTAGGATCTCCTAGGGGTAAGGTATCTTGGATTTGGAGGGTGATTTGAGATGGTAGGATTAGGGTTTTTTGATTTGGGTCCTTCCAAGGATGAGGGTTTGATTTTTGTATTAAGATGAAAGTTAAAGGAAGAAAGGGTTTGATGCTAGGCTTAGGTCAAGATTTCAAGGATGGGGTTTCTTGGATATTAGGAGATGGTTTGACAATGATTATAAAGGATTGATTTGACTTAGATTTGGATGGGAAACCTTGGATTCAAAATTTTGGTAGATTTGTCAATTTTTAATGTGTTTTCAAAGTGATAATGTGACTTTTGTAAAGGTTTTATTTTAGTCTTGGTTTGAAATGCAATCACAAGATTAACATAATTACAAATAAAAAACAAGCCAACAATCTAAATTATTCAAATTAAAGGTGTGTATGAACTTGTGAGCCCACTATTAATGTCTTGTCTAGAAATAGAAAGTAGGGTCCATGAGGAGGCACTAACCACTTTTGATCCTCAAGATCACAAAAAGGTGCAAGAGGAGAGCATATGTGAGCTAGAATATCATTTATAGGGGCATATGGTGAGTAAATTCCTAGTTCTAACCACTACCTGATGCATCACAAAAATGGACAACCAAAAGATCCTATCTAGACTTGATGTGGCTTTCTAAGAGGTGTCCTCTTTATACTTAAATCTATGTGAGGCCCACGTCCACAAATGAGAGTGCTATCTAAAGCATGTGGTCTAGGTCAAATATATTCCCACTTCACCTTGTTCCATCAAGTGGACCACAAGGCTATGCTAGACAAAATAGCTCCTCTTTTGAGGTGAGTTTTTTATTCTTCCCTTAATTTATATACCCTAGTAGAATGCATGGGTTTAAGTCATCCACTTAGTTATGAAATCCAAGTTAGGCCCATTAAAGAGACAATAAAAAGTAGCACTTGTTTTCAATCTCCAAGATTACTTTAAGGCATGAGGAGTTAGCATAGACAAGTGTACTTTGGGATGGACAAAATTGACCCAAGAGGTTTTTTGATTCCCAAGATCACCTTTCAGTGTGAGGGAAGGGCATATACATGCACTTTTTCATGAAAACATGACAAACATTTTTGTTTAACCTTAGAAAACCAAATGTGAAGTGTAAAAATTAATGTGCACAAGGGGTGTTTTTTATTCCTAAGTTCACCTTTTAGTGTGAGGGAAGAGCATACACACACCCTTAGACACACCAAATCCACCAAACAATGATAATTTTAACCTTATGGAAGTAATGAACAAACACACAAATGGGGGTTTGATAATGAGTCTTCTTTCAAATGAAACCTACAACCCACTTGTTAGTAGTTTCAAAGTTCTAGGGATCTAATGGCCAAACTTGCATGTTGTTAGTGACAAATCCATAAGATAATAAAGTCCACAACCAAACAAAAGGTTAGGAAAATGATTAAAAATAATGCTAGAAAGTCTAAAATATTGCACATACATTGACACATAGGCATAATTTATTGGTGTGAACAAGGTACATTACCTAACTAGTTACACATTAGTTCCTATTCACACTTGTTTAGTTAAGTTTGCTTAGGGCATACTTAGGTTACAGTTATGATACTTATCACTTTGTGTCTCATGTCATATTTATAAGACACTTGTCATAATCCTATGTTGTCCTATGTTTCACCTTGGCAGTTATGACCAAGGGCTTGTCATTGTAATTTAATTATTCATGTATATTTTGTAATTGTGTCCTTTCATAGAATAGAATAACTATTTCATTTTGGATCTCTCCTATTTTTTCATTGAGGCACCTAGACCTTGGGTGTCTACCTTCATAGCCAACTCTTACATGGTATCAAAGATCATCAATCAACTCTTACATGGTATCAGAGATAGTAGGATAACTTTATGTTAGTCTTTTTTTGAGAGATCTATAGGATTCAAATCATGGTAGTTCTTGAAAAGTTGAGTATGCTCTTCCCTTGCATCAAATGATGCTCCAAAATGAACCTACACTCAGACTTTGCAGGCTTGTTTCTCAATCATATTGGATCCTTCTTTGGAGTTTTTTTTATTTGGGCTAGAATTTCGTAGGATTTGTAGTGGTGTAGTTGGGTTTTAGTTTTGGTGCCTAATTTTTCTAGAAATTCTAGATTTTCACATCTGTTGCTCATCAATTCTCATTTTAGGAACTTTCAGGGCTCCATTTAGGCTCAAACGATAACATTTTTGGGTGAAATTTTTTGAAAGTACATAATTTTTCATGTACTTTTTAGATCTATTATCAAATTGATCTCATTCTGCACAAAAATTGTACTTTCAATTTGAGGCATAATTCTAGTTGGTGGTAGTTGTAATCACACTAAGTATAAAGTGCCAACATCATATATTGCTAGGGAGTTCTGATGATTGAGTGAAATGGGGGGGTAATCTTGAGAGTTTTTATCTCTAATCATTTGAGGAGTGTATCATGGGTTTTTCTACTCATGCTTCTATGACACACCTGAAAAAGGATAATTACATGAGTCTTGGCAAAAAGGTATCCTCACACATTGCAGGTGGCTCAATATTTTTCCTTATCTTTATGAACTCATACCTGAACTAAATACACCTTAGAAGTAAAATGAATGGGAAAATAATAATGATCATCTTGTAGGATTAATTAGCTCTAGTGTTGATTTTGACACTATCTATTTCCTCTTACATATTGAGTGCCCACACACTCTTTGGACCAAGATTTGGGAGATCTATGGAGACCCTCATATCTCTCCATTTCCAAATTATCTTGCTATGGATTGCCTCATACCCATTGATGATGTAGCTAATATACCGTTTGATGATCATACAAAAGAGGACCTTGAACATTTAGCAATTCTTGATTGTTTAGATGACACAAAGACTTCTCTTTCTTCTCCTTCTTCTCCTATTGAGATCACTAATACATCATCACCTATTGCTACTTCAAAGTTTAGAGTTGCTTCTTTGAGAGCTTCCAGTGATTCCTTGCAACATGACCATTTTGGTCTCATTGATCCACCTCACTGGGATTCCTATTTATCAAACATTGCATCCTTGTTTGTGGAGTCTCACATTTAAATTTTGAAGGACACATTTGAGGGATTCTCTCTCCTCTTTGATGGAAATGATGCCATCACATCTTCAATGTTTTCAGATGCAATTCACTATCCTTCCTTTCCTAGTTATACTTCCTTGATTAAGTAGATAGTTCTTGATTTGGAGAAGATATTTGTTTCAAGTATGAGGACACTAGAGTTGTATTTTGAGACACACATATTGATTTGGATTCTATTTTCATCCAACTTGTGGGAGTTGCTTATACATCCACCATTGGATTTGTTTCTTCCCAAGGGGAGAAATGTTGTTTGTAGGTAGTGGATTGTCAATAGCTACTTCTTTGTGGGGGATCTAACATCTCATTCTATCTCTCCTATGGGGGTTTTATTGTATATTGGTGATAGAATTAGTCCTTGGAGGGTCATGTTGAGTCCTCCTTCCTTCTTTCACTTTCTTGTTTTCTCTTTTAGAGAGGGGTTTTCTCCTATGGGTTTTTCTCCTTTATTCCATTATTGAGAGATAATTTGTACATGTGTACCTAACATGGCCTTATATCTGGGACCCATTTGTTGAATGCACAAGACAACTGAAAGGGAGGGTGAAGCAGTTGTAACTTATAATTCCAAAACCCTCAAACACATTTAGATGCACATCAATTCAATTAACCTTTAAACTATTGTGATGATTAAGCATGAAAGTAAACAACAGAAACTTAATCAAATCAACATCAAACATGAGAACACTAGATTTACATGGAAAACCTAAGAAGGGAAAAACCACAATGAGGATTAGCTCACAATATAAATTAGTATCAACACCAAAAAACAATAGGCTCACTACCAAAAGGATCACTGCCAAAGGGCTCACTACTAGAATAGAGAAGAAGATAGAGAAGATTGTAACAAGGAGAAAACTATCTCAATGCAATAGAGGATTCCATCGCAACACCAACATCACTTCCGCAGCATCACTGAAGAATTGTAGACACATTTTTCTCACTACATCCAGTAATCTAACACATGAAAGCTTGTACTGCACCACACATTCAACCACACTGTTATTCACATCATATCCATCATGCTCACACATGATCACAAGCGATTGATACTTATTTATACTATCTTTCAACCTTGAGAACATTCTCCAAGGTTAGCAAATCACCTTAACCTAGAAAATTCAAATTAGGTCTGGACCTAAACATTCCTGCAGTGGAAAGGAATGAAGGCGGACCACAACACATCTTAGCTCGGACCTAAATTCATCCAAGCACACTACTTCACACTTTCACAGTCACCAAAGCAACTCTACAAATAGTGTAAACATCCAATGTCGGCCAAACCAGTGTTAACACAATGATCTTTTAATTACACGCTTCTTCAAGACAAAATACAACTTTGTGGACTACAAACCATGCTTCAACACAATATATAGTATTCCACAAACATCCTAAACCATCCTGAAAACCAACAAATTCCTCTGTAACCACTTTCACCTACTACACAACCTTATCATGTTTATCTAGTATGCCTAACTATCTTTGTCATGCACTACAACTCAAGAAATCAACTTGCGGAGAACCAAACCATGAACAACTTGAACTGAAGCAATATATAAGCATTATAAGCATAAATCTAGAACCACAAAGCTAGAAACAAATCTGCGGAGAAATGTGAAGAAAAATAGCTTCTCCCAAACACCTCTGCAAAGCTTAGGAACATAGTCCATACACTGGTGAACACAACTTCCTCTGCACAATGAACTGAAGTACCAAATTTGGAATATAACATCTCTTCAAACAACATATCCAAACCACAAAGACAGATCTTCAACATAGAAGAAATGTGGAGCAAAACTAGAAGACTTCTTTGTAAACCAAAATGCCACTTCAACACACTGTTTCATTTATTACTCAAATTTTCTCAAAAGCACTTGGAAACCAACCAACAGAAACATATTCTCAACATCTTCAACACCTCTAGAAAGCAACCAAATCATCCCCAGCCAAGCAACTCAACCAAACAACTCGTACCATTGCAGCAACCTCATCTCTGCTCAACCAGTTGACACAATTAACACCAATGAAAACATAAACTTGTTGACATCAATGACAATAATGACTACACATACTTGCAACACCATCCACCATCCATCATTGCATAATTTTCATGTTCCATATTCTCCCTAAGTTTCACCTAAGGGGGGTGTTGGTGTGAATAGGGTACATTACCTAACTAGTTCAACATTAGGTCCTACTCACACTTGTTTAGTTAAGTTTACTTAGGGACTATTTAGGTTACACTTATGATACTTATCACTTTGTGTCTCATGTCATATGATTAATACACTTGTCATCATCCTATGTTGTCCAATGTTTCACCTCAGTATATATAACCAAGGGATTCTCATGTTGTAATTTAATTATTCATGTATATTTTGTATTTACATTCTTTGATAGAATATAATCATTCTTTCATTTTGGATCTCTCTTGTGCTTTCATTGAAGCTCCTAGATCTTGGGTGGATACCTTCATAGCCAACTCTTACAGAGATGCTACATAGAATGAAAAGACACCATATGTAGAAAGAATAATGGTACAAACACCTCAATCTTGCACATATGTTATCTAAGGTTGTTGTTGTGGTTTTCATTGATTTCAATACTCAGTTTGGGTTGTTTGATGTCAACACTTAGTTTGGACTATCATTGATGCTTATGTTGATGATGTGCTAACAGTGATGTTGTTGATGTTTATGGTTAAATGTCATGCCCTGTTTAATGCTAATTAAGGTTGTATTGATTATGTTTGTTGTCAGTAAAGATGATATCATGATGATATATTAAGATGGGAATTAGAATCATTAAGATGAATGATGATATATTAAGATGGGAATTAGAAGAATCAAGATGAAGAATGATATATTAAGACGGGAATTAGAAGCATTAATGTTGATGTTGAGAAGATGTTGTTGATGGCCTATAGCCTATTGTATGTTCTTTCTTGATGATCCTAAGGAAGTATGTGTTTCTATAAGAAGGTTCTAGTCTCCAGATGTTGGTAAAGGTTGTTGCAAGAAGTTGCCTGGAAGACTGCTTAGTAAAATGCTCTGCATTCCTCCGCATTTGAAGATATGGTCATGCAGTTCAGAAGTTAAGTTTAGTATGTTGTAAAGGTGCTAAATCCAAAGTTTTATATCATTTTCTCCTCCACAATGAAAATTATAAGTGACAGAGTTCTGGTCTATGCTCTGGCAGAATAAAGTGATGATGAAGGCTGATTGGAATGCTTTGCATTCCTCTAGAAGTGAAGACTTGTCCATGTGGTTTTGTGGACATATTCATGGATGTTCAATATATGCTACTTTGCACTATTAGGTGATTTGGTGGTCTACAAGTTCAGTTTCTCAAATAACAGTGTGCTATAGATAGTTATGGATGCCCAATTGTTCTATAGAACATATGTTTGAGTACTTGTGCCAGTTGGAAATTGTACAGATCAGTTATATGAGTCTATGTGGACATTCTACATGTCTCCATGTTTCTCAAGTTTGAGGCACATGCAGATCTTTCATGTTTCATGTACCGCACAAAGTTTCCAAGTTAGTTTGTGAAGAGTTATTGTTGTTGAGGCCAACTTGGGAATGTTGGTGATGTGCGCCACAAATTTGTTGTTGTGCGGAGTTCAAGAAGTGTTTGGAGATGTTGTATGGGTCATGTTGACTCATCTGGAAGAAATACAAGTAATGCTTAATCATTCATGAGTACCGCTAAGTCATAATGACTGTTGTGCTACAAGATTCATGTGTTCTTACTTAAGGGTGACCTAATTCAAATGTGTGAAGCATGCAGATGTTATTCTATGAAGGATGATGTTGTGAAGGATGTTTAGGACTAGGTTAATCTTGTGTTGGGATCTGTAAGGCATGTTTCTCTTTCTGATGTTGAGTGTAGTTCATGTTAGGGCTTGTCCTCTACATGTTTCATGTTGTTTTATCTCTAGCCGACTTATAATTGTAATAATCTTGTTGTCTTTAGCTGGCATACAATGTAATCAATGTAATGTCATGTATATATTGTAAACCTAGTTGATCTAGGTGAAGTATGATTGTGAATGTGAATGTGTAATGCATTATGATGTGTGACTGAAGGAGAAAGAGCAGAAGTGATGGATCCTATCCGGATTCATCTTGGAGATATTTTGTGATAGAAGGGAAGTGAAGAGTGTGCCTAACTAAATCAATCATCAAAAGAGGAGTGAAGAGGTAGAATTGCAACCATCAAAAGGAGTGAGCTTCAATGTCAATTTCAGACAGTAGAAGGATTGTCATGTTGTAATCTTTTTTTAGTTTGTTCTTAGTTCAGGGAGTAGTTGCTTCCTTGGGTTGTAGTTCCAAAATGAAGTCTTCAGGGAGTTATAGCTTCCTTGGGAATGACCCTAAAACCTTTCTTTAGGGAGTAGTAGCTTCCTTGGGTTGCAGCCCTAAAACAAAGTTGTAATCTTTTATAGTAGTGAGCTTCATATATTGTTAGTTAATCCTCACTGTGGTTTTTCCCCTTTTGGGGTTTTCCATGTACATCTAGTGTTATGTGTTGTGCATTGTGTTAATCTTTTATGTTTCTATTAATGCAATAAAGTTTAAGTTTTAATCTACTTGAGATGATTTGAGATTTGTTTGGATACTAATTCACCCCCCCTATCAGTATCTGAGTGTGTTCAACAATTGGTATCAAAGTCAAGTTACTTAGAAGAATCTTAACCGCTTGAGGAAGGTCTGGGATGGATCATAATGGATCTCACAAGGCACCTATATTTGATGGAATAAATTACTCCTTTTGGAAGCTAAGAATGGAAAACTTTCTATCCTCTCTAAGGTTTGGTGTTTGGCAATCTGTCAAGGATGGTTACACTGCTTCTACTCTTGATCTAACATATCCAGATGAGGTTGAGTTGTATGATAACAATGCCAAGGCAAAGAATGCTATCATGACTAGGCTAGCTAATTCAAAACTTCTGAAGGTAATGAGTTGCAATTCTACTAAGGGTGTCTAGGTAAAACTTAGCATTTATGGAGATAGTAAAGTGAATCAAGCCAAGATGCAAATCTTCAAGAGCAAATTTGAGACCCTAAGGATGACAGAAGATGAAGACATTGCTAGTTATATGCTCCAGGTGGATGAAATGGTTATTGGCATCAGAGGTCTTGGTGGAACAGTGAAAGAAGATGAGATTGTGAAGAAGGTTCTAAGATCTATTCCTAAATCTTACAGTCATGAGGTATCTGCTATTGAGGAAAGTTTGAATTTGGATCAATATATTGTAGATCAATTTTTTGGTTCTCTCATAGCCTTTGAAATGAGATAATTTGACAAAGGGCTCCAAAGAAGGAAGATGCATTCAAAGTCAGTAAGAAGGTAGAAGATGGAGCAGCTGATCAAGATGATGACCTTGATGAGGTAGAGGCAAACGTTGTTAGAAGATTGAAGAAAGGCACCAAAAAATACAAAAGTAGATTACCTTTCAAATGCTTCAATTGTGGGAAAGTTGGTCATTTTGCTTCTAAATGTCCTTTTAAAGAATCAAGGGGTAGTAACAAGAGAGAGAAGTTCAAAAACCATTTTTATTCCATAGAGAACAAATGCTCTTTAGAAGATGAGAATCATGATGATTCAAAAGATGAAACACTTTTCATGGCCTTGAATGTTGGTGACAAAAGAGGTGATATTGGGAATTGTAAAAAGTCTAATACCTTGTAAGCTAACCAAGATAATGAAAAATCAATGGTTGTGTGGACTATCTTTCATGCAAGAGAAGAAGCCAATGCTTGGGTAATTTGTTGAACACCTAGAATACTGAGAGGGGGGGCTGAATCAGTATTCTATTAAACCATTTACAAATCAAACTTTTAAACCAATCAATATACTTAAATGCAGTGAAGGAGATTAAGCATAAAACAAACAACCACAACTCATAACAAATGAACACTAGATTTACGTGGAAAACCCAAGAAGGGAAAAAACATGGTGAGGATTAGCTCACAATATATATCAATAAGACAACCATTTAAGGTTGATACAATTGGTGGACTCGCTATCCAAGAATGCTCACTGCATGTGGCTCACTGCTAAAGGACTCACTATCCTAAAAGAAAGAGATAGAGAAGGTGGCTCACTACCAGGATTGAATTGTTATAGTTGCATCTAACACATGCATGGAGTACATTTCCAATGAAGCTCAATATTCACCACAACATCATCATCTCCGCAGCACCAATGAAAGATAGTAGACACCTTCTGCTTACTGCATCCAGTAATCTAACACATGAAGGCTTGTACTTCTCCACTCACTCAACAACTTTATTACTCACATCATATCCATCACGTGCACACTCTATCATATCCCTTCAACACTCATTTATATTGTTTTTAACCTTGAGAACATTCTCCAAGGTTGGCATCACAACTTAACACAGAATTCAAATTAGGTCTGGACCTAAAAATTTACACGGTAGAAAGGAATGAAGGTGGACCACAACACATCTTATCTTAGACTCAATTCATCCAAGCACACCACTCCATGCTACTATAATCACTAAAGTAACTCTGCAATTAGTGTAAACACCCAAGGTCGCCCAAACTTGTGTTAACACGATGAACTTTTAAGTACACACTTCCTTGAACCCAAAGATGACTTATGGACCACATGCAAGGCTACAATGCAATCTAGAGTATTCCATGAACATCCTAAAACATCCTGAAATCCAACAAATTCTTCTACAACAACTTTCACCTGACTGAATAAATCAACTTATGGACTACCAAACCATGAACAATTTCAACTGGAGAAAGATATGAACCTTATAATTGCAATTCTAGAACCACCAGACTGAAAACCTCTTTGTAGAGAAATGTGGAGCAAAGACATTTCTCCCAGACATCTCTACAACACTCAGAAACACAGTCCACATTTTGGTGAACATAACTTCCTCTACACAACAAACTAGAGCACCAAATATGGAATATAGAAACTCTTCACACCTTTGAACAACATATCCAAACCTCAAAGACATATATTTAACATAGAAGAAATGTAGAGCAAGATCATAACACTACTCTCTTAAGCCAGATAGTCTCTTCAACACATTGTTTCCTTTATTAATCAAATTTTCTCAAAAGCACTTGGATACCAGCCATCAGAAGCATATTCCTAACATCTTCAGTATCTCTTCAAAGTAACCAAACCACCTTCAGCAAAGCAACTCAACCAAATAGCTCATACCACTGCAATCAACCTCATCTCTGCTCAACCAAACTCATACTCTTTGCACAGTTAACACCAATGACAACACAAGCTTGTTGACATCAATGACAACACCGATTACACATACTTGCAACAATCCCCCCCTTTATCATTGATGGAAACACATAATGTGAAAAACTATCAACACAACATAAACCTCAACACTGACTCTTTTCTTTTCTTTTCTCTTTCACTCCCCCTTAGATTGTTATTCTCTTTTGGCTATCTTATCCATACTGATCTCTCTTTCCCCTCCTTTTTTTTTCAAATTGAACTCTCTCCCCCTTTGACATCAATGGAAAAGGGTGACACAACTCTTTCTTACTCTCTCCCTTTTTATGATACTGCACATACTTGCAGTACTCACTACTACTCTGCAACATCTTTTTCTTTCACTACTCTTTTTTCTCCTCCTGACTGTAACAACCAACAAAGCCACTACCTACTCCCCCTAAGAGGTAGCCTCCAACATTAGTCCATAACAAAGAATGAATCTTGACATTCATTGGACCGATGCATCTCCTTATGCATCTAGTTCAAAGAAGGAGGGGCAATAACCCCTAACTTCTTCCGGAGATACTCAAATGTATCCTTAGGAAGAGCCTTGGTAAATATATCAGCAATATGGTCCTTTGTAGGCACAAACTCAAGCTTCATTTCATTCTCTACAACCTTCTCTCTCAAAAGTGGTATCGGATTGATATATGTTTTGTCCTTGAATGCATCACCGGATTCTTTGAAATGTTAATAGCACTTGTATTATCACAAAAGATAGGAATAGGTTCATCATTTACCACTCTAATATCTTTCAAGGTTTGTTTCATCCACAACACCTGTGTGCATCAAGATGTTGTTACAATGTATTTTGCCTCTGCAGTAGACAGAGATACTAAATCCTACTTCTTACTTAACGATGACACCACTCTACCACCAAGAAAGAATGCTCCACCACTTGTACTTTTCCTGTCATCTACACAACAAGCCCAATTTGCATCTGTATAAGCACTTAGAGCAAAGTCATTATCCTTTGGATACCACAAGCCATGATCCTAAGTGCCCTTTAAATATCTAAATATCCTCTTCACTATTGCAACATGTGACTCTCTAGGATCTTCTTAAAATCTAGCCACAAGATAAATTGCATGCATAATATCTAGTTAGATGTAGCAATCCTCCAATCATTGACCTATATTGACCTACTCTGATCAGCCTTAGGAGATTCATCTCTTGCTCAACTTGCAACCAGTTGTCATAGGGGTGCATACTAGTTTAGAATCTTCCATCCCAAACTTCTTTAACATCTCTCTTACATACTTTGACTGTGAAGTGAAAAATCCCTCATCTATCTAATTGATCTACATTTCCTCCAAAGATTATATCATATGTCTAACCATACAGTGTCTTCTTCAGCCTGCAAACCATATCTAATTTATCTGATAACTGAAATCCATATGGTTGCTTTCTGTACACTTCTTCTTCCAACTCACCATTCAAGAAAGTAGACTTCACATCCATTTGATATACTTTGAAATCCTTATGTGCTGCAAAAGCTAAAACATCCTAATGGCCTCCATTCTTGCCATCGGAACATAAGTTTCCTCGTAGTCTATTCCTTCTACATGTGAGTAACCTTTACACACAAGCCTTGCCTTGTTTCTTACCACTTCTCCACTCTCATTGAGTTTGTTCTTGAATACCTGCTTAGTTCCAATCACATTTATGTTTGTTGGTCTTGGGACAAGTTCCCAAGTCTAATTCTTTTCAATTTGCATTAGTTCTTCTTCCATAGCCTTGATCCAATACTTATCCTTGCATGCTTCGCTTAGTTTTTTAGGTTCAACTTTAGAGAGTAAACACACATTTACCTGTTCTTTAGTAGCTTTCCTTCTTTTCAGTACACCTTTGCTTTTGTCATCAATGATTTGATCTTCAGAATGATGCTTTTTGGTAGGACCACAAAGATTTGTATGCACTAATTCTAACAATCCGGTAGAGGATTGATCTTTGACTTTGAAACTCCTTCTTGCTTTTATTCCAACTTAACATTCCTTGCAAATGACACTGATAGACTTTGGTAGAACTCTCATAGCTTGTTTACTCTCTGCATAACTTCACACCTATTAGGTCAACTCTGTTGAAGCCCTAATACAAAAACCCTTCAAATGTAGATCCATATATTGACCCAAACAAGAAAACTGCTCTGTACTGGAAATAACTGTGTTATGTCAAGCTGAACTTCTGTTACTCATTACTTTCAAGCCAATCATCAAAATCAGACAAAATTATGAATGTAAATGTATCCAATGATCAATAACCATATGCCAAAACTGTAGAGTAATATCTTCAATAGCGAACCAATGCAAACCAAATTACTAGAACACTATAGCTTGATTTTACCGAATAGATACTTAGCCAAAATTCATAACAAGTCTTCTTACCTGATCAAATTTTCTTGCACAATAGACTTCTTGTGTAGGATAAGATCCTCTTGCAAAATTACCAACCAAGATAATCTACACAACTTTACCTTTATCCTTTGCAATCACAGTCTCTGTCTTGACTTAAATATTATCTTTTCGTGTTGAGGCATCAGCACCATTCCTTTGGCAGGGGAGAAAAGATTTTCAATAAGGTTCCCCCTAAGACAAAACACTAATCTTAGTTCCCAGAGGGAACATCTACACTGGATGTCGGTACAAGCTCATCCTTAACCTCTGTTAACTCCTTCTTTATCCAGATCTTATTCATTTCCCTCTTTGTCTCTGCTGGATCAACCTTTTGCACTGGTTCATTCTTCTTTACCGAATAAGTCTCCTTCATGTTTTTGCTTCTACAAAACTTAGAAGTATGTTCAGATGTATTGCAATTGTAGCATACAACATTCTTCTTACTAGTATTTCTTTCATTGCAATTGGATTTGGATTGATCAGCTTTATGCCCAAATTTCTTGCATGTATAATAGTACCCATTGAAAGATTTAACTATTCTATCCTTGCCATATCCATTTCTCATTTGACTTCTGCACTCATTAGCTCTATGTCCCACCTTATTGCATGCATAACACCTGATAGAGTTTTGACTCACTTTACTTATGCATACAGTAGCTCTATGACCAACTTTATTACAAGTAAAGCATTGACCAGAGAAGGATGGAACATATTGATTCCTTCTACTTCTACATTCTATTGCTTTATGTCCATACTTATTGCAAAAGTGACAAAAACCATTGAAAGATGAGTACCTCTGAGTATTTGGTTGTTTGATTGGAGGTCTTCTAGCTTTATTCTTTTGATTATGGATCTGCTTACCATTGTTCCTCTGATTTGAAGTCTGATTAGATTTTGAACTTTCACCTTTTTCAAATCCTAAACCTTTTTTATCATTTGCACCTTTCTGTCTTGCAATCATTTCATCAGGCTTTGTAGAACGCATCTTAAACTTGTCTTCATGCATCCTTGCCTTCTCCAGATTGGATCTCATATTTACAACTTCCTGTTCAATCCTTGCACATTCTTTTGATTTGCTTTCCACTAATGCATTAAGACATTCCTCAATTTTTGTCTTCTCCTCAGCTTGCACTTTCAAACCATTGATAGATTCATTTGCTTTCTTTAATTGTTCACTAACTTCTAAACCTTTTAACCTGCTCTCTCAAATTTTTGATGCATTCATCTACTTCTCTGACATTTTGCTTTAGATCTTTGATTTCACTTTCAATTCTTTCAAGATCTTCAAGAGTAGCATTAAGTTCTCCAGCTTTGTCAAGTATGCAATCTTCTCTAATGTATTTAGCAGCAAGAATTTCTTCCGAAGGAATAGGTAATCTTCTAGCACCCATATGTTCAATATCCAAGATCTCCCTTGAGTGATTAATCTTCTTCCAAAGGACTTGGCTTTGATACCAATTGTTGACCACCTAGAATATTGAGAGGGGGGGTGAATCAGTATTCTGTTAAACTATTTACAAATCAAACTTTTAAACTAATCGATATACTTAAATGCAGTGAAGGAGATTAAGCATAAAACAAACAACCACAACTCATAACACATGAACACCAGATTTATGAGGAAAACCTAAGAAGGGAAGAACCACAGTGAGGATTAGCTCACAATATATATATATATATATCAATAAGGCAACCTATTAAGGTTGATACAATTGGTGGACTCACTGTCTAAGAATGCTCACTACATGTGGCTCACTACCAAAGGACTCACTATCCTAAAAGAAAGAGATAGAGAAGGTGGCTTAGTGCCATGATTGAACTATTATAGTTGTATCTAACATGTGCATGGAGTAATGTTCCAATGAAGCTCAATATTCACCACAACATCATCATCTCCACAGCACCAATGAAAGATAGTAGACACCTTCTACTCACTGCATCCAGTAATCTAACAGATGAAGGCATGAACTTCTCCACTCACTCAACCACTTTATTATTCGCATCATATCCATCACACACACACACTCAATCATGATCCCTTTGACACTCTTTTATACTGTCTTCAACCTTGAGAACATTCTCCAAGGTCGGCATCACAACTTAACACAGAATTCAAATTAGATATAGACCTAAACATTCCCATGGTGGAAAGGAATGAAGGTAGACCACAACACATCTTAGCTGAGACCTAAATTCATCCAAGCATGCCACTCCACACTACTACAATCACTAAAGCAACTCCACAATTAGTGTAAACACCCAAGGTTTACCAAACTTGTGTTAGCACAATGGACTTTTAAGTACATGCTTCCTTGAACCCAAAGACAACTTGCGAACCACATGTAAGGCTTCAACACAATCTAGAGTATTCCATGAACATCCTAAAATCCAAAACATTCCTCCGCAACAAATTTCAATTGACTGAAGTTCACACGGGAGCACTCAACTGACTCTGTCATATACTACCACTCAAGAAATCAACTTGCAGATTACCAAACCATGAACAACTTCAATTGGAGAAAGATATGAACCTTATAATCATAATTCCAGAACTACAGGACCTAAAACCTCTTTGTAGAGAAATGCAGAGCAAAGACATTTCTCCCAGACATCTCTACAACACTCAGAAACACAGTCCACATTATGGTGAACACAAATTCCTCTACATAACAAATTGGAGCACCAAATATAGAATATAGTAGCTCTTCACACCTCTGAACAACGTTTCCAAACCCCAAAGACATATATTCAACATAGAAGAAAGGCAGAGCAAGATCAAAACACTACTTTGTTAAGCCAGACAGTCTCTTCAACACACTATTTCCTTTATTAATCAAATTTTCTCAAAAGCACTTGGATACCAACCATCAGAAGCATATTCCTAGAATCTTCAACATCTCTTCAAAGTAACCAAACCACCTTCAGCAAAGCAACTTGGCCAGATAGCTCATACCACTGTAATCAACCTTATCTCTGCTCAACCAAACTCATACTCTTGACACAGTTGACACCAATGACAACACAAGCTTATTGACATCAATGACAACACTGATTACACATACTTGCAACATAATTGATAGTGGTTTCTCTAACCACATGACTGGTGATAGGGAGAAGTTTATCAGCCTTAAGAAGTGGAATGGTAGAGCTGTTAAGTTTGGTGGAGATAAGTTAGCATGAATTTGTGTAAAGGGAGCTATAACCATTGATAGAAAGAACAAGACTGAGGATGTCCTCTATGTCAAAGGGCTAAAGCACAACCTCCTCAGTGTTAGTCAAATGTGCAGTAAAGGATACAATCTTACATTTCATGCCAATGGGTGTGAGACAAGGAAGGTAGGGTTTGGAAGACTAGTTGCAAAAGGTATTAAGACATATGGAGATATCTATCATCTAAAGGAGGTAAATGGAAGAACCTATTTATTGGCTCAATCTGGTGAGAGTTGGATGTCGCACAAGAGAATGGGACACATCAAATTTTATAATATAGTAAAGATCATCTCTATTCATGCAGTGAGAGACATGCCTAAGATAACCAAGCTTGCAAATACATTATGCAAGGAATGTCAAATGGGAAAGCAAACAAAGATAAGTTTCAAGAGAAAGAAGTATTCTTCTACAATGCCACTGGAGCTGATTCACACTTACCTATGTGGACCTACAAGAACAACGAGTCAACAAGGTGAAACGTACTTTATGTTGCTTAATGGCTTGGGTTACCTTTTTAAGAGAAAAATCAGAAGCCTTTGATAAGTTTAAAATTTTCAAAGCAATAGCTGAGAATGAAATGGATACGAAGATCAAATGCTTAAGATCTAATAGAGGAGGTGAGTTTAATTCAAATGAATTTGAAAATTTTTGTGATGATCATGGTATTAGGAGATATTGTTTGCTCCTAGGACCCCTCAGCAGAATGGGGTAGTGGAAAGAAAGAATAGAACTGTGCAAGAGATGGCTAGAGCAATGTTGAAAGATGCAGATCTACCTTCTTAACAGAGTACAACTGAGGGTCATGCGGTTAGAATTTAAGTTCAATATGTTGTAAAGGTGCTAAATCCAAAGTTTTATATCATTTGCTCCTCCGCAGTGAAAGTTATAAGTGACAGAGTTTTGGTATGTGCTCTAGCAAAATAAAGTGATGATGAAGGCTAATTGGAATGCTCTACATGTTGTTATATGGAGCCTAATCAGACTCGAAGGTTAAATTTTCCCCACTTTTATTGACGCAATTTCCCCCCAAATTATTTAACGGGGATTTGGGGGTAGCACCCCTTGCGGGGTCCAGGGGTAGTGCCAGGAGTTATTTTTTCTATTGGCCAACATAAAAAAACTCTATTTTGTAACTGACATAACGCTTGATAAAAGGAGCTAAGGGTTAGGGTTTCTATTGATATTGTATTGTAGCATTTGCAGCGGTATTGAGTTGCAAGGATTGCTAGTTGTAATCAATCTGATTTGTTGGATAATAATATTGTACTCTCTATTGGTGGATGTAGCCCAAGTTTGGGTGAACCATGTTAAAAATTATCTCTCGCTGTTATTATTTGTGTATTTTTCATTCCTCTGTTTAATCTTTATTTGCATTTAGTTGATATCTTCTGCATGTAATTCCTAACATTGCATTCCTCTAGAAGTGAAGACTTATCCATGTGGTTTTTTGGACATGTTCAGGGATGTTCAATATATGCTACTTTGCAGTATCAGGTGTTTTGGTGGTCCGCAAGTTCATTTTCTCAAATAACAGTGTGCTATAGATAGTTTTGGATGCCCAATTGTTCTATAGAACATATGTTTGAGTACTTGTGCTAGTTGGAAATTATACAGATTAGTTATATGATTCTTTGTGGACATTCTACATGTCTCTTTGTTTCTCAAGTTTGAAGCACATGCAGATCTTTTGTGTTTCCTGTACCGCATAGAGTTTTCAAGTTAGTTTGTGAAGAGTTATTGTTATTGAGGCCAACTTCGGAATGTTGGTGATGTGTGCCACAAATTTGTTGTTGTGCAGAGTTCAAGAAGTGTTTGGAGATGTTGTATGGGTCATGTTGACTCGTCTGGGAGAACTGTAAGTAATGCTTAATCATTCATGAGTACCACCAAGTTGTAATGACCATTGTGCTACAAGCTTCATGTGTTCTTTCTTAAGGGTGACCTAATTCAAATGTGCAAAGCATGCAGATGTTATTCTATGAAGGATGATGTTGTGAAGGATATTTAGGACCAGGTTAAGCTTGTGTTGGGATCCACAAGGCATGTTTCTCTTCCTAATATTGAGTGTAGTTCATGTTAGGGCTTTCCCTCTACATGTTCCATGTTGTTTGATCTCTGACCAACTTGTTATTGTAATAATCTTGTTGTCTTTGGGTAACATATAATGTAATCAATGTAATTTCATGTATATATTGTAAACCTAGTTGATCTAGGTGAAGTATGATTGTGAATGTGAATATAAGGAGTAGAATGTGAATGTGTAATGCATTATGATGTACGACTAAAGGAGAAAGAGCAGAAGTGATAGATCCTATCCAGATTCATCTTGAAGATATTTTTGTGACAGAATGGAAGTGAAGAGTGTTCCTAACTGAATCAATCATCAAAAGAGGGGTGAAGGGGCAGAATTTCAATCATCAAAAGGAGTGAGCTTCAATATTAGTTTTAGATAGTAGAAGGATTGTCATGTTGTAATCTTTTTTGAGTTTGTTCTTAGTTCAGGGAGTAGTTGCTTCCTTAGGTTGTAGCCCTAAAACAAAGTTTGTATGGAGTTGTAGCTTCCTTGGGAGTGACCCTAAAACCTTTCTTCAGGGAGTAGTAGCTTCCTTGGGTTGTAGCCCTAAAATAATGTTGTAATCTTTTATAGCAATGAACTTCATCTATTGTGAGTTAATCCTCACCATGGCTTTTCCCCTTTTGGGGTTTTCCACGTACATCTGGTGTTATGTGTTGTGCATTGTGTTGATCTTTTATGTTTATGTTAATGCTATAAAGTTTAAGTTTTAATTTGCTCTGAAAGATTTGAGATTTGTTTGGATACTGATTCACCCCCCCCCTCTCAGTATCTAGGGGTATTCAACACTCAACACATGCACATATGCCTCAACATAGGTACATGCACCTCTCCTTATGCATAGATTCCTTTGTGACTATAGAGATAGCTTGAGATAGGGCATAGACACCTTGGATGTAGGGAATGCCTAAAAAACAAGGTTAGGATGAAAAAAAAATAGTGCAAAGTGAAAATCTTGCATGAAAGGTTAGATAGGGGATAGGGTATCTTGCAACCAAGTTAGTCCAAGGACTCAAGAAAAAAATCAAAGGGGATATATCTATACTTAAAATGGCAAAGATTAAGGATTAAGCAATATAGGGTTTGAAAGGATGCAAATACTTGCAAAATAAAGAGTTGGGGCTAAAAAATGACAATAATTGAGCCTCCAAAAGGTGGGAACCTACAAAAGATGAAGTTAGGGCTTTGAAAATGAGAGAGATGGTGTAGACACCTCTAGATAGGTGTAGACACCTTTGGATAGGCACAAACTCCATTAGGTAGGTGCAAGTGCCTCTAGGTAGGCATATATGCCTCTAGATAGGTGCAGAGGCCTTGGACCTACAAACATGGAAGTTGGGCTAAAAATCAATGAAAACCCTACAAAATGAAGATTAATCTAAGCCCTAGAGACAATAAACAACCTATCCTACAACACAAGGTTAGCACAAAAGCCAAATGAAGCTAGATGAAGCCTAAAAACTTGTAAAGGTTCAACCTACAAACCCTAGCCAAAGGAGCAACAAAACAAGTGATAAAATAACTAGAAAATTTTAGAAAAGGCCTAGGGAATAAAAAAGACATCGCTAGGTAACCCCAGAGATTGAAGAACCTACACAGAGACAAAGTTAGAGCCAAAAAAAGAGGGAAATGATGCAAACACCTCAACAATGACACAAACACCTTAGAAATAACCCAAATGCCTTAACACAGGGCACAAACACCCTAGGCCTTAAAAACACCCCAAATAGATAGTCAAGGAAGACACACACACCATGGGGACTTGAACGAACATTGGGAGGTGTGTGTAAACACTGGTACATAGAGTAGAAAAGCCCCAAACTTAGAAGTACATTTTCAGATGTAAACAACCTACAAAAACTCATAAAAAATCCAAGGATGAAGATTAATATTGAGAAAAGAGTCCCACTGAGCATGTCAAAAATGTGGACATAAAATTTGAACCAAAACAAGTGGAGTTAGATGCATAAACGCAACAAGAAAACTCACAATTCAAAACTTAACATTCACCTTTAGTTAGAGTAGAAATGGAAGCTAAACACAATGAAAAACAAAAATCAAAAGTGAACTATACCTCCATTATGTTTGTGGATGTGCTCTAAGGATTGAGTGGATGGATTGTTGTATGAATGTGGTTTCTCAATTGCTTGACGATTATCAAATTAGGAAACATATATTTACTATGGATGAAGATGATCAATATCCTTTGGGTAAGCCTCTTTAAAAAGACTTTCCAATTTAGACATGGAGGGTTGACATTAAAAGATGAAATCAAGGGCTAGGATTGCCTTGCATGGGCATGCATCCTAGCCTCTTGACAAGTGGCAAGAGGAGGTGGATTGTGCTAGGTGGATGATGCAAGAAAGTGGGAAGATATGGAGGATGTGAGTGGATAGAGGAGATTGAGTTTGGAATGGAAGGTAAAGATTGTTCCATGTTACATGCTCACACATGTGTGAGAAAGGAGTGGGGACAAGTGGCTTGAGAAGGCATGTGTTAAGTGAAGGACCTGGATTGCTTCTAGGATTTTAAATGAAGGGTGAAGATTAGAGTGTTTGGATTAAGGTGCAATTAACCTTGTAAATCCCTATATTATTTATTCCCATTATTATTGTTTGTAATTACTCATAAGGGATGAAATGGTTTCACCAGCAATAGTAAAATATATTAACTATCCACAGTAATTATGAAGTTACTGTACCAGTAAGTTCTAGAGTTACCAAAGGTAGTTACGGGATAACATTTACTAATGGTTACTGTGAAAAGATAAAGTAAATGAGGGTAGGTGCCACATTGGAGGAATCTACCTATTTTGGCTTGTATGATAATTGGCATAAGATTGGTAAGATGTTGTAAGAGGGCGTGTGCATGAAGATGGGGGGCCAAAAGGTGGGCACCCCACTTTTTAGTGCTAGGAAACCATAATGCGATCATGTTTAGGCTTGGTCATACTGAGCCTAAAATGCAATCACATTTTAGACTGCTAAATAAAGTGAAAAAACACGGTCCTGCAGCCTCACTTTATAACTGTCATTTTCCTATTATCTTGATGTTCCTCCTAAGGATTAAAAGACAATTGAAAGGTAGTGATCAAATATATGCTCAAATATAACTTACCCATGATTGATGTGATTGAGAAGGTACCATAAAGCCTAGCTCGTGCCTTAAGGCAGAAAAGAGAAGAAGTCATTAAAATGAATAATGAGTTGAGACAACAAGCTCTTGAGAAGGCTGGATCATCTATATCACAGGAAGAAAAAGACAAGCTAGCTCAAATACAAGCCCAAGAACTAAGGACAAAACAATGAGTAGATACACTTATGGGCATGAAGGAAAGTGATAAAGAGAAAATTCAAAAGGAAACAGAAGTTATGATAGAGAAAATTGTAAGTGAATTAACAAGAACTAAAAATGTGGAACAATCACAAGTTTCTCCTCCATCACCACCTCATTTGATGCATCTTCTCTGCAAATCACTGAGTATCAAAATTCTCAAGAACCAGAGGATCATGAAGAAGAAAACATTTCTCCAAACCATAATATTGGACTTGCTAATCAACCTCTAGAGAATACAGAGTAGCAAAATAAGTATGAAAGAGAAGAGGGACAGACAAATAATGATTTAGAGGAGAATGTAGAAAAGGAACAAGACATACCATCCTCCTCTCTGGTTGACTCTATCAAGGAGTTTCTTGCTTAACAAATACACATTCAACCAGTGGTTACTCTATCGCTGTTGCAGTTGCCTATTTTAGATGAACAAGTTAAATTTCCTAGTATATCTCCACTTCACAAGTTACAACTTGGAGATATTCTTCAATCCTTTACTAGACAAGAAATCTTGTGGCAACAAGTTGAAGGGGCTGAAGTGTTAGAAGAGGCAATCAAAATATTGCAAGAGGAATTGCCTAAGGAAAAGAGAGATCCCACCTTGCCTCCTATTTAGTAGATGAAACACATGTTGGAGTCTTTCAAGACTCATTCCTCTTACCTAGAAAAGCAAGTTGAGAAAAGGATAACAGAGCAAATAAATAGCAAAAGGTTGGCTAAAATGTCTAACAAGTGTGCAAAGGCACACAACAATCTACAAGAAGATTTGAAAAATATTCAAAAGAGCATTGAGGAAGCCAAAGTCCTATACCAATTTTGTTTGAATTAGCATGTGACCACAAAGAACATAAAGAATCAAGATGACTACATTGAGTCACAGTTAATTGAAGTAGCCAATGTGTATGATCCACTAAAGGATAGAGATGGAGCTGTCAGGGCTCAAATTGAAAATCTACACAATCAACTAAGTCAACTACTGGAATAGAGAGAGAAAATAATGGGATAAATAGGTCAACTGAGAAAGGTTGTGGACATGAAATTAGAAGCCTTAACCAGTATCCTGATTGAAGAAAAAAAAGTGGCTCAAAAAGCTAAAACATCAGCCACTTTAGAAGATGTAGAAGACTTGTATATTCAGTTTGAGAATCAATCTCGCATCTTGTCCTTTGCAAAGAAGAACTAAGACTCAACCCTTGTCCAGTTAAAGGTAATTTACAGTAATATTCTACCTTCCACATGAACAAACTTTTAGAAGGTATGACAAATTTTGAAGTTTGTATATATGCGGTGAATAAAATAAGAATATGCAGTGATATTTTGATATAAGGCACATTGTACATAGAATTTGGAAGAATAATTTTGCTACACCAATTTTGAAGAGATAAAAAGCACCACTCAGGGGGAGTTGATTAGAAAAAGGTGATAGTAAATATTCGGTTAGAGGGGGCTTACTTATTTTTGAAAAAGACCACTAGTCCTTTGCCATTGATGTCAAAGGGGGATAAATACATTGATATTAGGTTAACTGTTGCCATCAATGACAAAGGGGGAGATTGTTGCATATAGGTTGTCGTTGATGTCAACAGTGGTATGAAGTGTTGCAGTATGAAAGAATGGTACATTAGATGACAAGGAGATTGTAGCAGTATGATGAGTAGTATGATGATCAATGAAGATAGACAAATAAGCATGATGAGATGAATATGTGTGGGGGTACTCGGAAGAGCAGACTGAGAATGATGGTCATGGAATTGTAAAGGAAATGGATCAATAGCATCTGTACACTATTATACCTTATCTGCTGAATCTTATATGTAAGTTAACATTCCTAATAAACTTGTGTTTGAATACCATGGGTAGTTATGTTGATGTATGATGAAAACATGAATTCATAATGATTGACACCTGATGGATAAAGTTGCAAAATTTAAAGAAGAATTGGTTAAGTATAGTATATGTCAAGAAAGATGTTACAGGCTTGAAATAATGTACTACACTCTACCACATCTGGAGATATAAGCATGCAGATATGACAGATGGATAAGTATTACTCTCAGGTATCAGTGTTTCAAATTTGAGATCACAATTCTTACCGCAAAGTGTTTGGTAGACGGAAGAATGAAGATAGTAAAGAAACATGGCAAGTATAGTCATAGAGTGATAGGAGGATGCTCCTCACTTCTCCATGGATGAAGATATGGAGTCGTGGCTTGAAGAATAGGTTGATAAAGTAACAAGGATGTATGTTTCAAGTTTCAAGAAATAATTTGTACCGTAGATGCTTTTCCAAAGTTAAATGTATGAAGACATGTCTTGGTGTTGAATGGTACGAATAGAAGAAGAGAGTTAAATGGTACCAAAGTACACCACATGATGACAATTGGCCTTGTTGGTTGAATAACAAGTTCTTATGACTGGGAGGTATGTAGTAATCAAGTTTCAAGTGATTGTGTTCACCGCAAGCTTTGGTTTCATTGCCTTATCTTAAGACTGAGCAAGTAGAAGTTGCTAAGGACACCAGCATCAAAGACATATTGTCTGCACCAGAATTAAACATCTTGAGATAACAAGAAAAGTATACATGAATTCTTTACAAGTCACATAATGGTCAACAAGTGGTTCACATGATGTAATTATGTCTTCTCTGGTACTCCATTGGGTCTAGAATCAAATACAAGGATAGGTAGTTGTTGAGGTGCCGACTTGGTACATAATGAAGATTTTGTTGAGTGCAATGCATGTCCACCAGCTTGAAAGGGTGTGTTAAGGTAGGAAAGGACCTAATTATTCCTTGTTCTTGTATTGCATTGGGAATTTATCTACCGCATACGTTTGGGAGCTGACTGATATGGCCACTACATGCTTCATGCTACACGCTTCTTTCTAGACGACTAAAGAGAAATACTTTGAAGCTTCCAGAGGATATATATAAAGAATCAAAGTTGTTGAAAGGGGGTGTGTGTCAAGTTATTGAATCTAGAATCAACTTTGTTCAAATATACTTTCAACAAAAATAGACATGATGATGAAAAGCGCCAAGGATCAGTTCATGTAATATGATACAGATGCTCTGCAATGATAAAGAAGAATTCTTGAATATGTTTTTGATGTTGTGGAGATATGTATTGTTGTTGTAAGGAAGACATAAAGTAGTGTAGAGGTTAAAGTGATCAGTGCTTTGAGTTACATGAATAACATAGTAATATGCTTTGTAATTGTGTAAAGTGATCAGGGAGTTGCAGCTTCCTTTGGGTTGTAGCCCATAAATAATATTGTAATCATGTTTTATCTTAATTTGTGAGGTTGGATTTGGACAGTAGATCCAAGCAGCTTGCTTACCATGGTTTTTCCCTTCTTGGGTTTTCCATGTAAATCTGGTGTTATGGTTGTGTGTTGTTGTTTTCCTGCATTTCTCATGGTTTGAATAGTCACATTTGTTTGAATGCTACAGAAAATTAGGTAATCCAATTAAGTATCAATGATTCACCCCCCCTTTTAGTACTTCTGTGTGTTCAACATGTTGAATGAATATTATGTAAAATCTTTTTATGTGTTGGAGGGGGAAGAGTGATTAAGCGGTCTTTGAGTAGACTCGAGAAAATACACTCTTGTTGAGATAGAAGAGAAGATATAGGTGGAGTAGGAAGCAACCCTCATTATTGTCAACATTGTGGAGAGAATGTAGGAGAAGGTCATAAAGCTAAACCTACTTCAAACAAGTGCAATGTTGGTTCCATAGGTTCCTTAATTTCTTATTCTTTGCATCCTAACCCGTTTCCATTGTATCCTTGTTTAGAAATAATTTTGAATCCACGCCCATAATGTATCTCCAAATTCGAAGCAAGATGAGAGGTCATATGACTAGATTTGTTGATTTTAAAAGAAGGATCATACATTTTATCATGGTGAGGAGGGTCAATCTTTGTTTTAACAATCCCATGGGGGTTGAAATCTAAAGAGACCTCGTCATTACCAAGACATGTATTAGAATTAGATGATACTTTATCACAAATGGCCATGATTTCTATAGAAGAAGGCAGATCTTCATCAATTTTAAATGTTCCATCATCATTAATCTTGAGTTTAAGTTTTGTAGGAGTAGGAGATTGTGTTGAAGAAATTTCATTTACCTTCGGTATTTTTGGGTGTGAGGGTGAGACTTTATATTCACCAGCAAAGGAGGATGTAAAATCTAATGAACCCCAATCACTGAAAAATATGTTTGAAGGACCGACACTATCCTAATCAATACTGTTGTTAGCAATGGAGGGTAGTTTTAAAGAAGGGATCAAATTACTTAAAGGAGTTTGATGTCTCGCTTCCATTTGCAAGCAATTTTTGGGAGTTGAATCAACTTTAATTGTATAAGGTTTGTTTTCAAAAATGAATTTTATTAAGCGATGAAGGGTAGACGGGACTGCCCCCATGGCATGAATCCATGGTCTACCAAGAAGAATATTGTATGAAAGAGAATTAGGCATGACATGGGTAAGGGTAGGCAATGTCACAGGTCTAGCCTTAACATCTAAGGTGATTGTACCAGTGATTGTTTACCAACATTATCAAAACCACGAATGTTGAGTTTATCTAATTTGATGAGAGATGTATTAATATTGATTTTATGTAACAAGTCTATGCCACAAACATTAAGACCTAATCCACCATCAATCATAGTGTGTCTCATCCTCCTTTTATTAATGATGATGAATGTCATAAGAGGTTCATATTGGTCTTCCACATCTATGGGAGGTAATTCATGTTGTTGAAATGAAATATCGGATGTTGTTGCATGCATACAACAAAAAGAAAGATGCTACATCATTCGGTCTAATAGAAGGTGGAATAACTACCTTTTGTAGAGCTTCCTAGAGCATTCTTTGGTATGTAGATGATGTTTGTATTAAATCCCATAGAGAGATCTTAGTCAAAGTAGTGTGGAGCTGCTCAACAAGATCATATTCTTTGCCAATATGTGGAGGAAGATGAGGTGCTTGAGGTAGGATAGGTTGAGAAGGTGGAAGAGAAATGGGTACACCCAGTGTGTGCTGACTTTGCTTGTTATTGCGGGTGTTGTCTGTGTGAGAAACCACATTATTATGAGGTTGTTGCAACACATTTTGAACACCTTGATTTCTTTCAGTAATTTGCTTTGCATAATTGAGAATGTAACCCAAGGGTCGAGGTGGTGTTGGATCACCTTGAACTATAATCACCAGTTTAGAGAAAGAGGTGAATTGCACTTATTCACTATCCCTTTAGTGGGTGGAATAAGTCTATTAATGATGATTGAATTGACATTGTTTTCCTTTTGAGTAAGATCAACATCCATCCCTGAGGGATTTAATGTGAGAGATCGATCTTCATCCACTAATGCTTCATCAAGTTTGAAGGGAGAGAATTGGAATGAAGTGAGGGTAAAGTGTTGTTAAGAAAATTGTTGATGATGGTATCTTTAGTGATGTCCAAGGGGTTTGAACATGCAACCAAAGGAAAAATATCAATGGTCTTTGCATCCTTAGTGATATCCAAGGTACTTGAACATTCAATCAAAGGAGGAAGATCCATAGAATGAGCCATAGAAACCTCATGTACTATAGTAGAAATAGAAGTAGTATGCTCAACATTATCTAATGCCGCATCTCTAGAAGAGAGATTAAAATGAAGAGAAGGTAAAGTAATGTTAAGGAATGTGTCAATGATCTCATCCTCTTGCGCCAAAATGTCTTCATTTTTGGGAGAGGTATCCAAAGCATAGGGTGAAGTAGGAAAATCTAAGCCACCATCATATGCCTAAATAATCTATCCACTTGAATGCAACAAAGATTTATAGAACTTTGCTTTGATGAAGGTGCACTAACTGCAAGACTAGCTAGGGTTTACTATCAAAACTCTATATTTTAAATGCTTACTCTCTAAACCATAATTTTTCGATGCAAGAATTCTTTTTAAACACAAATAATATTTATGAAATTCTACAGCAATGAAAAATCATATTTGACCATTAATTAACAACAAAAAAATTTGAAACAAGGATTTATTTCACAAACCCTAGGCTTCAAATTTGACTAGGTTTTCCAAAAAATGCAATTTTTTTGACAAAACCCTAGCAAATAAGAGTTTTAAATGTAAGATGTAATACCCTAAAATGATTAAATACTATAATACTAATCATATTTGATTCAAAATTAGAAATTTAATTCATACTATGATGATCTAACTTTATGTAATGCAAACAAGGTAACAAATATGCCTTTTTTCAAGATCCAAAATGAAATGCTTATTTTCCAAATTTCACATGAAAGGATGCAAGAATATTCTAAAACAGAAAGGATGATAAGGTAAAACAAATTAAATCCCTTTAATCAACCCAAAAATGCAACAAGATTTGAAACAACACACTAATCTACAAACCCTATGCTAGAGATTAGCTAGATTTCCTAGAAATGCGAGGTTTTTGCAAACCCTAGTTTTGAAACTATGCACAATTTAGCTATGTAGGTATGTAAAATGAATAATGAACTCAAATATAATCAAATCTAGGGCAGAAAAAACTTAGATCTGAAGCAAGAAGGATGCCAAAGAGTGAAAAGAGTCAGGTTTGCCAAAATGTTTGATAGAAAAGAGTGACTTCACCTAACAAGGTTAACTAGGTCAAACCCTCTTCTATTAACATTGGAACACAGACTGAGCTTGTGTCACATCTCATTTATGGGCTATATTATTACCTTAGATTATTGAACATTTACTATGATTGTTTTACTATAAGTGATTCCACGTGTGTGTGAAGGTAAATATAAAAAAAATATAAATGCATGATTAGGAAAGTTGATTTAATAATTGAATATTATTGGTATGATTGTGGATATACATATGATTTGCTTCGGCTATGATTTTGAGGAACTAACCTATTGACGTGGAGTTGAGTGCGACTGAATGTAGGTACTTGTCGAAGATGAGAACATGGTTGAGGTAGAGATGTTCTAGCCCCTTGGCAAGAACTATTTGGGATGGATAACCTGATGCACTCACACACTCAAATAGTCTCATATTGCATTTTGAATGGCTTTGATATGCATTATTGTATGGATAATAAATGCGATTGATGTTTTGCAAGTAGATAAATATGTGATTGAGTTGCTACAGTAAGTCTTTTTGAATGTGTGAATTAGTCATGAAAATAATATTATTCCTTCAATTTATATTTAATTAGTGTATATTATATTATTTAAATTAAAAATAAATAATAAAAGTGTTTCCTATTTATATAATATATATTATTGTTTGAAAAATAATATCTTTGTTAGACTTAAAAACAATTTTGATTTATGTAAAATATATATATTATATTATTATATTTAGAAATCTAAATAAAGGAATTAAAAGAATAAGCTTATGTCATGCAAGCGACAGAAATAAATAAGTTTATTTTATTTTTTAAAAAGAAATGGGAGGCTTTTAAAATGTAAAAACTCGTGCAAAATGTAAGTAAACTGGAAGTTATCAAAAGAGGATTCAATATAAATTTATGAATGCCAAGATTAGAGGAAAGATGGAGAATAAAACAAGGCATAACAGAAAGAAAAGGTATCATTATTCAGAAGATCGAAAGGGAGAACAGAGTAGCGATAGGAGAGAAAGAAGAAGCATGGAGCTAGGAGATAGAGTCGACCTTTTCACAGCTAAGGAATTAGATATTTTCCCTTTTTTGTTTGCATTAATTTATGGTTGAAAATACTGTTAAAACCATGGTTAATATGAGCCTGTGATCTATCTTTTCCCTGGCCTGCGTTATGCTATGAGCGGCCAGTTTGTGTTTTCCATTCTTGCTTTGTACAATGAACTATTTCTCCCTATTGCCTACTTGTATCTTCTTCCATGTCAGATTAAGGATCAACCACCCTTATGTTTGGGTCGATCTAGGCATTAATCGACGCCTTCTATATGCGGCTGGCCTGAATTGTTTTTCTTTTAGCTAGTTAAATGTTAACCTGAAGAATCTCTAGTCTTTTTATTATTGTCTGTCCAGAAGTTGTTCGACCTATTTTATCCTCATGCTGACATCCTAAAACCATAGATGACTATCATTTTGCTTGTTAGATCTACAATTTTAAGATGGTTTGTGTAATATCAACCTCTGTTATTGGTTAACCTAGGTATCATCTAGTTGAAATTTTAATCATCCCTGGCTTTGTTCTTTCATATCTGGCATAGTTATTTTATTGTTGTATGTTACCTACTTCTATCTCTATCGCAGCTTGTTTTAGTACTATACCAATCTATTTATTTCATCTTAGGTTGTATAATCACTTTTGTCATAGCCATATTATGTTCCTATAGTTGTTATTAATTTACTACTATTGTAGCATTTACCTATACCTGTTGCAGAATTCTTTTACTTTGTTGCAGTCTTTTTTTTGTAGCAAGATTTTTATAGTTCCTGTAGCCTGATTAAAACTTCCTGTAGCTGATTTATAGATGTCTGTAGCTTGTTAAATAAAGTTCATGTAGCTTGATTTAAAACTCTTAGAAACAGTCATATTATTTTTTCAGAATAGAGACAGTGTGTTTTTTAATTTTTCCCATGCTTTTAAAATTAGTTGTGAGATGCTGAAAACCAATCTTACACTATTATAAACTCTTATTTCAAATGAATTGATTGAATTATGAAATAGTATTGGATATGAACTAAATTCATTAGTTTTCTACAAACTATTAAACATTGAAATTCAGTTAGAGAATATAAACAGATTAAAGAATCTATATTTATATTTGCTTTTAAATGAATCTATGATGTTCCTCTTTACTACTTGCTTGTAACTGCATTTTCATGAATGATGCCATGGAAAGGGATTACATATGGTTATAGGTGAATATGGGTTATTTATTTTGAAAGGAAAGTAGATTATTAGTTATGAGTGTTTGGGGTTACTTTTGGGCTAGGATGTCGAATGTGGATTATTAGAGATGACTTTTCCTCTTTTCTGGAATTGAACCTGTAACTGTTTATTTAATGCTTAGGCATAAGCAAGGAGTTATTGAAAAAGATGAGCTTTTGTCTAGAAAACTTTATATATATATATATATATATATATATATATATATATATATGCCACATCCTGTTGTGAGACAATTTGCATATCATTATTTAGATTTGCACATTAGACTTTAGGTTGCATCAGGTGTTCCCTCCTGCCATTTGTTTCTAGGTAGCTAGACATTTCGTGTAGGGTTGGGTTTCCTTCGTGCGATGAAGGGATCTGGGGAAGTGTAATTGCTTCATGGTTGGGTGGAAAAGTGTCTAAGCCATGTTTCCATCTCTCAGCTTGTAAGAGGACCATATGGGTTCATGGCGACTGGAGACTTTGTTTGATTTATTATTCTTATATTGTACATGATTATTGTATCTTGTAAATTGGATTATTTATGGCATGAAATCTAATGGACTTTATATATTCTTTTATAGTGCTAAAACTTGGATTAAGCACGTGATTTTGTAAGATTTAATGACTTTTATTGATTCATGTTGATGAGATTTATCTTTTACTTGAGATGATGTAATTAAGTGGATTATTTACTTCATGTAACTTTTGTGATGGAATGAGTACTTTGCATTTGATATCAGAGCTCTAGGTTGAACACTAGGGCCTATTTGGGACTATTATGCTAAGTTACAAACTTGATGCAGATTATTCATCATGAATACTAGAAACATTGATCGTAGTGGAGGATCAGGATGTGGTCAAAATAGAAGAAACTGTTGAGGTGCAAATAATGGTCAAAATGCAAGGAATCATGGAGATACTAATAATGATCAAGATGGAAGATTGGATAGAATCCTTGCTCTCTTGACCCAACATGATATGGGAATGAATGTGTTGCTTCCCGAATCGACAGAGGGTTTGCCAGCACCAATGCACAGGCAGATTCGGCCAACAGATACGGGAGGTTGCGTGAGTTGCTCCCCTTCACTTCTAGTTCTGCTGCACCAAGGTGGGTATCCCTATAGCTCAAGATGTAACAATGACTAGCCCAATGATAGAAAGATTTAACTTGACAACAATAGGCTGAATACTCTCATGTGTGGACCAAGATGTGCATGATACATCACAAGGTTGGCAACATTCTTGGACATATTTGTCTGGTTGTGGATGAGAGTATGCAGGGGTCCTAATCCTACTCTTACAAACTAATAGGGTGGAAGTTATGAAATGGGTGGATAATGTATGGATGCAAGACAAGGGGGTTTGGATCATAACTACTAACCTAGGTGCAGACCAGTGCCTATCTCAGGGCAGGAGTCAGCTAGACGTATACAAGAGGATGGATTGTAGTTTGGATTCAAGTTTCAAGGGGTTGGACTGATGCTTGCCTTACAAACATCACCCAAGAATAGGTATTTAGCTGCTTCTACTTACAAACATCCCTGTAGACATATAACCTCCTCCATGCTTAACCTAAAATAGTTTAATCCACTCCTTGAATGGAAGTTAGAGATGAAGCATGTGATACAGAAACCTATATCCTAGAACCTGAGAAACCCTTAGAAACCAGATTCAAAAGAAGGAAAACATACAGCAAAGGAGACAAATAGATAAACACATGCATAAGAGCATTTTTCATATAGATCAACAATGAAACTAAGTATATCTATAATGAACATTCATGATGAAACTCATAAACTCCAAAAATGAGATACAATAAGAAGGAGATGCCCTGTTCTTCATTATTTACACAAAATTGCCCAGGTCTTCAACCATGAAACATGAGTCACACAGCCAGCTATATACAGCAAGGTAGGTGCACTCAGCGTTAATCACATGGCAATTCAAAATTTGCCAGATACAGTACATCATGAGAAAATGGTGCTCAACATATTGAATGCAGCAGGTGGGAGAGGAGACAAGGAGTGGTTGGATTCAAGCCCTGTGCCGCCGCCTGGGGATTCACATCTTCAATTGGGTGGTTAATCCATGCACGCCTTCGTCCATACCCTGTAACATCCGCCATTAATGGCATACCAACCCGCGGCCTTGGGAATGCAGTGAATTGTGTGTTTTGCAACTTTTCCCGCCAAGAAATATGACCCTAATTTTTCAAATCATGTGGGAACTAATTATCCCACATGCACCCTGCAGTGACCTCCTCAACACTTTATATACTAGGCCATGAGAATATATGATGTCGGTGATTTTGCTCCTGACGGCACCAGTATAAACCTCATCATGATCCTCGTGCATGATGCCTCGATGTCATACGTCTTGCCGATGACTACATGATGCACCCCACTGATATCCTGATGACATCACCATCATATTGCAATATCAGGGTGATCTTCGTAAGATGACTGATGTTAGAAATATGACCCCCCACGGACTTAGATGACATCATCGTCATGTTTACAAAGGGTGATATTCACCAGCAAGGGTGATATTCGTAAGATCACCTGATATTTGAAATATCACCCCCCGCAACAATATCGGGTTGCCAGACAAACCTTGCAGCAACATCGGGGTGATCTTAACTAAGATCACCCAATGGAAAAAATCACCCTCCAGGCAAAAGATCAGGTTGGTATGAAATAAGACCCCACAAGCAACATCAGGGTGATAAAATATGATGATGATGACCTCCCCTCAAAAAGTTTTAGGTCATGTTTGAAATATGATGAGGGAGTCCAAAGACTTAGAACCTTTTTTGGATTTTTTGGGAAGGAACCTGCATGTTTGAATGCTTGAATTTTTAGGAAGGTGCTTGCAGATTTAAGCACCAACACAGGCTCTATATGGGGATGCATGCCTCTTGCAAGCATGGCGAGAACTACAGATCCCTGGGATGCAGACCAGTCCCCTATCCATTAGGCATAGAGTCAAATACTTATCTGCATCACCAATCACACTTGGTGGCCTAAGGCCACCAAGAAAGGAAAAACCTGTACTTCCCTTTGTCAAACACTTTGTTTTCATCTGATACCACTGGATTAGGTCTGAAGATGTTGCCATGATCTGCCCACAAACAAACCTTGTCATTTGCATATAGAATTGTCTCATTGAGCTGGCTCTTCTCAACCTTATGCAAACAACCCTCAACATTAGGCAACATGTGAATGCCATATTTATCAAGCAATGCATAATCATATAGCATATAAAGCATGTCATCATCTGTATTAGCAGTATGCATTGCAACATGATCTCCTAGCTAGACTGAAAACTGAAAACACTCAAAGTCCACCATGTAACTAGGAACATCAGGGCTCATCTTATCATAAGCAGGCATATCAAAGAAAAAGATTTCAAATTCATATTTGTGTACATCATGCACATAACCATCAGCAACACCAAACTAGAAAAGATCAGGCTCTGGCATCTCTTTGCAGCAGTTTTCATGATTTATGTTGGTTTCTCTTTCATCAGGATGAGAACTAGAATCCATATCAACATCAGTGCCTAGATTCCCACCATACTCAAACAAATCCTCATCACCATATGTGTCAAAAATGGGTGATCCAGGTGTTTCAACTTCATCATGGTATGCTGCTAGTTCATGGGCAGCAGAACATGCATCTTCATTACCAATGGATTCTCTTTGTGGAGGAGTATCAGCCTGTATGGCATAGGCAAAACCATAATCAAATGAAGAACGATCATGCTCAGCACTAGCACTTGTTTCAATCTCTGACTGCTCTTCATCATCTCCATGTGTCTGAAAAGAAGGCATTGATTCACACATGGAACTGCTACTCTGTTTGCTTATCTCTTCTCTATCCTGAGCACAATACTCACAATTATCTCCATAAATCCACTCAAACAAGTATTCATTGTTGTCCATAACCTCATCATTATTTTCAGAACCAGACACCTCAACCTTGCAACGGGGGTTTTCATTGATCCTTCTACTGGCATCCTCAACTGATGTATTTTCATTCTCATTTTTATCTTCACATGATGCCATGATCATTTGGTCATTTACAGCTACACAACTGTTATTTACACCAAAGCTTGTGGATAGGGAATTCAGCATGTGCTCATTTCTCATTTTTTCTATATTTTCTACAAACTTATATGCCATCTGCATACTTGTTATCTTGAATTCCCTCAACAATGCACTAGAGCCCTCCTCAAAAGCTTCAAAATATATGCCAACATAGGCTAAAATATTAGGTCTGAAGACTTCTGGGATTTGTGAAAGGGCTACTGCAAATCTATGACTGAAATCAATACATGGCTCTTTATCTTGTTTTCTGATTTCCATTAATCTTGCAACAAGATCAGTAGGTTCTCTTGCAAATTCTTCTTTGAAACAGTCAGCAAGTTCATCCCAATAGGTAAAGGATCTCTTTGGAAAGCTCAAATACCAATCTCTAGTTTTTTCATCAAAGGATCTAACAAAAAACCTCATCCACATATCCTCATCTCTAAATGAGTGCCTCTCCATGAACCTATGAAAATTTTGGATATGTACAACCCCATCACATACACTGTGACCACTAAATCTAGGCATCTGATTGTAAGTCTTAGCAGGCATACTTTCAACTTGATAATCAACCCATGACAAATCTAATTGGTCATACAAAGGATCAAAAGGGCTGACAAGAGGTTTAGCTTTCTGATTGGCAGACACAACAGGGTTATTACTATTTAACTGGGCCTATCTAGCCTCTAAGAATATCAACCTATTTTTTATCTCTTCCATTCTTTTACTCAACATTTCATCCCCCTTTTGACTGAGTATGGTTGAATACATATTTGGATTCATAAAATTTTCAATCTTAGACATCCTTTGTCTGTCTAAGACCTAAGGCTTCCCTTGGCATCTAGCTTATGCAATAAAATAACAAATACAAGTGGGAAGAAGCTAGGTACCTTTTCTCATCTAGATGATGAAATCTTGAATAGAACACTCTTGGATCACAACATACACATCAACCTTTCATGTGCACTTAAACCTTTTGCAAAGTCACCACCTCTCCAGAGAGGATAAAAATCTCAAACAACTGAAAGCTCATCAAATACTTTTCTGAGTTCATTCCACCAGCAAAGCACCATCATTCACATGAAAGATCCAGATATCACTCCCCAGTAGAGTCACCAAATCTGTTGCTTCCTAAATCAGCAGAGGGTTTGCCAGCTCCAATGCACAGGTGGATTCGGCCAATAGATACGGGAGGTTACGTGAGCTGCCTCCCCTTCACTTCTGGTTCTGCCGCACCAAGGGGGGTATCCCTATAGCTCAAGATGTAACATTGACTAGCCCAATGATAGAAAGATTTAACTTGACAACAACAGGCAAAATACTCTCATGTGTGGACCAAGATGTGCATGATACATCACAAGGTTGGCAACATTCTTGGACATATTTGTCTGGTTGTGGATGAGAGTATGCAGGGGTCCTAATCCTACTCCTACAAACTAACAGGGTGGAAGTTATGAAATGGGTGGATAATGTATGGATGCAAGACAAGGGGGTTTGGATCATAACTACTAACCCAGGTGCAGACCAATGCCTATCTCAGGGCAGGAGTCAGCTAGACGTATACAAGAGGATGGATTACAGTTTGGATTCAAGTTTCAAGGGGTTGGACTGATGCTTGCCTTACAAACATCACCCAAGAATAGGTATTTAGCTACTTCTACTTACAAACATCCCTACAGACATACAACCTCCTCCATGCTTAACCTAAAACAGTTTAATCCACTCCTTGAATGGAAGTTAGAGATGAATCATGTGATACAAAAACATGTATGCTAGAACCTGAGAAACCCTTAGCAAACAGATTCAAAAGAAGGAAAACATACAGCAAAGGAGATAAACAGATAAACACATGCATAAGAGCATTTTTCATATAGATCAACAATGAAACTAAGTATATCTATAATGAACATTCATGATGCAACTCATAAACTCCAAAAATGAGATACAACAAGAAGGAGATGCCCTGTTCTTCGTTATTTACACAAAATTGCCTAGGTCTTCAACCATGAAAAATGAGTCACACAGCCAGCTATCTACAACAAGGTAGATGCACTTAGGATTAATCACATGGCAATTCAAAATTTGCCAGATACAATACATCATGAGAAAATGGCGCTCAACATATTGAATGCAGCAGGTGGGAGAGGAGACAGGGAGTGGTTGGATTCGAGCCTTGCGCCACCCCCTGGGGATTCACATCTTCAATTGGGTGGTTAATCTGTGCACGCTTTCGCCCATACCCTGTAACATCCACCATTAATGGCATACCAACCTGCGGCCTTGGGAATGCAGTGAATTGTGCATTTTGCAACTTTTCCCGCCAAGAAATATGACCCTAATTTTTCAAATCATGTGGGAACTAATTATCCCACATGCACCCTGCAGTGACCTCCTCAACACTTTATATACTAGGCCGTGAGAATATATGATGTCATTGATTTTTCTCCCAATGGCACCAGTATAAACCTCATCATGATCCTCCTGCATGATGCCCCGACGTCATACATCCCGTCGATGACTACATGATGCACCCCACTGATATCCTGATGACGTCGCCATCATATTGCAATATCAGGGTGATCTTCGTAAGATGACCGATGTTAGAAATATGACCCCCCACGGACTTAGATGATGTCATTGTCATGTTTGCAAAGGGTGATATTCGGCAGCAAGGGTGATATTCATAAGATCACCTGATATTTGAAATATCACCCCTCGCAATAATATTGGGTTGCTAGACAAACCCTGCAGCAGCATCGGGCTGATCTTAACTAAGATCACCCAATGGAAAAAATACCCTCTGGGCAAAAGATCAGGTTGGTATGAAATAAGACCCCACAAGCAACATTAGGGTGATAAAATATGATGATGATGACCTCCCCTCAAAAAGTATTAGGTCATGTTTGAAATATGATGAGGAAGCCCAAAGACTTAGAACCTTTTTTGGATTTTTTGGGAAGGAACCTGCATGTTTGAATGCTTGAATCTTTAGGAAGGTGCCTGCAGATTTAAGCACCAACAGAATGCTCTTGAGGAGGAGAGTTAGAGGGAATCATAGAGAGCAAAATCAGAATGAAAACCTAGGAGGTGCAAATGCAAATGAAAACCCAAGGGCTGAGGCATATAATGAGAACCTGACGATAGAAGTCCAAGTTTCTGAGGTTGGAGAGAATGCTAACAATCAAGTAAGGATTGCAGAAGAGTTGGGAAAAGATCTCAAGAAGGTCTCACCACCCAAATTTGATGGAAAGACAATTGGAGATGGAGCTGAAGTGTGGATCATAGAAATGGAGAAATACTTTGAGCTCTAAAATCTTTCTGATCACATGAAGGCAATGTGGGGATTGTATTAGTTTACTGGTGAAGCAACAACATGGTGGGACAATGAGAAGGTAGATAAGAAATTGTTACCTAGTGAAATAACTTAGGAAATTTTCCTACAGCTTTTCAGGAAAAGGTGGTTACCACAACTCCTCTTCAACAAGAAGATGATGGAGTTTTAGAATTTGATTCAAGGAGGAATGTCTATAACCAGCTATTGGGAAAGGTTCTTGCATCTACTTAAGTATGTTCCATAATACCAGATGGACGAGAGATTCTGAATTAGGAAGTTTATATTAGGCTTAAGGCCCCAAATTGGAGTAGAGGTAGACATTCATAATCCACTGACTATGGATGTAGTTTTTGAGAAAGTAATTAAATAAGAGTAGAAGCTGTAGCAAGTAGCTAGTTACCGTAAGAAGAGAGATGTAAATTTTACTAACAAGAGACCTCAGAATAACCAATAGAATTTCAATCAGAATAACAATCAAGGTAATAAAAATTGACAGATTAGGAATTTGAAGAGAGGTAATAACTCTCAGGATGGAAATGGTGGAAACCAGCATGGAGGAAACAAAAGAGGTGGCTATAACAACCATAATAACAATTAGTAGGATAGGTCTGAAGGACCAAAAGCACCTAAGGGTGGATGCTACGTTTGTGGAGGAGAGCATTATGCAAATTCATGTCCCTAGAGATCAACGGGAAGAGGAAACAAAAACCAACAAGGAGCACCTCAACATCAGATACATGCCGCAGTGGACAATCAGCAAGCTAACTTTTAGACAACACCTATACAGTTACAAGGTAAGCTCTATGACTACCTATTTCTATTTTGATTGATACTGGTGCGACAAAATATTTTGTAGATCCTAGAGTAGTATCTAAGTTATCTATTAGACCTAGGCATATGGAAAACTCTTGGATGGTACAATATGGCAATAGAGTAGAGAAGAGAGTAGACTCATGTCTAGCATGTAGTGAATTAGAGCTCCCAAGTTTTCAGATGCAATTTAATCTGTATGTAGTACCTTTAAGGTCTTATGATGTGATTCTAGGAATCAACTGGTTAGCTGAACATAAGTCTCTAGTAAATCGTGAAGACAAAGTTGTTAAATGTTTGGATGACCTAGGAAATCAAGTGGAAATTAATGGATCTAAGAGACCTTTAGAACTTAGACAAATCTCGGCTATGCAATTGAAGAAAGCCAAGAGGAAAGGATGTGCCATTTATGTTGTCCAAGTAAAGGACCTTGACAATGAAGAACCAACATTCAATGACTACCCAATCCTAAGAGATTTCCGATATGTATTCCCTGTGGAGTTGACAGAGTTACCACCGAAGAGAGAATTTGACTTCTCGATTAATTTACTACCAGGGACTAAGCCTCAATCTAAAGCACCCTATAGGATGACTACTACAGAATTGTATGAGCTTAAAACACAATTACAGGAGTTGCTAAATCAAGGGTTTATTAGACCTAGTGAGACTTTGAGGTTATGCATTGATTATAGGATGCTTAACAAAACTACTATAAAGAATAAGCACCCACTCCCAAGAATAGATGAGCTCTTTGATTAGATGAAGGGAGCTACAATGTTCTCCAAGATAGATCTTAGATCTAGCTATCACCAATTGTAGATTAAGGATGAGGACATCTCTAAAATAGCTTTTAGAACTCGATATGGTCACTATGAGTTCACAGTGGTACCATTTGGGTTGACTAATGCACCAGCAACTTTCATGAATTTGATGAATAGTATATTTAGAGATTGTTTAGATGATTTTGTGTTGATCTTCCTTGATGACATATTGATATACTCTAAATCAGTGGAAGAGCATGAAAGGCATTTGAGGATAGTCTTACAGCACTTGACAGAGTAGAAACTTTATGGTAAACTATCTAAGTGTACATTCTTTCACAATAAGATGCACTATCTTGGTCATGTGATCTCAGCAGAGGGGATTGTAGTTGATCCTGAGAAGATTAAAGTGATAATGGAATGGCCTACACCTCAGAGTGTGACAGAAGTCAAAAATTTTATGGGACTTGCAAGTTATTATAGAAAGTTTGTGGAAGGTTTCTCAACTATAGTAGCATCGATTACCTCAAAACAAAAGAAGGGTAAGAAGTTTGAATGGATAGAAAGGTGTGAGCAAGCTTTCCAAGTGCTAAAGGAAAAGCTCACAACTACTCCTATCTTGACCATACTGGATCCTAATGGTCACTTTACAGTTATAACTGATGTTTCACCTAGGGAAGAAGTAGGAGGAGTGTTGATGCATAATGGGAAAGTGGTTGCATATGAATCAAGGAAGCTAAAGTAATATGAGTTAAACTATGTGCTACATGATCTTGAGTTAGCCGCCATAGTTCATGCACTTTAGATGTGGAGGCATTATCTTCTATGTAAGCCCTTTGAGTTAAAGATAGATCATATAGGGCTCCAGTATATATTTACTCAACCTAACCTTAATGCACAACACAAAAGGTGGTTAGAATTCCTTAGTGAGTATGACTTTGGAATTGAGTATATAAAAGGAAAGGAGAATAGGGTAGCAGATGCTCTTAGTAGAAGAAGACATCTGGATGCCATGGTTACAATGAGATCCAATTTGAAGCAGAAAGTAATTCAGAATCTTCAAGGGGATGAGCATTATGAAAGAGTGAAGCAAGATTTGGAAGTAGACCCCTTGGATCGCAGGTTTGATGGCTATGTGATTGAGTCAGATGGACTTTTGAGATATCAAGGAAGGATGTATATTCTTGACTCAGGAGAGTTGAGGAAGTTAGTGCTTGAGGAGACCCACAACACACCATATTTGGGGCACCCTGGAGTGACCAAGATGGTCAAAGGTTTGAGACCTTTATACTTTTGGCCTAGACTTAAGAAAGATGTGACAAAATTTGTGGCTCGATGTTTGGAATGCCAAGGAGTCAAAGCTAAGCATGTGCATCCAGCAAGATTGATGTACTCGCACAGTGTTCCTGAGCACAAGTGGCAAGTGATAAGTATGGATTTTATTCAGGGGTTTCCCATGTCTAAGAATCGACACGATGTCATCTTAGTAGTTGTGGACAAGTTGACAAAAGTAGCACATTTTATTCCAGGGAATCTTTTAGATGGTTCTTTGGTATTAGCTAAGAAGTGTGTTCAGGAGATCTTTCGATTGCATGGAGTGCCAGAGATGATCATTTCATATCGAGACACTCGCATGACATCTAGATTTTGGAAAACTCTTAATGCATCCTTGGCCACAAAGTTGAATTTTAGTTTGGCATATCATCCTCAAATGGATGGTCAGATGGAAAGAGTCAATCAGGTTGTAGAAGACCTTCTAAGGATATATTGTATGGATCAATGGTATAGATGGGAGGAGTATCTTCCATTGGTGGAGTTCACGTACAACAATTCATACCATGCATCTTTGGGAATGGCATCATTTGAAGCTCTTATGGGTGTAGGTGTTGAACACCTATCAGTTGGGATAAGGTGGAGAACAAAATAGTGATTGGTCTTGATATGTTAAGGGAAATGGATGATCAGATGAGGTTAATCAAAGAGAAATTAAAGCAAGCCTCAGATCGTCAGAAGAGTTATGTAGATAGAAATAGGATGCCTAGATAGTTCTCAGTTGATGACAAAGTATTCCTGAGGGTCAAACCTCAAAAGAGTTTAGTTTCATTTGGCAAAGCATCCAAACTTGCTCCTCAATTTGTAGGATCGTTTGATGTCCTAGAAATGATCAATCCTATAGCTTATAGACTTGCTCTACCACCTACACTTGCCAGAATCCATAATATTTTTCATGTGTCCTTGCTTAAGCTTTATCATCCTGATGCATCACACATTATTGATTGGCGTTCTTTACAGGTTCAAGATCCAGGAGTGGTGTTGGTGGAGCGCACTCAAATTTTGGAGAGGTACAACATTAAGTTGCGTAGCAATGATGTGGTGCAGTACAAGGTCCAATGGGACTAGTATTCAGAGGATAGTGCCACATGGGAGGATGTGGAGGAGATTGATAGATCTTTTCCTCATTTGAGGATGTAGCATAGTTTTCTTAATCATGCATGGATTATGGTACTTTGAGTTGTTGTTGTTTGTTTTCATGATACTTTGGGTACATTGGTAGTGGTAGATTGATACACTATTATTTTTAGTTGTGTAATAAGACATCAAGACAATGTCTCTTCCTAGTGGGGAAGGATGTCACATCTCATTTTATGGACTATATTATTACCTTAGATTATTGAACATTTACTATGATTGTTTTAGTATGAGTGATTCCACGTGTTTGTGAAGGTAAATATAATAAAAAAATTATAAATGCATGATTAGGAAAGTTGATTTAATAATTGAATATTATTGGTATGATTATGGTTATACATATGATTTGCTTCGGCTATGATTTTGAGGAACTAACCTATTGACGTGGAGTTGAGTGTGACTGAATGCAGGTACTCATCGAAGATGAGAACATGGTTGAGGTAGAGATGTTCTAGCCACTTGGCAAGAACTATTTGGGATGGATAACCTGATGCACTCACACACTCACATAGTCTCATATTGCATTTTAAATGGCTTTAATATGCATTTGTATGGATAATAAATGTGATTGATGTTTTGTGAGTAGATAAATATGTGCTTGAGTTGCTACAGTAAGTCTTTTTGAATGTGTGAATTAGTCATGAAAATATTATTATTCCTTCAATTTATATTTAATTAGTGTGTATTATTTATTTAAATTAAAAATCAATAATAAAAGTATTTAAATAATAAAAGTGTTTTCTATTTATATAATATTTATTATTGTTTGAAAAACAATATCTTAGTTAGACTTAAAAACAATTTTGATTTATTTAAAATAGATATATTATATTATTATATTTAGAAATCCAAATAAAGGAATTAAAAGAATAAGCTTCTGTCATGTAAGCGATAGAAATAAATAAGTTTATTTTATTTTTTAAAAATAAATGGAAGGCTTTTAAAACTCATGCAAAATGTAAGTAAAATGGAAGTTATCAAAAGAGGCTTCAATATAAATTTGTGAATGCCAAGATTAGAGGAAAGACGGAGAATAAAACAAGGCATAGCAGAAAGAAAAGGTATCATTATTCAGAGCATCAAAAGGGAGAACAGAGAAGCGACAGGAGAGAAAGAAGAAGCATGGAGGTAGGAGATAGAGACCTTTTCACAACTAAGGAACCAAGTATTTTCCCTTGTTTTGTTTGCATTAATTTATGGTTGAAAATATTATTAAAACCATGGTTAATATGGGCTTGTGATCTGTCTTTTCCCTGACCTGTATTATGCGGTGAGCAGCCAGTTTATGTTTTTCATTCTTGCTTTGTACAATGAACTATTTCTCCCTATTGCCTACTTGTATCTTCTTCCATTTCAGATTAAGGATCGACCACCCTTATGTCTGGGTCGATCTGGGCTTAATCAACACCTTCTATATGTGGTTGGCCTAAACTATTTTCCTTTTGGCCAGTTAAATGTTAACCTAAAGAATCTCTAGTCTTTCTATTATTGTTCGGCCAAAAGTTATTCGACCTATTTTATCCTCATGCCGACCTCCTAAAACCATAGACGACTATCATTTTGCTTATTAGATCTGCAATTTTAAGATGATTTGTGTAATATCTACCTATGCTGATGGTTAACCTACATATCATCTAGTCAAAATCTTAATCATCCCTAGATTTGTTCTTTCATATCTGGCACAATTATTTTATTGATGTATGTTACCTACTTCTATCTCTGTCGCAGCTTCTTTTAGTCCTATACCGATCTATTTATTTCATCTTATGACTGTATAATCACTTCTATCACAGCCATACTGTGTTCCTATAGCTGTAATTAAATTACTACTATTGCAGCAGTTACCTATACTTGTCATAGAATTCTTTTACCTTGTCATAGTCTTTTTTCTGTAGCAATCTTTTTATAGTTCCTGTAGCCTGATTAAAACTTCCTATAGCCGATTTATAGATGTATGTAGCTTGTTAAATAAAGTTCTTGTAGCTTGATTTAAAACTCTCAGAAACAGTCATATTATTTTTTCAGAACAGAGACGGTGTGTTTTCTAATTTTTCCTATGCTTTTAAAATTAGTTGTGAGATGTTGAAAACTAATCTTACACTATTATCAACTCTTATTTCAAATGAATTGCTTGAAATATGAAACAATATTGGATATGAAGTAAATTCATTAGTTTTCTACAAACTATTAAAACATTGAAATTCAGTTAGAGAATATAAACATATTAAAGAATTTATATTTATATTTTCTTTTAAATGAATGTGTGATGTTCCTCTTTACTACTTGCTTGTAAGTGTGTTTTCGTGAATGATGCCATGGAAAGGGATTATAGATGGTTATAGGTGAATATGGGTTGTTATTTATTTCAAAAGGAAAGTAGATTATTAGTTATGAGTGTTTGGGGTTACTTTTGGGCTAGGATGTCGAATGTGGATTATCAGAGATGGCTTTTTCCTCTTTTCAGCAATTGAACCTGTAACTATTTTATTTAATGCTTAGGCCTAAGAGAGAAGTCATTAAAAAAGATAAGTATTTGTCTAGCAAATTTTTTTTATAAATATCTCTGCCACATCCTATTGTGAGACAAATTTGCATATCATTATTTAGATTTGCACATTAGACTTCAGGTTGCATCGGGTGTTCCCTCATGCCAGTTGTTTCCATGTAGCTAGACATTTCATGCAGGGCTAGGTTTCCTTCATGTTATGAAGGGATCTGGGGAAGTGTAATTGCTTCATGGTTGGGTGGAAAAGTGCCTGAGCCATGTTCTCGTCTCTCAACTCGCAAGAGGACCATGTGGGTTCATGGCGACTAGAGAGTTTGTTTGATTTATTATTATTATAATGTACATGATTATTGTATCTTGTGAATTTGATGATTTATGGAATGAAAGCCAATAGACTTTGTATATTCTTTTATAGTGCTAAAACCTAGATTAAGCACATGATTTTGTAAGATTTAATGACTTTTATTGATTCATGTTGATGAGATTTATATTTTACTTGAGATGATGTAATTAAGTGGATTATTTACTTCATGTAACTTTTGTGATGGAATGAGTGCTTTATAGCTTGGCTTCTACCCATGAAGGAGAGCTAAATTACAGGGGTTTTGTCCCTTTGTTGTATAGAGTAGTGTTAACCAAATCCAACCAAATCTAACCAAGCAAACTAGGGCAAAATATAAAACCCTAGATGACAAAGATCTACTCATAACAGATTGTTAGAAACTTATATCAAAAATCTAACACCACGGTGAGGATCCAGATTCAGGAGCCCAAAGGACCAAGGCACTTGGATGCCCTAGACCCTGATTAGGCATTTGTAGAATGTGAAGTTTCCTGTGTCTTCATCCTTTTGTGTTCTTGCTTCCTGTAACTTATTTCCTACAGATTCCTCTGAATGCCACCTACACACACACAAGAAGGAAAATGGTTTGGTGCTATTTAGGAGCTTGCCTAAGTCAAGATCCATGAATGGTGTTTTCACCTCCACAATAGCAATGATGAGATCTTAAAGAGTGTGTGCCCTAAGAGGGCAGAGACAAATCTAAACTGGAATGAAATGTTGTAAGAAAGCATAAAGGAGAGGAGTCACCATGAGCATGCAAACCCTAGATTTCTTGAAGAGGTAGCACAACTTGACTCAAGAAGTTGGTGTAGCCCATAGAAGTAGAGAGATCTTCACAAGACTTGCAATAAGTTAGTGCCACAACAATAGTCTACCATAGAGAGCTTTAGAGAAGAATAGAGAGCATGAGAGAGAAGAAGAAGAAAGAGTGTGAGAGTGCCTGGATTGCTTAGATGTTCAAATGAATAAACTAACTTGCTTATATATGCATTCCTATTGATTTTCAGAGAATTAAACCAAATGAGGCCAACATGAGAAACCATTTGAGATGCTTAAAGCTAACATGCCATCAATTTAGGTTTGGGCTAAAGGAGGGCCTAGGGCACTTGGGTGCCTTGGTCCTTTAGCCCCACAACTTCTGAGATAAGTCACTTTAAGTGTTTATAGCCTCGCCTCATAGTTATTTTATAGGTTTTGTGCATCGAGATCAAGAATTACATGTTTTAGGTCCATTTGGGTGCTAAACTAGGTGTAAAATGCTAGTGTACACATTTTACTCCATAACACATAGATCCATACTTGTAGATATAAGGCTAGATCCCCTCTTTTTGTTAATTCAACTTTTGTAGGTATTTTTTTAAGTTAAAAAAGAAGATGAGATATTGAAGTTTTATGTTGGGTGGATTCATGTCAAAATTGACTTGATTGATCTATTCATCTAGTGGAGTAATTTGGTCAAGGTATTTCAATCCTGTTGCTTGTAGAAGGGTAGCATGATGTTTTGGTGAAATTATGGGAAGATCTATGAAAGAGATTTTGGCATAAGTTTTCTTGAGATCTTTTATTAGATTGTATGGTCCAATAGGGGGTGGTGTGGGTTCCACTGTCAAGATTGCTTTTTCATGGAATTAAACCTCTTTCTCAATGTTGCGTTCTATGCTTTCTTTATCATGGATTATTTCTACCAATCCTAACATTTTTTTTCTCCTTTTAGTCCCAACTAACCAAGGATGTTTATCTTAGTAGCACTTGGTGTGCTATTAGATCCTAAAATTATCAGATTTTGATTATTTTCTTCACTACTATGATGGGAAAGGAAGGGATCTTGAAATATTTCCATGTCTATGTTCTATAGTGTAATGGGCATTTACCTAGCATTATTAGCATTATTTGCCATCATCTCTTGTGGGTTGAGGAATATTTCAATGAATAAGCACTATTGATCTTATGGCAATCTTGCTTTGAACCTATTATATTCACAACATGAATTGGTGCTATATCCTATCGAGGGAGAAAACTTGATTGTATTTGAATGATCAATGATATGGCTCATAACTATTTTTGTTCTAGTTTTGATTCCCTAAATGTTATTTCGAGTGAAGGGAACTTTGTAGCCATAAAGACAATTGCCACATAACCCTATGAGAGATATTTATGCAAACAATTATTTAGAAATCCATATGCAAAATAATAAGAAAACATACCATCAAGATGACATAAGATGTACCTTGGAAAAACCCTTAATGAGGGAAAACCCCAACCTCCAAAAGAATCCACACCCATTGTAATATCTCATGAACAAAGATTACAATACATAGCCTCCATGAATACTTCTGAATCATCAAGCTCCCTAATTGCACTCCATTTGAACAAGAAAATGATAATCATGTAACCACACATCTAAATCCATGCTTCCTCTCCTCACAAATGCAACCTACAAGATAAACTCAATACAATGACAACCCACTCAACCAACCAACTAGCCAATCAGCCAATCCAAACCACTAACCATGTGCTTGCTTTTATAGACTCAAGCTCACACAAATACAACTTGTGGTATTTGGTAAAACCATGTGACTCAAAACCATGAGTTCACAAAACCATTGACCCCTCATTTAACATTTGCAACTAAGTTTTCACTTTATGATACTAAATTTTTCAAATATTAAATAATTTCCCAAATAAATAATTAATTATTATGTGTTAAGTGTGAAAAAGATGAATGATAACAACTAGCATGCACACTAGATCAAACCCTCTTTCACAATAACATTCAAGGACAAGACCGAACAAAATCACTACCAAATGGAGGTGGACTTAGCTATAGATCTTGTCCTTAGAAGTGTTATAGAAAGATCAGATTTAATCAAGTCCTTTTTATCAAACCCTAGGTCAATAATGCAATAAACCCTAGTTCTATGATGATTTGGTATAGCAAATCTCCAGAAACCAATTGCACAAGGATGCTCAAGAAGATGATAGAACCTGTGTCCCAGAAGCAGAGGTGTCAGAGGACTATTTTGGGACTACCTAAGTCGTAAACAAATGAATTAGCTAGAGGTATCAACTAAGAAAATGTTCCAGATGCTGCTCTGATGCTAGATCTGGAATCAGAAAGGGTCAAAAGACCAGGGTGCCACCACCTAAGTCTTTCATAGAGGAATATTATGTAATTCATGTTGGATCCCAAAACCCTGATCCTTGCTCAGTGTTCCTGTATCTTAATATTTTTTGGATCTCGCTACTGTAACCTACACACAAGATGACAAGAGAGGGTTTGGGGGGTTATGGTGTTTAGGGACTTGCCTAAGTCAAATCCAGGGATATTCAAGCTTCCCAACACCGTTGATAGATAAAGGGAGCGTGCCCTTGTAGAGTAGAGGCTGAAAACAATGATGATAGAATGATTCAAACAAAGATGAATAACAATGATATCACCTGTGTGATGAAATCCTTAAAAGGATGAATGTCCTTCAACTCATAAGGAGAGATAGATGATAACTTCAAACCTGCAACAAAACACAAAATAACAATACAAATCTGCTCTAGAATCACAATGAATGCTTGGAATGCTCTTTTCTCCAAGACCTGAAGTTGGTTGTCTCTATCTAGGTTCATAATGAATTAAAAAACACACTTATATATGATTTCTCGCTAACATTCATGAAATTAAACCACAAGAGTCAACAAAGAGAAACCTTTTTAAAGGTCCTAAGCCAACATACATTTGAATTTTCCCTGACCAATTAGGAGAGACTTGGGTAGTGGCACCCAAGTCTTAGGGCTCCTTTTTAGTTCAGGGTAAGATAAAATATGAGCCCCTTGTTCCCAATTTACATTGGTTTCAGGCAATTTTGCATCAGGATAAATAATTAGAATGTATAATGCAATCACGGGGACCTAGGAGGTAAGCATGGAGGTAAAAAGACATCTGGCTACTTTTTACTCCATAACACTATGTGTCCCACCCACATAACATAACTAACCCAATGTTACATATAACTTTTACAAGTGGTCCCAAATAAATATTTAATGTGGCTAAACACATCACTTAAGATGCACCACAAATAAATATTTATTTTACATAATTAAAATATTCAATGTTGCACAAGGTGTACAACACACCTATTTCCTAACATCAAGGATAATTTATGTCATTAAAATTTTGAGGGAAATAACCCCTTCCATTGTTATATGTCTTGTTGGTGTTATTCTTTGGTGGCGATATGTTAGTTACCCCAACTATAGTTGCATTGCAATTATGTTTTAGGACCTTGATTGTGGAAGGATTGCTTCCATTCTTATCATTTTTCTAAGTTGTTAATCATCCAATTATTTCATAAGTTCTTTGTTTTCTATCAATTGCAACTTGAACAATTCTTAGTGTGCTCTTTAACACTTCTTCATAAGATTGAAATGGCAATTTTTGCACCTCCTCTCTAGTATCCTTGTTAAGGGCATGCGAAAAGACTTTCTTGGTTGATGAGTAGAGGACTTGCCTCCACAGTGTGCCATTGATTTGTTTGTATCTTGTTTCATTGTCAGGAACTCTCGTATCCCTATTTTGATTAGTTTATTCATGTCAAATGTCATCACAAACTTACCAATGAGTTCACAAAAGGAATGTATTGAAGCCTCTGGGAGGTGGTAGTACCAATCTAAGTTGATTCCTTCAAGGGTCTTAGTGAAAATTCTACCCACAACTCCATCCCAAAGGAGAAGTTCTCTTACAACTGTACTATAGGCTTTGATATGTGAGTTTAGGTCTCCCCCCCTTTGAATTTTGGTAGATCGGGGAGAGGACATGGCAATAAGACATTGTAAATGTTATAATCAAGAGGTTTCTTTAGGTATTCTTTAAAGTAAGTTCTAGAGAATGTGCTTTGAGATGCTAGTGTTGAAAACATGAGTCCCATGAATGGGACTTGTTGGTTTGGTATATTCGTTTGATATCATTGCTAGATATATCAGTTGCATTTATTGGTAATTTTGAGCAGCCTGATAAATTTGTGTTAGATAAGCTTCACTAGACTATTGAAGTTGTTATACTATGTCATTGCTAGCATTGCACAAATAGAAGTTCAAGTATGGGGGGTTTGAGTTGCCCCTGGTTTTGTTTAACTTTAGCAATAAATGTATTGATTTGTGTTCTATTTCTTTGCTCAGTTCTATTTTGAGGTGGTTGTTCCATTCTTCCAGCTTCTAACATCCTAATTCATTGGACCAAGGTGGCTATAAGATCTCTAGGGGTCGCAAACTATGTTCTTTGAATTTCTCCACCTTGCAATAGGTTTTCTTGTTAATTTTCTACACTTATTTGTTCCATTTGTTCAGCATGACATGCAGCGTGTAGAGCTTCTCAAGATTCTTGAGCTTCTCTAGCTTCTTGTAAGTGTCTTTCTAGATGACTCGCATCATTATCTAGTTGGGTGGTCATTTTAGTGTAACTTGTCGGAGGATTGTCCACTTGATTTATTTCAAAATGAATGAGCACTTAGCATGCTCCACCTTGGTTGGAATGACTCAATCATATCATCATATCTTGTTCCTAGGTAGGATTGTTGAACATTAAAGAGCAATGAGGTCCTTATTTGAAATTCTCATAGTCAGAGTCCTCATAGTCAAAATAGTTGGAGATAGGTGCTGAAGGATTTGACAACACATATCTATTGAGTAAAGGTGTTTCTGGTTCACCTAAGGAAATGTTCCCTTGGGTTTTATCCAATTATGTCATATTGGGGGGAGTCATAAACACCGTAGAATAAATAGAATGAAGAGAAAGGAAGATGAAAATGAGATCAAAGTAATGGAAATGCAAAAAGCTTGACCAAAAGATTTTGTTGTTCACTTCAAGTTCATCAAAATATGTGTTACTCAGAATGTGACCCAGACACAATGCGAGTGAGTCAAACTCTGATTTGGCACATGAACTATGTCCTTGCAACTAGCACTCACCTAGACATTATTGCTCTCATGGCAGGAGCCAGTCAATTGGACGAATAATTGGGGGTTGTTCTATTTGTGGGGAAGTAGAACATCGTGGGTCGTGGTTGGGTTGATTGTGTGATGTGTGGATGTATGTGGTTGGTGGAAATTGTTATGAAAGTTGTGATGTTGGTGTAAATTTTCAATGGGTATGGTGGTTGTGATTATTATATGGCCCAAAGGGTCACTTGCTCTAAGCTTGGTTCTAAGCTTGTTTTGTTCATTTATGATATGGAGGTGATCTAACCTCCTTTGTTCATTTTGAATGACTTGTTGAATGAACCTCAAGATGATTTCTTTCTCTTGGGCTATTTCCTCTATGGGAATTGGTTGAGGGACGATCTCCCTAATCTTGTCCATGACAAATTTAAGCCAATCTTCCCTTATGCTTGGGTACATTGAATGTTAGACAAAAGAGAGAGAGTTTTCATTTTGAATGTTTTTTTTTAATTGTTGACCTTGTGATGAAATTGAGGGTTTGTTTGATCACTTGGTTTTCATATTTTTTCAAATGTTTTTGGTATTTTCTATGAGTTCCTAAATGCAATTAATCCTATATTAATGCAAACAACTTTTCAGTTCCTTTTCTATTTTTTTGATTGAATTAATTACTATGAAAGGGAAAATGTATGCAACTAAATGACTTTTGTATGCAATCTAATCCATTTTTTATGTTCGTGGTTCAATTTTGACTTGTAATCTATTGAATTTTGTAATTATTCTAAGTATAATGAAAGAAAATCTATTATAAGAAAACAAATAAAGCTAATTTAAATTACTTACCAAGAGAAAGAAAAATGAAGTTTTCTTTCCTCAAGAGTAAGATTTGTTATCTAAATGTAAAGTACGCATTCCATAACAAAAGTTACTAGAGTAAATAAACCACTTAATTACATTAACTCAAGTAAAAAGATAGATCTCATATATATCATTCAATAAAGTCATTACATCTTACAAATCCACATGCCATAACCATGTGTTAGCACTATAAAAGAACATACAATATACATCTTAGGCTCTCATGCCATAAGTCATCATAATGAATAATAAGATACAATAACCAAGTACAAGTAATGAATAAGAACTGAATCATTGTCTCCAACCACCACTAACCCACATGGTCATCCACAAGCCGAGATATGGGAACATGGCCCAGGTGCTTTTCTGCCCAACCACAAAGCAATTACACTTCCCTGGAATCCTTCATAACATGAAGGATACCTAGACCTGCACGAAACGCCTAGCAACCTGGAAACAACTGGTAGGAGGGAACACCCGATGCAACTTGATGTCTAAATGCAAATCTAAATGATGAAATGTAATATCTCACAATAGGATGTGGTAGATAAATATATAAATAAAGTTTTGCTAGACAATCTTTCATCTATTTCAATGAACATGACTTGGCTTGAGCACTTAAAATAGTTACGGTCAAATCCTAAAAAAGAGGAAAAGCCTTCTTTGTTTGCCCACACTCAGCATCCTAGCCCAAAAGTAACCCAATCACACTAGTAGAAATAAAATAAAATTACCCCCTTCCCAAGCATAAGCAATCATTAATATAATGCAATTCACTATTCACTTCCCTTGCAAAAATTGACATAGTTCTACTTTTTTCTACAAGAGCAAGGACTAATAAAATATACATGTCATGCATTAAGAAGAGAATTTACTAACCAAGCCTTTAATGTTTAACCTTAGATATAAGAGTATTGTACATTTATAAAGAAGGATACCATCGAGTTGCATCATAGAAAACTTAAGTGCATAATGAAAGGAAGCAAGGTATGCGGAAAACACTTCCTACACTGATCTACTGAGGAAATATTAATGCAAATTTTAACTTTTACAGTTATAGATTAAGATGCACATTAACAAAAAGATAATAACAACTTCTAAATGCAAATACAAAACCCACAACACAAGATATACATGGGGAAAACCATTTCAAGTAAAAAACCCCACACTGCAAAGCCGCCCAATATATTATTCAGGAATCAAGAAGATTACAATATACTTGTAGAGAAAGCTTTCACAGGAGTATAACCAACCAAAGATCTATGAGGTAACTCAACATCTATAAGACTCTTACACACAACCTCTATCTCAATCTCCTGATATATAGGAGATACAATACAGTAAATCGTCAATAGTAATTACAAAACCATGAGCCAAAACCACCCAAAAGTGGCACCCAAATTATCTCCAATCAAAGATGACTTGTGATGTGCCAAATGACACACCAATACATGTAACTCTCCCCTTTACAGCTCTCTTAAGTGTCCAACACATTTTCACATTTCCCAAAATAGGAGGTCCAACTTCCGGAGGTCATAACTTTTGATCTGGGTGTCTGATTGATGAACCGTTTAATGCGTCAAAAAGCTCATGAAGAGATCTATCAAGATATAACCCACTTCATTGGTCAAGACAAATTTCAGGGTATTTAGGGACATCTAAGTGCCTTAAAATTGACTTCAAAAATTTTTTTGACAGTTTAAAAAATAGAAACTTTAATATCTCGCAATCCATATATGATCTTGAGTCGAAACTCAACCAAGATTTTTACTTAGCAGTTCTGCACCTTTTGGGAAGAAAATTAGGTCAATCCAAGGTCAAATGTAGAGTTACTAAAAATAGTAATTCCTGCCATTTTTAGCCCTTTTGGAAACTTTGAAAGTTCTAGACCATTCTCCAAGATAAAGGGTATACAAAAAAACCAAAATTGGGAAGAATAGTAACCTTTCGTAGTTGCAAGGTTGAGACACTTTTCCTAACACATAAACATAAACATATGGGTTTACATGTGCCTATCATAGAGTACAATAAAACCTCATGTGTTGTGTATAAATATATATCTCAACATAATGGTTCGTAAGAAGAGAACCACAATAATAGTTCATTAACTGAGAGATAATAAATAAAAGGCTAATTACAATTTAAAGGATTCCAGCTTTACATTAAATTCCCTATACAGGCCATATAAACATTAAAAGACCAATCTAACAATAGGTAATAGAAAATAAAAAATAGATCAGTCCCATTGCCATTACAGGTTGAAAATAATACAAAGTTAGATCGATTCCAAAATTTAAAGGAGGTTGAAAGATTTAAAGACATATCAACTTATGTCATGTTGATACTTAAGTCTAAATTCATAGAAAGAAGGCCCACTAAAACATTTAAAGGCAGAGCAAAACAAGCAAAACCCGCTCTTTAAAATAATACAGAGGTAGTGTTGAATTAAAACATAGGTCGAAAATAAAACACTACTAAGAAACAAAGTTTTTGAAAGGTCACTAACAAGTTTAAAAAGACAAAAAATGACAAGATAAAGGTCGCTTCTATGTCAACAGGCCATTGTAAAAGCTATCAGGCTGATGGGCAAATAAAGAGAGTCAATTTTTAAATAAAAGTTGTTTTATAACAGGTATGTGATATTAAAAGGTGGCTGATATAATTCAGAAGGTTGCTAAAGCCAAAGAAGGCCGATGCATTCACAACATAAGGTCAACTTAAAGGACACAATCAGGCTGATTGATACCAAAACTATTCACTAGAAAATTAAAATGGAAACTCATCAGATTGAACATATATTTATTGGTATTTTAATAAGAGAAGGCCAACAGGCTACTACAACAAAACACGCATATAGATCTATACCAAGATTAATGATTATCGAGGTCTATAATAAATAAAAAATATACATTTTAAAGATTAAAACATGGTCGCAATAAAATTCGTTAGCACAATCTTAGACCAAATATATTAAGATGAAAAGATATACAACATGCATAGTTCAAAGAAAAAGAACGAAAGTCCATCATTCATTGCACAACATGGACTCACTACTAGGACGGTGTAACCCTCTAGATCTCTCCATAAGAAACAGGCTGAGATCTTTACTCACAATCATCGTCTAAGGTGAAACAGAAGTTGAAAGTAGCAAAGCAATGATCAATTGGAAAAGCTATAAAGTTGATCCTATAAACAATTGAGACAGAAGCTAAAGAAAAGTGAATAGGCCGATGAACTAAGAGGTTGACCATATATTTAAGGTAGTGATGATGGAAGTAAAACAAGGCTGACTACATTAACTTAAAGCAAATCTATTAATTCAAACTAGTCATTCAATATCAATAATATCGATACTAATCTGCAAAAGGCTGCTTTTATCCATAAACAGGGAAGAACCCTCAAAAAGAAGAGTACCTATGGTTCTTGTTTGGTAGAAAATAAATGAAGATTGCCACCTTGTTGAAGCCTCTCCTACACTTCCTCTTTTTTTTCTCCTTTCTGTTGCATTCCTCTTTTTTGTTTTTGTTTTTCTCCCTAAATGCCCTTCTCCCCCTTGTTTTTTATTCCTTTTACTCATCTAAACTTGGCATGCCATTATTAGAAGGAATTTCTTTCTTTATTATATTATCTTTAGTTCACGTTTCTTGCCAAGTGAGTGTCACCCCCAATTTTGCATGAAGACCTTTTCTTTAACTTGCATGTCTGTATATTTTAGTATTTCAATAATTATCTTTAAATCATGTAAATATATACATATAATAAAGAAGAAAAAAATAAATACTATAAGTTTTTACTAAAGTATTGTTTTATGCATGAGACTTAATATATCAATTTTTATTAATTTTAGTATGTGTGTGTGTGTGTTGAACACCCAGAATACTGAGAGGGGAGGTGAATTAGTATTCTATTAAACCTTTTACTTATTAAATCATCAATCCATTTGCCAAATTTGATAACAACAAAGCAAATTAAACATAGAAGTAGCAACCACAAAGCATTACACATAAACACCAAGATTTTTACATGGAAAACCCTAAACAAGGAAAAACCATGGTGAGTGTTAGCTCACAATAATTATGTAGTAACAATACTGAATTACAAAAGAGTCTCACTGCCCAAAGAAAAGCTCACTGCAAGAAAGGCTCACTGCCTAGAGAAAGAAAGAAGAAAGAAGGATGGCTCACTGCCAGGTTGAACTGCTTAGATTGCATCTACACATGCATGATCAAAGCTCCAATGAAGTTCAGAAATATTGTCTCAAAACTCTTCATCTTTGACTGCTCTATTTCACTGCTCTGCTTTTACATGGGAACAAGATCTCCCTTCTTCTGCTCTTATCGCCTTCACAAAATCACTATCTTTCGCATTTCACACACACAACTTTATATTTGCATCATTCATTATCCAAGCACCGAATTTGATCTCATATATATATCCACAACCCTTAAAATCTTTACATTAGGTCGGCATACACAAATGAAGCATACTGTTAATAAACTTGTAGTTTGTCAGCCAAATCTACTTACCAAAATGCATAGAAGACCCAAATAACATTTGAAATACCTTCTTATATGTTGGCCTCAACTATTCCACCACTTAGGATTAAACAATAGTACTTACCGCATACAAATTAAACTTATCATGTTGGCCTCAAACATAGACTGCCACTGGTTTAGTTCATATGTCAGACTACAACTTTCACTCCGGACCACAAGATACTTTCAAAATCATATCAAAGACTCTTCACACATCCCCAAGCTTACATTTAGAACCACAAGGCATGATTTCATCTTGCGGCAAAATGCGGACCATCAGAACTCAGACCCTATCACAGTCAAACATTGTCAAACCATGTAGAAATACTCAACAACTTATAACTATATTTTTGGTGGACTTCAAAACCTACAATTCTAGATTTAGAAACTTCATACAAGTGTTTAAAACACCTCAAAACTACATAACAAGATATGTAACACCGGAGGAATGCTGACCAAATCAACTGAGTGTTTTGCTTTAAATAGCATTGTATTCTACTCTACCGGACTTAGGTTGTTTGAAGATATGATTTTGGTACTTATCAAGAGCTAAAATCTTGGATATAAGATCACCTAAGGATTGCAAACAACATGACAAAACCACATGATCTGATCTTCAACTGCGGACCAATGCCAACCATTACACTATCTCTCTGCCATTGTCTCTTGTATACTACCAACACTTAGCCAAAATGACTAAGTCTTCTTCACTGGACCAAAATCTATGTCCTGACCTTATTCCTTTTCTTGTTGCCATCAATGAAAACACCTTAAAACATCATGCACAATCATTCATCATCATACCAACAATGTCTCTCTTAATGATGTTTGCCAAGTTACTAACAATCTCCCCCTTTGGCATTGATGGAAACACTTGATGTGAAAAACTGTTACAACTCCCCCTTTCTCTTTATAGACTGCTCCCCCTAACTTCATGCTTATCTTCTTACTTTTCAAATGTTTTTCAGATGTTTCATTCTCCCCCTTTGACATCAATGGCAAAGGTGTATGATACAAAGATATGTACAAATTGCCAAAATTTCAAGACTGGTTTTCTACTCTCCGCATATATACAAGTGAAATCAAAATGTCTTATTGTTTTGCATGGAGAATAACTTTGTAGATCTTATTCAAATGTACTACATATTCATCCCATCTATCCTTAGCATGCCTCAAAACTTGTATGTGCCCATTGATTAGAGACACCATTTCTTCTCCTTTTTCAATAGTAGTAGGGGCCTCAGTATTTTACCTCATCTTGTCTACATCTACTACCAGTGAAGTCATAGAACCAATCCTGAAACTTACTGTCTCCCGAAGCTATATCATTCTATCTTTTATAACCTCCTTTTGGGACTGTAGCTTATGAATGATAGAGTTAATGGCCTCAACTTCTGCTCTTTGATTGCCAATGGCATCCTTCACCGGATCATAACTTCTTGAGATCTTCATTATTTGAGCTTCCCATTCATCTATTTTCTCCTTTATGTCCTTAGTCTTTTCAGGCCATGTAAGGTAAAATTGATATATTTCACTAGCCTCTTTGATAGCAATCTAAGCATATTCTATACTCTTTTCCAACACAATTTTATCTTGAGAAAATTTGTCATTTAGCTTCACTAGCCTTTTGTTGTCAATCCTTGCCCTTACCTTCTTCTTTGTTTCTTTTTCAAGGGACTCAAAATGAGAGTTGATTGATTCCATAAGCTTTTTCAACTGTATAGTGGGGGATAAGGATGTATCTTTTTCTATTCTGGACATGATCTTCTCAAAAATTGTTGTTGCATCTTTAATTAGTTCACTATCCTCCATATGAGATTTTAGGATCTCCTCCTGTGTAGTGGTTTGAAAAATTGTCCCAAGTCTTAGTTTCTACAATGGGGACATTGTAGTAAGGTTAATAGGTCCTTGAAATAGCTCAGATGTGGTCAAAATATGAGCTTCCTTCTGTTTTTCCAAAAACTCTCTTAAAGAGTCAGCAGTGTCTCTCTTATCTTCAACATGGGACTCCTCAACATCATTTTTCTCTGGAGGATTTTCTTGAGCAACCTCTTGTTCATTTTCCTCTATAGCTAGAGTAGGATTGACACTCATCTATTCAATGGCTTCTTTCCTCTGCTCACTTTGTTCCTTAGAGGCATTTTCTTCAGGTGTTAACTTTTCTTCCTCAGACTTCTTTTCTCCCTCAGTATCTTTCATCTCTTCAACTTGCTCAGAGTTTACCGGAGGAGGTGTTCCACCTTGATCCATACTCTATTCTGTATTCACTTCTTCTTTATTTCCTATGCCCACTAGAGGAGTAATTGTGCTTTATTTCATGTTTTGTTCCATATTTATCTTTGGAACTATATTATCAACATCATCATTTTGTTCCTCTTCATTAGTGTCATCAATGGTTGGGATTTGCAGCTCATGTAACACTTTTAGTGTTATCTCCTTAGTTTCTTTAACTAGATTCCCAATGTCTCTAGACATTAGATCATTGACTCTCTTCTTCGTTCTGAATTCATCACTAAGCTTCTTAGTGACTTTAACCTTTTCTTCTCTTGTGATGTTTGGGCAAAGTTTCAATAAGACATATTCCTTTATCTCAGCATCTTTGGCCATGGCCCCTTTTTTTCTTGCTATCATGATGCTAGCTAAACTATCTGGTAACTCATTTATAACTTCAATTAATATTTTACTAAACATATCCAAATATCTTACAACTGCTGTCTCAATTATTACCTTATCTGCATCCGATCTTTCATCGTACATATCAACAATGGGTTTCAGTGTTCCATGCTGAGCAAATGCATTGATTGTGGCTTCCAAGGTTATTATTGCTACATCTCCTTTAGTCTCGGTCTTCTCGCCTTTCTTTTTCTTTTTGTTCTCAACCTTTTCTGAAGGCTTCTCCTTTTTACCAAAGGTGGCTTCATCTATTTTCACCCTTGTTGCCTTGATTTCCTCATCTATCTCTATTTCCTCTTCTTCCTCTCCTTCACCAAGGCTCACATACACCTTTTTTGTGGCCTTTGATTTCTTTCTTTTCTTCTTCTCAGGAACTTCTTTCACAACATCTACAAGCTTTACCTTTTCTTTCTCAACCTTAATAGAGGGTCCGGAGATCTTAGAGGTATCTATTGTTGAGGATGAGGCTCTTGTTCTTCTCCCAGAGATAGATGTAGGCTTTTATTTCTCACATTTCTCCTCTTTCTTCTTTGGGGCCTTTGAAGATTGCCCCTCTGGAGCACCAAATGTCTTAGCTGCTTCAGACTGGGCTCTAGCTTCCTTGACTTTCTCTTTTGTGAATCATTTGCTTATTACATAGTCCTCAACCCATTTCTTTACATTTCTCTTGATCTCTAGTTGCCTCAATTCCATGTGTACCTTGATAGATAATTCTTCGAATGTCCCAAATCTCTCCTCCTTAGGATCTCTTGGTTTGCTCAACATTAGGTCTGTCAAACTAGTTAGGATGTCCTCTGTGATTTCATATCCCATGGCTTGGACCCATACAGTTCTAGGTTCTACAGCCTCCATGAGGCATTTATCCTTGTCCACCATGAATACAATTTCATTTTCATATTTCTTCACTATCTTTTCAGGGATGCTGGCCCTAGCCTACATTTTCCTTTGGAAATTCCTAAAATATCCCGATAAAGCTACATTTTGTTTATCAGCATTTCTTAAACTTTGTAAATGATTTCTGATTTGTGTTGCTACTAGTGAGTGACCAAGCCAACCAGTATTATCCATACTTGGTAACTCCTTCAGAAAATAGAAAAATAGGAAATGATTAGAGTTCGACACTTGAAGGGATATTTTGTGTCTTTTGTTCTTTTTAAGTTCTCCATCAGTTGTTGTTGAAGCAACTCACATAGGTTATAGTCTGTATTGTTCTTAACCATATCATATGTTGTATATATGGCTGTTGCAAAGAATGAGTTCTCCCTGTTGGAGAAGTAGACCTTGTAACCAATAACCATTGATGTAAATCTAACTACTGGATCCTCAATATCATTTACAATTAGTGCACTCTTATCAAATTTTGCACCTGTCAACTGCATTATTGTATTGTTCTTCATAGATTTTAAGGTTGGAACCTTTCTAGTGAAGCACATGCCAATTACTTCTTTAATGGCATCCTTTGTTATCATATAGGGCTCATTAAGCCAAAAGAACTCATCATGAATCCTGCTTAATACATACCTAACCAAAGCATCATCTGAAAATACAAGAAAATCTAACCAGGTATCAAGATTCTTCTCATGCAGAGCATTGTATTCTTCTTTCAATTTGAGATTGTTATTGGTCAACTCATCCAAGTATATTTGCCTTAATTTCATGTGATCATATTCTTCCAAGGTTGCATGTATGTATGCCCTAATGTCTTCAATGTGCATAATCCCATGCGAAACCTTAGAAAATGCACCATCCAGATTAGTTTCTAGAGATTTAAATAGGTGTTTCTTGAATTTGGGTTGGGGCCTCTCGATAATCTCTACTACTTGAGTAGACATCTTTAATGACTCATCATAGAAAATTTTCAAGAAAGAGAGAGCTGTAAATACCTTTTGTTTCTAGTTAGGGTTTCTTCACACCAATTGCTGAATACTTGGATTCACCTTAGCTTCGCTTCTTAAATCTCCTTAGACACTTGAGGGTTTGAATGCAATGAGATTTCTTTTCAAATGAATTCCCTTTTAACCCTTTTTCATCATAACCTAATCATCATAAATGTTGGTTCAAAAAGCTGTCAACCTTACTCTGCCATCTACAATTGATCTAGATTGCTCCGCAATCCACCACATTAGATTCTTTTCTATCAGAATCTTCTTCAAAAGCTTTGTTATCTTGTTTTCTAGCTCATACCTTCATGCTAAATGTTAGCACCACTTTTCTAGCTGGGGAATAAGGATTTTTTATTTAAGTTCCCCCTGAGCTAGAGCTCCCAATTTACTTCCTGGAGGAAGTACCTGCACCAGAGTCTGGTGCAGACTCATCCTTGACTTCATGTGCTTCCTTCTTAACCCAAATCTTGTTCATCTCCTTCTTCATATTCTTGCTTTTGTAGAATCTTGCAATATGTCCAGGCCTATTGCAATTGAAGCATACAACATTTCTCTAATCATTGTTCCTTTCATTCATCCTTGATCTGCATTGGTTAGCCTTGTGTCCAAATCTATTACATGCAAAGCAATTCCCATTGAAGGATTGAGCATTCCTTCCAATATTATAGTTGTTCCTTGTATGACTTCTACATTCACTAGCTCTATGACCAAACCTCTTGCATATAAAGTAGTTAACTTTGAAAGTTTGAGTATTCCTTCTATTGTTGTAACCATTCCTTATTTGACTTCTGCATTCATTAGCTTTGTGACTTACTTTATTGCAAATAAAACACTAACTAGAGAATGATGGAACATTTTGATTCACTCTGCTCCTACATTGAGTAGCCTTATGACCAAACTTATTGCATGTATTACAATAACCATTGAAAGAAGAGTACCTTTGAGCATTTGGTTTCCTGATTGGTGGTCTTCTAGGTCTGTTCCTTTGATTCTGGATCTATTTGCCTTTGTCCTTCTTGATCTCAGCATTCTTTTCTTGACCAGATTTAGAACTTTCACCTTTCTTAAATCCTAAACCTTCTTTGTCATTAGGACTCTTCTGACTTGCAAGTATTCTATCAAGTTGGGCAGCACTCACTCTGAATTTATCTTCCTAAATCCATGCCTATTTTAGATTAGCTTTTAGATCCACAACTTCATGTTCAAGCTTTGTACAGTCTTTAGATTTGCTTTTCATCAACTAATTTAGGTCTTCTTCTATTTTTGCTCTTTTTACAACTTCCACTTTCAGACCATTCAAGGTTTCATTTGCATATATCAATTGCTCACTAACCTCCTTATATTTTTCTTTGAACTTCTTGAATTTCTCCCTTAATTTTTTGATGCACTCATTTGCTTCCTTGACATTATCTTTCATATCCCTGTTTTCTAATTCAACCTTTTCAAGATCTTCAAGGGCAACCTTGAGTTCTTCTTGACTGACAAGTATGTAATCTTCTTCTATAGTTTCAATTGAATCAATTTCTTCAAGAGGAGTAGAATACTTTTTGCCTTCCATGTGTTCAATCTCCAAGATCTTCCTCAAGTTGTTAGACTTCTTGCAAGGAACCAGGCTCTTATACCAATTGTTAAACACCCAGAATACTTAGGGGGGTGAATTAGTATTCTATTAAACCTTTTAGTTATTAAATCATCAATCTATTTTCCACATTTGATAACAACAAAGAAAATTAAACACAGAAGAAGCAACAACAAAGCATCACACATAAACACAAGGATTTTTACGTCGAAAACCCTAAACAGGGAAAAAACACGGTGAGTGTTAGCTCACAATAATTATATAGTAACAATACCAAATTACAAAAGAGGCTCACTGCCCAAAGAAAATCTCACTGCAATAAAGGCTCACTTCCTAGAGAAAGAAAGAAGAAAGAAGGATGGCTCACTGCCAGGTTGAACTGCTTAAATTGCATCTACACATGCAAGATCACAGCTCCAATGAAGTTCAGAAATATTGTCTCAAAACTCTTCATCTTTGACTACTCTGTTTCAATGCTCTGCTTTTACATGGGAACAAGATCTCTCTTCTTCTGCTCTTATCGCCTTCACAAAATCACTATCTTTCACATTTCACACACACACTTTTATATTCGTATCATTCATTATCCAAACACCAAATTTGATCTCATATATGTTTAGTAGTGAAAAAGGGGGAAAATGTTTTGGTTTAAGTTTCAAAGGAAAATCCTCCCTTCTCACCCAACATTCAAGGGCATATCAACTGAGTTGAATCTCCACTAAGTGGGAGGAATCACCTATCGGGTTGGGATTCCACTTGGAACGATGCGAAAGTTCAGATGTATCAAACAATATCTCAATTTAATGCTCAATTACTCTTAAAACCCTAAATAAGCAAAACAATAAGCAAATTGATAAATTGCAACAGATCCTTTCAGACTAAGGTGAAGGACAAAGATTATTAACTCACTATTTTTCAAAGTTTGGAAAGCGGAACAGTTGGGGACATTGGGACTAACACCCTAGTCTAAGGTACAGATTTCATCACGGAATCTGAATCTCCTTCTGACACTAATATGCATTGTATCTCCCATTTCTGCCTTGAGAAAAGTGGAGGACACAGGGACTAGCGCCCTTGTCCCATAATGTTCACCATTGTCATCTTTCTTTCAGATCTTGAATCCTTATTGTCTGCAACCACCTTTTTGCAACTCCACTCCATTAAACTTGGTACTTGTAACCTGCAATCACAAAGGAGTGTGGGAGGGTGTTGTGGTGTTTAGAGGCTTACCTCGGTCAATCCCTGGAGAGACATTCAAGTCTTTAGAACACCGTTGTCAGATAAAAGTGCGTATCCCTATAGGATAGAGGCAAAAATCTAAATTATAAATGATTGAAAACATAATAGATATCACCTTGAAGTGTAGATCTCATGGAAGGAAGATGCTCTTCATGCCATGACGAGATGGAGTAAAATCTACAAATACAAACACAATAAAAATAAAGTATTGCTCTGCCACACAATGAATGCCTTGAATCAAGATCATAATGCTCATCTAATTTCCATCTAGTTTGCAAATGAAACCTAATCACGCTTATATATGCAACTACAAAGATTCCCACTGAGAATTTCGTAATTCAAACTTGAGATGTCGGCATAGGACCTAAATAATTGTAATAAAACCAACATTTAAATTTAGAGCAGACCCAAAATAGGGTAAGACTAGGGTGCTAGTGCCCAAGTCCACCCCCTTATTTTTATTTAGGGATCGTCAAAATAGCACCCCCTAAGTCCCATTTGCTATAACACTTTAGGGTTCTCTCATCGAGAGTCAAAATTATCACACAAGATGTTCTAAATGCATTCTAAAGACCCCAGAGCTAAATATTAAGGGGAAAAGCCCCCAAGGGGACATTTTCTGACATAACATTTAGCCCCCACTTTAATGTATGTATAAATGCAAGGCCAATACATGCATTAAAGTAAGGTCGACAAACACAACAAACACACCAAGCACGGCGAAGACACACCAAACACATTGAAGATAGTAACAAGCACGCAAAACATAGAGAAGACAGTTACAATCACACAAAACATGGAGAAGACAACATTGAAGACATGCAAAACACAATGAATATAGTGAATGCAATGATTATTTTCTTTTTTTATTTTCTCATATATGAAATGTAAATGCAAGTACAAAAAAAGTAAACACACAACCCAAAATGCAGGAGGGACTCATCGCCACATGTCTTTAGACTGCATATGGGGCAACAGACACGCAATACAAATCCCAAAGTGTAGGAGGGACTCATTGCCACCAATCTTTAGACTACACTTGAGAACAAACATGCCATACAAATCCCAAAGCATAGGAGGGACTCATCGCCACACGTCTTTAGACTATGCTTGGGAACAAACACGCCATACACACACATGTGGAAGGCATAGAGAAAACATGGCAGACAAGCGATGGAAGAAACCTATTGCTAGATTCACGGCCATCTCAGGCACATTACAGGCACACACCGATGATTGGGCTTCACCACAACAATCGTCAAAGACACACTTAAGGGTTAGGATAGTCTCAGATCCGCTCCCTGCCTTTGCAGAAGACTTTTAGAAAATGATAGGATGTGCAATGTCTTTGAGAAATACACCATCCCTACCTCTGCAGAGGGCTTAAAATAAAAGGATATACGTGATATCCTGCCTCTGCAAAGGTCTTAAATGATTGCAATAGATTCAAGTTTTACAAACACACTTTGCTAACATCTAAATCAGACAGCTTACCTTATATATGCCCCCACCCTAAGGTGGCTGATATCATGTAACGATATCAAGCACATTAAGGTAGGAAGAAAACACACAAGGGAACACAAGCTCTCGCAAAGCCCATGCACCCCAGAGGTGACATGTACTTTATGATCACCAAATATTCCCACAAACACACAATTTCCTGTAAGAAAAGGTGTTAGCATCCATATAATCATGATAAACAATAATGCATGTAATCATTCACATAGAAAGCCGAGGAATGCAAGATCCAAGATAGATAAAGTGCATGGAGCAATAGTATTGTTATGTTTTGTAAGTGCGATAAGACAACATCACACAAAGTGATTCTACTAGCCAAGTGTCAGATAATATATATCAACCCCATCGTCATGTATGGACTAGGTCTATTTTTTGATTTCTCTCTGAAGGGACACATGGTTTTTATCAGTCTTATTTGTTTTTCGTCATCCGCCAGCTAGATAGAACCACTAGAGGAAGCTAAACAATAAATCAAGAGAGGATAAACAAGTACCATAGGGACAGTCACATAGGAGGGTGCCCCCAAGTCACCAACCACAATGCTATGTCCATAAGGCATAACACACAACAATGAAAATAGAGGAGAGACAATATAGAAGAATGATGATACAAAATAGAAGAAGGGTCACAACAGAGGTGGTCTCCCAGTATCATTGACCTTACAAGAGAATCAAGGGTCATCCTAGGAGGCCTAAACAACACATAACACATCACAGGGGAAGCACAACACAGAGGTAAGGGGTTAGAAATATTTACCTGCTAGTACAATTGTACTAAAATGTGGAACTTGTGAGCCTCTTGGAGAGATGCTCCATCAAGTTTTGTGCGAAGCTTGAGTGATTCTTATGAAAGTCTTGTTTATTGTCAGGAAATCCATGCGATGTTTGTTTCTCAAATCCTTGTGTATGTGAGATCTTTTGTTGCTTATGAGGAGGAGAACCACTATTATTTCCAACTAATGATAAACTTCTTACTCTTTTCCGATCCTTGTCTCTTTTTCTTTGTTGAGTTCATCTATCAAAGTGACAAGGACTATCTTGTACTATCTCAATCTTTTCTTTTGTCATGATCTTTTGCTTCGATTGTTCTACTTGTCTTTCTAATGCATTTTGGTTATCTCTTGATCCTTGAAGGGATAACGGAGGAGGAACCTCACCATAAATACCATTCCTTCGTAGACGAGGTGATACTTCAGTATTTTCCTTATCCACTTCTATTGTAGCAATAAACTCATTGTAGTTCAGATAGTCATCTTCTATTTCAAGTGTATTTTGTTCCATCATGTTATTATCAGTATGCTTAGGGAAAGCATTAGTAAAGATTTGCACATTTTGATTCAGCAGAGCCACCGACTTATTTCCATTATCATTCACACCCGATACCTGTATAACATTCGAGTCGATGAGGTCTTGTATTTCATGTTTAAGACACATACATCATTCAGTATCATGTCCTTGTTGCCGATGAAAATGACAAAAGGAATTAGCATCAAAATAAGGTCCTTGGATTTTACTATGATCCAAAGGTTTAATCGGGGGAAGTTTCATGAGGTTATTACTTACATCCTGATTCATGATAGAGTGATAGGATTCAGATATCAGAGTAAACTTTCTTTGTTGATATGGTGCCTTCTTCGGATTAGTGATAGCAGACACTTGTGAGAAATTGTTTGAATTTTGTCCATTAACCTTGATGAAAGTCTTCTTATTACTCTTAAAGTTGTTTTGTGAAGGCCCACCCATGGATTGACCAACTTGAGCCGATGAGTTCTGATTTTCATACTGACTAGATGAAAGCTGATAATCATGAAGGGCGGTACATAAATGTTGAAAGGAGTTATACTTCATCAAGAGAATCTTATCATGGATGTTAGGTTGTAAACTTGTAATAAACACCTTCTGAACATCTTCATCCTTCATTTGATATTGAATTTGTGCATAGAGAGATTGATACTGACTAATAAACTCAGTCAACTTCTCTTTTAGACCTTGCTTGCAATGAACTAAATCAATCAAGGAGACTTGAGGTCCAATGTTTGCTTGAAAGTGTTGTAAAAATCAAGCAACTAACTGTGAAAAAGAGTGTATTGAATTTGGAGGTAAAGAGCAAAACCATTCTAAAGTAGTATCTTTGAGAGATTGTGGGAAAAGTTTTGCTAACAAGTCCTCTTCAAAGTAAAAATCACTACACATAGCTGTGACTATTGCCACATGAGTATTAGGATCACCTTTTCCACCATATTTTTCAAAGTGAGGAGTTTCAAACCTCTCAGGCATAGGAGTTCTCAATATTTCATAAGATAGGGGATTACGGACATGATAAGTTGGTATATTGGGTTGTGCAGAGTTTGTCAAATTTGTCACCTTTTGTTGTAAAGAAGGACCATGCCTTGTAAGAGTTGGTTTAAGATGGCATCATTAGGAGATGCGGTTTGTTGTGAGGAATTGGAACCAAAGTGAGGAGGTGATTAATCCTGAGTAGTGACAAGCAGAGACTGTGAATAGTTTAGTGGTGGTTGAATATAGTGATAAGTGGAAGGTGGTTGATAATAAGTGAGATGGAGAGGTGGTTGAGAGTAATTATTCATAGAAGAGGTCACCTTAGGAACCAAATTCTGATAGTTAAATACCACAACTTTGTTTTGTGAATTAGTCCCATTAGATACTCCAATACTAGTGGTATCATTACTACAAGCATTTGCATTAGTGGTTAAAATTGTTGATGTAAATGTAGATATTCCCGTAGTCGGTATAGGTGTCGATACTTGCGTATGAAACATGTTATTAATACCATTCACACATTCAGCCACCATCATAACATTATTGTGTACTATGTGTTAAACCTCAAACAACATTAATACCATCTTGTCCTTTTATCAATTCTCTTATGTTGTGAATCATAGGTATAGCTTCTTCTGCTATCCTTTTAGTTTCAACAAATACTTGAAAGTCAGCTAACACTTTATCAAGTTTGTTTATTTGCTCAATAGGTACATGTGTGACCACTTTGATAGTGTCCTCAACATCATGAAATACTTGATCGTCCATAGTGGTTGTATGAGGAATAGTGTCTTGCAAAATTTGTGTCTCTCCTTTTGTAAAGAAGGTATTCAATGGATTTTCAGAGGTAGGGATACCGTTTTCTTCAAGAGAACTAGATCCCATGAGTTTCCTACTTATTATTAAAGGGATATTTATATTAGGGTAGTGATTTATAAGACTCTTACAAAAACATGCAACACTCAATGCACAAACTAATAGAACAAACCCAAGGATCAAGATATGTTTAAGATCCAAAATGCTTGATTTTTTTTTAAAAATCAATGCAAATCAGTAGGAGAAGAGGTGTTGTGAATAATTTCAAGAGGGAAAGAAAATAATATGCCTAATGACAGCCCAATGATGCAACAAAATCATTCACAACATGCCTTTGATGCAAATCTAGAGTGATGACAAGTCAAAACCTAGTGAAAATACACCTAAAATAGGCAATTTTTCATCAATTTTCAATGCAAAGGCCCAGTAGAAAGGGTGTTCTAAGGAATTTGAGGAGGGGAAGCAGATAATGACCCTGATATCAGTCAAATAATTTAGTAAAATCCCTCACAACATGCTTGTAATGCAATTCTAGATAGACGATAAGGCCAAATCTAGTGGAAAAGCAAGGTTTTCAAACCCTAGACATGAAATTTTGCAAGGAAACCACTATGATGCAACACTACAATTAAAAATTAGTCCTAATGAATGTTTTAAATGGTTAGTAAAATTTGAAACAAGATTTTGACTACAAACCCTAGCAAATGCAAAACTAGGTTTTTATGAAAAATGCACAATTTCAAGCAATTTTTGACCATTTAAGCATGAAAATGCAATGCAAATGAATACTAAATGATGAATTTCTATAATGTAAACTAGATCTAATGAAAGTAACAGAAATTTAATGAAATTAAATGCCAATGAATTCAAATTATGCTAAAATGCAAGCCTAGGATGCCAATTTTTTCAAAATTTTCAATTTTTTGTAATTTTTCGAATGCAATAAGATGAATGAATGCAAATCTACCAAACTACACTCAACAAGGTGCCAAAAAGTCCAAAAACACGGGTTCACAAAAATTTTAGTAGTGAGAAAGGGGGAAAATGTTTTGGTTTAAGTTTCAAAGGCAAATCCTCCCTTCTCACCCAACATTCAAGGGCATATCAACCGAGTTGAATATCCACTAAGCGGGAGCAATCACCTATCGGGTTGGGCTACCACCTGGAACGATGTGAAAGTTCATATGTATCAAATAATATCTCAATTTAATGCTCAATTACTCTTAAAACCCTAAATAAGCAAAATAGTAAGCAAATTGATGAATTGCGATAGATCCTTTAAGACTAAGGTGAAGGACAAAGATTATTAACTCACTATTTTTTAAAGTTTAGAAAGTGGAATAGTCGGGGACACTGGAACTAACGCCCTAGTCCAAGGTACAGATTTCATCACGAAATCTGAATCTCCTTCTAACACTGATATGCATTGTATCTCTCATTTCTTCCCTGGGAAAAGTGGAGGACACAGGAACTAGCGCCCTTGTCCCAAAATGTTCATCGTTGTCCTCTTTCTTTCAGATCCTGAATCCTTGTTGTCTGCAACCACCTTTCTACAACTCCACTCTACGAAATTCAATACTTGTAACCTGCAATGAAAAAGGAGTGTGGGAGGGAGTTGTGGTGTTTAGAGGCTTGCCTTAGTCAAGTCTCGGAGAGACATTCAAGTCTTTTGAACACCGTTGTCAAATAAGAGTGCATATCCCTATGGGATAGAGGCAAAAATTCAAATGATAAATGATTGAAAACACAATAGATATCACCTTGAAGTGTAGATCTCATGGAAGGAAGATGCTCTTCATGCCACGAGGAGATGAAGTCAAATATACAAATACAAACACATTAACAACAAAGTGCTAAGCTCTACAACACAATGAATGCCTTGAATCAAAATCACAATGCTCATCTAATTTCCATCTAGTTTGCAAATGAAACCTAATCATGCTTATAAATGCAACTACAAAGATTTCCGCTAAGAATTTCATAATTCAAACATGAGATGTCGGCATAGGACCTAAATAATGGTCATAAAACTAACATTTAAATTTAGGGCAGACCTAAAACAAGGTAGGAATAGGGCACTAGCGCCCAAGTCCACCTCCTTATTTTTGTTTAGGGATCATCAAAATAGTACCCCCTAAGTCCCATTTGCCATAAGACTTCAGGGTTTTCTCATCGGGAGTCAAAATTATCACACAAGATGTTCTAAATGCATTCTAAAGACCTGAGAGCTAAACCTTAAGGGGAAAAATCCCCCAAGGGGACATTTTCTGACATAACAATATATATCTGCAACCCTTAAATTCTTTACATTAGGTCGACATACACAGATGAAGCGTATTGTAGTTTATCGGTCAAATCTACTTACCAAAATACATAGCGGACCCAAATAACATTTGAAATACCTTCTCATATGTTGGACTCAACTATTCCACCACTTAGGATTAAATAATAGAACTTACTGCATACAAATTAAACTTATCATGTCGGCCTCAAACACAGACTGCCACTGGTTCAATTCATTTCTCAGATTGCAACTTTCACTGCGGACCACAAGATACTTTCAAAATCATATTAAAGACTCTTCACACATCCCCAAGATTACCTTTAGAACCACAAGGCATGATATCATCTTGCGGCAAAATGCGGACCATCAAAACTCAAACCCTGTCACAGTCAAACACTATTAAACCATGTAGTGATACTCAACAACTTATAACTATCTTTCCGGTGGACTTCAAAACCTATAATTATGGATTTAGACACTTCATACAAGTGTTTACAACACCTCAAAATTGCATAACAAGATATGCAACACCGGAGGAATGCGGACCAAATCAACTGAGTGTTCTGCTCTAAATAACACTCTATTCTGCTCTATCAAACTTAGGTTGTTTGAAGATATGCTTTTGGTACTTATCAAGAGCTAAAATCTTGGATATAAGATCACTTAAGGACTGCAAACAACATACTAGAACTGCGTGATTTGATCTTCAACTATGGACCAATGCCAACCACTACACTGTCTCTCTGTCAATGTCTCTTGTATACTGCTGACACTTAGCCAAAATGACTAAGTCTTCTTCACTGGACCAAAATCTTTGTCCCAACCTTATTCCTTTTCTTGTTGCCATCAATGACAACACCTTCAAACATCACACACAATCATTCATCATCACACCGACAGTGTCTCTCTCTTAATTATGTTTGCCAAGTTGCCAACAATATATATATATATATATATATATATATATATATATATATATATATATATAAAGAATAACTCTTTTGATAGTTACGATTAAATCAAAATGACTCAAATTAAACAATTTTTCATTAAATTTAAGTCAAAAGAATGTATATTACTTATCTAATTTTTGTATTTCAAAAATACGTTCCGATGCAAGATAAAACACATAATTATTTACTCATCATAACTAAACACGCAAACATTCCATGACACAGGTTCAACATGACTATGCTATAGACTTTCCAAAGAAACCAATCAAGAATTCAAAACAACATAATGCAATATGAACTATGTGTGTGTAGGTATTGGGGTTTCGTCTTGTCAATTCTTTCTAGGCAGCTAGGTCGTTTCTACCTCAGCCATGTTCTCACCTTTAGTGCGTTCCTGCACTCAGTCACACTCCAACTCTCATCAATAGGTTAGTCTTAAATAACATAGCCAAAGAAAGAAACATAGATCCTTAGCCATAAATGTTTTAGTCTATCATAATAATCTTGCTCAAATTTATGCATTCTTAACAATCACGACAATTTACCTATTGTGCATAAGCAATATACCAAATAGTGAAACAATAAAAAATGACAACCAATAGTTCAAATTATAACCGAGTCAAAAGATCGAGATGTGACACTAAATTACAAAGAAAGTATGAAATGCCTACACGAATCAGGTGGCAGTGACTAGCATAAGTCCTCAAAGGTCTTGTGGCAACTGTCTCTTCCTCTGTAGCAGCATGGTCCTGATCTTGGCAACAAAGACAAAAATTGGGATGTTAAAGCAATTGGATTAAGCTCAGAAGCTATGAAAATTAAAAGGGAATGGACTGAGCATAAGCATGCTATTGCAAAATGACGAATGGATTGAGCTTTGAAGCTATTGTAGAAATAAAAAGGAATACAAGGTCTTGCATAAAGCATAATATGCTAATGGGGTAAACTTTGCAAAAACTTGAGCAACCAAGAATGCAATAATGAATTTGCCTCCTCAAATTAATAAAGGAGAGGAGTATTTGTTATGTTAGAAAATGTCTCCCTGAGACTTTTCCCTCTTAAGGTTTAGCTCCTAGGTCCTTAGAATGCATTATAAGCATCTTGCATGTTAATTTTGAATCCTGATGAGAAAACCCCTAAGTGTTATGGCAAATAGGACCTAGGGGGTGCTATTTAAATAGATCTTGACCTAAATTGGGAGAGTGGACTTAGGCACTAGCGCTGTAGTCCTGCCCCATTTTAGGTCAGCCCCAAATTTTAATGTCAGTTTTATGATCGTTACTTAGGTCCTATGCCGATAGATCTCAAGTTAGAATTACGAAATTCTTAGTGGGAATGTGTGTTGTTGCATATATAAGCATGTTTAGTGTTTCATTTGCAAACTAGAAGATGATTATGAACTTTTGGCTAACTTGTGATTTTAGAGCATTCAAGATATTCATTATTGCAGAGCAGAGCATTATTATTATGTTTGTGATTGCAGATTTAGCTTCATCTTCTCATGTGTTGAAGAATCTTCATCTATGTGAGATCTACACCTCCAAGGTGACATTTATTTGTGTTTTCAATCATTTATCATTTGGATTTTGCCTCTATCCCATAGGGATACACACTCTTTATCTAACAATGGTGTTCAGAAGACTTGAATGTCTCTTTGGGGCTTGACTGAGGCAAGCCTCTAAACACCACAACCCCCAATCACTCTCCTTGTGATTGCAGGTTACAGGTGTCCCATCTTGATAGAGTGGAGCTGCAGGGAACAGTAAGACAGTGTGCAGATTTTGGATCCCTGAAGAAAAGGACTGCTTGGACACATGCATCAGTGGCAGTGTCCTCTGAAGTTGCAAACACTAAAATCATTATGACAATGATAATCAACATTCGAAGAGGCTTCGACATCCTGAAAAACATCTGGCCTTAGACTTGGGTGCTAGTGGTAGTGTCCTCTGCATCTCCCAGGGCAGAAACAAAAAATACAGTGATCATCAGTGTCGGAAGGAGATCAGGATTCCGCAGAGAAAACACCACCTTGGACAGGGGTGTTAGTGGTAGTGTCCTAGAGTATTCTACATCCGGAACTTTTAAAGACAATCAGTAACTAATCTTTGTCTACTACCTTAGTTTACTAGCAATTGTTGTAATTCATCAATTCACTTACTGTTTTGCATACTTAGGGTTTTAAGGGTACTTGAATATTAAATTGATACATTAGTTGATACCATCTAAGCTTCCACATTGTTCCAAGTGACAGCCTAACCTACAGGTGAATCCTCTTGCAAAAGTGTGATTCAACTCGGTTGATATGTCCTTGAATGTTTGTAGAGAAAGGAGGATTTAACCCTTGTTTTCATTCTCCCCCTTTTCCATATTAAACAATATTTATAGGTTTAGATTCCACACCAAAGGTGGTGGTGATTGGGGAGTTAACAAGGACTGATTGAAGAGTGATCTAGCACTGATTGGAAGAAAACAAAAATGGAGAGGAGATCATAGAACAATGATTAGAAGATAACAATAGAGTGATTGAGAGTCTAGGAATAGTTAGGTGAAATCAATAGTTAGTTATGCATGAAGGGACTCACAGTCAAAAGCTAAAAATTAAGTTAAACTAGGCTAAACTGGAAGAAATCATGCGTGGCAAAAGATGATAGCGTTGCTTGTTATGGGAAGTGGATCACCCATATTAGCAAGCAGGTCACCCAAGAGATCAAGAAATAAGTCACAAGGTTTCCTGAGAGATTCTACAGGTCATATGGGCAACCCACTCAAAGTGGTTTGGACTGTCAGCTAGAAGGTACACATGACCTTGGGAAGTTAGTTTGAAGGTAGGAGAGGAATAAACAAAGGGGAAAAACATTGGGGGACACGTCACCAAGAGAGAAATTGTTGAGAGGTATATAATTCATGCCTTCATGGGCATGATTAGGACTCTAAATCATCATTAGATTGTTGTGTCGGTCTGTGTGTGTTTTTTGTACTTACAAGTCCAACAATATTTAATGTGGTGTATGGTTGGGAAAGGTGTGAGATCAAAACATACTAGGTGCTAGGAGACAATTGTAGATTATTAAATGCAATGTTGAGTTGGTAGGCATATTTAATAACTCCATGTAATTTGTAATATATGGAATATCAGGCCTATGTGGATATGGGTGCCCACTTGGAGGGAATATTTATTTGACCATTAGGTGTACTCTCTAACATGTGCCATTGAAGTTATGACAGAGGGGAGTTACTTATGATGGTGTGTAAGAGCATGTAAGAAGATGAAGAGAATCTATGATAAGGGGTTGCATATGACAAGGGAGTTACTTATGACAAAGTGAAAAGCATCTTATGATGGGGGTTACATATGATATTAATGATGGCATGAGAAACATGGTGCCTAGACTTGTTTGACTAGTCCAAGATGATTAGGTGTGGCACTTAAGTGAAGACTAGTCAAGACTATGTTAATTTGAAAAGTATTTTTACCCAACTAGTACATTTCCTACCTAGTTGGTCCTATTCACACTAGTGCTTAACTTCACTTAGAGACTTTCTTTTTTTTAGTCTCACCTTATGGGTGCATTACATGTGTCCTCACACTTGTCCCATGTGTACCCACATATGTCACCACATTGGAGGGGTAGTCAATATTTTAGTCCTACCTTCTCTCCTCCTCCTTGTCCTACAATTACAAGGAGCTTATTGTACTTTACTTGCTTCACTTTGTTGATTCACTTGTATGATAGTTTTGACATTCTTATTGCACATGTTCATTTGTGGAGGTGTTTGATATTGCGAGTTTGATTTGGTGGCTCCAACAGACTAGTCTTTTGCATCTTTTAGCCCACCTTGAAAAGTGTGCCATTTTTTTTGTCATGGGGATGTTTAAACATGGGTGGCAACTCTTAGGATTCATGGTGGCATGTGGTATGGGACCCTTGTATGGTTTTGTAATACCACAGGTTGTTTTCTAAAGCCCATTTTGCTATAAAATGAGGGCTCGGGATAGTGGTATTGGGGTAGTAGGTTGGAGCAAGGTTGTGTTGTTGAAACGCTGCCAAAATGATTCCAAAATTAGATAAGGTTGTTGTTGCACATCAAAGAGAGATTGTTAATTAAATTTGAACTCTATAGATTAATATAAATCTTGACACTCTTTTTAATGTTGGATTTTTCCTCATAGTGGGTTTTCCCAAGGCAAATGCTATCCAAATATTGTCTTGTTTGTGTTGCTAATTTTATGGCATGTTTATTTGAACTTTAAGGATATTATTTCTAATTTAGTACAACAATATATTTTGAATTTGTTCCCTATAAAGTTTACACATTGTAACCACTTACTAGATTTCCCCAATAGTTGTGTCGTTGAGAGCTTACATGTGACATGGATAATACCTCCCTTGTGTCAAACCTCATAAGGGTATTGAGTCAATGACTTCAAGAATGATGGAAGACAACAATCAAACATGTAGTTGATACCCTACATAAGGATGAGAGCAAAAATGTAGTAATTCAATGCTAATGAATATATCTTAAATGATCTTGTCAGATTCGCTTCTGGGTGCTAGATGATGTTAAAATGAATTAGGATTATTTTTAAAGTACAACTCCAAGTGTCATAATGGTTAGGTAAGAAAGGTAAGGTTAGTTCGAAATCTGAATTTGAATTTTAAAAGTTCATGGGTCATTTCGTAATCATGCATCTAACCCAAGTCATTTGAGTAACTGCAAGTTTGATTCCAAGTAGAAAATAAATAAATCTAAAAACTATGACCGGTCCCTCAAAATAAATGTAGATAAAAACAAAAGAAGTTTAAATTATCTAACTGTTTTAAAAAATTGTGTCATTTGTAAGCTTATCACTACATAAAATAAACTAACTTTAAAAAAACAATATATACAATAATAAAAATACAAGATATACATATTTCTATCATTACATGCTTATTATATTCATTGAACCTAATTTTTTTGAGGAAATTTTATTTTTTCACATTGTTAATTGAGCATGAACTCCTTTTTCTCAATCGAAGAGACTTGATTTGTAGCATACTACTTTTTGAAAATCGCAAATCATGTGAACGGCCTTGGAAATAGATCCTAATCTCACCAATTTATTGGCGTGGCTGATAGTTGTTATGCTGTAGTTGTTAAAGAGATTCCATCCATAACTGCCTAACTAGTGGGGATGGCATGTTCGTCACGCTATGGAATTCTGATTTGGTGCTTTTTCTTTCCCATTTTCCAAGATAACTTGACATGATTAAGAGAAAACACAGATCAAAATGTCGTAGGTGTGAAAGCTTCAAAAAAATAGCACAACATTAATATTGCTTCGCATGCTTAGTGGGGTCAAAGTACAGCAACTTCAAATCAGCTGACTGCAACCCAGATTCGTGCTGCCAATTATTATTTCAACCCACTATTCGAATTTAGAATTCAAAACCAGAGTGAGCAAAACTAAGATAAATTATTGCTCTTGGAATCTCATCTTGAGAATTGTAGTTATTTTATAAAATCTACTGTAATGAGGATTCAATACATCATGAAAATTTTATGGGGTTATTGAAACTCGAGAGGAGTAAAATGCAAGGTGAAAACTTGAGTGCAATGGCTTTGGTATTGCACTCATCATCGGAAACAGCACAGTTGAAGAAAAAAGATGAGAGAATCCCTCAATGGAGTTTCCACGAGACCAAGGAATTCATCGCCATTAGAGCAGAGCTTGAAAAAGATTTCACTCAGACCAAAAGAAATAAGACCCTCTGGGAGATCATTGCAGGAAAAATGAAGGATAGGGGCTTCCGAAGAAGTGCAGAACAATGCAAATGCAAATGGAAAAATCTTGTCAACCGCTACAAGGTACAATTCTTGTCTTCTCTAGATTATTTTGGGCATCGAAAAACCCTTATTTTCACATATATGTATAAAATTGTGTGGAAACATAAAATAAGTACAAAGAAATTTCTTTTTGGAATTTTGGAAAGTGTAGTATCGTAATCCCTTTAAGGTGAACCTCAATGTGTCCGTTCTTTTTGCGAAAGTCTAAAGATCATAGATCATAGTCTTATACCCTCTTCTCTGAAAGCTGGAAATTTAAACACTATTTACTTTTTTTCGTAAAATAGTGAAGTGCAATTTTGTAACCCCCCTTTTTTTGTAAACCCTAAAAGGTAAGTCTTGTAACCCTATTTTAGTATAACCCTAAAAATTCTCTCCGTTGATCTGTTTTCAGGAAAACTGAAATTCCAGAAACCTGTATTTTAGGTGTTTTATTTTGTAAAATGAGGAAAGTCCAGGCTAATTATCCTTTTCTGTAATACTCCGAAAGTTCTGTAAAAACTGACAATTCAATCTTGTAACGCTATTTGTGAAACCTTGAAGATCAAAGATTTTACTCTGTTGTGCGAAAGCTGGAAATTCAAACGCCACTCTTGTGGTCATTTTTGTGAAATACTCAAAGTTCAATCTTTTAATCCTTTTCTGTGGAACCCCAAAAGTTCAGTCCTTCAAACTTTTTTTTGTCTTACCCTAAAAATCCAGTCTTTTACCATTGTTTTGAAAACTGAGAATTCAGTCTTGCATCCCTATGTGTTAGTTTGGTATTTTGTATGCCACTCTTTGCATTGACATGGAAATTCGCCAATACCAATCTGGCAGTTAGCATGAATTAAAGCTTAATCAAATTTCCCTTTCTTGATCTAAAACCAATCCGGCATAAATTCCTTTTCTTGAACTAGAACCTATCCAACATAGCATTAGTTGGAGTATGGCATATCTTTGGCCTTTAGGTCTAAGGTCTCTTTCTATTTAAGGGAAAGAGACCCCAAAACATGACAATGGACAACTGTGCCCTCTTCTAAAATCTTTTTGTAAAAATTGCAAATCCAATCCTGTAATGGTATTTGTCAATTTGATTTATTTGGGGATCTCTAGTATGGTTCTTGTTGATTTTTTTTGGTGGGAAGTACAAAATTATGTTCCAATTTGTACCCCTTGTTGTTATTTTGGATAAATGCTTAATATCAATGACCCTTTCTATTCAGGGAAAAGAAACCTTAGAGTCTGACAATGGAAGACAATGTCCTTTCTTTGAGGAACTGGATTCAATTTTTAAAGAGCGTGAGAGAAATATGGATAGATTGCTATTGGAATCAGAGTCTGGAGTGAGACCCAAGCAGAAAGTAAGGAAACTGAAACGTTTGTTGGCTGAAAAATCTTCTGATGATTACTCAGAAGATGAGGAGGATGAAGAGGAGGACAGCGAAGATGAGAAGATTGTCAAGAGAAAGAAAAGGAGGGCAGATAAAGAAAGACAGAGAATCACAGCTGATAAATACCGTGCAAATAGTATGCAAGAGGTGCTTGAAGATTTCTTCCAGCAACAACAGAGGTTCGAGGAGCAATGGAGGGAGGGAATGGAGGTGAGAGAGCAAGAGAGAAGATTAAGGGAACAGGAATGGAGGGAGGCAATGGAAAAATTGGAAGCAGAACGGCTCGTGAAAGAACAAGCTTGGCGTGAGAGGGAGGATCAAAGACGAGCTCGAGAAGAAGCGAAGGCTGAGAGAAGAGACGAGCTCTTTGCTGCTTTAATTAGCAAACTCTATCAAGAAGAAGGGTACTTATTTCTTTCCTTTGACCCTTTCACCAAAACAAAATACTGTTAATGTTATGAGTCATGACAAAAGTGAACTTGGTTGAACTTGTGTTTATATTCCAGAGTAGTACAGGTCCAGAATCAAAGGCTGTCTTTGTTGTGAGGATTTATTTCGTACATGCAAGAAATCTATCTCAATCGCGTTTGGAATTGAAGAAACAATCGGCAAGTGCTATTCACTAACCATTAGAGGAAGGCACTATACCGAATTTTAGAAATATTGTTGTCTTTGGAAGAGCGTCAATCTTAATGCTTAAATGCAAATGATGTTTGTTGTAGGCTGATTTTGTCAAATGGTCTTTATTACTTGGGTTTAAAAATAGAAGCAGAAAACATCAAATCTGAAATCCTCTTTTGTTTAAATTAATAGTTTGATCTATATATGAGTGTTTTTGGTTTTATGCTTTCATTTGAGTTCTTTCATCTTCTGTCCAGGTCCCATAATTAAGCCTCACATTTGACTGAAGTCTTGTCCTTAACATTGCCTCAGAAGCTACTTTGGATATAGATAGACAAGGTAATATTCTTGCTCGCTAGGCAAGTCATACGTTAGATTATTAATTTTAGTTTTGCCTAATCAAAGAGGCAGACATAGATGGATGTAGCTATAAGAAGATGTTGATTTTGAAAGTCCCGATTTAAATCAGTTGCAGTGGGATTCATTTGTGTATTTTTTTCATGGCATGAATTGAAAGCCTAAAGGCCCCCATTAATAAGAACTTGTCAATCTTTAATTGGTCATTCCAATTTATAATGTTCATGCCTTGAATAATTACATCGTAATCTTTATTGTTGCTTTATTCTCTTCACTTTCAAAGTTAACTGTGAAATACTTCCAACTTATGAAGTATTTATCATATTTTTCAATTTTTTTTTAGTGTTCTAAATTTAGATTCCTGTTCAAATTATATTTCAATGTCATTAACCTCTATACTTATTTTATTTTGCACATCAATAAATTTGGTTGCTTGTTGAAAATCTCAGGCAACTGCTATGAGCCAGAGATGTACGCCTGGTATAGAGGGATTCCAAGGCTTTTATCCCTAAGGTTGGTCACAAGGTTGAAACCCAAGGGGTAAAATATTAAACAACATATAAGGTAAACTGTAAAAATTTCTCCTTGTTCCGAGAAAGGGGGCAGCAGCGGTCAAGTTGGGGTATTAGCTAGGCCATGACACAAAAAAATCACCTTTAACTTTTGCTTGTCCAACATCTACACAATATGCTCTAATCATTAGCTTAATTTTTTTTATTACCATCTATATTTAGACAGGTTTAATATATGAGGTGCTAGCAGAAGATGCTTTATACATTGTTTAAGATAACCTTATTTGTAGCAGAGATCATGAGCGAAAGAAAACTGTAACGATCATGTAATAGGCATTGATTTCACTTGTGAAATAAGTAAAGATTTAAGGGTAGTTGATAAGTTCAACTTACTACAAGGCTTAGATTAATGTTCAACTTTTAACCTTGCAATGATCCTTTATGTGGAAACTAGAAACTTATAGTTCAAATACTGTCTTTTTTTTATAGGTGTGGGCTAAAGAAATGAGATTAACAGTAGGACATGCACCATTAAGTGCAAGCAACAAATATAACTGATGCTGCTTCATTTTATTCGCAACATGATGAGGCTTAGATTAATGTTCCAACTTTAGCCTTGCAATGATCTTTTATGTGGAGATATTGTAATGTCCCCTTTAATTTTTTCTTATTTTTCTTTAAATATAATAAAAGATGACTCACAATTATAGTAGCACAATTAATTATAAATATGGTATCAACTTTGAAATTGCAATTTTAACAGTTTATTTTAATTTGAATATAATATTTAGAATATATTTTAGAAAAGATGGGACTTATCCCTTGTATCCGCGGTTAATTTTTCTCAAATCTGCAGTGATCTATCTTCACTAAAATGCCTTTAAAATGTCTTTAAATCTGTCTGAATCAGGGGTTTTCATCCACTAATTCAACATGGAAATCTGCAGCGATCTATATTCACTAAAATGCCTTTAAAATGTCTTTAAATCTGTCTGAATTAGGGGTTTTCGTCCTTTAATTTCAGACCTTGAGGGGTTTTGTCCTCAGGGTGTTGAACCACAATTCATGCTCCACAAGGAGTAATAATTGGATATGAGATGTATTCACAAATTCATTGAAGGTTCCTTTTCCTTGCTTGGTCTTCCTTATATACCTTTTGCTTTCAATGGAGATAACTTTTCACATGCCCTTTGACCTTTATTAAAACTTAACTTTAATTTTATATTTTATAATTATATTATATTTTATATTTTGATATTTTAATTTATTATTATTTTAATCCCATTTCAAAAAGGGGACATTACAGTCTGCGCTTCCCAAGATTGCTTGCCTTCAAACAATTACAGACTAGAATGCTCTAGAATTTCTTCTCCACTTGACTGAGTCTTTTTGAAGATACCAAGATCCCAAATCAATCTTGGAAATAATTTGGATCTCTTTAATGATGCCGTGTATTTCGTTAATTGTCTATCTGTTGCTAAGTTTTGTTGATGTGACTTCTTAACAACTTTGTCTTTCTTGTCTTCAAACTACTTTGCTTGACTATCCATATTGCCCTTCAAAGCTTCTCGAGTCATACCCAACTCTACTAGTTGCTCCGTCTCTACAACTTCTAACTTTCTTGAGGGTTGTTCTTTATAAAGAACCATTTCACCATTCAACTTCCACTGTGCTACTACTCTGATATTATCACAAGTTGTAGAACTTGAACTAGGAGATGTCTTTGCCTCCATTTCAAAAAGTGGGTTATCCTAGTGGACAAATCTCGTCGCATCCATCTCAAAAAGTGGGTTATCCCAGTGGACAAATCTCGTTGCATCCATCTCAAAAAGTGGGTTATTTGCAACCTAGTGGAAAAGTTGAAAATTATTCTTGTTATCAAATTGGAAATTAGTTTCTTGTTCAGACCATTCATATTGGCCTAATTCTAAACAATTGTCTTTTGAATCCATTATTTCTGATTCCCACTCAGTGTCAACATTCCCAAATTGCTTATCTTTAGTTTTTGATTTAACAATTTCAACAAACTCAAAACTGGTGGCAGTAATTGTTGAAACCTTTTCTTTAGCTTGTGGCTTTGATGTGTTTACTTTCTCATACTCCACCTTATTTTCTAATTTTTCATCAAATTTCCTTAACTCTTTTTCTAATGTCATCGCTTATTTGCTTCGACACTTGTGGCTTGGCTCCCAAGATTCCTTGCATAAGAAGCAAAGATTTTCTCTTCTAAGTTTGTTTTGGTTGTCATCAGTCTTTCTTGCAATAGGAGAAATCTTCTTTTGCTGATTATAATGGGATTGGGTCCAAGGCATCAATTGCTCAAGTGTTGTAACCCTTTTGATGACTTCTTGGGGTTCTGGTTCTAAATGTTCTTTTTTCTTTTGCTCCACCAATTCTTTACTAAAAATTTGGAAATCCCTGTGAGGTCTAGGCTTAGGTCTTGATCCATTTCTGGTTCTCTTCATATTCATGAAATTTGTGAAAGACATTGCCTTTTGGAATTCTATAAGAAGATTTCTATAATTTGCATAACTGGCATTGATATTTTCTTGTATCGAATTTTGAAATTCCACCATAGGAACGTCTTCTCTACAAATGAAAGTGGGACGTAGAGGTCTATCAACAAACCCAACAACTGCTCTTTGTGTGTGATTGTTCTGATTATTGTTATTGGCCCCTGAAGTGCTTGCTTCGCTATTCTTCCTTGTGGAAGCATTCATATCATTCTGCATCATGTGGAGCATTTGACCCAACATGTCTATCATTGTATCAATCTTTTTTTCTTTATCAACATCCATCTCCTACTATTACTAATGTCTAATGAGAACAATCCTTAGTTTTTGTCAACAATTCCTCTCAAACAATTCATATAACCTCCAGATTTTGAATTTGCATCCAAAATACAATACTTCTTGATGTCCAATGCCTCCTCTTCACTTTCTTCTTGATCCAAATCATGAGTGGTGAGCTTGCCCCCCTCGATAAAATCGTCTCATAAAGGTTCATCATTTGATGAAATATCACTATCAACGCCACTTGTATAAAATTCCTTCTCTTCCTTATCAGATGTAGATGGAGAGAGAGAGGCGGAGACGACAATGTTTTGTTCAAACAAGTTACTTTTGCTGTGAGATGTAATAGAATCCATGTGCTGCACAATTTTCTTTGATTGGATTTGCATGACTTATCTTTGGTGGTCGACAATTTTGCAAAAACCAACAATCTATTTCCTTTACTTCTTTTGGCGGTAGCTAACTTCTTTATTTCCTTCACCCACGGTTCCCTTTGGCTGAAATTTTGACTTTGGCAGCGGCACACAAGTCTTCACAGCTTCTCTTTCACGCGTTGGCAAGATCCAACTCTGATACCATTTGTAATGTCTCCCTTAAATTTTTCTTATTTTTCCTTAAATATAATAAAATTTGACTCACAATTATAGCAGCACAATTAATTATAAATATGGTATCAACTTCAAAAATTGCAGTTTTAACAGTTTATTTTAATTTGAATAGAATATTTGGAATATATTTCAGAAAAGATGGGACTTATCCTTTGTATATGTTGTTAATTTTTCCCAAATTTGCAGTGATCTATCTTCCCTAAAATGCCTTTAAAATGTCTTTAAATCTGTCTGAATCAAGGGTTTTTGTCTACTAACTCAACAATGGAAATTAAAGGGTTTTCGTCTTTTAATTTCAGACCTTGATGGGTTTCATCCTTAGGTTGCTGAACCACAGTTCACGCTCCACAAGGAGTAATAACTGGATACAAGATGTATTCACAAATTTATTGATGGTTCCTTCTCCTTGCTTGGTCTTCCTTATATACCTTTTTCTTTCAATGGACATAACTTTTCACATGCCTTTTGACCCTTATTAAAACTTAACATTAATCTTATATTAATAATTAGATTATATCTTATATTTTGATATTTTACTTTATTATTATTATTTTAATCCCATTTCAAAAAGGCGACATTATAGTCCGCCTTTCCCAAGATTACTTGTCCTCAAGCAATCGTAGACAAGAATGCTCCAGAATTTTTTCTCCACTTGACTGAGTCTTTCTAAAGATACCAGGATCCCAAATCCATCTTGGAAATACTTTGAATTTCTTCTCCACTTGTCTCCCTCTCGGAGACAACTATAAAGACAAACAAAACCTTATTCAGCTATTATAGTGACTAAACAGATAACATTTCTTTTATATTGTCTTCCCTATAACTACCAAGTAACCATTGGAGTCTATCCTACTAATATTGGCACTTGGGAATGAGCTATAACTTTTGGTCTCCTTTGAATATAGCATTGCTTATCTGACATGTTTCTATATTTTGTGCAATGTGGATAGTGCCAATCTGGGGGTTTCCTTCTAATCTGTCATTTGTATGTCTACTTTTAATCCAAGTCATGAGATAGGGGAAAAATCAAGTTCTAACATCTTCCATGGAATTAGCATCAAAGTATCTTTGCTTGAATTTTAATTTAAAAAATGGAATGTTTTGGTTCACATCGGTCCAGTTATTGGGTTCTTTAGGGAATGCTCAACCTAGGAGGACAAGGAATATAATACTGGTGCAATGATTGGAACAAACCTCCAAACTTGCTAATTGTAGGGTGCATCCTCCCAAATTGCTTCCTCAGGATTAACTTTCCTTTATCTTGTAAGCTGAGCCCTAAGTGTGCATTGTAAGTTTTCCATGTCTTTTACCCTATCTTCTTTCGGTTGCCTTCTTATTGTCTTGACCTTGTAACCTTGTGCCTTCTATCTTCTAGCAATCTTTGGATATGTATCTGCTCTTGCCCTTGCTGCTCCTAATTGTATGATCTCTGGCTAGATCCTTTTGTACACCTTGTACCAAAATGCTTTTGGAACATAATGAATTCCTTATATTCAGGATTCATGTATGCTTCAGGGGTCAGGACCAATGTCAATGTCATTAGACCTTCTAAATCTGATGGACAGAAACACGTTGCACAGTCCATGCAAGCTTTTTCACACGCTTTAGAGGATAACCTCTTTATTGTGCTATCATGGTCTTCTTTGCCTCTTACATACCTGCAAACTCTCAAGGCATCTTTTGACATATGGTTTTGCAGCCTTGTCATTCCATTGCACTCCTGAAAGCATTTTTGTTCTCTCTTAGTATCTGCTTGCTCCATCTGGCTTTGTTTGATGCCCTGATCACAATATTCTGCATCCCTGGAGAACTCAGTCTTGGATATGCATTGCTGTAATCTTTTGGCTAGGTTCACACTTGTAATATCTTCCAACAGTAGCACACACTATTTTGTGGCTCGATGATATTACCTTGCTGACCTCAACACCAAACATGTCAATGCACACAAGCACATATAGGTAAAATTAGAGGCAGGCTTTTTAGGGCACTGCCAAGTGACACCAATTTGGTGTATGAGACCCCCCTTTAGAAATCCTCAGGGAAATTGATTTTTTCATTTACCTCATATTGTTCATAGCAGTTGTACATGCCCTACAGGCCTTTGGATTGGAATTTGTGCCGTCTCAATGGAGTTCACAGACCTTCACCATTAGGCTCACTCAGGCTGTGCAGAAGATTCCAACTGCACTGAGGTTTCTGTTATATCTTATTTTGGAAACTGGATTGTTCATTGTATTAGACATACTGGGGCGTAGGCCATATGGTAATCTTCCTTCCTTGCATATTCTTTAGATGGAAGCTTAGGGATCAATTTAAGCAATTCACTGGAGTGTACATATTTTCTCAGAAATCTTGTCTGTCACTCTGAAAACTAAACAATAATATAATAACAGCTCATTATTTCCCCTTTTGTTCTCTTTCTAATTGTCTAGTGCGTTCATGCTCTATCGATTTTCTTAGAGGCACAATGTACTTTCTTTGAAATACAATATTCTTCATAACAATGAGTCAACCTCCACTTGACAGAGTTTTTCCCTAATCTCCTTGGCATCCAAATCGAAGCCAACTTTTATTTTTGCTAATTTCCTTCAGAACTTTTTATTTCCTTTGTATCTTTCACTGTTGTAGGGTTTGACCTAAAACATCAGCTGTTTTATATGGGAAGGTTGCTAATCAGTTCTTGATACAAGCATCCATAGAGATCAGGTTGTTTAGTAACATAGATAATTTTGCTGCTTGTATTGCTTTTTGTTCCTTTGTAAAATGTATTGTTGGTATGAACACTTTAGTTCCTTTCCTAGCTTCCCCATATCAAGATTCCCTTCTAGTTCTTAAAGTCTTAAATCATTACCTTGTTCTCCTCATTTATCCTTTGTTTGAGAGGTTGGCTACCACCATAGCATCATTTTGGGGGATTTACATGACTAAGCTTACCTACAAAACCAGGTTATCTTGGCCTAGATCTTCCCTCTTCTCTAGCATCCCTAGTAGGATGCTTGTGTTAGATGGGCTTGGAAGTGACTTCTATGCATTCAACTTCTGCTGAAACTTGATGCTGGAGTTTGTTTTGATGCCAACGTTCACTCAACGACTCCAATATTACCTGTAAGCTGCTGAGTGCTAGTGTTGGTCCCTGGCAGCATTGTCTCCACCTCTCAAAGTCAATAGCTCTTTATGAACTTATTGTTCCATACTTTCCTAGAGTGTGTACTTTGATTGGTTATCTTTCAAACGATGTTGGTCTTTGTGGCCAATTTTTATTTTGTGGTAGATGAAAATTGGATACAATTAGCTGAAGACTACAAGACTGTAAGTCACATCATTTTTGTGCAAGCTGATTGCATCTTTATCAGATTGCAGTCTTCTGGGTTCTTGACAAGGTTCATTCATTCTCTCTTCATTATTTCACATCCATTCCCACAAGTAGAGTAAGCTTATTATTTATTCCTCACTCTATGCTTATTTCCCCTACTTGGTGACAGTGTCTCCACATTCGATGTCTTACCAGCTAAGCATACCTTTTGGGGTAGTAAATTTGCAGTGTTTCTCCAGGTTTTCAGGATCAGGGGATGCGGGGACAGGTTTGGGGATGGCAATTTTTTTTCAAAATTTTTGGGGACGGCGAAGGGACGGCTATATATATTTATTTGTGTATAATATTTAATATGTGGTGTTATAAATTATAATATATTAATATTTATAATATATTATAATATTATAAATATTAATATTTATATTCTAACTATTTGCTATATTAATATAAGTATTAACATTATAAATATAAATGTTATAAATTTAAAATTGTGCACCAATGGCATTCACCAAAGTTGTGCAAATTTCGAAACGTTCAAGGTGTAGATTCAATCTTGAGAGCAAATTTCCAAACATTAAGGTGTAGATTGTAAACGGTATCTTTTTAGAAAATATTGAATTTCAAATGCCCCTGAACAGAAAAAAATTGCGCTTCCTCTCGTCGCGTCCCTTAATTATGGTAACTCTTCTAAAATCGTGTGACCTAATGCGTGTTTAGAAGATAATTTGATGAGTGCATTGGTTCTCTTTCTTCCTACTCGTGACAAGAGCCTCGTTGATATATGTTGGGCCCTTCCTTTTGGACCATGCATTGCACTACATTGGCATATCATGTTTGATCATAGGGTACCATATAATACTTAATAACCTATTTAAAAACTCGCCCCAACACACATTTCTAATAAAAATATCCCCATTTCATTTCTAAACCTTGTAAGTTGGCTAGTATATGTCATTACTGCCCTTTAATATCTAATTATTATTTTTTAAATAAACTAGTGAGGGGTCTATTGGGGCTCTTGCCCATACTAAAATGAAACAAAACTACAAAACATAACATAATTATATAACACCATATGATCATATAGATATAGCGCACTAGACCTTGAACATGAGTTAACACAAATAAAACCATTAAGCAAGAGAAATCACTATCTAAAAGAGCATATGGTAGCTACAAGATCCACAAACATCCGTAACATAAGAACTATGAGACTCCACAAGCCTCTTACATTGAGATAAGAGATCCTCCATAGTCCATTGTGTACCTGCTTTGATCTTGAGACTCCACAAGCCTCCTATTGCATTGAGATAGGAGACCCTTCATAGTCCATTGTGTTCCTTCTTTGATCGTGTTATGAGCTTCCCCTTTAGTTTCTCTCCCTTTGATTTCAGATTGTGCTTCTTCTTTGTCTTGAAATTTTCTGCCAGAATGTAGCCTCCTGAAATACCTAATATTGACTCGCTTTGAAACAGGGTTGGATAAGCCTCTTCTTTAGGACTATTCAAGAGCTTAGCAACTTTTCCTGCTGCAACCTTCTCTTCACTCTTCAGCTATTGGTCCTCTTAAACAAGAACCTCCCTTTTGTTGAGCCTTTAGAAGCAAAAAAGCTGCCATGGTTCCTCTAGAGGAACTCCTCACTTGGCTTTTCTTTTCTAGGAACCAATGCATAGCTGAGCCCCTTGGCCTTTTATTAGTGGAGCATTCAAATTGTTTGTGACCTAGTTGATTGCAGCAGAAGCATTTGAACGGGAATCTTTCAATATCCATGTAACATAAAATATTAATTAGAAACATTTTGACATAGGAAGATTAATTTTCATTTTGATAAAAGGTCTATATCATGTCAAACAGACTCATGATACATGCAATGCATGATTGTTGCTCTTTACAACATGATCATTTTGTTTTTAAGTTTAGTGTTAGTATATCTCCTTTTTATAAATCTCTAATCCTCATGAGTTGACTAGTATATGTCATTACCACCCCTCTAATATCTAATTATTGAAATAGTGTAACATAAAATATTAATTAGAAACATTTTGACATAGGAAGATTAATTTACATTATGAGAAAAGATTTATATCATGTCAAATATACCATTTTTTTTTTAAAGTTTAGTGTTAGCATATCTCATTTTTATGATTATAGAATCTAATTCTAAAGATTATATTGAAATTTGGAAGCTATCTAAATCTCTTACCTATGCCCAATATATATGTAGACATTTATTAGTTCATTTACCTTATAATGTTTACTTTCACAAATGTAAGAAAACTAGCTATTCATTTATTTTTAAGAAATTCTCATATGGAAGAATGTATTAAATACCTAGTTTGAGAAGGTTGTTTTTCTATGAAATACCTTATTACAAATATAATATTTTTCTCATTAGAAAGTACTCTACAAACCTTATGCCAAAAGGATATATTATGATTAAATGCATGTACACACTATCCATGTTGACTTGGTTATAAGAAATCCAACACAAGTACTAACCCTTGACAAGTTAATATTGATACTAATTATAAGAAATCATATTAATCTAATAGAAGAATACTTGCAAGATAAAATAAAATCAAAGCATTTCAACAACAAAATAAATATATAACACAAGATATATCCTAAGAAACCCTTTTGAAAAAACTCGTCAACCAATAGCACTAGCACTATTCTTTGTGTATTCACAGTAACAAAAGGATTACAATACAATGAGAGAACTTCCCTATGCTATGAAAGAGGTTTTCAACTCACAACAAAGAGTTATTTTGGCACCATGCACCTATCTTCAGGTGATCCTCAACATCCTATCCGAAGCACTCTATATATGGACAATGATCAACTTATTTTCTAATCAATACACATAAGTGACATTTCCAAGGTTGGCACCCAAGTTTGACCTTATATCCAAGAGTCATTACAACCTCCAAGGCAAAACCCACATGACCCTTAATTGAATTCTTGCATTTATGATGACGTGTCTTCATGTGATCCCCGCAAATGTTAAATGTATATTCTCAATGTTACAACTTCCTAGAAAAATATTGCTCTACCCAAAGTGTGGCATCCCATTTTAAGATATGGATCACAACTTTACAAAGTATTAAATATTTTATGTAAGGTGTACAACACCTTTCCAATATTCTCCAACCTGTGTATGTTGTATAAGGGGCCAAACATAGACAAAAAAAAACAAATTCGTTGCTTAGGAAAAACATCCCCACAATTATCTTGCATGATTTGAACATTTCCATGTTCACGAACATTAGCAAAGCAATTGCAACATTCAAAACTACACATTAAGGCGATCTAACTACAAATGAAAAGTAGTGTTCTCTGTCTTATAGCTAATACTCTAATTGTCACGTAGAGCACAACTATATCTTGCTATTAACCAAAGTTGTAATACAAACTTAGAAACAAAATCTCCTCATTCAAATGTTCATTCATACATCTAGGGAATAAATCCATAACTATTAACTATGCATTGTACTTGTTAAACTCATCTTCAGAACTAACTCCATAACTCAAGACAAACCCATCCCCAGAGTTGACATCTCCACAGTTCAAGACCCATTCTCATGAAAAGATAAACAAAACTAGAATGCATATGAAAAAATAGGTGGGCTATACTTATTAGACCATTCTTTGTTGAGTATGCTAAGCTCACATCCAACTACAATTGTAGGGTCCTCAGTCTTTCTGTTGAAACCTCATTGAGAGACCCACTATTATAAGACTTTGTCTCTAAACACCCAAGAGATTCCTAGCATCACCCAAATCTATCTATCAAAAATAGGTACACTAACGATAATCTCATGTCAACCAAACTCCAACTGCAACATTGCAATTTCTAGGAGCATCTCTCTCCAAAGAAAAATGATCATTGTACTCAACTAAAAGATTATCCCCAAATCATAGCTAATTTCTCCCACTGCATGTACAAGAAAAATGTAGACTCCAAGAACTCCCTATGGCCCCATTATTTGTATCTTCACATTAGAAGATCATCTATCTCCAACCAACGGATCTACTTAAAAGCATCCACATCATGCCAAAACTCCTACTTGAGATCCAAAGTCCACTATGGTACAACAACACATCACTACCAAATCTCCCACTAAAAGCAATTAGAGCTACCCATGGCATAATGATAAACCTGTGATAGATTCTCGAACATACCCATATCATGCCAAAACTCTAATTGTGTGCATCATGACCAAACATACATCTCTTAAAATTGAAAGATTGCCCATGGCCTTAACATAATCAAAGAACTTCAATTATTATACCAAGAGCTCTCAAAGGGAGAAGTAAAACTACCATTTCCAAGCCAAGAAAATAATCTATCACAACCATGTTCTTGCACAAAGCTCCCACAAAATCGTGATCTACAGTCTCTCATGTGAACATAGTTCACATCTTCAAAAAAATCTTAAAGACCATTTGATTCTAATTGATAGATACACATTCAAGCATTTTCACTACCAAAACTCCCATTGAAAAGTGATTTGGAGCTTTCCATGGTAGAATGATTCATGTCTTCAAAAAACTTGAGAACATTCACTGAGGTCTCATGGTAGTGATAGCTTAGAATTTTTCCAAATCAACCATTGTCATTGTCAAAACTCCCACTGAAAAGTGATTTGGAGATTCCTATGGTAGAATGGTTCATGTCCTCAAAAAAATTGATAACACATATTGAGATCTTGCAATGGTTATGGCTCAAAAAATTCATGTAAGTGACTTGAGGTATTGTTGTGGCAAAACCTTGAAATTTCTCCTTCCAATTCGCTTCATGTGTCATTGGGATGACACCTTCCCATCTTTTCTTCCTAGAACCATGAGATATCACCATGGTGATGTTTTGAGGTCTTTTCAGACATCTAGGTGTTGCTATGGTGATATGTAGGGGTCTCCCCATCCTTGAATATGTCACCTAGGTGACACCTGACTCAAGGATCTTGACACTGAAACTTTTAGGAGCCATAACTTTCTCATATGAACTCAAAATTAGGTGTCATTTTTTGAAATTGCATAATTTTTTGAGACAAATCTAAATCTACAATCCAAAAATATCAAAGAGGTCTCGCTTGGCTGATAGTGTCTCTAATTTTCCCATAACACTTAGAGTCCATGCTCTCCAAGGTGTTGCCCTAGTGACAACTTGAGGTAAAACTTTGGCACCAACTTGACTCTCCACTCTCCAAGGTATCACAAAGGTGATGGCTTGAGACATCTTTCGAATAGTTTTTTTAATTTTCCAAAGCATCATGAAGGTGACAAAATATGGTTTTGGAGAGGTCTTCCTTCTTTCCTCAACCATATTGAAATAAAATGGGTAGTGTTAGTGAATAATAAAGGACAATCTTATTTGAATTAAAAAGCGTTTATACTCCATGTATTTAGCCTCTTTCATTTTCCTTTGTTTGATTAGACTGTGAATATCCAAGTTGTGAAATTGTGTATTATTTGGGCATGGATTATTTATCTATAGTGCGATATGCATTAAATGGTATTGTGAAAATCATTTGCAACCCTTCAATGAATTTTGGTGTCTTGCTTAAGACCCTTGTATGTGTGTGAGATTGGTCTTGCTAGAAGTGTACTCATGAACTTTTGTCTCTATAGCTTGGGGGTTGCTTAAAGTGGCATAGGCATCTATTGTGCTTGATGATGGTAATATGGTTGGGAGGAAGATAATGTCCTCCATTGGTCTCCTTCTCAAAGATCTCTTGGGAGTTTGAAGAGTTCTTAATTTAGTAGTTGGCTTAGTTTGCATTTATGCGTTGAAATTACGTAAAGGTTGTAATCATGTTATCAATGTATATAATCTTGTCTTTGATCTTGGATTATGCCCATCCTTGTATTTTTTGTTAGAAAGTGCATGTGTAAGTGGGGTCTTGTGATCCTAGGTTAGAGTGATTAATTGTATATTACTAGACTATTATTTGGGCTATGAACCATCCATGTTTGGTATGAGATTTGTTTCATTGTAATGTGTATGTTGTTATTTGAGTTGTTTTCACTTACCATCTTATGAAGGATTTAGCATATGTGGAGCAATCTTGATAATAAGATGAATAGATCTAATTTGCTCAATAAGTTGAAATGAAACTAGAAGTTATGATATATTTATCATTTGAATGTTATAATTAGATAGAACCAATGATATGGTGCTGTATAGTCGACGTTATGTTTAGGAGTTGAATTGCTCTTTTATGCTTGTCACATTTGATGTATGATATCAATGCTAATGAATGGTAAAGTGATTTTGGTTAAAATTGAATGAGTGGAATTCATGATAGTTTAATGTGGCTAAATAAACCTTAGACATAATGGAAATGTATGGGTCTTACCATTTATAAACAACCCTCAAAATGTGAGTTATGCCTTATTGAGTGCAGTGGTGTTTTGGCTTGCCTAGGCCCAACTCTTCACATGTTTTGGTCCCATGACCTTGTTTCATGTCATTTGAGGTTGAAACATAGCTTTAGATGTCTTTTGGGTGTTAAGCAACTTTGGGACCCTCTTCTCATGCTTGGGAGCAAGTTCAAAGTGAAACAACCCTTGCTTGGGCACATTTTTGCACTTCCCCTATTTGGTATACTCATTTTACAAGAAAGGGGTGAATGGAATTCACCCTAGTGCAAACTCACCACTAGAAAAAGGGATGAATGCTTCCTAAAAGGGGCAAATGACAACTATGGATAGTTGTAGTCATTTTAAAGAAAAGTTTCCTAAATGAAGGTTGATCCTTGGGGTCTGCCTTGACTTCCTATCCACTTGTTTTGGTCATGTTTGTTGTACTTTGTAAGTTGTGCATCTTTTGTGTTCGAAATGAAGTCTTGTTGTGAGATTGACTCTCCTTTGTGTGGCTTGATGAGGTCTTGGATCCCTCATTTATTCTACCTCTAGAATGAATGAACCTAAGGTTTGGATGTTTCTACCTCATTGTGGATGTGTGTTTTGTATGGTTTGGGTTTGAGGGATGAGTCATTGCACCGCTCTCACCCTATCCTTCCCATTCACAAGTGATGGTGTTGTGGTCTACTACCCAATATCCAAGGTTAGATGGAACTCTACCTTCTTGCATGCTTGTCATGGTGGTATTGTCTCATGACTAAGTCTTATGCATGTGTAGTTATGCTTTGTGCATTGACTATGCACTCCTTGGCCATCATTGTATTGTGTCATGGTAGTCCTTGTGAGTTCATGCACAATTATAACATATTAGTATTGCAATTGCAATGTGAAAAACTTATCCATCTGTTTATTTACCATTAATGTCTTGGGTGAAAGATTGGGGCATTATAGTCCGTCCCTAGTAAATGAGTACAATATTGAGGGACTTACAAACTTGGCTTTTCTCACTCTCTTCCCAAATGGGACTACACTACATCTCCAAGACAAAATAATGGAATTCCAAATGCATGAGTATGGTTGGCACTTAATGAGATATCATGACAATAGATTTAGAAGACATCTAAGATTTCAATACTTCCTCTACAATCTCATAATGTGTCACCATAGCCAACAAATTGCAATAGTTTTCATGAAGAAAACTATGGAAGGCAACATACCAACCACTATACAAAATCTCTACCAACACTCGCACAATGTTCGTAATAATCAATTAGTTAAGCAACTCATGCATTTTGGTACATCTCTATGAGGAACATAGTCATATTGGAGCAATTTTTATGCTGAACTAACAAATATGATCAACCAATTAGGATCTCCCACAATGTTCATCACATTGAGTGTAGTTAATATGGAATGGCCTAACCTCCATAAGTTGTTTACAAACAACAACCTGACACAATGATATACACAAGAAGATAGTTTACAGGTCCAATATAATTCAAAACCCGCACATGGAATTATTGATGGCCTTTTTGGCACATGCAACTCAAGTAAAATTAAGATCACTCTACTTCTCTTGAAAAGGTGACTGATCTGGTGGATCAGTTACTTCCAAGGTTCCTATTAGCTGGGTCACATAGTGTTGGAGCAGCTGAATGGTCAATGTGATTGTTTGTTCAAGGGGCTTGTGCTGGTAATTTAGAATCAATAACCTAGACTAGATTTGTTAGATTTATTTTATCATGCAACATTTGATTTCAAGTTCATTTGTTCTTAAACCCTAACCCTAACCTAATTTGATTAAAAGAAAATGCAAAAGATAAAGGTTTTTAAAGGAATAATAGAAAATAAAAGGAGAATCTCTGCATTTTATTTTCAAATCCACTTGATAGATCTGGCAAAATTCTAATTAACCTATAATGCCATGATTAGTATTTCATCCTATCATTAACACCACATTTGCAAGATTCTAAGGAGTTGATGAGAAATTGGAATGAAGAACATGAGATCACCATATTACATGCGCATAAATCATACTCTATCCCTCAATCTTATTGCTAAAGAAATAAATCATTTAAGCACTTATTGGAATTTCATGAAGACAAATCAAATATTGAATTGAAAATGCAACACATTACCACCAAAGGTAGGAACATATGGAGAAAGTAAAATATTTTTTATTAATTGGCAGCACAAATCAGTAGATTACATATGTTCAACAAGAATTGCACACTAAAGATGTGTTGGAATTGCCCTATATGCCTTTGCCTGAGATAACAAAATGATTGCTTCTTGCGAAATTCTCCTAGATTCCCCTCCATTACATTGCTTTTGAAGTATTCTTAAATACCCAAGTGCCCAAACTTGGAATTACATCATAAGCCAACCTTGGTCCTATATTGACACTTGGGCCTAAACTTTTAATTTACAAGTTACAAAATTTTATTTGGTAAAATGGTCCCATCTTACATTCAAATTCATTTTGAATTGAGTTATTACATTGCCAAAGAATAATGGATAAATAGAATGAGATGCTTTCCACACATCAAAATTATAGCTAGCTGATCATGCTAAGTGTTGCCAGAGAAATGGCTCTGAAAGGAAGTGATGGCCTCATTTAAATCATTTTGAATTGGCCCTTTATGATACTTATTGCACACCCTTTAGGAGAAGACTGTTTTCTTGATTCTGCTAGGTAGTTCTTTGAGTTCACATAGTTCCTCTTGAAAACCCTCTAATCCAGACTTCATCATGTCATCAATAGTTTGTTTTGTTAGAGGCTTATTAAGGAAACTAGCAAATTCTTGAACAATCTTTGTTGTGGGGTATACCAGGGATGTGTTCTCCTAGAAGGTGCATGGGATGACCTCAATGAACTTATCTATATTTACCATTTTCGTATCAGTTGCATTCTTCCTAATGGAAAACTTGGCTTTGCAACCTTTTAGTATCTTCACCCTCAACTTGGCAGCCTGGAGGCCAAGCAACAGGTCCTAAACATCCTTGTCAAAAAAGCCTAATTTATTTAGTTCATTAGAGGGAATTGCCTTCATCCTCTACAAAACTATGAGGTACTCCTCCCACACTAGGAGCTCCTCATCAATGGACTCCTCAAACTGTATCATTGTGCTTGCCTCATCATTGATATTGTGATAGGCTCTTAGTACCTCTCTGATCACCCTTTTACCTAGGGTTTCTAGTGAGTCTCTCCATGAAGAGGTGGTAGGGATCACTCCTTCCACATCTATTCTCTGGTTGTCTTTATGAAAGGATGTCAATTTGGTTGGGGCAGGAGCACTTGAATCTACTGGGCCCACTAGGTGATTGATGTAGGAAGTCAGTTGTCCCACATGAGTCTTCAACTCTTCCTTAGTGACCTCATCTTTCTTCATCAACTCAAGGATGGTGGAGACAACTGCCTGTAATGAATGTTTCTCCTCTGCCTTGGTTTGGTTGCCAAGGTTGATCTACTATACTTGGTAGTGTCTTGGCATCATTTGTGATTCCTCTTTGTCTACTATAGGAGTTACTATCTGTGCTACTCTAGACCCTTGTGCATCAACAATGATAGTTGACAGTGTTCTTGTCCTCTTATACTTTGGTTGGCCCTTAAACACTTCCACCACACTAGAGAAGTCACCATCTACTAGTAGCTAAGTCCTTTGTCTCTTCTCTAGTGTGTAGTTCAACCACACTAGTAGCCTAGCACTTGTGGATTTGTGTGAGGAGGAGGAGGAGGAGGAGGAGCTTGAGCTCTCTTGGAGGTGGAATCTAGTGAAGGAGGACGAGAATGAGTCACTACAACTATTTGAGTTGTATCTTGTGACCCTTCATCTTGTTCAAGCTCCTACAAGGCAATGCCTAGCACTAAATGATTCAAATTTTTAATGCTTGCATCAGGGGCCAAAAGATCTTCAATTCTATGCTCCCTTAAATGCTTCTCATCACCACCCTTAGTCTAAACTTCTTGCTCTGTGGCTTGAGAGGGTGGTGGGACTTTTGAATGTTCATTGGAAGGAGAGAGAGGAGTGTCAAGTGGTGTTGAGATGGGTGAAGTGGTTTGCTTTTTTGGTGGTGGTTGTGATGAAATTTGTGGTGTAGGTTGGAGTGGGGATGGATTTCGAGGTGGAACGGTCTGAGGGTGAGGTTGAAGCTAAGGTTGGGATCGAGGCTAAGGTGGAATTTGTGTATTTTTAGGTGGTGGAGATAATGAAAGGGTAGATGTAGGATGGGATGATGGAATTGATACCTTAGCAACTGATGAGAGTGGTGTTTCAATGATTGGTGAGGCTTGGGTTACCACTCTCCTCCTCCTTATTAGAGGCGCACAGTCCTCTTCCTCCTCTTCTTCTCCAGAGTTGATTTCTATTTCTACTTCTTTCTCCTTCCTCTTGGAGGCAGCTTTGGTTTCTAGTCCTGCCTCTTTGACTATAACCTTTGCTTTTGGTGGAGCATACGACTCGCCTTGATTGAATGTCTTCTTCTTTCGAGCCTTGGGGGATTTTGATATAGGGTGGGGGTCAAGTATAGGATAAGGATTTCTTACCCACTCGATTGATCTGTCTATCACCACCTAAGCCCTAGCCTTCATCAAAGAGTCCTCCACCATAGACCAGTCTATCTCCTATGGGCTCATTGAATACCTTATTTAAATTATATGAAGGGTCCAACACTTTTCCATCTTCCTTCATTCCCTTGGGAACCTTGCCCACATGACAGTCTTTGATCATGTTCAAGGTCATTCTATAGTAGTCCCTAATTCTCACTTCATGTTCATCTAGGTAGTTTGGCTAATGGTATTCCAATGCTAGTTCATGTGAATAGAAAGCCTCAATTAAGGGGATAATCTTGCTGATGGGGTCAAATATGTTCCTGATTTCTCCATATAAATCCATGGATAAGGGAGTCATCTCTAACTCTATAATTTTAGCATTCTGCATGTTGGCATAGGAGTACACCTCGATCTTAATGGGGAAAGAAAATCTAGATTTTTGCTTGTTGGCTACCATCTTCTGTATAAAATAACAATTTTCCTACATAGATCTAGGAGGATGATTCTATCACTAGGATACATTGGGAGCTTGCAGGGTGCCTTATGGAAGCTGATAACCCTAATGTAAGAGAATGTCTCGAATTGTATATACAAGCTTCCCCAGTTTACCAGTTCACTAGCTACCTCTAGGGACAATCTCTTTGCTAAATCATTCTCTAAACCCCTGATTATTGCATAGACAAATGCATCATTAAAAATGTAGTAGTGATTTTGGCTCTCTTTGAGCTCAAGTTGGGGGTAATGGTAAAAAACTATAGTCTCTCCTAGCTAGAGAGTGCCAAATTTTGTTAACCATGGGAAGTCATTCTAGAAAGAAAGAAGGTACACCTGGTTGGAAGTCATGTGGAACCTTTTGGATTCCAAGACATCCACCAATTTCTCATGGACATGTCCATTTATTTTTGTTCCCAGTCTATCCACTTATTTTCTACCATCTTCATATAGAAGTAGCACATCCATGGGTAGAAGTCTTTGGCAATGGGAAACCCATACACCTTGCTTAGGAGAGTGATAGCATCTTTCACATATTCTTTAAACTCACTCATGTGTTGCACTTTTACCATTTTGAGTACAAATTTCCTTTGCACTAAGAGGAGGTTCTTATTGATCAAGTTTGTTACCACACTTGCCTTCTAATAATAATCCAAGGAATCATTCATATCCACCTTGTCATACTATGCATAGGTGGGGAGCCCATAGACTTTCTCAATATTATCAACACTAATGTCCAATACAACTTAGACTGATGAGATAAAAAATTTCGTCTTCCTCTAGTTATATCTTTGAGCTAAGGCCAAGGCCGGCTCAGGAGATTGCAGGGAGATATGAAATGTAGTAGCCTAGACCAACCTTGAAGTAGCCATAAATTGATCTTGGTAGTTTCTATCTCTTTCCTTGTTTACCCTCTATAGAAATTCTCATACATTGACATGTCCCAAGTTTGTGTCCCCAATATTGTAGGGAGAGAACATCTTTGATGGTGGATGGTAACCCTTGTATTCGTATTTCACCTCTCTTTGTGGGGGCTCACCTTGCATAGCACTACACAAATATAACAAACCATCCATTAGGTAGTTTAAACTGGTCTATAATAATTATCCAAAATATGAGTGCGTAATCAATCAAAACATAAGCACATGTTAGTATTGATAAGCTCCTCAAGATTAGTCTAAATGGTTACATTTAGGAGTTTATTCCCAAAATCACCTAATTGAACTCATGTAGTTAGGGAGTCGAGCTTCAAGATCTTGTCATGATTCATCATTTGGTATTGAGGATCCCAAAAGTCTGTGCTAGACAAAAGATAAGATCCCAATATGTTAGTATGAAACATATTAAATAAAAGGTGTCAGGACTAGGAGTTCAAGCCTACCTAGGTATCTATGCCAAAAGGGGTACCAAAATACTAACCAGACCTCAAGGATAATCCCAAGGAGGATGTGTCTAGGGAAGTCATCAAGAATTGGAGGTTAGGGATACCAATTAGCTCCTACCAAAAGTCATCCAAACATGAGACACCCTGAAGCACTTAGCTCGATAGAGATATGAAGGAAGACTTGGTGGGGATCAAAGATCGGGGCTACCAAGGATATCATGCCCTATGGGAGATAAAACAAAGCATCTCTACCCCTCCAAATTTGATGGTATATATATACTGATTAGAGTATCAAGAGTTGGGGATCAAAGATCCCAAAGAACCTATGCCTAAAATAAATAATACTTTGAACAAGGCCAAAACACCAATCTATATGGATATACTAAGAAAAATAATCAGGGATCAAGAGTTAGAAACATCAAGAAATCTATGCCTAAATGACAATCAAATAAATGTAGGCCTAGTCTATCAACTCTGAAAGAGTAAGCAAGTGTAGGGTGTTAGGAGTTGGGGATCGGGGATCTTGTAGACACCATGCCAAGATGGAAAAGGTACAAAAAAGAGCCCACGAGCTTGACATGGGCGAACAGGGCATGATTTTAGAGGTGCAAATAGCCTCAAAAAATGTGATAGCACATAAAATGGATTCAAACCCATGAAATAAAGGAAAAATGAAAGGGAAAAATGAAGAACACATGGCAAAGTCTTGTTATGTCATAAAAAGTAACCTCATCCCTTTTTACCTCCTAGTTTAGCTCCTAGGTCCCCATGTTTACACTTTACATGCTTAATTCTTATCCTGGAGAAAATTCCCCTGAAACCCATGTCAAATGGAGCTTAGGGGCCCAATCTAAATGCTTAACCATGACCCAAATTAGCCTTGGGAATTGGGCACTCGTGCCTTAGTCCAGGTTGATTTGTTGGGACCCAAATTTAAGTGTGTCGGCATAAAACCTTTAAAAAGGTTACCCTCTGTCAGCCTTTTCAATTTGAATTACGAAAGTTAGCAGGAATGCATATATAAACATATTTAGGACTTCATTTTACACCTAGATGGATAATTTGTGAACTTATGATATTGAGCTAAGGGATTTTAACGCATTCATTATGTTGCAGAGCAGAATTGTGTTCTTGTTGTGTTTGTTTGTTGTAGATTTGGCTTCATCAATCCATCTCCTCATGGTGTGAAAGATCTTCATCTTTGTGAGGGCTTCACCTCCAAGGTGACATCTATTTGTGTTTTAATCAATCTATTTCATCATTTGATTTGCCCTCTGTCCTCCAAGGACATGCGCTCTATCTAACAACAGTGTTGGAAGGCTTGAATGCCATTTCGAGGCTTGGCCAAGGCAAGCTCCTAAACACCACAACCCCCAAACCCCTCTCTTTGTGATTGCAAGTTACATGTGTGGGATTTGGTGAAGTGGAGTTGCAGAGAAGCAGAGCAGAGGATGGAGATTTGAGATTTGAGAAGAAAGTGTGAAAAATCAACCTTACTAGACTAGGGCGCCCACCCTGTAGTCCTCCCAACTAGCATTTATAGAAACTCTAAAGTAGGTTGCAGTCTTACACATTACACTATTCCAGATCTATAGAAAAACTACCCTATTGGACTTGGGCGCCCGCCCTGTTGTCCCTAAAGTTTTCACCTCTGAAATGCTTAACCATGACCCAAATTAGCCTTGGGAATTGGGCACTCGTGCCCTAGTCCAGGTTGATTTGTTGGGACCCAAATTTAAGTGTGTCGGCATAAAACCTTTAAAAAGGTTACCCTTTGTCAGCCTTTTCAATTTGAATTACGAAAGTTAGTAGGAATGCATATATAAACATATTTAGGACTTCATTTTACACCTAGATGGATAATTTGTGAACTTATGATATTGAGCTAAGGGATTTTAACACATTCATTATGTTACAGAGCAGAATTGTGTTCTTGTTGTGTTTGTTTGTTGTAGTTTTGGCTTCATCAATCCATCTCCTCATGGTGTGAAAGATCTTCATCTCCGTGAGGGCTTCACCTCCAAGGTGACATCTATTTGTGTTTTAATCAATCTATTTCATCATTTGATTTGGCCTATGTCCTCCAAGGACATGCGCTCTATCTAACAACAGTGTTGGAAGGCTTGAATGCCATTTTGAGGCTTGGCCAAGGCAAGCTCCTAAACACCACAACCCCCAAACCCCTCTCTTTGTGATTGCAAGTTACATGTGTGGGATTTGGTGAAGTGGAGTTGCAGAGAAGCAGAGTAGAGGATGGAGATTTGAGATTTGAGAAGAAAGTGTGAAAAATCAACCTTACTAGACTAGGGCGCCCACCCTATAGTCCTCCCAACTAGCATTTCTAGAAACTCTAAAGCAGGTTGCAGTCTTACACATTACACTATTCCAGATCTATAGAAAAACTACCCTATTAGACTTGGGCGCCCGCCCTATTGTCCCTAAAGTTTTCACCTCTGAAAATATGAATCCTGGTATGTTTCTAATATGTATTTAGTGCCTTCTTGTGAGATCGTCTGTCGTATCTTGTTCATCTATACTCAACTTCATTACAATTAGGGTTTAAGGCTTATTGGATCTAGGGTTTGATATATCTATCAATTTAATCTATCTTTCCATATCATTCCTAAGTGACATCAACCTGTAGTCGACTCCTCTCCATCTATAGTGACTTGGCTTGATTATTTTCCTTGAATGTTATTGTGAAAGGAGGGTTTGATTGGACATCTTTAACACTATCTTCCATCTTTCCCACATTTTCATACATAACATTTTGGTGAACCTATGTTTTTATTGAACTTGCATCTTCCTAAGTGTTGTAATCAGTCCTTGCATTCATCCATATCATATTCATCATCATACATTCATTTGAATATTATTGAAAAAAAAGCATTCTAGGCTTGCATTAAGGCATAGTTTTGCATATTTTGTGTTTCATATCATAAAAACATTTAATTTTCTGATATTTACATCAGATCTAAGATAAATTACAGCATTTAGTCATTTCATGATCTTTTACTTTGCATTTACATACCTCATTTGCTAGGGTTTTTCTTAAAAAGTTGCATTTTTCATATAACCTAGTCTTAGCAAAAACTAGGGTTTGTAGACAAAATTTCATTTTCAGATTTTGCTACTCCTTTTCAACATTCATTCAAATCTAATTTTGAAGTGTAGTGTTGGATCATAGTGCATACTTTTGCATCCTAGCTTTGAAACTTTCACTTTTTTCAATTACACATTGTGTATTTCAACAAGCATAACTACCTTGCTCTGTTGGTTTGTTCTATTAGTTTGTGCATTGAGCATTGTATGCCTTTGCGTGAGTTGTATAACCTGCTACCCTAATAGAAACATCCTTCTAAGGAGAAGTCTTAGACTAATAGGTTCTAGTGCTCTCGATAGCAACATTGTACCAACATTAGAAAATCCATTTAACACTTACTTTACAAAGGGTGAAACACAAACCTTGCAAGATATCATACCTCCTACCACTACAATGGAAGAACAAACATTTCATCATTTTGATGATCCTATTGATGTGTTAACACATGTACCTGATGATCAAATTAACAAACGTGATAAAGAACTAGTTGATTTTCAAGCATTTGTGGAAAAAGAAAGGATAGCTGAAGAGGCTGTACCCAAGGCATAAATTTGACAGTCCACCTTGCCTATCAAGAATTGTTTTTTCCTACAATTTAGTCTTCATTATTGCCTTTCCAATGACAATTAAGTTTTTTTAATGCAAGCCAAATTTTATATAAAAAATATAAAAAAAATTTACAAATGGTTTTAATGTATTCATACCAATGTATTTCAAATAACGTATGCATTCCAATTCTTTCTATTTTTTATTAAAAAAACTAAGAGTATTGAGGACTTCTTAAAAAAATATAAAAATTTGGGATTTTTTTAAATAATAGAAGTTTCTATTAAAGAATTTAAAAATAAAAAATTATATATATATAAATAAATAAAACTTAAAGAATATCGAGAACTTTAAAAAATCTAAAAATTTGGGATTTTTTTTTAAATAATAGAAATTTCTATTAAAAAGTAGAAGTTTCTATTAAAGAATTTAAAAATTATATATATATATATATTCAGATTTTCATATTAATTATTTTTTCTATAGTTTCTAAAATAAATCACATGTATGTTAATATAATTAAATATTTATTTTTATTGTATTTTACAATTAAAATCATTAAATATAGCTATACAACTATCAAATTTAAGCCCTGGTTGTACTTGTTGTGCATAGTCTAGGAGAGTTATTAAAAGAAGGACAAGATGGTGTTATCACACTCCGTGGGATAGCCCATATAGTGGGTAACATTATTATGTTAGTGACTGACTGCACGAATACTATTAACAATGTGTCATCACTAAATCATACATAGGTATCGGCAACCATACCAACTACCGGAATGTCTACTTTGACATCATCAATCCTCACTACTAATGCACAAGCTTGTAGTAATGCTACCACTAGCATGGGAGTATCTAATGGTATTAGTTCATGGAATTATAAGGCTGTGGGATTCAATTGTCAAAACCTAGCACCTAGGGTGTCTTCTTATATGAATAACCATTCTCAACCACCTTTCACTTACAATTGTTCTCAACCACCTTTCATTACCACTCACAACAAATCACCTCAAAATTTCATGACCACAGCTTCTAATTCTTCTCAATAGCAAACCACATCACCTAATGATGCCCTCTTAAACCAACTCTTACAAAGCATGACATCATTACAACAAAAGGTGACAAACTTGACTAATTCTTCCCAACCTACTTTACCAACTTACCATGCTCGTAGTCCTTTATCCTATGCAATCCTAAGAACTCCTATGCCTGAAAAATTTGAGACTCCTCACTTTGAAAAGTATGCTGGTAAAGGTGATCCTAATACGCATGTGGCATCATTCACAGTGATGTGTAGTGATTTCTTCTTCGAAGAGGACTTGCTAGCAAAACTCTTCCTGTGATCTCTCAAAGATATTGCTTTGGAATAGTTTTGCTCTTTACCTCCTAACTCAATAAACTCTTTCTCACAACTATTTGATCAATTCTTACAACACTTCCAAGAAAACATTGGACCTATAGTCTCTTTGATTGACTTGGTTCATTGTAAATAAGGTTCGAAAGAGAAATTGACGGAATTCATCAGTCGATATCAAGGTCTCATCTCACAAATACAATACCCGATTAAAGATGAAGATCTTCAGAAGGTATTCATTATGAATTTACAACCTAATATCTGTGATAAAATCCTCTTGATGAAGTATAGTTCTTTTCAACATTTATGCACAGCCCTTCATGATTACCAACTTTTGTCTAGTCAGTATGAGAATGAAAACTCATTGGCTCAAGTTGGTCAATCCACGGCTGTACCTTCTCAAAACAACTTTAAGAGGAAAAACAAGAGTTTCATCAAGATCAATGGACAACATTCAAATAATTTTCAATCACAAGTGTCCACCATTAGTAATTATAAATGGGCACCATTTCAATTCAAACAACAACATCGACAGTTTACTCCATTATCTGACTCTCTTCAATCAATTATGAATCAAACAGTAAGCAACAATCTTTTGAAGCTTCCTCCTATGAAACCATTTGATAGAAATAGGATACAAGGGCCATTATTTGATGGTAATGCCTTTTGTTAGAATCACTGCTCGGCAGGACATGCCACTGAATGATGTATGCATCTTAAACATGAAATTCAAGACCTCATCGATTCTAGTATAATACAGGTAACTAGTGTGAATGACAATGGAAATAAGTCAGTTGCCCCTCCGAATCAAAATTTATAGATCTTCACTAGTCATTTTCCTAAGCATAGCGACAACAATATGGTAGAGAAAAATACAATGGAGTAGGAAGATGACTATCTTGATTGATGAAATAGTTGGCATGATATAAGTGGATAAAGAAAAGGTTGAAGACTCACATCATCCATGAGGAAAAGGTATCTATGTTGAGGTTCCTCTGCTATTATCCCTTCAAGGATTGGGAGACAACCAAGATACACCAGATACGCACTTGGAGCAATCTCAAAAGAATAACATTAAGCAAGAAAAAGTCATTATGATGGAAAGCATCCCATTCCATCACAAAAGAATCCTTCATCAAGCAAATCAGAAAAAGAAAGCAAAGGATCAAAAAATAACAAAGTGACTGTCATCAGTGGGAAATAGCAATAATTCCCCTCCTCGTAAGAAACAAAACATTTTAAATATACAGGATCTTGAGAAATAAGAACTACATGAGCATTCTGGAAATAAGAATCAATCAGGTATGAACTACTCACACTTTTTACCACACTTGATTAAGCACCTTTCTAAGATGCTCACAAGTTGGAACTCATCTTAGATATATATGATATAATATTGTGTTGTGTTTTGTTCACTCGTGATGTGTTATGTGCTGTTTAGGTCTCCTAGGATGACCCTTGATACTCTTGTAAGGTTAGGGATATCAGGAGACTGCCCCTATTGTGACCATTCTTCTATTTGTTTCTACATTCTTCTATCTTGCCTCTCCTCTATTTTATTGTTGTGTGTCGTGCCTTAGGGGCATGTAGCATTGCAGATGATGTCTTGGGGGCATCCTCCTACACCGTGTTCCTAAGGCACCTATTCTCCTCTCTCATTTGATTGTTTACCTTCTTCAATGATTCTACCTAGTTGGCGGATGACAAAAACAAACAAATATTGATATGGACCATGTGTCCCTTTAGCAGGTAAGAAAAAATGGATCCATCCATATATGAAGATGGGGTTGATATATATCCAATGCTTGACTAGTAGAATCATTCCGTGTGATATATCATGTTGTCATATCTCTTGTAACAAACCTTCGCAATACAGCTACTCTGTGCACTTTGGATTGTTTTGTATCTCACCTTGTTGTTACACTCAGTTTCGAGATATCTATAGTATAAGCCCAACGGCTATACTCAGTCCCGAACCCACAAGTGTAGCCTTGGTTCTTTGATGTAATCTAATTTATGCATAGCTTTCATGATTTGATTTGGTTATTACCTTAGAGTAAGATGTTCTAACCTTATCTCTTGTGGATTATCTTAGCAATTCATATCGATGTGTTTGTGGGAACATTTGACGATCATGGCACATGTCACCTTTGGGGGAATGGGCTTTGTGAGAGCTCTTGTTCCCTTGTGTGTTTTCACTCTACCTTAATGTGCTTGATATCGGCAAGTGGTATCAACCACCTTAAGGTGGGGGAATATATAATGGTATCTATCTGATTATTTTGGCACGAACAAAGCATGTTTGAAAGCCCTCACCATGAGGCGGGATGGTGTATCTCTTGAGCTAGTGCACATCCTTATTAAATTGCAAATAAGAAATCCCTCATCACGAGGAAGGCTGACGTATCTCTTGAGCTAGTGCATATCCTTTTATACAAAGCCCTTCTATGGAAGGTAGGATGGTGTATCTCTTGAGCTAGTGCACATCCTTTTATACAAAGTCCTCCGCGGAGGCGGGGCTAGATCTTGAGTCATCCACCCTTAAGCATGTCTTTGGTAGTTGTGGTAGCATAGCTCAACCGTCAGGTGTGTCTACAATGTGTTTTAGATGGTAGGACTTAGCAATAAGATCCTTCCCATCACTCATGTTTTCCATGTATAAGACGTATAGTGTGTCTATGGCATACTGTGTGGCATTCATGTATTTCGTGTGTCTTCTTTGTGTGTTTGCCATGTCTTCCCCTAAGCGTGGTCTAAAGGCGCATAGCGATGAGATCCCTCCACACTTTGGGTTTTGTTTTGTGTTTTACCCCTGGTGTGGTCTAAATCAATGTAGCGATCAACTCCCTCCACACTTTAGGTTTTGTTTTGCATGTTTTTGGTGGTCTAAAGGTGTGTAGCAATGAGCTCCCTCCACCCCCTAGTTTAGGATTTTATTTTAGTTGTTAAATCAATGTCTTCTTTGTGTATTACGTGATTGCTCTCATGTCTTCTTCGTGTATTGCATTCTTCCACTGTATTCACTATGTTTTGCATGCTTCTTATTATCTTCATTGTGTCTTCCATATCTTCCATGTGTTTTCTAGTGCTTACTTGAGATTGGGGGCTAGAAATAGTCCTCCAACCTTTGGGTATGCCTTAGCTCTATGTGCTTGGTGCGTTTGATTTATTTGATATGCTTTGACCATACTTTAATGCATGTATGGAATCATAAGATAATACATACATTAAAGTGGGGGCTAAATGTTATGTCGTAAAAAGTAACCTCATGCCTTTTTACCTCCTAGTTTAGCTTCTAGGTCCCTGTGTTTACACTTTACATGCTTAATTCTTATCTTGGAGCAAATTCCCTTGAAACCCATGTCAAATGGGGCTTAGGAGCCCAATCTAAATGCTTAACTATGACCCAAATTAGCCTTGGGACTTGGGAATCTGTGCCCTAGTCCAGGCTAATTTACTGAGACCCAAATTTAAGTGTGTCAGCATAGGACCTTTAAAAAGGTTTCCCTCTATTAGCCTTTTCAATTTGAATTACGAAAGTTAGCAGGAATGCATATATAAACATGTTTAGGACTTCATTTTACACCTAGATGGATAATGCAAACTTATGATATTGAGATAAGGGATTCAAGGCATTCATTGTGTTGCAGAGCAGAATTGTGCTATTGTGTTTATTTGTTGCAGATTTGGCTTAATCAATCCATCTCCTCATGGTGTGAAAGATCATCTTTGTGAGGGCTTCACCTCTAAGGTGACATCTATTTGTGTCTCAATCAATATATTTCATCATTTAATTTGGCCTCTATCCTCCAAGGACACACACTCTATCTAACAATGGTGTTGAAAGGCTTGAATGCCATTCTGAGGCTTGAACGAGGCAAGCTCCTAAACACCACAACCCCTAAACCCTTCTCTTTGTGATTGTAGGTTACAGGTGTGGGATTTGGTGAAGTGGAGTTGCAGAGAAGTAGAGCAGAGGATAGAGATTCAGGATTTGAGAAGAAAGTGTGGAAAATCAACCCTATTGGACTAGGGCGCTGGCCCCATAGTCCTCCTGACTAGCATTTCTAGAAACTCTGAAGTAGGTTGCAGTATTACACATTCCACTATTCCAGATCTATAGAAAAACTACCCTATTGGACTTAGGCGCCCACCCCGTTGTATCTTGTTCATCTATACCTTACTTCATTACAACTAGGGTTTAAGGCTTATTGGATCTATGGTTTGACATATCTATCAATCTAATCTACCTTTCCATATCATTCCTAAGTGGCATCAACTTGCAACTGAGTCCTCTCCATCTGTAGTGACTTGGCTTGATTGTTGTCCTTGAATGTTATTGTGAAAGGAGGGTTTGATTTGACATCTTTAACACTATCTTCCATCTTTCCCACATTTTCATACATAACAAGTCTAAATGACCAAACTATACAAAAATCATGAAAACAATCAAAATTTTGAAAGAAATCAAAGAACAAACAAACCATAAACAAACAACTAAACCAAACACAACAAATGCATTGGTAAAAAACCATTGAAGAACCATAAAAGGTCATGAAACCATATCTGGTAGATGTGATAGTTAGAAGAAAACCACAAATAAGCAATCACTAGCAAGCCACACATATGCATGCTAACACATCTTAGAACTGATCAATCAAAGGCGTTCTATTAGATTTTTTTTGATATCAAAGTTGCAGGGATCACAAATTTCCAGAGTACCAAAGAGATGAAGAGAAAAAGAAAAAGTGAATGAAAACTAGGTCAAATAGCCACAAAACCCAAATTATACACACGTGAGAAAAATGCCACTAATGTAGAGTTGATAGTAGGTTGGGGTTAGGTCAAATCCCATGCCAAGCATTGGGATTTTGGAGATTCCTTTAGAGTCATGCTAGGATGACTAACTCTAAAAGTTTGATAAGGGTGACACACAAGACCTGACATCAGCCTACAAAATGGGTTAAGGTCTCAGAGATTCCTTTATAGTCATGCTAGGATGACTAATTTTGAAAGCCTGATGGGGTGCATGAACCCACAAAGTGCAATTATTAGATAAAATATCAGGGTTTTCGGGATGATTCTACTATCATGCTTACATGACAAACCTCAAAAATCTGACAGGAACTGAACAAACAAAAGAATCAAGGAAAAATAAACTAAACACTAAACCCAATGGAAAATTCAAGTCAACACAAAAATGAACAAATAAAAAAGGAGGAAAAAAGGGGGATCCCTATTTTTCTAAGGAAAAATGGGTGTGTGTGCGAGGCACAACAAATGATGACCCAATAAGAGAAATGGTCTACAAGCATTTAAAGACAAGAATTCAGTCAGATAGTCTAGAACCCTAGGCTCAACATAATTGAATCAAAGGACTATAGGCTATTGATGAAGAAAGAGCATGCCTAAACAAAATATCCATTGTTAGATAATCCAAGTGTGTGCAAAATGTATTCATTGTTTTTCTTAGGGTATGCTAAGACCATCATTGAAGACCAAACATAGAGCTACATGAATTGATCTCATCTTGATAAATGATTAGGAATCCCCTTAAGATATATGATAAGCATATAGACCCTAATCATTGACCACCTAGAAATTACCTCACTTCTAGTTAGGCATCTATAGCCCTGACAGGTTTATCCCTTTGACTTCGGTCAAGGCACGACTCTACTACTAGCTGGACGTCTATGGCCCCGGTAGAGGTTACCTGAATCACCTAATTAATCCGACTCTCTTAACACACTCATTCATTTATAATATTATATTTACCTTCTATTCCTTTTTTGGGTTCTTGTATCTCTTCTTTTCTCTCCTTTTTAATCATCTATATATATACATATATATATATGTGTGTGTGTGTGTGTACATATATATATATATGTGTGTATATATATATGTACATATATATGTGTATATATATGTATATATATGTGTGTGTATATGTATATATAGATATATGTGTATATATATGTGTGTATATATATATTTGTATATATACATACATATATATATATATACATACATATATATATACATATATATAGATATATATACATATACATAGATACATATATACATATATACATATACATATACATATATACATACATACATACATACATACATACATATATACAGGTAATGAAGCCTGTTACTAGGCTGGGAATCATAATGGTGGCCTGGAACGAAGACCTTTAGATTTTTCACTCAACCCTTAGCTATAATCATGAATCCCAATAACCCCCAAAACATTATGGTTTAAGATGTATAAGATTTCAAAGTAGTTTTCACATAGTCCCAACTTCCCAAAACCCAAACAACATACCTATACCCACTAAGACACAACTGGTAGAAATCCTCAAATTGCTAACTACAAAGTGGCTAGGAATCCCCAGTTAGTGCCAACAACAACCCATTTATCAATGTGTTAGTTCCTTGAAAGCAAAAGGGGAAAACTCAAAATTGAAACAACGAAATAAAAATAAAGGGGAATGCTAATGGACCAAAAGCCAAAATCATACAAATAAAACAACAAATACTGACAAGTAATACCATGAAAATTGAAGAGAAAGACTCTAGACCACACAAAACTAACACAGTCATCAACTAAAACAATTGATAGTAAGTAAAACACATGAAAAAACCAAAAAATAAACCTATTCTAACTATGTACGGAGGAGAAGAGGTTCCCCTCACCACCTTCAATAAGAGAAATAATTCTTGAGATACTACCCATTGACTATAAATGGGACAGGCTCTTTGGTCAGTGAACTAATTCTAAAGGTATTTTATCCCAAGATCTTAGTTATTTGGAAAGGACCTAACCATAGTTTTTTAAATTTTTGAATGATCTCCCTTTATTTCTTTAACTTTGTCCCATAGGAGCACTAGGTTAGCTATCCTAAAGGTCTTAATTTTAGCTCGTTTGTCAATCTAGCTTTCCACTATGACCTAATATTTAACAAAATGTTCTAGGGCAACATCTCTTTTCTCTTCTAGGCTCATTAAATTCAATAGTCTAGCCTCTATTTTGTTATCAACCTCTAGGTAATCTTTAAATTGATTGGGAAGATGAGGTTAAGCCCATAAACCAAATGGTAAAATGATGTCCCTAAAGAAGTTTTAACCCTAGTCCTATCTTCCCATAATACATACTTCAGTTGGGTCTACCAATCTTTGGGATTGTTTTCTAACAATTTCTTGACAACATCTATTAAGTTTTTGTTAGTGAATTCAACAACACCATTTCCTTATGGATAATATTTGCAAGAAAATTCCAAAATTAACTTGTGTTCAAAAGTCCATTTTAATAACTTAGCTGAAGAGAAAGCAAGGCCATTATCACATACCAGAGTCAATGACATTCCAAACCTGGTGATGATGTGATCCTCTAAAAGCTTGATGATAGTTTCAAAAGTGCAGTTCTTGTAGGCTTGTGCATCACTCCACCTCATGGCTTGTATAGAAATTGAGGTTAGTCACATCTATAAAATCTAGGCCCCATTGGACAAATGGATGTATCTCATATACTAGTTGTAAAAGCATGGCTAGATTTCTTTCTTTATGAGTAGATGTCTGGCATACATGACATTTCTTTACATGTTGATGAGTATCTTTGAATACCTTGGAGACTTTCATCTTGCCCAAAGTAGACCCTATCTCAAGTATAGTGGTACGGTGAGCAATCTTCCCCTCCTACTGCAACAGTGCACCACAAGATAAGATGACCGAAAGGTCTTAAGCTAGGATAGTACAAGCTTATAGGGAGTTCTCTTTATACACCAGGTATGTGAGGCCCAAACCATGAACACTAGTCCATTGAAGGAATGTGACACCAATAGGTTAAGCAAGCACCACTTCAGCTTGTGTCCAGAATCACCCAGGGCCCCAAGGCTATCCCAATGACAATGCAACTAGATTGGGGTACAAGTTTCCTTCTCCCCCCTTTGATATACCCCACTGGTACATGTGGTTGAGGTCATCCCTTAGGGTGATGAAGTCCCTAAGTAGGCCTCCTAAGAAGAAATTATCCCTTGCTTTTGATCACCCAAGATCTCACTAGGCACGAGGGGAGAGCATACACAATAAAGATAACCCCTTCGGGATACACTTAAAAATAATAAAAGTTTGCAAGTAGACTTTTGATCCCTAAGATGACCCTAAGGTGCAAGGGGAGAGCATACTTCTACAAGAAAACAAGACACAAAACACAAAGTTAATTTCCACCTAAGCTCACTTTAGTGCAACTAAGATCTAGTGATAAAAAGCAAACTTGGACAAGCGAATCTACACCAGATAAGTTAGTAGTTTAGGAAATCGGTCTTGGACAAATGTTCTTACCACCTACACAAACAAGTTAGACCCCTGGAAAAACCTACAAATTTTGTTAGAAAAATGGTGCTAATATAGAGACAAATAGTCCTAACAGACAGACAAATAGCGCTAAAACAAAGACTAATAGTGCTGACAGACAACAAATAGCGCTAAACAGATAGAAGATAGCACTATTATAGAGAATGATAGCACTAAAACAAAGCCTAATAGCACTATGACAGTGACAGAAAGTGCTAAAACATTGAAACAATAAATGTATACATGCAGAAAACTTGATCGCGTGGTTTTGGGTTCTGATGGCGCTAATCTGACAAAATATAAGGACCTACACAAAAACAAAGATATTTTTTGCACAAAATGATCAAACAGGAGGTTAAGTAGCTTGCAAAGTTAGTTCCAAAAGGTTTTAACAATAGATTGCACTCCAGAAAATAGAGCAAATGATAGAAAGTCAGTAAAGTTGTGTTAGCCCCAAGTTTTTGTTACAAAATATACTAAGTTAAATGATTTATCAACAAAAATCTAGAGCCTAAAAACCTGCAAGATAGAGTCAAAGGCCTGAAAAACAACAGTTAGCTAAAAAGTTAGATTTCACAAAAGTTTTGAGACCATAAAATTTCTTCTATCGCATGAAAATGGCACTGAGAAAGGTGTAGATGGCACTGAAACAGGAACAAATAGCACTAAAATAGGCCCCGAGGTCGCTAATCTATGAACCAAAGGCACGACTACGAGAACAAACTACGCTAAACCTAACCTGCACATCAAAAATGTTCACAAACACTCACAAAAATGATTAATTTAGGAATAGGGGGTCCCACCAGGCGTGCCAAATAAAGATGAAAAAGAGTGGAAGACAAAATAAACATGAAAGAACTCAAAATAAAAGAGATTTTATACCTTCACAAGCTTCGAATCTCCCTCACTCCTAGATAGGGTTGAGGAGAATGCACCCAAGTCTCCTAGCTTTACCCAAATGTGATGATTATATGTGGAATGCTCTCAAACTAAGACAATTTTGGCATAACCTAGCTATGGAGATATGAAATGAGGAATGATTTTTGGCTTGATAACTTGCTTCAAACTTGGATGTGAAAATGCCTTGTGGAGGCTTGTATTTATAGGAAAATTAAAGGGGAAATGGAGGGTTGAGATGTCATCAACAACATTGGAGGGTTGAGATTAAAAGTAAATTTTAAATTCACCTTTAGAAGGCTTAGCATTAATTAGGATTAAGAAACATGAGGAAATTATACATTAATTTCCTTGGGAGGTGTTGGAATTAAAAATTAGGATTTATGGGTAGAAGATATAACATGTGTGCATTTGGCAAACACATGTGTTAGCTCTTTGCATTAAAAAGATCTCTAACATGAAAGAAGAAAGGTGAGGTGGAAGGGTCATGTGACTCTTTGGAATAAAAGATAATTTATTATTTAAGGGGTGTGGGAGAAGGTGCTAGGTGGGATTTGACCAAGTTAATCAAGTGATTAACTTAATTAATGTGGATGGAAAAAATTAGTGGATGGGCTAATAAGGGGTTTAAATTAATTAAACAAGGGTTTATTTAATTAATTTAGGTCTAGGGGTCATGTAGGCTAGGGTAGCTAATTACATAATTAGTATTTATTTAATTAGACGAGGTTTAGGCTATAGGATAGGGTAGATTAATTAAATAAGCATGATTTATTTAATTAATTAGGATTAGGAAGGTGGGGAAATTAACTAAATAAATATTAGAAATATTTAATTAATTAATGAGGAATGAAGTTGTAAGGTCTAGTGATGAATTAATTAAATTAATTCATTACTAAGGATGAATAAGGGGTAAATGGCTAAGGGAAGATGGTTAGGGATGGTGTAGGGTTAATTAATTAAATAATTATGATTTTTATTTAATTAATTGGTGAAAGGGGTTAAGTTGGTAATGCAAGGATGTAGAGAAATGGTTAATGGGGTCGAGACATTTTCAGGTGTCTACATTCACCATGGAGGATCTTTCTTCCACGGGGTTCATGCCTTAATCCATCATAAGGTCTTGATTTGTAATAAAATGGGAGGGTTGAAAACTAGAAATGGTGGCCTCTCCTGTTGAAAAAAGGGGTAGGGTTGAAAACCAAAAATGGCAGCCTTACCTTGAAGGAAAGGTTGAAAACTAGAAATGATAGTCTTTCCTTAAAAAAATTCCTCTTATCCGAACTAAATAAGACTTTTCTTGAAGCTTTCTACAGATTTTGAGTTATGCACTGACAAGATCCTAATGGCTCGAGACTTCAAAATAAGTGAAATATCCCAAGAATCAATTAGATCTAGATGGCTCTAGATGGATCCAGATGGCTTCAAACATTACTGTGATGGTACTGCAATGCAACACCTTGGATCATGCTCGTACTCAGTATGAGAATTCAGTAAAAATCAAAGTGATCTTGTCTCAAGAAGTAAGTACATTGCATGCATATATTCTCTTTCTTAAAATATTTATAACTATTTTAATGTATGTATATGCCATGTTCCCCCTCTGCATGCCCAACATGTAATTCACTCAAAAAGGAACATAGATCAATATGGCATAATAAACTAATTATTTAAGGGGACACGTGGCATGGAAAGAATTCTAAGGATAGTTGGCGAAGAGTGTGCATCACACCATCATGACATCATATTCTACTCAATGTGCCATTAATGAAAATTAATATGTTTGAGCTATAATCATGGCATGGTTATGTAATTAATACCATATCAATTGAAATTAATAATTACAAAATCTTTGGCAAGAGAGCTTCTGTTAGCTTTAGATTCAAATGGATGTTGCATTAAAAATAGTATCTTGAATAGACTTCTCACATGGAGTATAGGCCAAACCGTTCTAGGTTGTATGCCATTATTTTGGAAATCATGATGAAATTAATTATAGTACCTTCCCATGTTCTAAATTTTAATGCCATCTCAATTTTGGAAAAACAGTTGAATGACTTGCCAATTTCACATTTCTTTCAGTTACAAACGCGCCTCACCTTCTTCTCTGCATCTATCTAGCATTCATAGATGGATATCATGTGAATTTGAAATTTGTCGAGGACAACAATGGGGCATAAAAGGAAAGCTAAACCTAGAAATGCAACTATTGATCAACCTAGTGTAGAAATGTTTGAGAAAGTAGGGTGTTTAGGGTTTCTCAGAAAGTTTGAGGGATATGAAGAGGAGTTGGTGGAAGAATTTATTTCAAAATTTCACCGCACCTTCTCCACTATAAAAGGGGTGAGAATTTTGGTGAGCTTTGCTATAATTAGCCAGCTGGTTGAGATTCTAGAAGGCTGTAAGGATCTTTTTTAGACCAAACCCTTGTATGAAGAACTAAATTAGATTTTTAACGTAGCTCTAGAACCATTACCACACTATATAGTAAGTAAAGGAGCTACAAAAGGGATAGACAGGACTAGCCTTCCAGAACCTTGGAGGACTATGGTCTTGTGGGTAATACAAAATTTCACCTATGAAGGGAAATATGGGACCATTCTAGGTCTGGGAATGAGAATTCTAATCCATTTGAGACTCGGTGTTAATAGACCTAAGTGTCTAGTTAACCTCCCAACCTACCTATATACCTGCTTGTAGATGATGATGAACAAAGTGTGACAAGATGATGTTAGATAAGACACCATGCCCTAATCTACTTAATAATCAAACACCACTTCATTTAGTAGGAAAATGGCTAGGAGAAGTGGGAAGACTTCCTCATTCTCAAGCCCCATCAGAAAAGTTAAAGAAGACACAAGCCTCAACCATCTCTGTCTTTACAGTGCTAGTGACAAATTACCCTAGATGGCTCCAGAGGGTGACATAAAAGTCTGCCGAGGAAGAAAGAGGGGAAGAAACAATGGTCTCGACACCAAAACCTAAGCACCATACTAGGACCTTCATCATTCTATTAGATGATGAAGAGGAGGCCAAGGTAGAAATGAGGGTAGCTACAATTTTGGGTAGCATGTCCGCCTCCCTTGCATAGGAAGAAGAAGCCTCTGAAGCCCTCTAGAGAAACATGAAGGAGCCCCAAATTGAAAATTCAACTAAGGAGGAAGAGGAGGAATAAACCCTCTATGTTTGGCCCTTTCAAAGGCTAAGCATGACCTGAGGGAGTTCTAAAAACAACTAGAAACCCTAAACCAACTGCTGCAGACAAAAGATATAGAGTTAGAGGGAGGCTGCATAAGATAAAGAGGAAGGCGATGTTGAAATGTGCTAGACAATTGAGAGGGGGGGTGAATCATTTGTCCCAAAAACTCAAACACTTCTACACTTAAAAATTAATCACTTGTCCGCACTTATTATGATTAAACAATGAATGCATGCAATTAGAAACTCAAACACAGATGCAACATTAAACACAAGAGACACTAAATTTTTACGTGGAAAACCCCAAGGTGGGGAAAAACCACAAAGAGGATTAGCTCTCAAAATATATTGCAATCTTTGAAAAATGATGTTCAGGCTTGGTCACTCCATGGGCCTAGAATGTACTGGCTCACTACCATGAAGTACATCTAGGTCTAGTAGGCTCACTGCCTCAACCTAAACCTAGAAAGATTAAAATAAGGGCTATTAAACCCTGTGGGCTGTTAAACCCTACTAGAGGCTCACTGCTAGGCTCAATACCAAAATCACCATCTTCTTCATGTCTGAGATTAATACATTGAAGTACAATGGTTCCTCTGCTCTGCTCTACCCCGTTCTGTCTTATCTTCTCGCCCTTTTCCTTATGTTCTCATTTTTACACAAGGAAACCTTTTCCATGACTCAATTACAAGTATTTATACACTTCATCAACCTTGGAATGATCATCAAGGTTAGAACTACAATCATCAACCATTGGAACAATCTCCAAGGTTGGTATTACAAACATTTACAAAATAGGTCTTGACCTAATACAAATTATTCTAAGGAATTGTAGTATAAATGTATGCAGATCATGCCATGCCTTAGCTGGTAGTCAAAAATGATCTTCCATGCCACAATACACTTCCATAATCTTCAAGGGATCTCTGTAATTACTGGAATTAACCAAGTCAGCTAAGACTAGTTACACGCTACATTATCTGGGAACAATCTTCAAACATGATCTCAATTCCTTAACACGGACCAATGTCAAGATAGGAACATGATCAGGAGGCATCCACAAGTATGTCATAATCATCAGGAGCAACCACACAAACCTTATCCATTTTAACAATAGGAATCTTCACACCAAGACACATGAACTTCACTGTCTTTGACTGTCATAAAAGAAAGATAGCTTGTGGACCACCAAATCACGAACCATTGCAAATACATGCACTTATCATCATCCCAAACTTCCCTCTAGAACTGCAAAGCAAAATACTTTATTGCAGAGGAATGCGGAGTAAAACACTTTCTCCCTATCACCAGAGAATAATCAGAGAAAGAAGGTTTTACTTTGGTGAATGTAACTCTCTCAATTCTTCACACCGGAGGCTTAAACTTAGGATTTTGCATCTTTATACATCCGTTTAAATAACTTCCAATCCACAAACCAAGATCTTCAAGCAGCAAGAAATGCGAAGCAATCTATCAGACTGTTCTTCAGCATACAACTCACTATCTATACTGCACTTCACTGTAACTCACTTGTTTCTTCTGAAGAGGCTAATTTTCTCAATATCCTCAACATACAAAGCTTCTAAACAAGTAATAGAATAGGACATAGTTGACACTAATGAAAAAAAAGATATGTTGACATCAATGACAACACCGATTAGGCACATACTTGCAACAATCTCCCCCTTTGTCATTGATGGCAACATATGATGTGAAAAACTACAACAACCATCAAGACAAGATTCTCCCCCTATCTCTTTACACATCTGTACTTTTTCTTTCTACGTTTTTCACATGACTTCTCTCCCCCTTTGACATCAATAGAAAAGGGCACATACTTGCACTCTTCTGCTATGATTCAATCTTACTTCTGAACTCTGACTACTCCCCCTAAGAAGTAGCCCTAAAAGCATCAATCCAAATATGAACAAGGAACTTTGAACACCACTAGACTGATGCACTCTTGTGTATCTTAGTTTAGAGGAGGAGGGGTAATAAACCCTAACTTTTCTCTGAGATACTTAAAATTATCTTTAGGAAGCGGTTTGGTGAAAATATCTGCAATCTGGTCTTTTGTAGATACATATTCCAACTTAGCATACTAGGCCCTGGGGGCTTGTTTTAACCCATACAATGCCTTCTTCAATCTACATACCATGTCACCCTAATGTGATAACTAAAATCCTTCTAGTTATTCAATATAGGCTTCTTCCAACTCTCCATTCAAGAATGCAGAATTTACATCCATCTGATATACCTTAAAATCTTTATAGGCTGCAAATTCCAAAAACATTCTTATAGCTTCAATCCTTGCCAATGGTGTAAATGTTTCCTCAAAATCCATTCCTTCAACTTGAGAGTATCCTTTGCATACTAACCTTGCTTTGTTTCTTACTACTTCACCATTCTCATTCATCTTGTTTTTGAAAACCCACTTGGTACCAATTACATTTTTATCTACTGGTCTAGGAACAAGATCCCAGGTTTGATTCTTCTCTATCTGCATCACTTATTATTTCATGGCCTTTACCCAATTCTCATCATTGCAAGCTTCATTCACAGTATTAGGTTCAATATTGGAAATTAGACATAAATTTACTTGTTCTTCTGTAGCTTTTCTTCTGGTCAGGATTCCTTTACTCATATCTCCTATGATTTGATCTTCAAAATGATTAAGTTTTACATACCTTGGTGTCTTGGTAGCACTTTACGGAGCTTGATCCTCTTCATCTAAGCTGTCTTCATGCTACACTACTTCTGAAACATCTGGTTTATCCAATTCATATCCACTTGATTCTGGAGACTTCTCCTTGCTTTCATCGACCTTGACATTGTCAATGATCTTATTCAGCATCTTATTATAACATTGATAGGCCTTGCTCTTGGTGGAGTAACCAAGGAATATTCCTTCATCACACCTAGCATCAAACTTGCCTAGATCTTCTTCTCTTTTGATATAACATTTGCTACCAAAAAATTTGAGATATTTGACAGTAGGAACTTTACCATACCACAATTCATAAGGAGTCTTAGAACTGTTACCTTTGACTTGGACTCTGTTTAGGATATATACCATAGTGTGAATTTCCTCTCTCCAATATACTTTCAGAAGATCAGCTTCCTTCATGATGGTTCTAGAAGCTTCTTGAACTATTCTATTTTTCCTTTCAACAACTTAATTTTGTTTTGGAGTTCTAGGTGCAGATAACTACCTCTTTAGCCCATGTTCTTCTCAAAAGAAATTGAATTCATTTGATGTAAAATCTCCTCCTCTATCAGACCTTAGACATTTGATCTTCAAATCTATCTCATTTTTAACCATTACCTTAAATGCCTTGAACTTATCTAGAGCTTCTACTTTTTCCTTCAAAAAGGTAACCCAAGTCATTCTAGAATAGTCATCAATAAGCAACATGAAATACCTATCTCCTTGCAAACTCCTTACTCTTGTAGGTCCACATAAATCTGTAAGCACTAGTTCTAGTAGTCCATCAACGCATTAGTCCTTGCTTTTGAAACTTGTTCTTGTTTGTTTCCCAAATTGACACTCCTTGCAAATAGGATTAGCAGGCTGTAGAGTATAAAACTCTACATTCTATTTTTAGCAGCATGCCTGCGAGTTTTGTTTCTGTGTCTATAAATGTTTTTGAGAATGGCCACGAGGGTTTACAAGGGTTTCATTTTACTGTTGCTGCGGGTTTCTTTTTTCAATGCCGCAGAGTTCGCTAAGTGTCAAGCTATGGTTTAAGCCACGTGGATTTAATGTCTCTAATACATTCTAAGTTACGAACCTGTGGAAGATGCCACATGTCGCATGCAGAGACACAGTTATAAATTTTTAGTGTGCCTGCGAAAGAAGCCATGTGTATTTTGTGATAGCTGTGGAGCTTGCCAAGTATCAGCTTCCACGTATCTATTTATATATCCTTCGATGTAAAGTAATAAATGGAGGTAGGCCCCTGTGTAAAGGTTCTTTGTAGTGGATCGTGCCACGTGGTGGATGCAGCGCCCAAGTAAAAGCTTTTGCCCCTTTCTTCCAATGATTATAAATGTTTCTTCAGTTTTGTGGAACCCGACATGTGTCAACCTCCGCATGAGTCTCAAAAAGGGTTCTAATGTTTCAAGAAGCTTGTGGAAGCTGCCACATACCAGATAGTTGATGTTGTGGAAGCTGCCACCTGTCCCTGTTTGAAAGCTAGCAGCGAAACATTGTGGGCCCCATTCTAATATGTCTTTAAGTTTCAGTGCAGTGGATCGCGATAGTTGTCACAAGTAGGGGCCACCCGACCATGAAAGACACAGTTAAGGAAAGTAAAGCGGAGCGAGACACGTATTGTTTCTAAGTATTGTGGATGCCGCCATGTGTTAGTTTCCTATTTCTCCTGAGAGATGAAGAAGTTTCAAGTTATATGTGCGCAGACATTGCCATGTGTCTCAAAGTTTATTGTTTCAAGAGTGCGGATGCCGCCAAGTGTCTTTTCCCTATAGAAGGGATGCACCATACATGTTTTTGCCACAGCTAATGAACTTGTGGTTATTGTAACTATTTGCGGATCCAAAAGATTTTAAGTGTTAGGGATTTCCAGTTAGCTCCAGTTTGGTTAGACCATTGGGATTCGATTGTGCAGACAATCTAGAGTCAATCCTATGCTATAAATATGTAACATTAGTAATAGATGGAGGGATATTCATTCATAGATAGTTTCGCTAGAGATATTTTTGATCAGAGATTTAAGAGAGAAGTTTGAAACTTTTGCTATGACCAGTGAATATCATTTTGCCTTTATTTTTGTTATTCTTGATTCAGAAAGTAAATGTAACTGTGTATGTATCTGTGCCTCTTATGTTGTTGGAAAATTAATGAGAAAGACAGAGTTCTGTGCCTTGGTTGATATTTTCTATGTCATTGTAAATTGTCTGTTCGTGAGCCTTTGAGTTTATTCATTATATATGTTTATGTTAATTGTGCAAAATTTACTCTTTAACATAGCTGAATCTTGAGAATAGTTTTACTGTGCTTAAGTTGAGAGAGATACTTATTATTCAGGTGCATCACCATAGATAGATTTGCTTTAATTGTATCTTTAATTCTGTTAATTTCTACCCTTTTTCCCAAAACCCATACAAGATAGAGGAGCCAGCTTCTTTAAAATCTAGAGGTTGTTTCAGGTAGCAAGTCCCACATTCCTGAAACTTCCCATGGTGGTGTTGGAACCTGCGCAATTTTACACATCAACAGTTTTTGGCACGCCCGGTGGGACTATTTCTTGAAGTTTCTATCAAGATTGTATGAGCTAGAAAGCCACAGGAAGTCAAAGCTGTGGACCTGTAACAAGAGCTAAATCTGCTGCTAGACCAAGCATTCTTTTGCCACCGTTGGTAGCTAATCCAAGAAGAGTGAATCAGTTTGCAGCAGCACCAAGAGTAAATATGGGAGCACCTATAGCCCCAAGAAATTATGCAAATTGGAACACTGGCAGTCCTCTGATTCTTCCAATACCACCAGCTACTTGGGATGCTATCCTAGCCAATGCTCTTAAGGCTCTACCTAAATTTAGTGGGGAACATTTCAAGACACCTGAAGAGCATCTACAAGATGTATCTGATGTTTGTGCAGTGCATGTGATCACTCAACATAATGTGGCTATAAGACTGTTGGCAGCTTCTTTCAAAGGGAAGACTCTGGATTGGTATAGATCTTTAACCCCAAACATAATCTCTACATGGGATCAGCTTGGTGATGCCTTCTTTGAAAGATTTAAAGAAAAGGGTGATAAATCTTCTTTGCTGCAACAATTGATCACCATCAAAAGGGCACCACAAGAAGCTATGACTGATTTCAATTCAAGATTTCAAAAGACTTGGGAGAGGATCCCTGCCACAACAAGACCATTACCAGGTATGGCTATTGTGTTTTACCTTAAAGCTTTAAACTCAGATATATCAGTGATGATCCAATCCCTTGGAGGTCAGACACTACCAGAAGCTTATGAGTTTGCAGTCAAAGCTGAAAATAATTTAATAGATGCTAGAAAGTTGCCCCCAAGGCCTCCTATGCCCATGTTTCTAGAAATTACCTTACCTCTGTCTCAAGAAGTCCCTAATCCTACAACCCCACCTGTGTCTATGTATTCTTTTCCTCAACAACCTGCTAAAATAATTACCCCTATTCAATCATCTGAAATGGATGATGTCAAGAACATTTTAAGAACCTTTTCAAATGAGATAATCAATCTGAAGGGACAACATAATCCATATCCAAAACCCCAATATCAAGGATACCAAGGAAATAGACCTCCCTTTCAGCCAAATTGGTATCAAGGCCCTCAAAGGAAAGCTAACCCTCAGCCATCAAACTAGTTAGTCATAGTCCCTACACCCTTGCAGACTGTTCCTCCTAATCCCAATAGGGAAATTGTTCCAAGGCAAAATAATTTTGCAGATAGCACAAATGCTTGGTGTTTTCCTTGCAACAATGCCCATATGCCCAGAGACTACCCCAGAGGAAATTTACAGTAAAAGATACCAGAACAAAGAGGATTAGAAGGACAATTTGCAACTTCTAACACTCTACCATATCAGTCTTCTGGTGTACAGAATGCAGTCCTGGTAGCTCAGATGCAAGGGATGTCCTTACAACAAGAAGAGGAAATTACCCCTGAGCATGCTTTATTTTCATGGATTGAGGAGGAGGATTCAATGTTCTTGAATGAAGCATCTACTTCCAAGAAGCCATTGGTGCAATCAGATTACTATACTAGAGCAAAGAGGAGAATGATGGAACAACTTGAAGTCACTAATAATGAGATCATGGGAGCTCCCCCTTTTCAAGATCATTAGAACACAGCTGCTAGACAAGAAATGCCCCAGCCTGTGCAGAATCAAGTAGCCTTTGGACAAGTTCAAGAAAAAGCAAGGTATCCTTATTACTTGAAGGCCCAAGCATTAGGACCTGTCAATATAGTGGATCAGCGTATGTATTGATCTGGGACATGTTAGCTATTCCTAAGCAGAAGACACTGTTGCAAGAGGCTCTGCAAGGCCAAGAAGTGCCTAAACATACTGGTGCCAAAGGAGGACCCGCTGTTAAAGAAAAGCTACAGATCAAAGATACTGTACCTCTGCAGACAACAGCTCTTTTGAACAATGGACCTGAGGTAGGTAAATCCAAACCAGAACCCTTTTATTTGACTTTGATAGTTGGGAAGAAATTGTTGCATAATGCAATGATAGACTCTGGGGCCAGTACTACAGTAATGCCAAAACAAATAGTAGATGCTTTGAAGATAAAGTATGAGCCACTTACTAGAGGAGTTATGCAGTTGGATGGGAAATCAGTGCAAACAATAGGGAAAATTAAACAACTCCCATTGCAATTGTACACTTGCCCTAATATAATTGTGAATCAGGATGTGGTAGTTATAGATATTCCTCCTGTATTTGGTCTATGTCTATCTAGAGATTTTACAACCAAGATAGGAGGTTACATGTCATTAGATTGGTCACACTTCATTCTGAGAACCAAATATGGGACAAAAATGAAAATACTATTTGAATCATTATCTAAAGATCATATCACAAATGAACCAACCCCAAAATTAGAGGTAGCTCATGCCATGCTGAATAAAGAGGAGAGAATCTTTGTTGAAGAGTTAGGGGACTGGATTGAACATGACCAATAGGAGGAAGAGAATAATTAGTTGTTGACTATGATGCAAAGTGACCCCTATGGAAATTATGACTCTATTGGTTTAGGCACTTATGTCATATTTGAAGAAGACCAAGAAATCCTAAATGTTTTAAGGAAAGAAACACCACAGACTCAAGAATCTGAAAAGGACTCAAAAATCTAGACTCTAAATTTTGATGGGGCTAGAAGTAAAAATGGTGCTGGAGCAGGAATTTGCCTTACTGTCCCAAATGGTGAGAAAATTTTAAGAGCCATCCGTTTTCAGTTTGCCTGTACCAATAATGATGTGGAGTATGAATCCTTGGTGCATGGACTCATATTAGCCAAGAAAAAAGGAGTAAATAATCTGATAGTAAGAGGAGATTTAGAACTATTGGTGAAACAAATCAGAGAAAAGGAAGCAGCCAAAAATGTAAGGATGAGATCCTATAGGCATAGGATTTGGGATCTAGTAGATGATTTTGAAGCTTTCAACATTGAAGTAGTTCCTAGAGCCTAGACTTCTGAGGCAGATAGAATGACACAGATTGGTTCCCAGTTTGATCCAGCAACTGATCTACTAGTTAGCAATGAGTCAGTCAAAGTTATAGTGAGGCCAACTATCCCAGACAATGACCAAAATTGGCAAGTTTTTGAAAATGATTTCCAACTCCTCTCATTTTTAGAACAATCAGGAGAATTTGTTGATCAATTACACCCTAAGATTGAAGAAGCATATGGTGACCAAATTATTCAATTAAAGTCCAATAAGATTCCTAAAGGACTGATTACCTTAGAAAACTTATTTGACCCAGAAGATGTAAGCCTAGAGAAGAAAAGGTTTCAAGCAGATAAAGCAGATTATTCTAAAATCCAAGTTAGTCAAGGAAGAAAATTAAAGATTAGCAATTCTACAACCTAGCAAGAAAAGGAAAGACTAATTGATCTATGTGAAAGATATGATAGAGTGATTACCTGGACCTATGAAGACCTCCATGGCTATAATAGAGATATCATACAGCACACCATAGAGCTGATTGAAGGATCTAAACCAGTCAGACAGAAGCAAAGGCCAGTGAATCCTAGAATTGAACCTCTAATGGTGGATGAGTTGCAAAAGATTTTAGAATCAAAGATTATTTTTCCAATCAAACACTCAACTTGGGTATCCAACCTAGTGCTAGTCAGGAAAAAGAACGGTGACATAAGGCTCTGTGTAGATTTCAGGGATCTGAACAGAGCATCTTTGAAAGATCATCATCCCCTGCTCTCTATGGAATAAATTTTACAGACTGTCGTTGGATCAAAAAGATTTTCCTTATTAGATGGCTTCTCTGGATACAATCAGATTTGGTTGGCTGATGAAGACCAACATAAGATTGCATTCACTACCAAATGGGGAACATTTGCATATGCTAAGATGCCATTTGGCCTTTCAAATGCTGGAGCCACTTTTTAAAGAGCAATGGATGTAGCATTTGGAGAGCTCATAAACAAAATCATCCTGATTTATCTAGATGACCTCACTATTTTCTCCAAAAATGCTATAGATCATTTTGATCATTTAGAAGCTGTTTTTAAGAAGTCTCAAGAGTTTGGAATATCCTTGAATCCAAGAAGTGTATCTTTGCAGTACCTCAGGGTAAACTGTTAGGGTATATAGTGTCAAAAGAAGGAGTCTCTATTGATCCTAAGAGAGTCACTGCCATTATGAACTTATCTTTGCCAGTGAATAAAAAAGTAGTTCAATCCTTTCTGGGGAAGATCAATTTTGTCAGTCGATTCATATCTGACTTTGCAGGTCTAATTAGACCAATGACACTGTTGCTAAAGAAGGACCTAGTTTTTAAATGGACTGCAAAAGGGAGACATGCTTTTGAGGAGATCAAGAAAGCCATTTCAACAGCCCTAGTACTTAGAAACCCAGACTTTTCTAAGTCTTTTATAATGTATGTGTATGGAGATGAGTTTAGTGTTGTTGCTGTTTTGACTCAGAAAGATGACCAACAAGAAGGAGAGCACCTAATAGCCTTTTTCTCTAGGACACTCAGGGAATATGAGGCTAGATACAATTTTGTGGAGAAACAAGCATATGCCATGGTCAAAGCCCTTAAGAAATTCAGGTACATGGTAACAGGAAATAAAATTCTGATATTAGTGGCTCATCCTAGTGTAAGAGAATACATTATGGAGGGTGAGATCACTGAGAAAAGAGCAAACTGGATAACAAAGATCCTTGAATATGATGTGGAGGTCAGACCCATTAAGCTAGTTAGAGGCAAAGGATTGTGCCAATATATGGCCCAAGATGTGGAGAGAATGGTGATTGCAGAGATAGAAAGTGAGAGTGTGTTGAGAATCCAAGAGATTGATCAGAGTTCCTGGGTCACAAATAGGATTCAATTTATGAAACATGGGTTTTTCCCAAATGAGCTCTCCCATGATAAGATAAGGTATTATAGACGACAAGGGTCCTACTTTGTACTAATTGACCAGATCTTATTCATGAGAAATGTTGATGGCATACTTTTGAGATGCATAGAAAAAGATGAAGCTCAAAGAATATTACATGAATTGCACCATGGAACCTCAGGTGGACACTTTTCAGCAAAGACCACAATAATAAAGGTGACTCAAGTAGGACACTTCTGGCCAACTCTATTTACAGACTATTATCAGTTGGTCAAAGAGTGCCAAGCCTATCAGTTTTATACAAGAAAAAGAAGAAATGCAGCAATGCCCCTAAGCCCCATAATTATAGATGAGCCCTTTGCCCAATGGGGTCTTGATTTCATTGGTATGATCAATCGAGTGTTAAGTATGGGACATAAATGAATCCTTACAGCCACATATTACTTTACCAGATGGAGTGAAGCAGTACCACTCAAGGAAGCAACATAAAAAGTAATACTAGACTTTCTGGAAAGCATTACTGCTTGTTTTGGCCCCCCTCATACCATCATATCAGATAATGCTAAGGCATTTTTGGGAACAAAAATATCTGAGTTTGCATTAAGGTATGGAATTTATTTGAAAACTTCTTCAAATTATTACCCTCTGGGTAATGGTCTGGCAGAGTCTACTAACGAGAACCTAATCAGACTCATTAAGAGGATAGGGACCAACTATCACAGAGAGTGGCATAAGCTGCTAAATACAACACTGTGGGCTGATAGAATTACACATAAGCAAGTGACAAAGATGTCTCCATATGAATTGGTCTATAGTAAGCCAGCTGTAATGCCACTAAGCTTAGAGATTCCTGCTTTGCAATTATTGAAACAAATTGAGATTGAGGAAAATGGCCCAATGCAAGTTAGACTTGCTAAACTGCTGTAAGTACAAGAGAAAAGAGAGAAAGCACATGAGTCACTAATGAGACACTAGAAAATACTCAAAGATTGTTTTGACAAGAAAACTTCAAATCCCCATTTTGAAGTGGGATGAAAGAGCTGCTAAGCCAGGCCGACACAACAAGTTTGAGTCTCTATGAACTGGCCCTTACAAGATTCGTTCCTGTAAGCAGCAAAATTCTTTTGAGCTTGAGACCATGGACGATGAACCTGAAGAGATTCCTATAAATGGGATCTATTTGAAACACTTTAACTAAGCAGAGGCTCTTATGTACCATAGTTAGTTAGTTTCCCCTTTTGTAGCTTTCCTGTTTTCCTACCCTCTCTTTCCTGCTTTTCTTTTCAATAAGTGTTCTTGGAACATGTGTCATCAGCGCAAGCGCTTTTCTCTTTTCAAAAGCTTGCATTCAGTAAGGTTGTCTCCAATCCCAAAAATCCTCGAAAGTACACTTTCACAGCCACTCTCATAATTTTTTCTGACACTCCTTTCCACAGAGATTTCAAAAGATACACTAATGGTTTTCTCGGTGTAAATGCCATTTATGAGACTCAATGTGTCATTAAAAGCCTCATTAAATTAGCAAAAATCCTAACTGTGGCTTTGATTTGTTTCTATCTCTTTGCTGCGAATTATTATTGCCTTTAATCCCTAGTGAGCGCTTCATAGCTGAGTGTCATTTCTATTTCGCAGTTTCTATTTGTGTCAAAGCTTCTCACATTCTCCTTGCAGAATACAGTCATGGTCGAGGTACAGTCCTCTCAGGAGGGACTCAAAATATATGAATCAATTGATATGCTTTTAAAAAGCAAATCTTACGCCTCGGCTCCTGCACAACCTAAGAGACCATACCCTAGAACGAGAGTCCCTGAAGTAGGTTACTCCGTCGACCCAGCAAAAGTAAAGGATTTTGCAGATGGTATCTTCGACCCAGCCCTTCAAAAATCTACCAAGGCTCTTCGCGAAGGGGCACACCAGAGATGCATTCAAAAAGTGAAGAGTGGACAGTCTGAGACCTTTGGCATGAGGATTTGGACCTCACAGTTGGCACAGTTCCTAGTCCCTAATGTGCACCTCTGCCCTGACCTAATTGATATATGCACGGAGCTATTCCATGCGCCATCAAGCACCATTCAACAGGGCCCCTTTATGGTGCAGATTACACCCAAAGCTATAAGAGACATGTTGGCCCTGTATCATGATCGAATGGCCACATTCCCCACGATTGCTAAAATGCAAAAGACATGGTCAAATGTCAACAACTAGCTTAGGTTCCTTAACTCAGAATTGCAGTTAGAAGAGGAGAACACATAGATGCCCACGCTACCTATAGGAAGGGTGCAATTCAGCCAGGCCAGTCAAGAGGCACTGTCCATGATGTCTTTCATTTTTGGGATGAAGGAAGATAACACTGCCTACGATTGGCAAATTGCAATCATTTTTAGGATGAAGACTGTGGATAAGTCGCAGGAATACCGTCTAGATTTTTTAGAACAAATTGCTTATTCCATGGTTGATCAACTCACCAATTTCAAAGCCACGGGAGTATTCAGGTATTCTGCTTATCTGTTTCATTTGATGTTATATCAGAACCACAATATATTTGCACTAAATATGCAATTGAGCATGTATGACCCAAATTTTGGGCAAAATAGAACTATTCCTGTGTCTACATGGAAACATGTGCTATCTGAGGCATCAGACCCTTATGAGTTCTGGAAACTCTTTGTTGCCCCTACATTTTGCCATTTGAGCCCTGAACCTGTAGAACATAGGTTGACACAGAGCATTAGGGGTTTCATGACCAATTGCCCAATCTCATGTGATTATTTCTTTGGGGCCCAAAATACTATCATTAGGGTCCATGGTTTCAATGAGGAACCTATGCTGCTCCCTAAAATTTTGACCCCTAGGGTAGCGTTTCTAGAAGTAACCCGATAAGTGTCCGTGGTTGATAATGAATATGGCACCAAGAGGAAGAAGAAGAAAATGTATGATATCCCATGGATTAGAAAGAACATGGCCCTGGAAGTTAGAGATGTTGAACATCTGTCGCTACGAAAGTTAGCTGTCTTGGGATTCTTCATTATTGAAGACAAATGGAAGTACCACCCAAACAGTTTTATAGCCTCCTGGGTTAAAACCAACAAAGTCAGGGCTAAAATAGCACATGAGGGTCGCCCCTTTTGGGAAGACAGGAGAAACCCTAAAGAAGATACCCCAGACCTATATCTGGAATTGGCAGATTTGCCTTATGAGGGGCCCAGGCCATGGGAGACCTTTTATGTTAAACAAAAGGCCTTTGACCCTAAGATTAGAATGGGTACTGGTTTAAAGAAAGCTTTGAAGGGTAAGGAATGGAAGCTAGAGAAAATTGAGGCCTATTGGAAGTATAGGCAGGAAATTTCTAAGTTGACACACTCTTTAGGGAAGGTTGACACTGATGAAAGATGGAAGTCTATCTGGGATGAGTTGCATCCCTCTCCAGTTTCTAGCCCTGATACAAGCAAAATCCACAAGCAAAGTGAGGAGTCTGAAGAGGAGGCTGAGTCAACTCATACAATGAAAGCAACAAGACAAGCCTCATCTACAGCCCCTGTATCTCCCTGGCCCCAATCTCTTAGTACTCTAGAGAGACAAAAGGGTGTTGTGTCATCACCACCTAGAGGGACTCCATCAGTTTCAGCAACTGGGGCTTCTAGTTTTGTACCCTTACCACCTCCAGTAGTGGTAACTGTAGAGGAAAAGGAATCAGAAGGAGAGACAAGAGAAAGGCCGAGGAAGCATAGAAAACTAAACTTGCCACCAGAGTCAGATGAAGAAGCAGAACCTTTGCTACAACAACTATCAGCCACATCTGCTACTCCTCAGGTAAGTTTTTCTTCTCCTTTTTCCTCTCAGTCTCTTTCTTCTACCATAGGGGTGGCAATCCCAACTGGCCAAACATTAGTATCTCCTGCCACCTCTGCTGTGCCTATATCTACACTTGCCCCAATTGCTAACCCTCAGGCCATGTCTTCATAGGCCAACTCATTGCCATTCTTTTCCCCCTCTGTTCCAAGAAGAGCACCTCCCCAAATCTCCCCTACCCAACATTTGGCTATTCCTTATGGTTTACCTCAGGGTCATCCTTTTGCTGGGGGGTACATTGCTTCTCCTCCCACTTTCCAAGCTCAGGCAGATACAACAAAGAAGGCTAGAGAAGCTAGGCTAGATAAGAAAACAAAGAAAGAAAATAAGAGCCTGGTTGTGCCACATATGAGGTCTCTCTTTGACCCTATACAACAACAGTTGACTGTCACACATTTGTCCCCAAATGTGGTGAAGCCAAATGAGCAGATGCAGCCTCAGGACTTTGCAATGAATGCAGTAGTTATGGACATGTCTCTATTCAGACCACAAGATAGGGTCGAGCTACTGAATGACACCACTTCTGCTATTGCAACTGACTACTTAAAAGTGTCTAGGAAGTTGTAGAAGGTTGAAACTGACTTAGCTCAGGAGAGGGAAAATAGTAGCAACCTTGCTATAGAGTTGAAATATAGAATAGATGAGATAGAGAATCTAAATAAACATTTGCAAAATACCGTTTCCTATGAAATTCATCAAGTGACAGTGGCTCAAAATGCTTCTCTAAAGATGGAGCTTGCTCAGGAAAAAGTAGCAGTAAATGTTTTGAGGCAAGAAAAGGCCACGTTAGAGAAGAGGTATCAAGAAAAGTTGCAACAAGCTACACAGTCTCAGCAGAAGCTGCTGAGTGAATAGAATGCTGCTGCTGCAATACAGGCACAACTCTTAGCAGAGCAACAAACAACAAAACAACTAACATTGGAGTTAGCTAACATGCCTCAAAATGATGGAGTTCTGAATCTGGTCAAGAAGCTATATGTATCAGTGTGGAAAAGAATCTCCGAGGAGATTATCCAGCTTAGACCCTCATTAACTTTCCTATTAAATGCACAACAATTGTGTGAAAAAGTAGAAACTTCCATTCAAGCTACTCTGTCTACTGTGTCTTTGAGAGTTTCTAATTCCCAATTGTTGCTGAAGAAGCTATATGACACAACTGATGAAATATTGTCAGCAACAGGGATCAACAATAGGATGGTAGCTACCAAGAGAGTGAATGACATTCTGAGTTGTAACTCAGCTGCCACAAACTGCCAGGAACTCCTAGATGTTGTTAAAGAAGGAGTCAAAGATATGAAGAGACACATAGAAGATTTGGTGCAGCTGGGTCTTCCCTCACCATTTCCAGATGATAGCGCGGTATTGATGATTGATGAGATTAAGACCTTGCTTTTGACAAAGCAAAATGATCAATCTATTTTTCACGGCTTAAATGATTCCTCATCAGTATAGGAGGTAGAAGCTGTCTTGATCCCAATGGCCCAATTAGAGTTTCAACTGAAGACCGTGGTTCAGATTCTACAGAAGTTTTCTCATAAGGACATAATAAATCTTGATTTTTCTTTTTAGGATTTACAAAGCAACAGGGACTCTCGAATTCAAAATGGTCTGTCTATCAGACGGCTTTGCAAAATTTGTGACCCTGTCTTGTATTTTACATACATATATTTTGTCAAGTTTTGGGTTCTTTTTGAGCAGGCTCAAAATCCCTACTGGTTGCCAAGAACTGTAGAGTATAGAACTCTAAATTCTTTTTTTAGCAGCACACCCACGAGTTTTATTTCTGTGTCTATAAATGTTTTTGAGAATGGCTATGAGGGTTTACAAGGGTTTCATTTTATTGTTGCTGCAGGTTTCTTTTTGCCAATGCCGTGGAGTTTGCCAAGTGTCGAGCTACGGTTTAAGCCGCTTTTGTTTCTAAGTTACAAACTTTTGCAGTGGATCGTGCCACATGGATTTAATGTCTCTAATACATTCTAAGTTGTGACCTTGCGGAAGACGCCACATGTCGCATGTAGAGACACAGTTATAAAGTTTCAGTGTGCCTGCGGAAGAAGCCATGTGTATTTTGTGATAGCTACAGAGTTTTCCAAGTGTCAGCTTCCACGTATCTATTTATATATCCTTCGATGCAAATTAATAAATGGAGGTAGGCCCAGTGTAAAGGTTCTTTGCAGTGGATCGTGCCATGTGGTGGATGCGGTGCCCAAGTAAAAGCTTTTGCTCCTTTCTTCCAATGATCATAAATGTTTCTTCAGTTTTGTGGAACCTGGCATGTGTCAACCTCCGTGTGAGTCTCAAAAAGGGTTCTAATGTTTCAAGAAGCCTGCGGAAGCTGCCATGTACCAGATAGTTGATGCTGTGGAAGCTGCCACCTGTCCCTATTTGAAAGCTAGCTGGCAAAAAGTTGTGGGCCCCATTCTAATATGTCTTTAAGTTTCAGTGTAGCAGATCATGACAGTTGTCACAAGTAGGGGCCACCCGAGCATGAAAGACACAGTTAAAGAAAGTAAAGCAGAGTGAGACACGTATTGTTTCTAAGTGCTACGGATGCCACCATGTGTCAGTTTCCTATTTCTCCTGAGAGATGAAGAAGTTTCAAGTTATATGCACGCAGACTCTGCCATGTGTCTCAGAGTTTATTGTTTAAAGAGTGTGGATGCCGCCAAGTGTCTTTTCCCTATAGAAGGGATGCACCATACATGTTTTTGCCATAGCTAATGAACTTGTGGTTATTCTAACTATTTGCAGATCCAAATGATTTTAAGTGTTAGGGACTTCCAGTTAGCTCCAGTTCAGTTAGACCGTTGGGATTTGATCGTGCAGACAATCTAGAGTCAATCCTGTGCTATAAATATGTAACATTGGTAATAGATGGAGAGGGAGATTCATTCATAGATAGTTTTGCTAGAGATATTTTCAATCAGAGATTTAAGAGAGAAGTTTAAAACTTTTGCTGTGACCAGTGAATATCATTTTGCCTTTATTTTTGTTATTCTTGATTCAGAAAGTAAATGTAACTGTGCATGTATCTGTGCCTCTTATGTTGCTGGAAAATTAATGAGAAAGATAGAGTTCTGTGCCTTGGTTGATATTTTCTGTGTCATTGTAAATTGTCTGTTCGTGAGCCTTTGAGTTTATTCATTATATCTTTTTATGTTAATCATGCAACATTTGCTCTTTAACGTAGCTGAATCTTGAGAATAGTTTCATTGTGCTTAATCTGAGAGAGATACTTATTATTCAGGCGCATCGCCATAGATAGATTTGCTTTAACTATATCTTTAATTCTATTAATTTTTACCCTTTTTCCCAAAACCCATACAAGATAGAGAAGAGACAGCTTCTTTAAAATTTAGAGGTTGTTTCAGGTAGCAAGTCCCACATTCTAAAAACTTCCCATGTTGGTGTTGGAACCTGTGCAATTTTACACATCAACATAGGCTTCACAAGCTTAGGCAAATCTCTAACAACCTATGCAGTATTTATCTTCATAATGTTATCAAAATTGATGTGACACAACCTTCTATGCCATAGCCAACTTTCATAAGTCTGAGCCAACAAATAATAATTATCAGTTCCTTTCAAGTGATAGATATTACCTTTGGTCTTCTTACTAGTTGCAATGACTATTCTAGAGCTTTCCCTAATCTTGCATCCATTGTCCTTGAAGCTAAAATCATAACCTTTTTTACACATATGACCCATACTCAAAAGATTGTGCTTTAATCCTTTCACATACAAGACATCTTTAGTATTATGCTTTCCATCAAAAGAAATAGATCCTTTTCCACAAATCTTACCAGCTGTATCATCTCCAAAACTAACCAGTCCACCATCATATCTTTCAAAACTCACAAACTTACTTTTGTCACTAGTCATGTGGTGAGAGAAACCACTATCAATAACCCATTCATCTTTGTCTTCAACAACCTGAGAAGCAAAGCACTTTCCATTGGTTTTTCTTCCTTCACATAGCTAGCAGGATTAGTAGACATAGGTTCTTCCTTAATAGCAATAAACAAGCATTCATTACCAGAAGTACTAGCATTATTTGGTTCACCATTAGCTGATACTCCATCATCATCAAAATCTTCAACATAATAACATTTCTTTAGGATCCTAGGCCTATTCTCATATCTTTTCCTATTTCTTTCAATTCTTTTACGACATCTGGAAGCAAAATGACCTACTTTACCACAGGAAAAGCATTTAAAAGGTAATTTACCTTTGAACTTACTAGATCCTCTTTGCAGTCTATCCACAAAGTTGGCTTCAATTTCATCAAACTTATCATCAGATTCTATCTTGTACTTTTTTGATCTGGAGGTTTTCCCAAAAGTACTGGATTGAAAGACAGGCTTGACTTTTGGCAGAGCATCACCAAACTCTCTCGTCTCAAAGGTAGTAAGCTTAATGAGTAACTGGTCTCTATAAATAGCTTTTACTTGCATAAATTTTTCAATTGTATCTACCTTGTGACTGTAGGACTTTGGTAGAGATCTAAGAATTTTCATCACAACTTCCCTATCACCGAGAGTTCCCCCCATACCTTTTATTCCAGTGACAAGTTCATCAACTCTTTACATATAGGCTGTTATGTTTTAATTTTCATTCATCTTCAAAATTTCATATTTCACTTTCAAATTTTGTAGCTTGGCCTCCTTCACAGAATCATCTCCCTCAGATTTTTAAGCTTTTCCCATACCTCATTTGTAGTTTCAAGATCCACAACTTTTGTCAGTACTGAGTCATTCAATGAACTTAACAGAGCATCTTTTGCTTTAACATCCACTTCATATTCTTTGATTTCATCTTTAGTCATCAAACCATTTTGAGGCAAGGTGTATTTTGTTTCTGCACCTTTCCATACTTTGTAACCAAGACAAAGAAGATGACTTTTCATTTGTGCCTTCCAAAGAGCATAATTCATCCCATCAAAATGCAGTGCTTCCTTCTTATAAGACATTTTGGATCTTCCTCAAGTGGTTAGACTTTCTTCAGAGGAACCTCGCTCTGATACCAATTGTTGAAATGTGCCGAACAACTAAGAAGGGGGGTGAATAAGTTGTCCCAAAAACTCAAACACTTCTGCACTTAAACATTAATCACTTGTCCACACTTATTATGATTAAATAATGAATGCATGAAATCAGAAACTTAAACACAGATACAACATTAAACACAAGAGACACCAAATTTTTATGTGGAAAACCACAATGTGGGGAAAAACCATGGAGAGGATTAGCTCTCAACTCAAAATATATTACAATCTTTGAAAAATGATGTTTAGGCTTGGTCACTCCACGGGCCTAGAACATACTGGCTCACTGCCATGAAGCACAACTAGGTCTAGCAAGCTCAATGCCTCAACCCTAAACCTAGAAAGATTACAATAAGGGCTATTAAACCCTAAGGGCTATTCAACCCTACTGGTAGCTCACTGCCAAAAACACCATCTTCTTCATGTCTGATATTAATACATTGAAGTACAATGGTTCCTCTGCTCTGCTTTGCCTTGCTCTGCCTTATCTGCTCGCCCTTTTCCTTATCTTCTCATTTTTGCACAAGGACACATTTTCCACAACTCAATTAAAAGTATTTATACACTTCATCAACCTTGGAATGATCATCAAGGTCGACACTACAATCATCAACCATTGGAACAATCTCTAAGGTCGGTATTATAAACATTTACAAAATAGGTCTTGACCTAATATAAATTATTCTAAGGAATTATAGTATAAATGTATGTGAATCATGCCATGCCTTAGCTGGGACTCAAACACGATCTTCCACGCCAAAAAATACTTCCATAATCTTCAAGGGATCTATGCAATTACTAGTTACACGCTACATTATCTAGGAGCAATCTTCAAACATGATCTCAATTCCTTAATGCGGACCAATGTCAAGATAGGAACATAATCATGATCCATCCATAAGTATGTCATAATCATCAGGAGCAACCGCACAAACCTTAACCATTTTAGCAATAGGAATCTTCATGCTAGAACACATGAACTTCACTATCTTCGACTGTCATAAAATAAAGATAGCTTGCAGACAACCAAATTATGAACCATTGCAAATATAAGCACTTATCATCATCCTAGAATTCCCTCTAGAACCGTAAAGCAAAATACTTTATTGCGGATGAATGCGGAGAAAAACACTTTCTCCCCGTCACCAGAGAATAATCAGAGAAAGCAGGTTTTACTCTGGTGAATGCAACTCTCTCAATTCTTCACCCCAGAGGCTCAAACTTAGGATTTTGCATCTTTAGACATCCATTTAAAGAAATTCCAATCCACAGACCAAGATCTTCAAGCAGCAAGAAATGTGGAACAATCTACCAGATTGTTCTTCAGCATACAACTCACTGTCTATATTGCACTTCACTGTAACTCACTTGTTTCTTCTGAAGAGGCTAATTTTCTCAATATCCTCAACATACAAAGTTTATAAACAAGTAATAAAATAGGACATAGTTGACACTAATGACAACAAAGATATGTTGACATCAATGACAACACCGATTAGGCACATACTTGCAACAGGGGAAAGACTGGTCTCTAGATTACAGTAATACCTAGAGAAGCAAAGGGCCAACACTGCAATAAAAAATACCCAACTGGCTGCTCTTACTCAAAGACAAGATTCACCTTCCCCTACACCTACAACATTGCAAATCTATGAAGCAAATGACTATCTTTGTGCAACTAATGCTAAGCTCAGAATAGATAATGCAAAGCTCTAGAGAGATCTGGAGACCCTTCAAGTAGAGAAGGCATCAGCTGAATAACATTTCAACCTTACCTATGAAACAAGGGAAACCCTTCTAGCCCAACGTCAGCCATAAGGTGTGTATGCCTTGTTTTTAAGAGAACAATTTTAAGATGGAAATTGTTGCGGATCAACTACAATTTACCATTTTATTTTGACAATGATAAAGATTTCATGGAAGCCTATTTATAAAACCCTAAGGAACAACAAGATCTACTATATGAATTCTTCCAACATGGGCATTTAATGGGACATGTGGACACTTCCATGTTGAACCTGTATGTGGGAGAACTCAAACTCCAAAGCTATATCTCACTTTTGAGAAATAATATGGAGTGGGGAAACATGATAGAGGAATATAATACTGCTATTGGCAATATTGGTCTTGTAATGCGTCATGAATGCCCAAAAATAACTTGGTTTACTAAAGCTTTCAAAGCACAAAATTATAGGTAGGGCATCAGAGACCAATATGTTAACAATTTGAATTCTTGCATTGCTAATTTTCAAGAACACGCAAACTCTCTTCCCTCTGCAATTGTCCGGAGCTGTGTTGTTCGATGGGAAGAATTACTAGATTTTTTAAGCGGTGGGAGCCTATCTCCCCAACCAATTTAAGGTGGATGGCTACAAGGGTAAAAAAACTCATCACACTCATCCAAGATCAGAGGAAAGACTGGATTGGAATGCAATTCCATCCACCTCTTCTACTCATTCCTGCTCCACTCCTAAGTGCACAAGGCCCTATGCGATAGAATAAAGTAGATAAATGGTAGGTAAGGATATCAAAGAAAGATGGATTTGTAGTAAAAGGGAGGTAGATATTCACATACAATGTAAAGGATTATGATTGCAGTAGAATCCTTGAGGAAAAGAATGTGACTGATGAAGATGTTGTCCATCTATCACTATGAGGAGATGGCCTAGTTTAAGTAGGGGAAATGATGAGCCAAAATCAATATCTGTTTAATTTCTATATAAATCATTGCAAAGACTTCATTTCTATGGAATGATATATATATATATATATATATATATATTATCATGGCTATAATTATTTTATGTATGGTTATGTAAACATGCTTTAGCACTTATTTTCTTTAGATGAAATATTTTGATAATTACTGTAATTTTTGATTTAACATGCATGTTTATGATGGGTTTTTGCCAAATTTGGTTATTGGATTCATAAGCATAACAACATAGAGCTCTTTGGAAGCCTCTGGAACCCTTCGGAGCCACCCTTCCAATTGAAGAACACAAGCTCCGGATAGCTCCAGAGTTCCCCAACACTATAAAAGAACCATCCTCCCCTTGATTTGATGATTATCTAGCAAGATCTAGGTTAACTCGAGTCCCAATATGAATCCTATAGTCTAATTGCCTAGTTAGTGCCACAATCCTCTGATACCTTGTGAATTAGTTTTCACACAATTTAATCTTTTTCTTCTTTTAACCTCCTTTATTATCTTACTATCGGATTAGTGATGTAAACATTAAAGCATAGATCAACAACATAAGAGTAGAAACATAATCAAGACACTTGACACCAAGATTTTGCCGTGGAAACCTGGTTAAGGGAAAAACCATGGTGGTGGTTAACCCACAAAGATTTTACCCTGTTAAAAGTACTTTATAAAATAGAAGGTACATGCCTTCGGGTGCACTACCCAGAGCTCATTGCTCAAAAGAGGAGGCTCACTGCCTACAAAATTAATTTAGAACAGAATGAATTAACTGAGAAATAACATCTACTTCATGCCTAGTTCAGTTTCAATGAATGCTCAAAAACTTCTACTTTGCCCCAGATTCTTCTTTACTATCTTCACACTCTATACTGCTCTCGTTCCTTTTCTTCTCTACTCTACTTCTGATCCTTTATTTGGATTTAATCTATTTTGCACAAGGATAATGTTTGATGACTCTTCAACAAGTATTTATACACTTCATCCATCTTGGTATGATCAACAAGGTTAGCCAAACTTAATGTGGATCTTTACACTGTCAGCCAATCATAGCTAAGACTTGAATCTTTCTCTATTATCACGCCATGCTTCATAAAATGATCCTTAGATCATCTACAACATGCTAGGAACATCCGGTCAGCCAAGACTGGGAAGAACAACAACCAAGAGAAAAACTTCAATTCACAATCTCCTTTGTCAATGCAGACCACCAACACAATAGCCACAAAATCCAGAGAGCACCACAAGCACAATTAAGTCAATCGTAACAGACGCACCACTTCGTATCATCAGAATCACTTGCATCTTTACATTGAACCTCAAGAACACACACTGTCATGACTGTCATACTAAAAAGATTGCTTTCAAACCTCCAAACCATGAACCACTTGAGTTGAGGGAACACACCAACATCCTAGACATGCCTCTAGATCTACAGATCACAATATGCTCATACCGGACCAATCCGGACCAACTTCTTGCCACTCTATCATAACAGAACAACTACAGAGACCTATTCTACTCAAAGGGCCATGACTTTGCCAAATCTTCATGTGGACCTCTCAAATCTCAACTAGAGAAACAATAGACAATCCTATACAAACCCTTTTATCCACATACTCTAATCTTCACTTTACTAGAAATACTAATCACTCCTCTGCACTGTCTTCACTGTTCCTGAAAGAAGGATATGTTGACATCAATGACAACACATCAGGCACATATTTGCAACAATCTCCCCCTTTGTCATTGATGGAAACATATGATGTGAAAAACTGATTTAACCATCAAGACAAGAATTCTCCCCCTTTCTCTTGTCACACCTGCAACCACTCTCTTCATTACTCCCCCTTTCACCAATAATTACTTACTTCCAAGTTTTTTACATTACTTCTCTCCCCCTTTGACATCAATGGCAAAGGGCACATATTTGCAATCATCTCTTCCCCTTTTTATTTTAGACTGATCTCTAATGTTTACATATTGACTATTCCTTAGAGTAGTATTTTCTCAACATCAATTTGGATCTCAAGATATGACTGAGAATTCCACTGGACCGATGCACCTTAGTGCATCTTAGTTCTGATTTGGAGGGGTAATAACCCCTAACTTCTCTCTGAGATATTCAAAGGTATCCTTGGGAAGAGGTTTAGTGAAGATATCTACAATTTGATCTTTGGATGACACACACTCCAGCTTGACTTCATTCTCATTTACCTTCTCTCTCAAGAAATGAAACTTGATAGATATATGATTTGTTTTTGAATGCAACATTGGTTTCTTTGAGATACTTATTGCACTAGAATTATCACAAAAGATTGTGACCAATTCCTCAAACACAACTCTAATGTCATTCAACATTTGCTTCATCCACAGAACTTGGGTACAATTATTTGCTGCTGCTATACATTCTACTTCTGTAGTAGATAGAGATATTGCCTCTTTCTTTGTGCTCATCCAAGAGACCAATCTTCTTCCCAAGAAAAAGGCACTACCACTAGTACTTTTTCTATCATCCACATCTCTTGCCCAATCAGCATCTGTATATGCATGAAGAGTAAAGTCATTGTCTTTTGGATACGATAATTAATTGTCCCCTTGAGATATCTAAAAATCATTTTGATTGCCACAATGTGGGATTCTTTTGGATTAGATTGAAATCTGGAAACAAGTCCAACTCTGTTCATGATGTCAGGTCAGGTCTGGGTCAAATAGAGCAATCCTCCAATCATTGATCTATACCTTTTTTGATTTGCCTTGGGAGAATCATCATCTTTTCTTAACTTGCATCCAGTTACCATAGGTGTACCTACTGGCTTTGAATCTTCCATTCCAAACTTCTTCAATAATTCTTTCACATACTTGGACTAAGATATAAAGCTGCCTTTGTCTGACTGAACAATTTGTAAACCTAGGAAGAAATTCATTTCTCCAAACATTGACATTTCAAATTCGCTTTTCATTTGGTCAATAAATGTTTTGCACATACATTCATTTCCACCAAAAAATGATATCATCAACAAAGACCTCAACAATCAGGATGTCCTCATGATTTATCTTAAAGTAAATATTACTATCAGAAGTACCTTTGCTAAAACCTATCTTAAGCAAATATTTGTCCAATCTTGCATACCATGCTCTTAGAGCTTGCTTGAGTCCATACAAGGCTTTTCTCAGTCTACAAACCATGTCACCCTGATTAGACAACTGAAATCCTTCTGGGGTCTCAATGTAGACTTCTTCCTCCAAATCTCCATTTAGGAATGCGGATGACATCTATCTGATACACTTTAAAATCTTTGAAAACATCAAATGCAAGAAACAATCTGATTGCCTCTATTCTTGCCACCAGAGCAAAAGTTTCTTCAAAATCAATTCCTTCTACTTGAGAATAGCCTTTGCATACCAACCTTGCTTTGTTTCTTACAACTTCACCATCTTCATTTAGTTTATTCCGGAAGACCCATTTGATTCCAATTACATTTTTGTCCTCTGGTCTAGGAACAAGATCCCAAGTGTGGTTCTTTTCAATTTGCATTAATTCTTCTTCCATTGCTTTTACCCAATTTTCATCAATGTAGGCTTCACCAACTGATTTAGGTTCAATCCTTGAAATCAAACAAATCTCTTCTTGATCTTCAACAACTCTTTTTCTAGTTTGAACACCTTTATTTCTATCCTCTATGATTTGACCTTTAGGATGATTCATTCTTACATACCTGGGGGTTTTGGGAATTGCTTGGGCTTTTGTTTTTTGAGCTTGTTCCTTAACATCTGTACTGATTCCTTGAGTCTTTGGAGTTTTCAGATCAATCTGCATTTGAGTCAGAGTTTGAACTAACCTTCCTTGAATTTGACTTTCATTTTGATCATCTGAATCATATCCGCAGAACCTATAATGTCCTTCCTTGCTCTCATCAACTCTAACATTAGCACTTTCAACGATCTTTTTCAACCTCTTGTTAAAGAACTAGTAAGCCTTACTTTGAGTAGAGTATCCCAAAAATATTCCCTCATCACTTCTTGTATCAAATTTGTCTAAATCCTCATCTCTTTTGATATAGCATTTACTACCAAAAACTCTGAAATATCTCACAGTAGGAGGATGACCAAACCATAGTTCATAAGGGGTCTTACCAGAATTGCCTTTGATCTGCACCCAGTTAAGAGTGTAGACAACAATACTTACAGCTTCTCTCCAATAAACTTGAGGAACATTTGTTTCCATCATCATGGTCCTAGCAGCTTCTTGAATGGTCTAGTTCTTTCTTTCCACAACTCCATTTTGTTGGGGAGTCCTAGGAGCAGATAACTATCTTTTTATGCCATGCTTTTCACAGAAAGCATCAAACTCACGGGAAGTAAATTCTCCACCTCTGTTGAATCTCAAACATTTCAAATTTTCACCAACTTGATTTTCCACCATCACTTTGAACACCTTAAATTTTTCAAGAGCTTCTAATTTTGCTTTTAGGAAGGTTACCCACATCATCCTAGAGTAGTCATCTATCAGTAACATGAAATATCTATCTCCTTGCACACTCCTAATTCTAGCAGGACCACATAGATCAGTATGTACTAGTTCTAATCGTCCATTTGAGACTTGTTCCTTACTCTTGAATGAAATTTTGTTCTGTTTCCCCAATTGACATTCTCTACACATGCTATTAGGTTTCACAAGTTTTGGAAGATCTCTCACAGCCTGAGTGGTACTTATTTTGACAATATTATCAAAATTCACATGACACATCCTCCTATGCCATAACCAACTTTGATCTATCTGAGCAATCAAACATCTTTTGCTAGAGCTACTTAAATGAAAAATGTTACCTGTGGTTTGAGTACCAGATGCAATTTTAGTTCCGAAACTCTCCAAGATTCTGCACTTTCCATCTTTGAATCGAAGATCATAACCTTTATCAACCAACTATCCAACACTGAGAAGATTATGTTTCAGTCCTTCCACATACAGAACATCATTTGTGCTATTCTTACCATCAAAAGAGATGGATCCTCGGCCATGGATTCTACCGACTAAGTTATCTCCAATTTTCACAAGCCCACCTTCATAATTTTCAAAATTCACAAACTTACTCTTGTCTCCAATCATATGATGAGAACATATACTGTCAATCACCCATTCATCTTCTCAACAACCTGAGCAGCCAAGGCACTTTCCATATTTGCATAGCTAGTAGATTTAGTAGACACTGGATCTTCTTCTTTGATGGCAATGAACACCCAATCATTTTCAGGGGAACCTCCATGATCAGATTCATCATCTGTGGCTCCTTCACCAGTTTCCTAGACATAGTAACATTTGTTCTAATTTTGATATCTATTAGGGTTTGGTTTTGAAAACCTCTCTGGACATCTTGAGGCAAAATGACCAATCTTATTACAAGCAAAACATTTGAGTGGAAATTTTCCTTCATTCTCACCAGATCCTCTTGGTAATCTTTTGGCAAGAAAAGCTTCAAGTTCAGCAGTTTCAATTTCAATATCTTCAAGATCCTTCCTTGTCTTCACTAATCTATTTGATCTTGTAGAAGAGCTTTCACCCGGATCATATCTTTGTTTTCCATATACATTGGCCTTAAATGCAGATTCAGATTTGGGAAGAGAATCACCAAACTCACTTAATTCAAAAGCTGAAATTTTGCCAACCAGATGATCTCTTATAACATCTAGACAGTCCTAATCTCCTCTATAGTAGCAACCTTATGTTTGTAAGAGTTAGGTAAAGATCTGAGTACTTTTGATACAATCTCTGATTCTTCCAAAGTTCCACCAACACACCTGATACCACACACAAGTTCATTTATCTTTTGCATATAGATTTTGATGTTTTCATCTTCACTCATCCTCATAGTTTCAAATTTTCCTCTCAGACTTTACAGCTTGGCACATTTGACATACTTATCACCTTCATACAGATATTCCAACTTTTTCCAGATTTCATAAGCAGTTTTTAGACCAAAGACATTTGTCATCTCAGAATCAGTCAGGGCACTCAACAAGGCTTCTTTAGCTCGAAGGTTATTTTCAGCATCTTTGACTTGATCTGGAGTTGAAGGACCTTTCTCTGGAGGTTTATACTCAACACTAGTTATTGCCCAATAGGCATCGCCCATGCATTGTAAATGGCACTCCATGTGATTCTTCCAAACAGAATAATTTATTCCATCAAATTTCAGACTATCCTTCTTGTAGGTCGACATCCTAGATCTCCTCAAGTGGTTAGGCTTTTAAAAGAGGATATGGCTCTGATACCAATTGTTGTAATTAGACTGGACAACTGAGAGGGGGGTGAGTTAGTTGTCACACAATTTAATCTTTTTCTACTTTTAACCTCCTTTATTATCTTACTACCAGATTAGTGATGCAAAAATTAAAGCATAGGTCAACAACATAAGAGTAGAAACATAATCAACACACTTGACACCAAGATTTTGACATGGAAACCCAGTTAAGGGAAAAACCATGGTGGGGGTTAACCCACAAAGATTTGTACCCCATTAAAAGTACTTTAGAAAAATAGAAGGCACATGCCTTCAGGCACACTGCCCAAAGCTCACTGCTCAAAAGAGGAGGCTCACTACCTACAAAATTAATTTAGAACATAATAAATTAACTAAGAAATAACATCTACTTCATGCTTGGTTCAGTTTCAATGAATGCTCAAAAACTTCTGCTTTACCCTAGATTCTTCTTTACTATCTTCACACTCTATAATACTCTCTCTCCTTTTCTTCTCTACTCTGCTTCTGATCCTTTATTTGGATTTAATCTATTTTGCACAAGGATAATGTTTGACAACTCTATAACAATTATTTATACACTTCATCCATCTTGGTATGATCAACAAGGTCAGCCAAACTTAATACAGATCTTTACATTGTTGGCCAATCATAGCTAAGACTTGAATCTTTCTCTATTATCACGCCATGCTTCATAAAATGATCCTTAGATCATCCACAACACACTAGGAACATCTAGTCAGACAAGACTGGGAAGAACAACAACAACCAAGAGAAAAACTTCAATCACAAGCTCCTTTATTAATGTGGACCACCAACACAACAACCACATGATCCAAAGACCACCACAAGCACAATTAAGTCAATAGGAACAACCACACCACTTCGCATCATCAGAATCACTTGCATCTTTACATTGAACCTCAAGAACACACACTGTCATGACTGTCATACTAAAAAGATTGCTTCCGGACCTCCAAACCATGAACCACTTGAGTTGAGGGAACACAACAATATCCTAGACATGCCTCTAGATCTTCAGATCACAATATGCTCATACCAGATGAATTCAGACCAACTTCTTGCCACTGTCATAACAGAACAACTGCAGAGACTTGTTCTACTCAGAGGGACATGATTTTGCCAAATCTTCATGTGGACCTCTCAAATCTCAACTGGAGCAACAATAGACAATCCTATACAAACCCTTTATCCATATACTCTGATCTTCAGTTTACAGGAAATATTGATCACTCCTCTGCATTGTCTTCACTGTTCTTGACAGAAGGATATGTTGACATCAATGACAACACATCAGGCACATATTTGCAACAGTAACTCTAGTTCAAGAGTTATGTCGGTTAAATAACTAAAGTACAATTTCATCTTGAGTTCCTACAGTTCACGATTTGTTTATTGCAGCTAATTATACTAAATTTAGAATCTTCTCTGAAGTTTTGATTTGAAAGACTCTTTAAGTAAGAATAAGTGACAGATTAAGTTCAAGTTCCATTGTAGTTTAGTCTAGTTTAGTTTAGTCAAATGAATAAGAGCTCATATGTATAAGTATGAGCTGAGTAGATTTTTAGAGTTAGTTCCTTTTTCAATTCAGAATTGTTCTTTTTCTCGAAGCAAGTTCTTCCTATTTTTCATCATACAAGCATGCCCATCTGGGTTTTCATTCCATGAAAATAAAGAGGAAATTCTATTGAAATTGCATTAGCTTACGAGGATCCTTCTAACTATGGAAGTAGGGCCTGCTTACCCAATGAAGGATATCTCTTGATACTCTTTTTTGGTTTTATTGCATTCTTTGTTTATGTTAGAATTAGATAATGTGCTTAAAATAGATTCTATGTTTTCTCCAATATTCATATACCTACAGGTCATTCTTCAAATTTAAAAATCATAAAAAGAATTCTGTTCTTAAAAATTTAGCTTGTTGAAACAACACTTGTTTAATTCTGTTGAACTTAGATTATGGAAACATGGGTTGAATTGTTTCATTTCAGTTATTCATTTCTGTCGTGTGGTGTAGTTCAACAATAGAATAGTTTCAAATGCTTTGCAATTCAATTTGATTAAATAGTTTCCTTTCTGTAGAATAGTATAAATACTTCAATTCCAGCATGTGTGTTTCTTTTAGCAATTAATATAGTTTGAATTCAAGCATTGTATTTACAATTTACTTAGAATATGATCCACACTTAAAACCCCCATAACAAGTAGACCTTGCAGCAGATCATTCTGGACACCTCTGGATTGATAAAATTAAATGACAAGGAATTAAAAGAACTATGACAAACCCATTAGTGACTAGGAGGAATGACTTACAGATGGGATGCCCCCTCGAGAGGATAGACAGGTTTGAAGAACATGGGTATGCTCTCAAAATGAAAGAAGATAGATTGGGTGATGGAAAAATAGGGGATGGAGGAAATGGATGAATAATACATTATGCTGCATTGGATGAGCAACCATGGATTTTGATATAGCACTAGACATTATGCACCAAGGTATAAATACTAGGGTGATGATGTGTCTCGTGCATAACAGATAGACTCGAAAGAAAAAGGTCACAAGAAAACATATGCCATTGGGCACCATGATATGAAAGACCATGATGTTGTGGTGATAGAATGCTGCAAGGATTGATGCAAATGTAAGGAAAATGATATCACACACAAGCAAGAAAGCAAGCATGCACTAATGATTCAAAAACAAACAAGGTTATTTCCCTTGTCAAGTTGAAAACTAATGATTGATTGGTTGATTGATTGATTGATTGGAATGATTGACTTGATTGATTGATTTGATTGATTAATGATGAGGATAGATCTCTATACTTAAGATAGGAAAAGTTCTTAGGCGAGATTTGATTGGATTTGATTTCTACTTAAAATAGGCAAAGTTCTTAAGTAGGAATTGATTGGGTTTGATGATGATGATTTGATTGGATTAGGTTTGCAACAAGGCTAGGAACAAAACCATTGGATGATTTTGGATGATTTGCTTATATTTCTTGGCTCGATTGCCATGGATTAAGGATGGATTGCACTTGGATTTATTGCTTGGATTTTTTGAGAAATTGGTTGCATTGGATTATATTTAGATAGCCTTTTATTAGATACCAATGATAAGGGAAAACCAGGTCTAAGGGAAAGAATGAAAAGATGATTGGAGGGATGGACGAAAGGACTGGAGATAGTGGACAAGATGGATGGGGGATAAAAGATGGAAGGATGGAGGGGTTTCAGGATGTTATCTCTAAGGACTATATCACATAGGAATAACATGCCCCACTCTCGATATGCAATGATTAACTCTGCAATACAATACTTTGGATGATCTAGTGATAGGATTGGTTGAAAAAGATTGGGTATATCAAGAGATGTCCAAATCATTTTTCAACATTATGCCCCTATTCTTATCAAGATCAAAAGTACAAGGGGAGATAGGTTGGTTCAATGGGATAGGTATGTAGATATAATGGTTAAGGATAATAGGATAGGCGGGAAGTGATAGGATAGGATAGATGAGACAACTTGTCCCCAAGTGTAAGACACATAGATAATTGATCTACACATGATACCTAAAATTTGTTTTCATCATGGTACTTATCCAAGGTGCCATGAGATGGTTTTCACCATTGGACGAATGATTTCTCTTTACTATTTTAATTTTTTTTGATTTTTGATGATATTGATAGCCTGATATTCAAAGGATCTTCACATGTCCCTAGCTCTTGGATTCAGTTGATGTAGATGCTATTGTTATAACATGCCAATAGTGACCAACTTGGAGTAATTGCTTTGTCAAGATTAAAGTGCTCTTGTATAATCCTTTGATGTTGTCATGTTCCTCATTAATAAATGAGTTGGCCTTATCTGAATGTTTAAATTTTGATAGGTTACCATCATAGCCCTTATGGTGAAGTGTTTCTGCTATAACACGAAGGACTTTAGAGTTGGGTTTTTTGCATTTAAGAAATGATTTTGGACTATGATGGGGGATATTAGATGTGAAATTAGGTGATTGAGATGTATTTGGTTTGGTTGGATAGGTTAGCAATTTAGATTAGTTTGATTTATTTTTGACTTGCCAAACTTGAGATGGTGGATTATGGAGTTTGGATGTGGGACTAGGGTGGAGATTAGGACCAACATTCTTATACAAATTATAAGGTAGTGGACATCGATCATAGGTAACATTCTTGTACAGCTTATGTGTTGGGAGCGATGATACGCTTGAAGATGGTGAACACCTATTATATGCAAGGTGCTTCTGTCGATGTTGATAACTTGTTGGATTAGGATAATTTTCTTCATTTGATTTGCATGGTCCATTTTGTTTTAGGACCCATATAGCTTTTATATGCTTTCCATGATTTTTAAATTCATATGCATTTGAAATTTGATTTGAAGCTTGTAATTTTTATCTTTTATGATTTTGTTGGTCTTGATCGAGGGATGGAAGACGTGGAGGATAAATTGTGCTAGTAGAGATGGTGGAAGTGGAAGGATTATTGGTAGAAAGGTTATTAGAGGGGATATAAATGGTCCCTATCTTGATGCTTCCATTAGACGAGGTTGCCTCAGTGATTATTGAAGTATCACTAACACCATTAGATTTCTTAAATAGTTTCTTGCCAATGCTTTGAACATGATTGATGTGGATTGGGATAGGTTCTAGGATTCCTTTCTCATGATGGACCAATCCTTTTCCATGATAATCAATTCTTTTACATATCTTATTTGTGATAGGATATGTGTCATCTTTGAAACATGATGCTAGATCATTGGTATGTTGCGGAGCATAATCAAAATTTTCTATTGTCTCCTCTTTGAGTAAATATGACTTGACAAAGATGGTAGGGCATATTTGATGAGATTCCTATGCTTTCTCATTAGATACGCTTGGTGCATCAGGATCATTGTGTACACTTGTCGTTTCTTGATCATGAGTCATGCTTGTTGTACCTTGACCATCACTTGGAATCTCAATAGTATCTTAATATTGATATGTTTGTTATGATCAATGTCATTTATTTCCTTTTCTATGTGTTCATGGGGACCAAGTGTCTCATCATGGGAAGTGGATTTTGTGGGATGATGGATAGGAGTAGTTGGGTATTGGATAGGTTTAATGTGGATTTATTATGCAGTGATATGATCTTGATCATAGAGAGGATTAAATTGGAGAGTTTGATATTTATTATAGATAGGTTGAGTGGGGATACTTTGATCCTAATTTGGTGATGGGAATATTTGATCATTCTTTTGGACAAGTTCATGACATAGCTCTTTAGTTGGATAGGAGTGGAAGTTTCTTGGATAGATTTTATAGGCTTGGAATGGCTACATGATGGATCTTGACTTATATTTATTGTAGGAGACTCTTCAATAGGCTTGATAGGCATTGGACTGCATGATGGTATTAGAGGAATAGGCATGGAGCTTGAAGGTTCTTTGATAGGTTCAAGAATAGGCATTGGATTGCATGATGGTTTTTTATTCCTTTCTAATAGTCCTTGGATAACATCCGAAAAGGATAATTTGGATTGATAGGAGGAGTTGGATTTAGGGGAGTCGTGAATCACAATCTCACCATGGTCGATGAGATCTTGGATGCAATTCTTAAGTCTCATACAATCAGATGTCTTATGGCCTTTTACCTAATGACATTCACAATATTCATGATCTTTAAACTAGATATTCTTTGGTTAGTTTTCAATGTATGGTCTTGTCATAAGATATTTAATCAAGTTTGCTTGGACAAATTTTTGTAAAGCTATTTCTATGGGCTCCCCTAATGGAGGGTTGGAGGAATCTTGTGATGGAGGGATTGATGGATAGGGAGGTATGTGGACTAATGGATTAGGATTAGGAGGGTTAAATGGATATTGTGATGAAGGGACTATAGGGATTGATGGATTGGGAGGTTGAGGATTTTCAACTATGAGTTTTTCATGTAGGATTTGGAGTTCAACCATACATTGTTTTATAGGATCTTGTCTTAGGTTGGTGTTCCCTTGGTCAAAGGTACCATAACAATGGTTGAGGGATGTTTGATGTGAGCCTATAGGATAGTTAGTGCTAGTATGCTCTTGTTTAAAAGGATGTTGATGGCTACAAGGATTCATGGATCTGTGGTGTAAACTTGGGGAGAATTTGCTCATAACGATGAAATTGAGATAGACAGTATCATGTTTAGCTCTAGCCAAATGATAAGGTTCACTACGATATTCATCATGATCCACTAGGCCATCAGTATGATCGAGGTAGTCTACAAGATTCTCATCATCATCAGGAAAAAATTGAGGCCCTCCTAGGAGTGTGATTTTAGGTTTGGCATGGGCATTAATTTTAGATTGGATGCATTCAAAACATTCATCATGATCTACAAGGTGCTCATCATCATTTGTAGGAAATTTCAAGATAAAAGACTGTCAAGAAAAATATTGTAGGATAAAGAAAGATCTTCCACTGAACAACTAGAATTGATCCATACAAGCCTTTGTGGTCCTACAAGAATACCAAATCTCCATGATGACAGGTACTTTATGTTTTTTATTGATAATTTTTCTATAATGACTTGGGTTACCTTTTTTAAGCATAAATCAAAGATTCTAGATGCACTCAAAGCTTTTAAAGAAATGGTTGAAAATGAGCTAGGCATGAAAATCAAGAGTTTGAGAATTGGCAAATAAGAAGAGCTCACCTCCAACAATTTCAATATATTCTGTGAGACCTATGGGATAGAGAAACAACTCTGTAAAAAACAAGGTAATGGAAGAAGCAAGTAGGACTATTCAGAAAATGCAAAATTAATGTTGGAAGAAGAAAATCTGCCAGACACTTTTTGGAAGGAGGCAAATCAAACCACTGTCTATACATTAAATAGAGTTCAGGTAAAAACCAACAATGAAAAGACTCCCTTTGAACTATGGTATGGAGCAACACCCACTGAGAAATATTTCAAAATCTTTGGAAGAAAATGCCTTATCAAAATGGAAAAGGATAATGCTAAGTATGAGGAGGGCATTTTTCTTGGATATTCATCTTGGACCAAAGCCTACCACTGCTACATCAATAGATTGAGAAGGATTGTTGAAAGTACAAATGTTAAAGTTAGTGAGAACATTCAAGAGTACTTAGACCCAACCAATGAGGATCTACAAATTAAAGCACAAGAGCATTCCCAGACCATCAGTGACAAAACAAAATGTGATGTGGAAGATCACAGAGCTGTTGTGAATCAAATGAATCTATGCTTGATTGCTAGTATTGACAACAACAATTCCAAAACTACAGAAGAAAACATGGATTTAAAAGAAAATATAATAGAAGCAAATGATTACATCAAAGAGTTAAAAAAGCAAATTAGGTAGCTTCAACAAAAACTAAAAGAGGACAATGAAGAAAAAACAAAAATTGAGGAATGTCTGAAAGACAAAACTAAAGACTGTATGAAACTTGAAGAAGAAGTTGTAGATCTAAAAGCTGATCTGAAACATGTACGGGCTCAAAGAGACCAATTCAGTGTGAGTGCTACCAGATATGATAAAATAATGGCAAGCTAGAAAAAATGATGATGACAAAGAAAGCATGAGACTTGAAAAAGGTAAATATTTTAGAGTAGGTCAAGAAGAGGACAAAAGTAGACCAAATCAAAGAAATAGAACTAGAAGACCATCAATCAGGCAACCAAATGCTCAAAGGTACCCATCATTCAATGGTTATTGTAATTCATGCAACAAGGTTGGTCACAAGGCCACTTGGTGTAGAAATAGGATGAATCAAAATGTTCCATCATTCTCTAGTCAGTGCTTCACATGTAATAAAATTGGTCAGAAAGCTGTCGAATGCAGAAGTAAAGTAAGTTAGAACTCTATTAGGTGCTATGCATGCCATAGAATGGGACACAAGACAAATGAGTGTAGGAGCCAAGGGAGAAAAGGCTATGACACAAATAGGATAATGGAATCCTTCAGTGACTATTGTTATACGTGCAATGAAGTTGGGCACAAGGCTAACCTATGTAGGTCAAGGATAAATGGAAGAAACAATGATTAGAAAAATACTGCATGCTTCAATTGCAACAAGATTGGACATACTACAAAACACTACAGAAATAAGAACATGAAGAAGGATGATTAATCAGAGTCAAGGATTTCATTGGAAAAAGTTGATCCGACAAAAGTCAAGAAAGAAATGAACAAGATTTGGGTCAGGAAGGGAACAAATGAAGAAAGAGATGAGTCTGCTCCAGACTTTGGAGAAGCTACTTCCTCCGGGAAGTAGATTGTGGTCTATGGCTTAGGGGGAGCCATATTGAAAATTCTAAATCCCCTAGCCAGACAGTCTGCGCTAAGATTCAACACAAAATATGTTATATCCCTTGAAAGGATTCTAGTCTGGAATCCTAAAATGACTAAGTATGAGTAATGTGCAAAGGAGTACCCAAATTCAGATGGATGTAAAGTCTGCATTCTTGAATGGAGAGTTGGAAGAAGTCTATATTGAACAACCGGAAAAATTCCAGTCATCCAATCAGGGTGACATGGTATGTAGATTGGGTAGGAGATGTGGATGACATAAAAAGTACAAGTGGAGGTGCATTCTTTTTGGGAAAAAGGATGGTATATTGGATAAGCAAGAAACAAGATTCAATATCTTTGTCCACTGCAAAAGCATAATATATTGTAGTAACATGTAGTTGTACTCAAGTGTTTTGGATGAAGCAGACATTAAAGGACATCAAAGTTGTGTATGAAGATCCAATTGTAATCTTTTGTGACAATACAAGTGCCATAAACATATTAAAAATCTAGGAATGCATTCAAGGACAAAGCACATATCCATAAGATATCAATTTTTGAGGGAAAAAGTGATATAGAATGAAGTCAAGTTGGAATATGTATCTATAGAAGACCAGATTACATACATTTTCACCAAACCTCTGCCTAAGGATACTTTTGAGTATCTCAGAGAAAAGTTAGGGGTTATTGTACCCCTCCTGCTCTAAACTAAGATGCACAAGAGTGCATCGGTCTGGTGGTGCTTAGAGTCCCTTCTCTAGATATGAATTGATGCTTTTAGAGGTACTTCTCAGGGGGAGTAGTTAGAGAGTTCATAAAAGAGATTGGATTAGAGCAGAAGAGTGCAAGTATGTGCCCTTTTCCATTGATGTCAAAGGGAGAGAGAAATCATGTGAAAAAATCAGAGAGAAAGAGTGTAAATGTGTAAAGAGATAGGGGAGAATCTTGTCTTGATGACTGCTACAGTTTTTCACATCATATGTTACCATCAATGACAAAGGGGGAGATTGTTGCAAGTATGTGCCTAATCGGTGTTGTCATTGATGTCAACATATCTTTGTTGTCATTGGTGTCAACTGTATCCTATTTTGTTATTTGTTTAGAATCTTTATATGTTGAGGATATTGAGAAAATTAACCCCTCTAGAAGAATCAGAAAGTAAACAATGAATCACAGTGAAGACAATGAGCCGCATACTGAAGAATAGTCCAAAAGATTGCTCCACATTTCTTACTAATTGAAGAACTTGGTCTGTGGATTGGAAGTTATTTAGAAGCATGGTTGAAGATGCTAATTCTTGAGTTTGAGCCACCGGTATGAAGATTTGAGTGAGTTACATTCACCAGAGTAAAACCTACTTTTTTTGATTATTCACAGGTGCCTAAGAGAAAGTATTTTGCTCCGCATTCCTTCACATTAAAGTGTTTTGCTCTATAGTTCTAGAGGGAAGTCTAGGATGATGATAAGTGCCTACAATTTCAATGGTTCATGTTTTGGTGGTCCACAAGCTATCTTTCTTTTATGACAGTAGAAGACAGTGAAGTTAATGTGCTCCAGTGTGAAGAATCTCATGAATAAAGTGGTTTGAGTTTGTACGGTTTCTCCTGGTTATTTCAACATGCTTGTGGATTCCTCCTGATCATGTTCCTACCTTTACATTGGTCTGCATTAAGGAATTGAGATCATGTTTGAAGATTATTCCTAGATAACGTAGCGTGTAACTAGTCTTAGCTGACTCGGTTAATTTCAATAATTGCGGAGATCCCTTGAAGATTATGGAAGATTGTGTTTGAGTCATAGCTAAGGCATGACGTGATCCACATACATCTATACTACAATTCCTTAGCATTATTTTGTATTAGGTCAAGACCTATTTTGTAAATGTTTGTAATACCGACCTTGGAGATTGTTCCAATGGTTGATTATTGTAGTGCCGACCTTGATGATCATTCCAAGGTTCATGAAGTGTATAAATACTTGTAATTGATTTGTGGAAAAGGTGTCCTTGTGCGAAGATGGGAAGATAAGGAAAAGAAGTGGAAAGGCAGATTAGAGCAGAGGAACTATTGTACTTCAATGTATTAATCTTAGACATGAAGAAGATGATGATCTTGGCAGTGAGCCGCCAATAGGGTTTAATAGCCCCCAGTGTTTAACATCCCTTATTGTAATATTTCTAGGTTTAGGGTTGAGGTAGGGAGCCTGCTAAACCCAACTATACATCATGGTAGTGAGCCAGTATGTTCTAGGCCTGTGGAGTGACCAAGCCTGAATATCATTTATCAAAGATTGCAATATATTTTGAGAGCTAATCCTCTCCATGGTTTTTCTCCATCTTGGGGTTTTCCATGTAAAAATTTGGTGTCTCTTGTGTTTAATGTTGCATCTGTGTTTAAGTTTCTGATTTCATTGTTTAATCATAATAATTGTGGACAAGTGATTAATGTTTAAGTGTCGAAGTGTTTGAGATTTTGAGACAACTGATTCACCCCCTCTTAGTTATCTGACGCATTCCATAAAATTGATGGAGGATGATTAGAATAAGAATGAATGATAAAATTGGATTAGGATAGTGGATTAGGATGTGGATTATGGATGCTAATGGATAGAGGATGATTAAGATAATAATGAATGATGAAATTAGATTAGGATAGTGGTTTATGGATGATGATGGATGGAGGATGATTAGGATAAGAATGAATGATGAAAATGGATTAGGATAGTGGATTATGATGTGGATTATAAATCATAATGGATGAAGGATGATAGACTACGGATTACGAAATTGATTGGATTAAGTAAATTGGTTTTGATTAGGGTCCTAAATGATGGATCAAGAGCATAATTAGAGTAGATTTGGGATGATGTGGCTAGGGTGACTAGGATGATTAGGATGAAGAAGGGATTAGTAGGATGATTAGGTTGATGATTAAGATAATATGTATGATTATGATGATTAGGGGATGAGGTGGACAAGATGGATGATTAGGATGATTAGGGGGATGATTAGGATGATTATGGATGACAAGTTTGTAAAGGATTTGGATTTTGGATTAGGGAAGTGCACAAGTTTCAACAAATGAACACACACCAAACACAATAACACCCTAGATTATTCAAGTAGGAGTGTTAATCCTTGTGGAATCACAATATACTATCTATCTAGTGATGGATAGATAGGGATAGCCACGTATATGAGAAATCCCTTACCTTGGGGGTGAAAACCTTGCCCAAAGTAAGCTCTATCCCTCTCACTAAATAGTATGCATGAGTATCTTCTCCCCTAGTAGTGATGCACCATAAGGAAAAATAGCCGAAAGGTCTTATGCTAGGCTTGATAAGCTTCTAGGGGAGTCCATGATATACACTAGGTACTTTGAGGCTCAAGTCCATAAACACTAGTTTATCTACAGGCATGGGACTAGAGCGTAAGCTTGGATGATCCCTTTACCTTGTGTCCTAAATCACTAAGGACCCAAAGGTTGTGCCAAAGACACGACGATGACTAGATTGAGGTACAAATTTCATTCTCTCCCCTTTGATATACCCCATCAGAACATGTGGTTGAGGTCATCCCTTTGGGTGATGAAATCCCCAAGCAAGCCTCCTAAAGGGAAAGGATTCCAAGTGCTTTTGATTCCCAAGATTGTTTTGTAATGCAAAGGAAGAGCATACACAACTTGGGTCCTTGGGTGACAAAAGTGAACTAAGAGGTGTTTTTGATCCCCAAGATCACCTTACAGTGCGAGGGGAGAGCATACACACACTCTTGATCCACACAAGAAAGATTAATTAACCCTTATAAAATCAATGTGTGGTGTGAAAGTGAATATGCTCAAAGGGTTTTTTGATTCCCAAGATCATTTTTCAATGTGAGGGAAGAGCATACACACATCTAAGAACACACCAAATTTACCAAGTAAAGTAAACACAAGTGGGTTTGTATGATAAGTCTTTGACAAGAGAACTTGCACCACACTTGTTAGTAGTTTAAAAAAGATGAAGTCTTTGACAAGTGTAAAACTACAAAACAAGTATTAGCTTAAAAAAAATATAAATCTACAAAAAATAGAAATAACAATCAAAATATAGAAGATTAGATGAGATCAATAGATTCCTTGTGATTTTCTATGTAATTTAAAAAAAAATCACTAAATTTTGATTTAATATGAAAAAATTATGAGCAATTGAAGTTTGCAAGAAAATAATGATAGCAAATGATTATACCTTAAAATTCAAACTAGATCTAGGAAAAAGGTCTGTACCACCATGAAGTTGGGTGAATCAACTTTCCAATGCCTATAATTTTATAAAAATTTGATACCCTAGCAAAAGTTATGAGATTTTGAAAAAAGGCCTACTTTAGGAGTTAGGAAGAGAGGGGGTCTAGTCCTAGCAGTTAATGTTAACTGCTAGTGGTCTTTGATACACCTAGTCACATGGGCAGTAGGCAGCTGGTGGCTATGTCTTGTGCTTGATAGTTTATGTAACTTCTAACAGTTACAACTCTCGTATTAGCATGTAGCTATTAACGATTGGGAGTTTGTCTTAACCTTAGCAATAAATGTCAACGTTGCTTGACAGTGATAAATACTAACAATAAAAAATAAAAATTCACAATTAACAACAACTATTAACTATTAGGAATAAGCTCTTATAGCAAACAATAAATGATAAGAATAAAAATAAAAACTAACACTACACTTTGCAATCAGAGCTGGTAGTTATGATATGTGGTCAGGGTTTTAGTGACAACCCTTGGTCACCAATGTGACCAAGGGTCAATGGGAGGGGTATGGTGCAATGTCTGGTTAGGAGGCGGCCACATGTGTGACCTATAGATTGTTGCCAATAGTAGGCCTTGGTCATTGATGTGACCATGATCCGAGCAATAGAAGTGTGGAACCATGGGTAGGTGAGTTTAAATGGCATGGGATGGAGACCCGTGGGTGTAGCTTGACAGTCCACAAATTAATATGGATACCCCACAATTAAAATATCTTCATACCTATAGACATAAAGCCTGCAGATAAACCATTAAACCCATGGGTAGAAAAAATTAAAATCTTTGATAATTTATTTTAAATTATTTGGATTAAAATATAAAAAAACTTGATCTATTTTTTTTTTTTCTAAAACCATGATATTACTTAAGTCTATAGAGTGCACTAGGATCCATACTATATGGATCCATACAAAGTTATACGGATCTATAGGTCTATGGGCTAAAAAAATTTGAAAAAATTTTCACTTGCAAAATATAGCAAGTTATATATGAATCCTAAGGTCTTTGGGCCTTTCGGACTCAACTGTGAGGTCCTTTTCTTCCTAGGATGCTCCTTGCAATAGGTCACCACCAATTTTTTTCCAAATAGAGCATAAACCTGCAACAAAAAGATAACAAAACCTCCAAAATGCAAGATGAATCAAGGGATGGGGGTCCCACCAGGCATTCCAAAATGAAGACAAGAAAATAATATGAGGAAAATCACAAAGATAATGTAAATACACAATATCTTTACCTCAAATCACCTTTTCTCCTCCAATAAAGTGGAAGTAGAGTGCACCCTATCTCCACTTGATTTTCTCTTGATAAGGATTTGATTGTTCGTTGCTCACTTTAGTAGCATAATTTTACTTTGAAGCTCATCCCCCACTGATAATGGCTTGGTTGAGGATTGATTTATAGATTTTTAGGTGATAGGATGGAGGGCTAGGATTAAGAGATGGAAATGGATGGCTAGGATTAAGAGGTGAAAGATGGAAGCTTCTAGGACATTGTTTATGTGAATGGATAAGATTGAGAGATGTATGAAAATGGATGGTGGATATGTAAAGTTAGTTTGACTTTTGTGGGAGTGTCTAGTTTCAATGTATCTAGATAACTCTTAGCTAGTCATGTGATTCTCAATAATTAGTCAAATAATAAAATTATTTAATTAATTATTGGACAAGGGTGATGATGTGGGAAAATTAATTAAATAAATAAAAATTTATTTAATTAATTTGATTAAAAGGGGAAAATGGATTAAAATTAATTAATTAAATATAATTTATTTAATTAATTTGGTGGAGTAGAATGGATTTAAATTAATCAAATAAATAAATATAATTTAATTAATTAATTAGATGATGGAAGGGGACAAGAGGGGTCCTAGGATGAATGTATTGGAAGATGACATAAGGTGGTGTCGATAGTGTTGTTAGTGTTACTAATTTTTTGTTCACACTTAAAATTAGTTGGACCTGAGTGTAGTTGTTTAGAAGGAATAAAAGAAAACTTCAAAGTTATGCATTCTTTGAATGGTTGGTGCCTTGATAGAGTAGAAAAGAAAATCCAGTTGTCAGGATAACCCATCAGTCCAATCGGGACTGATAAGTTATCATGACAAAAGAATTGATTATCAAGAAATCAAACATTCAAGCAGATACAGTTGTACTACACATTTTGATCTTTTAGGAGTTATAAGTTAAATTAGTTATTTAGTTAATTAGTTTTGAATAAAAGAGAGAAAGATATTGTATTACATTGTTATTTCATGTCATGTTTTGAACATACATTCAATTATCTGCTACTTTATCTCATGCATTGATTGAAAAGGAAATACATATACATCATATGCATAAGAGAAACTAACTGATCATGTTTAAAAGAAGTGTTGAAATGTGTCCCACATAAACTGTGGGAGTAACTAGACTAAGCAATTGCAGACATGCAAGCTATGTATCTGCTTGATAAAATAAAAAGAAATGAACATATGATAAATCTAAACATCCATCATTGCCTAATTATGGAGATTGTTGTTGAAGCCGACCTTCAAGTCTTTAGTCTTCAGTCTTCACTCCAAGACATCATCAGTTGAACCTGAAAAATTTTGGGGACAACCTTGTTAGTGCTCTAGATGTTTACAGTTATCACATTCTTTTATCAAATAGAGACATCTACTTATCACATCATGCATTCAAATGAGAAATCAGATCAGATAATGACACAAATCAAGAGGAAAACATGAAGAATATCAATCAACTCTATTAGGTACTTTTTATGTTAACTTGTTTGTTCACTGTACAGGTATATGACAAGTTTTGTTACTGATTTAAAGACAAATAAGCATGTGGATTAAAATGTGGCTCCCACAAGGGTTGAGCCCAACATGCTTCTTTCTTACTTAGTCAAGAAAGATATCAAGAGTAATGGACAAACTACATCATATGTTGCTGCCTTATGCTATGTTATCAAGAGCTCAGGTCCATATGAAATATATCAAAAGCAGAGATACCATTCAATGCCTTGCTATGCAATAAAGAATAAAAGTATAACTTCAAAGATGAGACAACATTCTACACTAGGTATTCCTCTTATTGGTCTCATACTGTTAATGATGTTCAAAGGTTAACAGTCATATCATATTCAATTTGCAAGTGTCTCATAAAGACAGTCAAGTAAATGTCGCATGGAACAACAGATGAAATAGTGGAAGGCAAGACAATCATATTCACATAATGCCAACTTGACTGTCATAAAGTAAAGCTTCACAAGATATATGAGAAGTGTAACAGTCACATGCTAGAGGCAAAGATGCAAATGATAGATGCATACATCATGCTCTTTGAAGAGCACTCATCAAATGACAAAGACCATCACTTATTGTCAAAGATCTTGGAAGAAAGACAAGCTAGGAGTAGCATTCATACATAATCACTATCATGACAATCAAGTATAAATTTAGAAGCAAGAGACTGTCATGTATAGAGCAGACAAAGATTCAAATACATTAAGAAAAGTGGAGTGTTAAGAATGCAACAGTCCAAGGATAATAAGGTGGATTCCATGCATTTCATCAACTATTTTGATCAAACAAGCTTCATATTACATGCCTAAGCTATAGTGATGCCATGGTGTAGTCAAGAAGGTGCTATGCCTTAAGGAGAGATACAGTGCAAGATCAAGGAGAGATACAGTTACTTTCACCATGAATAGTCAGGACATGACCAATAAAGTCACTTTCATAAGATACAGTCAAAATATGTTAGGATTTATCATAAGTTTCCATATCCATCTATTAAGGTGCATCAGTGATGAAGGAGAAACAACAAAAAGAGGAAAAATACTTATATCAGATGCTACAATGATGATAGACAAAGAACATGAAAGTCGTAAGGTAAACAGTCCTATTGATTTTATGCCATTATGCTTTCATGATGCAGTCATAGTGGTCAATTACCATGGTCAAAGATGAAGAAAGATGCCTGATATATATGTTACTGTGAGAGCCATGATGAAATAAGTAGGAGAGATAAGTGTTGGCAAGAGACACATTGGAGCTTCATGATTGTTGTCATTGATGGCAACAAAGATAATCCCACACATCCGCAGGATATGGTGTGTCTCTACTGGAAGTCAGATTGAAGAGCTTTCAGGTCTGATAAGCAAGAACAGAGCATGCAGAAGGTCTGACAGTCAGGTCCGGATCTGTTAGAAAAAGTATCCTTGGAAAGTGCAGACTTGGGGAAGTCAAGAGGAGTATCTTGACTGATAGATTCTAGGGTTTGAGCCTCCAGAGTTGAAAGAGTGAAGAAATATAAGCTTCTAAGTACTAGGGTCCAGTTTGGTAGAACAGACAGAGGAAGAACTGATAGGCAGAGCATCAAAAGTTATTCCAGATGAGATGTTGATGATGATAAAGATTCCTAAGGTATCATTCATGATTGGCTAACTTATTAGACAACTTCTATAAGTTTCGTTTTGATCCGCATCACTTGAGAAGCAAGGATTCAGCCGACAGACTAAAGTTTGGGAAATATTGACTATTCTGGATGTCGACTAGAAAGAGGATGAAATCATTTGTGCGGATATATATACCAAATGGATTTCGATAAGGCAAGTTGAAGTTGAATAGTGTGGTGTGTGAAAGAAAAGGAGAAGAGTAGAGTGAAAGCAGTAAGGAAGGTCCAGTATGTGAAAGGACAACAGAACAAAATAAGAGGAAGGATGAAGTGCAGTAGATCAGTTTACTGATCCTAACTGGAACTGAACTCTAGCATACGTGGATGCTTCACATCACTTCAAGTATCTTATCATTCTTGTTACAACTTGTAGATAGTGAGTCTCTTATGAGCAGTGTGCTCGGGCAGTGAGCCCTAATTGGCAAGTGCCATTTTGTATTTCTATTCTTCTAACAGAGAATACAATCTTGGGTTAATCACCCCGTGGTTTTCTTCCTTAACAAGGTTTCCACATCAAAAATATTGTGTCATGTGTATTTCCATTTCATGGTTATATTTTATTATTTGAATTGATGCTACATTAATTATTAAGAAAGTACAAAAAGCTAAAATAATTAAGATAACTGATTCACCCCCCTCTCAGTTATCAACAATTGGTATCAGAGCCAAGTTCCTCTCAACAAAGCCTAATAGCTTGAGGAAGACCTGGGAATTCAAATGGATGCGTATGGTATGAGGGAGCAACTTAAGTCTGCCCTAGATGATCTTGAGCAGTCAAATTCTGAAATCAATCAATCGAAGGAAAGACTCAAACAGGCTGATGATTTCATAAATGAATTAAAAGAGAAACTGAGTCTCTCTATGAAAAAGAGAAAGGAGCTACTTCAGCAACTGGTAAGATAAGGTGAAGCCAATGATACAAATGGAGATCTGAAGGAGAAAACCAAGTTATGTGAAAAGTTATCAAAAGAAATCATTATGGTAAGACATGAAATGGAATCAAGAGTTATGAAGTTTACCCAAGAGATTGAAGAGAAAAGAAAAACTGAAGATGATCTAAGACAATCTCTCAAGGAAAAATTAGAAGATTGCCACAAGATGGATAGAATTATTAGACATCTTGAATCTGATCTTGAAGATGCTAAAGATAATGAAGAAAAACTTGAGGATCAAATTGTCTCTCTTAAAAGGGATCTTCAAACAACAAATGAATATAAAGAGAAATTCAAGATAAGTTCTGCTCAACTTGAAGTTCTTCTTGAAAGTCAAAAGAGGGTAGATGACAAGTGTGGTTTGGGATATGAGAAAGGAGAAAGCTCCGGATCCGGTCAGAAGAATTTTGGATCAGAAAATCCAAGGAACAGGCCTAGAAGACCTCCGATAAGGCAGCCTAATGCTCAAAGATATCCATCCTTCAATGGATACTACCACAACTGCAATAACTTTGGTCATAGAGCTAATCAATGTAGAAAGAGAATGAATCAGACTAATACATCCTTCTCTAGATAGTGTTTCAACTGTAAAAGGTATGGCCACAAATCTCATGAATGCAGAAATATGCAAATGAACAATTCATTCAATGGTAGATGCTTTGCATGCAATAGAATGGGTCACATGGTTAATCAATGTAGATCAAGAGGATATCAATCAAATATGCAAAGAAATGTTGTTTTCCAAATTTGCAATAGATCTGGTCATATTGCCAAATCCTGTAGAAGCAAGAATCAGGACAAAAGAGGTCCGGCACATCATAATCAGAATCAAGACAAGGGAAAACAAAAAGTGAATGCGGATGAAGTTCAAAGTGAGATGAACAAGATTTGGGTGAAGAAAAGTACAGAGAATGTAGGGGATGGATCCGCACTAGACTCTGGTGCTGATATTCCTTCCAGAAACTAAAAAGTGAGCTCTGGCTCAGGGGGAATCTCAAGGAAAAACATTATCCCCCAGCCAGTCAATTGGTGCCGGAATTGGCACAAGGAAAATTGTAGATTAAAGGGCTCTCAGAGAAACATCTAAATAAATTGTGATTAAGATATGAAAGATCTGCAAGAAGTTTTAAACAGGTAGAGGACTAATCTGGTTCCTCAGTCATCTGGTGAGAAGTAGGTTTCTCACAGTTAAACCTGACATGATTCAAACTATGGAATCTTGATCTGCGGATAGATCAAATAATTAGTGAAAGGAAGATTATCACTATTCTCCAAGAATAACTCTAAAGTTTGTCTCAGTGATCCAGAAAAGTTATGTCTCTGAATAAGATAAACAAGGCAAACCAGAATGAATTAGGTTGCACATTTATTGTAGGGTGAAAATTAGGGCTTTCTTAGAAATAAAAGAGTTCATTCGTTCTTCATTTGCACATTTGCACTCAAGAAGAAAAGAAAAAGGAGCTCTGCATCAAATTGTCTCAACTCTCAAAGATCAGCCATTGAAATCGTTTCATCTAGCTAATCAAATCCGGCTCTTTCAGCGAACCCTAGAAACGAAAAAGGTATTTTTTCATTGCTGAATATCTCTCTATAAATCTTTTTGAAATGGCTACTCCGAATGTTGTGAAGATCTCTGATAGACCTCACCCTAAATTTAAGAAGCATCCATATAAATCTCTAGAAGTTGATCCCCTAGGCACCTTTTCAAGCATTCCGCATGGGGTTCTACATGTAGAAGATGTTAGGGTTTACATTCATGCAAGCATTGAAGAATTTGGGGAATCAAAGTTAATGGATATCTATCACAAGCAGTTAATAGATGATTCTTTTGAGATCAAACCTCAGTATAAAGCCATTCGGGATAAGCATTTTGCACAGTGCATTCATTTCCCCTGTTTTGAAGAAGATGAATGGGTTCGGTATGTGTTGAGTAGAGTGCATGACAATTTCTTATGGTTGAATAGACCATTTAAGATTACCAAAGATGCAATTAGGGCAGTAACCGGTCTGCACTCATCCGGTGGGATACTTGTTCTCAAATCTATCAAGAATCAGATAGTAAGTGATGCAACCAGATCAAAATTTGACAAGAGAGCTATGACAATTGAAGATATCACTGATCTGGATGTCAAATTTGCATCCATGATAATTGGTTACAAGATTTATCACTCCATTAGGGAAAATTATTTACCGGGAACTGCAGTTTATACAGCCTATCAGATGCTAAAAGAAAATGCTGACTATGATATGTGTGAACTTCTTCTAAGCCAACTTTTGGAAAATCTGCAAAAGATAAAGAAGGACAAGAACTCCTTCAAGTATGGTGGCTTGATACTCTGCCTATTCTTTTATTACATGAATGACCTTCTCGGATCCAGTGGCTGGGTATGGCAGAATGATAGACCAGTAGCTATTCAAATAAGAGATTATATACATGGGCTTGGTGATGCCAAGGCACAGAATACAGCTCTCTGGGGCTATTTCAAGAATTTTCAGAGCATGATGTAAGCAAGAGAGAGAATCCCCAAATATTTAGTTGAAAAATATAAAGATACAATATGCTTTATGATAGAAACTGATCAGTGCCTAATGGAGGCAGTGGAGCTAAGAATAGTGTGGATCATGCTAATGGGGTATGAAGTCGATGAGAAAATTGTTGAGCTACATGTTCAACATATGCTTAGTCAACCCAAGGATCCCAAGGCAGAAAGGTTTGGAACGTTTGAAGAATTGAGTGTAAAGATTCATGTGGAACTTAGACAACCGAAGACAAAAAGGAAAGTGAGAAGGGAAGTTGAAGAAGTTGCTAAGAGATTTGGAATATCCAAGGAGGCACTTGATGCAAATAGAGAAAAGATGGAAAGGGCAAAGAAAGAGAAGAAAGAAGCAGAAAAGGAAAGTGATCCGGTAAAAGCTCCCTCCTAGACCAGATCCTCTAAAAGGGCTGCACCTACCTCTGATAAAAGCTCAAAGGCATAAAAACTGGAAGCCCAAACATCCGGAAAAGGAGAAAAGAGAACAAAGGAAAAGGCAACAAGGTCCTATGTTAGCTAGAAGGATGATGAAGAAACTGAATCAGACGAGGAGGTAAAGAAACTGAAGAAGAAGAAGAAATCTTCTGGTGAACCCTCTATCGGTGAAGACAAGGAAGAGATGGTAGAAGAATTCATTGAAAGGCCGACTCTATCCTTAGATGATGTAGTTAAAGCAGTCACTATGTATGGGAACCTGCAACCAATAACAGAATTCTATGATGCATACAATGAAGCAGATAAAAAGATTTTGGAGGAAGCCACAGTTAAGTATTTGAATGTATATAATAAAGCTTTTATTGAAATCATATCTCTCATTCCCAAAAGCCTAGAGAAGGAATTAGAGATAAGAAAGAATAATGCTAGGGCAAAGGATCTTGAGATCCGGGAACAGATAGCCATTCAGCTCTTTCCTTCAATCACTCCGAAGCAAATGAATATGATCTTCAAAGATTGCAAGGATGAGTTCCAGAGCAAAGCTAGAATGAATCAGCTTATGCTCGGCAAAATTGAAAAAATAGCCAAAGAGACAGAAGAGATCCTCTGGAATGCATACAAAAAATTCAACATTCCAATTGTAGAGGACATAAGTGATAAGCCCTCTGCCATGGGCGACAAGGAAGAAACCACTGAGACGGTAGTAGAAGAGGTTAGGGAGATAGGTGAAGAAAAAGGTAAGGACTTAGATTCCTCTACTCCGAAAGAGGAAGTCCAAGGAGAAGTAAACCTGGATTCTCTTGCAGTCTCCGTATCTAAAGGAGAAGTAAGAACAGAGGAGAAGGGAGAAAAAGTGAAGGGAAAGGAAGAAGGTCAAGCAGAAAAGACCACAGATGATAGTACTAAGGTTGCAGAAGGGGAGAAAGTTTTGTCTTCGACAAGAGACACAACAGAAGCAGTCAAGGACTTCTTGACCTAAGAGATGATGGAATTTGATGAACTGGAGTTGCTTCAAGGTCCATTCAATTTTGATTCCCTCTCTCCGATGCAAACCATGAAGTTAGCATCCTTCACCCAAGCAAAGGCAAAAGAAAAAATTCTGAAGTCTCACCTGGTAGACTGTGAGCTCATAGAAGCTGCATCCGGTGTCTTAAAGAAGATTATGCCTTCCTTCCAAAAGGACTCTTTGGCCTCCTCATCCGGTAATCTCAAAACTCTTGTTAATTCTGTTAACACTCACTTTGAGTCACTGGAAAAGTCAACTCAGGCAAAGGTCCGGAAAGAGTTTTTGGATAAGAGATTCTTGGAGTTACAAGGCATAATAGCAAATGATAGGAGAGTTTTGGATATTGGAATAAAGAGCTTGGAAAATGCTCTCAAGGATGGCGGAGATTTCTACAAATTTTGTTTATCCTGGCCTAAAGTGACCAAGGATATTGAGAAGAAAGTCAAGGAACAAAAGGATAAATTGTTAAACCTCTCACAAAATTTTGATCCTCTCACTCTATCCATAGTAAATCAGGAATGTCAAATTATTGTAGTCATGAATGAGATTAAGAAACTTGAAAAGGAGAGGAAGAACATAATAAACATGATGAGTGAGCTTAGAGGGGTGATTATTCCCAAATTAGAGACCATACATGAGGCCCTAACAGATGCTCAGACCACAGCCCAGACCAGTGATCCGACAGATCTCAAGAGGGCAGAAGCTTTTGCATTCCTACTGAGTGGTCATATCTCAATTTTGGATAGGATGAAGCAGAGTTGGGTGACACAAGTTGTACAACTGAAGACAACCTTTGTAGACATATTACAGTATATGTAATTAAAAACCTATCTATATACTTATGCGGCTAAGTATAGTTGAATTTTTAGGCAATTTTGGTGTGCGGACCCTACCCTTTGCCATTGATGTCAAAAGGGGAGTGAGGAATAGTGAAAAATGTGGAATCCAGCTAAGGGGGAGCTCCAGTAAAGTGTACATTAGAAGAAAGCATCAACAAAGGGGGAGTATAGTATAACACGTAGTCATTTTTCACTAAGTGTTGCCATCAATGCCAAAGGGGGAGATTGTTGGCAAGAGACACATTGGAGCTTCATGATTGTTGTCATTGATGGCAACAAAGATCATCCCACACATCCACAGGATATGGTGTGTCTCTACCAGAAGTCAGATTGAAGAGCTTTTAGGTCCGGTAAGCAAGAACAGAGCATGCAGAAGGTCCGACAGTCAGGTTTGGATCTGTTAGAAGAAGTATCCTTGGAAAGTGTAGACTTGGGGAAGTCAAGAGGAGTATCTTGACTGATAGATTCCAGGGTTTGAGCCTCTGGAATTGAAAGAGTGAAGAAATATAAGCTTCTAAGTACTAGGGTCTGGTTTGGTAGAATAGACAGAGGAAGAACTGACAGGCAGAGCATCAGAAGTTATTCCGGATGAGATGTTGATGATGATAAAGATTCCTAAGGTATCATTCATGATTGGCTAACTTATTAGACAATTTCTATAAGTTTATTTTTGATCCGCATCACTTGAGAAGCAAGGATTCAACCGACAGACTAAAGTTTGGGAAATATTGACTATTCCGGATGCCGACTAGAAAGAGGATGAAATCCTTTGTGCGGATATATATACCAGATGGATTTCGATAAGGCAAGTTGAAGTTGAATAGTGTGGTGTGCGAAAGAAAAGGAGAAGAGTAGAGTGAAAGCAGTAAGGAAGGTCCGGTATGTGAAAGGATAGCAGAACAAAAGAAGAGGAAGGATGAAGTGCAGCAGATCAATTTACTGAGCCTAACTGGAACTGAACTCCAGCATGTGTGGATGCTTCACATCAGTTCAAGTATCTTATCATTCTTGTTACAACTTGTAGACAGTGAGTCTCTTGTGAGCAGTGTGCTCAGGCAGTGAGCCCTAATTGGCAAGTGCCATTTTGTATTTCTATTCTTCTAACAAAGAATACAGTCTTGGGTTAATCACCCTGTGGTTTTTTCCCTTAACAGGGTTTCCACGTTAAAAATATTGTGTCATGTGTATTTCCATTTCATGGTTATGTTTGCTTATTTGAATTGATGTTGCATTAATTATTAAGAAAGTACAGAAAGCTGAAATAATTAAGATAACTGATTCACCCCCCCTCTCAGTTATCAACAATAAGAGCATGCAATTTATGCTACAGGTGCATTTTAAGAACCTACATGACAGTCACAAAGAGAAGATAGCATGATCTATGCCATAATAGAATACAGTCAAAGAGAAGAAAGACAATACATAGTCAAAGATGATACCACATGATAACAACCCGTCATCGTACAGTTGACAAGAAAAAAGAGATACAAGTTTATCATATGCAAATAAGTCAGAAGCCATTTATGCTACAGGTACAACCTTCCAGAAATGATAACAGTTATCATATAGAATATCAAATGATTTGTTGTCATACAGAATATCAATAAACTTGCTATTATACCCAGTAGCTACAGTGGGATAGATAAAGTAAAGTGTATCATCATTAATACCATGACAGTCACAAAGAGAAGGAGGAGAAGGTGTTATGAGAAGCAAAGAAAGAAACTCCATTTATTAACACTTCAAATTCTTAATACTTTTGCCTATAGGAAAACCCACATTCAAGAAGATGTTATACAAAAGCTAATATGGCTCATGCTAAAATGTATACTCATATCAAGATATCAAACCCTAATGTTCATTTTTTGCACCCACAGTCAAGAGAGTTGAGAAAAAGAAAGATACAATCATAGCCATGCCAGAAGAGCAAGGTTTCTCATGGTATCAGGTATACCCATATGCAAATTGAACAAACCCTTGAGAGAAAGTTAAAGCCCTTGTTCTTTTCTTCATAGACTGTCAAAAGAGAAAGAGATAATAGAGAAGAGCATGGCCGTGGCACTATGAATGAGTTTTTGTGCAAGGAGGGTTGAGATCCTAGCTTCAAAGCTCACAAACCCTCGATAATCTACACTATTTGATGCCTATTTATAGAAGGAGAATGGCCATAACAGGTAGAGGTTTTGAAAATAGAGAAAAGATGTCAAAACCCTCATCTTAAAAAACTCAAACCCTTGTTGTTTCATCTATAGACAAGTCAAAACCAAAAGAAGATATATACAGTCATGGCTGATAGTGATATAGCATTTTTTTCTATAAAATACAATACCCATGTCTACCAATAGACTTGTCATTCTCCAAAGAGTAAAACCAAAGACAAATGAAGCTACAGAGGTGAAGAATGTCTAATGCTTACCTCTTTTTGATAACAAAGAAGATCTTTTCACAGCCTCACAGTGGCCTTGAAACTTTCAACAATAGATGAAGACCATGAACATGTTACAATTGCAATGAGAAGAAGATGCAAAAAAACAAGGAGGGTATTAAAGAATGCACATCATATAGAGAGAGCCATGAATAAAGAAGGAGGCCGCAACCATGAAGGAAGAAAGCTATAGATCAAATAAATTCTTCAGATAAAACTCAAGCAGTGTTACCTTCTTTATTAATGATACAGAGTTCCAAGATGCAATCAAGGATGCCATTGAGAGGAGTAAAAAACCAGATATATGCCTCAAGCCTTCAAACCCTAGGTTGGCGGAGCAAGGTTGCAGAGAAAGTGAAAAATATGCCAAGTGAAGAATAAGCAACTTTAGGGTTGTTTTCTTCTTTTTTGTTTAAAGGTTCTTTTCTCCCAGGTGTGTTTTGACTTCACAAAAGAAAATAATTACCTTATCTAATGCCATCAAGGTTAAAACATCAATCATCTATTACCTAGCATCATTGTTAGAGGTGGCCGATAGTGGGGAACCTCGCATATTATTTGAGATCAAATGGTGGTTGGTGGTTATAAGGATGTGCATTATGCCTTGTAAAAATTTTCAAATATCATTCATTACCTTGGGTTCACATTGCATGGTTGAGGAGGTTCCTTTTCATCATGTGCTTTTTGATAAAACAAGACTCCCTTAAACAAACACATGTGTCATGCAAGATAACCAAATGAGGTCAAAAAGAATATTCCTTGTGCTTTGAAGAATTATCAAAAGAGGACAAAAATGGCAGATAAGGCAGTTGCATATGGAGATATAAGATGGTTTAGAAAATGTAATATATGTGCACTAAGGCAGTAAAGGGGAGTCATAAGGATGTTTATGCATATTGTTTTGTGCATGGAGTGACTCATTATTTTTATCTTGCAGAGAGAGATAATGTTTCTTTTTGTTGATCATGGAGTGATAAGGATAATTTTTTTTGCCTTAATGTATATTTTAGCATGCAAGTGACTGTATTTTCTCACAAGGAGTTATAAGGATGGTATTAATCTCTAAAGTCCTATTTTGGCTCATATCTTGCAAAATAGGCAAATGTAATTAGAGTGATAAGGAGTGATATTTTTCTTCTAATCATGCACAATTTTACATACAAATCAATTGTAAATAAATAATAAAGTAATATTCTATAAATTACTTTATTATTTTTCACAAGTTGTAAAATTGAAAATAGAACAAATTGTAACCAATAATAAAGTAATATTCTATTACTTTATTATTTACTCACAATCAATTTTGCTCATGCAAAATCATGCAAATTGATTAGTGGAGTTAACTAGGTCACCTAGAAGGTTTTGCATGACTTTTAGGAGTATTTTTAGGGTCCTTGGTCAACTTTTTGGTCAAGCATATGGAGAGACCCAAATTGAAGCTATTTTTGCTCAATTTGTGGCAGTTTTAGGCCCTAATTTTGAGGATTTTGGAGGTTGCTCAGGAATGAGTATTTTTAGAGGCAGTTATTTGCAAGTCCATATTTTTTGCATGCCTCTTGGGAGGGCAAACCTATATATTGTAAAGAAAAAGTTTACTTTTGCTAGTTCTTGATTCTCATTCTGATTCAGATAGATTGGAGAATTATTGTAGCTCACTTTTTACAGTTTTATTAAGAGATCGACAGGTTACAGGTTATACTTTTGTCTTATTTGTAGAGCTTTCCTTTGTTTATTTCAGATCAGTTGAATTATCTTTCCTTTTAGTACTGATTATTGAAGTGATTTGATGAAATTTTGTTGTGTTTTATTATTAAACCTTTAAAATTATTGTCTCACTTCCTTGCTTGTAGCATTAAAGCATATATTCATCACAGGTCTTAGGTTGTGTTAACCAAAAATAGTCTTTTTGTGTTGAGAAAAAATCATTTCCTTCATAAAAACCTATTTTCAAACCTTCCTTAGAATCACTTTTGTGGTATTTATGCCAAATCTGGATTGTGTAAAAGTCAGTTTTCTAGGCAAACATTGTGGATTAGATTGCATTATTTTTATCCAAATCAGGTGCATCACCATTTTATCTTTTATATTCAATTAGTTTCTTTCTTCCCTTTTCCCAAATAGTAAAAATATACATCTCAATAGAACATTTTAAGGGAACCAACCCACAATCTGGAGGTCTAATTTCATCATAGGGCACCCATAACCTGAAATTAGTCCCATATTACACAGAATTACAGTGCTTCACCAGATTTCCATACGGGTCCAATTCCCAGTGATAACAATTAGGATGTGGTCAATTTTAGGTGTCTACACCTAGTATAGGATTCATCAAAGGAGTATTATTTATCAGGGCAATGTTAATAGCTAGGATTTGGTTTGGCATCCCAGAATATCCCAAAGATGAAAACCAACAAAGACCCCTCCAATCATGGGTTGCATCACTTGATGTAATTTACAAGATTTTGAATAAACATTATCCAAAGTGGTTAAGTTCTGTCAGGTTCTATTCGACAATATTGCAGTCAGAGGATCAATAGCCTGAAGGTAGATTTAGATAGTAGCTACTTCTTGCATTGTGTAGGGATATGTGAGCTTATTGTAGAGCTTGTCAAATCTTACATTGAACATAGTCAAAGGCTCATTGGGTTCCATCCTACAATCAGAAAATTGGTGATACACCATCAATTGGTTTGTATAAACTTTGAATTGATTAATAAACTGTCTCTAGATGATTCCATTCAGTGATGGATTAGATGAAAAGACTTAAATACCATGAACAGTCAATGTCTCCCAATAAATAAGGAAAGACTCTACAAACTACATCTTGATGTGGTATACTATCCCTAATGATTGTTTCTTTGAATGCCTAAATATGTTCCCCTGCACTACTCCCTTCTCCATAGATGAGCTTCAAACAAAACTTCTCCAGGTTTGTTAGCGTATCATGGAGATCTTTAGGAATGGAAAGAGAAGAATGTGTAGCATAAAAAAAAGCCATTGGTGATTGATGTACTATGTTGGTAGGAACTTTTATGGTTTGAGATCTAGATGGGCTAGTCGACCTAGTGTTCCTCCTTTTTCTCTTGCAACAATCACTCCTAGTCTTTCGATGATGACCGAGTTCTTCAAATCTTGTTCTCCCAACTAAAATACATTTGGTCAACCTTCTTTGTTTCCCAAATAGGAAAACCCTTTCTTGGTCAAATTTTGATTACTTAAATTAGGCACTCCTTCTAGTCCTAGTTCAGTTGATGGCCTTTTTGGCACATGCAACTCAAGTAGAACAAAGATCTCTCTACTCCTAAAATGGTGATTGATCTGGTGGATTAGTTACTTCCAAGGTCCCTATTAGCTAGGTCACAACAGTGTTGGAGTACCTGAGTGGTCAATGTGATTATTTATTGAAGGGGCCTGTGTTGGTAATTTAGAATCAATAACCTGAACCTATAAGCACTAAAAAGACACATGGGCCTACATGGTAATCCTATGATGAGATGTGATCCTAAACACATACATGTAAGCATGTAAATATGACCTCTCAGCATGCATTCTTCTTGGTGACACGTGGATTGGACTCTCTTTTCATTTTCCTCCTATGTTTTTCCATTGTTAACTTATACATTCTTGGTCTTTCTTCTTTCAACCTTTGTCGATTCATTGTTTTCCCTACCTTTTGGACTTGTTTCATGATCTATGAGTGTCTTTTCCTAAGAAACCTATGTCTTGTTGACCATTTTCATCATTTTCAAGACTTTAGAGACCTCAAACTAACTTTCTAATATCATCTCCAACCCTAGTTTTTGTTAGCCTTTCTTCTGACCTTGGTCGCCCCCTAGTATTTTTGGGTTACCCCTTGGGTGACCACCCCTTCTGGTACCTTTTTTGAAAAACAAAGTTGCCATGTGTGTTCTTCTACCCTCCAGGACCACTCTCCAGTCTTCAGTTTTTACCCAGACATTTATTTAACCCTAGTCCCCCTCTTTTTGACCCTGGTCACCCCTTGGGTGGCTACCCTATGAATGTGGGTGACCCTATCATGTTTTCTTCCACAATTTTACTTCAATTTTGAGCTAAAAAAAACACCATTTTTATTCCAATTTTCATGAGATTTTCACCCTAATTGAGAGTCATCTATTCTTAACCTTTAAATCAACTTCTATCATACAAATTTAGCTTAGTTGAACTATAATTAACACATCCCTTTCTCATGCAAACTCCATTTTCTCTCCTGTGATAAGATTTCAAGCTCACTTCACTACCTAATCAAACTAGTTAACTGAGCAATCAATCTAGATAACTCTCTAATCAAAGGAGTTAACTCTCCAATCAATTCCACCTCTCATTCCTAATTCCAACCTATAAATACTCCCCTCCGCCAAGCAATAGAGGAGGCAAATTCATTGTTGCAACCCAGTTTTGCTTATCTTTTTCTCTCCTTTAGTATTCTTATACTCTTTATAGGACTCACTCTCATGCCTTTTGATTTTATCATTTATGCCCAAGCTTTTCTAAAAAGCTTCATAGAACATTGTCACGCTAGCCAATTCTCAAGCCCAAGTGCTTCATTCAAGTTCTCATAGCTTCATCCAAGCTTTCTCAAGCTTTTGTTTGATTTTTTTTCTATCCAATCCCTATTTCCAAGAGGAGTACCCACTATTGCATAGGAAGGGAAGGCTACTACAAGGATCTTTGAGGATACGCCAGGCTCATGCACCTTCAATTTTAGGTTTTTTCATACTTTTTTTAGTAATTAGAAAATCAATCTTGCTCTCGGAATAGTAATCTTGTCATTGCAAATTGCTTGATAGGTTAATTTAGATTGTTAGATTAGCTTGTTTTATTTTAATTTAGATTAGTTTCATTTCAAAGCATTTCTCAATTCCTAGAGTAGCCCAAAATTGATCTCAAAAAATGCAAAAAAATAGAGTAATTGCATTAGGTAATTTCATTCTAGTTTGCATCCATATTTCAATTACTAGTTTAACTTAGTTCATTTTATTTCAAATATTGGTGAAAAAGAATGAAAAATTGTTTGCATACATTGTAGCTTGCATTTCATACCAAAAACCCACAAAATATAAAAACATTAGAAAGTACCAAAAAGAAATCAAAACAAGTTCACAAACCCTTGTTTTCATCACAAGGTCAACACAAATCAATCAAATCAAACAAATCAAAGAAAACTTTAGGTCATCACCCTAATTCAAACACAGATTGACTCATGGTTAACTCAAACTAACTCTCTCCATCCAGGCCCACGAATGTGCCCTAGACTTAGAGGTGAGTGGGTGAGGGCAATCCTAGAGAAGATCGAAGAGTTACACCCTAGGCCTCAACATGTACAATTGATCATTAAAGAAAATGAACTTAAGCTTAGGTTGATCTAAAAAAGACATCAAATCTGACAACTCCTTCAAGCAGGAGAGGAAATATTCCAACGTAGAAGACTCATAAATGATTATAAAAGACAACTGAATAAGTGTTGGAATCTAGCTAACCCAAACAAGAGATTAGTGTCGGGTGACCCTTTGGGTCATATTATTATTTCAATATCCATGGTCATTGAGTACAACTTAGAGAATAACCCTCAAGAAAGGCCCTAGGATTGGCCAACCATTCTCCACAAAGTCCAGCTCTCGAGCGAGCAGGACCACCCCCGTGTCTCACCTCCTCTCGACTGGCTTCTACCACGAGAGTGAGAGTGACGTAGAGGTTCATCCATGGTAAGGAGAAGGGTCCGTGTGCTCCATCAAAGTTCACTCAACCACCCCAAGCTACTGAGTAACATTTTTGAGTGTACATATTTTGGTGAACCTGACATGAAGAGAAAAACTATTCGGTTGAGCTTGTTCATGTCCTTGCAAGATCCCATTCACAAATTCTTTCATTCACCATCATCTTCATCATCATTGTCACTTTCACTTTCATTCTTCCCATCTTCACCTTTGAAAGTTCCATTTATTCTGTGGTGTTTACAACACCCACAAATATGATGGAACTGGATTTAAACTTAGGGAACATCCCCTCAAGGGAGCTTGAAAATCCCTCTTTCAACAGGTATGTGCCACCTGATCCAAATGCACCAGTCTCAAATTGTTATGATTATGAAGACTTAGATTATGAACATGATAGGAGAGAACCTAGATGTTCTCTATCATTTAACAATCCCGCATGGGAGCACAATCCTGTAGTTCCAACTACACCTCATCAGGCATGACGAATACTAGTCAGGTTGAAAATTCATCAAGGTGATCAACCTTCAACAAGGAATTCAAGTACTCACTTGCATGATGAGAAAAGATGACTTGAAAAACACCTGCAAGAGGCCAAGGAAGCCCAAGAAGCCTTACGTGTTGCCTTACGAGAAGAACAACGTGATAATGCCTTGTGAGAATAGGCAGGAACACTAAATCATGAAAACACACGAACTAAAATTCCAAGAAACAAAGAGGTCCCAAGAGGCCCAATGTGTGTAGATCTCACCACAACACTGGTGCAATGAATTAGAATTCTTGAAGAAGATCAACCCACTCCAAAAAGATGACAAAAATCACATGAGAACATTAGGGTTGACCAAGACCACGGGGCATCTCAAAACCCCCTTATCTAAACTATTACTCTCAAAATGAAAGAAACGACATATTCCCAGCTAGGAATCCACCAATACAAAACATTTAAATAGCTCAAGGTGATTAAGTGAATCAAGTTGTGACATTAGGGTATCAAAATCCACCCATGGGATTGATGTTGTCAACTCCACAATTGCTAAGTGCCTTTCTAGGAACATACCTAGAATACCTGAAGGAACCACTTGACTTGATCATAAGAAGTGTAGTGTTACCATGGCCATTGTTGTATCTCCTCAAGTTCAAAGGAGAAAGAGATCCCAATTCACATATCAAGGCTTACACCATGGCTATAAGAGAACTCCTCCCTTGGGATGGGGTTTTTGTGAAGATATTTTTAAAAATGTTAGAAGGGATAGCCTTGGACTAATATTATCGTCTACCAGAAGCTTCGATAGATTATTTTCAGAAACTAATAGGAGATTTTGTCATGGATTTCGACATGAACAAAATCGTGAAGATAGGAATCCAAGAATTTCTCACAATGAAATAAGAGTCGAATGAATCAATGGCACATTTCATCACTAGGCAGAGACAAGTTATTTACTCATCAACAAGTGCTCCAAACATGGACCACCATGAATTATGCAACCTTTTCTTGCATGCTTTGAATAGAGACACAAGAGAGGAAGTATAAAAATTTCCATACAAGTCATATGAGGAAGCTTTGGAAAGCACCTTATGTATTGATCAAGCAACCATCAATAATGGTTGGAGAACTTATGGATCAAATGGTTAGTTAATAAACAATAATAATGCATCTACCATCAAGATCCTCAAAAATAATAGAAACTTGACAACTGACGGGGTGATTGATCAACCCCTAGTTAAGAAAGCAAGGGATGACTACAATGGGAGAGACTATTATTCCACAAATGTAAACGCAATAGATCATTCTCAAAATTATGTATATTATCTAAGGGATAACTACCAATCTTGGAATCAAAATAGAAATGGAAACAATGGTAGATATGAATGACCCCCTTTATATACAATCAGTTCTTTTCCTTTCAGAGGAATAGGAGGCATAGCACAGAGTCATGCAGAGAATATAACAAATTCATAGCAAGGTTTCCAAATAATCAACAATGGCTATTCATAGAAATGTTCAATATTCATGAGGTCACACCAGATAATAAAGGTTCAAAACAAACACAAGCATCCATAACTCCATAGAATGTACACATGAGAATCTACCAAGATCTGTTTCCCACACACAAAAATACAGAGACAAATGACCAAAACAACCCAGTTGAAACTACTGACACAAGCATCTTTGCACAACTAGGACCTAAAGAAGAATCTAGGATGTTGGGCTTGGTTGAGATTTTGCATGAAGAAGAAGAACTCTATAATGAGCAAAAAGAAGTTCATGAAGGAGTAGTTTCGGTAGTGGAACCAATACCCGTACCAATTGGACCTTATGAGTTAATCAGAGATTTGAAGAAGACTTATGCACACATTTTGTTCATTGATTTTCTCAAGAGCTCTCCTTCACATCGCTTAGTGATTTTAAAAGAAATAGGATTGAAGTATCTAGACCAAATAACACTACCAAGTGAACAAATTAACTAGGTTGACTTTGACATACATCCACCTAATGCTGAATTGAAAGATCTAGGATTCTTCTTTGATCTAAATAAAATGTCTCCAGAGGCAAAGCTCACAAAGAAGGGGGATCCCACATTATATTTATAGGTGTGGATTTATGACACATGCATTAAGTAAACTTTGATCAACGATGGGGATGCGGTGAATATAGTCCCATTTTCTCTTTTAGAAAGGATGGGTTATGGTCACACTAACATCACAACATCTAGAGATACTTTGAGGGGGTATGACAATTTAAAGGAAGCTACCATAGGTAAAATCACATACCCATGTATTTAAGACCAAAGACTATTCCAACGACATTCTATGTCATCAATAAAGACACAGGGTATAATCTATTGCTTGGGAGACCTTGGTTACACAAGATGAAAGTTGTGCCATCTACTTTATTCCAAGAAGTCTGATTCTTACACCTTGGGAAAGTTTGTTGCAAAAGGAGATCTAGAACCCTTTAGAATGATCAAAATGAATGGACCTAACAAAGAGATTAGAATCCTAATTGATTCAGGGTTGTCGACAAACAAAATTTATGTCCCCGATCTGACACATCAATCAATTTGTATTAAGAGGACAAAAACCCCTACAAAAATAGTAAACAACATGAAAGTGAAAACATTGGAAAAGGAAACACCATGAAAACAAAAAGAGATAGTCCCTAAGGAAATGATAAAGATCATGGAGTGGATAGCAAAAGAGGGACCCCTTCAGTTTCCTTTAGAAGTTCTCATGATCAATGTAGAACTAGCTTATAAGGTTTTCCCCTACATAGGAGAAAAACCTCACCAAATTGAAGGACCAGAATTTGGAACAGTTACATTATACTTGTAACGTCAGAAATTGTCCTCCTATATGGAATGGTAAAATTTTCCTCAATTTAGCTCCTCACTCTTGGTGACCTTCCAACCTTTTCTTTGCCAGACTTCCCGAAACCCTGATTGACTAAGTCTAGGAGTAGTCTATTCACTTTTTGAGGTAACTTATTGATAGAACTCAGAAAGAGATTTCAGATTTGGGTCCCTAGGACCCCCAAAAATGCAGATCTAAGCTGAAATTGGGGGCTAGGACTTGGGTGCCTGCGCCCTAGTCCTCCCCCCTTTCATGGGATTTTGAATTTTGGTGGGGTGTTGGTTCCCGCTGAGTGCCTTGGGATTTCATTTTCAAATTCTTAGTTTTCATGCAATATCAAGATGTTATTTAGAAATTTGAATTCCCTAAAGCTAGATATAAAAAGACATTTGAAAATCATTTTAACACACACAATTCTTATGTAAGCTTGAGGCCAAAACTCTGCTACAATTGCCATTGAAGATCAATGACTTGTTGAAGCTCTTGAAAGTCTTTTGTATTTTCTATCTTGGAGATAATGGATGAAGATTAGGAATCAACATCTTGAGTCTATCTTGCTCTTCCTAGGGTTTGTACACCCTTTGCATTATTGGGAGAAGGGTTGAAGCCTCCAATAGCAAGCTTGGAGATCCTTCACAGATATTGCTGATTCACCTTCTTGTTCATGCAAGTATTCATTTACCTCATCTCTTTGAGGTGAAGTTGTACGTCTTTATTGATGCAAAGCAAGTTGTTGATCTTCCCTTGATTGAGACATCTAGGGTTTAATTTTTATACATACACACATTGTTAGGTTTTCACACACCTCTTCAAATTTTTATCTCTGGCTATTGTTGAGGTAGAAATACCAAAGACGGGGCTTGACTAAGGCAAGCTCCTATATAGCCACAACATCTTCCTTCTTTTGTATGTGCAAATCCTATTTTGCAGGTTCTGATAGAAAGAAACTACATGAAGGAGGATATTGTAGGTATAGTCACGATAAAATTTTAGATTTTTAGATTCCAAGACTTGCGGGACATTGGAGCGGGTGCCCCAGTCCAACCAGGGGTTCTTTTCAGGATCTAGAAGCCTTTCAACAGTCTCAAACACCCTGTGCAAAAGATTTTTCTGTGCAGATACTTTCGGGACAATGGAGCAGGTGCCCTAGTCCATGTAGCCCTCAAAATCTAGGTACACTGTCTCTGGGACTCTATCTCTACACTTCTGTGATCAGTTTTACCAATTGCTTCATTAGTTTCTGTATACTTCTGATTTAAGGCATAATTAGGGTTTTACTTGGTTGAAAGGAAAACACTTGATAAAATCTTGATTAGGGCCTTAGGTTTCATAACCACGCGAGTGTAAGGGACAGAAAAAGTGATTAGAAGCTTGTTCACAAGCTCAGTCCTTGTCCTCCCAATGCTTAGTGGGAGAATGGTGGTATTTAACCTAGCTTAAACAAACTATCCAATTTTCCACTAAACATTTTGGTGAACCCAAGCTTTGAAGAATTTGCATCCTTTTAAACTTCAGGTCTGAAATAACTTGTTGTTCTAGAGCATAATTGGATTGAAAATCTTCTTTAATAAAATTACACATGTTAAATTGTGGATTACATTCTTTATCTTTTCACTAAAAGAGTTGAAAATTAGCATTTATTGTTGGAAGTTGTATTTCATTTGCAAAGGCCATCATTGTGCATTCAAATAGAGCATGTTAAAATGTCAAATTATTTTTTGCAAGATTTTCATGCTTATGATGAGCCATTTTGTCATGATGACTTCGATATATTAGATGAGGCCCTTGAGGACTTTATCTCGATTGAACATTCCACTACGGCCTCTAAGCCATCATTATTTCAAAGATTTGTAAATGCAATTTATGTTCCTAAATATAAAGAACAGATTGACAAATTGAAAATTGTGGTCACTCTATGTGCAAATGTGGTTCAACCATCCTCTGAACCTATGCTTGTTGTTAAAGGTCTTTCATCTTCTTCTCAATTTCCTGATCACATTTATGATTGTGCAAAACAAATTGAGAAACAAAACTTACAACAAACCAATCATAATGTGGTTGCTCATGCATATAACACTCAAAATAATAAACAAAGTACACAAAAAATGAATGTTCTGATATCTTTACCAGCTTCTCAACCTATGCTTCCTCAAGAACCTTGTTTAACATATAAAGGTGGTAAAGACTATGATCTTGTAGAGTAGCTTCGTGCTACTCTTGCAAAAATATCTCTTTCAAAACTTATACAAATTTCACCTACTTACCATGGAATGGTACAAGAAGCTTTACAAAAGGTGATTGTTCCTCCCACTGTTAAACCAAATGATGTTGCCGCTTTACTAGATTGTATGCATGCAACAAAAACATACATTTATTTCAGCAACATGAGTTACCATCTCTCAATGTTCATAATCAATATGATCCTTTGGTTATCTTTATTACGATCAACAAAACATTGGTTAAAAGGGTTATGATTGATAATGGGTCAACCCTTAATGTTTATGGTATTGAGGAAATGGCTACAAATACATCAATTTCAACCCCCCGATGACATGTTTTATGCTCTCTAAATCTGGGCACATGTACCATCCCATGGATACTAGAAACAACACTGGAGGTATCTTCTTATGTGCCTTGTAGGCTTCACCTATTGTAGACACCTGCCTAACAAATTCTATCAAGATGACCAAATCAGTTGGGTATCTTGGCAACATAAAAGGCTATCCCTCAAATCCCTCTATCCTGATGTATGAGAAAGTGCCAAATTGGATAAACCACACTCCATGCCGATAAATAATTTCTTGAGCTTCCAATGCTCAGTCTTTTAGTCCTATCCTCCTCCATAGTTCTAATTGGATGCATGGAGAATGCATCATTTACCAGCTTATAATCCATGAGGTATGCATCCTCTACAATTGGGGATAATGATCCCATATATGTACATCATCAGCATCGCCACCAGCCTTACCTACTATTTTCAAAGCATCAAAAGTTCCTTTATATGTACAAGAGTACACCACATATGAAGTCATGTAAATAAACATGTTGTCCTCCCAGGCTCCTCATTCCCTCATCTAATGAGTCACTGATGATCTTAGCCCATAGGAGCCGGTTGTCTGCATATAAGACCATTTAGATGATCCCAAACATCCAATTCTCAAAATTTCCAGCATGAGGCCTACCAGTCATCTTGCTCAATAGAGCAATCATATATTGGTACTCATCATCAAAATCAAACTTGTACAAATGTACGGGTAGCTTGGCTGAGGTGGTGTATGTACTACTCTTTGATCTCCATTGATACATCCTCTTCCTCGCATTCTTCTTGTTATTGTTATACTCTGTTTCTAATTTACGAAGGTTCACACTTACTATCTTTTTCCCAACTGGAAAATTGAAAGTGGTAGTAATTCCCTTGACTGAGAAGTCGGCCTATATCCTCCCATGCTTCTCCACCCACCTGGTTTCAAGGTTATAATTTTTTGCACACTCCACTACCAGCTCCGAAGCATCCATAGGATAGGGAAAACTAGCTGCATGCCACATACCTGAGACAAACACCCCATCTAGAATGGGATTATCCTTATCATTTTCCAATCTTGTCGACCATACTGCCAGGTCCATATCCCCTTGGTGTGTATCACCAATGACTCTGTATTTGAACTGTACTCCTTCAGGTTGCACAAACATGAGCTTGAGGAACTCTGCCTCAGACCTATTTCTCTTGAGATCTGCCATGGATTCTTGCAATAAACATGATATATTTTACCCTCTAGTGTCCACATGCATTTCTACAACATCATGTACTTCTATCATGTATACTCTGTATATTATTCCTTATTTTACCATTATACGTATTATCACAAAGCCATACCCCAGTAAAGACAAATACTCTACCTAAAATTACAGAAAATGACAATGGGAGGGTTTACAGTTACTTACCTGACAATGCTTTCTTTTGGATTAGATGAGTGATTACGGAGAAATACTATAAATGCTTAAGATCACCCATTCTATTACGTTGAAGGATCCAATCCGTTGATAGGTAGATGTTGAGGGTTTGACTTTAGAGCTCTATAATTTCTTGATTTATTGCAAGGTGAATGAAAATAACATTTGAATTTTACCTTTAAAATAGCTCAATAGGATAGATTAGGGTAAAAATGCGTTGTCCTGATTAAATCCGTTGAGCATCTGCAGGGAATCTGTAGATGTCGCCAAGTGTTCAATTTGTATTTGTGACCAGCGGGAGCTCATCTACTACATTTAATTGCATTTAATGTCAAAAAGGGGGCGGTGATCTTTGAAAGATTAGGGGATATTCAAAAATATGACCCCCTTCGGATAATATGACCCCCTTTTCTTTTGCACAGGATAACTGAGTGCAAAGGATCGGGTGATATGGTCAATGTTTGACCATGTGTATATTAGGTCATGAAACTAAGATCAAGGGTATCTCAAATATGACCCCCTTTACTTTCCTTGGAAAAGATCAGGGTGACATCATCATGTCATTACCATTGTTTGATTATCGTGTTTTCATGATGTCATTGTCATATTAAGGAATATGACAGATATTGGATATATACCCCTCCGTCATGTTTTAGACGGAATGTTGATGTCATCATTAGGGTGATTTCCTTCTTTCATCAGAATTGGATGACATCACCGTCATATTGGCATAGGGTGATATTTGTAAGATGGCCGATGTTAGAAATATCACCCCTCCCGTGGGATGTGCGAAGCCCTTTGATAGGTAGATATCAGTTCCTATTTAAATTTGACATCTACACATTGCACACCAGGTGACTATCAGGTGACGATCCTATATCTGGGTGATCTTATCAAATATGACTGATGTTAGAAATATGACCCCCTACCTAGGATATCAGGTTTGACCAAACTTTGACTCAACATAACTTTCTTCCCTTAGACAATTTTGGGGTGATATAAAAGACAAACCTGCCTAGAATTTTGTGTACTTTCCAACCACAAAGTTAATAATGGGAATTACTAACTTTGACAACTGACCTCATCATATTGGAAAATCCACCCTCTTACAAGGTTACATGCATGATTAATTTTACCAAACCACCCAAAATAGAAAACAAACAAGCCATAAGTAGCAAGAAAAGTTGGGTCCCTATTTTGTCAAGGCAAAATGGGGCATGTTGTGTAACCACACAACAACTTGCCACCAAAGAAAATAACCAAATTCCAATGATTCAAGTGGTGTGATCACATTCTAACATAACACTTTAAATCTCTCTAAGCATAAGTATTATGATCCTTCTGAATGATAGGGTTTTCATCATTACAACAATGCTAGCAAAGGATCAAGTGTGTGCAAATGATTAATTATCCTCATCTTGAAAGTAAGTTGAAAACATGAGTAACTGATGTTAAGCTACGTATTTTGGGAGCATCCCTCATAGCCAACCTAGATAGAGCCTTGTTGCCAGCAGGCATCTATAGCCCCAACAAGGTTATCTATACAATCTCCCTAAGTAGAGCCCCACTACTAGTAGGCGTCTATAGCCCTGGTAGATTTACTTAGATGGCCTAATTTTAGTCTTTTTGGGTTTTCAATATTTATTCCTTCTGTTCATAGGATATCATCATGTAAGCTTAATGTGAAAGGAATGGTCACTTGCTGATTTAGGTTGGAGATTACATTGGTAGCAAGGAAGTCCCTTTAGATTTTTCACTTAACACCTATACTTATGTGTTTCTCAAACCCAAGGCTGTTAGGTGAGTCATTGTGAAAAAATCACTTCAGTTAAGAAAAGGCACCATGATGAAAAGGATATCACAAACCTGATCACCGATACTTCTCAAAATGAGTCATAACCTATATAGGAATTTGTCCTCACCACGTGAATCCTAACAATTTAGTTATTTTCTTAGGGTGATAAGCTGCATCATCTTGACTAACCAAAACAAAACTCAACAGGTAGACAAACAAACAAAACAAAACTGTACAAACAACTATACAATATGCACATTATGATACATTGGAACTACATGACGTTATTTCAAGCTTGAAGATAATGCTTGAGGAATTGTCCATTAACTGGTAATGGGACATCCTCACGGGTTAAAGTCTTGAGCCTGTAGGTACTATCTCCTAAGAGTTCTAAAATTTGAAAAGGGCCTCTCCAAAGTTTATCAAACTTACCATGATCCCCTTTTCTTTCATGTTCTTTATCCCACATAAGGACTAAATCTGAAATTCTAAAAGTCTTAACTCTGGCTCTTTTGTCAAACTAACACTTGACAATAGCTTGATGTTTAGCAAATTGATCAATTGCTTTGCTTTGTTTTTCTTCTAGATGCATTAACTAAAGTAACCTGACTTCTTGTTTGTTGTCTATACCTAGATACTCCTATGCAAATTGTAATGTGGGGATCTTTAGGTTTATAGGGAGGATAGGATCCACCCCATGTACTAGGTGATAAGGAGAATTTCCCAATGCAGCCTTCATCCTAGTTCTATCTACCCACAATGTGTATTTTAATAGGGTGTTCCACTCCCTTGGGTTTTTCTCTATCAACTTCTTTATGATGTTCAACAAGTTTTTATTTGTAGACTTTGCTAGTCCATTCCCTTGAGGATAGTAATTTGAAGAAAACTTCAAAACAATTCCATGTCAAAAGCCCAACTTGATAATCTTATTGATGTAAAGGCAGATCCATTGTCACATACTAAAGCATAAGGAACTCCATACCTAGTTACTATGTTGCTTTCCAAGAACTTGATCACATCCTCAGCATTACATGTCTTACTACTGACAGCTGCAGTCCACCTGGTGCAATAATCAGTAACAATCAACACATACTTGTGGCCTGAAGATGATGGAGGATTGATAGGTCCTATGAAATCCATGCCCCATTGAGCAAATGGGCGCATCTCCATCACTGGTTGCAATGGTTGAGCAGCATATCTTTCTCTATTTGCAGCAACTTGACACATATGACAACATTTGATGTGTTCAGCAGTATCTTTAAAAATAGTGGGCCAGTAATACCCTACTCTAAGAATAGCATGAGTAGTAGCTAGGTATGATCCATGTGTGGTTCCAAACTTATCATGTAATTCTGTTAACACTTTGTCTACTTCTTGCCTTTCTAGGCATCTAAGATATATTCCGTCATAGTTCTTCTTGAAAAGAACTCTTCCTTTTATCATGTACTTTTGTGATCTTATCTTCAAGGCTCTCCTTTGTGAGGCCTATAACCTTGAAGGACACCTTCCAGTAATCAAGATATGCCTGATATCTGAATAACATTCTCCAATTTCCTTTGTATTTATGACATATTGTTGATTCATGATGTTAGGATCAATTTTTGATATCATCTGGCTCAGGGCCTTCCCTCTTACCAATTTCATGGGGGTTGTGTCCATATCATATTCTTGGAGGATGGTTATCCATTTGGCTCTCTTTTCACCTGGTTCACTTTGCATTAAAAGCATCTTTGCTGTTGCATCTGGTACTACAACAATTACCTTACTTCTCAAGATGTAATGTCTAAACTTCTTGACTGCTCGCACCAGAGCAAGTGCCTGTCTTTTGACATCCATGTATCTAAGGTCTACATCCCTGAAAGGACAACTCATGAAAGCTATAGGTTTTTCTTCTTTAGCCTCATTTCTTTGTGTTAGTACTACTGCAGACGTATGCTCTAAAGCAAATGAGTATATGTAAAAATCTTTGGTATAATCTAGACTAATCAGAACAAGAGCATTAGATATAGCTTTCTTGATATCTTCAAAAGCTGCTCTAGCTTCAGGTGTCCACTCAATTTTAGCATCCTTCTTGAGCATTGCATTCAATGGTCTGACAATATCTGCAAAACCAGTAATGAATTTTCCAACAAAATTGATCTTACCAAAATAATATTTGAACTCCTTCTTACTCCCAGGAAGTTGTATCTTCATGATTGATTCTACTCTCGCAAGGTCAATGATGATCCCATTCTCTATTATCAGGTGACCTAATAACTTCCCTGTGGTTACCCTGAATATAGATTTCTTAGGGTTTAGGGATATTCCATAATGTTCACATTTCTTTAGTACTTTCCTAAGGTCTTTGACATGATTCCCTCTCTTTAGAGAAAACTATCAAGTCATCCATGTATATGACTATGTATTTACCAATTAACCCCCTGAAGGCTATATCTATTGCTCGCTGAAAGGTGGCCCCAACATTTATCAAGCCAAAGGGCATGTGCTTGTAGGAGAATATTCCCCACTTAGTGGTGAATGTTGTCTTCAATCTATCTATCTTATCTACCATCACCTGGTTGTAGCCTAAAAACCATCTAAAAATGACATATTTTTGTACCATTCACTATCTACAAGACGTTATCTAGTGAAGGCAAAGGATAATTATCCTTTTTAGAAGCTCTATTTAAATTTTTGAAGTCTACACACAACCTAATGTCACCATTCTTCTTCCTCATAGGGACCAAGTTAGCTACCCATGTAGAATGTCTCACAGGAAATATGATTCTGGCATTAAGTGATTTCTCCACTTCTTCAAAAATGATGGGCTCCAGCAAAGCATTAATAGGTCTTTGTTTTTGTCTAAAGGGCTTGACATCTGGATTTAATGGTATAGTATGAGTGATGATTGAGGTATCATAAGTTTTCAACTCATCATATGTCTAGGCAATACCATGAATATAATCTTTAAGTGCTTGAGTTATCCCTATCATTTCTTCCTCTATACACACCTTTCCAATCAGGACATTCCTTTTCTGTTCATCATGTCCTATATTGACTAGTGAATATTCTTCTCTGTTTGCTTTAGGCAGATCTTTCTATTTCAGTGTGTTATCTAAATCAAATGCTCTTTCCAATTCTATCATTCCTTTAGGAATCTTGTTACTGGGAAGCTCTATGATCTCTTCTTCTTCCCAGGTATGATCTTCCACATTTCTTTCATCTATGATTTGTGTATCAAACACATCTCTATTTGATATGAAGTCTAAAATGTGTTGGTCATCATCAAACACTTGAAGGTTAACGACATTATCTGGTACAGAGGGTATTGACACTAATTCAACTAAAAATCTCTTCAAACTAGATATGGATAATGGTTCCAAAGTACTTATGGCTTGGGCTAAGGCATCTTCCCTATGATTTTGTTCTCTAGGCACATGGGTGATGTTAAATGTATCAAAATCTTCTATCAAATCCCATACCCTATGTCTATAATTAGACAACTTCTTGTAATTACAAGAATATATGCCTCTTACTTGTCTTACTACCAATTTTGAGTCTCTATAGACATGCAGAATCTTTACTTACTTTCTGAGTGCAAACAATATCCCATGAATTAGAGCTTCATATTCTGTCACATTATTTGTGCATGGGAATTGTAATCTATATGTTGCCAAGTAGGATTTACCAGTTGGATCAATAAGATCTATTCCTACTCCAGGCCCTTGTTTTGATTTGGATCCATCAAACCTGAGGATCCATGGCTTATCTTCAGTTAAAGGTTTGTCTGGACCTTCTCTTTTCTTTTTAGCTCTAGTAGCTGCACCACTTGATATCCATCTTAATTTTAGTGTTTCAATCTTCTCAAACTTACCCTTATCTGATTGATGTGAAGCTGATATTCCCTTTTCTTCTTTGTCATCAGATGGAGGATCTTTTGAACAAGGCATCATCTACTTTTCCATAATATGCAAACATAATGAGCAAGTAGTCTTTGAATGTGGTGCTTCATGTAACCGACACCATCCTTCAATTAGAACATCTTGTGGAGAAGTGTACTGCTGTATCATCTTCTGAATTTGTTTTGATAAAAATTCTTCAAATTTGGACAAATCACTATCTCCATCTTCATCAGATATTTCATAATCTGACTCAACCAAGCAATTAGTTCCTGGGGTGATATTCTTGTTACTCTTAGAATTACTCTCATTACACACCAATATCTCCTCTATCATCTGAATAGGGCTTTCATTAAGATATGTGCTTTCTTCTGTTTCTGTAAATGACAGATAAGAATCAATATCACTTTCACTATCTACAAAACTTACCTTGGATGATGATGGCACCTTCTCATTACATGCTTGTTCCAGTTCCATCATATCTAATCAAGCATCATAGGTCTTTTTAGAATGTGCTTCATCATGTAATCTACACCATCCTTCAATTAGAACATCTTCAATATAAATTTTTAACAATTGGCAATGTTGCACTTCTTTGGACAAGTGCATTTCAAAGTTCTTAAAATAATCTACTTCTATCTCATTTTCAGAACTACAATCAGACTCTATAATTATTCTATCATCTTGAAGATTGTCATTATGAAGATGAACATCATACATGAGGATCTCCTCTATCTTGATGGTCTGGGGTCTGATGGTATAGACTCCGGGTTCAACATCTACGTACATGATCTCATTGGTTTTATTGTACTCAGTGATCATATGTTTCATGCTAGGTTTAGCATCTATCCTTATTTGGTTAGATATTCCTTTCCAAGGTAACCACATGTGACTAAAATCAATGGACATATATCCATTGAGTGTTTTTGACCAATCCCTGCTGACCAACATGCCATACGTGTCTGGTATATCTACTACTTGGATATCGATGTAGTATTGGATTCTGGGATATGATGCTAGTTGCATATGGATGTGAGTCAATTCTCCTACGATACTCACCTCTATTTTATCTAACCGTGTTACTTTCTTTAATGACTTGGCATGATGTAAACCTAAAGCATTACACATGGGCAAAGGCATTACGTTAGAGATGTACCTGAATCTACTAAGCAATTATGCAAATTCTTACTAAACATCCTTATGGTAAGGAGAAAAGGAGGTGATTCAGTTTTATCTCTGTAAAGAGTCATGTGTGAAGTTTTTGTATCCTAAATAGTGGCTGGAGTTTTGAGCTTGACACTAATATCCCTAGTAGGATGATCTTTATTCAAGGTTTGACTCAAGGCATGATTATCCTCTTTTGGAGCAGGATCATCTAAGGATTTCATGAAGGCTTTTTTAATAGTTGGGGTTTTGAGTAGTTCTGACAATGACAAACTAATTTTGATCTTTTTCATTTTATCTGCTAAGTATGTGACCAATTTATCAGACTCAAAAGATAGATTACTAGTTTTTGGCACTGCATTTTGTGGTGCTAAGTACTGGGCATTAACTTTAGGAAATCTAGGGTTATTGCTTGCCTTAAGATCAGGAGGAGTGTTAAAATTATTTGGAGGCAAGGATGTAGTCAAAGGACTAGTAGATCAGTTGGAGTTATTCCTTAGGTTGTAGTTATGTCTACCCTGATGCTACTGCTGATAAGCATGCACCTCTTCATGTTCACCTGATGGCTCATTTTCATCTTTGAATGGAAAAACATAATTAATTTCAAAAGCCATGGCTGACTCTTCACATGCTAAGTTGTAATTCTCATGAGGTGACATTATCTGCTGATGAGGATGATTGATGAAACTTTCTAATACAAGGGCATAATCATATCCACAGGGGACAATTTCATTTCCTTCAGCATAAGGTGGATTACCTGCAGTATTAGATACCTCAGCTTGGAATAGATTAGCGGCTATCCTAAACCGTGGACAATGCAACGCTGCACAAGCACTGGTATTATGTATCCTACACCAGTTTGTAAGGGTTGCCTCTACCAGGTTCACTCTAGTGGTTTGCTTAGGTTCACTAGAAGGCTGATTATCTAGGGGTGAAGGCAGAGAACCATTGTTCGGCCTAGTGTTCCACACTCTAGGTTATCTAGGGGGATTATTGTTACCACTGTTGTTATTACTGTTGTTATTGTATCCCCTATCAAGATAACCAGATCTATCATTGGCATATCCTCTATTCTGATTTGGTTGAGAATAGAAATTCTGACTCCTCAAATTAGTGATCTTAGTAGTGAGCTTCCTCAATTGTGCTGATATCTCCTTAATTTCTTCTTTTTCTTCCTTAACTTTAGATACTACATTCTCTATTTGGGGTTTAAAGAAGGAAGAGCCAATGTTATTGTTATTAGTCTATTCTACAACCTGAGGTACCTGTGTATGTCTTGGATATTGAGGCATTTGACCATTTCCATTTGGAGGTGGCATGATACTAAGTGGAGGTATCTGTAAAGGGCTTGGGATTACAGCTGGAGGTATCATGGCTCCATTGGTCTGTTGTTGAGAAGGATATGTAGGGTAAACAGGGAGTGTAGGAAATGCAATATTAGGTGTGGGAGCAGGAATCAACTATTGACTGACTTTGACAACTTCCTCAAAAGCTCCTACCAAGGTTGTGACACTAAGATGCATTCTCTTGATAAACATAGAAGTCAGGGGATCTAATGTTGAGTAGTATATACTCCTAGCAGCTTCATCTGCTATAGGGAGCAACTAACTTTGAGAGCATCTTTTGGAATCTTGTATTGAAATTGGCAATAGGCTCTCCCTAAAATCTCTTGATTGTGGCAAACAGATAATAATTCATTGAAGGATCTATAGGTATTTTGAATCTATCCTTAAAGGCTTTCTCCAAAGCAGCCCATGAACCAAATGAACCTTGACCAAGACTGATATACCAATTATATGCCTCTTCCCCTAAGGAAAATGGAAATAATCTGCATACCACATCCTGATATTCAATTCTGGCTCTACAATAGGCTTCCTTGAATGTTCTAATGTGATCATCAGCATCCTGATATGGATGATATTTAGGACAAATCTTGTTAGGATTTTTAGGTAAATGATGATATGCGATGAAAGTCAGAGGTGACTTTGTAGTAAAGAATGACATTGTGACTGGTGGAGGTTGGATTGGGGGCGTAACAAGTGGTCTTGTAAGTACTTGCAACCTGATAGGAGTTATTGGAGTGTGTTCTGGTGAAGCTCCTGATGCACTAAAACTAGGAGAATGATGAATATCTACTGTTCTAGGCCTGAGTCCTCGGATAGGCAATTCCTCAAAGAGTCCAATGGATCTAGACCTAGTATTAGGCCTAAGAGCTAGGATTTCTTAAGAAAATTTGGCTTGTTTATTGTAAAGGTCAGCTAAAACACTCGAGTAAAGGATGTATTTAAGATCAGAATCTAAAACTGACTGGATATTTATACAATATTTGTAGAAATGATGCAAATATGAGGTGATGTGAGACTTTTAGACACAGGCATCAAGATATCAGGTATCTTAAGTGAATTACTTCAAATCTTTAATAAGAAGACCTAAAAGAGAACTTATCCTTCAAGAATCACAATGATTGACTGCAAAGCCTAAAGTATTTACACTTGATTTTGAAATCTTTGTGATGGATAAGCATGGACGAATTCAAAACAACAAATCTCTACATAAAACTTGAAGTACAAAGCTGCGTGAGTATTACTTTTTCTTCTATGTCACCGAATCACCCTTAGATAGAGAAAATGGTCCTTCTAGCGCCAATTTATGTTGATGATGATTGTTAGTCATAACAACATGCATAAAAATTTGCACAACAAACCTTTATTAACTTGTAAAGTACGATCAGCTTAGAATAAGTTGATGACTCCAAGTCTCTGTTGATTAGGTCATGATTGCCTGACGTTACTCAGAGGTTGATGTGACATGCTTTTTTCCATTTTCAAGGGTCTTACGTTTGTCCAGGTGATCAGTATTGCACTGTATTCTATAAATTTACTCCACAGATAGGTTAATTCTACACTATTTCCAAGGATTACTGTGATATTTGTAAGTTTGGTCAATTCTTTTGATTATTGATCATTATGGTTTCACACATTCTTCTACACTGCATATTTATTCAAATGGTGTGTCTATAAGTGGATATTTATGTATTCCTCATGGATATTCATCTATATTTGCATTATATTTATCAATTTGACATGCTTTCATTCAAAATATGCTCTGTATTTTAAATTACTTACGGGATAGCTGCATATTTCATATTTATTTGCTTTTGATTGTGTTATTTGCAATTATGAAGATGATCTATACTAAAATTCAAAGAAATCTAAAAGAATATTTCTAATTTTAGTGAACCTTTAGTTATTGAATCACATACACACAAGATACATTCATGGAGAGAAGAAATCAAACCATAAGTCACCAGGTTGTTCCACAGCTAGATATGGTTGATGCTAACTTCAAAGGAACTAGGAATGAAAACAATACATGCAGGCTGAAATGCACTCCAAGGGACACAACTAATTAATGCATATATCCAAATTTCAATCACAGATTACTCAATATTTACAATTATTTGTAATCAAAATAGCTTCTCTTTCATTAAGTATGAAAAACATGTATATTCACAATAACTTTGAAATAAGTCCTGAATTCTTCAGCAATCAGATTTCAATTAAGCTTCGAATGACTAAAATGATTGCACCCCTGTACCTTTTATAGAATAAGGTGAGGAGGCCGTTACATTTGACCAACGGTCAAGATTTATCAATTTAGATAAATGGTTGATAACTCTCGTGGCACATGTTGCCAGCTGGCAACCATCCGTATGACTCACTATCTATTAGTATCTCATGCATATGTTCACCTAGTGATGCATGTACATTCACTCTTCAGGTTCTTCTTCTTCATTTTCCTCTTGCTCATCATTCTCTTCATCTTCATAACTTTCATTATCACTATCACTTTGATAGACATCCTCTTTCATGTGGACCTTTACGACTGTCCTGATATGTTCAAATGCTTGCACTATTCTATCAATTTTTCCCCCATCCTGGATTTTAGCTTTTGTTATTACATGTTTATGAGACTGGAACTTAGCCTTGAGATCTTCCATCTTACCTTTCTTGCTATTTAGTGTCTCATTGTATGTCTCTACTTTAACCTTTATTCTCATAATTCTATTCATTACCTCCTCTGTCAAGTGGGTGAGAGGGTCATCTGTTACTGACTTAAAATTATCATGTAGAGCCTTAATAGAAAAGTTTGCATCCTGATTCTTGATTTTACCTTCTATTTTCCCTTCCAAGGCCTCCAGGATTTCTGCCTCATACACCATCATGCTATGTAGTTTAACACTAATATCTCAGAGCTTGCCACTGCACTTCTTCAAGACATCACACTCAAACCTGATATCTTCATACCATATACCTATCAACAAGGCAATATTATTATCTAATATCTTATTACTTATCAAAATCTGTGAATCAATTCTCTTCATCTCGCTCAGAGCACTCAAGTCCTTTTCCAATCGGAATGACTGTTTTCCTATATCATTCTGCATTTTATCTACCTTCCTCTTTAGGCTACTTAAAGAATTCCACCTCTGCAGAGAGGTTATCGACACATCTTCAGCTCTAGTGAGTGCTGAAAACATCCACTTTTCCATCAACATTGCCTCATGTTTCATAAGCTCCAATTTGGTGACCTCTTCCTATGATATGACAGTCAATAGGACTGCAGGATCCACTGGTGTATGATCAGGGTTAATTAACCCTTTTATGAAAGAATGCAATTGAGCAATGTGCTCCTTATGTACTTTATTTTTCTCCTTTTCCTTCTTCACCCTTTGGGTTAAAGAATCAATAATATCCTTCCCTTCTTGACCTTCCTGGTCTTCATTAGCAAAACCCAGATCAACACTTATGATTTGAAATTCTTCCAGGCTTATTTTACCTTTTTCCTTTTCAATTGTGGGAAGTGCTATCTGCGCGGTTCTTCTACCTATGGTAGGATCTCTTTTTATGACAGATGTTAATCTAGCATTCCTCCTTGGTTTCATCATTTTCTCAGCAAACAAGGTAGAGACATCAAACTCTTAAATTTCTGACACTTGTTCCGTACATATTTCTTTCTCTAGCCAATGAGGTACATCACCTCTAGATTCTTGGCAGCCTTTGTTAATATCATGTGTGTCCATCTCCCCAGTATTAGCTTCTATCCTTGGTGGAGAAGGCATCTTGATTTCTTCCTCATGTAGTTCCTCATGAGGGGGATCTTGTTGGACTTCTTCTTGTTTAGGGGTTGCCTTCTGCAAAGGAGGATCCCATGGAATTTCCACATTTTGATCCTGTGCTTCATCTTGTACTCCCTCCTTTGGATTTTCATCTTTTTTATTATCCTTCTCATCCTATGGCATATTGACCTCTTGGGAGGCCTGTGTATTTTGCCCTTGAGGAACACCCTGATCAGGGGTCATTTCTTGTTCTCCACCCAGTGCATTGATATCCTGTGGCTTGGGGTCTTCCTGCCCTAATTTATCTTTTGTCCTTGGGACTTCTCCCGAATCTCCTTGAGTCCCAGCAACACCAATGTCTGATATATCTCGATCACCCCCACTCTTTTGTTGGACTTCTGATATTTTTGGTTTTGTGGGTGTCTCATGCTGTTGCTAACCTTGATCTAGAGCAGTGCTATCCTTCTCTGTATGCTCTACCACTGCAGTCTTCTTAGGTTCTTTGAGTGCACCTTCTTCTTTACTTGGGCTTATGTCACCCCTATATGTTAAGTCTATGGCTGCAGGACTAGTAACCTGTTCAACCAAATTGTCTAGCCCTATCTATTGGGCTGCCCTTTCTGGGATACCTTGTTTCATTTCTTGTGTTTACTTTACTTCTTCCAACACCACCATCTGAGCTAATGGAGTCCCATGAGGAGTCATTCGAGTGTTGGAAACCAAAGTTTCCATTTGTTGAGAGGCCACATCTTGGACCACCTCATCATTAGATAAGTCCACTGTATCATCTAAAGAGAAAGAAACCCCCCTCCTCATCCTAAGTGTTTCTCTTATTTGCTCCTCTGCCTTCTTGGTTTTGAATTTGATTATGGTGGGAAGAGGAACATCATGCTGCAGTTCCTTCCTAAAAACTTCACCACCTGCACCTCTCAAAATGATTGGGTTAGCATGGATACCTCCCCTCATAGCCGTTCTTTATTTCTTTGGTGGTGCAATCAGCCACATCCCCTTCCTCTTATTTCTAGTTACCAGAGAGTCCTCACCTTCAGGATATTTATTTAATTGTTCTTCTTCTATGGGGTCTTCCTCTTCCACCTCATGCTATAGGGTTTGGTCCTCCACCTGCATCTTTGTAATTTCAACAGTGGGCTTCAAAAGTCTTTTAGTTTTTGGTTTTTCTGTTAGAGGCTATGCAGATGACGCAAATGCCAAAGTTGATGTAGATGCACCTACAGTTGTAGTAGTAATCCTCTCTATTATCACCCCTTTGGTTCATCTTCACCTTTCTTACCCTTAAGGGGGACTCTATTTGGTTTTTCTGTAGGCAATCTTTCCCCATTGGATTTTCTCTTTTCAGTGAGGAAATCATCATATTCCTCATCAGACACCTCCTACCTCTTCTTCTTAGTATCAACTATAAGGCCAACACCCCTTTTCTTTAGTTTGGATATCTCTGCATACCCCATTTGTCAGTTTATCTAAGGATATATCCTCCTGTTCTGTAAGATTTGGAGCTGATATGGTGTCATTATACACCTTTTTGTCCTCATATTCATTAGACATGATTTCCCCATCATCCTTATGCAGCCGTGCTGGCATCGGGATGAAGTCAAAGGTTTTGATCTGATTCAAGGTGAGTCTTTGATATTTTCTTCTTCTCACCTCAGCCTCATCATCACAATCAGTCCAGAAGTCCTCTAGATGCTTTTGATGTATTGGTTTTCCTAATATCTTCTACATCCAGCCATAAGGATCATATGACCTGGCCAGAGGAAATGGCTACAAACACATCAGTTTCAACCCCCTGATGACATGTTTTTTGCTCTCTAAATCTGGGCACATGTACCAGCCCATGGATACTGGAAACAACACTGGAGGTATCTTCTTCTATGCCTTGTAGGCTTCAACTATTGTAGACACCTACCTAACAAATTCCATCAAGACAACCCAATTAGTGGTGTATCTTGGCAACATAAGAGGCTATCCATCAAATCCCTCTATCCTGATGTATGAGAAAGCGGTAAATTGGATAAACTACGCTCCATGCTGATAAATAATTTCTTGAGCTTCCATGTTTAGTCTTTTAGTCCTATCCTCCTTCATAGTTCTGAGCAGATGCATGGAGAATGCATCATTTACCAGCTTATAATCCAGGAGGTATGACTTCCTCTAAAATTGGGGATAATGATCCCATATATGTACATCATCAGCATCACCACCAGCCTTACCTACTATTTTCAAAGCATCAAAAGTTCCTTTATATGTACAAGAGTACACCACATATGAAGTCATGTAAAATAAACATGTTTGTCCTCCCAGGCTCCTCATTCCCTTATCCAGTGAGTCACTGATGATCTTAGCCCATAGGGGCTGGTTGTCTGCATATAAGACCATCTAGATGATCCCAAACATCCAGTTCTCAAAATTTCTAGCATGAGGCTTGCCAGTCATCTTGCTCAGTAGAGCAATCATATATTGGTACTAATAATCAAAATCAAACTTGTACAAATGTACGGGTAGCTTGGCTGAGGCGGTGTATGTACTGCACTTTGATCTCCATTGATACATCCTCTTCCTCACATTCTTCTTGTTATTGTTATACTCTATTTCCAATTTACGGAGGTCCACACTTACTATCTTTTTCCCAACTGGCAAATTGAAAGTGGCAGTAATGCCCTTGACTAAGAAGTCGGCGTATATCCTCCCATGCTTCTCCACCCACCTAGTTTCAAGGTTATAATTTTTTGGCACTCCACTACCAGCTTCGAAGCATCCATAGCATAGGGAAAACTAGCTGCATGACACATACCTAAGACAAACACCCCATCCAGAATGGGATTATCCTTATCATTGTCCAATCTTGTCAACCATACTGCTAGGTTTGTATCCCGTTGGTGTGTATCACCAATGACTTCATATTTGAACTGTACTCCTTCGGGTTGCACAAACATGGGCTTGAGGCACTCTACCATGGATTCCTACAATAAACATGATATATTTTACCCTACAGTGTCCACATGAATTTCTACAACATCATGTACTTCTATCATGTATACTCTGTATATTATTCCTTATTTTACCATTATACGTATTATCACAAAGCCACACCCCAGTAAAGACAAATACTCTACCTGAAATTATAGAAAATGACAACAGGAGGATTTACTGTTACTTACCTGGCAATGCTTTCTTTTGGATTAGATGAGTGATTACAAAGAAAGACTATAAACGCTTAAGATCACCCGTTCTGTTACATTGAAGGATCTAATCTGTTGATAGGTAGCTATTGAGGGTTTGACTTCAGAGCTCTGTAATTTCTTGATTTATCACAAGGTGAATGAAAATAACCTTTTAATTTTACCTTTAAAACAATTCAATAGGACAGATTAGGGTAAAAATGCGCTATCCTGATTAAATATGTTGATCATCTATAGGGAATCCGTAGATGTCGCCAAGTGTTCAATTTGTATTTGTGACCGGTGGGAGCTCATCTAGCACATTTAATTGCATTTAATGTCAAAAAGGGGGGGTGATCTTCGAAAGATCAGGGGATATTCAAAAATATGACCCCCTTTTCTTTTGCGTGGGATAATTGAGTGCAAAGGATCAGGTGATATGGTCAACGTTTGACCATGTGTATATCGGGTCACAAAACTAAGATCAAGGGTATCTCAAATATGACCCCCTTTACTTTCCTTGGAAAAGATCAGGGTGACATCATCATGTCATCGCCATCATTTGATTATCGTGTTTTCATGACATCATCATCAGATTAAGGAATATGAGGGATATTGGATATATACCCCTCCTTCATGTTTTAGATGGAACAGTGATGTCATCATCAGGGCTGATTTCCTTCTTTCATCAAAATCAGATGACATCACCATCATATTGACATAGGGTGATATTTGTGAAGAGGGTGATATTCGTAAGATGACTGATGTTAGAAATATCACCCCCCGCAGGATGTGCAAAGCCCTTCGATAGGTAGATATTGGTTCCTATTTAAATTTGATGTCTGCACATCGCACACCGGGCGACTATCAGGTGACGATCCTATATCTAGGTGATCTTATCAAATATGATTGATGTTAGAAATATGACTCCCCTGCCCAGGATATTAGGTTTCACCAAACTTTGACTCAACATAACTTTCTTCCCTTAGACAATTTTGGGGTGATATAAAAGACAAACCTGCCTAGAATTTTGTGTACTTTCCAACCACGAAGTTAATAATGGGAATTACTAAATTTGATAACTGACCTCATCATAGTGGCAAATCCACCCTCTTACAAGGTTACATGCATGACTAATTTTACCAAACTGCCCAAAATAGAAAATAAACAAGCCACAAGCGAAGAGAAAAGTTGGGTCCCTGTTTTATCAAGGCAAAATGGGGCGTGTTGTGTAACCACACAAGAATATCCAAGAGGTAATGATTTTGGTTTGAGTGCTTACACTAATGCTGATTGGGCTGGTTGTGTTGATGATAGAAGAATTACAAGTGATGGTGCTTTTTTTTTAGGAAGCATATTGGTTTCATGGCATAGTAAGAAATATGATTTAGTATCTTTATCAACTATAGAGGCAGAGTATATTGCTGCAGCATCTTGTTGTACACAGGTGTTGTAGATGAAACAAACATTGAAGGATATCAAGATATAGTATGATGAGCCTATTCCTATTTTGTGTGATAATACTAGTTCTATCAATATTTTCAAGAATATGGTGATGCATTCTAGAACCAAGCATATAACAATCAAGTATCACTTTTTGAGAGAGAAGGTCGTAGATAAAGAAGTGAAGTTGGAATATGTTCCAACAAAGGATCATATTGCAGAAATTTTCACAAAGGCTCTTGCAAAGGATACTTTTGAGTATCTCTGGTAGAAGTTAGGGATAATTGCCCCTCCTTCTTGCTATATGCATAGTTGGTGCATCTGTCCAGGGGGAGTAATTCATGCTATATATTTTTCCTAGATTGATAGTGGCTACCTCTCAAGGGGAGCAGGTAGTGGTTGTTGCTGATAGGAGGAGAAGGTTGAAAAAGAGAGTTTGTGCCCTAAGGGGGAGAAGTAGTTGCCCTTTATCCTTGATGTCAAAGGGGAGAATGAGCAGGCATGTATTGCCATCAATGCCAAAGGGGGAGATTGTTGCATATATGTTACCTAAGGTTGTTACTGTTGTGGTTGTCATTGATGTCAACACTCGGTTTGGGTTGTCATTGTTGCTCATGTTGATGGTATTGTGCTAACAATGATGTTGTTGATGTTCATGATTGATAGTATTGAGTATGATTGTTGTTAGAAGAGATGATATCATGGTGATATATTAAGATGGGAATTAGAAGCACTTAGATGAGCATTAGAGAAGAGATGATATCATATTAAGATGAGAATTACAAGAATTAAGATGAGAACTAGAAGTAATGCTAATGTTGGGGAGATGGTGTTGGTGGTCTGAAGAATGTTGTATGCTCTCTCCTGTTGTCTCTAAGGAAGTATGTGCTGCTACAAGGAGGCTCTAGTCTCCAGATATTGGTGAAGGTTTCTATTGTAGAAAGTTGCCTAGAAGGCTGATTGGTAAAATGCTCTGCATTCGTCCGCATTTGAAGACATGCTCATGTGGTTTGGAAGTTAAATGTGTTGTGAAGGTGCTATATTCAAAGTTTCACATCATTTGCTCCTCTGCGGTGAAATTAATAAGTGACAGAGTTTCAGTCTATGCTCTGGCAGGATAAAGTGATGATGAAGGTTGGTTGGAATGCTCTGCATTTCTTTGGAAGTGAAGATTTTTCCATGCAGTTTTCTCAACATGTCCAGGGATGTTCAATACATGCTACCTTGTAGCATCAGGTGATTTGGAGGTCTGCAAGTTTAGTTTTCAAAAGACAGTGTTGCTAGGTTATTCTTTTTCTTAGCTAACTAAGGTATGTTGAAGGAGTGCGCCACAAAGTCCTTATTGTGTGGAGTTCAAGGAGTGTTTGGAGATATTGTATGGGTCATGATGAATCATCTTGGAGAAGCACAAGTAATGTTTAATCATTCATGAGTACCGCCAAGTTGTATTGGCGAATGTGCTACAAGCTTCATGTTTTCTTTCTTAAGGGTAACCTAATTCAATTGTGTGAAGTGTGTGGATGTTATTCTTTGAAGGAAGATATTGTGAAGGATGTTTAGGACTAGGTTAAGCATGTTTTGGGATCTATAAGGTGAGTTCCTCTTCCTGGTGTTGCATGTAGTTCATGTTAGGGCTTGTCCTCTACATGTTTCATGTTGTTTGATCTTTGGCCTACTTGTAATTGTAATATTCTTATTGTCTCTAACTGACTTGTAATGTAATCAATGTAATATCATGTATATCTTGTAAACCTAGTTGATCTAGGTGAGGTATGATTGTGAATATGAATGTGGGGAGTAGAATATAGATGTATAATGCATTATGATGTATGACTGAAAGAGAAAGAGGAGAAGTGATAGATCTTGTCTAGATTTATCTTGAAGACATTTTTATGATAGAAAGGAAGTGAAGAGTGTGCCTAACTGAATCAATCATCAAAAGAGGAGAATTGAAATCATCAAAAAGAGTGAGCGACGATCATGCTGTAATCATTTTTGAGTTTATTCTCAGTTTAGGGAGTAGTTGCTTCCTTGGGTTGTAGCCCTAAAACAAAGTCTGCAGGGAGTAGTAGCTTCCTTGAGAGTGACCCTAAAACCTTTATCCAGGGAGTAGTTTCTTCCTTGGGTTGTAGCCCTAAAACAAAGTCTATAGGGAGTAGTAGCTTCCTTGGGTTGTAGCCCTAAAACAAAGTTGTAATTTTGGGCTTCATATATCGTGAGTTAATCCTCACCATAGTTTTTCCCCTTTGGGGTTTTCCATGTACATCTGGTGTTATGTGGTGTTGTGCATTGTGTTTATCTCTCATGTTTTTGTTAATGTTGTTGATATCACTAGGAATTGCATCCGTATGCAAGGCTGGTGAAGCACTGCAATTCCGTGTAACGTGGGACTAATTTCAGGTTGTGGGTGCCCTATAACGAAATTAGACCTCCAGATTATGGGCTGGTTCTCTTTTAATGTTCTATTGAGATGTATGTTTTTACTATTTTGGAAAAGGGAAGAAATAAACTAAATGAATGCTAAAGGTAAAAAATGGTGATGCACTTGATTTGGATAAAAATAATGCAATCTGATCCACAATGTTTACCTAGAAATCTAACTTTTACACAATCCAGACTTGGCATAAATATCACATAAGTGATTCTAAGGAAGGTTTGAAAATAGGTTTTTATGAAGGAAATGGTTTTTTCACAACACAAAAGACTATTTCTGCTTAACACAACCTAAGACCTATGATGAATATATGCTTAATGCTGTAAGCAAGGAAGTGAGACAATAATTTTAAAGGTTTAATAATAAAACACAACAAAATTTCATCAAAATCACATCAATAATCAACACTAAAAGGAAAGGTAATTTAACTGATCTCAAAAAAACAAAGGAAAATTTTGCAAAGAAGACAAAAGTATAACCTGTAACCTGCTGATCTCTCAATAAAACTATAAAAAATGAGCTACAAGAATTCTCCAATCTGTTTGAATCAGAATGAGAATCAAGAACTAGCAAAAACAAACTTTTGCTTTACAATATATAGGTTTGCTCTCTCCAAAAGAGGCATGCAAATATGGAATTGCAGATAACTGCCTCTAAAAATAATCACTCTCGAGCAACCTCCAAAATCCTCAAAATAAGGGTCTAAAACTGCCACAAATTGCACAAAAATAGCTCCAATTTTGGCCTCTCCATATGCTTGACCAAAACGTTGACCAAGAACCCTAAAAATACTCCAAAAAATCATGCAAAACCTCCTAGGTGGCCTAGTTAACTCAACTAATCAATTTGCATGATTTTACATGAGCAAAATTGATTGTGAGTAAATAATAAAGTAATAGAATAATTACTTTATTATTGGTTACAATTTGTTCTAAATTGACTTTACAATTTGTGGAAAATAATAAAGTAATAGAATAAATATTACTTTATTACTTATTTAAAATTAATTCCTTTGTAAAATCATGCATGATTAGAAGAAAAAATATCACTCCTTATCACTCCAATTACACTAGCCTAATTTGCATGATATGAGCACAAATAGGACTTAGAAGAAAAAAGAAAATACCCTTATACCTCCATATGAGAAAAAATCCCTATTTTGCATGATTTACATATTTAAGGAAATTTTTTTTTACCCTTATCACTCCATGCACCAAGGAGAAAACATTATCTTCTCTCTACAAGATAAAACCATGAGTCATTCTATGTAATAACGTCATGCACAAAACAATATGCATAAATATCCTTATAATTCATTTGATGCCTTAGTGCATACACATATCATTACATTTTTAAGTCACCTTATATCTCCATATCCAAACTCAATATCAAGAAAAAATCTACAACTCCACGACTCCATCTCCAACACTATACCATCATACTTGCACCATTATACTTGCACCATTATACTTGCTTACCTTGGAAACTTCATGCTCTGTCCTCATGTGTGCCATGTCTGAAACAATACTCCCTTGGCCTTGTTGGCCACCATGCATAATCAAGAAGTATCTTTACCTTTGGATGTTTGCAAAAATACAAGGAACTTTGACTAGCATGTGTATCATATAATGCATCCTTGACTATGCTATCCATTCAACCACCAAGGAGTTTTAAAATAGTTTATAAGGCATGAATCCTTTCTTTCTCATCATATGACCCCTCTTGACTTAATAAAGATTAAGTCCAAAGCAAGGTTGGTCGGCCACTCCATGTTATGATAGCTAGGATCTTCAAGAACAAAGTCTTGACCATGACATTTCTTCGATAAGGTAATTATTTGTCTTTTGTAAAGTCAACAAACACACTTGAGAGAGAACTTTTGAACAAAAACAAAGAGACAACCCTAAAATTTTCTCATTCTTCATTTGGTATTCTCTTCATTTGCTCTACAACTTTATTCTGCCAGTTTAGGGTTTGAAGCGTTTCTCTAGTTTTTACTCCTTTCCATGGCTTCTCTTGGTTGAAACTCTGGAACTCTACCTGCAAGAAGAAGGTAACATTATTTTCAATTTCATATGAGATACTTTTATAATATTTGTAGCTTCTTTTCCTTCATTGGATGTGGCCTCCTTCTTCTTGTGTGGCTATCTCCATATGTTGTGCATTCTTTAACACCCTCCTTGTTTCTGCATCTTCTCTTCATTGCAACTATTACTTGTTCTTGAGAGCTTGATACTATTGTAAGGCCGCGGGTAGATGTCTCTTCCTATCAGAAAAATAAGGTAAGAATTTACCATTTTTCCTCTTCTGTAACTTGATTTGTCTTTTTACAACTGAAGAAAATGACAAGGCCTGTATGTAGACATGGGTATTGCATTTTTTAACAAAAAATGGCATATCTCTGTCGGCTATGCTTGTATGTATCTCTTTTTATTCTTGACTTGTCTGTAGGTGCAAAAATCCTGAGGGTTTGAAATATTTTGATGAGGGTTTGTTCTTTTTACACTATCAAGGCCTCCATCTTGCCACAACTATGCTCCATCTGTATGTAGATACCAAGGATGTGGTACACTGTTGAGGGTTTCTAAGTCTGAAACTTAGGGTTTCAACCTTCCTTGCACAAAAAACTCCTTCATTGTCACGACCATTCTCTTGTAATATTCACTATGGTCTCTTTCTCTTTATACTGTAGGTTAAGAAAAGAAACAAGGTTTGAAACTTTCTGTGAAGAGTTTGTTCTTTCTTACAAAAAACCTTCTAGTTGTCATGGCCATCCTCCTATGGTATTCACTATTCTTCATTTTGACTTGTAAGTGCAAAAAGAAACAAGGGTTTGAAATCTTTTGATGAAGGTTTGTTCTTTTTGCACATGGTCATACATTTTATCATGAAAATATTGTTCTAGCATGGCTATGACTTCTCCCTGTTTGTCTAGCAACTTCCTTGATTGTGGGTGCAAAAATAGTACTAGGGTTTGAATTTTTAATAAGTGAAAGATCATTTTGCATCACACAAAACTTTCTTCTTCTACTCCTTGTGACTGTCATAGCTAGATGAGACATTTTTACCTTATCTGCTTCCCACTATAGCTACTGGGTATCATAAGACAATAAGATTTTGATATGCAAAAAGTATGACTGTTATTGATTTATCTCCATCTCGTAGCTATACTTTGATACTTCTGTATAATGAAGGTCTCCTAAAGTTTTAAATGACTCTTTTAGTCTATCTGCATGTGATATATCTCCTCAGCTTGCTAAATATAATCACTTGTCATTTGTGACTGTGACATCATCTCTTGATTGTCTTTATGTATTTGGATCCTTCTGTTGCATAGATATCATGTTATCTTCTCCTTGTTGTCTGTGGCATTCTTATGGTACTCATGTAGCATAGATAACATGTTCTTGCATACTCACTACTTATCTCATGATTTGGATATCATAGTATCTTGCATATATATCATGCTTCTCCCTTCTCTTTGATCATGGCAACTATTTACTATGACTGTATCATTCAGAATAATGGTATATGAGAAAGAAAAAAACTGCCTACCTTATGAATTTCATACTGTTGTCAATCATCATCTGTATGCATTCGGCATATGTCATGTTTCTTCTTCTGCTGTCTCTTCTTCATCTTTTGATGTACTTCTATAGATGGATATGGGAACTATGATTTATTCTGGTTGTATCTACTTGTATGAGTCACTTCATTGGTCATTGTCCTGACTGTCCATAGTGAAGATGACTGTACTTTTCTTTGTTCTTGCAATGTATCTTTATTTATTGCATTTATTGACTGTATCATGCTACCAATATAGCTCCAAGGTGTATGAGATAAGGCTTGTTTGATCAAAATAATGATGAGATGCATGGAAAACATTTTGTTATATTTGGACTGTGGCATTCCTTTCACTCCACTGTGCTTTAATGTTGGACTCCCTTTTTGCTCCAGGCATGACTGTCTCTTTCTTTTGACTTTGTATCTGACTGTCATGTTAGTGATGACCTTACAAGTATATTTTGGTATTTGTTTATGCATCATGTGCTTCATCCTTGAATGTTTGAATGTTTGAACATCTGGGAATATAGTCTCTCCTTGATGCCTGAATCATATGAGATTCTTGGCTTTGTTGTTTTATCTTTGAAAACTAAGACCTGTCTGCTCCACTTGAACTGTTTCATCTGTACCTCCTTGTATCTTGATGGTTTGAAGTTTTAAGGCATTTACGACTGCCTAGTTATTGGTCCATGACAATGATATATTCATGACTTTATTTTCACACTGCCATATATCAGCTAGAGCTAATGATGCCTTGCTGTTTTGATTTTGTCTTTTTAAAAGGCATAACTTGTATCTTTCAGCTGACTTGTTCACTTTGAATACCTATATCATGTCACTTACTTCTTACTCTTTTGTCATAATATGATGATAACATCACATGATTTACCCTATAACTTGTTCAAATGATATACAAGTTCCTGCATCTTGAAGCTTTATTCTGTCTCTCGTCCTGTATCAGGCACATTAATCTAAAAATATGTATCATCTCCTTATACTATGAATGCACTCTGTCAGTTACTCTTATTAGCTGTGATGGCATAAATACATGCATTCATAATGATACTGTATCTCATATGGCTCTTGTAGCCTGAATGACTATAATATGATTTCTGCATTTTAGTTTTGTCAATCTTGAGTCAATCATGTTAATCTGATTTGCTCTAATCAACTGTAAGAATGTCATGATGACATATCTTTTCTGTAAGTTGATTAGATGATGCATGATATAGCTTGGAATGATCCATCCTATCTTTTCTAATTCTCTTTTCAAAAAATGAAAAGAAACATTTTGGGCTCAAACCCTTGTGGGAAACACATTTAATCCACATGTTTATTTGTCCTCAAATAAGCAACAAAACTTGTCCTATACCTGCATAGTGAACAAACAAGTTAGCATAAAAAAGTACCTGATAGTATTGATTGATCTTCTTCATGATTTCTTCCTGATTTATGTCATTATATCTAATCTCATCTCTTATCTGAATGCATGATATGATAAGTAGATGTTTTTGTTTGATAAAAGCATGTGATAACTTTCAACATCTGGAGCACTAACAGGGCTGTCCCCAAAATTTTGTAGGTTTAACTGATGATGGTTGCTTGAAGTGAAGACTGAAGACTGAAGACTTAAGGGCCAGCATCAACAACAATCTCCATCATTAGGCAATGATGGATGTTTAAATTTATCATGTGTTCATTTCTTTTCCTTTTATCAAATAGATGCATAGCTTACATGTCTGTAATTGCTTAGTCTAGTTACTCCCACAGTTTGTGTGGGACACATTTGAACACTTCTTTTAAACATGATCAGTTAATTTCTCTTATGCATATCATGTACACATATTTCCTTTTTCAGTCAATGCATGAGATAAAGTAACAGATACTTGAATGTATGTTCAAAACATGACATGAAATAATAGTGCAATACAAAATATCTTTCTTTCTTTTAGTCAAAATTAATTAACTGAATAATCAATCTAACTTATAACTCTTAAAAGATCAAATTGTGTAGAACAACTATATTTATTGAATGTTTGATTTCTTGGCAACTTACTCTCTTGTCATGATAACTCATCAGTCTTGATTAGACTGATGGGTTATCCTGACAACTGGATATCACTCTTTGCTCTATCAAGGCATCAACTGTTCAATGAATGCAATAACTTAAAGTTTTCTTTTATTCCTTTTGAACAATTTCTCTTAGGTCCAACTAATTTTAAGTGCGAACAAAAAATTAGTAACATTTCTGGCAACCTCTCAGGGGTGTTTGCCTGCTAAACAGTTTAGAACCAGTAGCCTAGCCTTTCCATTGGGCATAGAGTCATTTTTGCCCTGAACTTTTAAAGAAATTTTGCAACTCACACTAACTGAACATAATAGCAACAACTAACTGAAAACTGAAACTAAAACTAATTTTCCTAAAACTAAACCATCAACATGTACAAAAGCACTTCTTGGAAACAAAACAACAAAACTAAAACTAACTGTGCAAAAGCACTTATTTGTAGCATAAGGTTGCCTTACTAGTAGCATAACTTGAGGTGAATCCCATTAACTGGGATTGGTAACACCTCACCATCTAACTTAGCAAGCTGAAATGCATTGTGTTGCTTGCATTTTGTGATTATATATGGCCCATCCCACATTGCATCAAACTTTGTATGTTGTCCTGGTCTGCTCTTCAATTCATTCCACTTGAAAATTAGAACTCCTTTATAAACTCTTGGTATTGCCCTCTTATCAAAAGTCCTTTTCATTTGGGCCTGGTGTACTTCCAATCTTTTCAAGGCCTCTTTCATGATTTTTTCAAGTTTAATCAGCAGTGCAAGTCTGATTTCCATTGGTTGTTCTTCAAGTAACTCTAGCTCTTTTATGTAGCTAAGTGTTGGAAACTCCACTGTTATTGGTAACTTGGCTTCCTTTCCATATGTAAGCACATAGGGTGAATTACCTATTGATCTTTTAGGTGTAATCCTATCAGCCCACAATGCTAACTTTAACTTATCATGCCAAGACCTCTGATTCTCATCAACTGTTTTCTTTATAACCTTAATCAGATTTTTGTTAGTTGATTCAGCCTGTCCATTACCTTGAGGGTAATAATTTGATGAAGTATTCAAAAATATGTTGTTTTTGACAGACCAATAAGATATTCTTAATCCAATAAATGCTAAATCATTATCTGAAATAATTGAGTTAGGAGTTCTGAACCTGGACACTAGATCTTGATAAAAATTTAGGACTGATGTTTCGTTAGCATCTTTCAGAGCAACTGCTTCAGTCCACTTAGTGAAATAATCAGTAGCAGTCAAAATCCACTTGTGTCCTTGGCTTGAAGGTGGATTAATAGAACCAATGAAGTCCAATCCCCACTTGCCAAATGGTTGTTCCACTTGAATTGGATGCAAGGGCATTGCTGCCAGTCTTTGTTTACTTGCAAAAATTGAACACTTTAGACATTTCTTTACCCATTCATGAGCATCTTTGAACATGTCAGGTCAATAGTAACCATCTCTCATAATTTTTAGAGATGTTGTTCTAGCTGCAAAATGACCTCCAGTAGGTCCATCATGAAATTCTTCTAGAATCCTTTGAGTCTGATTTGGTTGTACACATCTTCGTAAAACATTGTTAAAATCTCTCTTGTACATAATTTCATCAATTATAGCATAAGGGATTGCCTGTAATCTATAATATCTTCTTTTAGATCTGTCTAGGCCTTGTGGACAATCACCAGTGTGTAGATAATGAATCATATCATGCATCCAGCTTGTAGGGGGGTCTGGGATAGAAGTTGTTTCATTATTTTGAAGCACTGTCTCAGCCTCTCCTTCAAGTTCTTTGCTGTATCTTTCATTTTCTGAAAGCTATTCACATAGTCCTTTGCCTCAGACTAGCTTGGTTACCTTAATTTGTATGTCATATTCCATGACCTTGGTTATCTACCCTACTCTCTTATCATTTAAATCCTTACTGAGTAAAAATTCTTTCACTGTTGGGTGAGCAACCATTAACTGAATTCTATTATTTGAAAGCATATGTTTGAATTTCTTTAAGCTCCTTATAATAGCTAATACATGCTTTTCAACAAAAGAATATCTTACCTCATAGTCATGCAGGACTTGGCTGAAAAATGCCACAGGCTGTTCCATTCCTTCATTGTTTTGTTGACAAAGCATAGCTGATATAGTATCCACACTGCCAAATGCATATAAAATGAAGTCTTTATCAAAGTTTGGATTTATCAGAGTGGGAGCAATAGCAAGTGCCTCCTTTATCTCTTCAAAGCTCTACTTTCCTTCTTTGGTCCAGCTGAAAGGAATATTCTTCTTCAACATTGTTGTAAGAGTTTGTAAAAGTACTGCTATGCTAGGAATAAACCTTCTTACAAAGTTAATTCTTCCTAGAAAGTTTTGTAAGCCTTTCTTATGTGTAGGAAGAGGTAATGCCAATATTGCAGTGATTCTTTTAGGATCAATTGATATTCCATCTGTAGATTAGTGATCTCAAAATGAAAGTAGAAAACATAAAGCAAGTGCATAAACAAACATTATACCTTTCACAATGAGTCACAAATCCTTGATAGGGTGGAAGGAGTTGCACTCAAACTCCTTAGATTGTACCCTAGATAATGATTTCAATGTGAAATGCTCTCTCAAATGCAACTCACAAACTAGCTCAAGAGACTTTTGGGCATGGTAACATTACTTGAAAATTGGATCCCAAAATGGGTTGGAGGATGTTGTATTTATAGACATTTTGGAGAGATTTTGATCCAAGGGTTGAGATTGATTTGGGAGATCAATGGTGGAGGATGAAGATGATGTGGAGGGCCTAGATTTCATCTTGGAGGATGGAGGTCTAGGAATAAAAATAAATTTTATATTCATTTTTGGGAAAGGGGTGGAGTTAATGAGCTTGGGTGAGATGGAATATTTGTGAGTTAAAAGCTCACATGGGGAAGGGTAAAATGAATTAAAAATTCATATGGGGATGAGTGGATATAAATGAGGTATGACATGGGTAAAGGATGTAAGAGGTATTAAATGTGATGTTGGACATATTTTTATAAAAAATTGACTTATGTGGGATATATTTCAATTTTTTTATTTGGAGGATGTGGGGAAGGGTGTTAAGCTAGGTTTGACCACTTCAATGAGAGGTTAAGATTAATTAAATAAGGTTTTATTTAATTAATCCTAAGGCTAGGATGAGATAGGCTAGGGTAGGGATAGGTTAATTAATAGGATAAATTAATTAGTTAAACATGATTTAGCTAATTACTTGAATTTAGTGAGGAGGGAGAAATTGACCAAATAAATATTGCATATTTATTTAATCAATTGGCTAAATTTGAACTATTGAATTAATAGAATTAATCCAATTGTTGGGGATAGAATGATGAAAAATTAAGTGATGAAGGAATGATCAATTAAATAAAAAATTAATTAATCGATTAGAAGGGAAATTGGTATGTTTAGAGGTGTCGGGAGTCATTTTGACGATGAAGACATTTTTAGTTGTCTACATTTGCCCCTCTTTGACGTGGCATCAGGACCTAGTAGGGGAGTGGCGTTAGGTCAAAGAAAGAATATGCCCCAGCTACCGAGAAGGAATAAGATGGGTGAGGGATGCCCCCTTTAGAGGTCACTGAAAAACTAAAATTTTTTTAGGTGAGCTCTCAAAAGGACGCAATGGGAGTGAAAGTTAGACAGAGGATGGCAAAAGAAGATGACGAGAAGAAAAATGGAGGAAAAAGGTTGTGATCTGCACCTTGGAGGGGAAAAAGAGTGGGCAGAAGGATGACATGGCTTACAATATTTAGACAAGTGGGCCCTAAGGGTGCCACATTTGCACACATTGAATTCATGAGAAGGAGCAAAGGAGAGATGGTAGAGCACAATCCCAGATTCCCTCAACTTACCCACATTTTCAAGCATTTTTTATCATATGGCTGGGCACCAGAGGCTAGACCCCAAGTAGGGCCTAACCCTAGCTTTGTGATTTTTTGATTTTTTCACATTTTTTGGGTTCAAGAATTGGGTATTGGCATTGTGGCACTATCACAAGATCGCACAGCACCAAAAATAAGTAGATTAGCGCTATCTGCTTGGGTAGAATAGAGGTGAATTGGAACTAAATGTTTAACATTTTGGCACCATCCTCTGCATTAGCATAATGTGTGTAGTGTTTTGGATTTTGGCATTTTAGAGCCAATTAAGGATTAGGGTAGCGCTATATTCTATACTAGCACTATGTTCTATAGCAACGCTATATTTAGGATTACCGCCATGTTAAGGAGCAGTGCTATATTGGATAAATGCACTATCAGGAGAATTGGCGCCATTTGTTAGATTGGTGCCAAGTGGAGGGGTGGCACCATTTGTGAAAATGGCACGAAGAGGCTATGCAGTGGTGCTATGATCTGAATTAGCGCCATGGGGAAGTGTGGTAGTGCCATCATTAAAAGTGGCACAAAATATGGTCTGTTGTGGCACCAAAATGTTTTTGGCTTTCAATATTAGAAGAAAGGGTTTGATTCAGAAAAAGATGTGTAGATTTTTTACTAGAAAATTGTGGATGTAGGATACGAGGTTATTTATAGTGTCCTCGCGGCAGCGACGCGTGCCATCTATGATGGCACTATTTGATCAGTTTGATGATGCCACCTGAGCCCGACTGGCGAGGTTAGGGCTCTTGATAGCTATGTCGATGCCAGTGCTGCGAGCTCATAGAGCCCTAATTACTGCGGTTGTAGAGCGGTATTAGCCAGAGACTTGTACATTTTTGCTTCCTACTGGCGAGATTACTATCACTCTTGAGGATGTTTATTACATCCTCAAGCTACCTATTCATGGTTGTTGGGTGACATACAACACAAGGAGGGGACAGAGGGCCTTGATTAGATTGTTTGGCTATGATCACATGGCTTTGTTAGCATATGACAGGGAAATGAGCTATGAGGGGACACTAGCGGCGGGTGCAAACCACTTTGATTTATTCCTATGTGCATTGATTGGTGGCGTAGTATGCCCGATAGGAGGGATAGGGGATTTCCAGTTGGATGGGGAGAGATGATTGAGGGGATGGTTAGACATGAGACTACTTATGTATGGGGACCGACGATGTTGGCATAGATCTATCATGAGATGCATACAGTTGTTTATCATTATGATTCAACTTTATCAACCGGGGTTACTTTGCTACATGTGTGGATCTGGGAGCATATTGCGGTCACTTGGCCGAGATGTGGGTACTATTACCATCTGTTTGAGGACTTTGTGTACCTGTATTGAGATGCTGAGTATACATACACTGGTCAAGTTCGGTATTAGAGATGGGTGCTGGATGACATCATTCAGGTGACCTGGCGACCCTACATCAGAGTGGAGCCATGGCCAGATGATGATGTGCACATACCTTTCACTTTCTAGTAGCGCTACTTGATGCGTTGAGGAGACCATATGATTGACATGTATCTACCATCGCAAGTTATGCAACAGTTTGGGTTACGACAGGATGCCCCACAGCAGATGGCAATTTCTACACGGACCCATCGAGATGTCTGCTATTGGCCTACAACCATATAGCCCCAGGTTGCCCTGGAGGATTTTGCGGCTTTGCAGCCATTGCGTTGGGATTGGTAGAGTGTGGTCAAGGATGCAGGCACTACTCCTGCATATGAGACATGGTGGTAGATGTGGCGACTGACTTGGTTCACCGATCCAGCAGATGAGGTAGTACCTACGGAGGAGGCGGTGGGGTCAGGGGATGAGGAGTCTGAGGAGGATGGGGATGATGATTCTGATGGAGATGATTTCCTGGAGGAGGGTGAAGAGATTATTGTTAACTAGTTCGTGGAGGTTGGAGGGGATGGGGAGGAGAGGGAGATTGGGAGAGATGGGGAGCTGATGGATGTGTTAGCAGCGGCATCAACTGGACAGGTGCCCTAGCAGTAGGTGTGATAGTAGGTACCTGTTGAGTAGGTCCAGATCGGAGTGGTGCGGAGGTAGGGAGGACCTCAATAGCATGGGGGCTTGCCAAGGGTAGGTAGGGGTGTTCTACCCCCACTGCAGATATCGTAGTAGCAGCAGGCTGTTGCAGGAGGATAGCAGGCAGAGGCGGGCACCTCAAGGGTAGGTGGAGAGTTAGGGCTTTGAGGGTCCACATCTTGCCAGTGGCCTTGGAGTGGAGAGGAGGAGGAGGTTGAGACTCTGTAAGCACAGGTAGCTAGCCTGGAGGAGGCTTTAGAGAGCCATGAGGTAGAGTTACTACAGTTGCGGGGGACAGTTGCTTTATTAGATGGTATAGATGGATAGGTGGCTGCATTGCGGGCACAGTTAGCCCAGGCTTAGGGTGATATAGTGGTTCTGACAGAAGAGCGGGATGCGGCACTTGCGAGGGCTCGACAGGCAGAGGCTACGGTGGGTAGTTTATAGGCCTTAGGTGCTGGTATGGCTCCAGTTTTGACACTGATGCAGACATAGTTATCTCAGGCATAGGTATAGTTGTCTTAGGTATAGGGACAATTGTTGGAGGCTAGGGGATGGATAGATTATTATCAGGCCCTCTATCACGCAGCAGTTCCTGCAGAGCAACGTGCACTGAGCTATAGTCAGGTTAGTGGATCTAGGGTGTATAGGTCACACATATCTAGATCAGTTTAGTCTATTCAGTAGGCAATGGGTCCCCCATCACATGTGCCCCAGTAGGTTACATAGGTACAGGTTCAGTCATAGCCACAGCCACAGCCACAGGCAGGACTACAGTCACCACCAGGGCCAGGATCCCCCATTGCGTCAAAGAGAGGATCCTCTATGTGACAGCTGTATCATTTTGGCCCTTAGAGGCATTGTATCATGACATGTTATTATATGTTTTGATGTATATATATGAGCGATGTATATTTTTGCAATGATCATATATGATATGATGCTATTTGATGGCCTATTTGTTTATTTATGATGCTTTTATACGATTATGATGATGCTTATGTTGACAGATGCAATATGTTTTATGGATTATATGCCATGGATGTGTTGTGTTTATGCAATTTATTATGTTGATGTTATGGATGTACCTATTAATGTAATATGATGGATGTAATGATGGTTAACTTATTTTGATATGTGCATGTTTGTGATCTATGGACTACAATGTATAATGTGAATAAATGTTCAGATTAATAAACATTTATTATGGATGTAAAATGTAATGCAATGGAAATTTATGTTTATCTTAATAAACACATGTTATGTATGGAAATATGGATATGCAATTAGATGATTATAAAATACAGCTAACTGATTATGATTGTGATTATGCAATGTAACTAAATGATTATGCTATGTAAGCAAATGGAACTAAATGATGATGAAATGATATATGGAATGCAATGTAAGGATTACGGAATGCAAACTAAATGTAAATTAAATGATTATATGCAATTTAACTGATTATGGAATGCAATTTAAGGATTATAAAATGCACCTAAGTGTTTACAACGTAAATGATTTTAAAAATGCAACTTAAATGATATATAAGATGCAAACTAAATGATTCTAAAATGCAACTATATGTAATGTAAACTAAATGATTATGAACTAAATGATATGTGTGGTTGAAACTAAGTGATTTAAGAGATGCAAATTAGGTGATATGTGAGATGCAAACTAGGTGATGTGTGAGATGCAAACTAGGTGATATGTGAGATGATTAAGCCTTGATACACATGATGTTCTTTGTTGGACCCTGGGTGGTGGGGTTGTGTGATAGGGGAATAGGTGGGGAGATGATAAGGGTGAATGGATAGGGTACGGATATGATTGGTTGAGGCTAGATTGGGGGGGGTGGGATGGTTAATGAGGGAGTTACTAGGTCATGAAACACCACGTCATTGAGGGGGGATTTACTTTTGCTCAGGATGTGTTGAGTGAGAATAAGTTTTAAGAGTGGGATTAGTGAAGGGATTTGGGAGGGGGGTGGTGTATTAGGCTAGGTGATTATGAAATCTAGGCCTAGATGATATAGTTGAATAAGTGATTGGTAGGATGATTTGAGCTAGTAATAGTAGTTGCATAACATTAACTAAGAGCCTTTCTTAGTTTATTATAGCCATGTAGGATATAGTTCACAAAGGTATGAGATGACCTAGGTGATGATATATATCCCATGTTTGCATGGACTAGACCCGCAAACAATAGGTTGATTTCATGCGTGCCCAAGGTAGTATAACCTTGCCTAGCCTAGGAAGGGGACTCATAGCAATGAGTGCGAATAGTACATATAAGGTATTGATGCCTGTATATGCAAATGGGGTACATCATTCTAGAACTGACCCAGGATTCAAGATATGAATACTATTATTGAGTAATGAAACCAACCCACAAGCATAGCATATAGAAACAATGACCATGTCTACTCCAGGTGTTGTCCGCCACTTGCCATGATATAATGAGATCAAGGTAGCTTTAGAAATGACCTAGAGTGAGATAGAAAGATAAAAATCAATAATCAAAAAGACCAACAAAAAGATACAAATAGCCTTTGTGTGCTCTTGCCAAGATACATGTTGATAGAATGATAGATTCTTGTCCATTGTAGGAATGATATATCCTAGGACGTGAATCGGTTGGATTTTGTTGTGTAATTTTTGAAAGGTGGGCAAGAGGATAGTTAGGCCATGTGTGGGATTATAGTTGGTATGTTGATTGATGATTTTTGCATTAGGGACTGTGCTTTAAGCATATACTTAGCGTGTGTGTATCATTTATTGGGTCCAGTAAGCTCAGTGAATGGGGACCATCCAAACGGGTTGGATGGGTGCATCTTATGTACCTGAGTACTGGATACATCCTTCGTATTCCAGACTGCCTACATACCCTGTGTCCACGGGATCAAGGTACTTTCAAGATGCGGGCAAGATGAATATGTAGTTCTAGTATGACTTGATGATGTGGGAATGGTTTAGGATTCGTGTGATGCCAAGAGTTGATAAATGTTGATGTTTGCGAGTTGTAGCGAGATTGATGTATGGGGTGATTTGCAATGAGTTGTTAGGAAGGATTTTTTGGATTTTGATGATTTTCTATTATTTTTGGACTTTGTAATTTTTTATTATTTTTGGATTTTTTGATTTTCTATTATTTTTGGGTTTTTTGATTTTCAGCTATACAGAAGGAAGCTTATAAGGATTCTTGTTCCATGAATTAGCTTTGGTTGGGATATTGTGGGGTGGGTGATAGGACTTGATGTTTCTGAATTCCAAGCCATGGGATGTGTGCGATATGGAGTGTTGTGATGGAAAGAGGACTTATTAGATGGTAGAACCAGCCACTACACATGGTGCTTGAAATAGGTTTTCACCATGGTACCAATCCAAGGCATCATTGAAGTAATTTTCACCATTGGAAGTCTTTATTGCACTCAGGTTTTTTCTTTATTATTATTATTATTTTTTTTTTCTATTTTTTCAAATTTTTTGATTAGGGTACTCGATAGGTTATGTGAGAATTTCTTCAGGTGTAGAATGTTCATAGGCTCATCTAGAGGCTTCCCCTCAAGTGTTGCAAGTTGGTATGCTCCTAACCTATAGGTGGCTATGATGACATACGGCCCTAGCCAATTGGGTTCAAACTTTCCTTTCTTAGGGCACTCCTGCAAGTTTTTCTGGTTTTCCATAAGGACAAGGTCACCTACTTCAAATTTTTGGTTTTTGATTCTCTTGTTATAGCTTCTTATGAGGTGATTTTGATAGGCCTGTAGGTGGTTCAACACATCTAGACATTTCTCATCTAGTAATTCTAGCTAATGCAACCTTGCGACTTGGTATTCCTCATCATTGATTATATTTTGCAGAGATACTCTTAGGGATTGGAGCTCGACCTCAATAGGTAAAATGGCTTCAGATCCAAATACAAGAGAATATGGAGTGGCTCCTTTGGGGGTACAGATGCTTGTACGATAGGCCCATAGGACAGGATTGAGTTGGAGGTGCTAGACACGACCGACTTCATTAACTGTCGTCTTTAGAATGCAGATGATGGTTTTATTTGAAGCTTCTACTTGACCATTTCCTTGAGGGTAATATGGGGTGGAGAAGTGGTGTTGGATTTGGAATTTTTCACACAAAGTGTAGACTTCCTGGTTCTTAAATGGCTTTCCATTATTGGTGACGATGGAATGAGGGATACCATAATGACAGATGATACAATGGAGGATGAACTTGGATATCTGGGTTCTGTTGATCATGTTGTTAGTCATAAGCAAACATAGAATAAAAATTGCACAACAATCTTTACTCATCTTGAAAGATATGATGAATTCAGAGAATTCATGATCCCAAGTCTCTGTAGATTAGTTCATAACCTATTGACGTTACTCAGTGGTTGATGTGCATTGCTATTTTCCATTTTGGGGCCCTACTTTCATCAACATGATCTGATAAGATGCTACAAGGAAACGTTATTTCACAGTATATTTCTCCAGATGATATATTTGTACTTAAATCTTTACATGATAGGTGTCAATTTGACATGCTTTAACTCTTCATCTTGATTTTCAATCTTTCCCTCTACTTCACCTTCCAAGGTCTCCAAGACGTTTGCCTCATATGACATCATGTCATGCAACTTCATACTGATGTCTCTTAATTTGTTGTTGTATATTTTGAGCATGTCACACTCAAATCGGATGTCCTTGTACCATATATCAATCAAAATGGCAATATTATTATCTAATACTTGGTTATCTATGAGAACCTGAGGATTAATCCTCCTTAATTCATCTAAGGCACTCAATGCTTTCTCTAACTGAAAGGACCTTCTTACTGTCTCCATCTGTAATTTGTCGACCTTCTTCCTTGAGATGCTTAAAGAATTCCACCTCTTCAAAGAGGCTTTCACTATTTCCTCTGCTCCATCAAATGTGGATATCATCCATTTCCTCATTATTGATGATTCATGCTTCATGAGATCCAATTTATTCACCTCATCCTAGGAAATAGTAGTCAATGGGACTGCATGATCACTTGAAATATCATCAGGGTTAGTTAACCCTTTTATATAGGCATGCAACTGAGCAATGTGCTCTTTATGATACTTATTTTTCTCTTTTTCCATCTTGGCCTTCTTGATCCTCATTGGCAAATCCCAAATCTAATGTACTAATTTGGAATTCATCCAGAGTGATCTTGCCTTTCTCTTTGTCAACTATGGGAATGACTACCTGGGCGGTCCTTCTGCCCATAGCAGGATCTCTTCTTATGGCCAAAGTCAACCTGGCCTTCCTCTTTGGCTTCATTAGAGTCTCCAAAAATAGTGTTGAAACATCAAACTCCTATATCTCTAATCCAGACTCTGTGCTTATCTCTTTCTCAAGCCATGGAGGAACTTTGTCTCCGGATCCTGGGCATCCACCATCATCATGATGATCATCCTGATCTCCAGCAACTGCATTATTTTTTGATGGAGATGGCGACTTCATTATTTCTTCCTCATGATGCTCTTCATCAAGAGGGTGATCCTGGGGTATTTCCCCCCATTGAGGAATTTCTTTTTCTGGAGGAGCTTCCTTTTGAGATGGAGAATCTTGCGATGCATCCACCTGATGATCATGCATTGCCTCCTTCTGTACCTCATCCACTTTGGTGATTTCCTCATCCTGAGGCATATTCGTATCAGTGGATGTTATTGTGTCTATCTTAGGTGCATTAACCTAATCTGAAGCCGCTATCTGCTCCGCACCTGTAGTAATTGCTTCTTGAACTTTTAGGACAAGATCAATTGATGTATCCTTTTCTTCTCTTCCCTTTTCTTGTACTTCTACTATTTTGGGTTCAACAAATGTATCTTGTGGTTGTTGACCCATATCTGCAGTGTGACTTTCCACTTCTACAAGCTTGACTTTCTCAATATCTTCTATTTTCTCAGGTGTTCCCACTGGATTTTCAGGATGTGCTCCATCCTCCCTATGTGTTAAATCTATAACTTCGGCACTAGTTACCTGATCCACTAGTTTATCAAGCCCAATTTCTTGGGCTACCTTTTTTGGGCTCTTTTCTTTCTCCAGCTCTACTTGCTTCAGTTCTTCTAACACTGTGTCTGTACTGATGGTGTTCCTTGTGGTGTTATGCGAGTGTTAGCAGCAAGAGTCTCCATTCGTTGTGAGGCAACATTGTCTACCACTTCATCATCTGATAGGTCTACAGTCTCATCTAATGAGAAATGACCTCCTTGACTTGGGCCAGTGGTTTCCTTCATTTGTTCTTCAGCCTATTCAGTCTTAAACTAAACAATGGTAGGAAGTGGCTCATTATGTTGTAGTTCCTTTCTGAACACTTCACTACCTACTCCTCTCAACATTATAGGATCATGTCTTATCTCACCTCTCATGGATGTTCTTGGTTTCTTAGGTGTGGAGGCCATCACCTGAGGTGTTTTTCTTTTTCTAAGGAGGGGCACTGGGTCTTCTTCTGTAGGCTCTTCATCAAGAGGTACATCCTCTTCCATTTGTTTTTGTGATGCTTGACCCTCTTCATATGTTTCAATAGTTTCAATCGCTAGCCTCTAGATCTTTTTAGCCTTTTGTTTATCCATGGGAGGTGGTGCTGATGAGGCCAGTGCCTATCCTGATGTGGATGCATCCTCAGCTGTTATAACTACTCTCTTAATTATCACCCCTTTAGGTTCATTATTAGTCTTCTTACCTCTGGGGGGTCTCTTGCTTTGTTGTTGCTAGGGTGGCAACCTTTCTCCCTTAGATTTCCTCTTCTCTATCAGGAAATCATCATATTCCTCATCAAGAATATCTTGTCTCTTTTTCTTATTATCAACTGTAAGGGCTACACCCTTCTTCTTCAGTGTATTTATTTGGTCATCTACCCAAGATTGGGTTAACTATAGGGTCCTGCCTGTGAACTAGTCCAATGAAATATCCTCAAGTTGAGTAAGATCAAGCACTAATATTGTGTCATTATATATCTTTTTCTCTTCATACTCATCAGCTATTATTTTGCCATCATCCCTCTTTAGTTGTGCAAGCAATGGGATGCAATCAAAGGTCCTAATCTAGTTGAGAGTTAACCTTTGGTATTTTCTCCTTCTAGCTTCGGATTCATCCTCACAATCTGCCCAGAAATCTTCAAGATGCCTTTTATGGATGAGCTTCCCCATGATCTTTTGCATCCTGCCATATGGATCATATGATCTTGCCAGTGGGAATGGCTGTAATTTCATCATATTCAAGCTAGTTATGGCTTTCTGTATGTTTTCAGAATCCTGGCATATATAGCATCCCATTGTTACTGGAAACAATACTGGTAGAATCTTATTATTTGTTTTATATGCATCTAGTATTGTGGATATTTACCTCATAAACTCCATTAACACTACTGCATCAGTGGGATACTTGGGGAGCATGAGGGGCTGACCTTCAAAACCCTCTATCCTGATATAGGAGAAAGTAGCATATTGTATAAACCAGGCACCATGCCTGTAAATAACCTCCTGAGCCTCCATGCTCAATCTTTTAGTCATGTCTTCCTCCATTGTCCTGACCAGATGCATAGAAAATGCATCATTCACTAGTTTATAATCAGGGAGGTAATTTACTCTTTATAGCTGAGGATAATGATCCCATATGTGGGCATCATTAGTAGTGCCACCGATATTTCCCCTATTACAAGTGAATCAAATGTACCCTTATAGGCACATGAATATACCACATATGAAGTCATGTAAAACGCACACTCCAGACCTCCTAGGTTCATGAGCTGATCATGTAGGGCATCACTTATCATTTTTGCCCACAGTGGCTTGTTGTCTGTGTAAACAGACATTAGGATGACCCCATACATCCAATCTTTAAAACTTCCAGCGTCAGGCTGGCCTGTCACTCTGCTGAGTAGAGCTATCATATATTGGTACTCATCGTCAAAGTCAAACTTATACAAATGCACTAGCAACTTGGCAGCTGCAGGATAGGGACTATTTTTTGCTCTCCATTGATACATTCTCTTTCTAGTAGTTTTCTTGTTATTCTCATATTCAATTTGCAACTTCTTCAAATCTATACTAGATACCTTCTTTCCTAATGGCAAATTGAAAGTGGCTGCAATCCCCTTGATAGATAGATTAGCATAAACCCTACCATGTTTCTCTACTTTTCTGATCTGTGGGTTGTAGTTCCTTGCACATTCAACAATAAATTTTGGAGCTTCCATAGAGTAAGGGAATTTTGTAGCACTCCACATTCTTAACATGAAGACTGCGTCCAACAAGGTGCTGTTATTCTTTTCATCACTCATCTTAGCTAACCATGCCACCAAATCAGTATTTCCTTGGTGTGTATCTGTGATGGCACCATATTTAAACTGTACACCTTCAAGTTGAGCGAACATGGGCTTACAAAATTCAGCGTCAAACTTGCTCAGTCTCTTGTCCGCCATGGTCTCCTGCAATAAATAGTACCAATCTTACCATACCATATTTCTCATGTATGCATATAACAACATATTCTCATGGCATGATGTACATTATATTCATTTATCATCACTTCATTATAACATGCATAGTTCACAGCTTCAAACTAGTAGAAATCATACTACCTGGACATGCAGCAATGACAGGAGGGGGGTTTCAATTACTTACTTGATTACACTTATTCTCCTGACTATGTTGATGATTATGTAAAAGAGACTCAAATACCAGTGATGTTCACTTATTTTGTTCTGCTGCAAGCTGTATGCATCTGCAAGTAGTAATATGAGGGTTTGAAAGCTCAGTGCCCTATAAAAACTCATTTTTATCACAAAGTAAGTGTAAAATGACTGTAAATTTGCTTTTAACCTCCTCTTTAGTGCAAATTAGGGCAAATCTGGATGAATTAATTAATACTACTGATTTCTTGTATGAAACTTCTGGATCTCTCTAGGTGTATATATCGCATTCGTAATCGGTGGGAACCACCTACTGCATTTATGGCATTTAATGTCATGACGACAAAAGGAGCGGGGTGATCTTTGAAGATCGGGTGTTATTCTGAATATCAGGTGATATTGAGAATATGACCCCCTTGGTATAATATGACCTTCTCCATGTGTAATATGATCATCCACTTTTAAGTGGAAAAACCTATGTCAAAACATCGGGTCAGGTTGCGAATATCAGGTGATATTCAAAATATTAGGGGATGTTCAGAATGTTTGGTGATGTTTATAATATCACCCCTTGAACTAAAGTGACTTTTCCTTGGAATATCAGGGTGACGTCATCAGGATAATAACTTGGTTCATCATTATCGCACTATGACGTCATCGTCATGGCAATTTTCTTATCTCATCGGGACTATATGGCATCATCATGATATTGGCTTTAGGGTGATATTTTGCGCCAGGGTGATATTCTGAATATCGGGTGATATTCAAAATATCGGGGGATGTTCAAAATATGACCCCTGCAAAATATGACATTGTTTGACGAGTAAATGCTTCTATCACCTAAAATTGATGCCCGGATCTTCAGATAAATGATTTATCGGGTGATAAAATTGGATCGGGGTGATCTTTTATAAGATGACTGATGTTAAGGAATATGATCCTACCCTCGGAATATCAGGTTTGACTAGGGCTTTGACTCACCATAACTCTCATTCTTTAAGGAATATTAGGGTGATCCAAAAGGCAAACCTGCATGGAATTTTGTAACCTATCCAATCATGAGGCTATGTCATGAAATATTAACTTTGAAACTTTGACCTCATCATGATGACTTACCTAGTCCCCTCTATGCAGGATCATCTGTATTGACTTACTTTTACCAGACTGCCAACAAGCAGAAAACACAAGCTAAGCCAAACAAAAAGGTTGGGTCCCTATTTTGTCAAGTCAAAATGGGGCGTGTTGTGCAACCACACAATAGGTTCCAGTGGTGAACGTGAGTGGTATTGCTTCTACCCACTTAGTAAAGTATTTGGTAGCTGTGATGATGAACTTAAGGCCATTGGATGATGGTGGATGTATTTTGCCTATGAGGTCGAGTCCCCATTGTGAAAAAGACCATGGTGTCATGATTGGTTGCAATTCCTGTGCTGGTGTATGAATGAGATCTCCATGCTTTTGACATGGTAGGCATTTTTTGATAAACTGGTAGGCATCTCATTCCATGGTTGGCCAATAGTATCTGGTCCTTAGGATCTTTTTAGCAAGAGTGGGTCCACTTGAATGTGCCCCATAGATGCTCGCATGCACCTCTTGCAAGGCCACTTCAGCTTCCCTAGAGTCTAAACATCGTAAAAGCGTGCCATCAAGACTCCTTTTGTATAGGGTATCTCCTACAAGAATGAAGCGGGGGCCTTGATGGATGAAAGATTTTCGTTGTGAGCTGCATAGGTTAGGAGGGATGATGTTATTATGGAGATATAGATAGGTTTCTTGATACCACGGGGATAGGGGACCAATTACTTAGCACACTAGCTCCGATTGGGGAACATCATATGCTGGAATAGGGAGTTCTTCTATCAAGAATTCACACTTTTTGCTGTCTTTCTTCATGTCGACCAGGGATCTGATGGTGGCCATGGCGTCTGCAACTTTGTTGTTTAGCCTTGGGATTTGTTCAAAGTGGATGTCATCAAAATAGTCTTTAAAGTCATCGACCATCTTTTTATAAGGCAGGAGTTTATCATTCTTGGTCTTGTACTCATTGTTTACCTGTTGATGACCAGTTGAGAGTCTCCATACACTGTCAGGTTCTCAATTCTCCATTTGATTGCCATTTGGAGACCTGTGATAAGGGCCTCATACTTTGCCACATTGTTGGAACATGGGAATGCAATTTTGAATGACTTGGGGATGGTGTCACCTTGAGGGGTAATAAAAAAGACACCTGCCCCTGAGCCTCTATGTGTGTATGACCCATTGAAGTACATTTTCCATGTTTATGTGGCCGGTGCTATTGTCAAGATGGCTTTGTCAGGGAACTCTGCCAGTGTAGGATATTTTGTAGGAATGGGTGCTTCAGCCAGGTAATCAATGATAACCTGTCCTTTGATAGCTTTTCTCTCAGTATATTTAATGCCAAATTCAGTGAGGATCATGACCCATTTTGCCATTCTCCCAGTCAGAGCAGCTCTGTTTAGTAGATATTTTAGTGGATCGATCTTGGTGATGAGCTTAGTTTTGTGATTAAGCATGTAGTATCTTATTTATTATGAAATAAAGACCAGGCCAGACATGCTCGTGCAATTGGTGTATAGTTTAGCTCATATGAGATCAGGGTGCAGTTGATGTAATATATGGTTCTTTCCTTCCCTTGTTCATCGTGTTGTGCTAATAAGGCTCTAATAGTTGTTTCTATTGCTGAGATGTATAATAGGAGGGGTTCTCCTTGCCTTGGTAGAGTTAGAACAAGGGGATTAGCTAGGTATTCTTTTAGCTGGTCGAAGGCAACCTGACACTGAGTGTTCTAGACAAAAGTTGTATCCTTTCTGAGTAGATGTTGGAATGGTTAACATTTATCGGCAAGTTGGACAATAAACTAACGAATGGACTAGAGTTTCCCTTGTAGACTTCTTAGCTATTTTAGGGTTTTTAGAGGAGGCATTTCAATGATGGCTTTGACTTTTGCGGGGTCTACCTTAATTCCTCTTCAGGAGACTATGTATCCCGAAAGTTTTTTGGAGGTGACCCCAAAGACACATTTCTTTGGATTCAAGTGAACATTGTATTGCTCTAGTCAGTCAAAGATATTTGCTAATACATCTAGGTGTTCCTCTCGTGTTTTTGATTTTCCTAGCAAGTCATCCACATAGTCTTCCATGATTTGGTGGAAAAGATCATGGAAGATGACAGTCATGGCTCATTGATATGTGGATCCGACATTCTTTAGGCCAAATGACATTACCACCCAACAGTACGTCCCCCATGGACATATAAAGGCTATCTTATGTTGGTCCTCTTCTGCAATCCTAATTTGATTATACCCTGAAAAACCATCCATGAGGGATAACATTTCATGTCCTACCATAAGATCCACTATCATGTCAATGTTTGGTAAAGGGAAGTCATCCTTCGGGAAGGCTTTGCTAAGAATCTCAGAAGTCAGTGCAATAATGGATTTAGCCATCAGGTTTGGCTACTGGTACTAGGTTGGAAACCCATTCAGGATAATCAATTGGTCAGATGAACCCGACGTCCAGTAGTTTCTTCAATTCTGCTTTGACTAGGAGGGCCACCTGAGGGTTCATTTTTTTGAACTTTTGTTTCACTGGTTTTGCATCAGGGCATACTGTAGGTTGATGGATGACCAAAGCAGAATCGAGCCCTGGCATGTCTGCATAAGTCCACACAAAATTGTGAGTTCTGTGTTTGAAGAAGGATAAAAAGTTTTCCTGCTCTATTGTGCTGAGAGATTCAGCTTTGAAGGTGATTTTTAGCTCTTCTTCCATCCCAAGATTCATCTCCTGAGCTGGCTCTACCAGGACGGGTGATCTATCGGGGTATACCTTCTCTATGTTGAGAAGGCCCATGCTTCCATCTCCTGGTGTATCGTGGAGGTTTTCACCAGGAGATACGTCCTTTATTTTTACTTTTTTGGGATCTAACACTGCCGTGGAGCGGTTTTCACCATCAGATCCATGTTTGACTTTTATATATTTGTGACTGGAAGCAGGGGTTGTCTCCCTGAAATAGGCAGTTGTATCAAGTTCCATGATGTATCTTGCTCTATGATCTCCTAGGGGGAAGTGATCTCTAACCCCCATCATTTTAGCGATTGCTTCATCATTCGGTGCTATGTCGAAGATAGGAGGTCCCTATTGGTCCCAGTTTATGAGGTCCGGGTATACAAGGGGTAAGTCATTGGATGAAGAGGTTAGGGTGGTGATTGTGTATATGGTACATATGGATTAGTCAAAGAATTTGGTGAAGTCACTAAAGGAGTCTTGATGACCCGTTTCGTGACATTATCGAGTTCAAGGGAAACTTTAGTGACCTCAGCTGAGATACATTCGCCAGTGGTGAAGATATATTGTCGTTGACCATATCTTAACCCTTGAGTATAAGGATTTCTTGTCACTTGGATTAGTTCCATGATCCCTTGTTCATGAAGGCCGATACCGCCTTGTCCTTTATAGCCCATGTTTTTGACAATCTCTGATCCTTTACCATAGATCTCTGTTGGTATTGTGGGAGCTTCTTGCTCTATTTCCTCATCTTTATATAGCCATGATGATATGTCTTCAAGCATGTCTTGATCAAGGAGATGTTTCTTCTCAAAGGTAGATGATGGTTTACATTTGATGACGATTGTATTGGCTTCTTCTTGCTTTGGGGTACCAAACATTTTAGGGTTGGGTAACATGCTGACACAAAAGGTACCATGTAGGTCGTATTCCCCACATCCCATGTCACTAAACTTGATATTGACCTCGGGCAGTGGAAGTATTTGGGATGAGGTGGTGGCAATATTAGAGGGGTCGATGTATGGAGTGGATGTTGTGGGGTTAGCTTTTGTGATGGCTTTGTTAAATGGATAGAAGGTGTGGTCATGGCCTTCCAAGAAATTGCAGTATTGGAAGGGGCGGGGGTTAGAATAGATAGTTACTTCTGTACCATTGTGAGAGAACTTTAGACATTGATGGAATGTAGAGGGGACTGCTTGCATGGCATGGATCCACGGTTGGTTGAGAAGAATGATGTAGGGGAGATCAAGATTTAGTACCTAACATTTTGTTTCCATTATCTTTTGTCCCACTTGAATAGGGAGCTTGATAGTACCCTCAGATAGTCATTTAGTGTCATCATACCCTTTGATTGTTATACATTCACTGGTGTCTACAACCACATCCAAGTATCCCAAGTGTTTGAGTAATTTAAGAGTACACAGGTTTAGGCCGAAGCCACCATCTATTAAGACTTTCTTGATGATATGTTCGTGGATATGAACTTCGATGTGTAAGGCATCATTATGTGAGTTTTCAAATGCGGGGAGATCCTTTTCTGAGAAGGTGAGATGATGAGGTGCGGTGATATGACCCACGATGGCTTGGAATTGATTCACATTTAGGTTGGCAAGAACTTGGGTTTCCAAGAGTGCTTTATCAAGGACTTCTTTATGTAGAGGTGACATACGGAGTAGTTCAAGTATGGAGATTTGCACAGGGGTCTTTCCTAGATGTTCTAGGAGGTTGTACTGATTGGTAGGGGATGGGTGCATAGTTGGATGATTGGGTAGGGAATATGACGTGGATGTGGGGGCTTGATCAGTGGTAGGGGCTATGCGGATGGATACGCAGCCATGATGGGTTGTGATGGCGCAATCAGGTGTTTGAGCCTGAATGGTGATTGTGTTGATATGGTTAGAGGATGGTTCTATCTGCCACACAAAAGAGTCATAGGATGCAGGAGGTGGGGTGATGTTGTAGGCTTGATTAGATGATGAGGCTTTGTTATGATTGGGCAGTGGATCCTTGTAAGATCCTAGATTAGCATTGGGCGATGGTTGAGTGCTTTGCTCAAGATTAACTTTGTTATGATTGATGAGTTCTTGCACACAATGCTTTAACTTCATGCAATCAGTGGTCTTATGGCCCACAATGCGGTGGTAGTCACAATAATCATTTTCATTGTACCACGCAACTTTTATCTCACTCTCTTGGTGGGGTTTAACAGGTGAGAGAGTGATCAAACCTTTCTTTAGGCATCTGTCAAGGATATCCTCAATTGGTTCCCCTAAAAGAGTGAATTGTCTTCGAGGTTTATTTTGTTTAGATGGCCCCCTTGGGTTATTTACATTGGTGGCATATGTTTGATTTTGTACATGTTGGATGACCTTCACATCAGTGACGCCATCATTCAAGGTGTTTTTGTTCTTTCCCCAATAGCATGACTTGTCATTTGATTGTGTGTTGTTGTTGTTATTTGTATTAGGGACGTTGATATTGAGTTTGTTGTTGTTGTTATTGTTGTTGTTGGACTTGTTGTCATATAATTTGATCAAGCCTTTGGCGATGAGGGCCCTTTCTATGGTAGTACCTTTGTCAATGACTTCTTCAAAGGTAGATGCACAAAGGATCTGTAGATGGAACCCTATTTCTTGATTTAGGTTAGTCACAAACATGGTGACTAATTATTTCTCGGGAATTGGCCAAGGGAGTTTGCTTGCTAAGCTTCTCTAGCTCTACAAGAAGGAAGCGAAGGATTCTCCACTCTTTTGTTTTGTATTGTAAAGGTCTGTCATAGATATTTCATGTTTTAAATTATAGGAGAAATGATTGACAATTTTTTCCACGAGCTCAGGTAAGATCTAATGCCCGGGGGAAGATGTGCGAACCACTCAACGGCTTGACCACCGAGGCTTCTTGGAAATAATCTCATTAGATATGTATCATTGTTCGAGACTTCTAAGCAAGTGAGGTAGAACTCCCTAAGATGATCCCTAAGGTCTCTCTTTCCCTTGTATTTGTCAAATTTGGGCATTTCAAAATATTTGGGGAAAGGGGGCATGTACAATGTCTGATCAAATGGATAGGGACAAATATCCTCAAAAGAATAATGCTTGCATTTGCCCCAAGTTTGTATATCATCTACTTTTTGAATCAAGGCTTGTACAATGCTTGTTAGATCGGGGGTTGGTGGCGTTTATGGTGGGTAGGTGTGCTGATTGATGAGGTGTTGGAGATTGGGTGGGGTTTGATGTTGGAGGTTTTGGGAGGTCGTGTTTTGGTATTGTGGGGTGGTGTTTTTGTTGAGTTGTGTGAGATGTTGTGGGTAGGCGTGGATTTGTTGGAGAATATGGGGAGGTATTTGAGCATTGAGATTTTGTTGTGTTGATGATGCTATGGGGTTTTGTAGATATGTGAGATGGGACGGATTGACATTGGATGGATTGACATGAGATGCATTGACGTTAGATGGGTTGGTCGTGTTGTACGGTGGTTCTGAAAAGAATTTTCTCATGTAGGTTATGGTTTGAGGGTTGAGTGGAGGCACACTTGTGGAGGCACTTGCGTGCATGAGGTTCCCTTGAATGCCCAAGGTGATTTGCAGAATGGAAGAGTTTACGCTAGTTGTGGTAGTGGATGTGATGACAGGTTGGGAGGTGGTAAGATTGGAGACACTTGTGGGGATTGTAGATGTGGTAGCATTAGATACGGTGGGAGTTTAGGTTTGAGAGACGATAGGTTGGGTGTTTGATGTAGATGGTTGGGAAGATGTGGTAGGATTGATGTTAGAGGTGGATGGTTGGGATGATGTCGTGTTGTGGGGTGGTTGGGCACCAATTTTGAGGAGATAGTCAAGATATCTATTTGGATCCGACCTTAGGACTTTGTCAAGCATGTCCATATTATTGACATCTTGTGTAAAGCTCAAGACATCTAGATCATCTTGGGATATGGTGGGGACGTTTTGTGGTGGTGGTGGTGGTTGCAAGAAATGGAAGGGATTTTCATTGGGATTATATGTTAGGATTTGAAAGACTAAAGGTGGGTTGTGTGTTTGATTGATTGGTAGGTTGTTGTCGTTGGTATTAGGCATCCCTATGCCCATATATTGTCCAAAATCTGCCATTGCTTGATTCTTCTTGTGTTGTGATCTAGTTATGGGTATGCAAGTGTATGGATTTGATTTTGAGGTGGATGGAAGGGAGATGGAGACCTTAGAGAATCCAGATTGATTTTGTTGGACCCAAAGAAGATGTGGTAGTGGAATGGAATGAAAGATGAAAGGGTGATTGTAGCGTGGTAAAGGATAGATTTTTCACTTCTAAGATGATTCTTCAAAAAAGTGCCAATCTAAGGATGATAGGAGTGGGTGATATTGATGTTTTACAAAAATTTGGACCAAAATGGTAGATGATAAATGAAGTTTGCTTGAGGATGATTTGATGAAAGGGTTTTTGATGTTGATTTAGATGTTTGGTATGAGAGATTAGGATGATGTTTTTTGAAAAGGATTTGAAGATCAACAAATGAGTTTAAGTAAGATCTAGTTTTGTGTCACACAAATAGATGTTTCTCTTTCTTTGGGGTAGACTAATGACCTTACACAAAGAAGGATGATTATTTTTCTTGAAAGGTTGACTAATGACTCTCCAAGCAAAATATGATAAAAGATGAAATCTAGATCTAGCCTTAGCTCAAAGGGATGACGAGTTTTGAATGTTGATTGATGGTTTTTTGGTGGGTGTTTGGATTTTTGAAGATTTTGGATATGTTTTTGATGAGAGAAGTGAAAGGATTTTGGAATGATTTCTTGTAACAAGGATGTTTGTTTGGTCCAAAAGGTATGCAAAGATTTAATGAGGATGAATGGATATGAAATTGAGTGGATTATGGTATAGTAAAGGTCCGATAATGATAATGATTGATTCTCTAAGGTCAAAATGAAGGTATGATTGGAAAAATTTGGATGAAATGAGTGGGGTATTGATGGATTTTTGGAAGGTGATTATGGATTATGGCAAAGCAGGTCCTAAAGATCACAATGGAATTTTCTCTAGTTTCAAGAAAGTCAATCTGCAAATAGCGCCAATCAGTAGGTGAAATGGCACCAAAAGCAGACAGAGGTGGCACTGAAATAGGTCAGTGTTGGTTGAGGCTCTGAAAAAGATGGATTTTGATGACAGATTTAGATTTGTTTTGATATGAAGTTTGATCAAATGTCTTTTATTATCTCTTGGCAAGTTTCTTGAAAGCACTTTAAGCAAAATAACACACAATAACCAAGATTTTGTTTGTGAAAAGATGTGTGATTTTATTAAATAAGCACTTTACACAACCTAAGGTGAAGATATGACAGTATTTGTTGAATCCCCTAGCTGCGCCTATTCAAAGCAGGTAGCTCCAAGATCTTGGTAGCACCGGCTCCCCCTTACAGTGCACTCACTTCTCAGGCATACCAAGATCTAGGTTTCCACAAAGGCTTGTCCCTCACCAAACCTTAGGATTATCCCTGCTACCTCAGCTAAGAACCGCATGAATCAAGGGCACTTCAAAGGTTACCCTTCTGCGTCAACAAATAGAAGGTTTTTGGCTTGCTAAAACAAAGTTTCGTAGTAAGTGCATTCATTTAGGTGGTCATACGTGTGGTAGCACTACTCTTCATTATGGAGTCTCCTAGCCTCCAACGGTTACACCTTGGAGGGTTTTGGGGGAGGTTGGCTATCGGTATGACACAACACCTGTTGCTTATGACTTTCTTCACAAACACATTATTTATATATCGGCTTGAAAGAGCTTGGCTTTAGCTTGTTACCACTTGGGTCGTTCCCATCTTTCGAAGTGAGGTGACAGGCCCTCTAAAGGATTAACAAAAGCAACACAACCACAAAAATACTTTTGATCCCCAAGTTCATACAAGGATGTGAGGGGAGAGCATACGTATATTTTGTGCTTGTGTCACGCTAAACAAGATTTATTTTAGTTCTTTGGATTATGTTGGGGGTGATTTATGCAAGTGTTGTGAGAAGCTTTTGATTCCCAAGATCACCAATGGTGCGAGGGAAGAGCATACACTTTTCACCATACAAACATTATCACAAAACACTTCACGTAATTGATTTGTTTTCTTGTTTAGATGAGTGAAAAATGTAGATTGTTGTTCTTTTTAATCCGATGAGTTATGATGCACTTTGTGGTCATTTTTAAGCCCAAAATTTAAATGTTTGTAGATTGTTGGCAAGCACTTGTTAATTTTAGAGCACCAAGTTCAAATGTTGTTTAAGCTAAGGCACACAAAGATTTTGTTTGTTGTTGATCAATTTTAGTGCACCAAATTGAAATGTTGTTTCTAAGCTAACATACAAGGGTTCCTCTTAAGCACCAATTGAAGTATTTTCTTGATCTAAAGATGAAAAACCTTGCAAGAACTTGTTAGTGGCTCTAGAATGATGGTGATGACCTACAAAAAGCTTACCAGTCCTTGCACAGAACCTAAAGTTAGCCTGAAAAAATAGCGCTAATATAGAGATAAAATGGTGCCACTTCAACCGTAAATGGTGCTACTGATAGAAACTAACCTAAAACCCTAACTACCCTAGAAAATAGCATTGATATATGGGTAGATAGTGCTGATATACAACATAGCACTAAAATAGGATACAGAATGTGCCAAAATACAAGATAACGCTAAAACAAGTTATAGAATGCGCCAGAATGATAGATAGTGCTACAATATGTTACAGAAGGTGCTAAAAATAACTATGGCGCTAATATGCATATAACAAGGTGCCACTGTGCATGCGGTTGAATGGTCTAGTCGATAGTGTAATATAATGCTGCTCTGGGTGCCGATAGCACTGATACGGGGTTGAACTTGTCAGGCCTACAAAAATAAAGGTCTTCCTAACCAAAAGAAAGGGTTAGACTGCAAAGAAAAGGAGCTTGTTAGTCTTGTTAGCCCAATGAATGGAAAGCAAGACTAGATGGAAGCCAAAATGTATGTTTGGTCTTTAAGAAAATTTTGGCATAACCTCCCCCTCTTCATGCAAGATGCCTGCAAAAATAGAGAGCAAATGACCTAGAAAAATAGTAGGAAGACTTAAAATCAGACAGATGTGTGAGTGAAATTTAAGACAAAGTGCCATGTCAAAATAGCGTTGTAATAGTAGATAGCACTAAAATGCACCAAAGATGACGCCACTGCACAGGTAGATAGCGCCGCTCCTGCAAAACATGTCTCAAACAACAAAACTCACAAAAAAATGATTAGATATAGGCCTTGCGGGTCCCACCGGGCATGCCAATGTAGATTAGTGATCTCAAAATGAAAGTAGAAAACATAAAACAAGTGCATAAACAAGCATTATACCTTTCACAATGAGTCACAAATACTTGATAGGGTGGAAGGAGTTGCACCCAAACTCCTTAGATTGTACCCTAGATAATGATTTCAATGTGAAATGCTCTCTCAAATGCAACTCACAAACTAGCTCAAGAGATTTTTGGGCATGGTAACATTACTTGAAAATTGGATCCCAAAATGGGTTGGAGGATGTTGTATTTATAGACATTTTGGAGAGATTTTGATCCAAGGGTTGAGATTGATTTGAGAGATCAATGGTGGAGGATGAAGATGATGTGGAGGGCCTAGATTTCATCTTGGAGGATTGAGGGCTAGGAATAAAAATAATTTTTATATTAATTTTTGGGAAAGGGGTGGAGTTAATGAGGTTGGGTGAGATGGAATATTTGTAAATTAAAAATTCACATGGGGAAGGGTAATATGAATTAAAAATTCATTTGGGGATGAGTGGATATAAATGAGGTATGGCATGGGTAAGGGGTATAAGAGGTATTAAATGTGATGTTGGACATATTTTTATAAAAAATTGACTTATGTGGGATATATTTCAATTTTTTATTTGGAGAATGTGGGGAAGGGTGTTAAGCTAGGTTTGACCACTTAAATGAGAGGTTAAGATTAATTAAATAAGGTTTTATTTAATTAATCCTAAGGCTAGGATGAGATAGCCTAGGGTAGGTAATTAAATAATGACTATTTAATTACCTAGGGTAGGGATAGAATAATTAATAGGTTGAATTAATTAGTCAAATATGATTTAGCTAATTAATTGGATTTAGTGAGGAGGGAGAAATTGACCAAATAAATATTGCATATTTATTTAATCAATTGGCTAAATTTGAACTATTGAATTAATAGAATTAATCCAATTGTTGGGGATAGAATGATAAAAAATTAAGTGATGAAGGAATGATCAATTAAATAAAAATTTAATTAATCGATTAGAAGGGAAATTGGTATGTTTAGGGGTGTCGAGAGTCAGCTTGACGATGAAGACATTTTTAGGTGTCTACACCATCTTTAGACACAATGTGTCCCAACAGTTTGCCTTCATGAATAGAGAAAATACTCTTCTTTAAGTTTAATGATACCCCAAATTCTCTACATCTTTCAAAGATTAGTCTTAAATGATGAAAATAATCTTCAGCTTTTTTAGAAAAAATAGTCACATCATCTAAGTATACACGCACAATTTTATTAATTAGACCTTGAAAAGCCATGTCCATTGCTCTCTGAAATGTTGCACCTGCATTTTATAAGCCAAATGGCATCTTTCTGTATGCTAGTGTGCCCCATTTTGTGGTAAAAGTTGTCTTGTATTGGTCTTCCTCTTTTACAAGAATTTGGTTATAACCTGAATAACCATCCAATAAAGAAAATTTTTTTGATCCAGAAACAACCTGCAATATCTGCTCCATAGATGTTAAAGGATAATGATCCTTTAAAGATGCTTTATTTAAATCACGGAAATCAACACAATCTAATTTCTCCATTCATTTTCCTGACAAGAACCAATTTAGAAACCCATGAAGTATATTTGATAGGAAAAATGATATTACCTTCAATGAGTTTATTGAGTTATGTGTTCATAAGCACTTCCAGTTTGGGATTTAGTGGCCTTTGCTTCTGTTTGATAGGTTTAGCTTTGGGTTCCAACTCTATTGTGTGTTGAGCTAACTCAGGGTTGAAACCTTTCAGATCTCCATATTCCCATACAAAAATGTCACTAAACTCATGACAAAGCTAGATGAATGCTTGTTGTTCTTGTCTTGTATATATCTTTCCCAGTTTAAGTAACTTTCCTTTAAAGATCTCAATAGGTTCATAATGCTCTTGCTTTATTGACAAGCTGGCTTTATCTTTTCTTACTTGATCATCAGTATTAAAGATAGATTCCAAGGTCACTAAGCCCTTGGGTAGCTTGTTTGATCTTAACTAAAGTATCTGATCATCATACTGCTGTGCAAATTTTTGTTGATTACCTACAGAAAATTCAGCCTCTTCCATTAAGAAATTTACAATTTGTTCATCACTATCAAACACTTGCCAACTGACATTATTATCTAGAACTGATGGTCTAACAACTTTGACATATAAAGGAGAGTGAATATTCTTCATTTCAGTAGGAATATCATATTTAGCTCCTATGGTAGCTAATTTGTTAGCTTGCTTATTATCAGTTCTAGGTACAGATATCAGATTAAATGCATTAAACTCTTCTATCATGTCCCAAACTCTATGTGTAGACACCTAAAATTGACTTACTTTGCAAACCAATTTCCCATGTCTCTACACCACCAATTATCCCTCCTATTAATTAAATAAATTCATCTTATTTAATTAATTTATCCCTAATCGTATACCCTTAACCATTTAGCCATCCCTTGTGATCAATTAATTCATTTAATTTATCACTATACCTTACAACTATATCCTCATTGATTAAATAAATATTCTCAATATTTATTTAGTTAATTTTGTCCATTTCCCTAATCCTTGTTAATTAGATAAAACATGTCTATCTAATTAATCTACCCTACTAATCAACCTAAACCTAGCCTAGTTGATTAAATAGCAATTATTTAATTAGCTACCCTAGCCTACCTATCCCCTAGACCCAAATTAATTAAGTTAAACACTTAATTGACCTTGCTTATCCCATCCTCCCACACACCTTTGAATAAAAATCAATTTTTTATTCAAAGGGTCAAATCCTCCTTACAACTCATTTATCACCCTCTTACACATGTAAGTGTACATGTGTCCTTTAACCTTCACATCTCCACATAAAAGTGAATTTTTAATTCACACTCCCCCATGGGTTGAATTTTTAATTCACTTGTCATATCCACTCTTCCCAAAAATAATTTTTTAATTCATTTCTATTCTCTACACCTCTTCCCAATGTGAATTTAAAATTCACAAATAATGAGAGCCCTCCAAATCCATTGACCAAATCTCAACCCCTGATCTCTCTCATCCAATCCCCTTGTGACACTTGTCACAAGGCTATGACTTCAATCCAAATCCTAACTCTCAAGCATTTCTAGCCTTTGATCTCACCTTTTAATCCACACCTCCATCCATTTTCCAAAAATCTATAAATGAGACCCTTCTCCAAGCCATTGGGAAGAACTTCTTCTTACATCCTTATCATGCCCAAATTTCTCTCAAATCTTCTCATCATACCATCATAATGCCAAAATCATTCCTCATCCCCATCTCAATCTCCATCTAAATCCAAATCCCTCATCCTATTGTGTTGAATCTGAAAGAGCAATCCACATTCATCTACTTAGGTAAAATCTAAGGAGTTTGGGTGCAACTCCTTCCACCCTATCTTAGATTTGTGGGTCACATGTGAAGGTATATCATTTGTTTTTGCATTTGATTTGTATTTTTGGCTTTCATTTTGACTTCATAGATCACGTTTGCCACACCCGGTGGGACCTACAAGGTCCAAATCTAATCATTTGTGTGAGTTTTTCTTGTAGAAAACATATTTTTGTAGGTTGCAACGCCTTTTCCTTGCGCAATAGTGCTATTTCTCAATGAAGTAACACCATTTTTGTATATAGTAGCGCTACTTTAAGTCTATTGTAGCACAATTTTAGCACGGCAATCCCCTCATCTTTGACTCAAATCTAACCCTCTTTTTCTTATTTTCTAGCTTTTCTAGCATTTTAGCTCTCAGGTTTTTGTAGGTTTTACGTAGAAACAAGAAGAAACTATGGAAAAATCTCCCTAAAATCCATCTTACATCTTCCTTGGCCAACACTGTGTCATTTTGACGCTAAACTCACCCAGTTCAGTGCTATCATTCTCGCTGCAGAAGATAAACTAAGGCAAAAACACAGTTTGGCGCTATCTTGTATCTGTATTGGTGCTATCTTGTATATCAATGCTATCTTATATATTGGCACTATCTTTCTTATTGGCACTATCTTGTATCTGTATTGGTACTATCTTGTATATTAGTGCTATCTGTCCTTTGGATTGGTGCAATTTTCTATATTAGCGCTATCTTCTATATTAGTGCTATCTTACCTCTAAATTGATGCCATTTTCTATACTAGCTTAGGGATCTGTGTAGGGTTAGGTCTCTATTCTGTAGGGTATTTCAGATCATCCAAGACCATCATCTTGAAACTACTAACATCTTTTGGAGGGATTTAGTAGATTAGACACATCTTCTTTTGGTGCACTAAAAAGAACCTTTGTGTGCTTAGCTTAGAAAACACTTAAATTTGGTGCATAAAATCAATCTTGTTTGCAAAACAATCTACAATCAAACACTTTATCTTGGTGCACCTAAAAAGAATCTTTGTGTGCCTTAGCATAAGAACATTTGATTTTGGTGCAACTAAAATTAATCATTGCTTGCAACAAACAACTTTAGGCACATTTTTGATTTGGGCTTAAAATGAACATTAGATTTTGTTTGCCATGTCTTGTACACTTGCACGTGTATGTTATCCCATAGGGTAGAATCAAAGTATCCTCTCCCCTTGCCTTCAAAGGGATCTTGGGTGAAGAGAAATGGTTCTATTCTATTTTTCTTTTTAGGACATGGGCCTACCCTTGAGACACATCCATTTGGAGAACTCATTGGCGACCCCAAGCGGTACTTTCATTCGGTCCGCTATACAAAAAAGGATAAGGTGAAAGCCAAGTCCAAATCGGTATGAGCGCTTACCATTCGATGCTATCTTGAAAGGGAGTGGTACGTTGTGTATATGAAACCCCTAGTAGAGCTAGTCAAAACCTTAAGTGGTTTATCAGATGCTCGTAAGGTGCCGATCCCCTGGATGTTCCCCCATTATGAACCTTTGTTTTAGTGGCCCAAAATCCCTCTACTTGTTCAACAAGTATTGTCCTTGCTTCACCTTAGGTTGTGCATGCTTGATAAATCTTTCACAAACAAAACCTTTGGCCATTGTGTTTTCTTTCTTGATTGTTTGTCTTCGTGACAAGAAAAATCAAATTCATCCATCAATCCAACCATTTGCATCCTTTAGTGCCATTCCTCTCTATTTTAGTGCCATTTCCATCTATTTTAGGACATTCCTCACCCATGTCCAAAAATCAAATTTTCCCATCAAAAACATCAATTTTATAAGCCCTTTTTTAAAAAAAAATCTAGTCGAGGGCTATGCCCCCAAACCCCTGTCAGCGGGGGGTCACGTCCGGCCCCTCGCACCCCCCTCATGTCAAGCCAGGTTCTCCTCCCAACACCACTAAACCATCCCCCAATTTATCAAACCCCATAAGTTGAGATTATCCAATCCCTTTATTTGAGCTTGATCAAATTCTAATCCACTTCCTCTCTAGTCATAATTTATCTTCATCATCCTAATCATTCTTATCCACTTCATCTTAATCTAATCACCCATCTATCTTAATCATCCTAACCACCTATCTTATCCACATCATCATCCAAATCATTCAATCCAATCTTATCCTAATCACCCTCATCATCCTTAATCCAATTCATCAACATCATTCTAATCCCATCTCATCCAAATCAAATCCAAAATCTAACCAACATTAATCCATAATCTTCCAAACCATATTCCAAGTCCAATCCAAAATCAACATCGATCCCAATGAACATCCAAGTCCCCCAACATCACTATCAAACTCCAAATCCAAATCAACCCAATAAAAAATCAAGACCTTAATTGATCATCCAATCAAATCAACCAAATCAATTCTATTACTTAAGTGTCATTAGTCCACCTTAAGTATAGAGAATCATCCATCCTTTGAAGCAAATTGAATCACCCTAAGGTCTTGAATTTTGATCCCCAACATCGCAATCATCCACCATCCTCCATCATCCCATACCTCCCCAACAAAATGGATCCTTATGTAGCAATGCAACAATTACAAAGACTTAGAAAAATCTATGAGAACATGGATCCTAATGCTAAGGAAAAATGTAAAAATAACATTAGAGATTTACCCTTAGCACACCTCATCATTGGAGAATCCCAAGCCCCTACCCAAAAAATACCCCACATTTCATCCCCATCCACATCATATAAACCTTCATCATACCAACCTACATCTTACATATCCACACCATCAACCTCATACCAACCTCCATCATACCAACAAACACCCTATCTTTCGTCCCTGCTAACATCATACCAATCTTCATCCCCTTATACATCCATACCATCATACCTATCCAACCAATCAATACCTCCAACTTATCCATCCCCCAACCTTTGTCACGCTAACTTTGATAAAGGGAACACCAATCTAGGACACCTTATATCTGAAATCCAAAGCTTACATCAACAACCATTTCCCCATGCAAATCCCCCATCTCCTAATCCCCATCCTCCAATCCCCCCATCACAATATCCCAATCCACCAACCCCTATCACCCATACACCATATAATCCACCATCAAATCTTCCAAATCCTAAGCCCACGATATCCAAAGAATCCTTGTGGGATTTCCTCCAAAGAACATCACCAAGAAAAACAATGGAATCCCCCAAATCCTCCACCTCTCCAACACCACCATCTACCCCAATGCCTATCCTTGAACCCACCCAAGAACCATCACTACCTAATCCCATCACACACCTATCCAATCCCAATCCTAATCCCACACCAACCACCCTTACTATCCATCCATTATATTGTTCTTCAACCCATACACTCATGAAGGATGCCATCCATTGGCTATTAACAAGGAATCAAACACCCTCATGCAATCCAACACCCACCAAACCTCTTGAACAATCTCCTAGCATAAGTCAAGCACCTATCACATCCATCCAAGAACCTACCATCACCCCCACTTCTATTCAAACACACAAGCCATGTCAAGAATCAAATCCAAAGCATGTTGAAATATCAACCCCTTCTCCTAATCAATATCTAACCATCCTATCTAATCCTATCCCCAGTCCTCTCCCATCTATTGATCAACTTATTGATCCTACACCATCTTCTACCACCCCTTCACCATCCCCCATTAATCCTTTACCTCCATCAACCAATCCCATCCAAAATCCATCATCCTATTCACTTGGACAAGGCACCTTCATCCGTGGTGACTCCCTCGTAGGAGGTGAACAACTTCCATCCACCACTTATCCTTCTCCAACAAATAATGGACTCGCGTCTTGTTTCTAAAGAACCAAACATCCCATTGCATGTCGTATGCTCCAACACATGAACTATCAAGGCAAAGGCTCAGGCCTTCACGAACAAGGCATCTTGGAGCCCATCCACATCACATTCCATCCATCCTCGCATGGCCTCGGCTATACATCCCAAGGAAAACAAAATAAACATGTTGGTACCACCCATGCATCCTCCAAAATCCATTCACCCAATTCCAATCTGGTGCATCTCATCGCACCCCTAAATCATATGTTGCCATCCCTCCTCCATTGTCATATCATTTGCAAAAGCATGTTACCATCCATCTTCCCCCATCAAATTTACCTTCACTACTTCCAACTCTAAATATCCCTATCAAATCCACTTTACCTCCTATCCTACCAACACCTAACATCCCTATCCTCAAATCCCCTCATTCATTTATCCATAAATCCACTTTTAACCCCTCCACCCATAAACCCCCTAAAATTTCCAATCAAGATCAACAAAAGCACACATCATTCAAAGATGAAGCTTCCACCAAATCCATTGGATTCAAAAATAAAAATTTGAATGCCTTAACTTATAAAGCACAAAATCCTAAAGATGTTATCCCTTCCAAGATAAATCACAAATCCAAAAGGCAATCAAAGCCCACACCATCAAAAGAAAAAGCAAAAACAAAAATGGTGTGGGTCCCTAAGCAAAGATCAATCAACTCTAATGAGGCATCCACCTCCCAATCTACCCCAAAATCCCAAACATCCTGCTCCCCATCTAAAAATCCCATAATTCCTAAGTCTATTTTGGTCCCTAAAATCCCAAATCGACCATCCAAAAATCCCCAATCCCCATTTCTCCCAACTCCACATCCAAAATACAAGCTTCTAAATACATCACAGTGTGTACAATCATTGGTCCTGGTTCCCCTCCACCACTTGACATTCTCACATACCCCCATTTCTCCATATTTCATCCACTATCCCACATATCTTCCCCATCACATTCCTATGGTCCATGCTATTGCATAATCCACATCACAATCCGCATAATCCACATCATAATCCGCATAATCCACATCATAACCCACGATCCACCATCCATGCCATCTTCTCCTACCTACTGACATCCATGCAATCATCATCCATAATGCTATCTAACATGGGACCATCTTCACCTTGCTATGGAAACAGACACTAGAGTCCCCATTCCATAAAAAAAGAAAAAAAAAAAGGTCAAGAAAATAGTAAAGAGAAAAAATCTATCCAATGGTGAAAACCACTCCTCATGGTGCCTTGGGCAAGTACCATGATGAAAACCCCTTGTGGGCATCATGTGTAATCCCTTCTCCATCCATTTTGTACCCTACACTTGGGGGCAAAATCATCCACATCCATAACATCCCTTTTCATATCATATCCATGTATCCTTATCCTATCATATTCCTATCCACTATCCCCCTATTTATCCTATCATTTCCCATCCATCCAACCTACTATATCTCCCTCCTTAGATCTTGATAAAGACAAGGGGCAAAATATCAAAAACATGCTTTGGACACCTCTTGGCATACTCCCTATTCAAGCAGATCCTCCATCCATCTACTACAAAGTCCATTCATCCAAACATAAGTCTATCATGTATGGGGCATATGATTCCTTGCAACTTAAGCCCTTGGAGAAAATCCTAAAACCCCCCATCCTTACAACTCACGTATCCCTACCATATCCTTTATCCCCCCATCCTATCCCTTATCCGCATGTATCTATCTATCTATCAAAAATCTCCCATCCATTATACTTTCATCGCCAATCCCCTAATCCAACCCCATCACCTTCACCTCTAAACTTGGTGTTCCCTTGTCATTGGTATTGAGCACAAAGGCTATCCAAACGAAATCCAATGCAACCATCATAATAAATCATTCCCTTTGCAAAATCACAAAAATCTAAAAAAATAAAAAATGCATGAAATCCCAAAAATATCCATCCCAAAATAAACATTGTTCCATCAACATCTCATCATCATCACATCTATTCTCAATCATCCCACATCACCATCACAAATCAGAACTACATATCATCACCACCAGCATCTTAATGTACCTTGATCCTGTGGATACAGGGTATGTAGGTAGTCTGGAATACAAAGGAAGTTTTCAGTATGCAGGTACATAAGATGCACCCATCCAACCCACTTGGATGGTCCCTACCCACTGAGCTTACACTAGATCCAAGCATCACATTCCCTATGAAAGCATCACCCCTTAACAAAAATCATCAACTATCAAATCAACATCAACCACAACTTGTCCATCATATCTTGAGCCAATCTTACAACATCAACTAAGCATGATCCAATCATCAACCAATTCCTGCCTTAGGATATATCATTCCTACAATAGGCATGATCTATCCTATCATCAACCATCTTGGAAAGAGATATAATGGCTATTTGTTTGGTTCGTTGGTCTTTTGATTTTTGATTTTTTATCTTTTGTCCTATTCAAAGATCACATCAAAGCTACCTTGATCTCACTATATCATGGTATGCAGTGAAAACATCTAGAATGGGGCATAGTCTTGCTTTGTATGCTATGCTTGTGGTTTGGTTTCATTACTCCAAGCTAGTATTCATATCTTGTGGATTGTAGGGTTGGTTCTAGCATATTGATCTCCTTGTGCATCTAAGGTCCATCATACCTTTTGTGTATTAAGGGCTTATGCTATGAGTCCCCTTCCCTCATCTAGACAAGGTTGTACTACCTTGGGCATGCATGGGATCATCCCTTTGTTTGTGTGTCTAGTCCATGCAAATGTTGGATAAACATCATCACCCTGGTCTTCTATACCTTGGTGAAAATATCCACTTTGCTATAACAAACCTAGGATTGCTCTAAATCTTTTTCAGCACAATAATCTTCCATTTCCAATCCATCTATCATCTAATCATCTACCCAACATCATCAATCTTTCATTTGATCCCTTATTCTCCAACTACTTCTACCAATCCACTTCATCCATTTCGAGAGCACACTCGTGTTCTTGCAACCCGCATGTCCTCTTGAGGAGGCATCCCCCTTACCAATCATCCCCAAACATTACCCTATTCTTCCAAACCAAAATCTTTTTCTATCCAATCCGACTCTATGTTTTAACTTGTTTGAAATAATGTTACTTAGCCGCAACACCATTTCAAAGAGGGGCAAATGTAGAGACCTAAAATTGACTTGCTTCACAAACCAATTTCCCATGTCTTTACAGCACCAATTATCCCTCCTATTAATTAAATAATTCATTTTATTTAATTAATTTATCCCTAATTATATACTCTTAACCATTTACCTATCCCTTGTGATCAATTAATTCATTTAATTTATCACTATACCTTACAACTATATCCTCATTGATTAAATAAATATTCTCAATATTTATTTAGTTAATTTTGTCCATTTCCCTAATCCTTGTTAATTAGATAAAACATGCTTATCTAATTAATCTACCCTACTAATCAACCTAAACCTAGCCTAGTTGATTAAATAACATTTATTTAATTAGCTACACTAGCCTACCTATCCCCTAGACCCAAATTAATTAAGTTAAACACTTAATTGACCTTGCTTATCCCATCCTCCCACACACCTTTGAATAAAAATCATTTTTTATTCAAAGGGTCAAATCCTCCTTACATCTCATTTATCACCCTCTTACACATGTAAGTGTGCATGTGTCCTTTAACCTTCACATCTCCACATAAAAGTAAATTTTTAATTCACACTCCCCCATGAGTTGAATTTTTAATTCACTTGTCATATCCACTCTTCCCAAAAATAATTTTTTAATTCATTTCTATTCTCCACACCTCTTCCCAATGTGAATTTAAAATTCACAAATAATGAGAGCCCTCCAAATCCATTGAACAAATCTCAACCCTTGATCTCTCTCATCCACTCCCCTTGTGACACTTGTCACAAGGCTATGACTTCAATCCAAACCCTAACTCTCAAGCATTTCTAGCCCTTGATCTCACCTTTTAATCTTCACCCTCCATCCATTTTCCAAAAATCTATAAATGAGACCCTTCTCTAAGCCATTGGGAAGAACTTCTTCTTGCATCCTTAATTGCCCAAATTTCTCTCAAATCTTCTCATCATACCATCATAATGCCAAAATCATTCCTCATCCCTATCTCAATCTCCATCTAAATCCAAATCCCTCATCCTATTGTGTTGAATCTCAAAGAGCAATCCACATTCATCTATTTGGGTAAAATCTAAGCAGTTTGGGTGCAACTCCTTCCACCCTATCTTAGATTTGTGGGTCACATGTGAAGGTATATCATTTATTTTTGCATTTGATTTGTGTTTTTGGCTTTCATTTTGACTTCATAGATCACACTATGTTTATACAACTTTAGCAAGTCATTTTTTGTAGCAGCAAGGTTTCTGACTTGTTTAACCACTAATTTACTATCTCCAAAAACTTTTAAGCACTTGATTTTTCTTTTTCTTGCCCATTCTAATCCATGAACTAAAGCCTCATATTTAGCTGAGTTGTTAGAACAGCTGAAAGAAAATCTGAAAGATGAATAATATTTCTCACCCGTAGGAGAAACTAAAACAACACCTCCTCCAACTCCTACCTTCTAGAACCATTAAAAAATAGTTCCCAAACATCATTTTCAGACTCTACAGTTTGTTGTTTTTCTTCTTTAATCAGATTTGTAATAATTGTATTATTTTCTTGAATCATGTACACACCAAGGCATATCTCATCCATTTGCTCAAAAGGGTCTATTTCATGATTTTCTTCTGCCCATTGATCTAAAACCAGTTTGGAATTCCTTCTAAAGGTGTATTTGGGTCTTGGACAGGAATCAGATCTTCTTGATAAAAAATGGAAAGATTGGCATTTATAGAACTGGGTGTGTAAGGTTCCAGGCGATCTTTTGCTAGTGGTTCAGATTTGATTGTAACCTTGGTTCCATATCTAGTTCTAAAGAATAAATGTGTCCAATCAGATGATAAATACCCTCCTAACCTTGGTGTAAAACCTCTGGATAAGCAAATGGAAAAGGTAGGTGGTAGTTCAATGACATAAATGTCCTAGTATATAACAAAGTTTGGACAAGTATGCAAAGTAAGGCCTAAATTTTTGAACATTCCAACTGTGTTTACTTCAATTCCATCCATTTGTACAACACCTCTAACAATAGGTTCATATTTTAGACCTAACTTATCAGCTCACTGTTTTGGCATAACTGAGCTGCTGGCTCCTGAATCTATCATGCAATTATGTACTAGATAATCACCCATGATCAAAGTGACATAAAATGGTGGAGGTTTGCCTACTGGTTTAGGCTATTCTATTTTTTTTTCTGCCTCATTTGCAATCATAATATGAGGTTGATGTAATTTTTGTACTTCATTTGACAAGGGAAACTGAGATAATGCATTTTGTAACAAATCTTTTTGTCCTGGAATGTGTAAAGCATCTAAAATAGAAATGCTTACTGTTGTCTTTTTCATATGATCCAAAATATTAAATGCAGGACCACTAACCTTTTGTTGTACTTTTGGGACAACAACTTCTGGTTGGTCTTTAGTTGGCTATCTTGACAAAATATACAATTCCCTTGATGTAGAATCTTGATTCTGTTCATTTTGAGTTGTAGAAACTAAAATTTTTCCTTTATCAGCTTGCTGTGGCACATTTCTAGCTTCTTGTTTACCAATATCAGCTTGCTGATTTGCAGTTCCAGACTATTGTTGCAAGTCAACAACTCTCTTTTTTGATCTTGTATTTGCTGCAATATTAGTAAAAGATTGCTTTTGACCTAGCAACTAATTTACACCACAATATTCATTAGCCCACCAATTCATTAAAGCTACATCAGGATTAACATACTGAGTCTGAATGTCCAGCTGGTTGTTTACATCACTTGTTGAATTTTCAACAATAGCATAGTTATTTTGTACCATCAAAGCTTGGTTTACTATTCTATTTGGGCAAGTGGCCTGATTATGAGGTTGATTACATGGATAACACCATGCATAGTTTTGAATCATATTGTTCTATATAGGCACTATTTCCTTTGATGTACTAATAGCATTTGGATTATATTGTTGATTTGGCCTATTGTTGTAATTTCTCCTTTGACCTTGATAATTTGCTGATAACCAAGTCTATTTTCTTGGTAAGGGGCTACTTGATAAGGCCTATTATTTTGGTTTGTTTGGACTTTCAGACTCATTAGGTCATTGCTCATAGTCTGCAATATTTTTTCTATACTTTGTTGGTTTTATTTCAACTCTTAAAATTTAGAATGAATGGGATCTGTACCATTTTTTGTATTTGCTTGATAACCAAAAGATGGTATTGCTGAAATATGTTGGGCTGAAATTGGTATTAAAGGTTGTATATCTGGGAAAATTGGCATTGGGGGCCTAGGTGCTATCTTACCAGCTTGTATTAAATTGTTTTATGCTCTTATTGCAATATCAAAAGTAGTTGGTAAAGTTACCCCTCCCATGGATTGTATCATAATAGCAATATCAGAATTTAATGCTCTCAAATAATATAAAAAAGCATACTCTGGTGATGGTTTCACTGTTTTAGGGATTCTATTCCATGTTTTCTAAAATCTGAAATTAAAATTTGACATTTGCTCTTGCGGAGCCCTCTTAATAGTAGTCATTTGTTCAACTAATGATAAATGATTAGATTTATCCTAAAATTATCTATTCAAAGTAGCACCTAATTCATCCCAAGATATAATTGAATTAACTCTTAAACCTCTAAATCATTGAAGAGCTTTACCTTTTAATGATGCTGCCAACAACCTGATTGTAATGTTCTCTTCGGTGATGTGGTGAATAGAACACAAAGAAACCACATCTCTAATATGTTCAATGGGTGTAGTCCCATCTTCTCATGTAAAATTTGGTAAACTTTTTAATGTAGCCATCGGTATGCCATCATGTTGATTTAGATTCAAAGGGTTGCCTCCATTAATTGAAACAAAAGGCTAATTTCAAGGTGGTGGTGGATTTCTTCCACCACCTCCACCTCGTCCTGGAGCTGGTATTCCTCCTACTCCTCCAAGAGGTGGAATTGGTCCTCCATCTCCACCTCCTCCGAGTAGAGCCATTGGAGTAGATGTTATTTGAGCTGGTGCTTGGATTGGAACTATTTGGAATATTTCTTGTAACACAAGTTCTTCTTCCGTAAACTCAAGAAGAAGAGGTTCCTCTTGGAAAATAGGAATCTACTCTCTTGGGCTTGCTGGTGGAGAACTAAAAATTTCTGTTGATGAACTTGCAAACAATGGATTCTGGTGTGAAACAAACTCAGGATGTGTACTTGGTAGATCTGAAACAACTGATAAATTTGTTGTATTGGATTCTTTATCTACTTTTATTCTCCTCTTTGGTGGAGATAATTGGTTATGCTTCTTCTCAAAAATTTTATTTGACCTTGTTTGATATTTTTTCATAGGCTGAAAGATCTTATCTAAAAAAACCAAAGTATTAGAGTCGGCAAGTACTTGATAATGAATGTCTAAAAGGATGGAATTTTGTTGTTCATATCAAAATAGCAAAAAGAAATAAGTCCTTTTAAACTGAAAATTAGTTCAAAGTCCCATCGGGCGTGCCAAAAACTGTTATCATTGGGAATTGCACCCGTATGCAAGGTTGGTGAAGCACTGCAATTCCATGTAAAATGGGACTAATTTTAGGTTATGGATGCCCTAAATGAAATTAGACCTCCAGATTATGGGCTGGTTCCCTTCGAGTGATCTATTTAGATGTATGTTTTTACTATTTTAGAAAAGGGAAGAAAGAAACTAAATGAATGCTAAAGGTAAAAAATGGTGATGCACCTAAAAATAATGCAATCTGATCCTCAATGTTTACCTAGAAATCTAACTTTTACACAATCCAGACTTGGCATAAATATCACATAAGTGATTCTAAGGAAGGTTTGAAAATAAGTTTTTATGAAGGAAATGGTTTTTTCACAGCACAAAAGACTATTTCTGGTTAACACAACCTGAGACCTGTGATGAATATATGCTTAATGTTGCAAGCAAGGAGGTGAGACAATAATTTTAAAGGTTTACTAATAAAACAAAACAAAATTTTATCAAAATCACTTCAATAATTAGCACTAAAAGGAAAGGTAATTTAACTGATCTCAAAAAAACAAAGGAAAATTCTGCAAAGAAGACCAAAGTATAACCTATAACCTGCCGATCTCTAAATAAAACTATAAAAAATGAGCTACAAGAATTCTCCAATCTGTCTGAATCAGAATGAGAATCAAGAACTAGAAAAAACAAACTTTTGCTTTACAATATATAGGTTTGCTCTCTCCAAAAGAGGCATGCAAAATATGGACTTGCAGATAACTGCCTCTAAAAATAATCACTCCTGAGCAACCTGCAAAATCCTCAAATTTAGGGTCTAAAACTACCACAAATTGAGCAAAAATAGCTCCAATTTTGGCCTCTCCATATGTTTGACCAAAACGTTGACCAAGAACCCTAAAAATACTCCAAGAAATCATGCAAAACCTCTTAGGTGGCTTATTTAACTAATCAATTTGCATGATTTTGCATGAGAAAAATTGATTGTGAGTAAATAATAAAGTAATAGAATAATTACTTTATTATTGGTTACAATTTGTTCTAAATTTGACTTTACAATTTCTAGAAAATAATAAAGTAATAGAATAAATATTACTTTATTATTTATTTACAATTAATTACTTTGTAAAATCATGCATGATTAGAAGAAAAAATATCACTCCTTATCACTCCAATTACACTTGCCTAATTTGCATGATATGAACACAAATAGGACTTAGAAGAAAAAAGAAAACACCCTTATACCTCCATATGAGAAAAAAATCCCTATTTTGCATGATTTACACATTTAAGGCAAAAAAATTTACCCTTATCACTCCATGCACCAAGCAGAAAACATTATCTTCTCTTTGCAAGATAAAACCATGAGTCATTCTATGTAATAACGTCATGCACAAAATAATATGCATAAATATCCTTATGACTTCCTTTGATGCCTTAGTGCATACACATATAATTACATTTTAAAGTCACCTTATATCTCCATATACAAAATCAATATAAAAAAAAAATCTACAACTCCATGACTCCATCTCCAATACTATACCATCATACTTGCACCATTTATACTTGCTTACCTTGGAAACTCCATGCTCTATCCTCATGCATGCCATGTCTGAAACAATACTCCCTTGGCCTTGTTGGCCACCATGCATAATAAAGAAGTATCTTTACCTTTGGATGTTTGCAAAAAGACAAGGAACTTTGACTAGCATGTGTATCATATAATGCATCCTTGACTATGCTATCCATTCGGCCACCAAGGAGTTTTAAAATAGTTTATAAGGCATGAATCCTTTCTTTCTCATCATATGACCCCTCTTGACTTAATAAAGATTAATTCCAAAGCAAGGTTGGTGAGCCACTCCATGTTATGATAGCTAGGATCTTCAAGAACAAAGTCTTGACCACGGCATTTCTTGGATAAGGTAATTATTTGTGTTTTGTAAAGTCAACAAACACACTTGAGAGAAAGAACCTTCAAACAAAAACAAAGAGACAATCCTAAAATTTTCTCATTCTTCATTTGGCATTCTCTTCATTTTCTCTATGACTTTATTTTGCTAGTTTAGGGTTTGAAGGTTTGAAGCATATCTTTGGTTTTTACTCCTTTCCATGGCTTCTCTTGGTTAAAACTCTGGAACTCTACCTGCAAGAAGAAGGTAACACTATTTTTGGTTTCATATGAGATACTTTTATAATATCTGTAGCTTCTTTTCCTTCATTGGTTGTGGCCTCCTTCTTCTTGTGTGGCTATCTCCATATGTTGTGCATTCTTTAACACCCTCCTTGTTTCTGCATCTTCTCTTCATTGCAACTATTACTTTTTCCTGAGAGCTTGATGCTATTGTAAGGCTATGGGTAGATGTCTCTTCCTATCAGTAAAAAGGTGAGAATTTGCCATTCTTCCTCTTCTGTAACTTGATTTGTCTTTTTACAACTGAAGAAAATGATAAGGCCTATATGTAGACATGGGTATTGCATTTTTTAACAAAAAATGACATATCTCTGTTGGCTATGCCTGTATGTATCTCTTTTTATTCTTGACTTGTCTGTAGGTGCAAAAATCCTAAGGGTTTGAAATCTTTTGATGAGGGTTTGTTCTTTTTACACTATCAAGGCCTCCATCTTGCCACGACTATGCTCCATCTGTATGTAGATACCAACGATGTGGTAGACTGTTGAGGGTTTCAACCTTCCTTGCACAAAAAACTCCTCCACTATCATAGGCATTATCTTGTAATATTCACTGTGGTCTCTCTCTTTATATTGTAGGTGAAGAAAAGAAACAAGATTTGAAACTTTCTGTCAAGACTTTGCTCTTTCTTACACAAAGCCTTCTAGTTGTCATGGCCATCCTCCTATGGTATTCATTGTTTTTCATTTTGACTTGTAAGTGTAAAAAGAAACAAGGGTTTGAAATCTTTTGATGAGGGTTTGTTCTTTTTGCAGATGGTTATACATTTTATCATGAAAATATTATTCTGGCATGGCTATGACTTCTCCTTCTTTTTCTAGCAACTTCCTTGACTGTGGGTACAAAAATAGTACTAGGGTTTGAATTTTTAATAAGTGAAAGATCATTTTGCATCACACAGAACTTTCTTCTTCTACTCCTTGTGACTATCATAGCTAGATGAGACATTTTTACCTTATACTGTAGCTACTAGGTATGATAAGACAACAAGGTTTTGATATGCAAAAAGTATGACTATTATTAATTTATCTCCATCTCGTAGCTATACTTTTATACTTTTGTATAATGAAGTTTCTCCTGAAGTTTTAAATGACTCTTTTAGTCTATTTGCATGTGATATATCTCCTCAACTTGCTAACTGTAATCACTTGTCATTTGTGACTGTGACATCATCTCTTGACTGTCTTTATGTATTTGGATCCTTCTATTGCATAGATATCATGTTATCTTCTCCTTGTTGTCTATGGGATTCTTATGGTACTCCTGTAGCATAGATAACATGTTCTTGCATACTCACTACTTACCTCATGATTTGTATCTCATAGTATCTCACATATATATCATGCTTCTCCCTTCTCTTTGATCATGGCAACTATTTACTATGACTGTATCATTCAGAATAATGGTATATGAGAAAGAAAAAAAACTGCCTACCTTATGAATTTCATGTGCTTGTCAATCATCATCTGTATGCATTTGGCATATGTCATATTTCTTCTTCTGTTGTCTCTCTTTCATCTTTTGATGTACTCCTATAGATGGATATGGCAACTATGGTTTATTCTAGCTGTATCTGCTTGTATAAGTCACTTCATTGGTCACTGTCTTGACTGTCCATAGTGAAGATGATTGTACTTGTCTTTGTTCTTGCAATGTATCTTTCTTTATGGCATTTATTGACTATATCATGCTACCACTTGTTGTGTGGTTACACAACATACCCCATTCTAACTTGACAAAACAGGGACCCAACTTTTTGGCTTGTGTTTTGTGCTTTCTGGCGGTCTGGTAAAAGTAAGTCATACAGATCATCATGCATTGAAAAGGCTGGGTAAGTGATCATCATGAGGTCAGTTCGTCAAATTTCATATTTTATTCCTGAAACCTCATATTTAGAAAGAGCATTAAATTCCATGCAGGTTTGTCTTTTACATCACCCTGATATTCGTCAGGATGTGAAAGTTATGAGTGGTCAAAGTTTGAGTCAAACCTGATATTCCCAGGGGGAGGATCATATTTCTTAAACATCAGTCATATTATAAAAGATCACCCTAATATAATATACCACCCGATAAATTCATGCGGTCTGAATAGCTGGATGTCAATTTTAGGTGATAGTAACCTTTACCCGTCAATAGCCTTATGCATTTTGCGAGGATCATATTTTTCAAAGTAACCCGATATGTCATAATATCCTCCTGCTGTGAAATATCCCCCTAAGCCAATATCCTGATGACGTCATCCAAGTCGAATGAATGAAGAAACAAATATGATGATGACATCATCATCACATTTACCTCTCGATAGGATATTTCATAAACATGATCCTACTCATATATCATGAGGATGACATCATGATGCCTTGCCGATACACTAAGCAAATATTAGGATGATGTCATCCTGATATTTTGAAAGAGATACATATAAGTTTGTCTGATCATCATCATCTTTGAAACATCACCCGATATATCTAGATATCCTCCTGATGTGCTAAACATAACCAAGGGGTGCGTTCGTCAGATGGTGTCGCGATAGTTTTTTTTCTCTCAAGGAGGATGATCATATTAAACTCGACTTGATATTTTTGAATATCATCCTGTCTTGCGAATATCACCCCGCTCTCATTACTACCATTAACATTTAATGCACGCAGACATGGTAGGTGGTTCTCGCTGACCATGAAACTCGATGAAACACCTGGTGAGATCCTGCATTTTCGTGCGGATAATCAATGAGTAAAATCCAATCTGTCAGGGTTGCCCTAATTTTACCCTAAGTGCATCATTAAAAAGGCAAATTCATCATCATTTTGAATTTACCTTGCGATAAAATTGTTTTTACAGAGCACTATCTTCCATATCCTCATACAGGCGATAGTTGCACAAGTTGAGCTCACAGATAGAAGGAAGTGCATGATCATCAGCTGAATTAAGAGCATTGTTAGAAGTCCACTGGTATAAAAAGGAAATTTGCATATCCAGGTAAGTAAGTGAAACCCTCGTCCTGTTGTTTCTATAATAGTCAGGTATGGGTGGTTAATCTGAAGTTCTGGTTTATACATCCATATGATAAAGTAATGTTGAACATATACAGTAGGCATGGTGATTAGTATAGTTAATTGTAATATGCATGCATGTGTATACCCATTGTAAGACAAGATTTGGTTAATTGCAGGCACCCATGGTTGACAAGAGGTTAGTCAAGTGTCAAGCAGAATTCGATAGGCCTATGTTCTCCTCCCAGAGGGGCGTCCTATTTAAATATGGTGCAATTACAGATACCCATCAGGGGAGTACCAATTTGGAAGCATGGTCAGCCAGGTTGAATGATGAGAATAACAAGAGTCCTGTGCTGGATGCAGTTTTCATTTTTGGGATGAGGAATGTCGCCGGTTTTCCGTACTCCATGGAATCCCCGGAACTGGTTATCGAGTGTGCCAGGAACTACAATCCAAAGACTAGGTAGGTGATGAAACATGGGAGGATATATGCTGACCTATCCATCAAGGGTCTTTTCAAGACATTTGGATTGCCATTGGGCAGCAAGGTTAAAAGTGTGGACCTGAAGAAGTCAGAGAAAGAATATGAAAACAACAAGAAACAAGCTAGGAAGAATATGTATCAATGGAGGGCTGAAAATAGTACATATCCTGCAGCAGCCAAACTTCCTGTGCATCTATTCAAATATGATTTTGCTAATGAATATCAATACATGATTGCACTACTGAATAGAGTAACAGGCCAGCCTGATGCAGGTAGTTTTAGAGACTGGATGTATGGTGTAATAATGATGTGTTTGTATTTAGATATCAAGCCACTATGGGGCCAGCTAATAAGTGATGCTCTGCATGGGCAGCTAATGAACCTAGGAGGTTCAAATTGTGCTTTCTATATGACATCATACATTATTTACTCCTATGCTTATAAAGGCACATTTGATGCACTGGTTACAGATGGGAAAGTCATAGGAATAGTTAATGCTATGCATATCTGGGATCATCATCCCCAGCTGCAAAGAGCCAATTACCTCCAAGACTATAAACTGGTCAATGATGCATTCTCTATGCATCTGGTGAGAACCATGGAGGAGGACAGAACAAAGAGATTGAGCATGGAGGCTCAAGAGATAATTTACAGGCATGGAGCTTGGTATATCTAGTTTGCCACCTTTTCCTACATGAGGATTGAGGGTTTTGAAGGAAATCCCCTCATGCTGCCAAGGTATCCCACTCATGCAGTGATACTGATGGAGTTCATCAGGCAGAGCTCCACAATGATAAAAACATACAAAGATGCAAAGAAGTTGCCACCAATCTTGTTTCCAATCACCATTGGCTGGTACATGTGTCCTGATTTAGAGAATATAAAGAAGGTGATGGTCACCTTGAATAAAATGAAACTGCAGCCTTTTCCACTAACAAGACCATATGATCCTTACGACAGGATGCAGAAAATAATAGGAAAGCCTATTCATCAGAGGCACCTAGAAGACTTCTGGGCTGACTGTGAAGATGAAGCAGAAGCAAGAAGAAGAAGATATCAAAGGCTAACTTTGAATCAAATTAGAACCTTTGATTGCATTCCCATCCCCCAACAATTGAAGAAAGATGATGGCAGGATAATTGCAGATGAATATGAACAGAAGAAAATATATAATGATACCATCTCTGCACCTGACCTCACCATATAGGAGGATATATCCTTGGACCCCTTCATTGCTAGGACCATACAACTAACCCAAGCCTAGGTTGATGAACAGATAGGGGCATTGAAGAAGAAGGGTGTTGCCATTACGGTGGACAACAAGAAGAAGGGGCATGATATTCTCGATGGGGAGTATGATGACTTCCTGAATGAGAAGAGAAAGTCTAAGGGTGATAGACTCCCTCCACCACAACAACAGAGCAAAAGACCCCTAAGGGGCAAGAAAGTAGATAAGGAACCCAAAGGGGTTATTATTGAAAGGGCAGTATTTGTAGCTGAGGAGGCAACAACATAAGGATCAGGGTCAGCATCCCCTCCAAGGACAAGGAAAGGAAAGTCCAAGAAGAGTAAGACAACAAAGGCTAGAATTACTGAGACCCTAGAAGAGGGTCAATCCTCAAGGAAACATGATGAAGAGGATATCCTCATGGAGGAAGAGCCTGAAGAAGAAGAGGCTCCTTTGATAATAAAAAGAAAAAGAAAAGCTCCGCAGGTGGTGGTGTCTACCCCAGCTAAGAAACTGAGAACCTCCATGAGGGGTGAAATAAAACAATCCCCTACATTGTTACAAGGGGCAAGTAGTGAAGTGCATAGGGAACTTCAGCACAATGTTCCACTTCCTACCATTATAAAGTTTAAAACTGAAGTTGCAGAAGAGCAGATGAAAGAAACCTCACCAGGAGGTCATATCTCATTAGAAGAGACAATTAACCTATCTGATGATGAGGTTGTGAAGGAGGTATCTTCACAAAAGATGGAAACCCTTGCTGTAGGTACGCAAATGACCCCTCATAAGACTCCAATAGTTCAAACAATACTGGAGGAGATGAAGCAAGTGGAAGCGGAAAAGGAAAAGAACCTAGAGAAGGTAGCCCAAGAAATAGGGCTAAACACACTAATTACATAGGTGACAAGTCCTGTAGTGGTAGATTTGACAGATAAACAGGATGCAAGTCCTGAACATCCAACAGGATCACCTGACAAAGGGCAACCTGCAGAAGAAGTGAAGATGGCAGAACCAGAAGGCCATGCTTCAGAAATCAGCCAACCAAGTGCACAAGATGCATCAGCGGAACCTACTGTAGTAGAGGTTCAGGAAAGGAAGGCTGATGAGAAAGATGTGGTAGAAGATCCTACTGCCAAGGTTTAAGAAATAAGTAGCACAGGTGCAAAACAAATTGTGATTACAGAACTAGCACCAGCACTTAAGGAGACTTCTCATTTATCCTCAACTGAGAATGTTCCTTAGTAGGAAGAAACACCAAAGGAGGATGAGGTAATGATAGAAAAGGATCATGATCAACATATAGATACATCACAAGATCCTCCACCTCAAGAAGATGCTCCTCCAGAGAAAGAGGTTCCTCAACAGGAGGATGTGCCACAGGATCAACATCAAAGCGAGCATCATGAAGAAGAATTAAGGAAATCACCTTCTCCATCACATCTGCTGACAGAAACAGGAGACACAAGTGAACATCATGATGATGCAGAGAAACATGATCAGGTACCTCCGTGGTTGGAGAAAGAGGTCAATGTAGAAGAAGAATTTGAAATTCAAGAATTTGATGTCTCCACCCTATTCTCTGAAACTATAATAAAACATAAGAGGAAGGCAAGAATGACTTCGGCCATCAAAAGAGATCCAACAACTGGGAGGAGGATTGCATAGATTGCAGTACCTACTGTGGAGAAAGAAAAAGGTAAAATTACCTTAGATGAGTTCTAGATCAGCACAGTGGACTTAGGATTTACCAATGAAGACCAAGAGGGTCAGGAGGGCAAGGATATTATTGATTCTTTAATTCAAAAGATGAAAAGAGAGAAGGAGAAAAATAAGCAACACAAAGAGCACATTTCTCAGTTGCATGCCTACATAGGAAGGCTAACCAATACTAAAGATACTTCAACTGAACATGCAGTCCCATTGACTGCTATTTCTCAAGAGGAGGTGAATAAATTAGACCTCACGAAACATGAGGCATCTGTACTAAGAGATGGATGTCATCCACATTGGGTGATGTGGAGGAAGTAGTAAAGGCCTCTTTGAAGAGGTGGAATACTCTCAGCGACTCTAGAACCAAAGTAGATAAATTGCAGATGTAGACAGGAAAAAGGTCTCACCAACTGGAAAATGTATTAAATATCCTAGGAGAAATAAGGAGGATAAATCATCAGCTGCTCATCAATAAATAGGTACTAAACAATAATACTACCTTGTTGGTTGACATATGGTATAAGGACATCCAATTTGAATGTGGAGTACTTAGAAGATGCAATAATAAACTGAGAGATATCAGCATCAAGTCGCATGATTTAATGTCTATTGAGGCAAAAATATTGGAAACACTAGATGGAAAAGTGGAAGGGAAAGTTGAAAATCAAGATGAAGAGTTTGCCATCAACGCTTTACACAGCAACTTCCAATCAATAGCAGATGATCCACTTGTTCACTTGACTAAAGAAGTCGTAGATAAAATAATGAGAATCAAAGTCAAGATGGAGAATTACAATGAGACGTTGCAAGATAGGAAGAACAAGCTGGACAACAGCAGACACAAATACGAGGGACACAAGCATGCCATGATCAAAGCAAAGACTCAGGATGGTGGGGAAATAGATAAAATTGTGCAATTGTATGAACAGGTCCGGAGCATCATGCAACCTCATATGAGGGTTCATCATCATCATGATAATGAAAGTTCAGGAAGTGATACACCTGGTGATGAAGAGCATGACTCAGATAAAGTAGATGATGATGCATCATAGAGTGAATATCAACATCAAATACTTAGTGAAAATAGGTTTTTTTAGATAGTTGCCGGCTGGCAACTTGTGCCATTTTGTAAAGGTTGACGTAGTCAAAGGAAATATTGACCATAGATACGCATAGATGAATCAGGGTTGCTGATCTTTTTGTAATGCGTTCCTCACCTTATTCTACAAAAGGTGCAGGAATGCTTCATTTTGAATATTCAGAACTTAATTGAAATTTGTCTGCTGAAATATTCAGGGCTCATTTCAAAGCTTTTTGTATACATTTATGTCTTTGCATACTTAGTGAATGAGAAGACTGTTTTGGTTACAATTCATAGTAAATCTTGAGTAATCTGTGTGTGAATTCTAGATTTATGTGGTGATTTGCTGCGTCCTTTGGAGTGCATGTCTACTTACATACATTGTTTTCATACAATTCCTTTGAAGTTAGCACCTACTGTATCTAGCTATGGAATGTCCTTGTGAACATATGGTTTGGTTTTCTTCTCTTCATGACTGTATCTGATATACATGTGGTTCAATAGATGAAGATTCATCTTTCATTTGAAGCCTTTCTTTCAATTTCTTTAAATTTTAGAACATTTCACTATCATAATTACAAATAACTGAACATCTCAAGCAAACAATACAAATATGTGGACATCTCGTAGATAAGTGGAAATATTTAGCATATTTGAAGCTAAAGCATGCATTACTGATAAATATGATGCAAATATTTGAGTATAACTGTATCATTGAATCAAATAGCTGTGTAAAATGACCTCTCTATGAAGAATCTTTTCAGAAATAGCGTCATGATGATGAACTCTATGTAAGGCCCCAAAATGGAAACAACAACACACATCAACCTCTGAGTAACGTCAGAAGATTAAGACCTAATCATCGGAGACTTGGGATCATGAATTCTCTGAATTCATCGTATCTTTCAAGATGAATAAAGGTTAATGTGTACTTTTATTCTATGCTTGTTTATGACTAACATCATGATCAACATAAATTGGTGCTAGAAGGAGGGCCTTTATCCGAAAGAACATGCTCATCATCATTATTTTCAGATTTGATGATGCAGAGAGTAAGGTAACCCCAGTGCATTCGTGAATTTCAAATATCACTCAAATATTTACTGTAACAGGCTTGTAAATGTTCATTTTGTGTAAAGTTCCCGAAATTAGTCATAAATATTGCAAGCTTTATAGTAGATCATCATGAATTCACAAATATCAGCCAATGATAAGTAAATCCGTTCAAGCTTTGAAGAGTTTTGGCCTTAGAAACTTGATATCCTGTGGTAAGAGTCATTATACCTCAAATATCTTTTCATATTTGCAGTATCTTTGCAAATATTTCGTAAATATTCAGTCCGATCAGTCATCCGACCGCAAATATTGTCTCAATTGGTGAAATTCATTCAATATTTACAATCATCTGGTTAGTTTCAGCCAATTTGCCTCAAAATTGAGAAATCTTGGTTCACAAGATAAATACCACGTCTAGATCTAGTGGAATCTTTGAAGAATTGCCTGTTAGAGGTTTTAGACCTAGAACTGTAGACATCCATCATACTCCCGGGTCTAGTGCATCAGGAGCTTCACCAGAACCTCCTCCTGTAACTCTTGTTGGTTTGCAAGTACCTTCTGGGATATCTGTGACACCTCCTGTTCAACCTCAACCCCAAGTCCAACCTCAGCCAGTCGTACCACCAGCTCAACCTCCTCTGGTCACAATGTCTTTCTTTGTAGCAGAACCACCTTTAACCTTCAATGCATATCATGAGTTGCCAAAGAATCCAGACAAACTTTGTCCAAAATATCATCCTTATCAGGATGCTGATGATCATATCAGGACATTTAAAGAAGCTTGCTGTAGAGCCAGAATACAACATCAAGATGTTGTATGCAGATTATTTCCTTTTTCCTTAGGGGAAGAGGCTTATAATTGGTTTATTAGTCTTGGTCAAGCTTCTGTTGGTTCATGGACTATCCTACAGAAAGCCTTCCTTGATAGGTTCAAGGTCCCTATTTATCCATCTATGAATTACCACATGTTTGCTACAATCAAAAGATTCGAGAATGAACCTATTGCCAATTTTAATGCTAGGTTCCAAAAAATGCTATCCAAGTTAGTTGCTCCTTATGTAGTAGCAGATGCTTCTACTAGGAGTATCTATTATTCAGCCCTGGATCCATTGACTTCCATGTTCATCAGGAGAACACATCCTGAGATCACTACCTTGACAGGAGCCTTTCAAGAAGCTATCAAAGTAAATCAGCAGGTAGTCCCAGCTCCTACTCCAAATATTGCATTCCCTACATTGCCTGGCATGTATCCAACATATCCTGCACAACATCCTGCATCATATCCTGCACAATATCCTAATGGTACAATGATACCTCCAGCAGTCATGCCTACACCTTTGCAGGTGCCTCCATTAAGTATCATGCCACCTCCTAATGGGAATGGCTAGATGTCACAATATCCTGCACAAATTCAGACACCTCAGGGTGTTGATCTGTCTAACAATAACCATGGATCCTCTTTCTTCAAGCCTCAAAGTGATAATGTAGTAGCCAAAGCTCAAGAAGAGAAGGAGGAAATTAAATAAATTTCTGCTCAACTGAGAAAACTCACCACAGAAGTGACACATTTGAGAAATCAAAGTTTCTATTCCCAGTCAAATCAAAATAGAAATTACTCCAATGATAGACCAAATTATCCAAACAGAGGATACAATAACAACAATAATTTCAATAATAGTGGTGGAAATAACAATAATCCTCAAAGACAACCTAGAGTATAGAATTCTAGGCCAAATAATGGTTCATTACCATCACCCTTAGATAATCAGCCATTTGGTGAAGCTAAACAGACTACTAGAGTTAATCTTGCTAAGGCAGCCCTCACCAATTGGTGTAGGATCCACAACACAAATGCTCATGCAGAGTTAGACTGTCCACAATTTCAAATTGCTGCCAGCATTTTTCAAATAGAAGTGTCTAATACTATAGGACATCCACCTCAGTAGAAGGTAATGAAATAGTTCCTTGTGGATATGATTCAGCCCTAGTGCTAGAAATCTATACCGATCATCAAAATTATTCTCATGCACATGAAGAATCTGCTTTAGCTTTTGAGTCAAATTATGTCTTCCCTTTTGAAGATGAGAATGAGCCTTCTATTGAACATGAGGAGGTGCATGCATACCAGTAGCAATATCCTGGTAAACATAACTATAACTTGAGAAGTAGCTCCAACAGACCTACTGGTCCACTGACGTCATCTTTACCTTTAAATAATTTCAATACACCTCCTAATCCCAAAGCTAGCAATAATCCTGGGTTCCCCAAGGTAAATGCCCAATATCTATCACCACAGAATACATCATCAAAGGCTGTTAGCTTGCCTCATGAGTCTGATAAACTTGTTACATACTTGGCAGATGAGATGAAAAAGATAAAGATCAGCCTGTCTTTATCAGATTTATTGAAAACTCTTGCAATCAAAAGGGCATTCATGAAGTCACTAGATGATCTCGTTCCTAAAGAGGACATTCCTTCTCCAGGTCATCTTAACAATAAAGATCATGCTGCTAGAGATAGTAATATCAAGCCTAAAGTGCCAGCTACTGTCCAAGTAGTAGAAACATCACATATGACATTATAAAGAGATAAGAGTGAGTCACCACCTTTCCTCCTTACCATAAGGATGTTTGGAAAGAATTTACACAACTGTTTGGTAGATTCAGGTGCATCTACAAATGTGATGCCCTTGTCTATATGCAATGCCTTAGGACTACATCCTGCTAAATCCTTAAAAAAGGTGACACAGCTAGACAAAACAGAAGTGAGTGTAGTAGGAGAACTGACTCATATACACATGCAACTAGCATCTGATCCCAGGATCCAATATTACATTGATATCCAGGTAGTTGACATACCTGATACATATGGGATGCTACTTAGCAGAGACTGGTCAAAGACTTTGAATGGATATATGTCCACTGACTTTAGTCACATGTGGTTACCTTGGAAAGGTATACCAAACTAGATAAGAATATATGTTGAACCCAGAATGAAGCACATGATAACTGAGTATAATAAAACGAATGAGATTATGTATGTTGACATTGAGCCTGGAGTTTATGCCATTAGACCACAGACTATCAGGATAGAAGAGATCCTGATGCTTGATTTTCATCATCATCATCATCAGGAGGGTGTGCCAATTGTAGAAACCAATAATAATTTTGAGAACGAAAATGAAATAGATCACTTCAGAGACTTTGAGATGCATCTGTCCAAATAGGTAAAGCATTGTCAATTGTTAAATATACTTGCTAATGATATTTTGATTGATGGATGGTGCAGATTACACAATGAAGCGCATTTAGAAAAGACTTGTGAAACATGCTTCGACATGATGATGCTGGAGCAGACATGCAGTGAGGCATCATCATCATATTCCAAGGTAAGTTCTACATCTAGTGATGATGATGATACTGATTCTTTTTTGTCTTCTATAGGAACCACAGAAAAGGTGATAGATCATGATGAAGGTCATGAATAGAGAACAGAAGAAATTCTGGTGTACAATCAGATAAATGTTAATAAAAAAGGAAAGATCACCCCAGGGAGTGATTCTCTGATGGAGTCAGACTATGAATTGTCTGATGAAGACAAAGGCAGTAACCTGACCAGATTTGAAGAGTTCTTGTCTGGAGAAATTAAGAAAATGATAAGACAAAAGAAACATCCACAAGATGCACTAACTAAAGGTTGGTGTAGGCTGCATGAGGCACCTCATTTCGAGATCACCTGTTCGCTGTGTCTGCACATTTTGAAAAAACATACAGAGCCTGATCCAAAAGATCATCCTCGTGATGATAGAAAACAAGAAGAAAAATCAGCTTCTCAGAAGGAAGAAAAGATGAAGTCTGAGAAAGCTGACATTCCTAAGTTAAAATGGATATCAAGTGGAGCAGCTACCAGAGCTGCAAAGAAAAATAAAGGTTCAGCTAAACCTCATGCTGAAGATAAGTCTTGGATCCTTAGATTTGATGGATCCAAATCCAAGCAAGGAGCCGGAGTAGGGATTGATCTTATTGATCCATCAGGAAAATCCTACTTAGTTGCATACAAATTACAGTTCCCCTGCACTAATAATGTGGCAGAATATGAAGCTCTAATTCATGGGATATTGTTTGCTCTCAAAAGGAAAGTAAAAATTTTGCATGTCTTTGGAGACTCAGAATTAGTTGTCAGACAAGTAAGAGGAATCTACTCTTGCAATTATAAAAAATTGTCAAATTATAGACATAGAGTGTGGGATTTGATTGAAGACTTTGATGCATTTAACATCACCCATGTTCCTAGAGAATAGAATCACAGGGCAGATGCACTTGCCCAGGCTACCAGTACATTGGAGCCACTATCTATATCAGGTCTGAAGAGATTTTTAGTAGAACTGGTATCTGTACCATCAGTACCTGATAATGTTACCAATCTTCAGGTCTTTGATGATGACCAGCACATTCTTGATTTTATCTCTAATAGGGATGTATTTGACGCTCAGATTATAGATGAGAATAGTATGGAAGATCATGTCTGGGAAGAAGATGAAATATTAGAGTTGCCAAGCAACAGAATTCCCAAAGGCATGATTGAATTAGAAAGAGCCTTTGATTTGGATAATATGCTGAAGCAGAAGGATCTTCCCAAAGCTGATGGAGGTTAGTATTCACAAGTGAATATCGGACAAGATGATGACAAGAAAAATGTCTTGATAGGTAAGGTTTGCACACCAAAAGAGTTAGAAGGAATAACTTAGGCCCTTAAGGATTACATCCATGTAATTGCATGGACTTATGATGAGCTGAAGACATATGACACATCTGTCATAACTCATACTATACCTCTCAAGCCAGATGCTAAACCTTTCAGATAGAAGCAAAGGCCAGTCAATGCTTTGCTTGAACCAATAATATTTGAAGAAGTCAAGAAATTGTTAAATGCTAGGATAATCTTTCCTATGAGGCACTCCACTTGGGTGGCAAATCTAGTGCCAGTGAGGAAGAAGAATGGAGACATCAGGCTATGTGTAGATTTCAGGAATCTGAACAAAGCATCAGAAAAGGATAATTATCCTTTACCCTCATTAGATGAAGTTCTGTAGATTGTAAATGGAGCCAAAATCATGTCCTTCCTGGATGGTTTTTCAAGATACAACCAAGTGATGGTTGATAAAATTGACAGATTGAAAACTGCCTTCACCACCAAGTGGGGGATATTTGCATATAGACGTATGCCATTCAGGCTTATAAATGCTGGAACAACATTCCAGCGAGCAATGAACATAGCCTTCAGAGGCTTAATAGGAAAATGTATAGTCATCTACATGGATGACTTGATAGTATTCTCCAAAGAAAGGGGAAATCATGTAGCAGATCTCAGAAATGTGCTGAAGAAATGTGAAGAGTATGGAATATCACTGAACCCCAAGAAATGCATATTTGGGGTGACAACAGGAAAGTTATTAGGCCATTTGATAACTGAAGATGGAATCATCATTGATCCTGACAGGGTGGAGTCTATCATGAAAATACAACTTCCTGGAAGCAAGAAAGAACTTAAGTCTTACTTTGGTAAGATTAACTTTGTAAGAAAATTCATCACTGGTTTTGCAGAAATAGTCAGACCACTAAATGCTATGCTGAAAGAAGATGCCAAAATTGAGTGGACAATAGAAGCTAAAGCTGCTTTTGAGGACATAAAGAAAGCCATATCAGATGCTCCTGTATTCATCAGTCTAGATTACACAAAGGATTTCTACATCTATTCATTTGCTTCAGAACATACCTCTGCAATAGTGTTAACTCAAAGGAATGAAGAAAAAGAAAGAAACCAATCGCATTCATGAGCTGTTCTTTCAAGGATGTTGAACTAAGATATGTGGATGTTGAAAGACAAGCACTTGCATTAGTCAGGGTAGTAAAGAAATTTAGGCATTATATACTAAGAAGCAAGGTGATTGCAGTAGTGCCTGATGCAGCAGTGAAGATGCTGCTCATGCAGAGTGAGCCTGGTGAAAAAAGAGCCAAGTGGATTACTGTATTACAAGAGTATGACATGGAAACTACACCAATGAAGCTGGTAAGAGGAGAGGCTTTAAGCCAAATGATATCTGAAATTGAACCAAACATCACAAGTTAGCAGTATGTTATCAATGACAAGAACAATAAGGAATGGTATTCAGATATTAGGCACATCCTGATTACTGGAAGATGTCCTCCGAGATTGCAAGCTTCACAGAGAAGAGCATTGAAGATAAGGTCTCAAAAGTATATGATGAAGGGAGGAACCCTATTCAAGAAGAATTATGAAGGAATATACCTGAGATGCTTAGAAAAGCCAGAAGCAAATAAGCTCCTGTCAGAGTTACATGACAAGTTCAGAACAACACATGGATCAGCCTTGGCCACGACACATGCAATCCTCAGAGCAGGATATTATTGGCCCACAATTTTTAAAGATATAGCTGATCATGTTAAATGTTGTCATGTATGTCAGGTTGTTGCCAACAGAGAGAAATATGCTACACAACCCTTGCAGCCAGTGATGGAAGAGCGCCCATTTACACAATAGGGCATGGACCTTATAGGACCAATCAATCCTCCATCCTCCTCAGGCCATAGGTATGTCTTAACAATTACTGACTGTTGTACCAGATGGACTGAGGCTGTAGTAGCAAGACTTATACTGTAGATGATGTCATTAAATTTCTGGAGAGCAACATTGTCACCAGGTATGGAACTCCTTATGCTTTGGTAAGTGATAATGGTTCTGCTTTCACTTCAACTAAATTGTCAAGTTGGGCTTTTGATCATGGGATCATACTTAAGTTTTCATCCAACTACTATCCCCAAGGGAATGGATTAGCAGAATCCACCAACAAGAATTTACTGAATATCATAAGAAAACTAATAGAGAAGAACCCTAGGGAATGGAACTCATTTCTGAAATATGCCTTATGGGTAGACAAAACTAGAATGAAAACTACATTAGGAAACTTACCTTTCCAATTGGTATATGGAGTGGATCCTATCCTTCCTGCAAACTTGAAAATTCCTACTCTGCAATTTGCCCAAGAATACCTAGGCATTGATAATAGACAAGAAGTCAGGTTGCTTCAGCTGATGCACGTGGAAGAGAAAAGGAGTCACGCAATTGACCAGTTTGCAAAACATCAGGCTGTTGTCAAACATTTGTTTGATAAGAGAGCCAGAGTTAAAGCCTTCAGGATATCTGATTTAGTCCTGGTGTGGGATAAGCCCATGAGAGAAAAGGTGACCATGGCAAATTTGACAGATTATGGATAGGTCCCTTTCAAATTTCTGAGATACTAGGAGACATCACTTATAGGCTTAAGAACTTGACAGGTGAGGATGTCCCATTGCCAGTCAATGGACAATTCCTCAAACATTATTTCCAGGCCTGAGTGACTTCATGATAGTCATGTGTATCATATTGTACATTTGTATAGTTGTCTGTACAGTTTGTTTTGTTTTTGTTCGTTCTATTTTGTTTGTTGAGACCTTGTTTTGGTTAGTCAAGATGATGCACCTTATTACCACAGAAAATAACTAAATTGTTAGGATTCAAGTGATGAGATCAGATTTAGACATAGGTTGTAACTTAGCCTGAGAAGTATTCATGATCAGGTCTATGATAGCTTTTCATCAGGGTGCCTTTTCTTAATCAAAGTGAATCAATCACAATGAAACACCTAACAGCCTTGGGTTTGTTGAACACACAAGTATAGGTGTTAAGTGAAAAATCTAAAGAGACTCCCTTGCTACCAATACAATCTCCAACCTAAAGCTACAAGTGACTATACCTTGTACCAATGAGCTGACATGATGATATCAGATACAAATTTTAATAGAAAAAACTCTAGAAAAGAAATAAAATTAGGCCATCTAAGTAACTCTACCAGGGCTATGAATGCCTGCTGGCAGTGGGGCTCTACTTAGGGAGATTGTATAGATAACCTTGCCAGGGCTATAAATGCCTGCTGGCAGCAAGGCTCTATCCAGGTTGGCTATGAGGGATGATCTCCAACTATGTAGTTTAACACCAGTTACTTATGTTTTCAACTTGCTTTCAAGATGAAGATAATTAATCATCTGCACACATATGACCCTTTGTTAGCATTGTTACCATGATGAAATTTTATCATTCAGAAGATCATGATGCTTATGCTTAGGAAGAATTAGAATGATATGGATGAATATGATCACATCACTTACATCATTGGAATTTGTTTGTTTCCTTTGGTGGCAAGTTGTTGTGTGGTTACACAACACGCCCCATTCTGACTTGACAAAACAGGGACCCAACGTTTTGGCTTGTGTTTTGTGCTTTCTGGCGGTCTGGTAAAAGTAAGTCATGCAGATCATCATGCATTGAAAAGGCTGGGTAAGTGATCATCATGAGGTCAGTTCATCAAATTTCATATTTTATTCCTGAAACCTCATATTTAGAAAGAGCATTAAATTCCATACAGGTTTGTCTTTTACATCACCCTGATATTCGTCAGGATGTGAAAGTTGAGTGGTCAAAGTTTGAGTCAAACTTGATATTCCCAGGGGGAGGATCATATTTCGTAAACATCAGCCATATTATAAAAGGTCACCCCGATATAATATATCACCCGATAAAATCATGCGGTCTGAATATCCAGACGTCAATTTTAGGTGATAGTAACCTTTACCCGTCAATAGCCTTATGCATTTCGCGAGGATCATATTTTTCAAAGTAACTCGATATTTCATAATATCCTCCTACTGTGAAATATCCCCCAAAGCCAATATCCTGATGACATCATCCAAGTCCGAGAAATGAAGAAACAAACATGACGATGACATCATCATCACATTTACCTCTCGGCAAGATATTTCATAAACATGATCCTGCTTATATATCATGACAATGACGTCATGATGCCTTGCCGATACACTGAGCAAATATCAGGATGACATCATCCCAATATTTCGAAAGAGAGACATGTAAGTTTGTCCGATCATCATCATCTTTGAAACATCACCCGATATATCTAGATATCCTCCTGATGTGCTAAACATAACCAAGGGGTGCGTTCATCACATGATGTTGTGATAGTTTTTTTCTCTCAAGGAGGATGATCATATTAAACTCAACCCGATATTTTTGAATATCATCCTGTCTTGTGAATATCACCCAGCTCCCGTTACCGCCATTAACATTTAATGCGCGCAGACATGGTAGGTAGTTCCTACCAACCACAAAACCTGATGAAACACCTGGTGAGATCCTACATTTTTGCGCGGATAATCAATGAGTAAAATCCAATCTGTCAGGGTTGCCCTAATTTTACCCTAAGCGCATCATTAAAAAGGCAAATTCATTGTCATTTTGAATTTACCTTGTGATAAAATTGTTTTTACAGAGCACTAGCTTCCATATCCTCATACAGGTGATAGTTGCACGAGTTGAGCTCACAGACAGAAGGAAGTGCGTGATCATCAGCTGAATTAAGAGCATTGTTAGAAGTCCACTGGTATAAAAAGGAAATTTGCATATCCAGGTAAGTAAATGAAACCCTCGTCCTGTTGTTTCTGTAATAGTCAGGTATGGGTGGTTAATCTAAAGTTCTGGTTTATGCATCCATATGATTAAGTAATGTTGAACATATACAGTAGGCATGGTGATTAGTAAAGTTAATTGTAATATGCATGCATGTGTATACCCATTGTAAGACAAGATTTGGTTAATTGCAGGCACCCATGGCTGACAAGAGGTTAGTTAAGTGTCAAGTAGAATTCGATAGGCCTATGTTCTCCTCCCAGAGGGGTGTCCTGTTTAAATATGGCGCAATTACAGATACCCATCAGGGGAGTACCAATTTGGAAGCATGGTCAGCCAGGTTGAACGATGAGAATAACAAGAGTCCTGTGCTGGATGCAGTTTTCATTTCTGGGATGTGGAATGCCGCCAGTTTTCCATACTCCATGGATTCCCCAGAACTGGTTATCGAGTGTGCCAGGAACTACAATCTAGAGACCATGCAGGTGATGAAACATGGGAGGATATATGCTAACCTATCTATCAAGGGTCTTTGCAAGACATTTGGATTGCCATTGGGCAGCAAGGTTAAAAGTGTGGACCTGAAGAAGTTAGAGAAAGAATATGAAAACAACAAGAAATAAGCTAGGAAGAATATGTATCAATGGAGGGCTGAAAACAGTACATATCCTATAGTAGCCAAACTTCCTGTGCATCTATTCAAATATGATTTTGCTGATGAATATCAATACATGATTGCACTACTGAATAGAGTAACAGGCCAACCTGATGTGGGTAGTTTTAGAGACTGGATGTATGGTGTAATAATGATGTGTTTGTATTCAGATATCAAGCCACTGTGGGGCCAGTTAATAAGTGATGCTTTGCATGGGCAGCTGATGAACCTAGTAGGTTCAAATTGTGCTTTCTATATGACATCATACATTATTTACTCCTGTGCTTATAAAGGCACATTTGATGCACTGGTTATAGATGGGAAAGTCACAAGAATAGTTAATGCTGTGCATATCTGGGATCATCATCCCCAGCTGCAAAGAGCCAATTACCTCCAAGACTATAAACTGGTCAATGATGCATTCTCTATGCATCTAGTGAGAACCATGGAGGAGGACAGAACAAAAAGATTCAGCATGGAGGCCCAAGAGATAATTTACAGGCATGGAGCTTGGTATATTTAGTTTGCCACCTTTTCCTACATGAGGATTGAGGGTTTTGAAGGAAATCCCCTCATGCTGCCAAGGTATCCCACTGATGCAGTGATACTGATGGAGTTCATCAGGCAGAGCTCCACAATGATAAAAACATACAAAGATGCAAAGAAGTTGCCACCAATCTTGTTTCCAGTCACCATTAGCTGGTACATGTGTCCTGATTCAGAGAATATAAAGAAGGTGATGGTCACCTTGAATAAAATGAAACTGCAGCCTTTTCCACTGACAAGACCATATGATCCTTACGACAGGATGCAGAAAATATTAGGAAAGCCTATTCATCAGAGGCACCTAGAAGACTTCTGGGCTGACTGTAAAGATGAAGCAGAAGCAAGAAGAAGAAGATATCAAAGGCTAACTTTGAATCAAATCAGAACCTTTGATTGCATTCCCATCCCCCAACAATTGAAGAAAGATGATGGCAGGATAATTGCAGATGAATATGAACAGAAGAAAATATATAATGATACCATCTCTGCACCTGACCTCACCATATAGGAGGATATATCCTTGGACCCCTTCATTGCCAGGACCATACAACTAACCCAAGCCTAGGTTGATGAACAGATAGGGGCATTGAAGAAGAAGGGTGTTGCCATTATGGTGGACAATAAGAAGAAGGGGCAGGATATTCTCGATGGGGAGTATGATGACTTCTTGAATGAGAAGAGAAAGTCTAAGGGAGATAGACTCCCTCCACCACAATAGCAGAGCAAAAGACCCCCAAGGGGCAAGAAAGTAGATAAGGAACGCAAAGGGATTATTATTGTAAGGGCAGTATTTGTAGCTGAGGAGGCAACATCATTAGGATCAGGATCTGGATTAGGATCAGCATCCCCTCCAAGGACAAGGAAAGGTAAGTCCAAGAAGAGTAAGACAGCAGAGGCTGGAATTACTGAGACTCTAGAAGAGGGTCAATCCTCAAGGAAACATGATGAAGAGGATATCCTCATGGAGGAAGAGCCTAAAGAAGAAGAGGCTCCTTTGATAATAAAAAGAAAAAGAAAAGCTCCGTAGGTGGTGGTGTCTACCCTAGCTAAGAAACTGAGAACCTCCATGAGGGGTGAAATAAAACAATCCCCTACATTGTTACAAGGGGCAGGTAGTGAAGTGCATAGGGAACTTTTGCACAATGTTCTACTTCCTACCATTGTAAAGATTAAAACTGAACTTGTAGAAGAGAAGATAAAAGAAACCTCACCAGGAGGTCATATCTCATTAGAAGAGACAATTAACCTATCTGATGATGAGGTTGTGAAGGAGGTATCTTCACAAAAGATGGAAACCCTTGCTGCAGGTATGTAAATGACCCCTCATAAGACTCCAATAGTTCAAACAATACTAGAGGAGATGAAGCAAGTGGAAGCTGAAAAGGAAAAGAGCCCAGAGAAGGTAGCCCAAGAAATAGGGCTGGACACACTAATTGCACAGGTGACAAGTCCTGTAGTGGTAGATTTGACAGATAAATAGGATGCAAGTCTTGAACATCCAACAGGATCACCTGACAAAGGGCAACCTGTAGAAGAAGTGAAGATGGCAGAACCAGAAGGCCATGCTTTAGAAATTAGCCAACCAAGCGCACAAGATGCATCAGTGGAACTTGCTGTAGTAGAGGTTTAGGAAAGGAAGGCTGATGAGAAAGATGTGGTAGAAGATCCTGCTACCAAGGTTCAAGAAATAAGTAGCATAGGTGCAGAACAAATTATGATTATAGAACCAGCACCAGCACTTAAGGAGACTTCTCAATTATCCTCAACTAAGAATGTTCCTCAGCATGAAGAAACACCAAAGGAGGATGGGGTAATGACAGAAAAGGATCATGATCATCATGATCAGCATATGCATACATCACAAGATCCTCCACCTCAAGAAGATGCTCCTCCAGAGAAAGAGGTTCCTCAACAGGAGGATGTGCCACAGGATCAATATCAAAGTGAGCATCATGAAGAAGAATTAAGGAAATCACCTTCTCCATCACATCTGCTGACAGAAACATGAGACACAAGTGAACATCATGATGATGCAGAGAAATATGATCAGGTACCTCCATGGTTGGAGAAAGAGGTCAATGTAGAAGAAGAATTTGAAATTCAAGAATTTGATGTCTCCACCCTATTCTCTGAAATTATAATAAAACCTAAGAGGAAGGCCAGAATGACTTTGGCCATCAAAAGAGATCCAACAACTGGGAGGAGGACTACACAGATTGCAGTACCTATTGTGGAGAAAGAAAAAGGTAAAATTGCCTTAGATGAGTTCCAGATCAGCACAGTGGACTGAGGATTTGCCAATGAAGACCAAAAGGGTCAGGAGGGCAAGAATATTATTGATTCTTTAGTTCAAAAGGTGAAAAGAGAGAAGGAGAAAAATAAGCAACACAAAGAGCACATTGCTCATTTGCATGCCTACATAGGATGGCTAACCAATACTGAAGATACTTCAACTGAACATGTAGTCCCATTGACTGCTATTTCTCAAGAGGAGGTGAATAAATTAGACCTCATGAAACATGAGGCATCTATAATAAGAAGATGGATGTCATCCACATTGGGTGATGCGGAGGAAGTAATAAAGGCCTCTTTGAAGAGGTGGAATACTCACAGGGACTCCAGGACCAAAGTAGATAAATTGCAGATGCAGACAGGAAAAAGATCTTACCAACTGGAAAAAGTATTAAATATCCTGGGAGAAATAAGGAGGATAAATCCTCGCTGCTCATCAATAAATAGGTACTAAACAATAATATTGCCTTGTTGGTTGACATATGGTATAAGGACATCCAATTTGAATGTGGAGTACTCAGAAGATGCAATAATAAACTGAGAGATATCAGCATGAAGTTGCATGATTTAATGTCTATTGAGGCAGAAATATTGGAAACACTAGAAGGAAAAGTGGAAGGGAAAGTTGAAAATCAAGATGAAGAGTTTGCCATCAATGCTTTACACAGCAACTTCCAATCAATAGCAGATGATCCACTTGTTCACTTGACAGAAGAAGTCATAGATAAAATAATGAGAATCAAAGTCAAGATGGAGAATTACAATGAGACATTGCAAGACAGGAAGAACAAGCTTGACAACAGCAGACACAAATACGAGGCACACAAGCATGCCATGATCAAAGCAAAGACTCAGGATGGCGGGGAAATAGATAAAATTGTGCAATTATATGAACAAGTCCGGAGCATCATGCAACCTCATATGAGGGTTCATCATCATCATGATAATGAAAGTTCAAGAAGTGATGCACCTGGTGATGAAGAGCATGACTCAGATAAAGTAGATGATGATGCATCATAGAGTGAATATCTGCATCAAATACTTAGTGAAAATAGGTTTTTTTAGATAGTTGCCAGCTGGCAACTTGTGCCATTTTGTAAAGGTTGATGTAGTCAAAGGAAATATTGACCGTAGATACGCATAGATGAATCAGGGTCGCTGATCTTTTTGTAATGCATTCCTCACCTTATTCTATAAAAGGTGCAGGAATGCTTCATTTTGAATATTCGAAACTTAATTGAAATTTGTCTGCTGAAATATTCAGGGCTCATTTCAAAGCTTTTTGTATACATTTATGTCTTTGCATACTTAGTGAATGAGAAGACTGTTTTGGTTACAATTCATAGTAAATCTTGAGTAATCTGTGTGTGAATTCTGGATTTATGTGGTGATTTGATACATCCTTTGGAGTGCATGTCTACTTACATACATTGTTTTCATACAATTCCTTTGAAGTTAGCACCTACTGTATCTAGCTGTGGAATGTCCTGGTGAACATATGGTTTGGTTTTCTTCTCTTCATGACTGTATCTGATATACATGTGGTTCAATAGCTGAAGATTCATCTTTCATTTGGAGCCTTTCTTTCAATTTCTTTAAATTTTAGAACATTTCACTATCATAATTGCAAATAACTGAACATCTCAAGCAAACAATACAAATATGTGGACATCTCGTAGATAAGTGGAAATATTTAGCATATTTGAAGCTAAAGCATGCATTACTGATAAATATGATGCAAATATTTGAGTATAACTGTATCATTGAATCAAATAATTGTGTAAAATGACCTCTCTATGAAGAATCTTTGCAGAAATAGCGTCATGATGATGAACTCTATGTAAGGCCCCAAAATGGAAACAACAATGCACATCAACCTCTGAGTAACATCAGAAGATTAAGACCTAATCACCGGAGACTTGGGATCATGAATTCTCTGAATTCATCGTATCTTTCAAGATGAATAAAGGTTAATGTGTACTTTTATTCTATGCTTGTTTATGACTAACATCATGATCAACACCACTGTAGCTCCAAGGTGTATGAGATAAGGCTTGTTTAATCAAAATAGTGATGAGATGCATGGAAAACATTTTGTTATATTTGGACTGTGGCATTCATGTCAGCCCACTGTGCTTTAATGTTGGACTCCCTTTTTTCTCCAGACATGACTGTCTCTTTCTTTTGACTTTTTATCTGACTGTCATGTCAGTGATGACCTTACAAGTATATTCTGGTATTTGTTTATGCATCATGTGCTTCATCCTGGAATGTTTGAATGTTTGAACATCTAACTACATTTGGACAATAGCAGTCATCTGGGAATATAGGCTCTCCTTGATGCCTGAATCATATGAGATTCTTGGCTTGGATGTTTTATCTTCTAAAACTAAGACCTATCTGCTCCACTTGAATTGTTTCATCTGTACCTCCCTGTATCTTTATGGTTTAAAGTTTTAAGGCATTGGTGACTTCGTAGTTATTGGTCCATGACAATGATATATTCATGATTGTATTTTCACACTACCATATATCAGCTAGAGATAATGATGCCTTGCTATTTTGATTTATCTTTTTTAAAAGGCATAACTTGTATCTTTCAGCTAACTTGTTCACTTTGAATACCTATATCATGCCACTTAATTCTTACTCTTTTGTCATAATAAGATGATACCATCACATGATTTATCATGTAACTTGTTCAAATGATATACAAGTTCCTGCATCTTGGAAGCTTTATTCTGTCTCTCTTCCTTTATCAGGCACATTAATCTAAAAACATGTATCATCTCCTTATACTATGAATGCACTCTGTCAGTTACTCTTATTAGCTGTGATGGCATAAATACATGCATTCATAATGATACTGTACCTCATATGGCTCTTGTAGCCTGGATGACTGTAATCTGATTTTTGCATTTTGTTTTTGTCAATCTTGACTCTGTCATGTTAATTTGATTTGCTCCAATCAACTGTAATAATGTCATGATGACATATCTTTTCTATAAGTTGATTAGATGATGCATGATATAGCTTGGAATGATGCATCCTGTCTTTTCTGATTCTCTTTTCAAAAAATGAAAAGAAACATGTTGGGCTCAAACCCTTGTGGGAGCCACATTTAATCCACATTTTTATTTGTCTTCAAATCAGCAAAAAAACTTGTCCTATACCTGCACAGTGAACAAACAAGTTAGCATAAAAAAGTACCTGATAGTATTGATTGATCTTCTTCATGATTTCTTCCTAATTTATGTCATTATATCTAATCTCATCTCTTATCTGAATGCATGATATGATAAGTAGATGTTTTTGTTTGATAAAAGCATGTGATAACTTTAAACATCTGAAGCACTAACAGGGATGTCTCCAAAATTTTACAGATTCAACTGATGATGGCTGCTTGAAGTGAAGACTGAAGACTGAAGGCTTGAAGGTTGACATCAACAACAATCTCCATCATTAGGTAATGATGGATGTTTAAATTTATCATGTGTTCATTTCTTTTCCTTTTATCAAATAGATGCATAGCTTGCATGTCTGCAATTGCTCAGTCTAGTTACTCCCATGGCTTGTGTGGGACACATTTGAACACTTCTTTTAAACATGATCAGTTAATTTTTGTTATGCATATGATGTATACGTATTTCTTGTTTCAATCAATGCATGAGATAAAGTAACAAATACTTCAATGTATGTTCAAAACATGACATGAAATAACAGTGCAATACAAAATATCTTTCTTTCTTTTATTCAAAATTGATTAACTAAATAATCAATCTAGCTTATAACTCCTGAAAGATCAAACTGTGTAGAACAACTATATTTCTTGAATGTTTGATTTCTTGACAACTTATTCTCTTTTCATGAGAACTCATCAGTCTTGATCAAACTAATGGGTTATCCTGACAACTGGATATCACTCTTTGCTCTGTCAAGGCATCAACTATTCAATGAATGCAATAACTTAAAGTTTTCTTTTATTCCTTCTGAACAATTACTCTTAGCTCCAACTAATTTTATGTGTGAACAAAAAATTAATAACAATTGTAAAAGTTAAGTTTTAATCTACTTTGGAGGTTTTGAGATTTGTTTGAATACTAATTCACCCCCCTCTCAGTCTTAGGTGTGTTCAACAGAAAGTGCTTCATACAATAAGACAAGAAATTACCATTTAATGAAGCAATTGTGTGAAATAAAAAGGGCAGTGATTTGGTTATATGAAAGATAACAATTACTATTCTAAATGGTGTGATTGTAATAAGACAAAGGTAGCAATTATATTGAAGAGATGTGAGTTTATGATGTTAAGAGATTAAGAAGACATGAAAAAGACAAATTGTCATGAAAAATCAACCTCTCCATAAAGAAGCACTTATGTTTTAACTAAAAGTATTAAAGACATATGGTCAATGATTAGGAAAGAAAATGCATCGATCAAGTCAAGGCAGCATGGTGCGACTGGCATATGAATAAGACAAAAGTCTTAGTTATGTGATACATATGAAATGAAGCAACTAATCTATGAGAATGTGATTTGTTATGACAAGAAAGGGTAGCATTCAAGATATAAATGGTACATCTTTGTACTGTGAAGGTGGCAAATCAAGAGAGAGGGCAACACTTCACTAGAAGACAAAATATGTTATGAAGAGTTGCAATTAAAATAAGAAAATAGTTTGAAGAGAGGCGATCAATAATAGGTATGTTTGTTCATTATCAAGGAATGGGTCTCCAAGAAAATCATCTCCCTTGAAGGTGTATAAAATAGAGAAGAGTGAGTGAGTTGAAAGGAATAAGAAGGAAATATATTATTTTAGTAGACATAAATCTGCAGGAATGGATCAGTAATGATATATATGCACAATAATTGATAACTATAGAGAATTATGTATTGCATCCATTCTATCATATTATAACTCTATCATCCCCTCATTCTATTAATCTATTATTCCATCATTATATCATTCGATTATTATATCATTCTTTCATTCTATTCTTCTATCATTATATCATTCTATTCTATCAATCTATCATTCTATTATTATATCATCCTTTAATTCTACCCTTCTATTATTCTATCATTCTATCATTTTATATGTCTATTATTGAATCAATCAAACTAGCAAATATTAGAGATATCAATTAGTCATCAAAGGAAGTTATCTTCATTGGAAGAAAGTCATATAAAAATCAAGCAAAAGGAAATATATCAAGTATATATATTGGCTATACAAAAAGAGTTAACAACAAAGAAGGATATATTACAATCCTTGAACTGAACTTGAAATCCATCAAGAGGTACTTTTAACCCAATAGGCCATCACTTTTGATATGAGTGTGAAATGCATATTAGGGGACAAGCAGCATCGTTAGTCCCTTCATCAAGTAGCCCACCCCAAGTCAGATCGACGGGTGTTTCTGTCACTTGTGGGCCAAGGGGGAAATTATCCAGGATGGATGTACCTACCCTTGTGCTTGGTTAAGGTGTACCAAGCTCCTAACGCCCTATATGCTTTCTTATAGAGTTTCATTATGTGGTTGACTATTGGGAATAACCCTGAAATGATTACATGTCTACTCCGTAAATTACGTGTATGCTTCATGTATGATGTGTATACTTTGTGCTTGTTAATATATGTATTGAACTCATTATTATTTATGCTATGATGAATTGATCTCATTATTTATGTTATGAAGTATTGATCTCACTAATAGTTATGTTATGATAGATGAATTTAATATGAATGATGGATAAATTTTAATATGAATAATGCTATGAATAGATTATCATCTAATTTATTGATCTTAAATATTTCTAATGTTCCCTTCTAGTGATTATTATTGTATGTAGGTAAAGAAACCAGGAATATCCTAAAAGGGGACATTAAAAGTGGTATCAAAACATGGTCTTGCCAGCCTGTGGATCAAAGGTTTATTCTTCTAGTCAATTATTAACCTTCATACCTTAGTTTAACGTCGAGGATCCCTTTTCTATTTAAATTTCACTTGGCATTACCAATCCCATTAATAGACACACTATAAGTAGGAGGCTAAGACAACAGTAACATAAGAACTTTAATAGTAAGTAACTTCTTTGTAACAACTCTTAAAATTGTTTTTGTTACATATTCTCCCTTGGTATGATACACTGCACTTCTTTATCTTCAATGATAGATGCAATCCCCTAGAGATGAGTACCTTATCTTGTTACAAACTACTTCTTCTTTCTGCATATGCTCATGGAGACAAGAAATTTTTCTAGCATGTTAGTATGCAAATACAACTGAGTTCTATAGATATGTGATTTCCAAACAAGGGTTTAATCTCCTTGAAATAGGCAGCAATATATGATCATCAACAAAATTCTCATAGACTATTTAAATCTCCATGGTTAGTGGTAGTGTCATTTTGACATTTACTATCCTTTACCCTTTTGTTACATCCATTACCCAATCCTATTCATAAGTTAGGTGATAGTCCAGACTCAAATGACTCCAAAATGTAGGAAAGTGGATTGATTTTGTTCCGAGACATCTACTTTTCTAGAGGTTGCATGCTAATGGTGTCTTTTTGGCCATTATTGCTATCATAAGAGAGTTGTTGGTCACTCTCCAATCTCATTGACTCTTTGACTTTGTTAAACCAAAGGAACACCATTGGAATTAGACTATAGAATTTATTTCCAAGGCGATATTTTAGGAATACCTATATATATACATATATAGCCAAGCAAATGACATAAACATAAGATTCATATATATAATTATGTTATAAACATATCTAACCACATTCTAGATAAACCCTAGTATTAAGACTTTAAGCTTATTAGTTACTATCCTAAACAGTCCTTAGTAAGCTAGTATTTATACTAGATGAAGTTAATAAATTCACTTCATTTATTTAACCTTTGCAAATAGGATCAAACATCTTCCATGTTCTTTATCTAGTATAGTCACTATACATTATTGAGAAGTTTATCTCTGTTCATAGTCATCTTGTATTGTCATATAGTTTCTTAATACAGTTCATTTTTTTTCAGGACTCCTCTACATCACTGTGCTAAAATTTGATTCCTAATTATCATGTCACCATGTCAGGACAATTCATCACAAGGTAGTTTACAGTGTATTCTAAGGTTTGAGGCATAGTCTCTTGATTTGATTGTGTTTCCCTTAAGTAACAATGCTTCTAAGACTTAGCTATCCCTTGAGTGATGTAACAGAATTTAAGAACAATAGGATAATTCATATAACAATCTTCTAACTGATGACCATCCTATTAACTTTATGATAGTAAGGTTGAATCTAGGACAATGATCTTCTTATCACATTATTCTTCCTTGATGTCTGACAATTCTCCTCTTGTCACGATTGTTCCTTTAGTGCCAAATGATTCTCCTAAGAATATGCTTGTCCTCACTACTGACAAGTCCTTCTAGGTGACTTGAATGTCATGACAATGTTAAAATCACAGAAGACAGTACATGGATCATATCATTTCAAAAAAGAACATTGAATTTGAGGTCATAGATATGTGTCGTGCCTCTAACTCCCATCTTAATAAATGGAAAGCTCACTTTCCTGCTTGGACTCAAAGGGACATCCATGTAAGAAGGTTGAGCCAACTTAATTGATTCTTTGAAGATGTCAAAAAAGAAAATGACCTTTAGATCAATGCTTCTAGTACTTGGTATGCAGATGTCTTTTTGGGTTCTTCTCCTTGAGATGAGAGAAAACTTGTCTTAAGTTAGGAAGCTTACCAGTTACCAACTCTTGGTTTTGTTGTTAAGAGATATTGGGAAATACTAGTATATGAACCAGAAGAATATTGGACAATACATTATCCTCATACTTTAGAGAAGGTTATCAAACATATGATTTTAAAGGGCTATGTTGGTTGTTGGATGGAGACAAGTATACTAACAACCATTCTTCAAGGATGATTGATTTGGATGTTGATTACTTTAGGAGTATCCTAGTTTGTGATTGCTTGAGGACAAGCAATCTTGGGTAGGGTGGACTGAAATGTCTCCTTCTCAAATATAATGTTATCAGGGACATTATAGGCAAAATCTTATTACTATCTATGGATGGATGCAAGGTAGTTTCAAAGGTAGTTGGTTGATCCCGTAGTGGGTTATGAAATATAAAATATCATATACAAAAATGGTTTAGAAGGCTGACTATCATACATGGAAAGTGCTTCATACAATAAGACAAGCAATTACCATTTAATGAAGCAATTGTGTGAAATATAAAGGGCAATGATTTGGTTATATGGAAGAAAACAATGACTATTCTAAATGGTGTGATTGTAATAAGACAAAGGCAATAATTATATTGAAGAGGTGTGAGTTTATGATGTTGACATATTAAGAAAACATGAAGAAGACAAATTGTTCTGAAAACTCAACCTCTCCATAAAGAAGCACTTATGTTTTAACTAAAAGTATTAAAGACATATGGTCAGTGATTAGAAAAGAAAAGGCAATGATCAAGTCAAGGAAGCATGATGCAATTGGCATATGAATAAGACAAAGGTCTTAGTTATGTGATACATATAAAATGAAGTGATTAATGTATGAGAGTGTGGTTTGTTATGAAATGAAGGGGAAACATTCAAGATATAAATGGTATGATCTTTGTAGTGTGAAGGTGGTGGATCAAGAGAGAGGACAACTCTTCACTAGAAGACAAACTATGTTATGAAGAGTTGCAATTAAAATAAGAAAATAGTTTGAAGAGTGGCAATCAACAATAGGTATGTTTGTTCATTATCAAGGGATGTGTCTCCAAGAAAATCATCTCCCTTGAAGGTGTATAAAATAGAGTTGAAAGTGAGTGAGTTGAAAGGAATAAGAAGGAAATATATATTTTTAGTTAGATATAAACCTGCAGGAATGGATCAGTAATGATATATATATATATATATATATATATATATATATATATATATATATATATATATATATATATATATATATATATATATGTATGTATGTATATGTATGTATGTATGTATGTATGTGTGTGTGTGTGTGTGTGTGTGCGCAATAATTGATAACAATAGAGAATTATGTATTGAAACCATTCTATCATATTGATGCAGAGGATCCTCTCCCTTACAAATCTGATCACAAACACCATAGAACACTATGCAAGAGGGTAGTAAAGTAATTTGAAACACATAAAATGGAAGAGAAATCTGCAATATGTATTATATTGAAAATCTGAAAATGAGATACATAAACATTGAGCTCATATGCTCTAATACAACATGGGCTTCAAACATACAAAATTCTGCAACTCAACATTCCAGCTTTATTCCAACAACATCTAGATATGCAAAAACATCTTCTCCAAAATCTCCTTCTCCCAAATGAGCAAGCCTCAATATGTAGCAATTGTGTGAGAAGAAAACCATTATTGGTTTCTCAAAACAACCTTCACAAATCCACAAAAAAACCCGTCACTTCCAACCTGTCATTGCTCCCTCAATTTTTAGGATTTTCTAAAATAGTTTCTAGGTTTTGTGCCTCTCCTTCCTATCTTCCTAGAACATTTTAAATTTCTTAATTGCAATAAGATGTGAGAAAGTTATTCTCATTTGACCGAGACTGGGGCTCATAATTTTGACCTAGACATGCAACAACATGCAAAGCTTCTGACCCCACCTCTTGGAAATCAATTCCAAGATTCTTGGCAGCCCCACTTATGACAAAATCAATCAAATCCCACAAAAAATACATTTACAATTGCACCTAAGGGAAATTACATTTGTTGCAAATTAAAATATGATTTTCTCAAAGCTCCAACATTATTGAAAAAACCAAACAACTGAAAATTAAAATATTTTTGGTGATGCAAGATTGCCATTGACTGTGAATGTTCCTGCACCATACTCCCGAAGAAAAGAGAATTCAAGTCCCATTGAATGCTGGTTGCTCCTTCTTCCTGGTCTTCCAATTTGTCTGCAAATTATCTTTCATCTTTGCAACTGTCCTCTTATACCATCTCCTATACAGCATCCTCTCAGCTTTTAGGTTCCAAAATTCCATTTCTTGTGCATATACCTCAGTAGCATCATCATTTATGTCTTCATCATACAATATAGTAGCATATTCACCATTACCACAAGCTGCATAATACCCTTACAAATCTACATATACTTCATTAACAAACAAACCTGCAACATCTTCATTAGCAACCTTATTATCAACAACAACTTGATCATCAACATGCCTTTCCACTTGCTCATCTTGAAAATCAAACTCAAATAACTAAAAAAGACATGGAGACTCATCCACAACTATGTTTACCGTGTCTTCTTCAATGCTTGATTTCAAAATAGTTATAGATATACTCACCATTTCATTGCTTACTTCTTCCTCTATCTAAGATTACTTTTGCTCTTCCTCTAATGCTATTGTCCTTGCTTGTCTTCTTCTTCTTTAGACAATTTTCTTGATGGGCCATGTAACCTTCCTCTTCACTGATAAGTGTCAGCTTTGCAACTACTGAACTATTCTTTCCATATCTTTTCTTATCTCTTCTGCAACTTGTCTTAATTCTCTTATCTCTTTCTCAACCTCTATTTGCCTCATCTTTTCCTGTTTCCTCTTCCTCTCTTTTTCTTCTTGCTTCTTCTTTTGTGAACCCCCAGCCTGCAGGTACCTTCTAAACAAACCCATTTCCTCTTCAAGCAGGTTTCTCCTTGCTTCTCTTTATCTTTGCCTCACCTAGGTCTCTTCTTTTTTTTCTCTACCTAGTCTTTTGGCAACCAGGTTCTCTCTTCAACCTGCACAAACAAAAACACACAAACACCAAACTCTCTTGCCCAGACCTTTTGAGCTCTGACACCAAATTGATGCAGAGGATCCTCTCCCTTAGAAATCTGATAACAAACACCATAGAACACTATGCAAGAGGACATCAAAGTAATTTGAAACACAAAATGGAAGAGAAATTTGCAATATGTATTATATTAAAAATTCGAAAATAAGATACATAAACATGGAGCTCATATTCTCTCATACAACATGGGCTTCAAACATAAAAAAATCTACAACTCAACATTCCAGCTTTATTCTAGTAGCATTTAGATATGCAAACACATCTTCTCCAAAATGCCCTTCTCCCAAATGAGCAAGCCCCAATATGTAGCAATTGCGTGAGAAGAAAACCATTATTGATTTCTCAAAACAACCTTCACAAATCCAGAAAAAAATACCTGTCACTTCCAACCTGTCATCTCTCCCTCAATTTTTAGTATTTTCTAAAATGGTTTCTAAGTTTTGTGCCTCTCCTTCCTAGCTTTCCAAAACAGTTTAAATTTCTTAATTTTGATAAGATATGAGAAAGTTATGCTCATTTTACCAAGACTGGGTCTCATAATTTTGACCCAGACATGCAACAACATGCAAAGCTTCTGGCCCCACCTCTTGGAAATCAATTCCAAGATTCTTGGCAGCCCCACTTATGACAAAATCAGTCAAATCCCACCAAAATTACATTTACAATTGCACCTAAGGGAAATTACATTTGTTGCAAATTAAAATATGATTTTCTCAAAGCTCCAACATTATTGAAAATACCAAACAACTAAAAATTAAAATATTTTTGGTGATGCAAGATTGCCATTGACCGTGAATGCTCCTGCACCACATATTACAACTCTATCATCCCCTCATTCTATTAATCTATTATTCCATCATTATATCATTCAATTATTATATCATTCTTTAATTCTATTCTTCTATCATTATATCATTCTATTCTATCAATCTATCATTCTATTATTCCATCATTCTATTATTACATCATTATTTTATTCTATCCTTCTATTATTCTATTATTCTATAGTCTATTATTGAATCAATCAAATTAGAAAATATCTGAGATATCAATTAGCCATCAAAGGAAGTTATCTCATTGGAAGGAAGTCATATAAGAATCAAGTAAAAGGAAATATATCAAGTATATATACTGGCTATACAAAAAGAGTTAACAACAAAGAAGGATATATTACAATCCTTGAACCAAACTTGAAATCCATCAAAAGGTACTTTTAACCCAATGGGCCATCACATTTTATATGAGTGTGAAATGCATATTAGGGGACAAGGAGCATCCCTAGTCCCTTCATCAAGTAGCCCACCCCAAGTCAGATGGACGGGTGTTTCTGTCACTTGTCGGCCAAGGGGGAAATTATCTAGGATGGATGTACCTACCCTTGGGCTTGGTTAAGGTGTACTAGGCTCTTAGCTCCCTATGTGCTTTCTCATAGAGTTTCATTATGTGGTTGACCATTGGGAATAAGCCTAAAATGATTACATGTCTACTCTATGAATTACATGTATGCTTCATGTATGATGTGTATACTTTGTGCTTGTTAATATATGTATTGAACTCATTATTAGTTATGCTATGATGAATTGATCTCATTATTTATGTTATGAAGTATTGATCTCATTAATAGTTATGCTATGATAGATGAACTTAATATGAATGATGGATGAATTTTAATATGAATAATGATATGAACAGATTATTATCTAATTTTTATTGATCTTTAATATTTCTAATGTTCCATTCTAGTGATTATTATTGAATGTAGGTAAAGAAACCAGGAATATCCTAAAAGGGGACATTACAAATGTTTTGTAATTTTTTAGATTTTTTTGGAATATTTGATTATTTTATGTTTTTTATGTTTTATGCTTTTGATGATTTTTAGACATAGTACTTTTTGAGTTGAAAAGCGTTGATTGTTTCTCCAAACTCTTCCCCTTCCATTGTGCATAAGAGATACACACTATTACCGATGTCTTCCTTAACTATGTAAGGTCCTTTCTAGTCTTCACTAAACTTACTTTTCTTTCTATGTTTCTTGTTCTTCATGCTACCTCTTCTCAAGATGAGTTCTCCCTTCCTGTAAGGTCCTGCATGATTACTCTGCTCTGTTACTCCTAGTTCTAATACTTCTCTTGGTAAAGTGATATGAAGTAAGTCTTGGAGAGCCTACTAGTGTAAGGGAGTCCAATACAAGATTCCATTACATCTTAATAATTCCATAAGTGTTAGAACACACTAATATACTGAGAGGGTGGTGAATCAGTATATGCCAAAATTTAATCTAATTTAACTTTATCAACCAAATCTTTCTATTGCCTTAAACAAATAAAAAATCAAACTATGAAATTCAAAGCACAACACACAATCACACAACCATAACACCAAATTTACGTCGAAAACCATAGAAGGGAAAAACCACAGTGAGCAAGCTGCTTGGATCTATTGTCCAAATCTAGCCTCACAAATAAAAACAATATTTATAACAGGTTTATGGGCTACAACCCAAAGGAAGCTACAACTCCTTGAATCACAGTTTTTATGGCTTCAACCAAAGGAAGCTACAACTCCCTACAATTCTACAACACTTATAGAAAAAGGCTACAACCTTTGTACAAATCACTTGAAAAATTCCACTGATCAAACACTTTCACAGCATCAATACCCTTCACACTGACATATATCTTCAACTCCTCTGCTCAACAAACTCTTCTGCCTTCAACATAATTCCACACACACTCACATCCACACTTGCATATACATCCTCACACACTCATACTTTTCATAGCAAACATGATCTTTTATTTATATCCTTCGTAAGCTTCAAAAACTTTCTCCTTTGTCAGCTAAGATGAAATGTGCAACAACCACAACAAGTCAGCACCCAAAATCATGTAGAAATCTAATGTAGTTCAAACCAAGTGATAAACATGACCTCTTTCATCTTTGTACACATCTCAAGGCTGGCATACACTTCCAAGCACACGACGCAATCACCTAGACATATCACGTTAGCTTCACAAACACTTATCCTTCTACATATTAGTTCTAGACCTAAAGTGGTACAAGAGGAAGCAAATAACATCATACGGATCACTTCAAAAACATTATATAACTTGTAAAAACATTTCCATACATTCCTTTCTCTGAATCATGCTTCTTCTTTCTACCACAAACAAACAGATACTAAACCCAACATCTCTTGCAAACTCTGAACACACAGTCATGAAATAGAACATTCAAAAATAGACTTATGATACACCTCAACACCTAAAAATTGGAATGAACAAACATATAGACCATCTAAACTCATGCTCCAAACAACAAAGCCAAATAATGTAATGCGGTGAAATGCGATGGCTTTCACATTCTCCTCCTGACAACCCTAATTAGCAACATGATTTGTCTTTACTCTTCTGACTCTGGAGAACCTCTATGGTACATTGTAATATCTGGAACTTGAACATATCATACCTTTCATATATATATGTAAATCCTTCAATCCATAAGATCATATATTCAACTACAAATAAATGTGGAGCATTTCTCTGACTCATTCTATTTGCAACAACATTGAACCAATGTCTTCACTCTGCTAGCTCTGGAATCTTTTGCAATAACTTCTATGCTCTGAAATTAGGAACATACATACTTCACACCTATCTCTATCTAACTTCCAAACTACAAGGCTATACCTTCAAATGTGGAGGAATGCAGAGCATTCTCCTGAGTGTCTTCAGTGCATCTTCATTTGACTTTGACTGTTTGAAACACTTTACACACTTTCTTTCATAACTTATGCAATGCTTATCACCCGAGTATAATGAATACAATATTCACAATACCATAGACAACAACCACAACTCTTTTCATCAAAACAAGAAACTACTACTTCTTCATATTAGTATACTCTTTAACCTGTCAACTTTCACCTTTCCATGATCATCAGTAGATAAGGTACAACTATGTATAGATGATACTAATCAAACAATATGCTCATTACTTTCATCACCATATCCTTCACTACACAACTCTTATGATCAATACTCCTTTATATGCTCCTCTGATCATCACAACATATACACATCACTTTTCTTTCTACCTCACAACACTTCTGATAATCACTGATCACCATTCTATTAACATCATATGCAACCTTTCACAACATGACTTTATTGACATCAATGACAACACATATGTGACAAACTCCCCCTTTGGTATTGATGACAACACTTGACCTGATATGCACATTTCTCCCCTTTTGACATCAAGGACAAAGGGCTAGTGGTCTTCTTTTGTACCTGTAAAAACATATAAGCTTGCCTTATCCACACAAATCTTATCATCCTCCTTAGTCTCTCTCTACCTGGTCCCCCTAAGAGGTAGTCTCCATCAATCCAGAGATAAAAATGTATCTTGAACTACTCCCCCTAGACAGATGCACCATCTATGCATCTAGTTAGAAGAAGGGGAAACAACCCCTAACTTTTGTCTAAGATATTCAAATGTGTCCTTGGAAAGTACCTTTGTAAAGATGTCTACAACCTAATCCTTTGTAGGTACATATTCCAATTTTACCTCTTGATTTGCAACCTTTTCCCTCAAAAAGTGATACTTGATAGATATGTGCTTGGTTCTAGAATGCATCACTGGATTCTTTGAAATATTTATGGCACTTGTATTGTCACATAGAATAGGAATAGACTCATCATACACTACCTTGATATCCTTTAATGTTTGCTTCATCCATAACACTTGAGTGCAACAGGATGCTGCAGCTATATACTTTACTTCTGTTGTTGATAAGGATAATAAATCTTGCTTCTTACTAGACCATGTGACCAATATATCTCCCAAGAAGAAAACTCCACCACTGATACTTCTTCTATCATCAATACTACCAGCCCAATCTGCATCAATATAAGCACTTAGAGAAAAGTCATCACCTTTTTGATACCACAATCCATATTCCACAATGCTCTACAAATATTTTTGAAATCCTTTTGATTTCCTTTCCATGTATTTCTTTTGCATCAACTTGAAACCTTGTAACTAGGAAAACAACTTGCATAATGTTAGGCCTTGATGCTGTTAAGTACAATAGGCCTCCAGTCATATACCTATACATGGTCTGATCAACCTAAGGTGACCCATCATCTTTACTCAAATGACAACCTATTACCATAGGAGTACTCACTAGTTTGTAGTCTTCCATACCAAACTTCTTCAATTTCTCCTTGACATACTTTTCTTGATAGATAAAGATGCCATCATCTGATTGAGCAATTTGGAGTCTAAGAAAGAATGATAACTCACCTATCATAGATATTTCAAACTCTTTTTGCATCTCTTCTACAAACTTCTTACACATTTCATCATTGCCACAAAAGATTATATCATCAACACACATAACAACTATTAGAATTTGTTCATCCTTAATTTTGATATAAAGATTACTATCTATGGTACCTTTCTTGAAGCCCTGATGGAGTAAGTACTTGTCTAACCTTGCATACCAAGCCTTAGGAGCTTGTTTGGGACCATACAAGGCCTTCTGAAGTCTACATACCATGTTCAGGTCTTCTGATAACTGAAATCCATCAGACTGCTCTATGTAGACTTCTTCCAAGTCACCATTCAAGAATGCATATTTGACATCCATTTGATATACTTTGAAACCCTTGTGAACTACAAATGCAAGAAATATTTTGATTGCTTCCATTCTTACTACCGGAGAAAATGTCTCCTCAAAATCAATTCCTTCTACTTGTGAATAGCCTTTGCAAACCAACCTTGCTTTGTTTCTCACCACTTCTCCATGTTCATTCAATTTATTTCTAAACACCCATTTTCTCTCTATCACATTCTTGTCTGCAGGCCTTGGAACCAACTCCCAAGTTCAATTTCTCTCTATCTAATTTAGTTCTTCTTCCATAACTTGTATCCATCCTTCATCCTTGCTAGCCTCAACAAAAGTTTTAGTTTATACTCTTGATAGTAAAGAGAAGTTTACCTATTCATTTACCCTTGTAAATCTTCTTCTAGTCTGCACTCCTTCATTCTTGTCTCTAATGATCTAATCTTTTGAGTGATTTCTAAACATATTTGGCAGGAGTCTTGGTAACCTTCTCTTGTGTTTCTTTCTTTTCTTCTACTTCTTTTGTACAAGTAGGTTCATCTGACCAACAATCTTCTTACTCATATGTGATTTGATGTGACTCTTCATCAACACTAACATTTACACTCTCAACTATCTTCCTCAGTCTTTTGTTGTAGCACTTGTAATCTTTGCTCCTAGTTGAGTATCCAAGAAAGATTCCTTCATTAGCTCTTGAGTCAAACTTTTCCAAACCTTATTCATCTCTTTTGATCTAGCATTTGCTTCCAAAGACTTTGAAATACTTGACAGAAGATGGTCTTCCATACCATAGCTCATAAGGTGTCTTGGTGTTGTTCACTCTTAGTTGTCCTCTATTAAGAATTTAAAAAATAGTATGGACTTTATTCAGCATTGTTCTTGCCATCTCTTGGATAGCTCTATTCTTTCTTTCCACTACTCCATTTTGCTGAGGAGTTCTTGTACCAGAAAAGTGCCTCTTTATTCCATGTTCTTCACAATATTCCTCAAACTCACTTGATGTGAACTCATCAACTCTGTCAGACCTTAAGCACTTGATTCTAGCATTCATTTCATTTTCAACCATGGATTTGAAAATCTTAAACCTACTGAAAGCTTCTAATTTCTCTTTCAAAAATGTAACTCATGTTATTCTAGAGAAATCTTCAATAAGCAACATGAAATACATCTCACATTGTAGACTCTTTGTCCTGGTAGGTCTACACAAATCAGTATGGATCAGTTCCAATGGCATTGTAGAAGAATACTCCTTGGTCTTGAATCTTATCCTTGTCTGCTTCCCAATCTAACATTCCTTGCATAAGATGCTTGCAGGTTTGATGATCTTTGGCATGTCTCTTACTACTTGTATGGAGGTGATCTTCACAAGATTGTCAAAGTTGATGTGCCACAACAAACATTCATTTATTTTTCCTAGAAGACAAGTCCTCACATTAACACCTTTTAGATTGTACAAGGTGTTCTCTATCTGAGCACCTTCTACCACCAATTTACCATACTTTGCTCTTCTAATTTCACACCCTTGATCATGAAATATGAGATTTTATCCTTTAATGCACATCTAACTTACACTGAGAAGATTGTGCTTGATACCTTCTACATAAAGAACATCTTTTGTTCTAGATTTTGCATCAATACTTAAGGTTCCTTTTCCAAAAATCTTTACAGATAAATTATCTCCAAACCTAATTGATCCACCATTCCACTTATCAAGATTGATGAATTTGCTCTTATCACCTATCATGTGACTTGTACATCCAATGTCTATTACCCAGAGATTTGTTTGTCCTTGAGAATGAAATGTTGTTTGGATAATCATTGGATTTTAAACTTCATTATATGTCTCCTACCTTTTGGAAAATTTACTCTCCTTGTCTTGCTTAGTGACATCAGTTATCTAAGATTGTGATTTTCCTAATCCACTCCTGCAATATCTTGCTATGTGTCCAAAATTGTTGCAAATATGACATACCACATTGGCATCCACTAGTGAAGAAAGAGGATTCTTACTTACAATATTTCTTCTATTCAATTCAGACTTGCAATCCATAGCCCTATGACTAAATTTATTATAGATAAAACAATAACCAAAGAAAAAATGATTGAACCTATTTATGGAGAATTATCTTGCATGAAAAGGTCTTCCTTGAGGCATGATAGGAATAAGATCTACTTCTTCAAGGTCATCCGGATTTCCAAACTTTGCTTTCTCCAATTTCCTTTTGAGTGACAGGATTTCTTTCTCAAGTCTTGTACATTCATTTTTCTTGTCTTCAATTAGGGATTTTTGTTCTTTGTTCTCTTTCCTTACACATTCCAAGTCTTTAAGAGCATAAATAAGCTCACCTTCAAAATCAACTTCACATTCTTCTTAATCTATAGTCTTTTATGAACCATCAGAGATCACCATGGCTATGAAAAGGGATTCTCTTCTTTCATCATCTGATGAGTAGTGATCTACTTCTTCTGAGGAGTTGTAGTCTTCTTTGGAAAGGAGGTTCCTCTTGAAGTTGTTCCTTCTAAAACCATTATTACTATTTTCATTATCTCCAAAAGAACATTTAGAAGAATAATCACCAACTCTTCCACATTTAAAACATTTGAAAGGTAATTTTCCTTTATACTTGTCTAATCCCTTCTTTAGATTTCTCACAAAGTTTGCTTCTTCTTCTTGAAATTCACTGTATGAACCAGATGTTCCTTCATTATTCACAACTTTGAAAGCAACTTCTCTTTTGGATGTACCTATGACTTCATTTCTCATCTCATAGGTAGTGAGGGACCCGAGCAACTCTTCCATTGTGAGTGTCTTTAGATCTTTGGCTTCTTAAAGAGAATAGAGTTCTGAATCAAATCTATGAGGGAGATTTCTCAAGACTTTCTTCACAACCACTGAATTAGCTAATTATTCACCTAGACTTCTGATTCCATTGACTTCATCTACAAGGAGAAAATAGCTAGCAATGTTTTCCTCTTCTTTCTTCCTTTGATTCTCAAACACTTTTTTGTAAGATTGTAGTTTTTCTTTCTTTATAGTGTCATTTCCTTCATAGAGATTTTTGAGCTTCTCCCATATCTCCTTCACTGTCTTGCAATGCACTACCTTGACTAACTTTGAACTAGTCAAACCACTTAAGATGACATTCTTGGATTTAGCATTGTTTTCACAAGCCTTATTTGTATTTGAATTTGTAATAGGATGTTTAGGTTTAGTATATGCATCCATTGTAGCTCTCCAAACATCATACTCTAGCGAGGTAAGATAGGCTTCCATCCTTACACTCCAGAAGGCATAGGTGCTTCCATCAAATATTGATGCTTTAGAAGAGAACTCTTTCTGAGCCATGTGTTCTACTCCAAGATCTTCCTTCAGCTATTAGGTTGCACCAAGGAACTCAACTCCGATACCAATTGTTAGAACACACTGATATACTGAGAGGGGGGGTGAATCAATATATGCCAAAACTTAATCCAATTTAACTTTATCAACCAGATATTTCTACTACCTTAAATAGATAAAGAATTAAACTATAAAATTCAAAGCACAACACATAATGACACAACCATAACACCAAATTTATGTGGAAAACCCTATAAGGGAAAAACCATGGTGAGCAAGTTGCTTAGATCTATTGTCCAAATCTAGCTTCACAAATAAAAACAAGATTTACAATAGGTTTTATGGGCTACAACCCAAAGGAAGCTACAAATCCCTATAATGTTACAACACATACAGAAAGAGGCTACAACCTCTGTACAAATCACTTGACAAATTCCACTTATCAAACACCTCTACAGAATCAATACCCTTCACACTGACATATATCTTCTGTTATATATGAAAAGTAGGAATGATGATGTTGAGGTAATGTTTTAGATAGATTCAGTCAAACCCTCCTTTCACATATATCATTCAAGGACACAAATTGAGTTAAATCACTTCTCTTGCAAGAGGAATTAGCTATAGGTTTGGTGTAACTTTGAGATGATAAGGAAAGGTTGAATGTATTGATAAATTTGTCAAACCCTAATCTGATTAAGCCTTAAACCCTAATTATATAATTCTGGATACAGATGGTCAAAACATGACAAATGATCACATAGGAAGGCACTAAATGTAAATTAGAAACATACCAAGATTTAGATTCTGGAAAGTAAAAACTTCGAGGACACTAGGGTGGGTGCCCTAGTCCAATAGGACTTTTTTTCTATAGATCTGGAATAGTGAGGTGAGGTAGACAACAACCCACTTCAGAGTCTCTAGCATTGACAATTGGGAGGACCTAGGGGGTGCCCTAGTCCAGAAGGGAATATTCTCTACTCTTTTCTTCAGATCCTGAATCTTAATCCTCTACTCTAATCTCCTGCAACTCCTCTCCGCAAGATTCTGTACCTGTAACCTGCAATCACAAGAGAGGGGTTGGGGGTTGTGGTGTTTAGGAGCTTGCCTTAGTCAAGCCTTGGAATGGTATTTCTAACACCATTGTTAGATGGAGTGCATGTCCTTGGTGGACAGAGGCAAAATCAAATGATAAGATAGATTGATTGAAACATAAAATAGATATCACCTTGGAGGTGAAAACCCTCATGGAGATGAAGTGCCTTCAAATCATGAGGAAATGAGTTGATGGAGCCAAATCTACAACAAAAACATACAAACACAACACAATTCTACTCTGCGACATAATGAATTCCTTGAATGGTCTTTTCTTGATAATCATAAGTTCACCTTAATCAACTCTAGTTTAAAATGAAGTGCTAAACATGTTTATATACGCATTCTCACTAACATTCATATTTCAAATTGAAAAGACCGACAAAGGGAAACCTTTTAACGGTCATAAACCGACACTTTTAAATTTTGGTCCTAGCAAAATAGGTCTTGACTAGGGCATGGGTACCCAAGTCTAGAGGCCTATTTTTAGTCATGATTCACATTTAGGATGGGCCCCTAAGCCACATTTGACATGGGTTTCGGGGGATTTTGCTCCAGGACAAGTTTTACACATGCATGATTAAATGAAGGGGACCTAGGAGCTAAACTAGGAGGTAAAAAGTCCTAAGGGGACATTTTACGACATAAAATCTTCTTCTTCTTTGCTCAACAAACTCTACTACCTTCAACATACTTCCACACACACACACACTCACATCCACACTCGCACATACATTCTTGCACACTCTAACACACTCATACTTTTCACACCAAACATGATCTTTCATTTATACCCTCTGCAAGCTTCAAAAACTTTCTCCTTTTTCAGCCAAGATGAAATGTGTAGCATGAAACATGCAACGACCACAACAAGTCAACACCCAAAATCATGTAGAAATCCAATGCGGTTCAAACCAAGTGATAAATAGGACCTATTTCATCTTTGTACACATCTCAAGGTTGGTGCACACTTCCAAACACATGGCACAATCACCTAGATATATCAATTCAACTTCACAAACACTTATCCTTCCACATATTAGCTCCAAACCTAAAGTGGTACCAGAGGAACCAAATAACATCATGCAGATAACTTCAAAAACATTATATAACTTGTAAAAACATTTCCATACATTCCTTTCTCTGAATCATGCAGCTTCTTTTTGGCACAAACAAATAGATACTAAACCCAACATCTCTTGCAAACTCTAAACACAGTCATGAAATAGAACATTGAAAAATAGACTTGTGATACACCTCAACACCTAAAACTTGGAATGAACAAACATGCAGACCATCTAAACTCATCCTCCAAACAGCAAAGCCAAATAATGTAATGCAGTGAAATGTGGTGGCTTTCACATCTCCTCCTAACAACCCTTATCAGCAACATGATTTGTCTTTACTCTAATGACTCTAGAGAACCTCTATGGTACATTGTAACATCTAGAACTTGAACATATCATACATTTCATCTATATCTATAAATCCTTCAATCCACAAGATCATATCTTCAACTATAGAGAAATGTGAAGCATTTCTCTGAATCATTTTGTTTGCAACAACACTAAACCACTATCTTCACTCTGCTAGCTATAGAATCTTTTGTAATAACTTCTATGCTCTGAAATTAGGAACATACATGTAGTTAGGGTAAAATTGCAAATCAGGGCAAATGAATAAACAACAATGATAAAAACCCTAGCAATGCACAATGAAGCACAAGATAACATGAAAATCAAAATAACAAATGTAAATGCAAACCGATTTCCACGCTATGCTCGATTTATCTCCATTGCTCTTCTCCACCTCGCATGAGCATGCAAGATTTTGAAGGATTATTGTTGGAGGAATGTTGGATGCTCACTTCTGCAGCATAACATTAAGATGAAGATGCTAGAATGAATGATAGATGAAGGATGCAAAGGCTCTAATGATATTTCAACAGTATGTGGATACTTGAGGATCAATGCATGCTAATGATAATTTGACAGAATAATGGTACTTGAGGCTCAATGCATGCTAATGGCTTGTGAGGGGTTTGATTTATAGGAAAGGCTTGATACAAATGGATGGTTGAGATTAAAAAGCTAAATGATTGATGTGGACGGCTAGGATTGATTCGGTTATCCCACTCTTCAAGGGAGTTGTAGTCATTTGACAAGTGGAGGGAGGATAGGGCTCATGTGTGCTTGTGTACATAAAAAAGTACTACATATGAAAGATATTAAAAAAAAGGCTGTAGTACCACTTATCTTTTTAAATAAAAGAGGCACACATGTCGGCTAAATGATAAGATAAATTAATTAAATAAATAAAATTTATTTAATTAATTGGAAAGTCAGCTTATGATGAGAACTTAAATCAAATAAAATATTTGAATTAGTTGGGATGTGAGTTGGTTATTAATTAAATAAATAAAATTTATTTAATTAATTGGCTAAGTGGGATAAGGATGGGATTAAATGGGATTTTAATTAAATAAATAAAATTTATTTAATTAATTGGCTAATGGAATAAGTGGGGTTAAGAGTGGGATTTAGGACAAAATGCTACATGATGTCTAAGTGATGTTTTTGACTAGGTGTTGCTAAACATGAACAAATTTGGGACAAATTTGGGTGTCTACATTTTACCCCTCTTTGAGATGATGTTCGAGATGATAAGCTTTATGGGACAAATTTGGGTGTCTACATTTTACCCCTCTTTGAGATGATGTTCGAGATGATAAGCTTTATGTTGAGTAACATCATTTCAAAGAAGCTAAGGTATGGATAGAGAAAAAGGATGATGATGATGTAAGGATGAAATGGGATAATGATGATAGAAAGATATGATGATGATGCCCCCTCAAGAGGATAGGCAGGTTGGACAAACATGGGTATGCTCTTGAAAAGAAATGGCTTGGCTGCAAAAAGAAAGATAAGGGGATAGATAGAAGAAATAGAGATGCGTTATGCTGCAATGGAAAGTGAGCAACCATGATGTTTGATATAGCACTAGACATTATGCACCAAGGTATAAGGACCAGGGTGACGATGTGTCTTGTGCCCCAGCGTAATACAACCTTGTCTGGATACAAGATATGAATATTAGCTAGATTGATACCAATGTGATACAAATGCAAGTTAAAATGATAACACACACAAGCAAGCATGCACAAATGATTCAAAAACAAACAAGGTATTACCCCTGTCAAGCTGTAAACCAATGATTAATTGCTGATTGATTTGTTGATAGTTGAGAGTGTTGTCATGGCAAGGAAAGCTATTACCCTAGATCAACACAGGGTTGTTTGCTGAGTTGGTTGGCTAATTGGCTGATTGATTGCTTTGGCTTACAACAAGGCTAAGATAAAGACCATTGATTGCGATTGAATAACTTGGCTTGATTGATTAACTTGATTGGTATGGATTAAGGATGGGCTTGCATTTGGATCATTGCTTTGAATGATTTGATGAGTGAAGGATGTTTAGATTGATTTGATGAAATGTTGATGATGGGATGATATGTGGTGGATTGAGCTGCTTTTGATTTGTTGAAGTGATTGGATTTGTTTTGATGGTTGGCTTGATGTGCTTGAGTTGATTTGCTTTGGTGTTGATGCTGATGATTGATAGGATTTGTTTTGATAGTTGGCTTGATGTGCTTTGGTTGTGATGTTTGCTATTGTTGGGTTGATTGTTTTTATGATTGGATTGTTTTGAATGATGATAGTGATGGTGTGATGATTAGAGTGTCCACTCAATATAAGCATAAGCAATTGTTCTCAGTGTGCTCAAAGGATGTAAAATAAACAAGGTATTGCCCTTGTCAAGTCATAAACCAATGATTGATTGTTTGATTGATGATGATAGTGTTGTCATTACGGGGAAAGCTATATCCCTAGAACAACACAAGGATGTAGGAACACTATATCCCATTGATGATGATTGATTTGGCTCATGACAAGATTAGGATCAAAACCTATTGATTTGATTGGATAATGTTCCTTAATTGATTAGCTTGCTTGATATGGAATAATGTGACTTAGATTTAAGATCATTGCTTAGATTGATTGGATTGATATGATTGGAAATGGATTGATTGAAATGGATGAATGAATGTTATTGATAGGAAGAATTAATGATGATTTGATTTTGATTGAATGTTGGTGGAGTGGATTGTTTTGGATGATGGTGAATCGATCTTATTGCTTGGATTTTTCGTTGGATATTTGATTTTTTTTTGTTTTTTTGACATATTTTGATTTTTTTGTGTTTGTTGGGATATTTTGATTTTTTATGGAGTTTTTTTTTGAATGTTTTGATTTTTGTTGGATTTTTTAATGTGTTGGAAAATGCTAATGGATTACAATTTGGGTAGCCTTTGTGCTTGATACCAATGACAAGGGAAAACCAAGTCTAGGTGCAAGGGATGGATAAAAGGATGGATGGACAAAAAGATGGGTGATAGAAAATGAGATGGAAGGCTCATGATAAATGGGTGGATAAAAAGAATAGGCCATATAAGGGATGGATGCATGCCTCATGATAAACGAATAGGTAGGCTATAGTGGAAAGCTCATGATAAATTGATGGGGATAAGCTATAGGATGGAAAGCTCATGATAAGGATACACCATAGTGGATGGATCATAAGGGAGCTAGGATGTGATCTCTAAAGGCTATGTTGCATAGGAAGAATAGCTTGAACCATTCTAGGTGGTAATGCTTAGGATTTTTACATGACAAAGTTCATGACCAAGGGATGACATGATTGATTGGATTTGGATGGGATGGATGAATGGTCAATGGATAGGACTTGGTTTGGAAAGAAGGTATGTCAAGAAATATCCAAACATGTTTCAACATTGTGCCCCTATGTCTTCTTCAAAATCAAAAGGCGGAAGGATGGATGAATGGGTTCAATAGGATAGGCATATTTATGTAATGGCTAAGGATGGCAGGATGGTATGGTAAAAGTTTGGAAATGGATAGGTTGGATGAGACAATGTGCCCCCAAGTGTAAGTGACATAGAAGATCAACCTACACATGATGCCTATTTGCCAGGTTTTCATCATGGTACTTATCCAAGGCACCTGTTTGCCAAGTTTTCACTGTTGGACGAAGGGCTTTCTCTTTACTTTTTTTTTCTTTCTCTTTTTTTTTTGTTTTTTTTGCTTTTAGATGGGTTGACAATTACACATGGCGCCTATTTGCCAGGTTTTCACCATGGTAGTGGATAGGAGGGACTCAAGTGGCTAGTGCTATGAAGGTTGATAGTGTCCCTTTAGAGATTGATGATGTCTTCGCATGGACCATGTCAAGTGTGCTCATAGATGTTGATAAGGGATTGCATGGATTAGAGATGGAGTAGGTAGATAATGGATTATAATGTGGAATAATGGTAGGTTCATGCAAGGATAGATGGATAAAAGGCTTATGGAATGAAGATGGATGAAAAGTTTATGCCAAAGCATGGACCATAGGGATAGCATGCGGGAGATATGTAGGATAATGGATGAAGGATGGGGAGATGGAAGCATGTGGGAATGTTTTGGAATGGAAGAGAACCATGACCAATGGTTGCACACACTATGATAAGCATTGAAGCTTTTGATGGGATGGTGGTGTAGGAAGCAATGGAGATGTTTTCTTAGGGGATGGTTGATGAAGTGATTTAGGTACCCACATATATTTAGCATTTTTAGTGCTTTTGATTTGCTTGTGGGATTTTTGATGGGAATGGAAGTTTTGGATGGAAGTAAGCTTTTGGATGGATATAGGTGTTGGGATTCTTGGGATGTGGATGAGGATGCCTCATTTGACTTGCTAGCTATTTGCTTAGGAACCCAAACCATTTTGCTTTTGGGCTTTGCTTTTGGAGGTATGGGCTTAGATAGCTTTGTGAATGTACTTTGCTTAGAAGATGGATGATTTAGAGACTTTTCACATTGATACCCTAAGGCATGAGGGTCCTTAGGAGTTTTAGTTGGATTTTTAGCTTTATAGATAAAGGCATCAAAATTTTTTCTTTTGAATCCCATGGGGTGGGTGGAATGATTGGAAGCTTTATGCTTAAACAATGTGTGCATTTGTTGGCCATGATTAGGGATGTGAGGATACTTATGAATGATAGGTATGTTAGGTGTTGGAAGCAATGGTGGCAAGGTGGATGGAGGGATATATGGAGTTGGTAAAAGTGGAGGCAAAGTGGATGGTGGAAGGTGTACGGTCAAATGCTTTTGACATTTATTGGATAATGGAGGTGGAATGACAACATATGTTTTGGGTAGATGATGGGGGGTGTAATGGAAAGTGGTAGGTTTAGGATGCATGAAGGGATTACCAACATCTTGGCCTTGTTTACCTTGGGGTGTGTATCCAAGGCCATATGAGCATGGAGGAATCTTGACATGGTTTGGCTCCAAAATACCTTGTTCATAAAGGCCTAGGCCTGTGCCTTGGTAGTTCATGTTTTGGGGGATGCGATTGACTATGAGACTAGATGTGTTTCAGGAGCTAGACTTGAGCTCTTTATTGGATGGAGAAGGTGAAGTGGATAGAGGTTGTTTTTGTCCTAAGGAGGAACACTCATGTATAAGGGTGGTAAGACCAATAGGACATGATGGTGGACTTAAAGTGGAATCAATGGTGGAAGTGGAAGGAGAATCATTAGGATCTTGATTAGCATTGTGTTGATGTAGATCCAAGTTATTTGTTTGATCTTTTATGCTTACTTGGGGGACAAGTGTCTCATCATGACAAGTTGATGTTTGCTCATTATGGATAGGGCTAGATGGCATATGACTAGGATAAATGTGGATATCTTGCTCATGGATGGATATAAGATTATGGATAGGATCAAGGTGCTCATGGATAGCTTCTTCATAGGTATCATCTTGATCATAAAGAAGGTAAATGTTATGGATGGGTTGGATTTGGATAGATTGCTCATGAATGGGTATAGGATCAAGTTGCTCATATATAGCTTCTTCATCATTATGGCTATCATCTTGATCATAGAAAAGACAAATGTTATGGATGGGTTGGATGGAAGGCATTTGATATTGAGTTGGACTAGGGCTTAATGTTTCCACATGCTTAGGATTAAATGCTTGACATACCTCTTGGGTTTCTTGAATGGAATTGGAAGGCTCTTGGATAGGTTCTTGGTCAACAACATGAGAACATGATGACTCTTGACTTGGATTAATGATAGAAGGTTCGCAAATAGGCTTGATGGCTTGTAGGTCACATGATGGGCTTAAAGGGCTAAGAATGTTAATTGAGGCCTCTTGGATAGGCTCAAGGATAGGTGGACCACATGATGGGATTATAGGATTGAACATGACCTTTGGAATTTCTTTAGTAGGTTCATGAATGGGTGTTTGACATGGAGGTAGTTTATTCCTAGCTGGTAGCCAATGGATCACATCCTTTGCAAGGGTATGAGTGGATGGGCAATATAATGGATGAGCAATAATAGAGGATGATGTTGTAAGCGTAGGACTAGGATTTTGATTGGATGGAAGGATAATGGAGTTTGTTGGAATAGGATGCGGACTAGATGGGTCTGACACATGGGATTGGGATGATATGGCATGATTTCTTATTGTAGATAGGTACACCTTGTAAACAATTGAGACAAATATTGGGCATTGATTTGTATTATGGCCTTTGGTCCTATGGTATGCACAATAATCATGTTGATCATATGGACTTTCTTCACATGGTTTGACTTCAGGAAGTTCAATGAGTTTTGCTTCAAGCATCCTTTGTAAAACTCTCTCAGCCGCATCCTTTGGTGAACGATTAGAATGACATGGTGATGAAGGTAATGAAGGGCTTGGTAGTTTGGAAGGTTGATGGACCAATGGACTAGGGGTAGGATCACATGGTGGTGTTGGGATAGGACTTGTTGGCTCATGTGTTGGCATAGGATTGGATGATGGAGGCCACTCATAGGATGAATTAGCTAGGTTGGTATCTCCCTTGTCAAAGGTAATTAAGTCTTGTTGCATTAGGCTTGCATGGTTTACGTGCAAAGGGCCATTTGGAGCTGCATGTGCTTCTTGTTGCAAAGGTGGATTTGGGCTCATTTGTGCTTGTTGTGGAGGCCATTGATAGTCTTGGAAGCTAGGTGTAATGGTAGGATATGTAGACAAAATATCTTGAGGTGGACCCAAAGATGCGGGCATTTGATCTTGTTGGCAAGGTTGACTTGTGCTCACTTGATTTATATATAAAAGGCCATTTGGACTTGAATGTTGTTCTTGTGATATCACTTGATTGCTTTGTGGATGGGCTTGGTAGTGCATTGGAATGTCAGCATGAGGGATTGGATAAGCTTGAGGTGGATGTTCATAGGTTGATGTGGCATTGACTTGGTGGATAGGTGGATTAAGTTGATAGGAAGTGGATGGATATGACATGTGGCTATGAGGTGGATTAGGTTGGTATGAAGTGGACGGATATGACATGTGGCAAAATGGATTAGGTTGGGAGTGAATGGCTAAGGATTGCTGTACTTGTCGAGCTTGACTAGTGGCTAAAAGGTGTTGGACTTGGGCTATGAAGTGTTGCAGTTGAGGTGATTGGCTTACGTGGGGTTGAGATTTTTGGATGAAGAATTGTAATATTTCAATGGCGTCTTGGTTTAGGGGTTGTGATCCTTGATAAAAATTTTGGAGGAATCTTTGGAATTTGATTTCTAGGTCCTCTAGTGTAGACATGTTGTCACCAAGTGTTTGTCTTAAGTCCTTTTAGCAAGTGCTTGTTTAGGGATTTGGATGATGATGTGGCTTGTTTGGATGACTTGGCTATGAAGGGTTGGATGATAACTAGGCTATGTTTGGGATGAAAGTGACTATGTTTGAATGTTATTGGAAGAATGTATAGGATGACTTGTCTTTATGTGTTTGAGGGCTTAGAGCTTGATGTGGCAATATTCAAACAAATGATTATGCATATACACACATGAATCACTCACGCAAGACACATAAGCAAGTTGTAGTTTGGAAGAATGTGATAATGGTTAAGCAAGCACATGAAGACACTTCAACAAGTCCTAGTTAAGGCAAGGCCACTATCACAAGGAGGTTCTAGTGAAAATCTAGGGGACCGGCACCCCACGAGCATCTAGCAAGCCACTTAAGACTTTAACTAACCCTACTAGGAGTTTTAATATACACAAATGTACACCTCCTTTCGAGTTAGCACTGTATGGTGAGTGCTAATACCGGTTAGACTTGGCTTTCACCTTATCCTCTGATTTTTATAGCGGACCAAATGAAAGTACCGCTTGAGGTCGTTCCCTTGGGGTGGATACCAAGGCAGGCCTCTCTAAGGCTAAACAAAAGCAACACAAGTAAATGTTTTTGATCTCCAAGTTCATGTTGGGACGCGGGGAGAGAGCATACACATTTATTTGGTCACACTCGCATGGGGTTCATTAACCTTAGAAATTCGATGTGTGGAAGACAATGCAAGCACTTGTTTATTTTAAAGTCTAAATCCAAATGTGATGAAACACAATGGTTTGTTTTAGCCCAATTTTTTGATGTGAATTTGCAAACAATTGTTCATTTTATGCCCAAAATCCAAATGTGTTTGCAAACAATGATTAGAATATGAGAAATGAAATGATTGCACCTGGTTAATTCGCTCTCCAAATTGATATAGATGTTGATGTCAATGTTGCTCCAACTCCTTATGATCACCTACAACATAAAAAAAAATGATATTATAATGCAGGCATAAAAAATAGGCTCATCAGGCAAGGAAAATTGTAATTTTAGATGTATAGCCGAATTAGATTTGATTATTTCGATAGATTTTTGGTTCAAAAATTAAAAAATCAAAGAAGAGACCCCTATTAAGTTTTAGAGAGCTTTCTGAAAATGTAAAGAAATCAGAAAAATTCCTTGATTTGTGCCCAAAAATGCGGATTTATGGAAACGGCATAGTTGGTAAAGATCTGATATTTTCGCACTGTAAATGACCTCTAAATTAAATCTGCAAAATAGAGACCCCATTAGAATTTCAAGAGATTTCCAGAAATGTAAAAGTTTCTAAAAAATTCACTGATTTGCGCCCAGAATTGCAATTTTATGAAAACACATAAAAACATGATAAATCTCGTAAAAATCGCAATAAACCCAAAAATTTTCTGCTGTAGCTTCCTTATATCATGGACAAACTTCTGCTAAAATCTTGTAGAAAAATTCGTAGCCGTTTGGAAGATATGATGAAATCTTTAAACCTAAGGTTTTGTCGAAAAAAAAACAGCGAATCTGCAACAAAAAGTTAATTAAACCTGCAAAACTTGACAATGGGGATTCAATGAATGCAAATTTTTACTACAAAAAAGATCAAGCGAAGTGAGTCCCACCGGGCGTGCCAAATGTAGTTAGGGTAAAATTGCAAATCAGGGCAAATGAATAAATAGCAATGATAAAAACCCTAGCAATGCACAACGAAGCACAAGATAACATGAAAATCAAAATAAAAAATGTAAATGCAAACCGATTTCCACGCTATGCTCAATTTATCTCCATTGCTCTTCTCCACCTCGCATGAGCATGCAAGATTTTGAAGGATTATTGTTGGAGGAATGTTGGATGCTCACTTCTACAGCATAACATTAAGATGAAGATGCTAGAATGAATGATAGATGAAGGATGCAAAGGCTCTAATGATATTTCAACAGTATGTGGATACTTGAGGATCAATGCATGCTAATGATAATTTGATAGAATAATGGTACTTGAGGCTCAATGCATGCTAATGGCTTGTGAGGGGTTTGATTTACAGGAAAGGCTTGATTCAAATGGATGGTTGAGATTAAAAAGCTAAATGATTGATGTGGACGGCTAGGATTGATTCGGTTATCCCACTCTTCAAGGGAGTTGTAGTCATTTGACAAGTGGAGGGAGGATAGGGCTCATGTGTGCTTGTGTACATAAAAAAGTACTACATATGAAAGATATTAAAAAAAAGGCTGTAGTACCACTTATCTTTTTAAATAAAAGAGGCACACATGTCGGCTAAATGATAAGATAAATTAATTAAATAAGTAAAATTTATTTAATTAATTAGAAAGTCGGCTTATGATGAGAACTTAATTCAAATAAAATATTTGAATTAGTTGGGATATGAGTTGGTTATTAATTAAATAAATAAAATTTATTTAATTACTTGGATAGTGGGATTAGGATATGATATGGAAATTAATTAAATAAATAAAATTTATTTAATTAATTGGCTAAGTGGGATAAGGATGGGATTAAATGGGATTTTAATTAAATAAATAAAATTTATTTAATTAATTGGCTAATGGAATAAGTGGGGTTAAGAGTGGGATTTAGGACAAAATGCTACATGATGTCTAAGTGATGTTTTTGACTAGGTGTTGCTAAACATGAACAAATTTGGGACAAATTTGGGTGTCTACATTTTGCCCCTCTTTGAGATGATGTTTGAGATGATAAGCTTTATGGGACAAATTTGGGTGTCTACAATACATACTTCACACTTGTCTCTGTCTAACTTCCAAACTACAAGGCTATACCTTCAAATGTAGAGGAATGTAAAGCATTCTCCCGATTGTCTTTAGCGTATCTTCATGTGCCTTTGACTATTTGAAACACTTTACACACTTTCTTTCATAACTTATGCAATTCTTATCACCTAGGGACAATGAATACAATATTCACAACACCATAGACAACAACCACAACTCTTTTCATCAAAACAAGAAACCACAACTTCTTCATATCAGCGTACTCTTCAACTTGTCAACTTTCACCTTTCCATGAACATCAGTAAATGGGGTACAACTATGTATAGATGATACTAATCCAACAATATGCTCATGACTTTCATCACCATCTCCTTCACTACACAACTCTTCTGATCAACACTCCTTTGTTTGCTCCTCTGATCATCACAACATATACACATTACTTTGCTTTCTGCCTCACAACACTTATGATCATCACTTATCACCATTCTGTTGACATCACATGCAACCTTCCACAACATAGCTCTGTTGACATCAATGACAATACATATGCAAGAATAAGTGCATCAAACTTGTCTTGCATATAAATTTTTACCTTTGGTTGATATTGAATGCTTTGCAGAAACTAGAATAACTCAAAGGGGGTTTGAGGTTCCCTTTGCTCATTTGGAGGAACAAAACTTATGCTCATATTTCCATTGGGCTCAAGCCTCAAGTTCATTGAATATCCTATGTAACTTTTTGGTAACTCAAAGATGACAGGATCGTCCATTCCAACCATTACTCACATTTTCCACTCCTTATGGAATATTCCCTCACTTTCCTCATCTTCATCCGAGAGTCTCTCAATCATCTCAATCTGCACTAGGTGTGCCTCCCATTCATCAAGTTTGTTTTATTGGACTAAAGTAGAGGTGGTGGATGGTCCTTAGGGTTGAGAAACTATAAACACCCTTGGTAAGTTTCCTAGAACAATTGTTGATTCGTTACCTATGGAGTTGACTTCTTCTTGAGTACTTGTTCTAGTTGGTGGTGTCATCAATGTGTATGATTCCTTTGACAGTGTGATTGGTTCATAGGATTCAATCTCTTCTTATGTATAGAGAACATATGATTCCCTTGGTGGTGTTAATGGAGTGTAGCTTTCCAATGGATCTTCCTTGAGATTCGATAAAGTGTGTGGATCCACATTTCTTAAGTATTGTTTAGTGGAAAATTGGATAGTTTGTTTAAGCTAGGTTAAATACCACCATTCTCCCACTAAGAATTGGGAGGACAAGGACTGAGCTTGTGAACAAGCTTCTAATCACTTTGTATGTCCCTTACACTCTCGTGGTTATGAAACCTAAGACCCTAGTTAATATTTTATCAAGTGTTTTCCTTTCAACCAAGTAAAACCCTAATTATGCCTTAAATTAGAAGTATACAGAAACTAATGAAGCAACTAGTAAAACTGATCATAGAAGTGCAAAGATAGAGTCTCAGAGATAGTGTACCTAGATTTTGAGGGCTGCATGGACTAGGGCACCTGCTCCAATGTCCTGAAAGTTTCTGCATAGGGTGTCTAAGACTGCTAAAAGGCTTCCAAATCCTGGAAATAACCCCTGGTTAGACTAGGGCACCCACTCCAATGTCCCACAATTCTCAAAATCTAAAAATCCAAAAGTTTGTCATGATTGTACCCACAATATCCTCCTTCCTGTAGCTTCTTTCTGCTAGAACCTGCAAAACACAATCTGTACATACAAAAAAAGGAAGATGTTGAGGCTATATAGGAGCTTGCCTCAGTCAAGCCCCATCTTTGGTATTTCTACCTCAACAATAGCCAGAGATAAAGATTTGCAGAGGTGTGTGCAAACCTAACAATGTATGTATGCATAAAAATTAAACCCTAGATGTCTCAATCAAGGGAAGATCAATAACTTGCTTTGCATCAATAAACACATACAACTTCACCTCAAGGAGATGAGGTAAATGAAGACTTACATGAGCAAGAAGGTGAATCAACAATGTCTGCGGATGATCTCCAAGCTTTTTGTTGGAGGCTTCAACCCTTCTCCCAATCATGCAAAGGGTGTACAAACCCTAAGAAGAGCAAGATAGACTCAAGATCTTGATTTGTAATCTTCATCCATTGTCTCCAAGATAGAAAATACAAAATACTTTCAAGAGCTTCAACAAGTCACTAATATTCAATGGCAATTGTAGCAAAGTTTTGACATCAAGCTTGCATAAGAATTATGTGTGTTAAAATGATTTTCAAATGTTTTTTTATATCTAGCTTTAGGGAATTTAAATTTTGAAATAATGTCTCGATATCACGCGAAAACCAAGAATTTGAAAATGGAATCCCGAGGCACTTGGCGGGAACTGACACCCTACCAAAATTCAAAATCCCATGAAGCAGGGGAGGACTAGGGTGTGGGCGTCCAAGTCCTAGCCCCTAATTTCAGCTCAGATCTACATTTTTGGGGGTCCTAGGGACCCAAATCTCAAATCTCTTTATGGGTTCTATCAATAAGTTACCTCAAAAAGTGAATAGACTGCTCCTAGACTTAGTCAATTAGGGTTTTAGGAAGGCCAAAAAAGAAAAGGTTGGAAGGTCACCAAGAATGAGGAGCTAAATCGAGGGAAATTGTACCATTCCATACAGGAGGACAATTTTTGACATTACATTTAGCCCCCAATTTAGTGGCCATATGACACTACGTACATATGCAACTAAAGGAAAGTAAATACATCAATCATGAAAATGATACCCAAAAGGATACTATAGAGGAAGATGAAGTATTGTTGTCGAGAAGGAAGGAGCCCCCAAGTCTGCAATCTTGCAAGACCACAAAGTTAGGAACCGCAACCTACAAAGGAAGACTTGTTAGAGAAATCAAAATCACATCAACTTGCAACCACCACCAATGAGTTAGTACAAAAAATGCCAAGGGGGTTTAGTGATGAGGTAAGGAGGCAATCAAGGGAGATATATGCCCCCCTTGTTTATGCTTGCTTAGTCTGAGAGTAGAAAGAAGGAGATATCCACACACATCAATTTCAAGGGAAATGTGTTGTGAGGGTCATTTGAAGAAACAATGCTCAAACACCACATTAGGGAAGAAAGAGAGCGGAACTCAAATTCCAATGCAACAAAATGGCGCTGAAATCAGAGTTTGACAGCTCAAGAAAAGGGCCCAAGAGTAAAAGAGCACACTTTTGCACCTGGTTAGGAATAGGAATTCTCACTCACTCACTTTATGTAAAAGAGAGTTGTCACTTATCACTAACTCATTCTTGTTTCTTGTCATTTTAGAGAGAGAGAAGGAGAATAGGAGAATGACCATGCTGAGATAATGTCCATATCATCCACCACGACTAGAGATGCTCTAAGCCTAGGTAGCAGAGAGATGTTTCAAGGCTAAGGTAGTGTCCTGATCTAACTCTTTTGTCATCTTTCACTGTACCTTTGCTTTCATGATTATCGATGTCTATGCCAAGAGGGGAAAGTGCACATGGTTCCTAGACAAGGACGCCTAGGTCCACCTAGCGCGCTAGAGTCTCTCTGGGGTACCCTAGTCCCACAGGGGCACCAGTGTCCCTCTGGGGTGCCCTAGTCTTCTTGGGGTGCCCTAGTCCATAGAGGACATAGGCCCTAGGTAGAGGCATTCTATTCAATTCTTGATAGCTTATTTTGTTTTCGAGAGGGGATTCTAATACTCTTGCTTTCTTTCTAATCTGCAGGATGTCCTTGAGATGCGTGAGAATATAGGCGGTCATCTAATAGCACTTCTATCAGAGCGTACTAGCACTTTGACTACTACAGAGATAGAGCATTTACAGATGGTGGCCCTATGGTGGGTGTTTGAGATGCCCACAATCAAATTCCACTACATGATGCTTATGGTACTAATGGAGAGATGGGATGCAGATACAACCACATTTCACTTACTCATAGGCGAGATTACCATCACACTGGAGGATGTATTTAGGATCCTTCGACTGCCGATTTGATGAGACAGTGAGGGTTGTTGGACATCGCTCAGTGGGGTATACTCATGAGACTCAGCTATATTGCTCGGGTCACTTTGTTTCATAGGCAGAGAGAGGACACATTCAACTCCATTTACTAGAGCAGGGATGCAGAGAGATTCCCTTCCTACGGAGGATTATGATTGTCACAGCCACACTAGCCATCACACCAGATGGATGAGGCACTCACCTTCATGAAGGTCTCGTTCACACTATTAGAGCAATGGAGGAGCATTAGACTATCTATGCATGGGGGCATAGTATGCTTGCATACCTATATCGTGACTTAGGGTGATATGTCCACTACGAGATGCAAAGTCTGATGGTCTGCACATTATTATAGGTCTGGGCCTTTGAGCACATCAAGTGCACACAAATGGTGGGTTTTCCTATAGAGGTAGCATTCACACATCCGTGTGTCTATGCCTATCCACTTGTCAGGTGTTCGAGGCATGGAAATCTGTTATACTAGAGAGTATTATTTGATAGATTACATCATGGTGACATCATCTGGAGACTGTATCGTGGATACATGAAATAGCCTGGCAAGCAGAGGTAGTTAGCTCAGATGTAGAGGGATCAACTGATGGCTAGTCACCTCGATCATACTGTATCTTGGTTCTACTTTGACATGGTGGCATGACAGTTTAGACAGATACAGGATGTTCCTATAGTTCATCTGAGCTATGCACGTACAGCTCAGAGTGCAGTCAGAGTTGATACCATCTGACGGTGAACTATAGAAAACATAACACTTAGCGATGATGAGGGTCCTGAGGATGCAGAGCTAGTGTTGGATGCAGATGATGTTAGGTGTACTTGAGCATATCGGACCTAGAGGTACACAACATGGCCTACACCTATCTTTCCACCTGGGCATCCTATAGGAGATTCTTGACCTTGGGCTGGTCATGCTAGTGACATAGGGGTGGAGGATGATGTCAGTGACTTCCCAGGATTCTACGATCTCGAGGAGGATGTGGAGGAGGATGAGGATGAGTCCAAAGAGGTCCCATCATAGTACATCTTCAGAGTGAGATCGTGATAGAGCCAACATGAGGTAGACACTGACGAGGAGACCGAGTCGAGACCGTAGTCTAAGGCTCGTGGTCCTACTCTTGCAGACGATGTGAGGCCTAGTCAGATAGAGTAGGGGGAGAGTAGTAGGTTTGTACCCCCTGCTAGAGATCAGATAGCAGAGCTCATCACACCATTGGCGATCTGAGATCCATCTTGGTGAGATGGAGATCTAGGTTAGGTTTGATTTATTATTTTATGTTTTGTATAGTTTATTATATGTGATATTTATATGGGAGTCTAACATCTATCTCATCCTTTATTTTGCAGTTGGGACTAATGCATGGAAAGACTTTGTGAGTCACGTTATAGGAGACATAGTACCAACAGGTGCCTTAGAGCAGCGAGTACAGGTAGCTTATTCACCACAATCATCTACTGGGTGGCATGCTGAGATATTTATGCCATTTGTTAGATACAGGACTACTACAAAGGCCATGCTAGAGTAGTCTACATGAGAGAGGAGTTTTGAAAGAGAGCTGAGCATGTTGAGGCTGAGATTAGGGCATAGCAAGAGCAGACGGTAGCAGTTCCTACATCAGAGGGAGAGCCATCTATGAATGAGTTCTTACTGCAGGAGGTCGAGTAGGCTAGAGTTGACAGAGACAGGGTTCAGGTCGAGAGAGACCGATACCAGAGGATGTACCAAGAGGCACATGAGTAGATGATAGATAGGAGAGGTGTGATCAAAGGGTTATGATCACAAAGCATCTTTAGGAGTCATTCACGATCTGTAGACACACATGATCAGGCTTTTGTCACTTGCACACCACAAGGGCCTAAGGGTACTGGTGATCGAGGCTTAGCTATGTGATGTATAGATTTTAGGTACTATGACATCCCATTTTGTTTTGAGGGATAGTCGACTCGAATGTATACATGAAATTGATATATATATATATATGATTATTTGTTTTGATCTATGCGTAATGGCTTTTGATCTATCACAAGTGATTTTTGTAAAAAAATGTAACTAGTGATGATGTCTAAATGCTATAATTAATTCTATTGTGATATACTAACAATTCTAAAAAGAACATGTAGTAACAAGCATAATGATTAATTATTTTACACAACTTTAATTTCCATGCTACATTCAGTTAATACAAAAGTGATCTAAGCAATTACTACTTAAACACGATACAACAATGATCAACTGAACCAAGATGTAATGTTAAATGAATTAAGACAAAACAGTAATAGCTTGTCAAAATTAAAGCTAATCTATGTGCTAAATTAGCTTAGGAACATTTAGCATTAGATCTTAAGCATAAAATCTTTTGAGGTGCGCTGCATTAATAGGTTCCTTAAGCGGTGTACCTTACTCATTAGCTAATTTATATGCTATGGATCCAAAGGTTTCAGTGATTATATACGGTCCAAGCCAATTAGGGTTGAACTTACCTTTTTCACCAGGTAGTGCATTTATATTGCATTGATTTTCATAAAGAACCAAGTCCCCAACGTTAAATGAACGTTGTATGACTTGCGCATTATAGGCTTGTTGTATTCCTTTTTTATAAGCATTGAGATGTTCAAGAGCGTTAATACATCTTTCATCAAGCATCTCAAGTTCCTGTAATCTTTTCTCTCATTCTATGTCATCATCCATGATATCTCTTAGAGAGATTCGCAAGGAGGAAATTTCTAGCTCCAAGGGTATTATCGCATCTATGCTATAGATGAGATTATATGGTGTGTTACCCGTAGCTATTCAAATACTTGTTCTGTAAGCCCATAAAACATAGGATAATTATGTATGCTAATCTTTTTGATGTTTATTAATAGTTTTCTATAAAATCTGTCCAATAACCTTGTTTGAAGCTTCTGCTTGGCCATTTGATTGAGGGTAATAAGGCATAGAGAAGAAATGTTGTATATGATATTTTTTGAGGAACTTTTTCACATCCTTGTTCTTAAATGGTGTACCATTGTCTGAAATGAGGGAGGAAGGTATTCCAAATCAAGAAATTATGTTATCTTGTATGAATCGACATACTACATTTGCTGTCGTGGATCGCAAAGGGACCGCTTCAACCCATTTTGTAAAATAATCAGTAGTAGTAATGATAAACGTATGTCCTTGAGAGGAGGGCGGGGAAATCTTGCCAATTAGATCCAAGCCCCAGATAGAGAATGGCCATGGTGACACCTGGGCATGAAGTTCTTGAGTGGGAGCATGGATTAGGTGTTTATGTTGTTGGCATTACGGGCATCTCTTGACGTAAGCAAAGGAATCTTGTTCCATATGCTGCCAATAGTACCCCATATGTCACAATTTTTACACCAAAGATTTTCCACCAAAATGCCCTCCATAAGCACCAGAGTGAGCTTCTTCTAAAGCTATGAGAATCTTTGAATTACTTAAACATTAGAGTAAAACACCATTATAACTTCGTCGATACAAGACATTCGATAATATAATGTATTGCATTGCTAGTTTGCGTAAACAAAGTCGGGCATTCTTAGATGTCGAATCAGGGATGGTTCCATTGCATAGATAATTGAATATGTAGGAGAACCATTCATCCATGTATGTATTACCATAGAGTTCTGAATTTGCAACTATAGGGTCATCGATTATCAGTGTCTTAAGATTATGAACAACAAAGGTAAATTCCTCAGGAGAACCATCAGGGGATATAAGAGAAGCTGTGCTCGCCATTACATCTGTATGCCAGTTATATTTCCTAGGAATGGTATCGATCGAGTATGATTTGAATTGTTTTAAGAGAGATAATGCAAACTCATGATATTGAGATAGCTTATCGTGCTTAGTTTGATACAATCCCATTATCTGTTTAACAATTAACTGAGAATCACCATATATTGAAATGTTCTTGATATTCAGAGCCAAGGCTACACCAAGTCCAATGATAAGGGATTTATATTTAGCTATATTATTTGTGCATAAGAAATCTAAGCGGTAAGATAAGGGAATTGGCTTACCAACGGGAGGTATTAATATAACACCAGCTCCAGAGCCAATTCGGCATTTTGATCCATCAAAGTATAACTCTCATTTTTCATCTGCAGAGATTGTTAAAATTAATTTGTCTGGAAATGCATCAATGTTTTGTATAGCAAAGGGTGAGAGAGCGTCAGCTAACTGATCAGCTATCGCTTGCCCTTTAATTACTTTTTATGAAATAAATTTGAGATCGAATTATGTTAACAACATAACCCATTTAGCAAGACAACCTGATAAATCTGTTCTTGTGAAGAGATGTTTCAAAGGGTCAAATTTTACCATTACCTACACTTCAGCATTTAAGAGATAGTGTCTAAGCTTTTGAGTGGAAAATACTAAAGCCAAACAATGCTTCTCTATAGCTGTGTATCGCACCTCATAATCAAGTAAAGTATGACTGATGTAATAGACAACACATTCTTTGCCTTCAACATTATGCTATGCTAACAAAGCTGCTAGGGCATTTGTTAGATGTTGAAATGTATAACAGGAATTGTTTATCAGAAATGGTAGCTAAGTAATCCTTTAAGTCATCGAAAGTTTTTTGACATTTTGAATTCCATTGAAAATGAGAATCTTTCTTTAGTAATTGTGTAAAGGGGCGAGTCCTATCTATGAGTTGTGAAACAAATTGGTGGATGGCCTGTATCTTTCCCTACAAACTAAGAAGTTGAGATATGTTCTTAGGTATTGGCATATTAACAATCACATCTATCTTTTTCATATCGACTTCTATACCTCAATTTGAAACAATAAATCCAAGTAATTTTCCACTATCCATGCCAAAAACACACTTATCGGGATTCAATCGCATATTATATTTTCATATGCACTCAAATATTTGTCAAAGATTTGTCACATAATCATTACGATGGATAGAGTTCGCTAGATTTTATATTGATCAAGAGGATTTATAAGGATTTGATTATATCCTAAAAATCCATCCATGAAGGATAGAAACTCATGTCCGGCTATGGAATCAACAATCATATCGATATTAGGGAGTGAAAAATCATCTTTCAAAATGCCAAATTTAAATCTTAGAAATCTGTGCACATTCTTATACGACCATCGGGTTTAGAGACGGCAATAATATTCAAGACCCACAGGGAGTAATCAATAGGTCTAATAAAGCCAGCTTGTAAGAGTTTTTCTATTTCAGCTTTAACAAGCAAAGAAATCTTAGGATTCATCTTACAAATCTTTTTTTTGAATGGCTTAGCATCTGGTTTCAAGATGATATTGTGTGTTACGATTTGAGGATCTATACCAGGCATGTCTGAATAATTCCAAGCGAATAATTCTGAGAACTCATTCAATAGTTTAGTCATTTCTTCTTTTTCTTCTACATCTAAGCAATCACCAATAGGGATAATTTTTTTAGGGTTATCCTTATCCATAATGACATCAATAGTCTTTCTATTAAGGAGAGTACTATGGTCTGGGGGATTGTAAGATTGTAATTATTCTTCAAGTTCTTCATTATGCTCTACTATAGCAGTTATTGTGCTAGTAGTCTTTCCAAAATATGCATCATTGTTTAAATGATAAGGTAGGCCACATTTATGGTGATAATGAGGAATACCATCATAAGCACCTAAGAAGTCCATTATCACTTCATCCGCCATAAACATATCTAATGGAAGTGATCTTGGAGGACAATTGGTGTTAATCATCTCAGGGAATATCAAACTAAGTGTTGATATTGTATTCACATTTAGAGTAGGGCATTTGTGGGCTTTGGATTCCTTAAAAGGATTATATCTAATGCCACTTGAATAATGTTGTGAAGTGGATTCTATAGGGACTTTGATCCCTTGTTGATTTATGCCACAACCATTACCTACATAGTCACAATTTTTGTAAAGGATTCAGAATCCTTTGCCATAGAGAGAGACCATTTCTTTAAATGAAGGCGGAGCTTCATAAGTTTCATAATCAGTAGTATAACTAAGAGTATTATCCTTATTTGTCACCAAAGAGGCCTTATGTTTATCATTTGAAGCATGCGATGTCTCGGGGTTGGGGTTTTTAAGTTTATATTCTCTTGTGGAGGAAGATGCAAAATCTAATGAACCCCAGTCATCACCAACAAATGCATTCGATTGTTTGGACTCTTGCATAACATTTTTAGAGGCAAGAGGAGATGACCACTCAGCTTTCAAATTGTTCAAACTCTTAGGAAAAATAACATGCTTATGCACTTCCATTTGCAAACAACTCTTAGGCTCAGGATCTGAATGGATAGTATGCAGGTTACCTTTAAATATAAAGTTAATTGAATAGTACAAAGTAGCAAGAACTACTCCTAGTGCATGTATCCAAGGTCTACCTAGAATCATGTTATAAGATAGAGAACAAGGCATGACATGAATCAAGGGAGGAACCATCACAGGTCCAACTTGTATAGGTAAAGTTATAGTGCCCATAGATTTTCGTCCAACATTATCAAATCCATGAATACTTAATGATTCCTGTTTGATAGTAGATATATTGACTTTAACTTTATGTAATAAATCTGGCCAGGTCAAATGATCCTTATGGCAGGATGTAGAAGATACTAGGAAAACCAATACATCAAAAGCATCTAGAGGACTTCTAGACCGATTGTGATGATGAGGCTAAGGTGAGAAGAAGAAAATATCAAAGACTCACCTTGAATTAGATCAAAACCTTTGACTGCATCTCGATGATAGCACAACTACATAAGGATGATGGGAAAATCATGTCCAATGAATATGAGGACAAAAAGGTGTATAATAACACCATATCGGCTCTAGATCTTACACAACAGGAGGATATATCCTTAGATCAGCTGCCAAATGGGGTGATCCAGCTAACCTAGGCTTGGTTGGATGCAAAGATATCCAAACTAAAGAAAAGAGGTGTTGCCCTTATAGTTGATACTAAGAAGAAGAGGTAGGAGGTGTCTGATGAGGAATATGATGATTTCCTCACTGAAAAGAGAAAATCCAATGGGGAAAGATTGCCTATAGAAAAACAAAAGAGAGTCCCCCCTAAGGGTAAGAAAGGTGAATATGAACCAAAGGGGGTGATAATAGAGAGGATTACTACTACACCTGTAGGTGCATCTACATCAGCTTTGGCATCTGTGTCACCTGCACAACCTCTAATGGAAAAACCAAAAAACTAAAAGACTTTTGAAGCCCATTGTTGAAATTACAGAGATACAGGTGGAGGGCCAGACTCTACAGCATGAGGTGGAAGAGGGAGACTCTACAGAAGAAAAATAATTAAATAAAGAGCCTGAAGGTGATGACTCATTGGTAGCCAGCAAGAAGAGGAAGGGGATGCTGCTGATGTCACTGCCTAAGAAACAAAGAACAACCATGAGGGGAGGTATCCATACTGACCCAATCATTTTGAGAGGTGCAAGTGGTGAAGTTTTTAGGAAGGAACTATAGCATGATGTTCCTCTTCCCACCATAATGAAATTCAAAGCTGAGAAGGTGGAGGAGCAAACAAGAGAAACACTCAGGACGAGGAGCGGGGTTCCTTTCTCTTTAGACGATATAGTGGACTTATCTGATGATGAGGTGATCCAAGATGTGGCTACTCAACAAATGGAAACTCTAATTTCCAACACCGGAATGACTCCTCATGGGACTCAATTAGCTCAGATGATAGTGTTGAAAGAAGTAAAGCAAACAGAAGAAATGAAACAAGGTAGCCTAGATAGGGCTGGATAATTTGGTTTAACAAGTTACTAGTCCTGTAGCCATAGACTTAACATATAGGGGTGACATAAGCCCAAGTAAAGAAGAAGGTGCACCCAGAGAACCTAAGAAGACTGAAGTGGCAGAGCATATAAAGAAGGATAGCACTGCTCTTGATCAAGGTCAGCAACAGCATGAGAAACCCATAGAACCAAAAATATCAAAAGTCCAACAGAAGAGTGGGGATGATCAAGATATATTAGACACTGGTGTTGCTGGGACTCAGGGAGATTTAAGAGAAGTCCCAAGGATAGAAGATAAATTAGGGCAAGAAGACCCCAAGCCACAGGATATCAATGCATCAGGTGGAGAACAAGAAATAACCCCTGATTAGGGTGTTCCTCAAGGGCAAAATACACAAGCCTCCCAAGAGGTCAATATGCCATAGGATGAGAAGGATAATAAAGAAGATGAAAATCCAAAGGAGGGAGTACAAGATGAAAAACATGACCAAAATGTGGAAATTCCATAGGATCCTCCTTTGCAGAAGGTAACCCCTCAACAAGAAGAAGTCCAACCAGATCCCCCTCATGAGGAACTACATGAGGAAGAAATCAAGAAGACACCTTCTCCACCAAGGATAGAAGCTTATACTAGGGAGATGGATACACATGATATTAACAAAGGCCTCCAAGAATCTGGAGGTGATGTACCTCATTGGCTAGAGAAAGAAATATGTATGGAACAAGTGTTAGAAATTTAAGAGTTTGATGTCTCTACCTTGTTTGCTGAGAAAATGATGAAACCAAGGAGGAAGGCCAGATTAAAATCTACCATAAAATAAGATCCTACCATAGGTAGAATAACCGCGTAGATAGCACTTCCCACAGTTGAAAAGGAAAAAGACAAAATAAGCCTGGAGGAATTCCAAATCACAAGTGTTGATCTGGGTTTTGCCAATGAAGACTAGGAAGGTCAAGAAGGGAAGGATATTATTGATTCTTTAACCCAAAGGGTGAAGAAGGAAAAGGAGAAAAATAAAGTACATAGGAAGCACATTGCTCAATTGCATTCTTTCATAAAAGGGTTAATTAACCTTGATCATACATCGGTGGATCCTACAGTCCCATTGACCGTCATATCATAGGAAGAGGTCACCAAATTGGACCTTATAAAACATGAGGCAATGGTGATGGAAAAGTGGATGTTTTCAGTGCTCATTGGAGCTAAAGATGTATTGAGAACCTCTCTGCAGAGGTGGAATTCTTTAAGTAGATTAAAGAGGAAGGTAGATAAAATGTAGAATGATACAGGAAAATAGTCATTTTGATTGGAAAATAACCTAAGTGCTCTGAGTGAGATGAAGAGAACTGATTCACAGATTTTGATAAATAATAAGATATTAGATAATAATACTACCCTACTGACAGGTATATGGTATGAAGATATCAGGTTTGAGTGTGATGTCTTGAAGAAGTGTAGTGGCAAGTTCCGGGATATTAGAGTTAAACTACATAGCATGATGGTGTATGAGGTAGAAATCCTGGAGGCCTTGGAAGGGAAAATAGAAGGTAAAATTGAAAATCAGGATGTAGACTTTGCTATTAAGGCTCTGCATGATAATTTTAAGTCAATAACAGATGACCCTCTCACCCACTTGACAGAGGAGGTAATGAATAGAATTATGAGAATAAAGGTTAAAGTAGAGACATAGAATGGGACATTAAACAACAGGAAAGGTAAGATGGAAGCTCTCAAGCTAAGTTCTAGTCTCATAAACATGCAATAGAAAAAGCTAAAATCTAGGCCAGGGGAGAAATTGATAGAATAGTGCAAGCATATGAACATATCAGGACAGCCGTAAAGGTCCACATGAAAGAGGACTTCTATTAGAGTGATAGTGATAATGAAAGTGATGAAGATGAAGAGAATGATGAGAAAGAGGAAAATGAAGAAGAAGAACCTGAAGAGTGAATGTAGATGCATCACTAGGTGAACATATGCATGAGATACTAATAGATAGTGAGTCATATAGATGGTTGCCAGCTGGCAACCTGTGCCATGAGAGAAAGTTGACTAAGTCATAGGAGATTTGTCAACCATTGATCTGAATTGATAAATCTTGATCATTGGTCAAATGTAATGGCCTCCTCACCTTATTCTATAAAAGGTGCAGGGGTGCAATCTTTTTAGTCATTCGAAGCTTAATTAAAATCTGATTGCTGAAGAATTCAGGACTTATTTCAAAGTTATTGTGAATATACATGTTTTACATACTTTATGAAAGAAAAGCTATTTTGATTACAAATCATTGTAAATCTTGAGTAATCTGTGATTGAAATTTGGATAAATGCATTGATTAGCTGCGTCCCTTGGAGTGCTTTTTAGCCTGCATGTATTGTTTTCATTCCTAGTTCCTTTGAAGTTAGCATCAACCATACCTAGTTGTGGAACAACTTGGTGACTTATAGTTTGATTTCTTCTCTCCATGAATGTATCTTATGTGTATGTGATTCAATAACTAAAGGTTCACTAAAATTAGAAATATTCTTATAAATTTCTTTGAATTTCAGTATAGATCATCTCCATAATTACAAATAACACACAATCAAAAGCAAATAAATATGAAATATACAGATATCCTGTAAGCAATTGAAAATACAGAGCATATTTTGAATGAAAGCATGTCAAATTGATAAATATCATGCAAATACAGATGAATATCTATGAGGAATACATAAATATCCACTTATAGACACATCATTTGAATAAATATGTAGTGTAGAAGAATGTGTGAATCCATAATGATCAATAATCAGAAGAATTGATCAAACTTACAAATATCACAGTAATCCTTGGAAATAGAGTAGAATTAACCTATCTATGGAGTAAATTTATAGAATACAGTGCAATACTGATCACCTGGATGAACATAAGACCCTTAAAATTATAAAATAGCATGTTACATCAACATCTGAGTAACGTTAGATGATCATGACCTGATCAATGGAGACTTGGAGTCATCAACTTATCCTAAGCTGATCATACTTTACAAGATAATAAAGGTTTGTTGTACAAATTTGTATGCATGTTGTTATGACTAACAATCATCATCAATAGATACCATAAGCCATAATCTAGAGTTCCCTTCAAGTATCTAAATATTCTTTTTACTACCTTCTCATGAGTTTGCCTAGGATTAGCTTGATATCTGGCAACCAAACATACTGCATGCATAATATCAGGTCTAGAAGTAGTTAAGTACAATAATCCTCCAATCATAGACCTATAAAGATTCTGATCAACCTCAGGTGACTCATCAACCTTTCTCAATTGACAACAAGTAACCATAGGAGTACTTACTAGTTTGGAATCTTCCATAACAAATTTATTCAACATCTCTCTAACATACTTAGCCTGAGAAACAAAGATACCATCATCTAGCTGAACAATTTGAAGCCTAAGGAAGAAAGACATCTCACAAATCATAGACATCTCAAACTCTTTTTGCATCTCTTCTGCAAACCTCTTACACATATCATCATCTCCACCAAAGATGATGTCATCAACATATACTATAACCATCAAAATCTTGTCTCCCTCTTCCTTAATGTAAAGATCATTATCTATGGTACCTTTCTTGAAACCTTGCTAAAGTGAGTATCTATCCAACCGAGCATACCAAGCTCTAGGATCTTGCTTGAGTCCATACAAAGCTTTATTGAGTCTACACACCATGTCTGAATCTTCTAATAGCTAGAAACCATCCAGTTTTTCAATGTAGACCTCTTCCTCTAAATCACCATTCAAGAATGCTGACTTGACATCCATCTGATAGACCTTGAATTTCTTTTGAGCATCAAAGGCAAGAAACATCCTGATTGCCTCCATCCTAGCTACTGGGGCAAAAGTCTCCTCAAAACCAATACCTTCAACTTGTGAATAACCCTTACACACCAATCTTTCTTTGTTCCTCACAACTTCACCATCTCCATTCAACTTGTTCTGGAACACCCACTTTGTTCCTATGACATTCTTATCAACTAGTTCGGGAACCAATTCCCATGTCTGATTCTTTTCTATTTGATTCAATTCTTCTTCCATTGCATCTAACCATCCATCATCTTTGCTAGCATCAACAAAGGTTTTGGGCTCTACCTTTGATAGTAGGCACAAATTCACTTACTCACTTGCTTTTGCAAGCCTTCTCTTGGTCTATACACCTTCATTGTTATCCCCAATGATCTGATCTGATGAGTGATTCCTCTAAACATACTTTGCTGGAGTCTTAGGGATCTGCTATGATTCTTGTTCCTTATCTTCTTTCTCCTCTTCTTCTTCTTCTTCAATGCTGGGAGGTATATCAGATCTACAATCCTCTAGTTCTTGTGAGATTTGATACAAGTCTTCATCTACCTTAACTTTTGTGCTTTCAATCATCTTTCCCAATCTTTTGTTGTAGCATCTATAGGCCTTGCTTCTAGTTGAGTAACCAAGAAAGATTCCTTCATCACACCTTGAATAAAACTTTCCAACCTGACTTCTTCATCTCTACTGATGTAGCACTTTCTTCCAAAGATCCTAAAATATATGACAGTGGGGGTCTTCTATATGATAGGTCATAAGGGGTCTTAGTGCTATTGACCCTCAATTGTACTATGTTAAGTAGGTAGACAACAGTGTGAACTGCTTCCTTCCAATACATATCAAGTAGCGCTGCATCTTTCAAAGTACCCTATCCATCTCTTGCATAGTCCTATTCTTCCTCTCCACTACCCCATTCTACTGAGGGGTCCTAGGAGCAGACATATGTCTCCTAATACCATGGTCTTCACAAAACTTTTCAATTTCATTTGAAGTGAACTCACCTCTTCTATCATATCTTAAGCATTTGATCTTAACATCCATTTCATTCTCAACTATTGCTTTAAAAATTTTAAACTTATTAAAGGCTTTTGATTTTTCTCTTAAAAAAGTAACCCAAGTCATTTTAGAGTAATCATCAATAAGCAACATGAAATACCTTTCACCTTGTTGAATCTATGTTCTTGTAGGGCCACATAGGTTAGTGTGAATCAACTCCAGAGGCATTGTAGAAGAATACTCCTTGCTCTTTAAATTTGTCTTTGTCTACCTTCCCATTTGACATTCCTTGCATAAAGTGTTTGCAGGCTTGATTATCTTAGTCGTATCTCTCACTGCATGAATAGAGATGATCTTTACTGTATTATCAAAGTTGATGTATCCTATTCACTTGTGCCACAACCAACACTCACCAGATTTGAGCTAATAAATAGGTTCTTCCATTTACTTGCTTTAGATGATAGATATCTCCATATGTCTTAATACCTTCTGGAACTAATCTTCCAGACTCTGTCTTCCTGATCTCACAGCCATTGGCATGAAATGTAATATTGTACCCTTTACTGCACATCTGATTAACACTAAGGAGATTGTGCTTCAACCCTTTGACATAGAGGACATCCTCAGTCTTATTTTTTCCATCAATAGTTATAGCACCCTTTCCAGAAATTTGTGCTAGCTCATCACCACCAAAATTAATAGCTCCACCATTCCACTTCTTAAGGCTAATAAAATTCTCCTTATCACTAGTCATGTAGTTAGAGAAACCACTGTTAATTACCCAAGCATTTGCTTCTTCTTTTGCATGAAAGCCAATCGACACAACCATTAATTTATCATTATCTTTATCAGCTTGTAAGGTATCAAACTTCTTACATTTTCCAATATCATCTTCTTTGTCACCAAATTTCAAGGCCATGAAAAGTGTTTCATCATTTGAATCATCATGATCCTCATCTTCTGAAGAGCAACTATTCTCCATGGAATAAAGACCCTTTTTGAACTTCTCTCTCTTATTACTTCCCCTTGATTCTTTAAAAGGACATTTAGAGGTAAAATGACCAACTTTCCCACAATTGAAGCATTTGAAAGGTAACTTACCTTTGTATTTGATGGTGCCCTTCTTCAATCTTCTCACAAAGTTTGCCTCTATCTCATCAAGATCATCATCTTGATTAGTTGCTTCATCTTTTGCCTTCTTACTGACTTTGAATGTTGCTTCCTTCTTTGGATCCCCTTTGTCAAACTCTCTCATTTCAAAGGTTGTGAGAGAACCAAACAATTGATCCAACTCCTACGTCTCCTTAATGTTAGATACTTGATGACTATAAGATTTAGTGAGAGATCTCAGTACCTTCTTCACAATTTCATCTTCTTTTACTGTTCCATTTTCCATTAACCATTTCATCCACTCAGAGCATATAACTAGCAATGTCTTCATCTTCTGCCATCCTTAGGGTCTCAAATTTGTTCTTGAAGATTTGCATCTTGGATTGCTTCACTTTACTATCTCCTTGATAAATGCTACTGTGTTTTTTTGTAAAGGTGGTTGCCATTGCACCAAAAGATTGACCTATTAATGCCTAATACAAATGCTAGAGGTAATGAATCCATAGGAAGTAGTTAAGCCTTGTCACAAACTCAAGTGTTGTGCTACACAGCATAATGAGACCAAGGGTGCACACCTTGTAACAATCCCCCTAGCGCAAGCGATGGGTTCAAACCTGTGACCCAGGCTCTGATACTAATTATTGTAAAGAGAGTTGTCGTTGCATCAAAAGATTGACCTATTAATGCCTGATACAAGCACCAAAGTTAATGAATCCATGGGAGGTAGTTAAGCCTTGTCGCAAACCCAAGTGCTACATTGCACAACACAAGGAGACTAAGGGCACACACCTTGCAACAAGTTTTACCTAGACATCCTTAGCAGAACTACAACTCATTACCTTCAGAAGTTCTAAATTAGCTAGCCCACTCATGATAGAACTCTTTGCCTTGGCATTGTTATCATACAACTTAATCTCATCTGGATCTGTAGGATCATTAGTAGTAGTGTAACCATTCTTAATAGATTTCTAAACACCAAACCCTAGAGAAGATAGATAGATTTGCATCCTTATCTTCCAAAAGGTGTAATTTGTTCCATCAAACATAGGTGCCTTGTGAGATCCATTATGAGCCATCCCTAACCTTCCTCAAGCAGTTAAGCTTCTTATGAGGAACCTTCCTTTGATACCATTATTGAACACACCTAATACTGAGAGGGGGTGAATCAATATTAGAACAAATTTCAAAGCCTCTAGAGTAGATTAAAACTTAACCTTTACAACATTAACAAAAACATGAGAGATCAACACAATGCACAACACCACATAACACCATATGTATGTGGAAAACCCCAAAGGGGAAAAACCATGGTAAGGATTAACTCACAATATATGAAGCTCAAAATTATACCTTTGTTTTAGGGCTACAACCCAAGGAAGCAACTACTCCCTAAAGAAAGGTTTTAGGGTCACTCCCAAGTAAGCTATAACTCCTTGTAGACTTTGTTTTAGGGCTACAACCCAAGGAAGCAACTACTCCCTAAACTGAGAACAAACTCAAAAATGATTATAGCATGATAGCCCTACTATCTGAAATTGACAATGAAGCTCACTCCTTTTGATGATTGCAATTATCCTCTTTGATGATTGATTTAGTTAGGCATACTCTTCAATTCCTTTTTGTTACAAAAATGTCTTCAAGATGAATCCAGATAGGATCTATCACTTTTGCTCTTTCTCTTTTAGTCACACATCATAATGCATTATACATCCATATTCTACTCCCCACATTTACATTCACAATCATACCCCACCTAGATCAACTAGGTTTATAATATATACATGATATTACATTGATTACATTACAAGTCGGCTAGAGATCAAACAACATGAAACATGTAGAGGACAAGCCCTAACATGAACTACACACAACACCAAGACGAGGAACACACCTTGAGGATCCCAACACATGATTAACCTAGTCCTAAACATCCTTCACAATATCATCCTTCAAAGAATAACATTTGCATGCTTCACACAATCGAATTAGGTTACCCTTAATAAAGAAAACATGAACCTTGTAGTACATCAGTCAGTATAACTTAGTGGTACTCATGAATGATTAACCATTACTTGTACTTCTCCTAGATGAGTTGGCATGACCCATACAACATCTCCAAACACTCCTTGAACTTCACACAGCAAGGACTTTGTGGTGCACACCTTCAACATTCTTTAGTTGGCCAGGAAAAAGCATAACCTAGCAACACTGTCACTTGAAAATTGAACTTGTAGACCTCCAAATCACCTAATACTACAAGGTAGCATATATTGAACATCCCTGAACATGTTCACAAAACCACATGGATAAATCTTCACTTCTGAAGGAATGCAGAGCATTCTAACCAACCTTCATCATCACTTTATCCTGCCAGAGCATAGACTGGAACTCTGTCACTTATAACTTTCATTGTGGAGGAGAAAATGATGTGAAAATTTGAATATAGCACCTTCACAACACACTTAACTTAATTTAACTTTTGAACTACATGACTATATCTTCAAATGTAGATGAATGTGGAGGAATGCAGAGCATTTTACTAGTCAGTCCTCTAGGCAACTTCCTATAGCAACAACCTTCACCAACATACAAAGACCAGATCCTCCTTGTCGCAACACATACTTCTTTAGGAACAACATGAGAGAGAATACAACATGCTTCAGACCATCAACACCATCTCCCCAATGTCATCATTACTTCTAGTCCTCATCTTAATGCTTCCAATTCCCTTCTTCATATGATATCATCTCTGCTCTAATCCTCATCTTAGTGCTTCTAATTCCCATTTCAATATATCACCATGATATCATCTCTGCTGACAACAATCATACTCAATACTACCAATCATGAACATTAGCAACATCATTGTTAGCACAATACCATCAACATGAGCAACAATGACAACCCAAACTAAGTGTTGACATCAATGACAACCACATCAGTAACAACCTTAGGTAACATATGTGCAACACTTTTCACGTATAACAATCAGCCTTCTAAACCATTTGTGTATATGATATTTTATATTTCATAACCCACTATGGGATCGGCCAGCTACCTTTGAAACTGGCTTCCATCCATCCATAGATAGTAATAACCTTTTGCCTATAATGTCCCTAATAACATTATATTTGAGAATGGGACATTTCAACATCAAAATCAAAAAAAAATATCTTCACTGCATTTCTGCATCATTCTGTTCCATCTTGCATCACAGTGAGTGACTTGCTCTTATTTGATTTTGGTTTTAGTAAGGAGTCTTGGGTTATCGAGGTATGGTGTGACCCTTTTAGTTTTTTGAGATCCCTCATATTCACAATCACCACTTCCCCTTTTTGCATTCCTAGTGATTCTAATCAAAGCCTAGCCATTAGCTCTACACTAATCCTAATCTTAATGATTCATGTTGTTAATTCTAAGAAAAGTTAGTATTCAAACCCACGGTGTTCAAAGGAAGCTTGCAAGTAGACCTTCCCTATTCTTCCCTAGTAGAAAGGAAGTTTGACTAGACTATGAAAAATTTTCGTGGCATTCAACCGCTTATCTTTAGCCAAAAACTTCAGGAGGATCATAACTCTGAAGGAATCAATCTAAAATATGAGTGAATAAAAAATGAGTGATCAGAAAATAAGAGTGATGAGAAAAGTGAGAATAGAGAGACCAAAGTTGTTGTATATCCAAAATACTTAGAAAATTCAAAAGCATTCATTTCCATAAAGGTCAAAATATCAAAAAAATGAGAAAATCAAGTGAGGCATTCCAAAAATACAAAAAAAAAGAGAGAAAAAGAAAAAAGAGAGTTACAAAAAAAGAGTGATAGAGAGAAGATTGATGAATGTCCATACCCTTAGGTGGAGATAAATCTAAGCCCAAAGCTTCAAGGGTGACTTTCTACTAGAGGAAGTGAGAGAGAAAGGTACAAAACACACACATAGTAGCTAAGCAAAGCCAAGATTCTAATAGTCTTTCTATTTAGGAACCCTTATTTTTCCCTATTTCCTTTACCCCAGGTCTATCTTGCTTTCCATCTATGATCTAAGTCTAGCGAATGCCAATAAAATTGTTGCTTGTTTAAGTTGAAAGCTTGTCAAATCATCTTGTCTAGATAAGGATCGGTGTTCAACCTCCAACAAAGCTTAAAATTTAGAAGCATTCCATCCCTTCCCTGTTCCCACTTGAGTTCTAAAAATCTTATCTCATAAAGTTAAATGGGTCTCCTATACAAGGATAAACTGCAATCTCCTAATTCAAAAATCTTGTTAAAGAGTAGTCATATTATTTGCTCCATCATGCATTCATATCAAAATTAGAAAAGTGATCTAAAGCAATAAAATCAATGTCATAACTCATGGAACTTCATAGAAGTAGAAGTGTAATTGCATTATGTGTCCTTGCATTACATATCATTCATTCTATTCATATATATTTTTGGAAAAAAAAACATGTCATTATGCATTCATCCTTAGAGTTAGAGATCTAAACAAGAAAAATTCCACAAGACATAGGCACATACGATAGTTGTGATCATAAAAGATAATTCTTCTTTAACACATCAAAAGGTTCAAAGAATATAAGCCACTACAATAGAAAGAAGAGATAGGAGCTAGAAACAAAATGCTCTTGTGAAATACAAGGGCTCCCCATGCAAGGGGGAATGATAAGAAAAGAAATGAGAAGAGCTCTAAGGTCAAATTTGTCCATAAGAGCCATCAGGGCTCCTCTCCTAGGTTATTGAATGGCACTGGACTCTCCATGAGATCTATGAGAATAAGGAACCCTATTATAGGTCTGAGAATGATAAAGACAAGCTATGTTAGAGTGCAAATCAGGCCATCAGAATCCCAAGTGATCCATCTCTCAAAGAATGGCATTCTCACCCTCAAGAATGTGAATCTTGGCTCTCAAAGCATTGTTCTCCTAGAAACCATGACAACTAGGATCAAAGATATCATTGTGTTGACCGGCCCTAGCAGGCAAGTGAGTATCAAAAAGAAGATGCTCTCATGAATAACTAGTAAAAGGAGCCAACCAAGCCAACATAAGTGTCATGAAAGAATGTCCTCCACTCCTAATGTAAGCTTAAGGCCAATAAGAAGGAACATGGAAAGTAAGAAAAAATGGAGAGAAGTCTTAAAAGGATCGCCAATCTACCAAGTAGCATCAAGACGTTTTATGGCCTCAACAAGATCATCTGTTAGATCTAGGGCACATAACTGAGGGGGGGGTGAATCAGTTGTACAAAAACTTGCTCTAATTCAAATACTTAAATCCTCTTGTTATTCAATAGCATATCAATTAATCACTTATGAAAGCATAAAGCATAAACACCAGAGTAGAAACACATCAACACATGATACACCAAGATTTTGACATGGAAAACCCGGTCAAGGGAAAAACCACGGGGCGATTAACCCAAGGATTATTCTCTGTTAGAAGAATAAGAAAAATAGATGGCACATGCCAATTAGGGCTCACTGCTTGAGCACACTGCTCACAAGAGGCACACTGCCTACAAGAGACACACTGTCTACAAAGTAACAAGTATTACAAATTTGAACTGGAGATTGACATCTTTACCATGCCTGGATCAGTTCCATTTTAAGCCCAAAACTCCTGCTCTGCCTTTCTCTCTTCTCTTTGCTATACCAATCTTATCATTACAAGACACACTTCAAAATGAATTCACAATCCCTTATTTATACAAGGCATCGACTTAGGAACAATCATCTAAGTCGGCAAACACCTACAAGATCATTCACAAGATGTGTAATACATCCGGTTGACCTGTCTCAGGAAGAACACCAATATTCATGGTTATTCTTCAAATGTAAACTCAAACTTTAATGTGGACTACTAATAAGAATTGTACATGATCCAAAGATCACCAAAACCTTTCCTGAGTCATCAAGAACATCCGTACTTTATCAGCTTACTGGAATTCTTTTGTTCTTCATCCGAAACTTCAAGAACATAGTCTGTCATCACTGTCATAATGAAAAAGGTGCTTCTGGACCTCCAAACCATGAATAAATCTAATTGTCACTTCACACGAACTTCTTCAACACTCTCTCCAATCTGCAAAATGAGATAATGCAATTCCGGAGCTCACCGGACCAATCTGTGATACTCTGTCACCACTGAACACCTGCCGAAACCGGTTCTACTTGAGTGATCATAACTTCTTCAGATCTTCATGCGGACCTCTGAAATCTTGACTGGAACATCTCAAGACTCATATCTACAAACCATTTAAACCGTATCCTCTGATCCTCAACCTATTGAGGACTTTTGCCTTCTTCTCATCACTGTTCTTCACTGTTCCTGATTGAGACTAATTTCCTCAATAACCACAGCACATAGCACATCCAATCCTTCTCAATAATGCAATATGAGTATGTTGACATCAATGACAACACTGGTTATCCTCATACTTGCAACAATCTCCCCCTTTGTCATTGATGGCAACATATGATGTGAAAAACCATCAAGACAAGAACTTCTCCTTTCTGTCACAGCTCCCCCTATTAGCAACAACTCTTCAAATGTCTTCTCTTTCTTTACTGCTCCCCCTTTGATCATCAACCACTTGTTTTTCACATGTCTTCTCTCCCCCTTTGATATCAATGGCAAAGGGCTCATACTTGCAATTCTAACACGTTAGAATCATACCAGCTGCTCCCCCTGAGTAGCAGCTCCCCATCATCAATTCGGATCAAAAGATATGACTGTGATATCCACCGGACTGATGCACATTAGTGCACCCTAGTTCATCACCGGAGGGGCCATGACCCCTAACTTCTCCCTAAGATACTCAAAAGAGTCCTTGGGAAGAGGTTTAGTAAAAATATCTGCAAGCTGATCCTTAGAGGGCACATACTCCAATCTGACTTCACCCTTGTTCACTTACTCTCTCAGAAAGTGAAATTTGATAGAAATATTCTTGGTCTTAGAATGCAATACCAGATTTTTAGAAATATTTATTGCACTTGAATTATCACAAAAATTTTTGATAGGCTCCTCATATTCTACTTGAATATCTCTTAGCATCTGCTTCATCCATAAAAGTTGAGTGCAACTACCTATTGCTGCAATGTATTATGCTTCAGTTGTAGATAGGGATATTGCCTCTTGTTTCTTGCTTAGCCAAGAAACCAACCTTTTTCCCATAAAGAATGCTCCTCCACTTGTACTCTTCCTATCATCCACATCTCCTGCTCAATTTGCATCTGTATATGCATGAAGAGAAAAATTATGATCTCTAGGATACCATAGACCATATTCAACTGTTCCTTTTAAGTACCTAAAAATTCTTTTGATTGCCATGGCATGAGATTCTCTAGGATCAGCCTAGAATCTCGCCACAAGACCAACAGCCTACATTATATCTGGTCTAGTTTGAGTGAGATACAATAATCCTCCAATCATTGATCTGTACTTTGTTTGATCTGTCTTAGGAGAGTCATCATCTTTGCTCAACTTACATCTGGTAGCCATGGGAGTGTTCATAGGCTTTGAATCTTCCATTCCAAATTTCTTCAATAGTTCTTTCACATATTTGGTCTAAGAGATAAAGATTCCTTTCTCTAGCTGAGTAATTTGCAGACCCAAGAAGAAATTCATTTCACTGAGCATTGACATTTCAAACTCACTTTTCATTTGGTTTGCAAAGATTTTACACATAATATCTCTTCCTCCAAAGATGATATCATCAACAAATACTTCAACAATCAAGATGTTTTCATGATCAATTTTGAAATATAGGTTACTATCAGCAGTACCTTTGTTGAAACCAATCTTCAAAAGATGTTTGTCCAGCCTTTCATACCATGCTCTTGGAGCTTGCTTTAGACCATACAGTACCTTTTTTAATTTGTAAACCATATCACCATGCTCAGATAACTGAAATCCATCCAGTTGTTCAATGTACACCTCTTCTTCTAAGTCACCATTCAAGAAAGTAGATTTGACATCCATCTGATACACTTTGAAATCTTTGAAGGCAACAAATGCAAGAAATAGTCTGACTGCTTCAATTCTTGCCATCAGAGAAAAGGTTTCCTCAAAATCAATCCCTTCTATTTGAGAGTAGCCTTTGCAGACTAATCTGGCTTTATTTCTGATTACTTCACCAATTTCATTTAGTTTGTTCCGGAAGACCCATTTGGTTCCAATCACATTCTTGTTACTAGGTCTAGAAACAAGATCCCAAGTGTGATTTTTCTCAATTTGCATCAACTCTTCCTCCATTGCTTTGGTCCAATTTTTATCATTGCAGGCTTCATTTATTGTCTTAGGTTCAATCTTTGAAATCAAACAACATTCATCTAAATTTTGAGCAATTTTCCTTCTAGTTTGCACACCTCTGCTTTTGTCACCTATGATCTGATCTTCAGAGTGGTTCAGTCTTACATACCTTAGAACTTTGGGAGTTTCTTGTACTTTTGTTTCTTGAATAGGCTCATTTAGACCTATCTCTTCTTCCTAATTTACCGGATCAGTCTGAATCTAACTTTCAGGAGAGGATTGAGCTCCTTGAACCAGAACACCATCTTGATCATCTTCATCATACTCATAAAACCTTGAGGGCTTCTCAATTCCTTCATCAACTTTCACATTTGTACTTTCTATCATCTTTCTCAGTCTCTTATTATAACACCAGTATGCTTTGCTTTGAGTGGAGTAACCCAAGAAAATTCCTTCATCACTTCTAGCATCAAACTTTCCTAGATCTTCATCTCTTTTAATGTAACATTTGCTACAAATACTCTAAAATATCTCACAGTAGGAGTGATGCCAAACCAAAGTTCATAAGGAGTCTTACCGGTATTGCTTCTAATTTGAACTCAATTGAGAGTGTAGACTACAGTTTTGACAGCTTCTCTCCAAAACATCTAGGCAACATTTGCTTCCATCATCATTGTCCTAGAAGCTTCTTGGATGGTCCTGTTCTTTCTTTCTACTACTCCATTCTGCTGAGGAGTCCTAGGAGCAGATAACTATCTCTTTATACCATGCTTCTCACAAAAATCTATGAATTCACCGGATGTGAATTCACCACCTCTATCAGACCTCAAACATTTCAGTTTTAATCCGATTTGATTCTCTACCATAGCCTTGAAGATTTTGAACTTCTCAAAAGCTTCTGATTTCTCTTTCAGAAAGGTAACCCACATCATTTGGGAATGGTCATCAATCAGTAACATGACATATCTATCATCTTGCATACTCTTGATTCTTGTTGGACCACATAAATCAGTATGGACTAATTCCAATAATCTGGTAGAGGACTGATCCTTGCTTTTGAATGAGACTCTGCTCTGTTTACCCAGCTGGCATTCTTTGCACAAACTGTTTGTAGGTTTTACCAATTTTGGAAGATCTCTTACAGCCTGAGTATTGCTTATCTTGACGATGTAATCAAAATTTACATGACACATCCTTCTATGCCATAACCAACTCTGATCAACTTGAAAAAATAGACAACTTTTACCAGCACCAACCAAGTGGAAGATATTACCTTTAGTTTGAGTACCGGATGCAATCTCTGTTCTGGATCTTTCAAAGATTTTGCATTTTCCATCCTTGAATCGGAGATCATAGCCTTTGTCCACCAACTATCCAACACTGAGAAGATTGTGCTTCAAACCTTCAACATACAACACATTACCAGTTTTGTTTCTTCCATTAAAAGAAATAGTCCCTCTTCCTCTGATTCTACCAGTAGAATTATCACCAAACTTTACCATTCCTCCTTAATACCTTTCCAAATCTAAGAACTTGTTCTTGTCACCTGTCATATGGTGAGAGCATCCACTATCAATAACCCAATCATCCTTCTCTTCAACTTGGGCAGCCAAAGCTCTTTCTACAACCTTAAGATTGACAGATTCAGAGGATATTGGATCTTCTTCCTTGATGGAAATAAACACCCATTCATTTCCGGATTTATTTCCTATCTCCAATTCATCATCTGTTACTCCTTCATTATCATCTTCATGAACATAATAACAATTCTTTTGGAACCTTTGTCTATTAGAATTTGACCTTGTAGATCTTTCCAGACATCTTGAGGAAAAATGACCAATCTTATTGCAGTTGAAGCACTTAAAGGGTAATTTTCCTTCATACTTACCGGATCCTCTTGGTAGTCTCTTTGCAATGAGGGCTTCAAGTTGAGCTATTTCTACTTCTTCTACTTCCTTGTCTCTTCTTGCTTGATCATACCATGATAGCTTCCTTGAAGAGTTTTCTCCCAGATCAAAACTTTGTTTACCTTTCACAGAGGCACTGGCTTTGAATGCAGATTCAGTCTTGGGGGGATCATCTCCAAACTTAGTCATTTCAAATGCAACCAGTTTGCCAGCCAATTGGTCTCTTGTGACAGTTGTATGGGCTCTAAATTCATCAATGGCAGCAACCTTGATTTTGTAGGCAGTAGGAAGGGATCTCAGAATTTTGCCAACAATCTCATTTTCATCCAAAACTCCACCACCATTCCTAATTCCACACACTAGCTCATTTACTCTTGGCATAAAGGTAGTAATATTCTCATCATCTCTCATTTTCAGTCTTTCAAATTTCCCTTTGAGACTCTGCAACCTTGCACTCTTAACATACTCATCTCCTTCATGCAGAAGTTCCAGTTTAATCCAGATCTCATAGGCAGTTGGTAGGTCAATAACATTTGAGAGCTTTGAGTCAGTTAATGTGCTTAGAAGAGCCTCTTTCATCCGTAGATTTTTTTAGCATCTGTGATTTCATTTAGAGTTGTCAGACCACCCTGTGGAGGTACATATGCTTTTGTGACCATGGACAAGTACGCCTTTCCCATACACTCCAAGTGACATTTGATGCGACCTTTCTAAAGAGAGTAGTTGGTTCCATCAAACTTCATACTATCCTTCTTGTATGATGACATCCTAGATCTCCTCAAGCGGTTAAGCTCCTTTTAGAGGAACTTGGCTCTAATACCAATTGTTAGATCTTGGGCACACAACTAAGAGGGGGGGTGAATTAGTTGTACAAAAACTTGCTCTAATTCAAATACTTAAATCCTCTTGTTATTCAATAGCATATCAATTAATCACTTATGAAATCATAAAGCATAAACACCAGAGCAGAAACACATCAACACATGATACACCAAGATTTTGACGTGGAAAACCCGGTCAAGGGAAAAACCACGAGGTGATTAACCCAAGGATTATTCTCTGTTAGAAGAATAAGAAAAATAGATGGCACATGCCAATTAGGCCTCACTTCCCGAGCACACTACTCACAAGAGGCACACTGCCTACAAGAGACATTGTCTACAAAGTAACAAGTATTACAAACTTGAATTGGAGATTGACATCTTTACCATGCCTGGATCAGTTCCATTTTAAGCCCAAAACTCCTGCTCTACCTTTTGCTCCTCTCTTCGCTATACCACTCTTATCATTACAAGACACACTTCAAAATGAATTCACAATCCCTTATTTATACAAGGCATTGACTTAGGAAGAATCATCTAAGTCGGCAAACACCTACAAGATCATTCGCAAGACGTGTAATACATCCGGTTGGCCTATCTCAGGAAGAACACCATTATCCGTGGTTATTCTTCAAATGCAAACTCAAACTTCAATGCGGACTGCTAATAAGAATTGTACATGATCCAAAGATCACCAAAACCTTTTCTGAGTCATCAAGAACATCTGCACTTTATCAGCTTACTGGAATTCTTCTTTTCTTCATCTGGAACTTCAAGAACACAGTTTGTCATCACTGTCATAATGAAAAAGGTGCTTCTGGACCTCCAAACCATGAACAAATCTAATTGTCACTTCACATGAACTTCAACACTCTCTCCAATCCGCAGAATGAGATAAAGCAATTTCAGAGCTCACCAGACCAATCTGTGACACTCTGTCACCACTGAACACCTACCGAAACTGGTTCTACTTGAGTGATCATAACTTCTTCAGATCTTCATGCGGACCTCTAAAATCTTGACTAGAACATCTCAAGACTCATATCTACAAACCCTTTAAACCGCATCCTCTGATCCTCAACCTATTGAGGACTTTTGCCTTCTTCTCATCACTGTTCTTCACTGTTCTTGATTGAGACTGATTTCCTCAATAACCTTAGCACACAACACATCCAATCCTTCTCAATAACACAATATGAGTATGTTGACATCAATGACAACACTGGTTATCCTCATACTTGCAACATCATCTAGGTCATAGGTTGGAAGAGTATCCTCATAAGCTCCTACATCATCAGAAGATACCTCAACCTCCACCTCAACTAGTTTCTCATCATCACTATCCCTCAAGGGATCATACTCCTCATCACTCAATTCCTCGATTTCCTCTCCAACAATCAATCCATAACATTGAGGCCCTCTTGTGTATCATCATCATGGTTGTGCAAATTGAACTGGTCTAGTGATTGGAACCCCGAGAGTCAAAGGTGTCCAAGTGACCACCCTATCCTCAGTCTCCCCCATCTCCTAAATAGTTCTATAGAGAGTAGGAACTGGGGGCAGGTCCTCTAGATAATCCTCCCCAAACTGCTAAAGAACTCGATGGGAGTGATGCGCCTTAGTAGCACCTAGTCTATTTATCAAATGCATGACATCTTGACAATAGTCTCAAACCAATCTGTCCCCTAGCCATAAGCCCTCCATGTCAAAATAGGGATCAAGGATAAAGTATGCATTAGTCAAGGTGGCCATTGTGTGCATGCTAGAATCAAAGTAGCCAAGATGACTCTATCAAAAGGACCTTAGTAGCCTAGGATCAGAAGGGGGCATGCCCTTCTATTATGGATGAATGTGCTTGAAGATCCATTTCATGATCAAAGAAGGATGACTAAAAACAAGTGCCCCTCACCTCACAATATGATAGAAATATCGGTAGACCATTGCTAGGATATCAACACCCCAGGAAAACACTATACCCTGCTCAATGCATTGTATGATGGGTGCTCAACACCATCAAAGTTTCGTTGACCCCTTGTCCCCCAATAGTCTAGATGTGATCAATCCATGAGAAACTTTTACAAAGGGGAAATCGCCAAGTCAGGAACAAAAGTGAGCTATACTCCCTTCTTCTCTCCAGGGTTATCCAAACCCATGATAGTGGTCTAGGCTTGCATCTCTCCCTCTGAATCCCTCGGGCAAGGTAAGTTGTTGTCCCCTTATAGGGGCTCCAACGATGTGATACACATCATAAAGAGTGATGGTCCACTCGCCAAAAACCTATGGGAACTTGAAAGTGTTCTTGTCTACATCCCAATAGGTCAAAATGTCACAAAAAATGTGTGAAGAAGGATGAACAACTAGAACCACTAAAGCTCTATCTAAACTAGCCTTCTTCAAGAGAGCTAGGTCCCTTGAAGAAAGAGCCTCATATGCCTCCCCAAGACACAACTATTCATGTGCCGCATTCCATCAGATTCTCATATCCTATTGCACAAAAAGAACCTTAAGTTAGATCTCGTTAAACTCAGCAAATCCCAAAAAAACCATATAACTTGCAAAACCATACAAAAACTTAGGCATAAATTTCATGAAAAATTGTAATAAAATGAAGGTTTAGTAACAAAATCAGAGAATAATGACATCCTCAAATGAAGCAAGATGATTAGAATCTTTTGGACCTGATCCCCTAATTTACTAGTCCTGGTCCCCCCTCGATGACCCCATTACAACAGGATCACCCCTTTGGGCAACCTGCATAGCAACAGGGTCACCCCTTAGGTGACTAGGCAAGGCATCCCTTCATGCCAAAAATTGATATAAAAACCTAAAAAATTCATCAATTTTCATGAATGAAAAGCATAAAACTATTGCAAGTATGAGGTGAACCAGTGTTGTCATTGATGTCAACATACGCATATTGCATTGACAAGAAGGATTCGATGAGCAGTGTGCTGAGGATATTGAGAAAATTAGCCTCAGTTAGGAACAGTGAAGAACAATAATGAGAAGAAGGAAAATGTATTGTATAGGATGCAAACCGGAGGATGTGGATTAAAGGGTTTGTAGATATGAGTCTTGAGATGCTTCAGTTAAGATTTCAGAGGTCCGTATGAAGATCTGAAGGAGTTGTGGCTGTCGGTATGGAACCGGTTCTAGCAAGTGTTTAGAGGTGACAGAGGATCATAGAAAGGTCCGGTGAGGTCTAGAATTGTATAATCCTAATCTGTGGATTGGAAGGAGTGTTTGGGATGTCCTTGTGATGTGTCATCTTGAGTTGTGTATGATTTTGAGGTCTAGAAGTGCCTTTTGCATTATGACAGTGGTGACAGACTGTGTTCTTGAAGTTTCGGATGAGGAAGAGAAGAGATTCCAGTAAGTAGAGAAAGTGCAGATGTACCTGGTCATTCAGGCAGGCTTGTGAAGGTTCTTGGATCATGATGAGGTTGTGTTGTTGGTCTGCATTGATGGTAGAGCCCGAAATTGAAGTTATTCTTCCGGATGAAGTTCTTGTTCTGACTAGCTGACCGGATGAGTTGTTCATCCTTCGAATGTTCTTGTGATGGCCGACCGGATGTGTTATTCATCTTGCAGATATTCTTATGGTTGATTACCGACTTAGATGATTGTTCCTAAGTCGATGTCTTGTATAAATAAAGGTTTGTGAGTTCATTTAGTAGTGTGGATTATGTGGATGAGTATGGTGTAGTGAAGAGAAGTGCAAAAGGTAGAGCAGGGGTTTTGGGCTTAAATGGAACTGATCCAGACATAGTAGAAATGTCATTCTCCAGTTTAAGATTGTGATTCTTATCACTTTGTAGACAGTGTGTCTCCTTGTAGGCAGTGGGCCTCTTTGTGAGCAGTGTGCTCGGGCAGTGAGCCCTAATTGGCAAGTGCCATTCTTTTTCTTATTCTTCTAACAGAGAATAATCCTTGGGTTAATCACCCCGTGGTTTTTCCCTTAACTAGGTTTTCCATGTCAAAATCTTGGTGTTCAATGTGTTTATGTTTATCTGCTTTTATGTTTGTGCATTATGCTTTCATGGATGATTAATTGATATACTGTTAACTAACAAGAAGAATCAAGTATTTAAAGTAGAGCAGGTTTTTATACAACTGATTCACCCCCCCTCTCAGTTGTATGCCCTAGATCCAACAATTGGTATCAGAGCCAAGTTCCTCTGAAAGGAGCTTAACCGCTTGAGGAGATCCAGGATGTCGTTATACAAGAAGGATAGTCCGAAGTTCGATGGAACCAACTTCACTCTCTGGAAAGGTCGCATGAAATGTCACTTGGAATGTATGGGAAAAGCATACTTGGCCATGGTCTCAAAACCATATGTACCTCCACAAGGTGGTCCGACAACTTTGAATGAAATCACAGATGCTGAAAACAATCTGCAGACCAAGGAAGCTCTGCTAAGTCCATTGAACAACTCAGATCTCTCAAATGTTATCGACCTACCAACTGCATATGAGATCCTGACTAAATTGGAACTTCTGTATGAAGGAGATGAGTTTGTCAAAAGTGCAAGGTTGCAAAGTCTGAAAGGGAAATTTGAAAGATTGAAGATAAGAGATGATGAAAACATCACTACCTTTATGCCAAGAGTGAATGAGCTGGTATGTGGAATTAGAAATGCTGGTGGAACTCTGGATGAAAATGAGATTGTTTGCAAAATCCTCAGATCCCTTCTTGTTGCCTACAAACAAGGTTGCTACCATTGATGAATTCAAAGCCCACACAACTATCATAAGAGAACAATTGGCTGGCAAGCTAGCTGCATTTGAAATGACCAAGTTTGGAGATGATCCTCCCAAGACTGAATCTGCTTTCAAAGCCAGTGCCTATGTGAAAGGCAAACAGAGATTTGATCTGGGTGAAAACTCTTCAAGAAAGATGTCATGGTATGATCAAGCAAGAAGAGACATGGAAGAAGAAGAAGCAGAAACAGCTCAACTTGAAGCCCTCATTGCAAAGAGACTGCCAAGAGGATCTAGTAAATATGAAGGAAAACTACCCTTTAAGTGCTTTAGCTGCAATAAGATTGGTCATTTTGCTTCAAGATGTTCGGAAAGATCTGCAAGGACTAATACTAACAAACAAAGGTTTCAAAAGAACTGCTATTATGTTCATGAAGAAGATGACAATGAAGGAGTAACAGATGATGAATCAGAACTAGGAAGCAAATCCAGAAATGAATGGGTGTTTATTGCCATCAAGGAAGAAGATTCAGTACTCTCTGAATCTGTCAATCACAAGGTTGTGGAAAAAGCTTTGGCTGCTCAAGTGGAAGAAAAGGATGATTGGGTTATTGACAGTGGATGTTCTCACCATATGACTGGTGACAAGGATAAGTTCTTGGATTTGGAAAGGTATGAAGGAGGAATGGTAAAATTTGGTGACAATTCTGCTGGCAGAATCAGAGGTAGGGGAACTATTTCCTTTGATGGAAAGAGCAAAACAGGTAATGTACTATATGTTGAAGGATTGAAGCACAATCTTCTCAGTGTTGGTAAGTTAGTAGATAGAGGCTATGATCTCCAGTTCAAGAATGGAAAATGTAGAATCTTTACAAGTTCTGGAATTGAAATTGCATCCAGTACTCAGACAAAAGGTAATATCTTTCATCTGGTTGGTTCAAATAAAAGTTGTCTATTTGTTCAAATTGATTAGAGTTGGTTATGGCATAGAAGAATGTGTCATGTAAATTTTGATAACATCATCAAGATAAGCAATACTTAGGCTATAAGAGATCTTCCAAAATTGATGAAACCTAAAAATAGTTTGTGCAAAGAATGTCAGCTAGGTAAATAGAGCAGAGTCTCTTTCAAAAGCAAAGATCAGTCCTCTACCGGATTGTTGGAATTAGTACATACTGATCTCTGTGGTCCGACAAGAATCAAGAGTCTACAAGATGATAGATATTTCATGTTGCTAATTGATGACCATTCCCGGATGATGTGGGTTACCTTCCTAAAGGAGAAATCAGAAGCCCTTGAAAAGTTCAAAATCTTCAAAGCTATGGTAGAGAATCAAACCGGATTGAAACTGAAGTGTCTAAGGTCTGATAGAGGTGGTGAATTTACATCTGGTGAGTTCATTGACTTTTGTGAGAAGCAGGGTATAAGAAGACAGTTGTTTGCTCCTAGGACTCCACAGCAGAATGGAGTAGTTGAGAGAAAGAACCAGACCATCCAGGAAGCTGCCAGGACAATGATGTTGGAAGCAAATGTTCCTCAAATGTTTTGGAAAGAAGCTATCAGCACTGCAGTCTACACTCTCAATCAAGTTCAAATCAGAAACAACACTGGTAAGACCCCTTATGAACTCTGGTTTGGCATCACTTCTACTGTGAAATATTTCAGAGTATTTGGTAGCAAGTGTTATATTAAAAGAGATGAAGATCTAGGAAAGTTTGATGCTAGAAGTGATGAAGGAATTTTCTTGGGTTACTCTACTCAAAGCAAAGCATACCGGTGTTACAATAAGAGATTGAGGAAGATGATAGAAAGCATTAATGTGAAAGTTGATGAAGGAATTGAGAAGCCCTCAAGGTTTTATGATTTTGATGAGGATGACCAAGATGGTGTTCAAGTTCAAGGAGCTCAATCCTCTCTAGTAAGTCAGAATCAGCCTGATCCAGTAAATCAGGAAGAAGAGATAGGTCTGAATGAGCCTGATCAAGAAGCAGCAGTACAGAATGCTCCCAAAATTCCAAGGTATGTAATACAGAACCACTCTGAAGATCAGATTATAAGTGACAGAAACAAAGGTGTGCAAACTAGAAGGAATGTTGCTCAAAATTAGGATGAATGTTGTCTAATTTCAAAGATTGAACCTAAAACAATAAATGAAGCTTGCAATGATGAAAACTGGACCAAAGCAATGGAATATGAATTGATGCAAATTGAGAGAAATCATACTTGGGATCTTGTTCCCAGACCTAGAGACAGGAATGTGATTGGAACCAAATGGGTTTTCTGGAACAAACTGAATGAAGCTGGTGAAGTAATCAGAAACAAAGCTAGATTGGTCTGCAAAGGCTACTCTCAAATAGAAGGAATTGATTTTGAAGAAACCTTTGCTCCGGTGGCAAGAATTGAAGTAGTCAGATTACTCCTTGCATTTGCTGCCTTCAAAGACTTCAAGGTATATCAGATGGATGTCAAGTCTGCCTTCCTAAATGGTGATCTGGAAGAAGAAGTTTACATTGAACAACCGGATGGATTTCAATTGTCTAATAATGATGATATGGTCTGCAAGTTGAAGAAAGCTTTGTATGGATTAAAGCAAGCCCCAAGAGCATGGTATGAAAGATTGGATAAGCATCTTGTGCACATTGGATTCAACAAAGGTACTGCTGACAGCAACTTATATTTCAAAATTGATCATGAAAATATTTTGATTGTTGAAGTGTTTGTGGATGATATCATTTTTGGAGGAAGAGATAGTATGTACAAAACTTTTGCAAATCAGATGAAAACTGAGTTTGAAATGTCTATGCTTGGTGAAATGAATTTCTTCTTCGGTCTGCAAATTACTCAAACAAAGAAAGGGATCTTTATTTCTCAAAACAAATATGTGAAAGAATTGTTGAGGAAATTTGGTATGGAAGATTCAAAGCCAATGAACACTCCCATGGCAACCGGATGTAAGTTGAGCAAAGATGATGACTCCCCAAAGGCAGATCAGACAAAGTATAGATCAATGATTGGTGGATTGTTGTATCTCACTTAGACTAGACCAGATTAATGCAGGCTGTTGGTCTTGTGGCAAGATTCCAGGTTGATCCTAGAGAATCTCATGTTATGGCAATCAAAAGAATTTTTAGGTACTTGAAAGGAATAGTTGAGTATGGTCTATGGTACCCTAGAGATCCAGATTTCTCTCTTCATGCTTACAAAGATGCAGATTGGGCAGGAGATGTGGATGACCGGAAGAGCACCAGTGGTGGAGCATTCTTTCTGGGGAAGAGATTGGTTTCTTGGCTAAGCAAGAAACAAGATGCAATATCTCTGTCTACAACTGAAGCAGAATACATTGCAACAGCAGGTAGTTGCACTCAAATCTTATGGATGAAGCAGATGCTAAGAGACATTAAAGTTGAATATGAGGAGCCTATCACAATTTTCTGTGATAATTCAAGTGCAATTAATATTTCTAAGAATTCGGTATTGCACTCTAAGACTAAGCACATATCTATCAAGTTTCACTTTTTGAGAGAACAAGTGAACAAGGAAGAAGTCAGATTGGAGTATGTTCCTTCCAAGGATCAGATTGTAGATATCTTTACTAAACCTCTTCCCAAGGACTCTTTTGAATATCTCCGGGAGAAGTTAAGGGTCATGGCCCCTCCGGTAATGAACTAAGATGCACTGATGTGCATCAGTCCGGTGGATATCACAATCATATCCTATGATCCGGATTGATGATGGGGAGCTGCTACTAAGGAGTAGCTGGTATGATTCTGATGTGTTAGAATTGCAAGTATGAGCCCTTTGCCATTGATGTCAAAGGGGGAGAGAAGACATGTGAAAAACAAATAGATAATGATCAAAGGGGGAACAACAAATAAGAAGACAAGTTGCTGATAGGGGGAGTTGTGACAGAAAGGAGAAATTCTTGTCTTGATGGTTTTTCACATCATATGTTGCCATCAATGACAAAGGGGGAGATTGTTGCAAGTATGAGGTGAACCAGTGTTGTCATTGATGTCAACATACTCATATTGCATTGACAAGAAGGATTCGATGAGCAGTGTGCTGAGGATATTGAGAAAATTAGCCTTAGTCAGGAACAGTGAAGAACAGTAATGAGAAGAAGGCAAATGTATTGTATAGGATGCAAACCAAAGGATGCGGATTAAAGGGTTTGTAGATATGAGTCTTGAGATGCTTCAATTGAGATTTCAGAGGTCCGCATGAAGATCTGAAGGAGTTGTGGCTATCGGTATGGAACCGGTTCTGGTAAGTGTTCAGAGGTGATAGAGGATCACAGAAAGGTCCAGAATTGTATAATCCTAATCTGTGGATTGGAAGGAGTGTTTGGGATGTCCTTGTGATGTGTCATCTCGAGTTGTGTATGATTTTGAGGTCCGGAAGTGCCTTTTGCATTATGATAGTGGCGACAGACTGTGTTCTTGAAGTTCTGAATGAGGAAGAGAAGAGATTCCAGTAAGTAGAGAAAGTGCGGATGTACCTATTCATTCAGGTAGGCTTGTGAAGGTTCTTGGATCATGATGAGGTTGTGTTGTTGGTCTGCATTGATGGTAGAGCTCGGAATTGAAGTTATTCTTCTGGATGAAGTTCTTGTTCCGACTAGCCGACCGGATGAGTTGTTCATCCTGTGAATGTTCTTGTGATGGCCGATCGGATGTGTTATTCATCTTGCGGATATTCTTATGGTTGATTGCCGACTTAGATGATTGTTCCTAAGTCAATGTCTTGTATAAATAAAGGTTTGTGAGTTCATTTAGTAGTGTGGATTATGTGGATGAGTATGGTGTAGCAAAGAGAAGTGCAAAAGGCAGAGCAGGGGTTTTGGGCTTAAATGGAACTGATCCGGACATAGTAGAGATGTCATTATCTAGTTCAAGATTGTGATTCTTAGCACTTTGTGGACAGTGTGTCTCCTTGTAGGCAGTGGGCCTCTTTGTGAGCAGTGAGCCCTAATTGGCCTCTTTGTGAGCAGTGAGCCCTAATTGGCAAGTGCCATTCTTTTTCTTATTCTTCTAACAGAGAATAATCCTTGGGTTAATCACCCCGTGGTTTTTCCCTTAACCAGGTTTTTCACGTCAAAATCTTGGTGTTCAATGTGTTGATGTTTATCTGCTCTTATGTTTGTGCATTATGCTTTCATGGATGATTAATTGATATACTATTAACTAACAAGAAGAATCAAGTATTTAAAGTAGAGCAGGTTTTTATACAATTGATTCAACCCCCCCTCTCAGTTGTATGCCCTAGATCCAATGAAAACATGCTAGAATCACAAAGAGGACATTTAGCAACAAGAAAATTTGATATTGACACACTTTTTTTGACAAAAATCGATAAAAAACAAAAACTAGGGTTTTAGAGAGGGTTTTTGCTTGTTACACACCTATTTCTCAGTAGATGAATGATTCCCAGACATCTTCACAATCCCCTTTTTGAGAGCTTTCTGTCAACTTCTTGCTTGCATGATTCCGTCACCATTTGGCTTCTCTCTCAAATTTTTCTACTCTCTCCTACTAGCTTAGTGTCATTTGATGCATTTTTAGATTAGTTGTTATCTTTTGTAGTTCTTTTGCACCCTTGTTTTGTGTGCTTACATCTTATAGGTCCCTTTTGAAGTGAAGTGAATCAGGTATACTCACAACACCATCAACGGTACGTTCATTGTTTCAAATTTGGTATTTTTTGTCAAAACATTTTATATTTTGAACTAATGCTTTTCATTGCAGGGACAATGTGGGAAATCGACAACAGGCAAAGGTCTATTTCAAGAATGGTACCTATATTTCATATAGACTACCATCCCTAAGGGGGCAAATATGTAAGAACTAAAAAGACACATGGGCCTACATGGTAATACTATGATGAGTTGTGATCCTAAACATATATATGTAAGCATGTAAATATGACATCTCAACATACGTTCTTTTTGGCGACACGTGGATTAGACTCTCTTTTGGCTTTCCTCCTTTGTTTTTCCCTTGTTAACTTGTGCAATCTTGGTCTTTCTTCTTTTGACCTTTGTCGATTCTTTGTTTGCCTCACCTTTTAGCCTTGTCACATGACCTATGGGTGTCTTTTCCTAAGAAACCTACGTCTTGTTGACCTTTTTCATCATTTTCAAGACTTTAGAGACCTACAATTGACTTTCTAATTTCATCTCCAACCCCAATTTTTGTTATCCTTTCTTCTAACCTTAGTCACCACCTAGTATTTTTGGGTCGCCCACAGGTGACCACCCCTTTTGGTACCTTTTGGCAAAACCAAGTTGCCAGGTCTGTTCTTCTACCCTCCAAGACCACTCTCTAGTCTTCAGTTTTTAGCCAGACATCCATTTAACCTTAGTCACCCCCCAGGTGACCACCTTGCGAATGTGGATGACCCTGTCATGTTTTCTTTCACGGTTTTACTTTAAGTTTGAGCTCAAAAAAGTACCATTTTTGCTCCAATTTGCATGAGACTTTCACCCTAAGTGAGGGTCATCTATTCTTAACCTTTAAATCAACTCCTATCATGCAAATTTAGCTTAGTTGAACTATAAATAACTCATCCCTTTCTCATGCAAACTCCATTTTCTCTCCTGGGATAAGATTTCAAGCTCACTTAGCTACCCAATCAAAATAGTTCACTGAGCAATCAATCTAGTTAACTCTCTAATCAAATGAGTTAACTCTCCAATCAATTCCACCTCTCATTCCTCATTCCAACCTATAAATACCCCCCTTCTCCAAGTAATAGAGGAGGCAACTTCATTGTTACAACTTGATTTTGCTTAGTTTTTTCTCTCCTTTAGCATTCTTATGCTCTTTGGAGGACTCTCATGCCTTTTGCTTTTATTGTTTATACCCAAGTTTTTCTAAAAAGCTTCATACAATGTTGTCACACTAGCTAATTCTCAAGCCCAAGTGCTTCATTCAAGCTCTCATAGCTTCATCCAAGATTTCTCAAGCTTTTGTTTGATATGTTTGTCGTCTAATCCTTGTTGCCAAGAGGAGTACCCTACTATTGTAGAGAAAGGGAAGGATACTACAAGGATCTCTAAGGATATGCTAGGCTCATGCACCTTCAATTTCAAGTTCCTTCATGTTTTTTAAGTAATTAGAAAATCAATCTTGCTCTTGGAATAGTAATCTTGTCATTGCAAATTCCTTGATAGGTTAATTTAGATTGTTAGATTAGCTTGTTTTATTGCTATTTAGATTAGTTTCATTTTAAATCATTTCTCAATTCCTAAAGTAGCCCAAAATTGATCTCGAAAAATAAAAAAAATAGAGTAATTACATTAGGTAATTTCATTCTAGTTTGCATCCATATTTCAAAAACTATGTTCATTTTATTTCAAAAATTGGTGAAAAAGAACAAAAAGTTTTTGCATACAGCTTGCATTTCATACCAAAAATCCATAAAATACAAAACATTAGAAAATACCAAAAGGAAATTAAAATAAGTTCATAAACCCTCAATTCACAAGGTCAACACAAATCAATCAACTCAAACAAAGGAAAGAAAACCTTAGGTCATCACCCTAAGTCAAACACAAATCGACTCATGGTTAACTCAAACCAACTCTCTCCGTTCAGGCCCATGAATGTGCCCTGGACTTAGAGGTGAATGGGTGAGGGTGATCCTAGAGGAGATCAAAGAGTTACACCCTAGGCCTCAACATGCTCAACTGACCATTCAAGAATAAGAACTTAGGCTTAGGTTGACAAACAAAAACATCAAATCCAACAACTCCTTTGAGCAGGAGATGAAAGATTCCAACATAGAAGACTCATAAATGACTATAATAGACAACTGAATAGGCATTAGAATCTAGCTAACCCAAATAGGAGATCAATGACCAGTGACTCTTCGGGTCATATTATTATTTCAACATCCACGGTCATTGAGTAAAACTTAGTGAATAACCCTTAGGAAAGGCCCCAGGAATGGGCGACCATTCTCCATGAAGTCTAGCTCTTGAGAAAGTAGGACTGCCCTGTTTCTTGCCTCCTTTTGACTAGTTTCTACCATGAGAGAGAGAGAGAGTGACGTGGAGGTTCACCCGTGGAAAGGAGAAGGGTTTGTGTGCTCCGTCAAAGTTGAATCGACCGCCTAGAGCTACCAAGTCACTTTTTTGAGTGTACAGAACTAGATCTTTCAGATTTATTTTATCATCTTGTTATGGAGTAAAAGGTGACATCATGCCTTTTTACCTCCTAGTTTAGCTCCTAGGTCCCTCTGTTAACACTTTGCAAGCTAAATACTCATGCCGGAGAAATTTCGCTTGAAACCCATGTCAAATGGGACTCAGGGGCCCATTCCAAATCTTAAGCATGACCAAATTAGGGCCTTGGGACTTGGGTGCTCACGTCCAAGTCCAACCTATTTTTTTGGGATAAACATTAATGCATGTCATCTTGTGCCCTCTCAAAAGGTTTCCCTTTGATGGCCTTCTTGATTTAATTTACAAATGTTAGTGGGAAAGCATATTTAAATAGGTTTATATCTCCATTTTGCATTAAGATGGATAATGCAAACTTGTGGAATTGGGAAAATAGCATTCAAGGCCTTCATTGTGTTGTTATTGTGTTTGTTTGTTGTAGATTTGCCTTCATCAATCCATCTCCTCATGGTGTGAAAGATCTTCATCTCCGTGAGGGCTTCACATCTAAGCTGACATCAATTTGGGTTTCAATCATTTCATTTCATCATTATATTTGGCCTATTCCCTCCTTGGGCACACACTCTATCTAACAATGGTGTTGGAAGACTTGAATGCCCTTCCAGGGCTTGACTAAGGCAAGCTCCTAAACACCACAATCCCCAAACCATTTTCTTTGTGTTCGTAGGTTATAGGTGTGGGAGTTGGAAAAGTACAGGTGCAGAGAAGCAATTTGAAGGATTAGGTTTCGAGATCTTGAAGAATCTTTTGAATATTCCTCCCTCATGGACTGGGGCCCTTGCCCCGTAGTCCTCCTGATAAGTTTGGCTCCAGACTCAGGATCATGATACGGTCTATAACATCTCTCTATTTGGAATCTCCAGAAATTCTACCCTATTAGACTTGGGCACCCACCCCATAGTCTGCAAAGTTTTCATTTCTAGAAACCCAACTTCTAGTATGTTTTTGATCCTTCCTGAGTACTTTCCTATCTAGTTTTCTGTAGCATTCTATCTGTTTGTACCTGATTTCACTATAATTAGGGTTTGAGGCTTAGTTGATCTAGGGTTTGGTAAATGTCTCAATCTAATCTATTATTTCCTTATCATTCCTAAGCAAAAAATTAGTATCTGAGTCCTCATCCATCTTGTAGTGACTTAGCTCAGTTTTATCCTTGAGTGTTAATGTGAAAGGAGCGTTTGATTTGATACACCTTTAACATCATTTCGCCCTTTTCCCTTTTACATTAAACATTTTGTTGAACCTAGAACAACAAGAATTTTGCATCTTTTTGAGTGTTGTAATCAATCATTGCATTCATTCATATCCTATTTGTCATCTTGCATTGAAAAATCTTACATACATTTGAAATTTTTTGAAAAAACAAACATTCTAGGCTTTCATAAAGGTATAGTTTTGCATGATTTCAATTGCATAAGATAAAAATATTTAATTTTATGATATTTTCATTAGATGTAATCCTTATTACAATAATTCATCATTAATTCATATCAAGTCTTGGATTTGAAGGTTCCATTTGCTAGGGCTTTGCTTAAAAAGTTGCATTTTTCATATAACCTAGTAATTCCAAAAGCTAGGGTTTGTAGTCAAAATCTTATTTCAAATTTTTCTTCTATAATAAACATATTTCAATATAGATGTATCAATGATTTAAAGCATATTTTCATTGCTCATTTAAAATTTTTGCATCATTTCATACTTTACTTTGAAAATTTCACATGTTTGTAATTACACAATGTGCATTTCAACATAAGCAATTTAACCTCTTTCTTTGCAAGAAATCTTAAACATGGTCTATGCTACCCTTTGTGTAGGACTTTTTACATCTTAATCACTCTATTTGTAAGGACACTAGTGTGTTTTTGTTCTTGGTAACAAGTTTCAAAAACCCGGTTTCCTCAAACTAGTGTTGTGGTGTACAAAAGTCTCTCATATTGGTTGTATTTGATAAATGAAAAGATCTTATTGTGCATTGCTATTCCAAGACATTTTATTATGGCATCTTCATCTCATTTCTCTTTGGTATCTTTAAATGCATATATCAAAAAATTTGAGAATTTCTACAAATTCCTTATTATGAATACTCATGTTCTCACTCATATACAATCCATGTATCATAAGGATATATTTAAATGCTCTTCATTTGAAATCCTTGATTATGTATCTGATTTTAAAAATGTCATAGCTCTCATGAATACTTACCCTTTGGTATTAGAGGATCTAACCGAATACATCTCCATGAATACTCGTGACAAAGATGAGTGTGAAAGTTCTTCTTCCATTAATGCCTTGGAACTAATATCTAAAATATATGATGATGATGATGATTCCATGAGTTATCCTATTCCTTCTTTAGTTGAATTTTCAAACACCTTGGATATCACTAAGGATGTGAAGACCTTTGATCTTTCTCCTTTGGATGAATGTTCAAGAAGCTTAGATATCTCTAAGGATGCGAAGACCTTGGGTAGCTCTCCTTTGGTTGCATGTTCAAATCCTTTGGACGTCACTAAAGATAAAACCATCAACAATTCCTTTAAAAATACTTTCCCTTCCCTTTGTTCTTGTAGACACCTGAAATTCACCAATGCATTATTTATGTCATTGCACCATATTTGCATCATTTCTCAGTAAATCACCTAATTCGGATCATTCCACACTAATTCAATTAATTCACCAAAAATTGTCATATTCCTCTATATTAATTAAATAATCCCAATTATTTAATTAAATCATCTCTTCTCCACTTTAAAAAAACAAAATCAAAATTATTTATTTAAATAATCAAAATTCCTTCCACTTTAAATAAATAAATTCAAATTATTTATTTAAATATTATATTCCCCTCAAATGAATAAAATGTAATATTTTATTCATTTATCACATGTGCTCATGAAATTAACTAATTTATTTATTTAATTTCCTAATTATCCTCACCCACCATAATTTCCTCTGGTCAAATTAGTTAACAGATTAATCAAATGAGTTCACTCATCAATCAATTCAGTCCTCTGATCAATCAAACCGGTCATCTGATCAATCAATTCAATCCTCTGATCAATCAATCCAGTTAACTCCTCAATTAGGTCTGTTAGCCTCCATGATTCATGAGAGGGCAAGGACACTTGTCCCTCTCTCATTCATGCACATTCTCTCAACCATTCTCAACCATGGATCTTTCTGGTCTTCTTGCACCATTGATCTACATTCTCACAAGTCTATAAATTGAGCCTCCTCCATTTCTTGGTATCTCTCATCTAAGTAAACTTATGCTGTCACTATCATCATTCATTGGGAGATCAAGAACTTACACTGACAAAAGAGCAATCCACATACCAAAGAGCAAAGAGCAACCCACTTGAGGTTTTGGGTGCTACCTCGGTACGCTCCACTTATATGGTTTGTTTGTATGCTTTGAATGCAATTTGTATTGTTTTACTTGTTGCTTTGGTTGATTATTGCATTTAGATTTTGACCATTACAGTTCCAATGCTCTCCCTTTAAAAGATGAAGTGCTGGTGGATGAAGAAAGGTCCCTCACATTAAATTATTTAAGGATGAATGTCAAGCTTAATCGAAATCAAAGCAATGTTAATTCAATTATCTTTAATAGATTTCTTCCACCAAGGGGATCGTATAAAAGTGTATTAATATTCCTAAGATGATTATGGAAGGGGCACCTAATGCACCTTCTTGCTTAAAACTGGTGATTACAGTTCAAGGTGATCCAAAACCACCTCAACCTCTAGGTTACATTCTAAATTATGCAAGACAAATCACTCAAAGAAATCAAGGTGCTCAAAATGTGCCACAAAATCACATGATAGCTCACACATACAACACCCATAATAAAAAGAAAATAAGCAAGCATCACATGTACCTATCTCTCTTCCATCTTATCAACCTATGCTCCCTCAACCACGTCGTCTTACTCATAATATTGGTCAAGAATATGATCTTGTTGAATAGCTTCACGCTACTCCAGCTAAGATCTCTCTTTGGGATTTAATAGAAACATCACCTACATACAATGGAATGCTCCAAGAAGCTTTACAAAAGGTGATTTTACTACCTATTGTTAAGTCGAATGATGTAGCAACTCTATTAGATTGTATGCATACAACAAAAATAGATATTTTGTTTCAACCACATGAACTATTGTCAATTGAAGTTCAAAACCAAAATGATCCTCTTATAATATTTGTCACAATAAATAAAAAGTTGGTAAAGCAAGTTATGATTGACAATGGATTGGTTCTTAATGTTTGTGGCATTGATTTGCTACACAAAATCAACATTGACAAAAATTTAATTAAATTAGACAGGATTAACATCTGTGGCTTTGATAATGTTGGTAGACTATCCTTGGGTACCATAACTTTACGCATAAAGGTTGGACCCATGACATTATCTACCCTTTTTCATGTCATGCCTGGTTCGCTTTCATATCATATGATTCTTGGTAGACTATGGATGCAGGCCATGGGGGTAGTTCTGTCTACCCTTCATCGATCAATAAAGTTTATTTATGAAAATAAGCTCCATACCATTGAAGTCAATCCTAAACTGAATAGTTGTTTACATATTGAAATGCAAAAACAAGTTAACAATCATAAGAGTCTAAACAACTTACGAGTTGATTCATCAATACCTCTTGCCACAGATAATGGTGTGAAAGACTCTAAACCATCAAATGCACTTTTTGGTGATGATTGGGGTGAATTAGATTTTACTCCTTCCTTTACAGGGGAATATAAACTTAATAACTCTAATCCTGACACATCAAAAGTTGCATCGATCTCATCTAAGTAATCTTTGGAAACACCTAAGAAACCCAAAGTTTCCTTGGTAGAAAATAAATTCAATACTCTTACTTACACTACAAAATATGAGACTTATGAGGGCCCTCCTAAAAATATTTATTCTCTCTATGGTCATGGATTTCAAATCCTTTACAAAAATTGTAACTACATAGGCAATGGTTATGGTGTAAACCAATAAGGAATCAGAGTACCTTTACAAGTTGCTAGAATCAACTACACTATCAGTATTGGATACCGTTCTTTGAAGCCGACTAAAGCTTATCATCATCCTAAACTTAATGTTAATACAATATCAACAAGACCAAAACTACATGCGATACATCCTGTGATGATAGACATGGATTGTCCACTAGGACATATCTGGTGTAGGAGCACCAAGATATCTATGTCTTACTTTGAAGTTCAAGTTTGTTTTGTTTGTTCAATAAGGTCCTAGAGACCATTCAATGATGTAATAAGGTTAAGATGAGACGATGTAAAGGACTATGTCCATAAGTCTATATAACTACTATCATAAACACATGGAGGACAGTCATATAATGTTCTTGATTTAAAGCTTATTAAGGTGTGTCAAGGAGTCTCAAGCATGTCAAGGAGTCCAATAACTTGATCAAGGCCTAATCATATTGTAGAGGAGTGTTTGAAGCTTCCTAACATCGATGGTTATGTAAACAAACTAGTATACAGTTATAGGCTCAAAAACTGTCAAGAAGTTCGATGGGAAGAGGTGGTTGTAAACCTCCCCATCTAACCAAAACTGATTTCAAGGATTTATTCAAGGTGTGAACAAGTTAAATACACCTTGAATGTGATCATTGTAGAGAAGAAGGAGTTTTTATAAAAACAACATACCATTCTCTACTATTTTTTTGTTTTGTTCTGTATTTTTTGGAAACTCAGACCGTACTTTTCCATTGTACGGAACTATTATGTTTGCTATGTCATTGGGGGGTGAAGTATAGTGAAACTAATTTATTTTGAGTATATTTGGAAGCCTTGACATTGCACATGGAGCAAGTTATAACCGGTTGTTAGTAGACTACTCTTTCACATCTCTATTTTGTTGGTGCAATTTGCTGTCCCCAGGCCGTACACAACAAAGGTACTAAATTGTTGTCATTTATCCATGTCTTGATTGGGTAGAGCATTGAAGTATCTTGCATTTGAACATATTTTAGTGGTTTGAAGTTGTAACACAAGGGAGTTATAAGGATTTGTTCAAAAACAGTCCATAGAACCTTAAATAAGAGTTTTTGCCTCCAATCATGGGAAATTGACCATCCCACAATCTTCCAAGACATAAGACCTATGGGATGGATGTGTTCAATTATGTTTTAGGTGTTTTGATTGATTTCAGGGGTGGTGGATTTGGTTTGACTAAGATTTTTTGAATGGGCTTAATGAAACCATGTATTAAGCCATTAGAGAAGCTTGTGAGACAACCATAGTAGGGAATTTGGGAACAGTCAGTTCCCACAGCAAATTAATGTTGGATTCCATGGTTTTGGGGGTGCCACTGACATGTCTAAGGGGTCAAGGGGGTTACAAACCATCATTTGAGGGTACTTCCCTCACAAACTAGGTCTAATTAGGGCTTAAAACCACTAGGAGGGTTATTGGTTAAGGTATACTTTCCAAAACAACCCAAACCCATTCTGGAGTATGTTGTGGGGAGACATAATGGGTATCTTTTGCATGTTTGAGATTTGCATTTGGATGTCTATGAAAGAAGTTATTAGGATTGTTCCCTGTTTGTAGGGCTACTAGCCTTTTTTGAGGTTTGTGAAGGAACTACTAGTTCAATGTTTGATCCACCTTTGCCAATGGATGGGATGGGTTCTAATACATGCCTAAACACTATTTACAAGAAGAATTAAAGAGACTTAACTTTTGTTCCCACTTTTCCATGAAGATCCTTATTTTTGAGCTTTTGAGGTGAATAGAACCTAGTCTTATTTGTCCTCCTTGTATCCAATTTGCCTCTACATCATAGTGGTATCAGAGACATAAAAGGTTCTATTGTTGGCCTGGTATATGTTAGTAGAGGAGAGTGAAGGAGAGGCTAGCAATATGCCTCCAAAGGGGATGACCACCGAAGTGGTCAAGAAGTTCAAGGAGATGGAAGAGAAGATCAAGAGTGGAGTCAAGGAAGCACTCCAAGAAGAGTTGAAGGCATTGAGGATAGGGAAGAGGATAGATGAAGGTTAAGATGAAGAGGAAGAGAAAGAGGAAGAAGGAGAAGATCAAGAAGAGGTAGAGGTACCGGCTTATCAAAGACATTTCCTTGAAGCCATCAAGGCAATTGGCAAGGATTCTTCGGAGGCTAAGATGGAGATTCCCATGCTTAGTGGGAAGATGAATGCTGATGAATTTATGGAGTGGATTCAGGATTTAAACAACTATTTTGAGTACAAGGAAGTTCTTGAAAGTAAGAGGGTTAAGTTTGCAAAAACTAAATTCAAAGGTGCTGCCCTTATATGGTGGAATTATACCCAAGGAGAAAGGGTAAAGAATGTGAAGAGTATGATCTCTTCATGTAGCAGAATGTTGGAGAGGATCAAGTCCCAATTCCTTCCATCAGACTATGAGGTGTAGATCTACAAGAGGATGCAAAATCTCAAACAAAGAGATTTGGATGTGGCTACTTACATCGAAGAGTTTCACAAATACACTCTTCGTTGTGGGTACATGGAGGATGAAAAAGCCAAGGTAGCAAGGTATCTAAATGGTTTGAGATTCAATATCCAAGATGAAATCAGTTTATTGACCCCTAAAACCATGGAGAAGTGCTTTCAAGTGGCACTAAGGGCTGAAGAGAAGTTGAAGAGGAAAGGTGAGCAACAAGGTAGAGGAAGAGGTGGCAGAAATTTTAGAGGTAGGGGAAGTTTTGGGGGCAGAAATCAGTCCCAAAGAAGCCAAGGGGAATCTAGTTCCCAAGAGCAAAGTGGAGAATCTGGTTCTAGAGGAGGCTTTAGAGGAAGAAGGCCTAATGGGAGAGGTAGATTTGGTGGACCAGGAAGAGGTCCTAATGTCTTCACGGGAAGGTGCTACAATTGCAACCAAGTGGGACATACAACCTTCAAGTGTCCTGAAAAGAAAGCCTCAAACTCTCATGGAGGAGAGAGAAGGAACCAATTGATCCAAGAGGAAGATTGCCAAAGTGTCAACTCTCCAATTGGAAGTGGAGCCCCAGTCCATGAAGGAGAAAGCTTGATGATGAGAAGAACCATGTTGAAGGTGCCTCAAACTCAAGAACCCCCTCAAAAGAAGACTTTGTCTAGGACAACATGCAAGGCCTATGGTAAGATTTGCAAGGTAATTGTTGATTCAGGCTCAACTAAAAATTTGGTTTCCATTGAAATGGTAGACAAATTGAAAAGGCTTCCTCATGTTAGTCCTTATAAAGTATCATGGTTGAATAAAGGACAACAAGTTTTGGTAGATGAACAATCATGGGTTGAATTTGAGATAGGAGAATATAAAGACAAAATTTTATGTGATGTGATTCCTATGGATGCTTGTCATTTGTTGTTAGGATGTCCATGGCAATATGATGTTCAATCACAACATGATGGTAAAACTAATTCTTTCATCATGACTAAGAATGGTAAAAAGTATAGAATGGATCCATTGCCTGAAGAGCATGTAGAAAAGAATGTTGGGTCAAGTGTCATGATTGTGAATGGGAAAGAGTTTCTAGATGCCCTTAAGGATGAAGGAACCCAAGGGTATGCTCTAATTTTGAAGCCTAAAAATAGTCCTAGTTTTCATGATCCTAGTAAGGAAGAAGTTCCCTATGAGGTGCAACAATTGCTAGAGAAGTATAAGGGGATTATGGTAGAAGAAATTCCTAATGAGTTGCCACCTATTAGGGACATAAGCCATCAAATTGACTTGATACCATGATCTAATTTACTAAACAAAGTAGCCTAAAAGATGACACCTTCACAAAATGAAGAGATTGCTAAGCAAGTGCAAGAATTGTTGGATAAGGGATTGGTGAGAAAGAGTCTTAGCCCATGTGCTGTCCCAACAGTCCTAGCCCTAAAAAAGATGGTAAATGGAGGTTGTACATGGATTCTAGAGCCATTAATAAGATTACCATAAGATATAGGTTCCCTATGCCAAGGATTGAGGACCTAATGGACTGTTTGGGTGGGGCTAAATACTTTTCCAAGATAGACCTTAAGAGTGGGTATCATCAAATTAGAATAAAACAAGGGGATGAATGGAAGACAACATTTAAAACAAATGAGGGTCTTTATGAGTGGTTGGTGATGCCATTTGGTCTATCTAATGCTCTGAGTACTTTTATGCATCTCATGAATGAAGTGTTGAGGATTTCATTGGCAAATTTGTTGTAGTATATTTAGATGACATTCTTTTTTTTAGTGGGACTAAGGAGGAGCATTTGCAACATTTGGATCAGGTTTTGAGGAAGTTACATGATGAACAATTGATGATCAACATGGAAAAGAGTGTCTTCATGAAGCAAGAACTCACCTATCTTGGTTTTGTGATTTCACAGGGTAGTTTGAAGATGGATCCAAAAAAGGTAGAAGCCATTTTATCATGGCCAACTCCAAAAACAACAGGTGATGTGAAAGGTTTCCATGGTTTGGCAACATTTTATAGGAAATTTATAAGGGGTTTTAGTCATATTTGTGCACCAATTTTGGATACCATCAAAGGGGGGCAGAAATGTAAGTTTTTGTGGACAAAGGTAGCCAATCATTCTTTTGAAATTCTAAAACAAAAGGTAGCACAACAACCCATACTTGTTCTACCCGACTTTAATAAGTTGTTTGTGGTAGAATGTGATGCTAGTAATCTTGCTATAGGGGTTGTCCTAAGTCAAGAGGGAAGGCTTGTTGCTTTCTTTAGTGAAAAATTGAATGATGCTAAGAGAAAGTACTCTACTTATGATTTTGAATTGTATGCAATGGTGCAAGCTTTGAAAAAATGGAGGCACTATCTTTTGCCAAAAGAATTTATTGTTTATACTGATAACCATGCACTTAGTTTTCTGAATTCTTAGGAGAAACTCAATCATAGGCATATGAAATGGGTTGAACAACTCCAAGCCTATACTTTTTCAATCAAACACAAGAAGGGGCAGGCTAATAAAGTGGCAAATGCATTGAGTAGAAGGGTGTGTATGGTTCAAGAAATTCAGTTGCAAAGTGTAGGGGTTGATGCTCTCAAGCATATGTAGTAGGAAGATGAATATTTCAAGGAGGTATATGAATTTTGTTCACAATTTTCAGACTCTTATCATTCTGATTTTTCTGAGTTTTTGTTGCAGTAGGGGTTCTTGTTCAAAGGAAGCCAACTATGTGTTCCTAAATGTTCCATGAGGGAGAACATCATAAAGGAAAAACATTGTGGTGGACTAGGAGGTCATTTTGAATTGGATAAAACATTGGATTAGGTGAAGAGGTTTTATTTTTGGCCTAAAATGCAATCAGATATCAGAAAATTTGTTGAATGTTGTAGTATTTGTCAAAGGGCAAAGGGCACTTCATCTAATCCTGGTCTATATCAACCACTTCCTATTCCTAATAGGCCATGCAAAATTATTAGCATGGATTTTGTGTTGGGTCTTCCTAGGACTCAAAGGGGCTTTGATAGTATATTTGTTGTGGTGGATATATTCAGTAAGATGGCTCATTTCTTGCCATGTAAATGCACTAATGATGCTTCTCACATTGCCAGTTTGTTCTTCAAAGAAATTGTTAGAATCCATGGTTTGCTTCTTAACATTGTGACTAACAGGGATCCAAAGTTTGTAGGCCATTTTTGGTGCACTTTGTGGAAGAAGTTGGGCACTCAATTGTCCTTTACTTTAGCCTATCACCCTTAGACTGATGGCCAAACTGAGGTGGTGAATAGGTCCTTGGGAAACCTTCTTAGGTGTCTTACCAAGTAGCATGGAGAGGCATGGGATATGATCATCCCTCAAGCAGATTTTGCCTATAATGATTCCACTAATAGAAGCACAGGAAGGAGTCCATTTGAGATTGTTTATGGTCTTCACCCAAGAGGTGTTCTTGAATTGAGAGATCTCCATGGATTGGAAAGGAAAAGTGCTCAAGGTGAAGACTTTGCATTGGCCATGAAGGACATTCATGATAATGTCAAGGAAACTCTTCAAAAGAACAATGCCAAGTACAAGGAGAAAGCCAATGAAAGAAGGAGAGATGTGTAATACAAGGTTGGGGATTTGGTCATGGCACATTTGAAGAAGGAAAGACTTCCTAAGGGGCAGCCAACCAAACTCCTCATGAAGAAGATAGGACCATGCTGGATTGTGCACAAGTTTGGGCCCAATGCCTATGAGATTGAACTTCCTCAAGGCTTGGCCATATCTCCTATCTTCAATGTTTTAGATTTGTTCCCTTTCAAAGGTGATTCTAATGCTGATCCAGAGGTAGATATGACAGCAGTAGCAGATGGATATTGGATCCAAGGTCTTCCACCCAATCAACCATTAAAGTTAGAATGAATTCTTGATACCAAGGTCTTGAAGAAGACAAGGAAGAAGACCTACAAGCAGTTTCTTGTCAAATGGAGTGGCTTGCCTATTGAAGATGCCACTTGGATGACTGAAGAAGACATCTTGCAACATGGTGTCACCATTGCTCATCTACTTCCTCAAGAGACTTGAGTTCTCTTTCCACCCGGGGAGTATGGTGTAGGAGCACCAAGATATCTATGTCTTACTTTGAAGTTCAAGTTTTTTTTGTTTGTTCAATAAGGTCCTAGAGACCATTCAATGATGTAATAAGGTTAAGATGACATGATGTAAAGGACTATGTCCATAAGTCTATATAACTGTTGTCATAAACACATGGAGAACAGTCATATAATGTTCTTGATTTAAACCTTATTAAGGCATGTCAAGGAGTCTAATAACTTGATCAAGGCCTAATCATATTGTAGAGGAGTGTTTGAAGCTTCCTAACACCGATGGTTATGTAAACAAACTAGTATACAGTTATAGGCTCAAAAATTGTCAAGAAGTTCGATGGGAAGAGGTGGTTGTAAACCTCCCCATCGAACCAAAACTGATTTCAAGGCTTTGTTCAAGGTGTGAACAAGTTAAATACACCTTGAATGTGATCATTGTAGAGGAGAAGGAGTTTTTATAAAAATAGCATACCATTCTCTATTGTTTTTCTATTTTGTTATGTATTTTCTAGAAACTCAGGCCGTACTTTTCCATTGTACGGAACTGTTATGTTTGCTATGTCATTGGGGGGTGAAGTATAGTGAAACTACTTTATTTTGAGTATATTTGGAGGCCTTGACATTGCACATGGAGCAAGTTATAACCGGTTGTTAGTAGACTACTCTTTCACATCTCTATTTTGTTGGTGCAATTTGCTGTCCCCAGGCCGTACACAACAAAGGTACTAAATTGTTGTCATTTATCCATGTATTGATTGGGTAGAGCATTGAAGTATCTTGAATTTGAACATATTTTAGTGGTTTGAAGTTGTAACACAAGGGAGTTATAAGGATTTGTTCAAAAACAGTCCATAGAACCTTAAATAAGGGTTTTTGCCTCCAATCATGGGAAATTGACCATCCCACAATCTTCCAAGACATAAGACTTGTGGGATGGATGTGTTCAATTATGTTTTAGGTGTTTTGATTGATTTCAGGGGTGGTGGATTTGGTTTGACTAAGATTTGTTGGATGGGCTTAATGAAACCATGTATTAAGCCATTAGAGAAGCTTGTGAGACAACCATAGTAGGGAATTTGGGAACAGTCAGTTCCCACAGCAAATTAATGTTGGATTCCATGGTTTTGGGGTGCCACTGACATGTCTAAGGGGTCAAGGGGGTTACAAACCATCATTTGAGGGTACTTCCTTCACAAACTAGGCCTAATTAGGGCTTGAAACCACTAGGAGGGTTATTGGTTAAGGTATACTTTCCAAAACAACCCAAACCCATTCTAGAGTATGTTGTGGGGAGGCATAATGGGTATATTTTACATGTCTAAGATTTGCATTTGGATGTTTGTGCAAGAAGTTATTAGGACTGTTCTCTGTTTGTAGGGCTACTAGCCTTTTTTGAGGTTTGTGAAGGAACAACTAGTTCAATGTTTGATCCACCTTTCCCAATGTATGGGATGGGTTCTAATACATGCCTAAACACCATTTACAAGAAGAATTCAAGAGACTTAACTGTTGTTCCCACTTTTCCATGAAGATCCTTATTTTTGGGCTTTTGCAGTGAATAGAACCTAGTCTTATTTGTCCTCCTTCTTGTATCCAATTTGCCTCTACATCAAGATCCCATTGAATCAGGTAAGTATTTCTCCCTCCTTTAGCCACACTCGATGTAGCACCTATTCTAGTTTCTCTCAAGGGTGGCCTCTTCCTAGATTTATATGTTGATGTGTTGTGTTGTGTTTTTGTTTAGGTCACCTTGGATGACCCTTGATACTCTTGTAAGGTAAAGGACACAATGAGACTACCTCTATTGTAGTATTCTCCTATTTGTTTCTCAATTCTTTCCTCCTCTCTCCTCTTTTTATTGTTGTGTGTTGTGCCTTGGGGGCATAGCATTGTGGAGGGTGTTTTTTAGGGGCATCCTCCTACGTGGTGTTCCTAAGTCACTCTTGTTTCCTCTCTCATTTTTATTATTTCCATTCTTCAGTGATCCTACCTAGTCGGTGGATGAAGAAAACAAACAAATACTAATATGGACCGTGTGTCCCTTCAGTAAGCATAGAAAAAATGGACCCAGTCCATATATGAAGATGGGGTTGATTTATATATCTGATGCTTGAATAGTAGAATCACTCCGTGTGATGTATCATGTTGTCATATCTCTTTTAACAAATCTTTGCAATATTCTCAATCTACTTCAATGCATTTTGGATGGTTTTGTATCTCACCTTGTTGCTACACTCAATTCCAAGATACCTGTAGTATAGCTCAATGTCTATACTCGGTTCCAAACTTGCAAGTGTAGCCTTGGTCTTTGATGTGATCTAATATATGATTTATGCATAGATTCTATGACATGATTTGGTTATTATCTTAGAGTAAGATTTTCTAACCAAAGCTTATATCTTGTTCATTAGCTTATCTTAGAAAATAATATCAATGTGTTTGTGGGAACATTTGGAAATCATGATACATGTCACCTTTGGGGGCATGGGCTTTGCAAAAGCTCTTGTTCCCTTGCGTGTTTTAACTCTACCTTAAAGTACTTGATACCAAAAAGTGAGATCAACCACCTTAAGGTGGGGGCATATATAATGGTATCTGTTTGATTACTTTTACACTAACAAAGAGTTTGAAAGCTTTGACCATGAGGCGAGATGGTGTATCTCTTGAGCTAGTGCACATCCTTTTTAAAAGTAAAAAATCCCTCATCGCAAGGTGGGATGGCACATCTCTTGAGCTAGTGTGCATCCTTTTATACAAATCCCTTCTATGGAAGGTAAGATGGTATATCTCTTGAGCTAGTGCACATCCTTTTATACAAAGTCCTCTACAGAGGCAGGGTTGGATCTTGAGTCATTCACCCTTAAGCATGTCTTTGGTGGTTGTGGTAGTATAGCTCAACCATCAGGTGTGTCTGAAATGTGTTTTAGATGGTGGGACTTAGCAATAAGTTCCTTCCCATCACTCATGTTCACCATGTATAAGACGTATATTGTGTCAATGATACACTCTATGGTGCTTCTGTATTCCATGTGTTTTCCATGTGTCTTCCCTACATGTTTGGCATGCCTTGCATGTTTATATGTGTCTTACATGTTTTTGATGGTGGCGCATAGTGATGAATCATGTCTTCTCTCCATGTATACTTCATGTATTGTGTGACTACTCTCACAACTTTTTCATATATTGCATGCTTCACTATATTCTCCATGTTTTACATGCTTCTTAGTATCTTATTTGTGTCTTACGCGATATATGTATGTATTTGATTAATCATGTCTTCTCTCCATGTATACTTCATGTATTGCATGCTTCACTGTATTCTCCATGTTTTGCATGCTTCTTACTATCTTCTTTGTGTCTTACGTGACTCTTGTGTGTTTTCTAGTGCTTACCTGACATTGGGGGCTAGAAATAGTTCCCTAACCTTTGGGTATGCTTAAGCTCTATGTGCCTAGTGTGTTTGAATGTGCTTTATGTGCTTCGACTATACTTTAATGCATGTATTGAATCGTAAGATCATACATACATTAAAGTGGGGGCTAATTGTTATGGAGTAAAAAGTGACCTCATGCATTTTTACCTCCTAGTTTAGCTCCTAGGTCCTCATGTTAACACTTTGCAAGCTAAATACTCATCCCAGAGAAATTTCCCCCGAAACCCAAGTCAAATTGGACTCAGGGGCCCATTCCAATTCTTAAGCATGACTAAATTAGGGCCTTGGGACTTGGGTGCCCATATTCAAGTCTAACCTAATTTGTCAGTATAAAAATTAATGCATGTCAGCTTGGGCCCTCTCAAAAGGTTTCCCTTTATTAGCCTTCTTGATTTAATTTAAGAATGTTAGTGGGAAAGCATATTGTATTTTGCATTAAGATGGATAACACAAACTTGTGGAATTGAGCAAAGAGCATTCAAGGCCTTCATTGTGTTTCAGAGCAGAATTATGTTGTTATTGTGTTTGTTTGTTGCATATTTGTCTTCATCAATCCATCTTCTCATGGTGTGAAAGATCTTCATCTCCATGAGGGTTTCAATCATTTCATTTAATCATTGGATTTGGCCCATTAGGGGAAATTTACATAAAAATGGGCCTCCTAAGGATGACATCATCAAAATATTGAGCTATAAAAAATCAACTAAAAGATGACATCAATCGTTATGGTGACATCATCCAAAATAAAATAAAAAATTATTTATTTTATAAAATTAAACTCTCTAAATTCCTATGAATTAACTCATGATGGTTAATTAAACTCTACATAGCCTATTCTATCTCAATAATCTTTATAAATAATAAAGATTCTTTTTGTTTTTTAGATTTATATTCTTAAGTTCTATTATAGAAATTATTATGTTTTCTAAAAAAAATACTTTCATTCTTTAGGACAAAAATCTAAAATGCATTTCAAAAATATTTCAACAAATCTTTTCTTAGAAAGTTTAGATTTTAAAAATATAAAGATAAAAGAATTTCAAAGAAAAAACAAATTAAGAAAAGAAGTAATATTGTATGTAGCATAAAATATGACTTTCAACCAGATTGCAACTATTTTGTGTCAACCCTAAAATCACATTCAATGTCATATCAAATAAAGATCAAAGATAAAATTATTGCAATAGATGTTACCAAGTATTTGATTGTGGTTGCTTGAATAATTGCATAACTCCAAGATAATTTCTCCAGGGATCATAATTGAAAATGAGTTTGATTTTTATAAAGTTTGGAGACGGTTTCAAAATAGTAAATTGGTTGAATGGCTTGGGTAGTCAGGGTTACGGTAACGGGTTTTGGTTTATTTACAAATAGTATAGGTTCAGGTTTGTTGTAAATAATAAATTAAATTTATTAATTTTAATTTATTATTCATGGTAGGGTGAAAAGTGAAAAAATTTAATTAATTATTTAAAATTAATTAAACCTTATGATTAAGGATAGATTAAATAATAAATTAAATTTATTAATTTTAATTTATTATTTATGAGAGAGATTAAGGAATATTTAATTAATTTATTAAAATTAATTAAATATTCTATTTAGGGATTTGATCAATAATTAGGGGATGGTTTAAGGATGGACAGGAAATGTGATCTTTGGTCAATTTTTGATGTCTACATTTTGCCCCTCTTTGAGACGATGTTGCAAAGCAATATCATTTCAAAGAAGATTAAAACATAGGATTTGGATTTAGAAAAAAATGGGTTGGATTAGGTTAGATCACATGGGGCTCATAAAAATGAAGGATTGGTAGATAATGCCCCCTCAAGAGGATATGCAAGGATGAAGGAGATGGATAGACTCTTGAAAAAGGAAAGGATGGAAAGGAGGCGGAGTTATGCTGATTACACATTGAGAAACCTAATGTTTGATATGGCACCTAACATTATGCACCAAGGTAGAAAGACCAAGGTGACAATATGTCCTATGCACCCAGCATAATACAACCTTGTCTAACATATGAGGAAATAAACTTAGAGCATTAAAGTCCTAATGCATAAAAGGTATGATATGACCTTGGATGCAAAGGATAATGCAAAAAGCTATTCCAACATACTCAAGATATGAATATTAGCTAGAATGATAGGGATGTGATTCAAATGCAAGATGAAAAGATGACACACATAAGCAAGCAAGAATGCATGCACAAATGATTCAAAAACAAACAAGGTGATTGCCCCTGTCAAGCTAAAAACTGATGATCGATTAGATTGATTGATGCTGATAACGATTGATGATTGATTGATAGAGTTGTTGATGTGGGAACGATCTATCCCAAGAACAATGTGAGGATTGTGTTGTTGATAAGGGAATGATATGTCCTGAGAACAACACTAGGATTGAGAACGATGTATCCCATTGATGATGATGATGTTGATACGATCGATCAGGGTTACAACAAGGCTAGGAATAAGATCCTTGATGCAATTGGATAATTTGACAAGATTGATTTACTTGATTGGTATGGAGTAAGGATTACTTGCACTTAGATTATTTTTGCTTGGAATGAGTTGATTGTTTTGATTGATTGAGGTGATGGATTGAAGAATTGAATGAGATGGATGAATTGATGTGAGGAATGAATTGGTTTGATCATTGGAGAACTGATTGGAAGAATTGATTTGATTAGAATGATTCGATTGATAATTTGATTAGACGAAGTGATTGGATTGGAGTTGGAATGAATTGATTTTATTGCTGGGATTTTTGTTGGATATTTAATTTTGTTGCATTTTCAAATGTTTTAATTTTTTTTGAATTTTTGGGAATATTTTGATGTTTAGCATTGGATTGTGTGTAGATAGGATGGTGATCTCCAAATGATAACTAGTGACAAGGAAGCACCAAGTCTAGAAACAAGGATGGGAAAGCTGGGTGATTTAGGCTAATGAACATATTGGATTGGATGGATGATAGATGGGTGAAGGGAGTAGTGATAGGAAATGGATAAGAACTGTGTAGGAAGGATGGGTGGACAAAAATGATGGGTGATAGGATAAATGTAGGATTTGGGTGGATAGAAGGATGGACGATATGATAAAGGTAGGGTGGATACAAGGAGTGGCGATAGAAGGATAATGGATGGGAGATATAGGATAGATGGATAGAGGGAATCTAAGATGTGATCTTCAAGGACTATGTCACATAGGAATAACCTATCCCCCTGCTCTAGATATTATGCCGAGGATTGGGTGAGGTGATGCTTATTAAGATGCATGATAGGGATAATGCTTGGAAGGGACTAATGGACTTAGTAGTGGATGGATGTACGAAGGATTTTCTTAGAACTGTATGGATGGAATTCGGAGTATGACAAGAGGTGTCAAAATCATTTTTCAACATTTTGCCCCTACACTCATCAAGATCAAAAGGAGGAAGGGAAGATGGATGGTGCAATGAGGAAGGTATGATAGATATGATGGACAAGATAGGATGGAAAATGATAAGATAGGATATATGCAATGGGATAGATTAGACAACATGCCCCCAAGTGTAAAGCACATAGATAATCAGATATGCATGACACCTATTTGCCAGGTTTTCATCATGGTACTTATCCAAGGTGCCTGTTTACTAGGTTTTCACCATTGGATGAAGGATTTATCTTTACTATTTTGATTCTTTTCTTTGACTTTGGTAGGGGATAGGATGGAATAGATAGAGACTCAAGATTTTGTTCACATAGCAAGGTGGTGGTTCCATTAGAGATGGATGTCATTGTACATGGACCATGTCAAATGTCATTATGCTTAGAGATGTTGGTAGGTGATTACATGAGAGAGATACAGATTAAGTGGATAGTGGATTTTGATGTGGAATATGAAAGGTTCATGAAAGGATAGATAGGGGATAGTGGATTATGATGTGGACTAGGATAGAAGGATAGTGGAGTAGGATGGAGATAAAGAGATAGATGTGAAGGACTTATGCAAAAGCATGAACCATAGGGACATGATGGAAGAAATAAGTAGGATAGTAGATCGAAGATGGGAAGATGGAGGTATGCGGGAATGTTGTAGAGTGGAAGGGAACCAAGACCAATAGTTGCACACACTGAATTGGATTTTGAAGCTTGGAAGGGGGATTTGGGAGTAATGGAGATGTGTTATTAGGGGATTGCCTATTGAGGTCTTTAGGGACCCAAATGGACTTATGAATTTTAGGGTTTTGTGATGGGGAGCGAGATGTTTAAGATTTTAGGAGGGTAGATGCTCCATTTGAATTAGGTGCTTTTTGCTTAGGGACCCAAACCATTTTGGTTTTTAAATTATCTTTTTGAGATGTGGACTTGGGTAGCCATTTTGAGTTTTGATTTTTCTTTAATTCTTTGCATTGGTGCCATGTGGCATGAAGATTATTAGGATATTTTACTTTATGGGTGGAGGCATCCAAATTTTGATTTTTGAATCCCATGGGGGTGTTTGGGATAGCTTCATATTTATTTGATGTGTGAATTTGTTGATCATGATTAGGAATTGTAGGGGATTTATAGGAACAAGATGGATGGATGGAGGGATTAATGGATTTGTGGCTAAAGTGATAAGGGGATGTGAGGATAGGAATATTAGGAGTTGGAAGAAGGGGAGGTAAAGTAGATGGAGGGATGTTTGGAGTTGGAAGAAGTGGAAGTAAAGTGGATGGAGGAAGATGAATGGTCACATGCTTTTTGGGTGTGTAGGATAATGGAGGAGGAATGGAAACATATGTTTTATGGGTACGATGAGGTGCACCTAGCTTGGGCTTAAATGGAGTGGATTTAGGAGGCAGGGATGTGGTACCAACATCTTTGGACTGATGTCCTTGAGATATATAACCAATACTATACGGTTTGGGAGAGACTTTGACATAGATGGGTTCCAAGTTACCTTGCTCATGAAGGCCTAAGCCTTTACCTTGGTAGTTCATGTTTTGGAACATATGATGTGCAATGGTATGCTTATTTTTGAGGATACAAGACACGAGTTCCTTATTGGATGAGGAAGGTGAGGTGGCAGATATAGGTTGCTGCTCTCCTAGGGAAGAACATTCATTTAAGAATGTAGTAAGACCAATAGGACATGATGGTGGATTTGAAACGATATCAATATGAGATGGTGAAGGAGTAATAGGATCTTGATTAACATTATGCTTAAAATCCAATGTATTTATGATGCAGAGGCATCCACACTTAAACCTTGACATACAGCATGTATGTCTACAACCCATCATCATCATCATCATATTTCCCTTAACACTGTTAGCATCATCATATTTTCTCTGCCGACCGATATCCTCCTACAGACAAACCTTCGACCTTTCACCTATCAGCAGCATCATCATATTCGCCTATCGGCAGCATCATCACATTCGGCAAGCGCAAACATCCTCCTGATGTTCACTGTTCATCTTACCGCCAACCTCTATCTGCAGCATCATGATGTTCGACATCATCTTCATCAGCAGGATATAAAATATACGGCTCCCTCCATATATCCTGATGACGACACTTCACGCACCTTTCCTTCGATGCTTACGTCACCCCGATATCCTGATGACGATTATCCTGATGACGATGACGTCACATGCAGCTCCTCCAATATCCTGTTGTCGGCCAAACATAACATTATCGGCCCGTGATGGTTTTATCAACCCGATCTTCTACCTTATGCCGATACGCTCCTCCTTGGCAACACCTTGCGATGATCACCCCAATGCACATTCACCTTATGCAAACTACTGCATCATGTTCACCTCCATCTACTCGGATGATGCCTGAAGTAACCGCAGGATATACACAGAAATATCATGATGATGCTGTTGCGATGGATTTTCCAACCTTAGCGAATTTTCAATCCGCCGAACCTCCTGGGGTGACCCGATCCGCTTCCTGGACAACTTTCCAGACTCTAACAACCAGCACGACCTAGCACATACCCATGCTAGGGTTCTTAACACCTCTCGACTGCGATCCTGCAAACATGCACATGAACAAATAGAAATGCAAACTAAATCCTAAACTACTGTACATAGCCATTCCACCGATTCGACGAATCAACCGGTGGAATGGATCAGCGAATCCATGAAACCACCAGAACAGCCACACGATTAAACAATGGAATTCAACAGAGAATGAACACAAACAGGATCTCTTTATTGATTTCAAAAGATGCAATTACAATACTCTGTCTCTCCTCTCTCTGTCTCACTCCCTGCAAAGTCTGATCGATGATCTAAAACCAACCGATCCTCATGCATAAATAGGATTTCCTACGAGTACTACCACTTGATTCCCAGCGGCTGGGAGCTTCCAAGCGGCTGGGAGGATCCAACCGAACTAACAACCTAAACAGCTGTCCAAACAAACTATCTAAAAATAGTAAAGTATGGTCAACATGACCTTATTACATGCATTGGTCTTATAAGACCTTCTTGGAAACATTAACAAGACTTAAACTAACTAACTGCCTCATGGAGGCCAGTTGTCAGGTAGGTGCTCCTGCACCAATTTATTTGATCATCTATGTGCTTTTGGGGATCAAGCATCTCATCAAGGGAAGTGGATGTTGTGGGATCATGGATTGAAGGAGAATGGATGGGACTGGTGGAAGTTTCTTAAGCATGGATAATATTGGGACCGTGAGTGGAAGGAGTGACAAGCTCTTGATCACAGATAATATCTTGATCATAGAAAAGATATAGGTTATGAATAGGTTGAAAGGAAGAGCTTTGATCTTGATTTGGTAAGGAGCAAGACTGATCATGCTTTAAAGTTGACTCTTGACATAAATCTTGAGTTTGGATAGGAATGGAGGTTTGTTGGATAGGTTCAATGTATGTTGGGGAATGAATTGGGCTTATGGTAGGTGGATCTTTGAGAACATTTGAAGGTTCTTGGATAGCTTTTGGACTACAAGATGGAATAGGAGAAATAGGCATGACATTTGAGGGTTCTTGGATAGTTTCAAGGATAGGGATTTGATGGCATGAAAGTGGTGGTTGGTTCCTTGCTAGTATCCAATGGATCACATCCTTCATTAGTATACAAGTGGATGCACAATATAATGGATGGATAATAAGGGTAGAAGGTGTAGGATTAGAATGTAATGGAGGGATAATGGGATTAGGTGTGATAGGAGTGGGATTAGGATTGGATGGATGGACAAGAGGATTGGATATAATAGGATTGGGATTTGGATCAGGTGTATGGATAATAGGATTGGACTTAGGTGGAAGATTTGATGATTTAGACTTTAAGTGTGTTAAGGATTGGCTTAATGGATTAGGATTTGGAAGGTTGGAAGGATTATATGATGGAGGTTCCATAGGGATGGATGAATGAGCAGGACTAGTGGATGGATTGGTGTATGATTCCAAACTTGAGGTGGTATCTCCCTTGTCAAGGGTATCATTAAGGTGGCTTAAGGATTCATGATCATGGTGTGAGGAGTGACTAGTACTAACATGCCCATGTTGAGGAGGATTTTGAGATGGATATTGAGGAATATTCATGAGATTGGTTGATGTGGAGGAACTAGGTTGGCATGATGATGGGGGCGAGTCATAGAATTTAGGTTGAATTTGTTGATGTTGTGTGGATGATGGTAGTGAAGGTAACGAAGGGATTGATGAATTAGAAGGTTAGGGGACCAATGGATTAGGATTGGAATTAGATGGCATTTGTTGTTGTTGCATGGATAAAGGTATGGTGGATGATGTGTTAAACGAAGGTTGAAGGAGGGCTTGTTTTTGTTGGATTTGTTGTTGAAGATATGAGGTGAGGGGATTTGGTATGTGTGAATATGAAGCATGGGTAGGGATCTAGACTTGTGATGTTTGAGGTATGAATGTGTTGGGTTGATATGAGTGGTAGAATGGTTGTGATAAAGATTTGTATGAGGTGGATGGAGATGACTCATAGAGTTGGGGTGTTGATGTGGTAGGATGTTGAAATTGTAAAGACAATTGTGATAGTTGTGCCAATTGAAATCTAAGATCTGCCTCTTGTTGTAGTGATTGAGTGAGTTGTTGTTGTAACTGAAGGACTTGGGGATTAATGGATGTTGAGGTTGAGACCTGGGTAGGATTATAGTTTTGTGAGGTTGAGGGCATGGAAGGAAAATCTTGGGTTGTGTTAGGATGATACAAATGATCTTGTGGATAATGATCATCATAGATATGTCAAAGCTCTTGTATTTCCTCATATTCTTGGGATGATAGTGATGTTGGTGGAAGTGAATATGGGGAGATATATAGTTCATGGGTATCAAAATATGCATCATGATCTACCAAATTCTCATCATTATTAGATCTAGGAGGGCCTTCGTGGAGTATGAGTTTTGGTTTTTGATTTTTCCTATATTTGTTGATGGTCACAACCATTTTGACAAATAAGGATTGGACTAGGTTAAGGATGTGAATATGAGTAGGATGATGATAAATGAATTAGGTGGGAAATGGATGGATCAATTGAAAGAGCTTGTTAGGATTCAAAGTGACAAGGTTCCACTTGAGATGTGAAATGGAAGTCTGAAGGCCAAGTTAATGATATAGGGCACAAGTTGAAGTGGTGATTAGAAAACATACTATGATTGGAATGAATGGATGGAAAGAATGTCTAAGGGTGATAATTAGGCAAGCACACACATCAATCATATAAGAAACATGGCAATCAGATTGGTTATTTTTTTATGACATCTTGATGTATTGCAAACATTTGTAAACATGCACTATCCTAGGCTAGGAAAGGACTATTGCAAGTATGGGCCTAACCGGTGTTGTCATTGATGTCAACATACTCCTGTTGCATTGATGATAAGGATTGGATGAGCTGTGTGTTGAGGATATTGAGAAAATTAGTCCTAATTAGAAACAGAGAAGAGCAGTGAAGTCAGTAAGCTAAAGATCCTAGCTAAATTGAAGATCAGAGGATGTGCATCAAAGGGTTCATAGATATGTGTCTTAAGGTGATCCAGAAAAGATTTCAGAAGTCCACATGAAGATCTAAAGAAGTTATGGCCTCTCAAGTAAACCTGGTTCCAACAGGTGTTCAGAGGTTACAGAGTGACATAGACAGGTCCGGTGAGATCCAAAAAGGCAATATCCTATTCTGCGGATTTGGTGAAGTGTTTAGGAAGTCCATGTGAAGTTACAACTCAATTGGTTCATGGTCTGGAGGTCCACAAGAATCTATTCCATTGTGACAGTGATGACAGAATGTGTTCTTGAGGTTCCAAATGAAGGAGAGAAGGATTTTAGTAAGCAAATGTAGTGTGGATGTTCTTGGTGATTCAGGAAAGCTTGTAGAGGTCTTTGGATCGTGTCCAGTTTGTTTTGGTGATTTGCATTGAAGATTGAGCTAGAAATTGAAGAATTACTTCCAGATGATGGTGTTCTTCCTAACTCTGGTCGACTGGATGAGTTACACATCCTGCAGATGATCTTGAAGATGTTATGTGAAGATTGGCGTGTTCCTAGAAGAAGATTGAAGTCTCAAATCTGTGTGGCCAACAGTGTGTTGTTCCATGTGGAGTCTTTTGTACTAAGTCATATTGTATTTTCTCTGTTATGTATGCCGACTTGGATGATAATTCCTAAGTCAATGTCTTGTATAAATAAGGAGTTGTGAAGTCATTTCAAAGTGTGTCTTGTGGAGATGAGAGTGTGGTAGTGAAGAGAAGAGCTAAAAGTAGAGAAGAAGTATTGGGCTTAAATGGAACTAACTCAAGCATGGTGAAGATGCTATTCTCTAGTTCAAGTATGTGATACTTATTATTTTGTAGACAATGTGTCTCTTGTAGGTAGTGAGCCTCTTGTGAACAGTGTGCTCAGGCAATGAGCCCTAATTGGCATGTGCCATTTTGTTCTTTCTATTCTTCTAATAGAGAATACAATCTTGGGTCAATCACCCTGTGGTTTTTCCCTTAACTGGGTTTTCCACGTCAAAATCTTGGTGTCTTATGTGTTGATGTGTTTCTATTCTTGATCTAATGCATTATGTTTCATGATTGATTTATTATTTTGCTACTGAATTATAAAGTGGACTTAAGTGTTTAATTTAGAAGAAAGTTTTAGACAACTGATTCACCCCCCCTCTTAGTTGTCTATCCTAAATCTAACAATTGGTATCAGAGCTAAGTTCCTCTAAAAAGAGCTTAACCGCTTGAGGAGATCCAGGATGTCCTCCTACAAGAAGGATAGTTTGAAGTTTGATGGAACCAATTTTAATCTTTGAAAAAGTCGCATGAAATGTCACTTACAATGTATGGGAATGCAATACTGGATCATGGCTTCAACGAAGTATACTCCTCCATAGAATGGCCTGAAAACCGCAAATGAAATCACAGATGCTGAAAAAAAACTGTGGACTAAAGAAGCTCTTATAAGTGCCTTGTCTGATTCAGAGCTGACAAATGTTGTTGACCTAGAAACTGCTTTTGAGATTTTGGAAAAATTGGAACTTCTGCATGAAGGAGAGAAGTATGTTAAATGTCTAAGGCTATAAAGTCTGAAAGGAAAATTTAAAAATTTGAAGATGAGAGAAGATGAAAATATTACTACTTTTATGCCAAGAGTAAATGAGCTTGTTTGTGGCATTAGATGTGCTAGTGGAGTCTTGGATGAAGATGAGATTGTTGGCAAAGTTCTCAGATCCCTTCCTGCTTCTTATAAATACAAGGTGGTTGCCATTGAAGAATTCAGAGCCCATTCAGGTGTCACAAGAGATCAACTAGTTGGTAAATTGGTTGCATTTGAATTGACTGAGTTTGGAGATGCCCCCCCAAGATTGAATCTGCATTCAAAGCTAGTGCCTCTGTAAAAGGTAAAAAAAGGTTTGATCTGGGAGAAAACTCTTCAAGGAAACTATCATGGTATGAAAAAGTAAGAAAAGACCTAGAAGAAGAAGAAGCAGAAATTGCTCAACTTGAAGCCTTTATTGCAAAAAGACTGCCAAGAGGATCTGGTAAGTATGAAGGGAAATTGCCTTTTAAGTGTTTTAACTGCAATAAGATTGGTCATTTTGCCTCAAAGTGTCCGGAAAGATTTTCAAGACCAAGTCCTAACAGATCAAGGTTCTAAAAGAATTGTTACTATGTTCAAGAATAGGATGATGATGGAGTAACAAATGATGAATCAGAAATAGGAAACAAATCTGGAAGTGATTGGGTGTTTATTGCCATCAAGGAAGAAGACCCAATGCCCTCTGAATCTGTCAATCATAAAGTTGTAGAAAGGGCTCTAGCTGCCAAAGTTAAACAAAAAGATGATTGGCTCATTGACAGTGGATGCTCTCACCATATGACAGGTGACAAAAATAAGTTCATAGATTTGGAAAGATATGAAGGAGGAATAGTAAAGTTTGGTGATAATTCTGCCGGTAGAATCAAAGGTAGGGGAGCTATTTTTTTTTATGGAAAGAACAAAACCGGTAATGTACTATATGTTGAAGGATTGAAGCACAATCTTCTCATTGTTGGACAGTTAGTGGACAAAGGCTATGATCTCTGATTCAAGAATGGAAAATGCAAGATCTTTGAAAGTTCCAGAACAAAGATTGCATCTGGTACTCAAACAAAAGGTAATATCTTCCATTTAGTTGGTACTGGTAAAAGTTGTCTATTTGTCCAAATTGATCAGAGTTGGCTATGGCATAGGAGGATGTGTCATGTGAATTTTGATAATATCATCAACATAAGCAACACTCAGGCTGTAAGAGATCTTCCAAAACTGGTGAAACCTACAAATAGTTTGTGCAAAGAATGTCAGTTGGGGAAACAAAGTAGAGTCTCATTCAAAAGCAAGGAACAATCTTCTACCGGATTATTGGACTTAGTTCATACTAATCTATGTGGTCCGGCAAGAATAAGGAGTGTGCAAGGTGATAGATACTTCATGTTATTAATTGATGACCATTCCCAGATGATGTGGGTTACTTTTCTAAAAGAGAAATCAGAAGCTCTTGAGAAATTCAAAATATTCAAGGCTATGGTAGAGAATGAAACCAGATTAAAATTAAAATGTCTAAGGTCTGATAGAGGTGGAGAATTCACATCCAGTGAGTTCATAGGATTCTGTGAGAAATGTGGAATAAAGAGATAGTTGTCTGCTCCTAGGACTCCACAACAGAATGGAGTAGTGGAGAGAAAGAACCAGACCATCCAGGACGCATCTAGGACCATGATGATGGAAGCAAATATTCCTTAGATCTATTGGAGAGAAGCTGTCAGTACTGCAGTTTATACTCTCAATTGAGTTCAAATCAGAAGCAATATCGGTAAGACTCCTTATGAACTCTGGTTTGGCATCACTCCTCCTGTGAGGTATTTCAAAGTCTTTGGTAGCAAATGCTACATTAAAAGAGATGAAGATCTAGGCAAATTTGATGCTAGAAGTGATGAAGGAATATTCTTGGGTTATTCTACTCAAAGCAAAGCATAACAGTGTTATAACAAGAGACTGAGAAAGATTATAGGAAGTACAAATGTGAAGGTTGATGAAGGAATTGAAAGGCCCTTAATGTTTTATGAATATGACGAAGATGATTAGAATGATGTTCAAAATCAAGGAGTCCAAGTCCCCTCTAAAATTCAAATTCAAATTGATCCGGTAAATCAGGAAGAAGAGATAAGTTTAAGTGAGCTTGTTGAAGAATCAAAAGTACTACAAACTCCCAAAGTTCCCAGGTATGTAAGACTGAATCACTCTAAAGATCATATCGTAGGTGATAAAAGAAAAGGTGTACAAACAAGAAAAAGGATTGCTCAAGATTCAGAAGAGTATTGTCTGATTTCAAAGATTGAACCTAAGACAGTGAATAAAGCTTGCAATGATGATAACTGGAGTAAAGCAATGGAGGAAGAGCTGATGCAAATTGAGAAAAATCACACTTGGGATCTTGTTACCAGACCTAGAAACAAGAATGTGATTAGAACCAAATGGGTCTTCCGGAATAAACTGAATGAAGTTGGTGAAGTAATCAGAAATAAAGCTAGATTGGTCTACAAGGGTTACTCTCAAATAGAAGGAGTTGATTTTGAAGAAACTTTTGCTCCGGTGGCAAGAATTGAAGCAGTCAGATTATTTCTTGCTTTTGCTACCTTCAAGGATTTCAAAGTATATCAGATAGATGTCAAGTCTGCCTTCTTGAATGGTGACTTGGAAGAAGAAGTATACATTGAGCAACCGGATGGATTTCAATTGTCTGATCATGGTGATATGGTCTGCAAGTTGAAAAAAGCACTGTATGGACTCAAGCAAGCCACAAGAGCCTGGTATGAAAGATTGGATAAGCATCTTTTGAAGATTGATTTTAACACAGGTACTGCTGACAATAACTTGTACTTCAAAATTGATCATGAAAATATCTTGATTGTTGAAGTATTTGTGGATGATATCATTTTTGGAGGAAGAGATAGTATGTGCAAAACCTTTGCAAATCAAATGAAAAGTGAATTTGAGATGTCCATGCTTGGGGAAATGAATTTCTTCTTAGGTCTGCAAATCATTCAAACTAAGAAAGGAATCTTCATTTCTCAGACCAAATATGTGAAAGAATTGTTGAAGAAATTTGGGATGGAAGAGTCAAAACCAATGAGTACTCCCATGGCAACTAGATGTAAATTGAGCAAAGATGATGACTCTCCTAAGACTGATCAGATACAATACAGGTCAATGATTAGAGGATTGTTGTATCTCACTCAAACTAGACCTGATATTATGAATGTTGTTGGTCATGTTGCTAGATTCCAAGCCGATCCTAGAGAATCTCATGTCATGGCAATCAAGAGGATTTTTAGGTATCTAAAAGGGACAGTTGAGTATGTTTTGTGGTATCCTAGAGATCATAATTTCTCTCTTCATGCATACACAGATGCGGATTGGGTAGGAGATGTGGATGATGGGAAGAGTACTGGTGGTGGAGCATTCTTTTTGTAGAAGAGATTGGTTTCTTGGCTGAGCAAGAAACAAGAGGTAATATATTTGTCCACTACTGAAGCAGAATATATTGCAGCAACAAGTAGTTGCACTCAAGTTTTGTAGATGAAACAAATGCTAAGAGACATAAGAGTGGAGTATGAGGAGCCTATCACAATCTTCTATAATAATTCAAGTGCAATAAATATATCTAAGAATTTGGTGTTGCATTCAAAGACTAAACATATATCCATCAAATTTCACTTTTTGAGAGAGCAAGTGAACAAGAATGAAGTCAGATTGGAGTTTGTGCCTTCTAAGGACCAGATTGCAGATATCTTTACCAAACCTCTACCTAAGGACTCTTTTGAGTATCTCAGGGAGAAGTTAGGGGTTATTACCCCTTCCGTGATGAACTAAGGTGCACTGATGTGCATCAGTCCGGTGGATATCACAGTCATATCTTGTGGTCTGGATTGATGATGGGGAGCAGCTAGTATGATTATGAAGTGATAGATTTGCAAGTATGTGCCCTTTGCCATTGATGTCAAAGGGGGAGAGAAGACATGTGAAAAACAAGTGGTTGCTGATCAAAGGAGGAGCAGGAAAGGAAGAGAAGTTGTGACAGTAAGGAGAAGTTCTTGTCTTGATGATTAAAACAATTTTTCAAATCATATGTTGCCATCAATGACAAAGGGGGAGATTGTTGCAAGTATGGGCCTAACTGGTGTTGTCATTGATGTTAACATACTCCTATTGTATTAATGATAAAGATTGGATCAGATGTGTGCTAAGGATATTGAGAAAATTAATCCTAATCAGAAACAGAGAACAATGAAGTTAGTAAGCTAAAGATCCTAGGTGAGTTGAAGATCAGAGGATGCGCATCAAAGGGTTCATAGATATGTGTCTTAAGGTGATCCAGAAAAGATTTTAGAGGTCCGCATGAAGATCTGAAGAAGTTATGGCATCTCAAGTAAAACTGGTTCCGACAGGTGTTCAGAGGTTACAGAGTGACATAGATAGGTCTGGTGAGATCCGAAAATGTAATATTCTATTCTACAGATTTGGTGACGTGTTTAGGAAGTCCATGTGAAGTTACAACTCAATTGGTTCATGGTTTGGAGGTACGCAAGCATCTATTCCATTGTGACGGTGATGACAGACTGTGTTCTTGAGGTTCCGGATGAAGGAGATAAGGATTTCAGTAAGCAGATGTAGTGTGGATGTGCTTGGTGATTCATGAAAGCTTGTGGAGGTCTTTGGATCATGTCTAGTTCATTTTGGTGATCCACATTGAATATTGAGCTGGCAATTGAAGAATTACTTCCGGATGATGGTGTTCTTCCTAACTCTGGCCGACCGGATGAGTTACACATCCTGCAGATGATCTTGAAGATGTTATGTGAAGATTGGCATGTTCCTAGAAGAAGATTGAAGTCTCAAATCTGTGTGGCCAATAGTGTGTTGTTCCACATGAAGTCTTTTGTACTAAGTCATATTGTATTTACTTTGTTATGTATGCCGACTTGGATGATAATTCCTAAGTCAATGTCTTGTATAAATAAGGAGTTATGAAATCATTTCAAAGTGTGTCTTTTGGAGATGAGAGTGTGGTAGTGAAGAGAAGAGCTAAAAGCAAAGTAGAAGTATTGGGCTTAAATGGAACTAACTCAAGCATGGTGAAGATGCTAGTCTCCAGTTCAAGTATGTGATACTTATTATTTTGTAGATAGTGTGTCTCTTGTAGGCAGTGAGCCTCTTGTGAAAGTGTGCTCAGGTAGTGAGCCCTAATTGGCATGTGCCATTTTGTTCTTTCTATTCTTCTAATAGAGAATAAAATCTTGGGTTAATCACCCCATGGTTTTTCTCTTAACCAAGTTTTCCACGTCAAAATCTTGGTGTGTTATGTGTTGATGTGTTTCTGCTCTTGATCTAATGCATTATGTTTCATGATTGATTTATTATTTTTCTACTAAACTATAAAATGGACTTAAATGTTTAATTTGGAAGAAAGTTTTAGATAACTGATTCAGCCCCCCTCTCAGTTGTCTATCCTGAATCTAACAAGGACAATACTTGCTAAGTTCCCACTTGGTTTTACCCAGCCATGCCTACTTATGGTGTATAGCTCCAGGAACTTGGGGCACAAGATCCCCCTTACAGTGCACTCACTTCTCAGGCCCACCAAGTTCCAAGTCCTTAAGATGTGTAGGTCTTAAGATGCTTTTCTATCTCTACCATAATTTGCGAAAATGTGGGACGACTATCAGAGTTCTATCATCTGACCTCTTGTATCAACAAGTAGAGGGTTTTTGTCCACTAAAAAAAGGTTCATAGTGAATATCTGGGGAACCAACACCTTACGAGCATCTAGCAAACCACTAAAGACTTTGACTAACCCTACTAGGAGTTTAATATACACAAAGGTATGCCTCCTTTCAAGCTACCACTGTACGGTAAGCACTAATACCAGTTAGACTTGGCTTTCACCTTATCCTCAATTTATATAGAGGACCGGATGAAAGTATTGCTTCAGGTCACAAATGAGTTCTCCATGCAGATCTGTCTCAAGAGTAGGCCCACTCTAAAGGGTAACAAAAGCAAGGAAGCATGTTGTTTTTAATCTCCAAGATCACACGAAGCGCAAGGAGAGAGAATACACAACTCCTTTGCCTCAGACTCTCATGGGGTTCATTTTAATTCCAAATCCAAATGTGTGGATGGTTATACAAAATGTCAAAGGAATGCTTTTGATTCTCAAGATCGTCAAGTGGCGTGAGAGAAGAGCATACACATTTAATGACAAAAATGTAAATCACAAGACATGGAAAACACTTGTTAATTTTAACCCTTTCTTATGGTATGATCTAATCTATAAAAAGAAGACACAATGTTTCAAGGTTAGATTCTTTGACAATCAAACCTGCAACACACTGATTAGTAGTTTGCAAAATTTTGTTCTTTGACAACCATAAAGCTGCAATGAAGTGTTAGAACAAGATGAATGATCCTACAAATCTAGGTAGAATTTGAAGGAATTAATTTTATTGTGGCTAAGTTCTCTGAATTCTCTTTCCAATGCCTACAAAAACATGAAAATTTGATAAAAAACAAGAAAGTTATGATTATTTGAAGAAAACAGCCTCCAAGGGCTAAAAATTGGTACTCTGGAAGTTAACAAGCTTTGATAGATTTTCCTGAGCATAAGCAAATGGTTTAAATGGGCTTGAACATTCAATAGAGGTGGTGGCTCAGAGTGAAGCTTAAGTGATAGTGAACAAAATTCCCTGAAATTGGTTCTTGCAGTTGGAAATGATTGTAAATGTTGATGTCTATGATGAACTCAAAAACTGTTATAGAAGGATTTAACAAACCACATTTAATGGCATTTAACAAGCATCAAATAGTCCTTAGTGATATAGATGAATCCACTTCTGGTAGTAGTCAAAGCTCTGGCCTGTCAAATTCATTTTCAATCAACTACTTTTGTTCTGCCCACATTACAAAATAAAAGCATCCTTATCAGCAAGATTAGGACAAGTTGAAATTCATTTAAAGTGAGACAAAAATGAATGGTAGGCAATTCGCACAAGACGTGATCAAGTTGATAGGCAGATGAAAAGATTGAAGATCCTACAAAAGTCACCTTAGCGCAAATTCATTATGGTGTGAGAATAGTGTTATAGGCATATTATAATTTCTTATTGAAAACACCATACCATAAATTCAAGGAACATGCTGATAGGAATAACAAATAGTTATGAGAAATTTTCAATGTTAATTATTTTTACAGCGTGAGACCAATATTCAAAATGTAGCACTTACAACGATAGGAGATTCAAGAAATATGCTGATGGAACAGTCGTCAAGTTTAGAAAATGTATGCATAGAAAGTTCAATAAAATATGCAGATAGAAACTACCAACAAGTGTAGAAAATTTTACTAGCATGAATTATATATTTCCACAAGTGGTTCAAGAGATACCTTAATAGGGACAATTAGATGAGTTAAGCACCTGCACATGTAGCAAATAGAAACAAGCAACGACTTTAGAAAAATTTCCAATGTGAAATCATTTATATTGCATGAGAACATTCAGCACACATGAGAGGTTCAAGGAATATGTCAATAGGAAGAACATATGACTTTAGCGAATTTTTTGATATGAATTTTAAGAAATACTTCCCTTTCTTTTCATGCTCCAGTTCAACTTACCTTAAAATCTTGCAATTTTAAACAATCACATGAGTGTTTTTCTTTCAACCATTTTCCTTTTCCTTGGCAATTGTGAGACAATTCTAGCACTTATAATGCTCACATGTAAAGCAGCGTGAATTTCTTTTACAGTGAGAGATGATTTTCCCAGCACACATATAAAAACCCGATATAAAAGGTGATTGGGTGATTGATATCAAGCACAATAATGAATCGTTAGTTCAAACTTGAAACAATGATTTTTAAATCTCTATAAAGTGAGCTTTTATCATATTACAATATATTATCATTGGCTGATGAAGGGTGTTGTTCATATTTGAAGATAATAGTTTAAGGATTCATTTGAAATGATTTTTTAGATCAAATTATCACCATTATTCATTGGTCTATGAGCACTAACATTTAACATCAAAGTAATAATAACACAACTTTGAAACTAAATGAAAACAACCAACAAATGATAAAAGAAATAGTTAACAAGAATGGTTATGAATGGCTAATAATAATGTTCATTGAAATGCCATTAGTTGTGCCACAATTGAATCAAAGCAAACAAAGACTTATCCAGTGAAAAACTTCTTCGAGACCTTGCACAAACTCAACAACAATGCTAGCAAACATAACCGATTAACATAAGTGTGTACACATCGGGTTCACCAGTGTATGTAGCATAAAATATGACTTTCAACCAGATTGCAACTATTTTGTGTCAACCCTAAAATCACATTTAATGTCACATCAAATAAAGATCAAAGATAAAATTATTGCAATAGATGTTACCAAGTATTTGATTGTGGTTGCTTGAATAATTGCATAACTCCAAGATAATTTCTCCATGGATCATAATTGAAAGTGAGTTTGATTTTTATAAAGTTTGGAGACGGTTTCAAAATGGTAAATTGGTTCAACGTCTTGGGTAGTTAGGGTTATGGTAATGAGTTTTGGTTTATTTACGAATAGTATAGGTTTAGGTTTAGGTTTGTTGTAAATAATAAATTAAATTTATTAATTTTAATTTATTATTCACAGTAGGGTGAAAAGTGAAAAGATTTAATTAATTAAACTTTATGATTAAGGATAGATTAAATAATAAATTAAATTTATTAATTTTAATTTATTATTTATGCGAGAGATTAAGGAATATTTAATTAATTTATTAAAATTAATTAAATATTCTCTTTAGGGATTTGATCAATAATTAGGGGATGGTTTAAGGATGGATAGGAAATGTGATCTTTGGTCAATTTGTTATGTCTACAAATATAAAAAGAAAAGTAAACTTGAGTTTTATAAGGAAATATAATAGGATGATAAAAATCTAACAAATATTTATTTATATTTTAGAGAAAGGAAAATAAAAAATCTATTTAAAATGTTCATTTTTATTTTTTATATACGTTTAAAAAACTTAAACTACTTTTTAGTACATTCTTTAAGTAAAACTTGAGTTTAAAGGATGGAATTAGAAAGTGTATCTTTTAAAATATAACTTAAAAATAAAATAGAAAATAGAAAATAGAAAATAAATCAAGAAAAGAAATAATATAAAAAGAAAAGTGAACTTGAGTTTTAATTTAGAAAGTGTATCTTTTAAAATATAACTTAAAAAAAAATAGAAAATAGAAAATAAATCAAGAAAAGAAACAATATAAAATGAAAAGTGAACTTGAATTTTAAAAGAATTATAATAGAAATATGTGACCCCATATAACTCATGTAGTTAAGTAATTTATATTTATTTAATTGTATTATATGAGAAAAGTTTTGCTTTTTGGGGGTTTCTTAGGAGGCCCATTTTAATGTAAATTTCCCCTAATGAGTCTACCCTTCTTGGGCATGCAATCTTTCTAACAACCGTGTTGGAAGACTTCAATGTCCTTCTGGGGCTTGACCGAGGCAAGCTCCTAAACACCACAACCCCCAAACCCCTTTCTTTGTGTTTGTAGGTTATAGGTACAGGAGTTGGAAAACTACAGGTGCAAAGAAGTAGTTTGAAGGATTAGGTTTTGAGATCTTTAAGAATCTTGTGAATATTCCTCCCTCTTGGACTGGGGCACCCACCCCATAGTCCTCTCAATAAGTTTGGCTCTGGACTCAGGATCAAGATATGGTCTTTAACATCTCTCTGTTCAGAATCTCTAGAAATTCTACCCTATTAGACTTGGACACCTGCCCCATAGTCTGCAAAGTTTTCATTTCTGGAAACCCAACTTCTGGTATGTTTTTGATCCTTCATGAGTACTTTCCTATCTATTTTTCTATAGCATTTTATCTGTTTGTACCTAATTTCACTATAATTAGGGTTTGGGGCTTAGTTGATCTAAGGTTTGGTAAATCTCTCAATCTAATATATTCTTTCCTTATCATTCCTAAGCACAAAATTAGCAGTTGAGTCCTCATCCATCTTGTAGTGACTTGGCTCAGTTTTGTCCTTGAGTGTTAATGTGAAAGGAGGGTTTGATTTGATACACCTTTAACATCATTTTGCCCTTTTCCCTTTTACATTAAACACATGCCAAATTTGATTTCAAGTTCATTTTTTTTAAACCCCAACCCTAACCAAATCTGATTAAAAAATGTTAAACATAAAAGGTTTTAAAGGAATAATAGAAAATAAAAGGATAACCTTTGCATTTGATTTTCAAATCCACTTGATAGATCTGGAAATATTCAAATTAACCTATAACACCATGATTAGTATTTCACCCTATCATTAACACCATAGATGAAAAATTCTAAGGAGTTTATGACAAATTGGAATGAAGAACATGAGATCACCATTTTACATGTGCAAAGTCATACTCTATCTCTCAATCTCATTGCTAAAGAAATAAATCATTTAAGAACTTACTAGAATTTCTCCAAGACAAATCAAATATTGAATTGAAAATGTAAACACATTACCACCGAAGGTAGGAACACATGGAGAAAGAAAAATATTTTCTATTAATTGGCAACACAAATTGACACATTCCATATGTTCAACAGGAACTCTACACTGAATATGTGTTGGAATTGCCCTATATGCCTTTGCTTGAGATTACAAAATGATAGCTTCTTGAAAACTTTTCATAGATCCCCCCATTACAATGCTTTTGAAGTATTCTTAAATACCCAACCTGCGCAACCAAACTTTGAATTACATCACAAGTCAACCTTAGACCTATATTGACACCTAAACCTAAAATTTAAATTTACAAGTTATAAAATTCTATTTGGTAAAAAGGCCCTATATTACATTCAAATTCATTTTTAATTGAGTTATTACATTGCCAAAGAATAATGAATAAATACAATGAGATGCTTCAATTTTGTGCCTCAAAATTGTAGCCAATTGATCATGCTAAGCATTGCCAAGGAAATGTATCTAAAAGGAAGTGATGGCCTCACTTAAATCATTTTGATTTGGCACTTTATGATACTTATTGTGCACCCTCTATTAGAAGACTATTCTCTTGATCCTACTGGGTAGTTCTTTGAGTTTAGATAGTTCCTCCTAAAAACCTTGGAATCCAGACTTCATCTTCATCATGTCATCAATAGTTTGTTTTGTTAGTCTTATGAAGGAAGCTGGAAAATTCTTGAACAATCCTTGCTATGGGGTATACATACCAATGATGTGTCCTCCCAAAAGGTGCAAGTGATGCCCTCAATGAAAATTTATATCTTTACCATTTTTGTATCTCTAAGCACAAAAATCATGCACAACCTCCATGAGGACCCCTATGATGATTCAAATCCTTGTCACATACATGTAAGCATGAAATAATGTCCTTTAAGCAATGAGCCTCTTGATGACGTGTCCTCTTTTCTTATCTTGTGTTGTTTCTTCTTTGTCAATTTCTCTCTCCCTGTTTGCGATGCTTTTTGACACTTGTTGCGACACTTGTTGACTTGCATTTTCTGAGCTTTCAACCTTGCTTCTAAGCCTTGTGAGTGTCTTGTAGGTGCATTTTCACCTCTCCCCTATGTTTTTCATCTTGTGCACCTCCTAGAAGCCTTCTAGACGTCTCCTTGTCCATCTCCCACTTTCATTTTTTAGTTTCACCTAACCAATCCAAATCTGCCCCTATTATTTCCAGATCTCCCCTGGGAAATCCTATAGACACAAGTGGAGATTTGGATTCTCCCACATGACTAACCCATTTCTTGAAGTAGAACTCCTCCTTTTCTTCTCTCCTTGCATCTCCCAACCTATTTTTCTGCTTTTGACTCTGTCCAACCTGGATCTCCCTCGAGCGACCTAGGGTCGCCCCCGGGTGACCCAGAGGCTACCCTACTGGAAAAAGGGGCAACCCTACCATTTTCATAGCCGTGGAAAAACTCAAGTTTCTCACTTGTTTTTGCTCCGTTTTTACCCATTTTTCTTCTAGTTTGCATGATTTTTGATCCCTAATATAGAGTTACCTATTTCATTCACCCATACATGCATAATTAGCTCTATTTGATCTCAAATTAACTCTTCAATCAATCTCATGCATTCCCTCACCTCCATTTTCTCTCCAGTGATAAGCTATAATTGACTTATCACTCTCTAATTAGCTGAGTTCACTAGGTAATCGACATTGTTAACTCCCCAATCATCCTTGTTAACTCATCAATCAAATGAGTTAACTCTTCAATCAATCCCTTCTTCTAAACCTATAAATACCCCCCTCCCTCAAGCACAAAGGGAGGCAAATTCATTGTGCACACAACTCTTGCCATTTTTTTCTCTCCAACTTAGCATTCAAATGCTCTCATAGGATGAAGGTTTCTTTTGCTTTATTTGTTCAAACCACACAACACTATGCGGCTTCATTTTATACCATTGTGCTCAACCATAGCTCTCATTGAGCTTATACAAGCTTCATCAAGGCTTCTTTTTTTTGCTTCTTTGTGTTATTTTGTCATCAAGAGGATCACACATTGCCACAAAAGGACTCGAGGTTGCAAATTACAAGGATTACTGATGGTAGTGGAGTCAACAAATCTTCATTTCTTCTAGGTTCCTTCATTGTTTTTTGTCAATTCATAGTAATTAGAGAATCAAATTTGCTCTTGGGAATAGTAAAACATTGCTTTTTCCTTGATAGTTAGATCTTGCATGTTAGATTAACTGCTTTCATAATTCTAGATCTAGATTATTAGAAGAAGCATTTTCCCTTTTCATTAGATTAGATTACTTCTAAATCATCGAAAACCCAAAAAACATAGGTTAACCTTGCATTAGAAAATTCATATAGAATTGCATACATATTTCCCTTTCATAGATTAAAAGCACTTTCATTTCCAAAATACTAAAAAATAACAAAAAAATGTTTTCCATATCATTTAGTTTGCATGTATATGGAAACACTAGAATAAACAAAATTGCAAAAACTTGATTCCATCACAAGGTAACCACAATTAAATGATCCAACCAAACCCTTGATACCACCATGAGGTAAACACAAAGTCAAAACACAATTCAAACCCTAGGTAAACTAAACCCTAGGTCAAAACCCTTGATCTAGTTAAGGTTAGTAATCACACATTTACCTCTATCTTGATTCATGAATGTGCTTAGGAGTGAGGGGAGAGTGGGTGAGGGCTATTTGCGATGAGATCGAGGATATCCATCCACAATCACAACAAGAAACATTCATTCTACCACAAGGAGACCCATTTGTCATCTTGTTGTTAGAAGAAACTAGACAGTTACAACTACAACGAGAATTCCTTTGAGATATTAAAATAGAAGAAGCCATCAATGAAAACAATCACTTACACACACATAGGTGGAATCTTAGAAATCCAAATAGAAGAAGAGAAACTAGTGACCCTTCGAGTCATAGGGTTATCTCAACTACAACAACAATTGAATGAAACATTCAACTCAGCCCACAACAACAAAGGCCATAGTACTTCTCGACCCTTCTCCGCGAAGTCCAGCTCTCCAATGAGCCAGACCCCCACCATGTCTCACTTCCTCTCGATTGGCTACTTCCACCTGAGCAAGAGTGACATGGAAGATTGCCCCGTGGCAAGGAGGGAAGGATCCATGTGCGTGCCAAAATCTGACCCAACAGCCCTAGGTAACTGGAGTCATGATTTTGAGCGTACATATTTTGGTGAACTTGATGTGAAGGGAAGAGCCTCTTAGTTATGTTGTTTGCATTCCCATTTCAAACATCTCAAAATAGTAAATAGAAACTTCAAAACATTCTTTCACTGCTCTTCATAGCTACTTCAGCTTTTCTCGCATACACCATCATTTGTTCCATTTATTCTGTGGTGTCTATGGCACCCCCGAATATGATGAAACTTGATCTAAACTGATGGAACATTCCCTCAAGAGAAACAAAAACTCCCTCATTTGATAGGTATGTGCCACTGCATCCTGATGCGCCAATCACCAACTATTATGACTACAAAGATTCTGATTATGAACTAGAACAAAAAGAATCTAGGCATTCTCTATCTTTCAACAACCTAGCTTGGGAAAACAACCTGGCCATACCAAATACACCACATAAGGCAAGAAGGATAAGGTCAGAGATACACCAACCCAAACAACCTTCCACAAGTACATTGAGTATTCATCTTGATGAGGAACTTAAATGGTTAGAAAAACATCTAAAAGAAGCCAAGGACACTTAAGAGGCATTCAGGATTGCCTTGAGAGAAGAACAAAGGGAAAACATTGCTCGTGAAGAAGCATATTGTTAGATTCAGGACAGACAACTGAGAGGGGGGGTGAATCAGTTATAAAAAACTTTCTTCCAATTAAACACTTAAATCCTCTTTGTGATTTAGCAGCATATTAATAAATCAATCATGGAAACATAATGCATTACACCAAGAGAAGAAACACATCAACACATAAGACACCAAGATTTTGACATGGAAAACCTAGTTAAGGGAAAAACCACAGGGTGATTAACCCAAGATTGTATTCTCTATTAGAAGAATAGAAAGAACAAGATGGCACATGCCAATTAGGGCTCACTGCTCAAGCACACTTCTCACAAGAGGCCCACTACCTACAAGAGACACATTGTCTACAAAATAATAAGTATCACATACTTGAACTGGAGAATAGCATCTTCACCATGCTTGAATCAGTTCCATTTAAGCTCAAAACTTCTACTCTGCCTTTCACTTTCTTCCTCACTACCACACACTCATCTCCACATCACACTTTGAAATGACTTTACAACTCTTTATTTATACAAGACATCAAATTAGGAATAATCATCTAATTCGGCAAACATCTATAAGAACATCTGCAAGATGTGTAATTCATCCAGTCAGCCAAACTTAGGAAGAACACCATTATCTGAAAGTTATTCTTCAATTGTGAGCTCAAACTCTAATGCAGACCACCAACATGAACTGGACACAATCCAAAAACCTCCACAAGCTTGCCTGAAACACCAAGAACATCCACACTTTATCTGCTTACTGAAATCTTTATCTCCTTCATCTGGAACCTCAAGAACACAGTCTGTCATCACTGTCACAATGGAATAGATGCTTGCGGACCTCCAAACCACTAAACAATTGAATTATCACTTCTCATGGACTTCCTAAACACTCCACCAAATCCACAGAATAGGAAATTTTATTTCCGGATCCCACCGGACCTATCTGTGTCACTCTGTCACCTCTGAACACCTATGGGAACTGGTTTAACTTGAGCAGCCACAACATCTTTAGATCTTCATTGAGACCTCTGAAATCTTTACTAGATCATCTTAAGACTCATACCTACAAACCCTTTGAAACGTATCCTCTGATAGTCATCTTATCTTGGATCTTTACCTTACTGTCTTCACTATTTTTCTCTGTTCCTTATATGACTAATTTTCTCAATATCCTCAGCACATAGCTCATTCAATCCTTATCATCAATGTAATAGGAGTATGCTGACATCAATGACAACACCGGTTAGGCCCATACTTGCAACAATCTCCCCCTTTGTCATTGATGGCAACATATGATGTGAAAAACTGTTTTGACCATCAAGACAAGAACTTTTCTTTATAGACACAACTCCCCTTATCACCAACAACCATTCACTTGACTTCTCTTCCTTTACTGCTCCCCCTTTGATCAGCCACCACTTGTTTTTCACATGTCTTCTATCCCCCTTTGACATCAATGGCAAAGGGCACATACTTGTAATTCCACCATTTCAGAATCATACCAGCTGCTCCCCCTGAGTAGCAGCTCCCCATTGTCAATCTGGACCACAAGATATGACTATGATATCCACCAGACTAATGCACATCAGTGCACCTTCATTCATCACTAGAGGGGTAATAACATCTAACTTCTCCTTGAGCTACTCAAAAGAGTCCTTAGGTAGAGGTTTAGTAAAGATATCTGCAATCTAATCCTTGGAAGGCACAAACTCCAATCTAACTTCATTCTTGTTCACTTGCTCTCTCAGAAAGTGAAACTTGATAGATATGTGCTTGGTCTTTGAATGCAACACTAGATTTTTAGATATATTTATTGCACTTGAATTATCACAGAAGATTGTGATAGGCTCCTCATATTCTACTCTTATGTCTCTTAGCATTTGCTTCATCCACAAAACTTGAGTGCAACTACTTGCTATTGCAATATATTCTACTTCTGCAATGGACAAAGGTATTGCCTCTGATTTCTTGCTCAGCCAAGAAACTAATATCTTCCCCAAAAAGAATGCTCCACCACTAGTACTCTTCTGGTCATCCACATCTCCTTCCCAATCTGCATCTATATATGCATGAAGAGAGAAATTATGATCTCTAGGATACCACAAACCATACTCAATTGTCCCTTTCAGATACCTAAAAATCCTCTTGATAGCCATGACATGAGATTCTCTAGGATCAGCTTAGAATCTAGCAACAAGACCAACAACATTCATAATATCAGGTCTAGTTTGAGTGAGATACAACAATCCTCCAATCATTGACCTGTACATTTTCTAATCAGTCTTAGGAGAGTCATCATCTTTGCTTAATTTACATCCTGTTGCCATGGGAGTATTCATTGGTCTTGACTCTTCCATCCAAAATTTCTTCAAGAATTCTTTCACATATTTGGTCTGAGAAATGAAGATTCCTTTCTTTGTTTGAGTGATTTGTAGACCCAAGGAGAAATTCATTTCCCCAAGCATGGACATCTCAAATTCACTTTTCATTTGATTTGTAAAAGTTTTACACATATTATCTCTTCCTCCAAAAATGTTATCATCAACAAATACTTCAACAATCAAGATATTTTCATGATCAATTTTGAAGTACAAATTACTATCAGCAGTACTGTTGTTGAAACCAATGTTTAGAAGATGCTTATCCAATCTTTCATACCAGGCTCTTGGGGCTTGCTTTAATCCATACAGTGCTTTCTTCAACTTGCAGACCATATCACCATGATCAGACAATTGAAATCCATCCAGTTACTCAATGTATACTTCTTCTTCCAAGTCACCATTCAGAAAGGTAGATTTGACATCCATCTGATATACTTTGAAATCCTTGAAGGTAGAAAAAGTAAGAAATAATCTGACTTCTTCAATTCTTGCCACCGGAGCAAAATTTTCTTCAAAATCAACTCCTTCTATTTGAGAGTAACCTTGCAGACCAATCTGGCTTTATTTCTGATTACTTCACCAACTTCATCCAGTTTGTTCTGGAAGACCCATTTGGTTCCAATCACATTCTTATTTCTAGGTCTAGGAACAAGATGCCAAGTGTGATTTTTCTCAATTTGCATCAGCTCTTCCTCCATTGCTTTAGTCCAATTTTCATCATTGCAAACTTCATTCACTGTTTTAGGTTTAGTCTTTGAAATCAAACAATATTCATCTGAATCTTGAGCAATCCTCCTTCTTGTTTGTACACCTTTGCTTTTATCACTTATGATCTAATCTTTAGAGTGGTTCAGTCTTACATACCTGGGAACTTTGGGAGTTTCTTGCACTTCTAGTTCTTGAGCAGGCTCATTATAACTCATTTCTTCTTCTTGATTTACCAGATTAGTTTGAATCTAAATTTCAGAAGGGGCTTGGGCTCCTTGAATTAGAAAACCATTATGATCATCTTCATCATATTCATAAAACCTTGAAGGTTTTTTAATTCCTTCATCAACCTTCACATTTGTACTTTCTATAATCTTTCTTAGTCTCTTGTTATAACATCAGTATGCTTTGCTTTGAGTAGAGTAACCTAAGAATATTCCTTCATCACTTCTAGCAACAAACTTGCCTAGATCTTCATCTCTTTTAATATAACATTTGCTACCAAAGACTCTGAAATACCTCACAGTAGGAGTGATGCCAAACCAAAGTTCATAAGGAGTCTTACTGGTATTGCTTCTGATTTGAACTCGATTGAGAGTATAGACTGCAGTGCTGACAGCTTCTCTCCAATAGATTTGAGGAACATTTGCTTCCATCATCATGGTCCTAGATGCTTCTTGGATGGTCTAGTTCTTTCTCTCCACTACTCCATTCTGTTGTGGAGTCCTAGGAGAAGACAACTATCTCTTTACTCCATGTTTCTCACAGAACTCTATGAACTCACCGGATGTGAATTCCCCACCTCTATCAAACCTCAGACATTTTAATTTTAATCCAGTTTCATTCTCTACCATAGCCTTGAATATTTTGAATTTCTCAAGAGCTTCTGATTTCTCTTTTAGGAAAGTAACCCACATCATCCGGGAATGGTCATCAATTAATAACATGAAGTATCTATCACCTTGCACACTCCTTATTCTTACTGGACCACATAGATCAGTATGAACTAAGTCCAATAATCTAGTAGAAGATTGTTTCTTGCTTTTGAATGAGACTCTACTTTGTTTCCTCAACTGACATTCTTTGCACAAGCTATTTGTGGGTTTCACCAGTTTTGGAAGATCTCTTATATCCTGAGTGTTGCTTATCTTGATGATATTATCAAAATTCACATGACACATCCTCCTATGCCATAGCCAACTCTGATCAATTTGCACAAATAGAAAACTTTTACCAGTACCAACTAAATGGAAGATATTACCTTTTGTCTAAGTACCGAATGCAATCTCTGTTCTGGAACTTTCAAAGATCTGGCATTTTCCATTCTTGAATCAGAGATCATAGCCTTTGTCCACCAACTGTCCAACACTGAGAAGATTGTGCTTCAATCCTTTAACATACAGTACATTACTAGTTTTGTTCTTTCCATCAAAAGAAATAGTTCCTCTACCTCTGATTCTACCAGCAGAATTATCACCAAATTTTATCACTCCTCCATATCTTTCCAAATCTAAGAACTTATTTTTGTCACCTGTCATATGGTGAGAGCATCCACTGTCAATGACCCAATCATCCTTTTCTTCAATTTGGGCAGCCATAGCTCTTTCTACAACTTTATGATTGACAGATTCAGAGGGCATTGGATCTTCTTCCTTGATGTCAATAAATACCCAATCACTTCCAGATTTGTTTCCTATCTCTGATTCATCATCTGTTACTCCTTCATTATCATCCTCTTCATGAACATAGTAACAATTCTTTTGGAACCTTGATCTATTAGGATTTGGCCTTAAAAAATTTTCCAGACACTCTGAGGCAAAATGACCAATCTTATTGTAGTTAAAACACTTAAAAGGAAATTTCCCTTCATACTTATCGGATCCTCTTGCCAGTCTTTTTGCAATAAGGGCTTCAAGCTGAGTAGTTTTAGCTTCTTCTTCTTTCAGGTCTTTTCTTGCTTTTTCATACCATGATAGTTTCCTTGAAGAGTTCTCTCCTAGATCAAACCTTTGTTTTCCTTTTACAGAAGCACTAGCTTTGAATGTAGATTCAGTCTTGGGGCGGACATCTCCAAACTTGGTCATTTCAAATGTGGCCAATTTACCAACCAATTGATCTCTTGTGACACTTGAATGGGCTCTGAGTTCTTCAATGGCAGCAACCTTGATTTTATAAGAAGTAGGAAGGGATTTGAGAACTTTGCCAATAATCTCATCTTCATACAAGACTCCACCAGCACATCTAATACCACAAACAAGCTCATTTACTCTTGGCATAAAGGTAGTGATATTTTCATCTTCTTTCATCTTCAGATTTTCAAAATTCCCTTTCAAACTCTGTAGCCTTGCACATTTAACATACTTGTCTCCTTCATGCAGAAGTTCTAGTTTTTCCCAAATCTCAAAAGCAGTTTGTAGATCAACAACATTTGTAAGCTCTGAATCAAACAAGGCGCTTAGAAGGGCTTCTTTAGATCACAGATTGTTTTCAGCATCTGTGATTTCACTTACAGATTTTGAGCCATTCTGAGGAGGCATATACTTTTTTGCAGCCATGGTCCAGTACTGCATTCCCTGACATTGCAAGTGATATTGCATGCAACTTTTCCAAAGATTAAAATTGGTTCCATCAAACTTCAGACTATCCTTCTTGTAGGATGACATCCTAGATGTCCTCAAGTGGTTAAGCTCTTTTAGAGGAACTTAGCTCTTATACCAATTGTTAGATTTAGGACAGACAACTGAGAGGGGGGGTGAATCAGTTGTAAAAAACTTTCTTCCAATTAAACACTTAAATCCTCTTTGTGATTTAGCAACATATTAATAAATCAATCATGGAAACATAATGCATTACACCAAGAGTAGAAACACAACACATAAGACAACAAGATTTTGACGTGGAAAACTTGGTTAAGGGAAAAACCACAGGGTGATTAACCTAAGATTGTATTCTCTATTAGAAGAATAGAAAGAACAAGATGGCACATGCCAATTAGGGCTCACTGCCCAAGCACATTGCTCACAAGAGGCCCACTACCTACAAGAGACACACTATCTACAAAATAATAAGTATCACATACTTGAACTGGAGAATAGCATCTTCACCATGCTTGAATTAGTTTCATTTAAGCCCAAAACTTCTGCTCTGCCTTTCGCTTTCTTCCTTGCTACCACACACTCATCTCTGTATCACACTTTAAAATGACTTTACAACTCTTTATTTATACAAGACATCAACTTAGGAATAATCATCTAAGTCAGCAAACATCTACAAGAACATCCACAAGATGTGTAATTCATCCGGTCGGCCAAACTTAGGAAGAACACCATTATCCTAAATTTATTCTTCAATTGCGAGCTCAAACTCTAATGCGGACCACCAACATGAACTGGACATGATCCAAAGACCTCCACAAGCTTTCCTAAAACACCAAGAACATCCACACTTCATCTGCTTACTAAAATCCTTATCTCCTTCATCTAGAACCTCAAGAACACAGTCTGTCATCACTGTCACAATGGAATAGATGCTTGCTGACCTCTAGACCACTAACTAATTGAGTTATCACTTCTCATGGACTTCCTAAACACTCCACCAAATCCACAGAATAGGAAATTTCATTTTTGAATCCGACCGGACCTATCTATGTCACTTTGTCACCTCTGAACACCTGTCAGAACCAGTTTAACTTGAGCAACCACAACTTCTTCAGATCTTCATGCGGACCTCTAAAATCTTTACTAGATCATCTTAAGACTCATACCTACAAACCCTTTGAACCACATCCTCTGATAGTCATCTTATCTTGGATCTTTACCTTACTGTCTTCATTGTTGTTCTTTGTTCCTGATATGACTAATTTTCTCAATATCCTCAGCACATAGTGTTGTGTGGTTACACAACATGCCCCATTTTGACTTGGCAAAACAGGGACCCAACTTTTTTGCTTAGCTTGTGTATTCCTTTTTGCTGGTGGTCTCGTAAAATTCAATCAATATAGATAATCCTACACCAATGGCTAGGGAAGTCATCATCATGAGGTTAGTTTGTCAAAGTTCACATTTCATTTCATTAACCTCAAATTTGGAAAGAGCATTAAATTTCATGAAGGTTTGCCTTTTACATCACCCTGATATTCCTTAGGATGTGAAAGTTATGAACGGTCAAAGTTTTGGTCAAACCTAATATTCATAAAGAGGGGGGGTAAGTCATCATCATATTTCCCAATATCAGTCATCTTATGAATATCACCTTGATCCAATTTATCACCTGATAAATTATCTATTCGCAACTTGCAGACGTCATTTTTAGGTGATTATGATATTTACCCATCAAATAACAGCATGTTTCTTGCAAGGAAGATATTTCAAAACATCACCCGATATTTTGAATATAACCTTATCTTTCAAATATCATCTTGTCGCAAAATACCACCCTGGAACTTTTATCCTGATGACATCATCCAACCCAATAACAAAGAGAATCAACATAAGGATGACATCATCATCATTTTTACCTTGCGGAGGTATATTTCCTAATTTCACCCTTTCATAAAACATGATGATGACATCATAGTGTTTCAACAATAAACTAAACTAATACCATGGTGACATCATCATGATATTTCGAGAGAGGCTACTTAAGTAGTGCATGGGGTCATCATCCTTTTCGAAACATCACCTGATATTTTGAACATCACCTGATCTTTTATAACATGACCCGATGGTCCTAAAATAACCCAATATACCGACATAGGTGTTTTCCACTAAGACCCTGATGATCATATTATGAGACCTGATATTTTGAACATCACCTGATATTCAAAACATCACTCAATATTTCAAATGATCATCATCCTCTTCTGGTCGTGCAACATTGAATGCTCATTAATACGGTAGGTGTATCCTGCTAATGGTTAACGTGATGCTCACACTTGGCAACCTCTGCAGGTTTTCATGTGGAAACTTAATGATTATAATAGATTTGCCCTAATTTTACCCTAAGTGACCCGATCCAGGGGTTAAAAGTGAATTTGCAAGGAATTTTACATTTACATTGCGATAAACTAGTTTTGATAGAGAGCAAAGCTTCCAAACCTTCAGGCGAACAACATCCTATCCGGTCGCTTACTGTAGAATGAAGGAATTGATTATTAGCAGTATCCAGATCACTTTCAGATAACTTAGGGTATAAGTAAGAGGATAAGCACATCAAGTAAGTAATTGAAAACCTCTTGTTGTCATGCTCTGCATATTCAGGTACTATGGGCATCTTTGGTTTGGAACTTCAAGTTATGCATGTCAGGATGAATGAGATGTAGCAAGAATAATAATATGCATGATGAATAATGGACATGTAACATATATGCATGCTCGTCGATGTATCAATTGTAAGACCAAGTTATGTTGATTACAGGCACCCATGGCGGATAAAAGATTAGCGAAGTCAGAGGCTGAATTCTTGAAGCCTATGTTTGCTCATCCTGAGGGTGTCCAGTTCAAATACGGAACCATCACTGATACACACCAGGGGAATATGGATCTGGTTGCCTAGTCAGTCAAAATGAATCATGAGAAGAATACCAGTACCCTGCTGGATGCAGTCTTCATATCAGAAATGTGGAATGCAGCTAGTTTTCCCTACTCCATGGAAACCCCTGAGCTGGTGGTTGAGTGTGCAAGAAATTATAACTCGCGGACAAGGAGGGTAGAGAAACATGGCAGAGTCTATGCAGATCTATCAATCAAGGGCATTGCCGCTACTTTCAATTTGTCATTGGGCAAGAAGGTTGCCAGCATAGATTTGAAGAAATCAGAGGTAGAGTATGAGAACAACAGGAAGACTGCTAGGAAGAAGATGTATCAATGGAGGGCTCAGAATAGTCCCTATCATGTAGTAGCTAAACTTCCAGTTCATCTATATAAGTATGATTTCGACGATGAGTATCAATACATGATAGCCCTACTGAATAGAGTGACAGGCCAGCATGATGCTAGAAATTTCAGGGACTGGATGTATGCAATCATCCTGATGTGCTTATATACGGATAACAAGCCCATGTGGGCCAAAAAAATAAGTGATGCTCTAGATGAGCAGCTGATGAACCTAGGAGGTTTAGATTGTTCCTTCTACATGACATCATATATAGTATATTCATGTGCCTACAAGGGTACATTTGATGCACTGGTTACAGATGGAAGGATTGGAGGCATAGTCAATGATGTGCATATATGGGATCATCATCCCCAACTGCAAAGAGTGAACTACCTCCAGGATTACAAGCTAGTAAATGATGCATTCTCTATGCACCTGGTGAGGACAATGGAAGAAGATAGAAACAAGAGACTGAGCATGGAAGCTCAGGAAGTTATCTACAGGCATGGAGCCTGGTTCATTCAATTCGCCACTTTCTCCTATATTAGGATTGAAGGTTTTGAGGGGGAGCCCCTCATGCTCCCAAGGTATCCCACAGATGCAATTGTCTTAATGGAGTTTTTAAGACAAGTCTCCACAATATTGAATGCCTATAAGGCAAACAACAAGCTTCCACCAATGTTGTTTCAGTTGTAATGGGATGGTATATGTGCCCAGACTCTAAGAGTATAAAGAAGGCCATAGCTGGTCTAGATATGATGAATTTCCATCCTTTTCCATTAGTAAGGTCATATGATCCTTATGGGAGGATGCAAAAGATCATGGGGAAACCCATCCATCGAAGAAACCTTGAAGACTTCTAGGCAGATTGTGAAGATGAAGCTAAAGCCCAAAGAAGAAGGTGTCAAAGGTTGACACTAAATCAAATCAAGACTTTTGATTGCATCTCCATCACAACGCAACTGAAGAAAGATGATGGAATGATAATGGCTGATGAGTATGAAGACAAGAAGATATATAATGATACCATCTCTACACCAGATCTCACTATACAGGAGGATATCTCCTTAGATCCATCCACAGGTAGGATATTGCAGCTAACCCAAGCTTGGGTTAATGAGCAGATAAATATGCTGAAGAAAAGGGGTGTTGTCATCATAATGGACAACAAGAAGAAAAGGCAGGAGATTGCTGAAGATGAGTATGATGACTTCTTAATTGAGAAGAGAAAGACTAAAGGAGAGAAAGCTCCACCTCCTGAAAAGGGAAAGAAGTCTTCAAAAGGTAAGAAGACTGATACTGAACCCAAAGGGGTTGTAGTGGAAAGAATGGATGTACCAGCTGAGGAAGCAGCAACATCAAGAGAAGCATCAACTATAGGCTAGGCTTCAGCCTCATCATCACAGCCTCCTTAGGATAAACAAAAGCCTAAGCAAGTCCAAGGGCCAACTGCACACCCTGCTAGTACATCCGAAGGAGGCTAGACCTCATAGAAGAATAAAGAGAAGGATATTCCTGTGGAGGAAGAATTTGAGGAAGAAGAAGGCCCTTTGTCCTTCACAAGGAAAAGAAGAGCACCTCATGTGGTAACCACTACACCTAAGAAACTGAGGACTGCTATGAGAGGTGAAATCAGACAAACTCCCATAATGTTGAGGGGAGCAAGTGGGGATGTATTCAAGAAGGAGCTGCAGCATAATGTTCCACTCCCCACCATTGTAAAATTCAAAACTAAACAAGTAGAAGAATAGGTAAAAGAAACCTCTAGGATATTCCAAAGTGGTCAAGTTTCATTAGAGGAGACAGTTGACCTATCCGATGATGAGGTAGTGAAGGATGTAGCTTCATAGAAAATGGAAACCCTTGCTGCTGGCACCAGGATAACTCCTCATGGAACTCCATCAGTACAAACAGTGTTGGAGGAGATAAAGCAAGTGGAATTAGAAAGAGAAAAGAGCCAGGAAAAGGTGGCTCAGGAGATAGGGCTTGATACATTGGTTAAGCAGGTAACTAGTCCTACAATAATTGATCTCACCTATAGACAGGATGCAAGTCCTGGAAATAGAGGAAATATTCAGGATAAAGAAGAAAATATTGAGGAGGTAAAGATGGCAGAGCTAGAGAGCCATACTTTGGATATGGGTGAGCAACGACAAGAGAAAATACCTGTTGGGCCCAAGGCAGTTGAGGTACAAGACAAGGGAGGAGAAAAGACAAATATATCAGATGATCCTGCCCTAAAGGTACAAGAGGTAATTGTTACACCTGCAAAACAAATTGCAGCTGCGGATCAGGTGGACAAGCCTAAGGTAGATACAGTAATATCTATGGAAACAAATATGCCTCATGATGAGGAAATCATTAAGGTAGATAAGATACACGTGGAGGAAGCAAAAGATCAAGATCAGAATAAACATGTAGATGATCAACAGGATCACCCTCTAGAAAAGGAAATTCCTCAATAGGAGGATATACCCAAAGATCACCCTCATGATGAGCATCATGAGGAAGAAATAAGGAGATCACCATGCCCATCACACATGATGGTGGATACTGGAGATCAGGGTGATCATCATGATGATGATGGAAACCAATAGCCAAAAGATCAAGTTCCTTCGTGGCTGGAGAAAGAAATTGGCGAAGAGTCAGACATAGGGATACAAGAATTTGATGTATCCACATTATTTATAGAAACCCTAATAAAGCCAAAGAGAAAGGCTAGAATAACTTCTGCAATACAAAGGGATCCTGATACAGGCAGGAGAACAGCCCAGGTAGTTGTTCCTGTAGTTGAAAAAGAAAAGGGCAAGATCACTCTGGATGAATTCCAGATTACTACAGTGGATTTGGGATTTGTAAATGAGGATCAGGAAGGCCAAGAAGGTAAGGACATTATTGATTACTTAACTCAAAGAGTGAAAAGGGAGAAAGAGAAGAATAAGCAGCACAAAGAGCACATTGCTCAGCTGCATAAATATATAAGAGGGTTAATTAACCCTGACGATACATCCAGTGATCATGCAATCCCATTGACTGTTATTTCTTAGGAGAAGGTTAACAAGTTGAACCTCATGAAGCATGAATCAACAATAATGTTGAAATGGATGTCGTCCACACTCGATGGAGCTGAGGAAGTAGCAAAGGCCTCTTTGAAGAGGTGGAATTCTTTGGGCACCTCCAGGAAAAAGGTAGATAAACTACAAATGGAGATTGGCAGGAGGTCATTTCAGATAGAAAAGGTCACCAACATTTTGGATGAAATGAAGAGGATTGATCCACAAATCCTAATAAAGAACCAGATACTAAATAATAACACAACCCAATTGATTGATATCTGGGATAAGGACGTCAAATTTGAATGTGATGTACTCAAAAGATGCAACAATAAGTTGAGAGAAATCAGCCTGAAGCTACATGATATGATGTCCCATGAGGCTAAAGTTTTTTGGAAACATTGGAAGGAGATGCAGAAGGCAAGATAGAGAATCAAGATGAAGAATTTGTCATCAAGGCTCTACATAGCAATTTCCAGCTAGTTACCAAGGACCCTCTCATCCACTTGACAGAAGAAGTGCTAGATAAAATAATGAGAATAAAGGTCAAGGTGGAAGACTATAATGAAACATCCGGCAGTAGGAGGAGTAAGTTGGAATCTCTCCAGAACAAATACTAGGTGCATAAACATGCCATCACTAAAGCAAGAACTCAGGATGGTGGAGAATTGGAGAAAATAGTGCAAGCATACGAGAGTATAAGGACAGCTATGCAAGTTCATATTCAAGAACACCATCATAATAATGATGAAGATAGCGAGAGTGGTGAAGGTGATGATGATGACAAAGAACCTGATGAGGATGCATCATAAAAGGGAATATATGCATTAGGTACCTATGAAAGTATAAGTTGCCTAGATGGTTGCCAGCTGGCAACCTGTGCCATGTGAAAATGTTGACAAAGTCAATGAAATGTAAACCATAGATTTTAATAGATAAATCTTGATCATAGATCAATTGTAATAGATCCCTCACCTTATTCTATAAAAGGTGTAGGGATGCTTCATTTTAAACATCTAAAACTTAATTGAAATCTGTTTGCTGAAGTATTTAGGACTCATTTCAAAGCTGTTGTATATATACATGTCTTTTACATACTTAATGAAAGAGAAGAGTATTTCGATTACAACTCTTCGTAAATCTTGAGTAATCTGTGTTTGAATTCTGGATATATGCTTTGATTTGCTGTGTCCCTTGGAGTGCTCATCATGTTGCATGTATTATTTTCATTCATCATCTTCTGAAGTTTGCATCAACTGTATCCAGCCGTGGAACATCCTGGTTTTCTCCTAATGACAGTATCAAGTATGTATGTGGATCAATAGTTAAAGATTCAACTTTAATTTGAAGTATTTCTTTCAGTTTCTTTCAATTTCAGAGCATTTCATCATCACAATTGCAAATAATTGACAATCTTAAGCAAATAGTACAAATATGCAGACATCCCGTGGATAAATAAACATATTTAGCATATTTGAGGTTAAAGCATGTCACAATGACAAATATCATGCAAAGTTTTGAAGATAGACACAATATTTGAAGTATATCCTATGTAGAATAACTATCTTTGCATCATCATTATAGGAAACTATATCTTACTGATGAGATCTATGTAAGGCCCCAAAATGGAAACAACAACACACATCAACCTCTCAGTAACATCAGAAGATTAAGACCTAATCAACAGAGACTTGAGATCATGAATTCTTTAAATTCATTGTATCTTTCAAGATGAATAAAGGTTAATGTGTACTTTTATTCTATGTTTGTTTATGACTAACATCATGACCAACACATAGCTCATTCAATCCTTATCATCAATGCAACAGGAGTATGTTGACATCAATGACAACACCGATTAGGCCCATACTTGCGACAATCACCATCAAGATACTCGACGAGAACATCCTAGAAATGAAGAAACGCCTAGAGCTGCTACTCCTGCAAACTTAATTGCAACTCTAGTGCAAATAATTAGAATCTTGGAAGTAGAACAAGATGCTACAGAAGGAAGACTTCAGTCTTATGAACAGGACCAGGGGGCATCTCAAAATCCCTCTACCTCAATTACTATTCACAAAATGCTAGCAACGACAGTTGTCTGAATGGGAATCCTCCTATTCAGAATAATTCAAGAAATCTAATAATTGGTTGTCAAAACCCACCCATGGGCTTATTACTATCAAACCCGCAATCTCAAAGTGCCTTTTTAGGAATGTATCTTGAATATTTGAAGGAACCTTTGGATCAAAACATAAGAAGTGTGAAACTATTGTGACCATTGCTAGATCTCCCCAAGTTCAAAGGAGAAGGAGATCCAAATTCCCACATTAAAGCCTACACCATGGCCATAAGAGAACTCCTCCCTTGGGATGGGGTTGTAGAAAATATCTTCCTGAAAAATCTTGAAGGCATCACTCTAGATTGGTATTATTGTCTCCCAAAAGCTTCAATCCATTCATTTAGACAACTCATCAAAGAGTTTGACATGGCATTCGACATGAACAAACTCGTTAAAATAGGGATTAGAGAGTTCCTCATAATGAAATAAGAGCCAAATGAATCTGTAGCCCACTTTGTCACTCAATGGAGGTAAGTCCTCTATTCTTCGACTAGTGCTCCGAACATGGATCACTGAGAATTGTGCGACTTCTTTTTGCATGCCCTAAACAAAGACATGAGAGAAGATGCTCAAAAATTGCCATACAAATCCTATGAAGAGGCATTGGAAAGTACTTTAAGAATTGACCAAGCTACCATCGACAATGGTAGTAAAGTCTATGGTTCAAATAGAAAGCTAATAAAGGAAGACATAGGAAACAATACCTCTATCGTTAAAATCCTCAAAAACAATAGGAGTGCAACCATAGATGGGGTGACAGATCAACCCCCAATAAAGAAGGTATAAGATGATTAAAATGGGAGAGATTACTACCCTCCTAATGTAAATGCCATAGATCGACCTAGAAACAATGGGTACTACCCTCGAGACAACTACCAAATTTGGAACCGCAATAGAAACAGGAACATAAATGATGGAAGATATGAGAGACCCCCATATGAGTTCATCCAATTTTGTTCTTTTCATAGAACAAGGGGGCATAGCACCTAATCTTGTAGGGAATATAAGAAATTCATAGCAAGACTACCAGAAGACCAACAATGTTTTTTCATAGAAATGTTCTTAAACCCACAAGAGGTCACACTAGATAATAGAGATACAAGACAAAATCAAGCTCCAATAGCACCACAAAATGAAAACATGAGAATTTATCAGGACCTGTTCCCCATGCACAAAGATATAGAAAGGAAAAACCAAAACAAGATAGCACAAAGTGGTAACCCCAAAATCCCACCACAACTAGGACAAAAAGGAGAAGCTAGGATGATGGGATTAGTCAAAATTATGCACAATGAAGAAGAAGAGGAGAGCCATGAGGTTGAAAATGAGCAAATATCAGCATATGAAGGTATCATCTTGGTAGTGGAACTGATACCACCTCCAATCGAACCTTATGAGCTCATAGAAGACTTAAAGAAAACATATGTGTGCATTTCATTGATTGATTTATTCAAGAACTCCCCTTCACATCGCTTCACACTACTAAAAGTAATAGGTCTGAAATACCTCGACCAAATTACACCACCACCTAGTGAACAAATCAACCACGTAGACTACGATCTTAGCCTACCAAACTTAGAACTTAAAGATCTAGGGTTTTTCTTTGACTTACAACAGATGCCTTCCGAGGGGGAGTTAACAAAAAAGGAGATCCTGTACTACATCTTCAAGTGTGGATCTATGATATGTGCATCAAATGAACATTAATTGACGATGGTGCTATAGTGAATATAGTTCCTTTCTCCCTTATAGAGAGGATGGGGTATGAACACACAAATATCACCACCTCACGAGATACTCTAAGTGGATATGATAATTTAAAGGTAGCCACCATAGGTAAAATTACCCTTTTAGTAACTTTGGGACCCAAAACCATTCCAAGCACTTTCTATGTCATAGACAAGGACACAGGATATAACTTGATTCTTGGAAGGCCATGGATACACAAAATGAAGGTTGTGCCATCCACATTGTTTCAAGAAGCTCAATTTTTACACTGAGGGAAAGTATATGTCACAAAGGGAGATCTAGAACCTTTCAGTATGTTAAAATCAAACACGCCAAACAAGCGTATAGGTATCCCCATAGACTACGAACTCCCTGCCAACAAATTAACCATCCCTAATTCTACACCTCAATCCATATGCATCAAACAAATGGAGGTCCTAGAAAAGACCATAAACGCTACAGAGATCAAAACTCTAGAGAATAAGCCACTACCAAAACAAAAGGAAATGGTTCCCAAAGATAATACTATTGAGATCATGAAGTTGATTGAGCGAGATGGACCACTCCAATTTCCCCTAGAGATACTCATGATCAACATCCAAGAGGCCTACAAACTCTTCCCTTGCATAGGGGAGAAGCCTTATAGAACTAAAGGATTAGTGTTTCAAACCACTACATTAGATATAAGAAGTGCAGACCCACATCCTTTTTTAGATGTAGAAGAAGACATGACAGAAAGTTACACTCCACTGTCACCACTAAGTGAATCACGTGTCCCTGAGACACTAGAAGAAACATAATCATATGAACCTCTCACACCAATAGAGGATTCACATCAACCAGTGACACCCATGGAAGAGGTGCATTCTATCGATAATGAATTAGCCAATGTTATAGAGATGTTACCTAGGATGTTTATGGTGTCTAAACCACAAGAAAAACTAACCACCTCTCCCTCAGTTCAATCAAATGAACTCAGTGAATGGGAAGCACCTCAAGTACAAATAGAAATGGTTGAGAGACTTCCTGATGAAGATGAAGAAAGTGAAGTTATCTTTCAGAGAAAGTGGAAGATGAGAGTGATGGTTGGTGTTGATGACCCTGTCATTTTCAAACTCACAAAAAGTTATATTGGATATGCCATGGAATTGAGACCAGAACCCAATGGGAGGACAAGCATAAGTTTTGTCCCTCCTGATGAGCAAAGGGAGCCACAAACTCCTCTTAAATTGTTCCAATTCTTGAAAAGAATCCAAGAGAGACTAGATGTGAAAGTTTACATTCAAGAACAATTCGACCTATTAGCAAAACTATTGAATTGTGATGTAGTTCTATATTGGATTCCTTCCAATCAACATGCTTTTCAAGACTTACTTCATCTCATGATGCCAAGAGAGGCCACCAAGTTGGTAGCAATAGATTCAAATGACAAACCTTACAGAATATGAGAAGTTGTCCTAAGAAGAGGTAGCACAAAGAACAAGAAAAGAAGATGAAAAAGAGCTTTTCAGAAGACTGGAAAGGTCCTTACATGGTTAAAGAAGACGTTAGAAATGGTGCCTATCTCCTGTGCACAATGGAGGGAGAGGAATTTGGCAAAATAGTCAATGCATTTCACCTCAAGAAATATTATGTCTAAAAAACAAAAAAATCAAAAAAACATAAAAACACAAAAAAATAATAAAAAATCAAATAAATGTCAAAAACAATTTGTTTCTTGTATTTTTGTATCATTCTGTTCATCTTGCATTATAGTCAGTGACTTGCTCTTGTACCATTTTCTTCTCAATAAGGAGTCTAATGTTGTGTAGATACCCATCATCCTTTTAGGACTTAGAGATTCCCCATTTTTTCCACAATTGCCATTATCCCCCTTCATTCCTCGTGATTCTCATCAAAACCTAGCTCTTAGCTTTACACTGATCCCAGTCTTAATGAGTCAAGATGTTAGGTATAAACAAAGTCAGTATTTAAACCTACTGTGTTCAAAGAAATCTTGCAAGTAGACCTTCCCAATTCTTCCCTAATATTAGAGAAGTCCAACCAGATTACAAAAACTTTAGGTGGCACTCAACCCCTTATCTTTCCTAGCCAAAAATGTTAGGAAGATCAAAACTTTGAAGGAAGCAATCTAAGATTCAAGTGAATAAAAAAATGAGTGATCAAAATAAGAGTGTTGAAAAGTGAGAATTGAGAGATCAAAACATTGCATATCAAAGTTCCAAAAAGCATTCATTTCTTGAAAAGTCAAAATCCAAAATAATGAGAAAAGTCAAGTGAGGAAAAATTAAAAAAAAAGTTAAAAAAAGCAAAAAAAAAAAAGAGAGATACAAAAAAAGAGTGAAAGAGAGAAGATTGTTGAATGTATGTACTCTTGGGTGGAGATCAGTCTAAGCTCGAAGCCTAAAGAGTGACATTCTAACAAAGAAAGAGTGGTACAAAGCACACACATGCACTAGCTGAGCAAAGCCGAGGGTCTAGTAGTCTCTAGGATCATCTTCTATCTAGGGACCCTTGTTCTTTCCCATTTATCCTTTACCCTGGGTCTATTTTGCTTTCCATCTATGATCTAAGCCTAGCGAACACCTATAACACTTGCTACTTGTCTAAAGTTGAAAGCTATTTGTCTTGTCTAGATAAGGATCAGTGTTTAGCCTTTAGCAAAGTCTAGAAATCAGAAATTCTCCATTTTCATTCCCACTCCCCACTTGAGTTTCCCTAAATCCTATCTCACAGCCTTGGATAGATCTCTTATATTAGGACAACTCGCAATCCCCTGAATTGAAAATCATATCTAAGAGTAGTCACATTATTTGTTCCACATTGCATTCATGCCAAAAATTAGAAAAAGAGTCTCAAAAGCAATAAAGTCAAATGTCATAACTCATGACATTCAGTAAGAGTGGAAGTTTCATTTACAAGATTTCTTGTGTTCTTGCATTATCATATTGTGAACCGCATCTCATACATATGTCACAAAAACTACAAAAATATGTCATTATTATCATACTTGCATTGTTAAAAGAGTTGAAAAGGTCAAATGTAATCAAAAAGTTCCCAAACCTCTGAACATGCATAAGAGATGAGTACTAATTCGATGGGAGAAAACCATAAGAGGATAAACTTTCATAAGATACATCTGAAGTTTACATATACAAGGGTATCAAAGAGCTAAGACAAAATGCTCATGAGAAAAGTAGAGGCTCCCCATGCAAGGGGGCACAAGTTCAAGAAAGGAAGTCAAGGGTGGTTTCCTCCAACAGAACCCTCAGGACTTTGGCTCCTCTATCTACGAATACCACTCATCACTCCATGAGACCTATGAGAGTGAGGTGCTCTACTATGAGCATGTGACTGTGAAGGTCCCGCCATGCTAGAATCATGACACCCAACATTAAGGTGAGCCATCTCTTGGAGTACTTGGTTCTTATCCTTAAGCATGTTAACCTGGATCTTCAACTCTGTAGTTATTTTGCACCCATGGTAGACAGGAGCAAAAATGTCAGTGTGTTGCCCCACAATAGGGTCACACCAAGATCATCTAAAAGATGATCATGAGTCATCCTAGTGAAGGGAGAAGATAATCAAACATTGACCTCATGAACAAAGTCCCTCCACTCTCTAACATTTCTTGAAATAGCAAATCGAGAACAAGTCAGTTCCCCATGAAAAGAAAATGGACAAAGATACATAAAAAGTGAATAGGCAAAACTTATGTGGGTCACCAGGCTACCAATCAGGGTCAAACTAATGCATCACCTCATCTAAATGAGGAGGTCCAAGAACCATAGGAGGACCCTTGGGGATATCAGGAACATAATCTGAATCATCAATCTCATCAAAATCCTCATCCTTGGGAAGGGCCTCATTTGACAAATTATTACTATCTAGAACATAGTACTCATCAGTGGATTATGAGTAAACAATCACAATCAGAGATCGGGAAGGAGTCCCTCTCCCTCCTCTCCATCCTCCTCTAGAGACCCTAGTAATGAAGATGCCTAGAGTCAAAGGAGTTCAAATGACATTTCTTTGTCCAATCTCACCCATTTCCTGAACGATCCTATAACAAGTAGACACTGGGGGCAAGTCCTCAGGGATATCCTCACCAAACTACTGTAAGACACAATCAACTCAATGAGCCTCAGCCAGACCATTATGGTCTATGATCTCAGATACCTCATGACAATACTCTCTGATCTCACCATCTTGGGCCCAGGCTCCCTCCATATCACAATAAGGATCAAAGATCATGTCCTCATCTGTAAGAGTAGAAACAATGGGTAAAGTAGCACTGAAGTGACCAACATGCATCCACCTCTCCACTCTCGGCAAGCATCTACCTGGAAGTAGAATGAGCTTTTGATAGGGCCTGATGTGCTCAAATATCCATGCCATAATCAAGGAAGAGTGGCTAAAAGCTAGAGCCCCTTGCCATTAAATTTGATAGAAATCTCTGTAAACTATGGCCAAAATGTCAGGACCCCAAGAATAAAATGTGCCCTCCTCAATCTCATGAATGATGGGTGCCTAGTACCATCTCAGATGAGCCAAGGCCTTGTCTCTCAATAGCCTCAAAGCAATCAATCCAATCAGGAACCTCCTCAAAAGTGGAATGCGAAATCATAGCACGAAGGTAAGCTGAACTCATGTCTGATCCCTAGGGTGATTAACCCCCATGAATGCAGCCCAAGAAGCCTTGTCCTCATAGGAATCACTAACTGGAAAAGCCAAAGGTTGTCCTCTCACAAGAACCCCAAGTATGCAATACACATCATAAAGAGTGATGGTCCACTCTCTAGAAATCTATGGGAACTTGAATGTGTTTCTATCTGCATCCCAGTAAATAAAAATGCCATAGCATATGCGAGATACATGATGAATCACAGGTACATGAAAAAATATAGCTAGGCCTGCCCTCTTCAGTATAGCACAATCCTCAGTACTCAACAAAGCAAACATCCCTAAGAGCTATCCCTACTCTCGGAAAGCATTCCATCGGATACACATGTCCTGCAAAATCAGAAGAGAACTTTATATTAGATCTCGTAAACTCATAAAAATCCCTAAAAATCATAAAACTGTAGAAAACCTTACACAAAAAAAGGCATATAAACCTTCAAAATTGTAATAAATAGGTAAATATAGTGACCAAATCATGTCGGATCACAGTGAAACAAGTGTTAACATCAAATGCAGTCAAAAATCAGTCCAACAGGGTTGCCCCCAGGTGACCCTACTATTTTTTAGGATCTCCTTAGGCGACCCTACCTGACAAAAGGGGTGACCCTAAAGGAGGATCCCTCGACCAAAAACTGCTCTAAAAACTTCAATTTTTGACCAATTTTAGAAAATGAAAAACCAATCTTGCTCTAAATGACGAGACAAGTGCAATGCAATAGAGAAAATCATCAAAAACAAACAATTTTAAGAGATTTTTTATAGAATTCAAACTAGGATTTAGAGAAGGGTTTTTCATTGATTGCATACTCGATTCTCTACAGTTGAAGAAGAGGTGGCCATCTTTGTGATCTCCTCGACGATATCTTTCTAACGACTACTCACACAAATGATTCTATTGCCATTTTACTCTGATCTCACAATCTGGCTTTCTTTGTTTCCCCTTAACTTAGTTCATTTATGCATTTTTAGATTAGTTCTTTGCTTTTATGCATCTGTTTCATACATTGTTTTGCATGCTCTCATCCCTATAGGTCCAAACCAACAAAGGCAAGCAACTAGTCAAACTCAAACAATCCATGGTAAGTTCATCATTTCAATTTTCATCATTTGTTTTGATATATTTAAATGTTAGACTAATACTAGTTATTGCAGGTACAAATTGTGGGAAAATCAACAACAGGTAAGGCCTAGTTTGAGAACGGTACCTACCTTTCATGTAGACTACTATCCCTGAGCGGGCAAATATGTAAGCACAAAAATCATGCACAGCCTCCACGAGGACCCCTATGATGATTCAAATCCTTTTCACGTACATGTAAGTGTGAAATAATGTCCTTGAAGCAGCGAGCCTCTTGATGATGTGTCCTCTTTTCTTGTCTTGTGTTGTTTCTTCTTTGTCAATTTCTCTCTCCCCGTTTGCGATGCTTTTTGACACTTGTTGACTTGCATTTTCTAAGCTTTAGACCTTGCTCCTAAGCCTTGTGAGTGTCTTGTAGGTGAGTTTTCACCTCTCCCCTATGTTTTTCATCTTGTGCACTTCCTAGAAGCCTTCTAGAGGTCTCTTTATCCATCTCCCACTTTCAGTTTTCAGTTTTGCCTAATCAATCCAAATCTCCCCCTATTATTTCTAGATCTCCCCCAGGAGATCTTGCAAATACAAGTGGAGATTTAGATTCTTCCACATGACTAACTTGTTTCTTGAAGCAGAACCCCTCCTTTTCTTCTCTCCTTGTATCTCCCAACCTATTTTTCTGCTTCTGATCCTGTCTAGCCTGGATCTCCCTCGGGTGACCCATGGTCGCCTAGGGGCAACCCTACTAGCAAAAGGGATGACCCTTCTATTTTCATAGCCGTGGAAAAACTCAAGTTTCTCACTCATTTTCACTTGTTTTTCTTCCAGATTGCATGATTTTTTCTCCCTAATATAGAGTTAACTATTTCATGCACCCACACATGCATAATTAGCTCTATTTGATCTCAAATTAACTCTTCAATCAATCTCATGCATTCCCTCACCTCCATTTTTCTCTAGTGATAAGCTATAATTGACTTATCACTCTATAATCAGCTGAGTTCACTAGGCAATCAACCTTGTTAACTCCCCAATCATCCTTGTTAACTCATCAATCAAATGAGTTAACTCTTCAATCAATCCCTTCTTCTAAACCTATAAATACGCCCCTCCCTCAAGCACAAAGGGAGGCAAATTCATTGTGCACATAGCTCTTGCCAGTTTTTGCTCTCCAACTTAGCATTCAAATGCTCTCACAGGACGAAGGTGCCTTTTGTTCAAACCAAGCAATGCTACGTTGCTTCATTTAATGCCATTGTGATCAACCATAGCTCTCATTGAGCTCGTACAAACTTCATCAAAGCTTCTTTTTTTTGCTTCTTTGTGTCGTTTTGTTGTCAAGCGGATCATCTGCTACCACAAAAGGACTCGAGGTTACCAATTACAAGGATTACTGAGGGTAGTGGAGTCAACAAATCTTCATTTCTTCTAGGTTCCTTCATTGTTTTTGTTCAATTCATAGTAATTGGAGAATCAAATTTTCTCTTGGGAACAATAAAATGTTGCTTTTTCCTTGATAGTTAGATCTTGCATGTTAGATTAACTGCTTTCATATTTCTAGATCTAGATTATTAGAAGAAGCATTTTCCCTTTTCGTTAGATTAGATTACTCCTATATCATCAAAAACCAAAAAAACATAGGTTAACTTTGCATTAGAAAAGTCATATAGAATTGCATACATATTTCCCGTTCATAGATTAAAAGTACTTTCATTTCCAAAATACTAAAAAATATGAAAAAAATGTTTTGCATATCATTTAGTTTGCATGCATATAGAAACACTAGAATAGACAAAATTGTAAACCCTCGATTCCATGACGACGTAACCACAGTTAAATGATCCAACCAAACCCTCGATAGCACCATGAGGTAATCACAAAGTCAAAACACAAGTCAATCCCCTAGGTCAACTAAACCCTAGTTCAAAACCTTAGATATAGTTAGGTTAGTAATCACGTATTTACCTCTATCTTAATTCACGAATGTGCTTAGGAGTGAGGGGAGAGTGGGTGAGGGATATCCATGATGAGATTGAGGACATCCATCCTCGACCACAACAAGAAACATTTGTTGTACCGCAAGGAGACCCATTTGTCCTCTTGTTGTTAGAAGAAACTAGACAATTACAACTACAATGAAAATTCCTTTGAGATATTGAAATAGTAGAAGCCATCAACGAAAAAAATTGCTTACCCACACAGAGGTGGAATCCTATAAATCCAAATAGAAGAAGAGAAACTAGTGACCCTTGGGGTCATAAGTTTATCTCAACTACAACAACAATTAAACAAAATATTCAACTCAGCACAAAACAACAAAGGCCACAATACTTGTCGACCCCTCTCCATGAAGTCTATCTCTCCAATGAGCTAGTCCCCCACCATGTCTCACCTCCTCTCAACTGGCTACTTCCACATGAGTGAGAGTGATGTGGCAGATTGCCCCATGGCAAGGAGGGAAGGGTATGTGTGCATGCTAAAATCCAACCCGATAGCCCTAGGCAACCGGAGTCACGATTTTGAGCGTACAATATTAGCTGCATTCATCCAATCCTATACTAAAGGAGAGAGAATAGACACACTAACACACCTTGGGTTTTGACAAAAGTGTATCAAGATGTGTTTTTGATCCCTAAGATCACACTAGGTGGAAGGGTAGAGCATACACACACTCTTGATCCACACAAGAAAATATTAATTGACCTTATGAAAATGATTTGTGTGTGAAAATGAAAGTGGCTAAGGGATGTTTCTGATTCCCAGGATCACACTAGGTGCAAGGGAAGAGCATACATACCCCAAGTCACAATAAAGCCCACAAAACAAAGAAGACATAAGATTTCAAATGATAATGACTTTGACCAGCATATCATGTAGCACACTTGTTAATGGTTTTGATAAATTTGACCTTTGACAAGCAAAATGCTACAGAAAAAGTGTTCAATGAAAATGATGAAATCTAGAAAAATCAGATGTTAGATGATAGGATACAACAGATTGGATTATTTTTTATCATATTTCTTATGAAATTATATGAAATTTAAAAAAACAATTCATGAAATTTTGATAAAACTTGTATTAAAAGATATGAGTGTTTTAAGTTTGCAAGAAAATAATTGTTGTGATGTTCACAACACGCCCCACTTTACTCCTTAGCAAAATGAGGACCCCTATTGTGGCTTTACTTTTTTGCTTTTGTGTGTTTTGTTTTGCTTGGTGGTAAAGGGAAAGAGGGTTAAAGTTGCAAACTTTGTTTAAAATAGAGAAAAAATGCATTTTCAATACTAGTGCATGATATGGTTGGATTCCTTGTGAAAAATGAGCTAGGGTTGCTTTTTGAACCATCCTAAAATTTGCCATATTTTGCAAGTTATGATCATTTTGATAAAATGTACATTCAGATTTGTATATCGCTTTGCATATACAAAGTCCTTTGTATGTACAAAGTCCTTTTTATACTTAATCGCTTTTTGCAGTCGAGCTCATATACATTGTTATTTGCATGGTTGGGTCAATTGTATATTCTTTTTACCTTGTATGCATTTTAAATAAAAGCTTTATTTATACATACAGGATGGATCTAAAATAGTTTTAGAGTAAAAGTGAATAAGGGTTTGAATTCCGTCGCGTATATCTAACGTTTGTATGTTTGGTAGGTTGCAACATACAAGCAAATGTACAAGACATTTTATACATAGCGCGGAATCCAAAAGTTATGAACAAGAGAGAATTTGTTGTATATCCGTGGGTTTGTATGTTTGAGTTACATACAGTGCATTTATACACCACGCGGACTTGAAAAGTTATTGAACCGGAGTTAATTCGTTGTACATTTCAGACTTGTATATTTATGCATGCCTTTGGAACATACAACATCCATATACAAGTTGTGGACCCAAATAGTTGTTTAAATAGGGTTAAATCCTTGCATGTTTTGTAATATACAAAGCAAGACATACAACATGTACATACATTTTGAAATATGCAACACGGAATCCAAGAGAAAATTAGAAACCGATTTATACTATGTATCGCATCCAGATTGTATATCAGAGGATACATACAAACGAAATATACAAGGAGCGGACTTGAAATGACTATGAAATAATGAAAGATCCTTGTATATTTCGCGCCTTGTATATTATTACATTGCAAAGAATATACAAGGTAGATCTCAACAAAAGGTTAGGTTTCGTTAAATGCTTGTATCGTGTCCGAATTGAATAATCTAAAAGGATGCAATGCATTTATACATTGAGCGGACTCAAAAGAGTTATGAAATGGAGTTATTTGCTTGTATATTTTGGCGTTTGTATATTGCGATATACAAACCAATATGCATTGCATATATACATACAACACGGAATCCAAAGGCAGATTTAAATCTGATTTAATGCTTGTATCGAGCCCAAAATGTATGTCTAAAAGATACAATGAAAATATACATACCGCGGGCGCAACGGAAAGTTAAAAGAGGTTAATTCATTCTATGATTTGCACTTTGTATATTTCGATACATACAAGCCAAGATGCATCACGAAATGTACAAGCCACGGAATTGAAAAGTTATGAAACGGGGATAAATGCTTGTATATTTTGTGTTTGTATGTTGCGATATACAAATGAAATATACAAAGGAAGCATACAGGCCGCGGAATTAAAAAAGATTGAAATCTGATTGAACCAATGTATCACGTCCACAATGTATATCAACATATACATTGCTCAACATACAACGAAATATACATTGGACGGACCCGAGGGGATTATTAAAGAGAGTTAAGTCATTGTATATTTGCGCAATGTATATTTTGCAATATAAAATGCACTCATACAAGACAGATTTGAAATGGAAATTTAAAATAAGATAGTTCCTTGCATATTTTGGTGCTTGTATATTCAATATACAAACCCAATATACAAGGAAAATGTGCATTCGCCATATACAGGGATTTGGACAGGTGAAAAGGGTAGGAAAATGAAGCGATAGGTTTTTGAAGCATTTTGGAGCCCGATTGCATGTTTGTAGTCAACGATGGTTGACCCGACTGGTTTTATTGTTAAATATGCATTTTGACCTGCATTTTTCATAGATTTAGGGCCCGATTGATGCGTTCACACAGTCACGACTAGATTTGGCAGCTGTTTTTCTTCCTGTAGGTTTATTAAATGATGATACTTATTGCTTATTCATTTTTGCAGGTTTGCAATTGAAGAAGGGGCTGAAACTTGATGACAATGACATCACGGAGGAAGAAATTTGATTTCAGGAGTAGAGGAAGATAAGGATGAAGGGCGAGGAAGTCAAAGGGCTTCATTGATGAAGACAAAATGCAATTGAAGACACTATTGCAGCAGACCACAGAAGTTATTATTGACCTGCTAGGGTTTCCAGAAGGGCATATTTTCGCCCAGATTTGATGTATACTTAGAGATATTTTGGTGGACTGGTTCACCAGCATTTATTGTTGTAACTAGAAGTTTGAACCATTGTTTAACTAGGGTTTTGAGTTGTATTGAGGACAATCAAAGTCTATATATTGTGCCTCTCTACATTGTAATACTTTACACAGGGATTTTTTTAGAATAGAGGGACCTTTGAGTTTAGAAGTAGAAGAAGGAGGTCGCCTATGTCTGCAATAAGGAATGTGTGGAACATCTAGCTTCCTTACTGTATCTGTAAAGCTTGTAAGTTTTTTTGTAGTTTGGTCAATGAAGCTAAGAGTCATTCAGACATTGTAAAACTTATATGACTGTCTGTTTCTAATACAATTGAATCTAGAATTCTGCATCTATCTTCTGAGTGTTTTCTTGCTCTTCATTGTGTTTGAAACATTTTCTCTTAGAGCTTGCAATTTTAAGTGTATGTTTGTGAAAATGCTTAGAACTTACACTTAAGGTTTTGTCTATGGATTTGATCAAATTGTTGTATTATTTATAAAGTGCATAACAGAACAACTAGATCCTTTGGTAGATTTGAATGAAGTTTAGATTAGATCTCTCTAACTTTTCCCAACCCATCTGAAAATACTTAGCTTAAAATGTAGAAATTTGAAGGAAATTTGTCTCATATTTGAAAGAAGCATGCATAACAGAGTTAAAAGTAGACAGTTTTCATAAATATTTAAGAGGAGAAAGCTGCAATAATCCGAGAAGACTATTTAAAGTTTTGCAGCACAAGTATAAGTTTATGCAAAAGGGATGAACAACATATTGACATTTATTAATCTTTTGCATAGTTTGAGTCCAGTAAACCAACAAGAAACCCTAAATCATGTAAGGCCCCTTAAACATTATAGCTTCACATCGACCAACTGAATTTGCCCAACAGGTTAAGACCTGACCATATTAAACTTGGGATTAAGTGAATCTTAACCAATTCCTTCATATCTTTCAAGTCAGTTTTGGTTCATTTTATGTGAATTTTAACTAATTGTTATGATTGCATCAAAACCATCATCAACAGTTTTCTGGCACTAGAAGGAGGGCCTGATAGGATTTAAGGTTGATTTTCTGAGTTTGAATGCTTTATTCTGAGATATGTTAGATCTCGTGAAATTTCAAAAAACTAAAAGGTTGAAAATAGGGTCTCATTTTTTTAAATGGACTCATATGGGGACAATTTTCAAGTTAGTATTCCTACCTTTTAGGAAACTTTGAATAGACAGCTTTATCCCCAGGGTTTATCTAACTTTGGTTTATCTAGTTGTTGCAGGATACACTAGTGTGTGGAACATAGTGAAATTAATTGTTTAACTTTCCTCACAAGGATAGATTTGTATTTGAAAGGACTAATTCTCTTCTCAGATGTGTTCAGGGCTGAGGTCTGGTAGAAGAATGAAGAAATTCTAGAGTAACAAGCAGATACAGCACTAGAGCTTATCAGTTGGTTAGACAAAACAATAGCTAAATCAGTTCTAGAAGGAAATAGTAGCAAAACATCTTTCCTTGAGTCATTTTATGGTAAAGAAAAATTTGGATGGATGGAGGAATCTAAATGCACTAAAATTGATGAGATTCCTATTATAGCAACTAATGAAGTCATAAAAAAGAAAGTAAATCCTAGTATCATGGCTGACTTCTTTGAGTTAAATGATCAAATTCAAGATTGTTGCAGATTAGTAGAATCAAACTCCACACTGGATGATAAAGGTGAGTCCTCTGATGAACAATTCTTGAAAATGGAAGATATAGAGGATCATGATGTTGCTATGCATAATCAGACATCACCCCAGCATTATTTTGAAAATGAAACAGGGGAGTATTCCTACCAATCAAAAGATGTTGTCCCACCTTTACTCTCAAGTGATCTAGAAATGATTAATTTCTGTATATCAGATTATGATGATGAATATACTCACTTAAGTGCTGATGTGCAGGGAACTGATGAGAACATGGAGATATTTGCTGAATTTGAGGATAAACTGAGCATCCAGAATGAAGGAACAAAGCTGGATAAAGATGAAGAAATGATACATCAAGAGTCATTCATCTTTCAATTTGAAGAAAGACCTGACATGGAGCTGGGCAATGAAAGTGCCAAGTTGAATGGAGAACCAGCTATCAATGAACAAGCATGTCCCATAGAGCTAAAAATGCATCAAGTTGTCTCTTTCCTTTCCTCAATAAATAATGTTGAATGCTGTTTTGATTATGGAAATTTAAGAGATAGGACATGCATATGGATTACTCATGAACAGGATGGGCTGCCTCAATTGCTGATAATTAGAGATCATCCTGTTAAACACAGTGAGGGTAGAATAAAAGAGCATTTTTCATAATTCAAAGATAAATTTGCTAAGTTAAGAACCATAACCAGTGCCCTGATACTCCTGCACAATCTAAAGAAATATGCAAGTAGGGGTGTTCTTGGGTCCTTCCCTGGGTTTTGTTTGCCTTGTGGGGGGGGTTTATGTATAGTTTGGTAGGTTAGTTGTTTGTATACTTTTGTTTTTTTTTCTGTTTCTTTCTATTTGTTGTTTTGTTTCTATTCTTTTGTTTGTACAGTCTTCTTTTGCTTTGTTTTGTTTTTCTTGTACAGTCTGTTGTTTGGTTTGTTGTTTTCTCCTCAGCAGGGATCTTTGTTTTACTTTAGAATATTAAGGAGCAAGCTAACAACCATTGAAAATAGTATAAAATTTAGAATATTCAAGTTAATCATTTGCAATTCATACATAACTTGTTGTGACTGTCATGAATGTAGAGAGTTGTTTAGCTTCTAAAATTTAGTATTCAATAACAATGATTGAGAGTTCGAAGAAGGTTTCTCATGATGACACACCTAAAATCCTTGGGTTTGTTGAACCTACCATTGTAGATATTAGGTGAAAAATCTGAGGTCACCCTTGCTACCATTACAATTCTCAGCTTAATTTTAGCAAGTGCCCACTCCTTGCATCATAAAGTTACAAATTGCTATATCTTGTGAAAGTTCTATCAAGCATCAAAATCAATAAAGTATAAATATAAAATATAAAAAATAAATAAGCGGATTATACTAAAAATCTAGATTAAGCCATCTAAGTAACTCTACCGGGGCTATAGACGCTCACTGGTAGTGGGGCTCTACTTAGGAGAATTGTAACGATAACCTCGCCGAGGCTATGGATGCTCGCTGGCAGCAAGGCTCTATCCGGTCGGCTATGAGGGAATATCCTCAACTACGTAGGCTAATGTCAATCACTGATTTGTTCAACCGATCTTCAAGATGAGGATAATTAATCACGTGCACATACTTAAACTAAAAATGAAAATTCATGCACCCTTATTGAATACCTTAGGTCTCAAGTTGAATAATAATTTTTAGGAAGGATAGTTGGAAATTATGCATTTATTTCATCTAGTTTTCTTGAACACTTTGAATTTAATTGTTTTGTTTGGTTTCTAGTTGTTGTGATGTTCACAACACGCCCCATTTTACTCCTTAGCAAAATGAGGACCCCTGCTGTGGCTTTGCTTTTTTGCTTTTCTGTGTTTTGTTTTGCTTGGTGGTAAAGGGAAAAGAGGGTTAAAGTTGTAAACTTTGTTTCAAATAAAGAAAAAAATACATTTTCAGTACCAGTGCATGATATGGTTGGATTCCTTGTGAAAAATGAGCTAGGGTTGCTTTTTGAACCATCTTAAAATTTGCCATATTTTGCAAGTTATGATCATTTTGGTAAAATGTACATTCAGGTTTGTATGTGCAAAGTCCTTTTTATACTTAATCACTTTTTGCAGTCAGGCTCATATACATTGTTATTTGCATGGTTGGGTCGATTGTATATTCTTTTTATCTTGTATGAGTTTTAAATAAAAGCTTTATTTATACATATAGGATGGATCCGAAACAGTTTTAGAGTAAAAGTGAATAAGGGTTTGAATTTCGTTGCGTATATCTAACGTTTGTATGTTTGGTAGGTAGCAACATACAAGCAAATGTACAAGACATTTTATACATAGAGTAGAATCCAAAAGTTATGAACAAGAGAGAATTTGTTGTATATCTGCGGGTTTGTATGTTTGACTTACATACAATGCATTTATTCACTGCGCAGACTTGAAAAGTTATTGAACTGGAGTTAATTCGTTGTACATTTCGGACTTGTATATTTATGCATACCTTTGGAACATACAACGTCCATATACAAGTCGCGGACCTAAAGAGTTGTTTAAATAGGGTTAAATCCTTGCATGTTTCAGAATATACAAAGCAAGACATACAACATGTACATACATTCTGAAATATGCAACGCGGAATCCAAGAGAAAATTAGAAACCGATTTATACTATGTATCGCATCCAGATTGTATATCGGAGGATACATACAAACGAAATATACAAGGAGCGGACTTGAAATGACTATGAAATAATGAAAGATCCTTGTATATTTCACGCCTTGTATATTATTACATTGCAAAGAATATACAAGGTGGATCTCAACGAAAGGTTAGGTTTCGTTTAATGCTTGTATCGCGTCCGAATTGAATAATCTAAAAGGATGCAATGCATTTATACATTGAGCGGACTCAATAGAGTTATGAAATGGAGTTATTTGCTTGTATATTTTGGCATTTGTATATTACGATATACAAACCAATATGCATTGCATATATACATACAACACGGAATCCAAAGGCAGATTTAAATCCGATTTAATGCTTGTATCGAGCCTGAAATGTATGTCTAAAAGATACAATGAAAATATACATACTGCAGGGCCGACGGAAAGTTAAAAGAGGTTAATTCATTGTATGATTCGCACTTTGTATATTTCGATACATACAAGCCAAGATGCATCACGAAATGTACAAGCCACTGAATTGAAAAGTTATGAAACAGGGATAAATGCTTGTATATTTTATGTTTGTATGTCGCGATATACAAACGAAATATACAAAGGAAGCATACAAGCCATGGAATTAAAAAAGATTGAAATCCGATTGAACCAATGTATCACGTCCACAATGTATATCAACATATACATTGCTCAGCATACAACGAAATATACATTGGACGGACCCGAGGGGATTATTAAAGAGAGTTAAGTCATTGTATATTTGTGCAATGTATATTTTGCGATATACAATGCACTCATACAAGCCAGATTCGAAATGGAAATTTAAAAATAGATAGTTCCTTGCGTATTTTGGTGCTTGTATATTCAATATACAAACCCGATATACAAGGAAAATGTGCATTCGCCATATACAAGGATTTGGATAGGTGAAAAGGGCAAGAAAATGAAGCGATAGGTTTTTGAAGCATTTTGGAGCCCAATTGCATGTTTTCAGTCAATGATGGCTGACCCGATTGGTTTTAACGTTAAATATGCATTTTGACCCACATTTTTCACAGATTTAGGGCCCGATTGATGCGTTCACACAGTCACGACTCGATTTGGCAGCTATTTTTTTTCCTGCAGGTTTATTAAATGATGATACTTATTGCTTATTCATTTTTGCAGGTTTACATTTGAAGAAGGGGCTGAAATTTGATGACAATGACATCACGAAGGAAGAAATCTGATTTCAGGAGTAGAGAAAGATAAGGATGAAGGGCGAGGAAGTCAAAGGGCTTCATTAATGAAGATAAAATGTAGTTGAAGACATTATTGTAGCATACCACAGAAGTTATTATTAAGCTGCTAGGGTTTCCAGAAGGGCATATTTTCACCTAGATTTGATGTATACTCAGAGATATTTTGGTGGACTAGTTCACCAGTATTTATTGTTGTAACCAGAAGTTTGAACCATTGTTTAACTAGGGTTTTGAGTTGTATTGAGGACAATCAAAGTCTATATATTGTGCCTCTCTACATTGTAAAACTTTACACAGGGATTTTTTTAGAATAGAGGGACCTTTGAGTTTAGAAGTAGAAGAAGGAGGTCACCTGTGTCTGCAATAAGGAATGTGTGGAACATCTAGCTTCCTTACTGTATCTGTAAAGCGTGTAAGTTTTTTTGTAGTTTGGTCAATGAAGCTAAGAGTCATTCAGACATTGTAAATCTTATATGACTGTCTGTTTCTAATACAATTGAATCTAGAATTCTGCATCTATCTTCTGAGTGTTTTCTTGCTCTTCATTGTGTTTGAAACATTTTCTCTTAGAGCTTGCAATTTTAAGTGTATGTTTGTGAAAATGCTTAGAACTTACACTTAAGGTTTTGTCTATGGATTTGATCAAATTACTGTATTATTTATAAAGTGCATAACAGAACACCTAGATCCTTTGGTAGATTTGAATGAAGTTTAGATTAGATCTCGCTAACTTTTCCCAACCATCTAAAAATACTTAGCTTAAAACGTAGAAATTTGAAGGAAATTTGTCTCATATTTGAAAGAAGCATGCATAACAGAGTTAAAAGTAGACAGTTATCATAAATATTTAAGAGGAGAAAGCTGCAATAATCCGAGAAGACTATTTAAAGTTTTGCAGCACAAGTATAAGTTTATGCGAAAGGGATGAACAACATATTGACATTTATTAATCTTTTGCATAGTTTGAGTCCAGTAAACCAACAAGAAACCCTAAATCACGTAAGGCCCCTTGAACATTATAGCTTCACATCGACCAACTGAATTTGCCCAACAGGTCAAGACCTGACCATATTAAACTTGGGATTAAGTGAATCTTAACCGATTCCTTCATATCTTTCAAGTCAGTTTTGGTTCATTTTATGTGAATTTTAACTAATTGTTATGATTGCATCAAAACCATCATCAACAATATTGACTTTGACTAATTATACCTTAAAATCCAGGTTGAATCTGGTGATGAGGCTATTGGAATCATTTGTCATTACACCAAAAGCTTGAGCTATCAATGTTCGCTACAAATGCCAGACTTAACCCAGATCCACGGGAGGTTCACTGCCATGTCACGAATCCTGAGGTCAGTGTTGAACACCTCACTAGCAAGGGGGCAGCTCACTGCCAACAATCCCCCCTCAACACAACTCGAGGGATTCGAACCTGTGACCCATGGATCTGATACCAATTGTTGGAATCATTTTCCATTGCGCCAAAAGCTTGAGCTATCAATGCTCGTTAAAAATGCCAGACTTAACCTAGATCCACGGGAGGCTCACTGCCATGTCACGAATCTTGACATCAGCATTAAATGCCTCATTAACAAGGGGGTAGCTCACTACCAATAGAGACCTACACCAGTATGAAGCTAATTGAATTTTTTTTCCAACAACTATAATTTTGTTAAATTTTGATATTATTTGCCCATGTTGTGAGAAAATGAAAAATAGCTAGTTTGAGGCCCTAGCAGGAAAGAAGGTCTGGGCTGGTGGTTAGCCAGACTACTTGTCGTTTGCCAAGTTCTAGTCACAAGCTATAGTCTATCTGATAGTAACATTAAATTTTAGTGCTTGGCGGTTTCCATAACCACTAGTAGTTACATTCACTTCTGGTCACATGCAGGTGTCAAGAGAGAGTAAAAAAGGTTAACAGTATAAAACTTAATAATAAACATTAATGCAAGCGATTAGGTTTATATTGGATGCTGGTAGTTATAGTTGAAAGGCTGGTTGTTTAAGGATGTTGGCAGCAGAGTGGTTGGAGATTGGTGGGGAGGAAGTTGCGCTATCCAGAGAGGGTAGTAGGACCGAAGGCAGCGGTTTGGTCTTTAGCCCCAAAGGGGTTGGCTAGACCGAGGGCTAGAAGCCCCATAGAACTAGATGTTGGGTGCCATAGGCGACCCCCTAGTCATCAATATTATCAAGGTGCTCAAAATGGACGTGCTAACAACTGGTGAAAGGGAGGCTAGCAAGTAAGGTGATAGTTGAAGCTTTGGACCAAAGGACATTAACCTGCATGTAGAGAGACATGCAACCTGAGGAAAAAGCCATATCACGAGGAACCTGTGTGGAAAGGGGGGTTAGCTCCTAGTTATAACTTTTACCCTATAGATAGCATTTTAGGCTTGTTGAGAAACCAAAACAAAAACTTTCTGATGAAAGAAAAGTTAACACACATGGGAAAAATAAATAATTTAAACTTTGCACTAGCAATAGTTTAAATAAGAATGATTTAAAATATTTATAAACTAAAAAATTTAACAATTTGAATTGTCAAATGTTTGAAAATGAAACCTATGAGGATAGTGATGAGTCTGTGGACTGTACGGATCTGTACGGTATAACCTACAGCTAAAAATAATTTAAAATTTTTCAAAAAAAATTAGAGATGAAAATATAGAAAACCATATATGATTCCTAGGGTTTTTGGGCCTCCTGAACTCAATGGTGAGGTTAATTTTTCCCTAGGATGCCTCTTATGATAGGTCACCCCTAAGATTTGTCCAAAATGAGCTTCAACCTGCAACAAAAAGCTAATAAAACCTGTAAAACAAGCTTAGATCAAGGGATGTGGGTCCCACCGGGCATGCCAAAATGGAGACAAGAAAAGATCAAAGGTAAATAATAGAAATATAATGCAATATGAACACAAAATCTTCACCTCAAACCCTTCTTTCTCCTTAGATAGAGTGGATTGTAATGCACCCTAGTTCGAATGGCTATGCTCTTGATAGAATGATATGAAAATGATGGAATATTTAGATATGTTAATTGCTCATTCCAACAGCATAACTTTACTTGAAAACACTTGATATGGTAATGGCTTGATAGAGGTTTGATTTATAGATAGTTGGATAATAGGATGGATGGCTAGGATTAAGAGGTGCAATGGATGTTTGAGATTAAGAGGTGTAGGATTAGGGTAATCTTTATGTGAATGGTTGAGATTAAGAGGTTTTGTTTGATAATGGATGGTTGAGATACAAAGCCAGTTTGAATTTGGTGCCTCTCATTTATTATTTGTGGCAAGTGGATGAGGATGAGGACAAGTGGGAGATAGTTAATTAAATAATAAAATTATTTAATTAATTATGAGAGACATGTGATATGTGAGGACAAAATTAATTAAATAAATAAAAATTATTTAATTAATTTGACTAGAGGGATCATGGATAAATTTAATTAAATAAATATGATTTATTTAATTAAATTGGGTAATGGAGTAATCTAGAAGGGGATATGGTAAAAGGGACTCTTAGGACAAAAGTGTCACAAAGTGTCACAAGGTGATGACTATGTGTTGGTCAATTTTAGGTGTCTATAGGAATATGCAGAAAAAAGGATGAATGTATCTAAATTTTGCACATGATCCAAAGATAATGATGTATCCCAAGATGATGTCTTTGAATTCTATTCAAAGATCTCTAAGCCAATACTAAACTATGACAAATGTTGATATGATAAATGTACCATAAAAGGTTCAGGTACAATAACTATGGATGTATGGTGCTCACCATAGGCAAGACAAATGGACCAATGAGAATTTGGTACTTCTATAGAGGATGTCAAAATAGATAATGATTGAGTTGGATATGTGGACTCATGTATATCTACAAAATATCACTATATAAGAATATGTAGGTGGAGAAAGAATAATCATATTTGAAGAAGATGATGGTGATGCAACTCCATTAAATCCGTCATCAAATAGAAGACATATGTCCTCAATTGCACCTTCAAAATTTGTAATATGGGACTCTAGAAACAAGGATGATATGTCTAATAGAAATGTGTTCCAATGAGGTGGATATAGAAAACTAATATCAATATCCTGCTATAAAGAATCACTAAAAGCCATAGATGAATCACTGGATTCAAATGTAGCAATAGATGATGATGGAAGAGATGATATGTCAATGCAAGTCATTGAACTACATTGGTCATCCACAAATAATGTTGGTGTATCACAAGATGTCTGAGTGAGACCATATGATGATTCTATAGGTGTTGGATTAGAATGATCAGGTAAAGCAATATCATGATCTCAAACAAGTTGCTTCATTTCATCATTTTGTTTTAGAATACGATCATCTTCAATATGCATTTTATTTCCACAATAATCACATTTTATTTTCTATTTATTAGGAGGTTTATGAAGAATACTTAAATGGAAAGAATTTAGTGTGAGTGGCATGATCTCAATATCAGAAAATGCAAATGCATAATCACAAGATTACCACCCTTGATTCAATCAATGAACCCCCTCAAGCAATTCATAGTGATGTGGCACATTATATTTAGTGCATTTACAATTTCCACCAAGTGGATTAGATGACATATGATAACAAAATCTCAGAAATATGGGCATATGTTGAAAGTATAATTTTGAAATATTATCTAGAAAAAATAATAGCATCATTGCATAGTGCTAAAACAATTAGGTAGTTTAAGAAAAAGGGACCCAAAAAGGAGTCCTATGTGCCTGAACGAGCCTTATGAGAAATATGGGCATATGTTGAAAGTATAATTTTGAAATACTATCTAGAAAAAATAATAGCATCATTGCATAGTGCTAAAACAATTAGGTAGTTTAAGAAAAAGGGACCCAAAAAGGAGTCCTATGTGCCTGAACGAGTTCTAAAAATGGGAATTATGTAGGGTTACCTTTGAGAATATATGCATTTATAAAAATCCATACATCAATTTACAAATTTACCACACCATGATGTAGAGCATGAAAAATTACCTTAAATAAAAATAATTGCATGAAAAAATGTTTTCTTATGGCTAAGAATGGGGCTTCTGAATTAAGTGAAAATTTTAGATGGGCCAATGGAGAGGGATCAAATATTTGCGGAAAAAGTGATGACATCAACACAATGTCATGATGACATCATATTTTAGAAAGAATAAAGATGGCACTAAAATATTCTTTAACCATTGGATAAAAACATGAACCGTGGGATTTTTATTAACCCCTATTCAATAGCAACAACCATTAGATAATGGATTTATCTGCCAGATAAAATCCTGCAATAGAGCCAAGGACCTATGACCTACACAATGATAGTATGGATTATATAGTTGTACAATTCTATATAGTTGTACATATTTTTCTGTACATAGAAAAAATTCAACCTCCCTAAAAATCACTAGAATTTTTTTAGATTAGAAATACCAAGTTTTTTATATCAAATTTCAATAGAGCCAAAAAAGAAATAATATTCATACAATATGTGTGTGCCCAAAATAGCTTACAATTTACATATGAACCTTTGATTATATAGAGAAGGGGTGAGATGAGAAGGTAGTTGTGGACTCTAACCACCTTGCATGCGCATAGGACATGTGTGATAAAGGTATCATATGTATATGAGCTAGGTGTCACCAAAAAGGTGAACATGTGTCTCATCCATATGAAGTGATAAAAAAAAGGTAAAAATCCCAAAGTTGGACTTAAGTAGTGTGAATAGTACTCTCCTAGATAGGCTAAACGCTAACTAGTTGTATAATGTCCTTATTTATACTATCACTTTGAACCAATCATTTATTGGACTTATGATTGAATTGGTTTGTATTATAGGTCTAGATGTAGGACAACAAAAAAAAGGTAAGAGCCATGTTTTGGGTATGATACCTACCTTTCATGTAGACTGTCATCCCTAAGGGGACAAATATGTAAGCACTAAAAGGATGCATAGGCCTACATAGTAGTTAGATGATGATGTGGTAATCTAGCTCATGACCCATGAAGGCACGAATAATACTCATCTTAGCAATATTATGCTTAATGATGCATGCACCAACCTCTTTAGCCCCTAAACCACCTTCTTCAACCTTTGAGCTTGGTTTGCAAACCTTTTGTCTCACTTTTTAAACCTTTTCAATCCTTGTTTAGAGGGTTTCCCTATAGATATTCAAGGTCACCTGGGTGACCAACCTTGGTAAAAGGAGCAACTCACTTCGTGAAAGGGGCGACCTTGTCATTTCTAGATGTGCATAAGCTCTTATAGTTATGGATTTTCTTATTGATTTTTAGCTCATTTTTCTCATGTTTTTGCATCCTAACTGATCCTTCTCTCACTTTCTTTCCAATACAAACTCTTGTTTAATTCTTATATCCTCATGAAAGTTGTCAAATTGACTTCTTCTCTCTTAGTTTGCTTCAGTCTTCTTATTGTTTCATTCTTATGTTCTTTTCTATTTATGGCAACTTTCTCATTTTTTAGTTAACTCTTTCTTGTGAGTTTATACCTTGATTTTCCCTCCAATCCTACCTATTTTATACCTTTAAATACCCTTCCCCTCTTTATAGTTTGTACGATGCATTCTCACACAATCACAAGCTTCATCTCAAGCTAGCTTCTTGTAGAACTTTGAGATCCTTTTCAAATTTTGTTTTAGTTTTAGTTTGCAAAGCTTCAAAGCTTTTCTTTTAGGAGGTTGTTATCACATGTTCTTGTCTATCCAAGTTTATGCATAGAAACCCCATTAGCATCCTTATGTTCTTCGTAGGAATTTGAGAGCCTTTTATTTCCATTTATCA